>OX421404.1:5675000-8075000 GCA_949126875.1 Lochmaea capreae | reverse complement strand
CTTGATAGGCTTACTGGGAAGGCTATCCCTTGCTTTAGCCCTACTATACCGGCTCCTACGCCGTCTAACGTCTTTGACCCGTCTGTATACCAAAAAACATGTGCATGTATGAGTACACCTTTTTTCCAGTCTTCCCTGTTTGGTATAGTTACTTTGAACTTATTTTCGAAGCTATATCTCGTAGCTATTGCATCGATGGGCTGTCCCATTACGCAGTCCGCCTTTAGCTCCTCGATTAGCTTCCAGTTGTCAGCACTATGCGTTTGGCTTATATGTTGCTGGCTATGTATTAATCTGTGCATTACAGATCTCGCTTCACCTTGTATGAATATGTGTAGAGGTGGCAGATTCATTGCAGCTGTAGGAGTAGTTTTTATGGCCCCTTAACACACAGGCAGGCCAGCCTTTGTGTGTTATTCAACAGCCTTATTCCTCCTACTTGCTGCGTCTTTGTCCACCACCCCACGAACCCATAAGTTATCATTGGTCGGACAACCTTTGTATATAACCACAGGGTCATTTTTGGGTTGAGTCTCCAGTTCTTACCGCACAGTCTTCTACATCTGCCTAAAGACATAATAGCTTTCTGTGTGGTTTTCACTATGTGAGTATTCCAAGTGAGCCTATGATCAAAAAATACCCCTAGGTATTTTGTTTCTTTGGCAAATGGAATCTCTGTTTCTCCTAGCACTGGTGGTTTTAGGCCTTGCAGTGCTGTTCTTTTTGTAAAGTTGACAATTTGTGTTTTCTGAGCGTTGACCGTCAGTCTCTCTTGTTTACACCAGTTGTCTACAATATTTAGAGCTATCTGCATTCTTTCAGATATTACTCCAGCAAACTCACCTTTTACCACAATTACTATGTCATCGGCGTATCCTAGACAATAAAAATCTTCCCTGGACAAATCATTGAGGAGATCGTCTACTGAGGTTGCCCAAAGTAGTGGTGAGAGAACTCCTCCCTGTGGGCATCCTCCACCTTCTCTTGCTTTGATGGTAGCTTGACCCAGAGTGGATATTACTATCCTGTTCTCCAGGGCGGCCTTTATCCATCTGCATATCACAGCAGATGTGCCTCGTCTACTCATTGCGTTTATCAGTGACTTGGTAGTAACATCATTGACTTTGAAATAAGCCTATTCAGATTATCCAACGCTGAGTCCGTAGATTTTCCAGGTTGGTATGCGTATTGACGATTACTTAGAGGGTTATCTTTTAGCACTTCGTCTCTTATGTACCTGTCCAAAAGCCTTTCTAACGTTTTCAGTAGAAAGGAGGACAAGCTTATTGGTCTATATGACTTTGGTGTTAGGTCTGATATTTTACCTACTTTAGGTAGATATATGACTTTAACTTTTTGCCATATTTCCGGTATGACCCCCAATGCCAGGCTGGCTTTAAGGATCTTACTTAAATGCGGTATCAGCACTTTCATACCCATCTGCAAGAGTATGGTATATCTTCTATAAGTTCCTTGTGGCATTACTTGTTATTTTTTCTTATTTTCTTGGGAATGAAACCACAATATGTTTTTTTATTTTTTATTTCAACGTTTCGGTAGCGTTCCAGCTACCGTTGTCAAGATTAACTAATAATGAATTAATGAAAAATTTTTTGGTCCCTATCTGACACAATGAAAAAAATTTGACAACTAGACAATCAATAATATTTTGACGTTTAAGACTACAAAACTTTGTTGTCAAATTTTATTAAGGTCCATTCATAGTAGATCACACCTCTGGTAAAATGAGAAATAAAATATTTTATTTCATGACATTCTAACGATATGTAGTCCACTAGAAATGGAATCCAGTGAAGTGCACGTTCCAGGAACGGTTTTTATTGGGATAGCGCTTTTTTTCTTGCTTATTTTGGAAATTTTGTTAATATAAACGCGTTTGTTGTTACTTTTTTGTGTATGATTATTTTGTTTTCAAAATATGTATAACTCAGTTTGGTGATTTTGTGTATTGAAGTGTGTATCGATTAACAACCATTCCAAAGATAAATCATAACAAAACCTGGATAAAAACTTATGATGCTATCCTGATAACGCCGGTAATTGATTATTGGAAATTTCTCTTTCTAACATTGGTAACCAAATTTGACTACATTCGGCTGAAATACTAGCTACACATTTATCTGAATTTAGTTGTATTAAAGCACTTTCTTTGATTTTTCGTCTTTTATTATTGGGCTCTTTCAATATTATCTTTGTCGAATCCCATTGAATTTTATGCCCCTCTTCCCAAGCATGTTTGCAAATACCTGACTTAAAGAACTCCCTATCTTTGATATACTTTTTATGTTCATTTATTCGGACTTTCAATGGTCTAGATGTTTCACCTAAATAGAATTTGTCGCATTCACAAGATATCTGATATATGCAGTTTTTTGAAGATTGTTCTTCATTTTTTGGCTTCGTTTTTGTTAGAATAGATCTCAACGTATTGTTAGATTTGAAGCTAGTTCGAATATTGAATTGATTACCAATTTTCTTAATTCTTTTTGATAAACCCTTAACATACGGTATTGTCAAGTTTTTAAAAATTATGTTATCTGAATTATTAATATTATTGTTATTGTTATGGGGTATTAACAATGAGCCCTTCTCTATATTCTTAATTTCTTTATTCACAAATTCTGCCGGGTAATTATTGGCATTTAAAACATTTTTCAGCAAAGTTTTCTCCTTTGTGAATTGATTATCGTTAGAACAAATAATTTTGGCCCTATCGTATAAAGATTTCACTATTCCTTTTTTAACGCTTATAGAATGATTTGAATCAAAATTCAAATACCTATTAGTGTGTGTTGGCTTACGGTAAACACTTGTTTCATACCCTGTAGGTGTTTTATTAATAAGAACATCTAAAAATGGTAAAAAATTGTTATTTTCAATTTCAATTTCAAATTTGATGGATTTTTCTCCTTCATTTATGTTTGTTAAAAAATCATTCAGAGATACTAAGTCGTAAGGCCATATTGCAAAAATGTCGTCAACATATCTCCACCAGACAATTGGTTTTAATTTTTGATTATTTACTATTTTGGTTTCAAAATGTTCCATGTAAATATTCGATAGAATTGGTGAGAGGCAAGAGCCCATGGCAAGACCAAAATGCTGTTCATAAAAATCATTATTGAATTGAAAATATGTTTTTGTTATACATAATTTTAATAATTCTATTATTGCTGTTACGCTCAATTTGGTCCTTTCTGTAAGGGTCTGATCAATTTCTAATTTTGATTTGACAAGTTCTATTGTTTTCTGTACCGGTACATTTGTGAAGAGACTAACTACATCAAAACTGACCAAATAATGGCTTTTGTTGAACTTTAAATCTGATAGTTTTTCTAAAAAATGATTACTATTTTTGATGTATGAATCTGTCTGTCCTGCGAGGGGTTCAATGATTTTTAATATATGATTTGATAGTTTGCTGCATGGGGAATTAATAGTGCTACAAATTGGTCGTAATGGTATGTTTTGTTTATGAATTTTTGGTAGACCATAAAAATGTGGTGGTTTACTGTATTTAGGTGTTAACATTGTTTTTTCAC
Organism: Lochmaea capreae; assembly: GCA_949126875.1. NCBI lineage: Eukaryota > Metazoa > Arthropoda > Insecta > Coleoptera > Chrysomelidae > Lochmaea > Lochmaea capreae. Next base: position 8,071,437 of record OX421404.1, on the reverse strand, counting down.
GGCTAGCAAGTTCGTTCTTGAATTTGAAAAGTGTCTTATAAATTTTGTTTTCAATTGATTTGGTAGGATCATTTGGTAGCTTAGTATAAGGGCCATTTATTAATAAATCCATTACTTTTGAATCATAATCAATTTTGTTTAAAATTACAGTAGAATTGCCCTTATCAGCCGGTAAAATAATAATAGAATCATCTCCTTTGAGATTTTTAATTGACTTTTGTTCTGCTTTTGTAGTATTGTTTTTTAAATGAATAGATTTTTCTAATATGACTTTACAACGTACTCTATATTCTTCTCTTTCGTGTTCAGGTAATTCACTACTTACTTGTTCTATTGAACTTATTATGTCTAATTTTGGTGTTGATTTTGGGGTCAAAGCAAAATTTAATCCTTTTGAAAGAACTAATACATCTGAAGAATTTAAAGTTTTGTTTGATAAATTAATGATTGTGTTTGGTACATTGTTTTGTTGATAATTGTTACAATTTGTAATAATTCAGTAACTAGACTGCCTTCTGCATCAGTTCTTACCTAGTACGACAGCCGAAAGAATCCAAGTTTGCGACTGTCATTGTCAAGAAATCAATGTCAAGATTTTTTCTTTTATGTACGTTTCTAAAATGTTTCACATTAGAATATTGTTAAAATAGTTCAATAAATAAATTGGAAGAACATTCTTATGTGTATAGTTGCACATAATTTATGGTCCTAGATCGAGCCGGATATACATTGAATACAGAATACAAGCAGCTTATCTTTGTATCCAGGCTAACCGTTACAAAGAAGACTAGCAAAACCAACAATATTCCAGGCGAATTCACCGACTTCAACCAAGCAGGTCAGTGCGTTCCATTTAGTCAGTGCGCTCTTTAATTCCTCCGTATCCCCATTCCTCCTTGTCCTTGCCATAGAAAACCTATCCTTGCTTCGGCTTGATTTTTTATACATGTTCACAAATTGAACAGTCTTATTCATATATAATATTTGATTATTTGAATTTGTATTACATTTGAAACTTTGTTTTGGCTTATAATTGAATATGTCTACGGAAGATCTTGAGCTAAAAAAGTTAAAAAATTCACGCAAAACATTTAAATCACAATTAACAAAATTTCAAACATATATTGACAAAGAAAAGTGTTCTGAAACCATTGACTTTAATCAGATTGAACTACGTTTGGCTAAAATTGAGCCTATTCTTGAACATTTTTATGAAATACAGTCCAATATCGAAATTCTAGATATGTCATCTGATGAAAACTCGCAGGAAGAAGAACGTACGAATTTTGAAGATAGCTATTTTAGTGTTGTTTCACAAGCGCATTTGTTATTAGAGAGCCATCGCACGCTAAATAACGTACAAATCGCGAACGAAGTTTCATCAGAAAGGTGTATTTTGCAATCGCAACCTAATATAAAGCTTCCTCCTATCACTTTGCCTTCCTTTGATGGAAATTACGAACAGTGGCTTTTCTTTAAAGATACATTTGAGTCGCTTATTCACAATGACACATCTATACCTAATATAAATAAGTTTCACTATTTGCGATTGTCACTGAAAGGTCAAGCTGCTGATTTATTAAGATCTCTTGAAAGTTCGGCTGACAATTATAATATTGCTTGGAATCTACTTGTTGAACGCTATGAAAACAAACCAATGCTAAAGAAAAACCATATTAAAGCATTATTTGATCTTAAACCCGCGACAAGAGAGTGTCATATTGAATTACGTAATATTTTGGACTGCATGACACGTCATTTACGTGCTTTACAAGTCTTGGGTCAACCAGTAGATTCCTGGGATAGTTTGATTATCCATATGTTTTCTACTAAATTAGATTCTACGACCAGACGTGAATGGGAGTGTGAGTATGCGAAGCATGACAACGTTACACGAGAAATATTTGAAAGCTTTCTACAAAAAAAATGCCGAATTCTTGAAACATTAAATCCACAAAATAACAAATCCAAAACAAACGTAAGAGGTTTATTTACAAGTCATACTCCGACTTGCAATTATTGTCACAAAGAACACACAATCTATAATTGTAAATCCTTTGTTGATTTAAGTGCAAACTCTAGGCTATCAGAAGTCAAAAAATTAAAGCTCTGTCTCAATTGTTTAAGGAATAATCACACCACAGATCAGTGTCGCTCATCACCTTGTCGTAAATGCGAGCGTCGACACAATACTCTATTACATTTCAGCTTCTCAAATAACAACAAAAATAATAAAAGTTGAGGAAAACATAAAAACCAATTCTAATGTTGCCAATTCAAATGAAAATTCTGAAACTTTACAGAATCATGAAGTCTCCTTTATTTCAAGCAATTTCTCTTCTGGTAGTGTATTATTATCAACCGCTTTGGTTGAAATATCAGACAGTCAAGGGAATATACATACTTGTCGCATTTTACTCGATAGCGGCAGTGAATCAAACTTTATTACTGAAAACTTGTGTGAAAAACTTAATTTAAAATCTACCCCAATTAACTGTTCTATTACTGGCATTGGTCAAAAAAGCACCAAAGCTTTAAAACAAGTTGTTGCTATCGTTCAAGCTCGACAAGTACCTTTTAAAACGAATCTAAAATGTCTGATTTTACCCAAAATTACTAATAAAATTCCATATGTACATGTTGATACATCTTGCTTGAAAATTCCTCCTAACCTTATACTTGCTGATCCCACATTCAATGAGCCAGGACCCATCGACATCTTAGTCGGGGCTAGCAAATTCTGGGATCTCATTATGATTGGACAAATAAAATTAGGAAGGCAGTTACCCACACTACAAAAAACCCAGTTTGGATGGGTCATATCGGGTGCTCTATTTCCACACAATCCACAAAATCCTACACATTCAGAGAACCTTCTTGTCTCATGTAACCTCAGCACTCTTGATCAATCTCTTGATGATAAGATTTCGAAATTTTGGGAGATTGAAGAAGTTGGTGTTCCAAAATCATTCACTCCTGATGATGCATTTTGTGAAGAATTATTTACTAACACTACAAAAAGGAACCCTGAAGGTCGCTTTATTGTCGATCTTCCGCTTAAACACCCTGTGTCCGCTCTAGGCGATTCCAAGCAAACTGCCATTAAGTGTTTGCTTAATCTTGAGAAAAGGCTTGCTAAAAGACCGGAACTTAAATCACAATATACAGAATTTTTAAATGAATATGAAACTCTTGGTCATATGACTGAAATAAATTCTGTTGATCTGGCAGATAAGACTTGTTTCTATTTACCCCATCACTGCGTATTTAAAGACAACAGTTCAACCACCAAATTGAGAGTCGTTTTTAATGGCTCTGCGGTTACCACAACTGGATTGTCCTTGAACAATATTTTAAGAGTTGGACCCACCGTCCAAGATGATCTATTCTCAATTGTTTTACGTGCCAGAAATCATAATATTATTTTGACTGGAGATATCGCTAAAATGTATCGTCAGATATTGGTAAACAACGATCAACGTTGCTTGCAACTTATTCTCTGGAGACCTAATTCCGATTCACAAATTAAAACTTATCAGTTGAATACCGTTACTTATGGGACATCACCTGCTGCATTCTTATCGACTAGGTGTCTTAAGGAATTAGCCATCCTATATGAAAATACTGAACCTGAAATCAGTAGAATAATTTCTAAAGACTTCTACGTAGATGATCTATGTACAGGAGGTTCGTCTATAAGTGAGGTTAAAATTATAAAGAAAAAAATTTCTGATATTCTTAATTCTGCCGGGTTTCCTCTTAGAAAGTTTAAATCAAATAATCCCGAAGTACTATCTGATTCATTTAAAGGCTCAGATACTATACTACATTTCGGTGAAAGCGCAGAAAATAAAACTTTAGGATTACTGTGAGATTCTGAAGGTGATCTTTTTAGATATTCAATAAAAACTATCAATGACAAACACACAACTAAAAGAAAAATTTTATCCTGCGCTTCTCAAATATTCGATCCGCTTGGATTGCTTCAACCAGTCATTGTTATTGCCAAGGCAATTATTCAAAAGTTATGGCAATATAAATTAAACTGGGATGAGTCGATTCCATTAGAACTTCACAATACTTGGTTAAAGTTCCAAAGTCAACTTCAAGACTTAAATAAGTTAAATATTCCCAGACATGTTTTACCTTTAAGTTTTAGTTCTATACAACTACATGCTTTCTCAGATGCAAGCGAAATGGCTTATGGTGCTTGTATTTATTTAAAATCCATAGATACTTTTGGTTCAAGTCATTCTTTTTTATTATGCTCTAAGACTAGAGTCGCTCCATTAAAAACGGTAACCATTCCACGTCTTGAGCTATGTGCCGCGCTACTTCTTGCTGAACTTGTTGAAAACGTTAGAGGCTGCCTGGATTTGCCTATAGATGATTATTTCTATTGGTCTGATTCAAAAATAGTTCTATCATGGATTAAATCCAGTCCACAACAGTGGAAGATTTTCGTCTCTAATAGAGTAACTCAAATTCAAGCATTAACTGATTCAAATCAATGGTATTATATCAATACTCACGAGAACCCCGCTGATCTTCTTTCACGCGGCTTAAGTCCTAATAACTTAATTAATAATCAACTTTGGTGGAAAGGACCTAACTGGCTTTCAGATTCTCCAGAGAAATGGCCAGTGAACCTCAATGATAATTTTTCATCTGGTTTTGGCCAATCTGAGATACCTGAAAGGCGTGCAGAAAAACAAATATCCTTTAATGCCTTAATCAACGACAATTTTGTTAATCTATTTGACAGGTTCTCTTCTTTTAGCAAATTGCAACGGGTTACAGCTTTCTGTTTCCGTTTTATTCAAAATTGTCGTATTTCTAAAAAATTAAGAAAAACGGGTCCTCTTGATATCGAGGAACTTCAATCATCACTTAATAAGCTTATTCAATTCGTTCAAAAAGAGGAATTTCCTCAAGAATATCATGACTTATCTAAATCTAAACCTATAAGTCAAAAAAGTAAATTATTGAGCCTAAATCCCTACTTAAGCAAAGATGGCATAATTAGGGTCGGAGGTAGATTAAAACATTCCCAATTCGATTTCCATAAAAGGCATCCAGCAATCTTACCTGGAAAGCATAATTTTTCCAAGCTCATGGCATCATACGAACATTTACGACTTTTGCATGCTGGACCCCAACTCTTGTTGGCCTCGATACGTGAAAGGTTTTGGCCTACTTCTGGTAGAAATTTAGTAAAACAAACTGTTAAAAAATGTGTGCATTGTTATCGCTTCGATGCCACTTCCACTCCATATCTCATGGGTCAGTTACCAGAATACCGTGTAACTCCTCATCGACCATTTTTTAATGTGGGAGTTGACTTTTGTGGACCGTTTCTATTAAAGGATCGGCAAACTCGAAATTATAAAGTCATTAAGTCTTATGTATGCCTTTTTGTATGCCTGTCAACTCGAGCCATACACTTAGAATTAGTAAGCGATCTTACTACAGATGCGTTCATTGCCTCACTTCGTAGGTTCTTTTCTAGGCGAGGTTTGAGTGCTAACATATATTATATAGCGACCACGGTACCAATTTTGTAGGTGCTAAAAACGATATTGACAATTTTCTCATTAAAAATAAAGATCAAATTCAAACGTATTCAAGCCAAAATAATGTTAAATGGCATTTTATTCCACCACGTGCTCCACATTTCGGCGGAATTTGGGAGGCTGGTGTTAAGTCCACCAAATTTCACCTTAAGAGAGTTTTAAATCGTTCACCTTTTTCTTATGAAGAGTTTTTAACCATTTTAAATCAAATCGAAGCATGTCTTAACTCCCGACCTCTATTTCCTTCTTCCAACGATCCAAATGACCCTCAACCTATTACCCCAGCGCACTTTCTTATTGGAGAGACCTTTACATCTCTTCCTGATCACGATTATGCTGAAATCCAAGAAAACCGTCTATCCAAGTTCCAGCGACTTCAAAAAATCACCCAAAGCTTTTGGAAAAGGTGGTCTAAGGAATTTATTTCGGAGCTCCAGCAACGCCACAAGTGGAAGCAAAACTATACTAGCCTTTTGAAGCCTGGTACTGTAGTTATCATTAAGGAAGATGATCTGCCTCCGCTTAAATGGAAAATGGGTATTGTTGAAAATGTACATCCAGGAGTTGATGGTATAATTCGAACGGCCACTATAAGACATGGATCTTCATTATTTAAGAGACCAGCTACAAAATTATGCGTCCTTCCTAATTGCAACCAGTGATTTTTTAATTGAAGCCTTTTGGCTGTCAAGGGGGCCGGTATGTTACAATTTGTAATAATTCAGTAACTAGACTGCCTTCTGCATCAGTTCTTACCTAGTACGACAGCCGAAAGAATCCAAGTTTGCGACTGTCATTGTCAAGAAATCAATGTCAAGATTTTTTCTTTTATGTACGTTTCTAAAATGTTTCACATTAGAATATTGTTAAAATAGTTCAATAAATAAATTGGAAGAACATTCTTATGTGTATAGTTGCACAATAATTATTCAGTTCTTTTTGAATTTTTTGTTCAAATAATATTTCAAACTTTCGGATTTGAATTTGTTTTTGTTTTTCATACGTTGTAGTATATATTATATTTATATTTGATATTATTTTATCGAAGTCAATTTTAGTTACCGTATCAAAAAGAAAATCCTCAATACCTACGATATCTTGTTCGATATTGAATACTTTATATCTATGGTGCTGAAGGCGTTCTCGAACCATAGCAAAACTTGCCTTTTCCAATATTCTGGTTATTTTTCTTCCTCCGGAGGCAGGATGTAGCCTTAGTCCTCTTGGTATGACTCCATTATTCCTGCATCGGCGAAGAAAATTAACCGAACACTCAGAGTGTGCCAGCTTCTTATATAAACTATCTAAATTTCTAAAATATTTTGGAACAGATGGCCCATACCTTGTGTCTAAATATCTTCTATAAGTTCCTTGTGGCATTACTTGTTATTTTTTCTTATTTTCTTGGGAATGAAACCACAAAGGAGAAAACTTTGCTGAAAAATGTTTTAAATGCCAATAATTACCCGGCAGAATTTGTGAATAAAGAAATTAAGAATATAGAGAAGGGCTCATACCCCATAACAATAACAATAATATTAATAATTCAGCTAACATAATTTTTAAAAACTTGACAATACCGTATGTTAAGGGTTTATCAGAAAGAATTAAGAAAATTGGTAATCAATTCAATATTCGAACTAGCTTCAAATCTAACAATACGTTGAGATCTATTCTAACAAAAACGAAGCCAAAAAATGAAGAACAATCTTCAAAAAACTGCATATATCAGATATCTTGTGAATGCGACAAATTCTATTTAGGTGAAACATCTAGACCATTGAAAGTCCGAATAAATGAACATAAAAAGTATATCAAAGATAGGGAGTTCTTTAAGTCAGGTATTTGCAAACATGCTTGGGAAGAGGGGCATAAAATTCAATGGGATTCGACAAAAATAATATTGAAAGAGCCCAATAATAAAAGACGAAAAATCAAAGAAAGTGCTTTAATACAACTAAATTCAGATACATGTGTAGCTAGTATTTCAGCCGAATGTAGTCAAATTTGGTTACCAATGTTAGAAAGAGAAATTTCCAATAATCAATTACCGGCGTTATCAGGATAGCATCATAAGTTTTTATCTAGGTTTTCTTATGATTTATCTTTGGAATGGTTGTTAATCGATACACACTTCAATACACAAAATCACCAAACTGAGTTATACATATTTTGAAAACAAAATAATCATACACAAAAAAGTAACAACAAACGCGTTTATATTAACAAAATTTCCAAAATAAGTATGGTATATATACATCCACTGCAGGCATCACCTGAGAAAGATGGGACTGGTGGATGATGACACTTGTAGGTACTGTGGTGAAGAGGTGGAAACTATGGAACACATTATCACGAGCTGCCCGGCGTTATGCCGCAAAAGACAGAAATTCTTAGAATTTATTTTCATCCTGGAAGAAGAATTACTAAACCTACCGATCAGGGGCTTGATCGACTTTGTCAATGACATAGATCTCTCCTGAATCTAACAAGAGGGGGGCACAAAAGATCTTATTTGGTCGCAGTGCAGGAGGTTGCGAAAACACTCACCCTGTTCTTAATAATAATAATAATGGTATATATACCATCGGTCCCTGGGGACTTATATGGCACGAATTTATTTATTGCCCATCTAATTTTGTTCGGTCTTGTGACTTCTGTGGCTATTTCCCAATCTATTGGCCTATGGTCTTGATTGATTTGCCTAACAAAGTCGTTCAGAATAGTTGAGGCCGGAAAGTGGACGTTTATTAGTTGCTCAAGACTCTCCTCTTTGGTTTCTGTGTAAGTGCCATTAGCTTTCTTGATGAAACCTACTTCTTTTATGGTTGATCCATCCTTTGCCAGGACTTTATGGATTCGAGAGCACGCCGGGACATCTCTAATTTCCTCGCAAAACTTTTTCCATGAATTCCCTTTGGCTTTTCGTATTTCTTTATTGTATAGCGTGAGCTTATACCTGTAGGTATCCCAGTCTTGGGTACTTTTGGCTTCGTTAAATAGGCTTCGAACTTCCGATCTCAGCTTCTTTAATCCATTGTTCCACCAGACTGTACTGTTACCCGTGCTCTTTCTTGTTTTTTCCGGACAGTTTTCTTGGTAGGCTGCCATTATAGCTTCGCTTACCTTTTCCGCTGCCGAGTTTATGGCCTTTACGCCCTTAACCAGTTCTATACCTCCTTCCAAATTCCTACCGAGGGACTCTCTGTATCCTACCCAGTTGGTATCTCTGGGGTTTCAGTATTTAAGTTCTGAAGGAAATGCATTAAGATCAAATCGTATATGTCTGTGATCCGAGCAAAACGGTTCATCAGACACATGCCAATTTGTTATGCTTTCACTTATTTTGCCTGTGCAGAGTGTTAAATCTAAAACTTCTCTTCGCGCTTTAGTGACAAACGTAGGTTTATTTCCTATATTAGATATTATTAAACCCTCAGATAAGATGAAATTTAAAATAGACTCACCTCTTATGTTGATGTTACTGCTATCCCATATGGTATGGTGTCCGTTAGCATCGCATCCAATTATTAGCTGTAATCCTTTTCCAACGCGATATGCAACTACGTCGCTTATAATGCTAAGTGGACTTTGAGCTTCATCACCCGGGAAGTAGGCTGAGCATACCACTAGCCTTTTCTCTCCCTCTTCCGTGGCAATTGTTAGAATACCTGTAACAACATCATTGGTACAGAGCACCGGTATCAGTGTACAATCTAATCTATTACTGTGAATTATACAAGCCCTTGGCCTTATAGCGTTAGGAGTGCATAAAACTGCTTGAAGAGAGTAAAGAACTACCTTTGATCGACTTAAAGTCGATCCTTGATATGATTGTGGACTAAGATATCAAAAGTTTAGAGGCGGCCAAAATTGAATAGCTTATGATCCGTTTTCACAATAAAATGTGGAGAACCATATAAATAAAACTTAAAATGATTAATTTGCCAATGGATAGCTAACAATTCTTTCATGATTATAGGTTTATTTAATTCACTTTTCTTAAAACTTCGCAAGGCATAAACTAAAGGTAGATCTATACCTTCGTATTCCTGACTAAGTATTACGGAACACGCATTGTTGTCAATATAAACTTTTTATTGAAATCTGGGTATTTCAGAAACGGCGGCTGTATTGATGCCGTTTTCAATATTTGGAATGAATTTTCGCGGTCTTTCGACCACTCGAATTTTACGTTTTTCCTGGATAATTTATTGAGCGGTATGCATATTTCAGCGAAATTTGGAATAAACCGTCTGTAGTAATTACAGAATGCTACGAACCTTTTAGATTCTTCTGAATGTTTTGGGCACTGGATATTGCTTAATGACTGAATATGTTGCTTTATCAGATAAAACCCCTTCACTAGACAAATTGTGTCCTAAATAAGTGGCTTCTCGTCTGAAGAATTGACTTTTTTGTGGGTTTAATTTAAGGTTGAATTTCCGACATGTGTTAAATACCTTCTCGAGATTACTTAAATGATGATTTTCTGTCATCCCTATTACCACTATGTCGTCCATGTAAAGAAATGCTGTTTCTGGAGTTAATCCTGAAAATGCTAAGGACATCATCCTTGAAAAACTATTTGGACTTATATTCAAACCAAATGGTAATCTTGTATACTGAAAATAACCTTTTTCTGTGCTGAAAGATGTATATTTTCTTGAAGACTGTTCTAAAGGAATTTGATGAAAACCTGACAAAAGGTCTGACTGAAAACCATTTCGACCTCCCTAACCGATCTAAGATCGAATCTATTCTAGGTAAAGGAAATTTATCTGTAACTATTTTCTTGTTCAACTGCCTGAAATCTATGCAAAGTCTCCAGACTTTTCTCCATTGATCGCCTTCTTGGGTACAAGTAAAAATGGACTGTTATAGTCTGAGATTGAAGACTCGATTATACCTTGATCTAATAACTTTTGAACCTGATCATTAAGCTCTGTGTTTTATTGTCAAATATGTTTGACAGCTTTGACAATATATTCGGTTGCTGGATGTCATCAGGTAACCATGAGTTAGCTTAGAATGTCCGATACGTAGTCTCCTTATTATGGCTAGATCTCGCCTTGGTAGTTCTCTAGGAGCATGAAGAGGGCTATTGATTGATGGCTGTATTTCATGTAAGAATGAACAGTTTTTATCCCAGTGCTGTTGCCATATAATTTTCGTTCGTTTTTTGATGTGGGCCCTCAAGTCTTTACATATTTGGATATTGTCAGTAATATCAGCGGATGTTGAAGCAATTTTTGCGTAATGGTCTGCGAGTTCTACACCAATGTGTGATGGTAGCCAAATTATGATAACTGATATCTTTTGGGATGTGGTAAGCTGGTGGTAAGTATTTTGGATATTTTGGGCAATTGGATGATCGGTAAATATATTTTGGATGGTCTGGATTAAGGCTAGTGAGTTTGTGCATATTGCTACGGGCTTATTTGTTAAAGTGATGTGTTTGAGGGCTTGAAGTATGCTAGATAATTCGCCAGTATGAACGCTGCATGAGAGAGGGATAAGAGAGGAATTGATAAGAGAATGGGACGGTGTAACAGAGCATCCCACTCCTGTTTCATTTTTAGAGGCATCAGTATATAGAACTAGATCGTATTTATTTGTTAGTATGATGTTATTAAAAGCTTTCATTATGAGTTCCCTTGGTGATGTTTGTCATATCGTGTAAGTGATGTGTTAAGCTGAGGAATAGTAACGGCCCAAGGAGGAGTCTGGGGTAGTAAGAGAAGAGTTGTTTGCAGTAGATTAATGTCATCAAGTAGCTGTGCTAGCAATAATGGGATGGGTTTTATTGGTAATAATGAATGTGCGTTGTGTGATATGGGTGTAGGTGATATAAAAAGGGGGTATACGGGATTATAGGGGTTCGATGAAACGGAGGCTGCGTAAAAGAGTAGTAACTGTTGTCGTCTCAACCAAAGGGGAGGTTCATTGGCTTCGCAATAAAGGTTTTCAACGGGGCTAGATCGAAAGGCACCTAGGCATAGACGCAGAGCTGTATTGTGTATTGGGTTTAAGAGGTTAAGATATGTTTTAGAAGCTGACATATATATGTAGCAACCCTAATCTAGTTTGGATCGTATAAGCGATCTATATACTTTAAGGAGGGAATTTTCGTCGGCACCCCAATGAAAATGTGAGAGAGTTTTGATTATGTTGATCCTCTTACTACACTCAACTTTTAATTCTAATAGATGTTGTTTCCAGGTAAGTCGTGAGTCATATGTTATTTCGAGTATTTTGCAGTGACCAACTACAGGGATACATTTGTTGTTAATCACAATACGAGGAGATGGGGTAGGGAGACGACGGCTGAATTTAATGATTTTAGATTTTCTGTGAGATAAAGATAAACCTTGGTGATTGGTTCTGTTGCCAAGGGTATCGACAGCAGATTCAATTAGCTTCGAAGTGGTGGAGACAGAACGTCCGTGGCAGTATATTATTAAATCATCTGCATACAAAACATGTCTAATGGGTGAATGGAGACCAGAGCATAAATCATTTATCACTAAATTAAAGAGTGTCGGACCCTGTGGAACCCCATCCGATTGGCTGTAAGATGATGAGAAAATGCCATCAACTGAGACTCTGTACGATCGTGACGATATTAAATTTTGGATGAAGTGAAATATGTTGCCGTTGATGTTGTGAAGGGTTAGTTTGTTCAGAATAGAGTGTCTGCTAATTGTATCAAAGGCACCTTCAATGTCAAAAACAGCGGCAATACATTCTTGTTTCTTGTTCAATGCATCAGAGATATGACTTTGGAGAAGTACTAGGTTGTCATGGGTTAATCGATTTCGACGAAATCCTGACTGCTCTTTGGCAATAATATTATGTTTGTCAAAGTACCATAAAAGCCTTTTGTTAATCATTTTTTCAAAGATCTTGCACATGGTATATGTTAGTGATATTGGTATGTAAGCACTGGGTGAGGTAACTGCTTGATTTGGTTTTTTAATGGGTATTATAACTGAGGTTCGCCACTGGTTGGGGAATGTGTTGGAAGTCCAAATTAAGTTGTACATTTCAAGAAGTTTTCGTTGGCCTTCCAAGGATGGTTTTTTTATAAAAATATAAGGAATATCGTCAGGACCAGAAGCAGTGTTCTTGCAGGATTGAATGGCCGTAGTTAGTTCTGTGAGATAAAATGAAGAGTTTAGATAAGTGATGTCTTGAGTTGTTATAGTAGAAGATAAAGGAGGGGTGGCAATCAATGGTTCAAGTAAGGTGGGATTGATTTTGCTTCTGAATTTCTCAAAAAAATGTTTGGCCAGAGTTTCACCAATTTCTTGATTCTCACTGATCACAGAGTTGTTAGATATAAGGTTGGCTCTTTTAAGGCTGGTATTGTTTCCTTGAATTTGTCTAATTTTTTTCCAAATAACAGTAGGGTAAGTATTTTCATTGATTGAGGACACATAGTTTCTCCAAGAAGATTTTTTACTTTGCTTTATGGTATATCGAGTCTTGGCTCTAGCTTTTTTCAGTTTTAAGAGATTTTCTTGGCTCTTGTTTGTTCGATAGTTTTTAAGTGCAAACTTTTGTTCATCTACAGTAATTTGGCATGATGTATTCCACCAGGGAACTGTTTTTCGTTTGTGTGAAATAATATTTTTGCCAATATGCGTATTGGCAGCTGAAAGTAAGGCGGTTGTAATTAACGACATGTTATTGTCCATATTGTCGGAGAACGAAAGGGTGGATAAAGAGGTATCTGTTTGGGTTGTGTAACTGTTCCAGTCAGCATTGTTTAGGCTCCTGGTTAATCTTTGTTGAATATTGGGTTGATTGGACGATATGAAAATGGGAAAGTGATTGCTATCGTAAATGTCATCGGCAACTTGCCAAGTTAGTAAAGTAGCAGATTTTGGATCACTGAAGCTGAGATCTATAGAGGAGAGAGTTCCGGATGAAAAGTTAAAATGTGTACTGGAACCTGTATTCAATAGGTAGGAATCTGTGCAATTAATTACTCTTTCAATAGCTTTACCTTTGCCGAATGTATAGTTGGATCCCCACATAGTGTTGTGGGCATTGAAATCCCCTACTAGTATATATGGTGTGGGAAGTTGATAGATAAGGTTTAATAGTTCTGTTTCTTTAAGTGGGTGATTAGGTGGAATATATATGCTGCAAATAGTGAGCTTATTAGGGCACCAAGTGGTTATGGCAATAGCATCAAGATCTGTTGTGAGTGGGAGGTGAGAAGAAAATAGTTCGTTTGAGATAAAAATTGATGTGCCACCACTGGCACGATTACAGTCGGTGCGGATAAAGTGATATCCTTCAAAGTTTTTTAGCTTGGGGAGCTTGGGAAATTGGTTTCTTGAAGGCATATAATATCAGGCTGTTCTTCGACAACTAGTTGCTGGATTCTTTCTAATCGAGGAAAGAATCCATCTATATTTCCATGTGTATTTTCTAAGAAAGCTGTGAACTGGGTTTCTGTAAGAGTGAGGTCCGATGGATTTTTTTCGTAAATGGAGCGTATTGCATTTTGAGTGCTGGGTGTTAATTTATGTTGATCGGAGATTATTGTTTTGGATTTTTTCGTTAGATGTTTAGTGGAGGTATTAGGATTAGTATATGAAGGGGGAAGCATTTGATTCATTGTTGGTTCAGGTGTGATTTCCGGTGTAAGTTGGAGAGGGGTATCAACATTGCTATTAGTAGATATGGTCCTTTTTGGCCATGAGTTATAGGTGTTGGTATTTGTGTTGTCTCAGTTTCTTTCGGGGTATTTGGTAAAGTGAGTTGTCTGGGGTCACTATCGGGAGAGATATTTATCGTAGACTGTGACATAGAGTTGGCCGGGGATGGTAGGTCGTCTTGTGTTAGGGAAGGAGGGGCGTTGGTGCAGGAGTCAGCAGTATGTCCTGCTTGTTTGCATAAGAAACATTCTAGCTTGTCAGATGATACAAATATTCTATATTGTGTATTATCATGAGTGATTAAGAGAGATGTTTGTACGGAGAAGTTTTCATTGTCAGGGATAACGTAAGAAACTCTACGGAAACTCATGATGTGAGCGTATTCGTCACCTAGTGCGCCACATTTTACAAACGAAACAGGGGAGACTAACTGTAGTCCAATATCTTTTAGAGCTTTTTCAATTATGAAATGGGGAATGGTGGGAGATACATTGGATATGGGGATAGGGATAATGGGCTTGTTCAAGAAAAAAATATTAATTCAAAAATCGAAACTAAAACTCATTTTAAACGGATTCCCAAAATTTTAGATTTTTCCGCGATCGTTCAAGCCATCAAATTAATTAAAGAAATTGGATTGAACGAAAACGGGGCGTGGTTACCTGTGACGTCACACTGCATATGCTATACCTAACGCGAGTCGAGAGCGGTGTACTGTGTATATTGTAAGTAGACCTATCGTGTTGTGTGACTGTACTGTTTCGTTATTTTATTTTATAATGAGTGAGAAAAAAGTGGTAAATAAATACTGTTTGGTTCCTGACTGTCCTAACACATCCAAAAATGCACCAGAAATTGCTATTTGTGTAACAAGGGAGCAAAATGCTACTTTTCCTCCCGAGGATTAAGTTTACTGCCCGACGAGTAGCAGAGGGCAGTAATCATTCAAGGGAGGAAAAGGCATTTCACTCCCATGTTATACATATAATTTTTCCGCCTCTCTCAAATAACAACTCATTTTACTTTATATAGAGGTAGGCGGAAAAATGGTTTATTAATGTGCCCTCTGACATTAAAATAAGAGAAGTTTGGCAAACAGCAATGCGTCGTGAAGTTTTTGTATCTGACAAATCGCATGTGTATTGCTGTGAATATCATTTTAATAGTATATTACGTAACACGAGCTGCGCGGCTTCTTGCGTAAACTTTTTCACTTCGTGCGTAATGGGATTACAACTCGTGTAACGTACTATACTTTTTCTACGCCCATCTATTTTCTTCTGAGTGCTCATAATTTCATATTTTTCATTACTAACAGTCATATTCATAGGTAAAGTTTAGAAAATGTTCGGATACTATAATTTGTTACCAAAATTGACAGCATAAATGAGATGACGTTTTTTCCCATATCAAGAAACACCGAATTATTTTTTTTGAAATTGTAAAATGTGTTGCCGACATTTAGGGGCATCACTCTTTTAATCTAAAATGTATTTCACTAATGCTAAAAGCTTTTATGTTTTTCAATTGATTAAAAGTATGTAAATAAACCAAATAAAGTATTACGTAAATGAAAATTTGATTGCAATTTGATTCAACAAAGAAATCTAAGTTTTTCTATCTAAACGCACATGTATGTTATGAGATTTTCATTACGTGCATGTTATTGTTAAATGTCACTTACGAGGAATGTTGTCAGTGCGATTTTTGACGTTTACAGACATGGGCGTAGAAAAAGTATTGTAAGTTATGGTGTCTTTATACAGTACATTATAAAAATATTGATAATATTTCCGAAACATAATCTTAAAAGACTTACTCTCGCGTAAATAGGTAGGTATGTAAAATGAAGATATTCCACCAAAATCCTTATTTTGCGAAAGCTCGTGATTAGCTGAAACAATAATCCCTTTATATCAATAATAACCTAAACATATTTTTAAAAAAATTTCATTGGAGCTAAAAAAAATACAAATGAAGAAAAAATCTACTTTCTGCTATTTTGAATAACAAAATTTGTAGATTTTTGAAATTAGTGATAACTTATAAGCTCTATATAGCGTTTAACACAAATCATTTGTATTAGGTAGAGGAAGATATAGAAAATTATATACTTATACATTACAACAATGAACAGTGGAAAAGTTAAACTAAAAGCTGGAGTTGTACCGAGATTTTTTTTATTGTCAAAAAAATAGAATTACAACGCATAGTTCAAAGCCACGGTCACCATAAAGATATCGACTTCAGGTAAATTTGCAGAGTCTGCTTTAATAAACCCAGTATCTACTGAATACATTTTTAATAGCAAAAACCACTAACACTTTTGAAATTGAAAGATATTGCAGCTGGAACAAATTTTCCTATGTGAAACGCAGCGGTGTACTGCCGAATATCAGACCACAATATGCAATGTGACGTCACAGTCGGTTCTGCCGCTTTTTAACGGAGCTCCATTTTCAACCTTTAATATCTAAGTAGTGGGGAAAGTTAAAGAGCTAAAAATTTTACCCGTTATTTTGATTATTCAGTTTTACAAAATAACGTAAAAAAAACCGAAAAAATTTTTCATTGATAACAAGCCCATTGTGGAGTTAATGGAAATGCTCTGATGAGCATTGAGAAGATCATTGACGATACTACTCGAGGACAGATAAATACATACACGGTTATTTGAGATTCGGGACGCAAATGTAATATTTTTGGGAGTAACAATATCCCCTACAGCTTTAACATACTCAAAAAGAACGGCGTTGGGAATAGCATGAAAGCTAATGGCTTGATCCCTATTTGGAAAAGTTGGAGATGGAGGTTTAGACAGGGCTGCAGCAACATATGATTTTGTGCGGTTTGTTGTGTTAGGTTGTGATGACGACATTTGATTTTGGTTGTTAATGGAGTTCATTTTTGTGAGCGGTCCTGGTTGCCAAAACCACTTCACATTAAACTTGTTAATGCAACAGACGTCCCAGTAGGACTCCGTGGATAGTGTAAAAGGAATATATCAGTTACCTGAAGATTGTAACGCTACGCCACTGGAGAATTTAATTGTCCAACTGACTGACAGAAAGAGTTCATAGTTTATAAAACCATAACACTAATTGATTGTTAATTATCACATGTTGATTATTATTTACACAGTATTATCATGAAAACTATTGATAATACTAAAGAAAACACGTAGAAAACGTTAAAAGGCTGTCAGAGTAGCAGTTAACGATGTTTACTCGTTGGCTGAACTATTTTCGGATGAAATCTTCACATTTGGCGACCGTGACAGGACTGTTCTGTGGTTTTAAGTGAAGATTGATAATGGAAAAAAATAGAGAAAACTCTAAGAAAGCTAGAAAAATCTGTAGGGCATCTTTTACTAGAGAGGTTAATCATATTATTGAGAAAATCAAGACGGAAACAGTCCATTTCTATTAGGTGCCGTAATTAGATATCAATTGCAAAATATATTGGATGCTTGCAGATATGAAAACAATAGTTTTTCTGAAGCTGTAATACAAAAACTAGCTGGTAGTTTCTATGTGGATAATTGTATGGCAAGTTTTGATAATCAGTCTGATTTAGATATTTTCATGAGATAAGTGAGAGAAATAATGCATCAATTTAATTTACGTGGATGGGAACAAAGTTTTTTGTTATCCAACAGATATGGAAAAATGCAGTTATGTGCTAGGTTTACTTTGGGATAAGGAGGATGACACTTTGAGTATTTCTTTAGAAAGTTTACAGCAGGTAAATTTTGGAAAAATTACTAAAAGAACTCTGCTTTCAGTCGCTAATAGAGTATTTGATCCGTTAGGTTTTATTGCTCCGGTGACTTTATATCCAAAAGTTCTGTTACAAAGTCTTTGGAAATTTAAGTTGAAATGGGATGATGAAGTTAGCGAGGACATAAAGACTATTTTTTTGAAATGGGTTGATGATCTGAAGTATTTGTCCGATATTAAAATTAGTGGATATTTGGCCGGAAAATCTCAAGGAAAGTGGAAGTCTACAAGTATACACACATTTTGTGATGCCTGTCAGACCTCTTATGGCGCAGTTTGTTTCATACGTATTGAAATGAAATATGGTGTATGGATTCAAATATTACAAGCGAAAAGCAGAGTAGCTCCACTTAAAAATATGTCTATACCCCGACTGGAATTAATGGCCGCTACAGTGGGTTCAAGATTAGCAGCAAGTATGAAGGCTTCAGGCTATTTTAGGGAAGACACTGAGTATTTCTTCTGGTCAGACTCTTCTACAGTCTTGGCATGGATTAAAAGATCTTATAAATGGAGTGTTTTTATAAAAAATAGGGTAGTGGAGATTTTGAACTTGTCCAATAAGGATCAATGGAGATTTGTACCTGGTTCAATTAATCCAGCAAATTTATTATCTACAGGATGTAATGCAAGAAAGTTATTAACCTCTAGATGGTGGGAGGGACCGGACTGGCTTAGGCTTTCTGATGAAGTAGAGATTGAGAGAGAGAGAAAGAAAGTGGTTTCTTCCAGTCTTGTTACACAATGTATAGGTTCGTTGGAAGATTTTTATAAATATTTCTCTAAATTTCCGAAATTGGTGAGGATGATGGCCTGGCTTAATAGATTTGTAAGAAATTGCCAAAATCCTAATAATAAAGTGAGTAATACTTTGAGTTCAGAAGAGATTATGGATGCAGAATTATATTTATTCAAGATAGCTCAACGAGAGACATTTCCGAGGGGTACGGATGATGGAACTATTTCGTCATTAAACCCATTCATAGATCAATCGGGTGTATTGAGTATAAGGACAACTTTGTCACTAAGACAAGATACTGTAGACTTCATCCTATACTGCTTCCATCAAAACACCCTATAGTAGAAAGGCTACTAAGATGGGAACATGAGAAAGCATGTCATGCTGGAGTGCATGTTATGTTAGGAGTTATTAGAGAACGTTTCTGGATCTTAAGGGCTCGGCGTAGTATAAGAAGTATTATCGCGAACTGTGTAATTTGTCGGAGGTTTTCGTCTAAAAGAATCGAAGCTGCACCTGCCTCACTTCCTGTAGAACGTTTTTGGGATGCTGCAGCATTCGACATAGTTGGAGTGGATTTAGCTGGTCCACTGTTTCTAAAGTCGGGACAGAAAACTTGGGTAGCTCTTTTTACCTGCGGTGTTTACAGAGCAATTCATTTGGAATTGTTATCTGCGATTTCAACAGAAGTATTTATACAAGGCTTCCGTCGGTTTATTGCCAGAAGGGGTAGACCTTCTACTGTGTTTAGCGACAACGGTACTAATTTTTTTGGAACAAATAATAACTTGAATAAACTTAATTGGGGTGAAATAACCAAACACACTTCATTGCAACAGATTCATTGGAAGTTTAATCCTGCAACTGCCGCTTGGTGGTGTGGTTGATGGGAGCGATTGATTAGAATATTGAAAAATTTGTGGCGCCGAGTTTTAGGTAAAGCATCGTTAAATTATGAAGAGCTATGTACGATTCTGTGTGATTGTGAATCTGTAATTAATAGCCGACCCCTATCATATGTCTCAGAATCATTGGAACTAGAGCCTCTGACACCAGCAATGTATATTCAAAATATAAGGGAAACTGGTGTAGCTGATTTAGATACCATTGATGCTAATTATCTTTCTAGGCGAGCAAACTATAGAAAAAGATTATGTTCTGATTTAAGAAAGAGGTTTCGTGTAGAGTACTTGGGTGAACTCAAACAGAGATGTGACAAAAAAGTTACCAAGCAACTCAAAATTGGTGAGATTGTTTTCATAGGTAACGATTCTTCTAAGCGTATAAATTGGCCTCTAGCCCGTATAGTAGATATTATTCCTGGTAAAGATAATAATATTCGATTAGTTTGTCTTAAAACTAAAAATGGCGAATTGCTTAGACCAGTTTAGAGACTCTTTCCACTTGAAGTGTATTCTACAAGTGACAAGGTCCCTGACCGAAATATTAGTATTTCTGAAAATAAAATTGAGGTAGTTAATGATACAAATAATGCGATAATCAAAACTCCCCCTATCTATGTATATGATTTTTGTAATTTTCAATATAAAATGGCAAATTTACAAGGTGGGAGAATGTTCCGAATTGTACCAAGTGTAGATATTTAGTTGTTAACTATTTGGGTTTAGTATCGTTTCCTAGATTTAAAAAAATGTAATTGAAATAAATATATATATGAAATTGTCAAACCAAATTTATTCTTTAAAAGCGTTTTCGAGTGGAATCTTCACAAATATTCCTGATACTAATTCTTGTTGCTCATAAGCTCTCTCTTGTATTAAATGTTTAAAACTTTCTACTAACCGATAGACTTCACATCTAGGCGGTATTGCTATAGTATCATATTCTGGATTATCAAAAATTTCTAATGTTACTGGGTTTCCAGATTTGCAATCTATATATAATTTCAATTCTGAATAATCTAAAATGCAATTATAATTACTCATGAAATCCTTTCATAGAATTCCATTCGTAAGTATAGGAAATTCTTCATCTACTATATGAAAACAATGTTTAAATGCTATATCCTAAATGAAAAGAAAAATTTCCATTTTACCCAAAGTCCCAATTTCTCCCTTAGTTATGCACTTAATATTTAAAGTTTGAGTTGTTTGCATTAAATGATACGGAAAATTATCTGAAATTTTCAATAACGAAATATCTGCACCTGTATCTAGTATAAAAGTATCAGTCGTATTCGATATGTCAGTTTTGATTTGCACCAAGTTTGAAAGAGTTAAATCAAAGTTATAAAAAATGTAACGATTATTTCTAAATATATATTTTGAAATTATCATTTCATGTAGAGATCCTGCCTACTTACTTTCTTTTGTCAGTCTTATTACTTTTTTTATCTCCTTATTGCATTCCTGGTCAATAACTACCTAGATAGATAGCCTTGGACTTCTCCGAATTATTTTAATCTTTATCCGTTCAATTCTACTGAAAGTTTTTGACTTCTTTGCATTAACACTCAAGCTCGCTATCTCTCGCGTCTCTACCAAAGCTTTGCATGCTGTTTTTTAGCTATTTTTCTGATGTTGCCTGCGCAGGCCAGCAATTGTGTCGTTTTTGTTTTCATTGTCCTCGAGCTGTTCATTCCAATATTATTATTATTATTTTTTTTTTAATCTAAGTGAAGATTGAAAACTGGAAGTGGTATTTTTCAACACCCCTGCTACATTGGAGAAGGGTAAAATTATCAACCTTGACTTTATTCAATATCAAATTATTTTTTTGACATAGAGTTTTGTCGAATGGAAATATTATTTAAATCTTTGTTGTATTGAAAAACTTTTTCAACTTTCGTTGTTTTTTCCTAGATTAAATAGATTGGGAGAAAAAAAATACTATATCTTCATTATATTCATTGAATAATAAACTACACATTGAGAATGTGAAATAGAAAAGATTGGAAATGTAAGATTAAAATACGATTCTAAATGAATGTTGAAAGTTATCACCTACAGCCAAAATACGTGAACTGCAATAGCTTTTGTACTTATTTCATAAAACTCTATTAAATATGAGACTATAATATGCTCGGTTCATACCGTAAGCACAATTACTCCATATTTAACATGAAGAATCAAGTTTCAAAAAGCTGTTCAGGAGAATGGAGTCGCATTTTTGCAACAAAAAACGGACCAAAAACCGTACTTTCGCGATAATACAAACATGTTTTCATTAAGTTTCTTGTATTTTTCAAAAAATATATTTCTCAGATAATCCATTAGATACTGTCCTTTTTTTTAATGATAAACTTTTTCATCAACCCATATGCCCTTTTATACTTAATGGATGTCATATTTAAATCCGACAATTTTGTTTCAAAGTAACCTGAAATGGAACAGTTGTTTCTTTTTGAATTAACCCCCTCATAGCATATAATGCTGAACTACATTTAGACGTAATAACTCCCTAATACTTTTTGTTTTATTTTAACGAGAAAATTGTGTCCGTGAATAAAGTAGCATAGTTTTCGTGACTATAATCTTTGATCTTTTATTTCGTTGACCGTTTAAAAAATTAAACTTATTTTCTTGTTTCTAATATCTATAATTACAGATAATGATTCCATTTATTGTATAAACTTATAATCATTTTTCAATCACAAAATATAAAATAATTCAACGAGGTGGTCCTTGAGTTATTGTACACAAGAGTACGATAGATTTTCCACTTTGATATATCACGATTTTGACCAACTAGGGAAAGTTTCAAATGTTTTAATAACTTCCACGTTTCTGGACATTTATAAATAAAAATGGAGTATTTTTGGGTATAGAAAATCATAATTTTGTATTTATTCTGATGTATGTTCAATAGGGAGCCACATGAGTTTAATACAAATTTGAATTTTTACATGCTATTTTCACTGATAATTACACGAAGTAAACCTGACAAGTATCAATAAGAATTTTGTTGCCTGGCAATTTAACGAAAAAAACTGCCTCTGGTCGTAAGACGAGTAATTTTTTCTGGCAGTTTTTTGAGTTGAATTACCTTATGGCAACAAAATTCGAATTATAAATGTCAAGTTTACTTCGACTAAAA
This sequence comes from Lochmaea capreae, assembly GCA_949126875.1. NCBI lineage: Eukaryota > Metazoa > Arthropoda > Insecta > Coleoptera > Chrysomelidae > Lochmaea > Lochmaea capreae. Next base: position 8,048,618 of record OX421404.1, on the reverse strand, counting down.
AAAAAAGCTAGAGTGTAAATCGGTAAGACAATTTAATGAATATGTAAATCAATAAATTAAAAATGAGATGTAAATTAGTTTATTTAATTTAACGGAAAAGTACAATTGTTAAAAACGCAATTATTAAAAATAGCTTGATTTTCAGAACTTTCATGTCTTTTGTTAATATTTTGCTGCATGCTAGTATTTTGAGCGGTGGTAGTAACTGTTTCCTGGATGGTAGTACGAATCGAACCAATGATTTCTTTATGATGTTCTTCATCTAACTAAAGGTACGGTTTTAATGACGATGGGTTGCTATGGCCCGTAGTTTACACAAGTTTTTGTTCACCTATACCACTCCTGGACAATTCAGTTACTGCGGCAGCTCGATTAGCGTAATTTTCACCCGCTTGATATCAAGTCCAATATTTTTCGCCGAAGATTTGGTCCATTTAGATATTTCGTTGATTCCAGTAGGAGAATTCTTATTCCATCCTTTCGAGTTTGTTTTTTGCTAGAAAGGATTTGGAGTTAAAAAAACTTTTCACATGTGATATGGTTTCCCCGTCTTCCCATAATTTGTTTAATCAATCTAACTGGACATACACAATCTTCTGCAGTGTTTGCTACCAACCATTTACTGTCGGCCAACTTCTGATTTCCCTCTTGTGCTGTCTTCGTAAAGACTGGATTATATTCAACTTATCCGGTCTCTCTTCCACGGTTGTGTCTCGATTTTAAAATAGAATACCTTACAATTTGCTGCTTCTCCACCTCTCCAAGCCAATCCATACGCAGCAATGTGATAAAATTTTCCTTGCATGCCTACAGGTTATTCTTCACTCCAGGACAGTACCATTTCAAAAATGTCTCGGGGTCCGGTAAGGTTCGCGACCCTCGGAATTTTGCATTGATTTTTTTTTATTAGAAAGGTCTATTGCTATGGAACATTTTAATAAAAAACAATTCTTGGATCATTCACTTTTGAAAGAGAAAATCGCAATTGAAAGTACAAAAAATCCGCCATTTTTTCAAAAATTTTGACAATTACGTCTAGATGGGTCACAAATTTTAGAAGGAGCGGTCGATGGACAATGTTGCCAGTTTTCATTTCCGTAACTAGTTACTGCTTGAAAATACTTCACACAAGATTTTAGATCTTTACAAAACGTCGACCCGGCGCGCATTTCTCATAATCTGTTGATGGCGGTCCATTCGATTTTTCCATTTGCAAATTGTGTATGTATTCCTGATAGTATACCTATTTGAGCTCCTATTATTTCAGAATAATGTGGATAATCATGTGAATTATTTTTGGAAAACTTCATGTGGAATACAAATTATTTGACATTTTTCCGAGAAGGGGAAGGGAATAAATATGTATGTATATAAATAGACATAAATATCAAATAATTTGTTTTCCAAAAAGGGGAAGGGAAGCCAGTATGTTTATGAATACATTTTCTAATTCAGGTATCTAGATAAGATTGGATTTCGGTTTAAAATACTTCGCGAATTGCGAAACGTCGACCCGGCGCGCATTTTTCATAATCTGTTGATAGCGGTTCATTCAATTTTGTAATTGCAAATTGTGTATTTATTCCTGATAGAATACCTATTTACTCACCATAAACCTAACCTAGTATACCTATTTTAGCTTGTAGCACTGGACAATTTGTTAGTATTGAAATAATTACCCCTATCATAGTGAACTAAAATTCGTGATAAAAGAAAAATACTCTGTGGTCCAGTAGTTAGTTTGTTTTAATCTCTTTTGTTTTTGTATAAAACATATCTAAGATAAACATTACATTCTAAGGATGCACAATATTTCAATTTTCATTATAAATGTTAATAATTTTTTATTTTTATGTTATATTCATGTAATCTATTACAAATGCATAATTAAGTCAACTGAGAGAAAATAAATACCATTTGAAATGTGTCAGCTGGTCCTAAATTGTGAACGTAGGCTACCTAGACATGAGAGTCTAGTGTCAGACTAGTGTGTTATTTTATAACCTAAAGTGTCAACTGAAAATAATTATGCTTAAGAATATTTCTAAAAATTTGAAAAATTTAAGTATTTTCTTCCGGTTTTTTTTGTGAAACAGACTAACATTTAGTTCAAGATAATAACCTTTACAGTTTAAAGTGCAAATATTTATCCTGAAATAACATTAATTAGTGTTGAAAAAGTACCATTTTTTGAACTAAATTCATGATCTTTGAAGTAATTTCTGAATGATCCAGCGAAATTTTGGTTCTAATCTGCTTTATTTAAGGTAAGTTGCTTGTAAAATTTTGCGTTTTGTGTCGCGTGCATTTCTGGCTTTCTTAAACTGTAAGTCCGTGAACGGATTAAACATTATTTTATTATCTTTAAAGTACTTGTCTTGTGACATTTTTGCTGAAGTGTTCCAAATCGTCTTGACTGCCCTCTCTTTATAATCTTCTCCATGTTGAATGCCCAGTCACATAAAATAGAAGCTATTTCTTCAGTGGAAGCTTCTGCAATGAGTACATCGCAAATTGTCCTAATTGATGTAGTTGAATTCAGAGTATTGCGAGGCACATTATAATAGGAGAGCCCAAGAGGGGATTTGAAGAGTTACTCGAGCGCGTCAGAAAACTATATGAGGAGAAGCCTTATTCCTTGTAACGTACTCCTACCATATATCTCTCTCGTGAAATAGTCATGTCGAATACCACTCAGTTAAAAATTTTGTAAGGTACAATTTTTCTCTTGTCGTATTCAAGTTTGTTGCTTTTAGGTAATTTTGCTCATGACATTCAATCCAAAATCACTCGCCTGACGGCTCGTGGTTTTGTTAAAAATGTCATTCGCAAAATTGCCAAGCAACAAACTTTTATGACAATCGAAAAATTTTGCTGACCAAATTTTCACTCTCGTGGTATTATATATGATAAAAGAAACAATAATTATCTTTATGAATACAATAAACTACAGAATATATGGATGAACAACAACAATAATTATCTTTATTAATATAATAATATTCGATTATTTGAATGTACAATTATTAAATACACAACTGTTATAAATTGTTTGCTTTGGTGTACTGATTTGAAAATTTTCTTCTGTGGAATATTGAAAAAATGTTTTTTCACTAGTGCGTAAAGTAAGTTAAATTTTTCTATAGAAGAATCTTTAACACTATTATTAATTTCTAATAAGATATATTATAAATGATTTGGAAATTATAATCAAAATATGAACAAATTAACAAAACAACAAACGAATTCAATTATTGATAATATGAATATTCCGTGCCACATCTATTTGGTGGTGTATTTGCCAAGTAATCTGAGAGATCGTCAGAGGAATCCATCTTTATTTTTATAATAATCTAAAATAACATCATAGTTTTCTAAAAATATTCAATTCTTAAATATAAAATACAATTGCTTACCCTAGGTATGGTCGGAAGATCTCAATTTAAATTTTAAATGCCAGATTCAATTCACAAAGAAATGTCAGTCACTCACCGCCAACTTATGCCTATTTACCGTATTATTTCCAGTACTCAATAATTATTTAACAATAATTATTAGGTTACTTCACCGAATTCTATAGGTTTCTATCTCCAATTTATGAAAAAAACTTAGATTTAATATCCGTTTATTATACCTATATTTTTATAAGACTAGATATCTATAACTACATACATATTGGAATTTTTTCTTTACGCACTAGTGCGTAAAGTAAAACTCTTTACGCACTAGTGCGTAAAATAAAGTTTTACGCACTCGAAAATATGTCTAAAGTACGTACTTTACACACGGTAGTAGAAAAAATTAATTTTTGAAAGATTAATCAAAATTTCTAGAATAATATATATATATATATATATATTAATTGATTGATTGATAGATTTGATCATTGATGGTAAACAATTCTTAATTTCACAAATTGCTTGGTTAATATCAACAACAGTGATATGCACATCAGAAGTTTGAAAGCCAAGTCCCTTGCAAGTTTCTTCAGTGACGAAATTACCTTGAGAGCCGGAATCCAACAGAATCCTACATCTCTCATGTCTACCACAACAATCCATTACGTTCGCAATTACTGTGGACAAGAGTACATCTTTATGTGTAGTATTTGTACTGTGAAGATTTATACAAGGCTGCGGTTGAATTTGAGAAGTACTTGTTTTGGGTTTTGTACACAGAAGAGTATTGTGTTAATGTGATAATGCTGACTTTGCAACAGATAAATTTATTTCCATTCTATAAGCAAATATTAACAAATGCACTTATAGAAAGAAAGCAATAAGAAAAAATACTAAACTGACACCTTGGATTACTAATGCTCTTATGCAATAAGTTAATGAAAAAAATAGACGATACCGTCAAAGTTATCACCTAATGATCGTTATTACTCTTGCGGTACAGAACCTACAGAAATAAATTATTTCATTATTAGAACGAAAAAAACAAAAATAATATGAAGAACAAATCACACGAAATTCAAACAGCAACAAACATCTATGGAACCTTGTTGAACATCTGTTAGGAGAGAAAAAATTAACTAACAGAAGGTATTAAAAACCATAAAGGACATATAACAACTCATTAATTTCAAATCGCAAATGCATATAATAAAACATTTTCAGAAATGAGGAAAACTGGCTACAAAAATTATTATGGACTCTACTGAAACTCCTATTGTTAGTAATACTCCTATTAGACTACCCAACTCGATGGTTATACTACCAACAAATAATTTAGAAATCCAAGATATAATAAAAGACCTGAAATTGAAAAAGGCTGCAGGAATTGACGGTGTTAATACGGAATGTCTACAGGCTGTGTTACCTTGTATCTTAGAACCTCTTAAATATATTATAAATATATGTGTATTAATAAGAGCATTTGGCCTACGGCTTTAAAACAGTCATTAGTAACACCAATATATTAGAATGGAGACAAAACCGATACTACCAATAATTATAGACCTATATCATTAATATCAACGGTATCCAAAGTTTTTGAAAAGTAATTAAAAAATAGATTGACATCTTACATGAACAAATACAATCTAATCTCACCTAATTAGTATGGTTTCAAACAAAATAACCTCACACAAGATGCCCTGATAAATTTAGCATCTAAAGTATTTGATGTATTAAATAGTGGTAGGGTATGCCTAGGCGTATTTTTAAACCTGGCTAAAGCATTAGACACTGTTAGCCATAGTAATCTTCTACAAACTCTAGAAAACATTGGTATACGTGACAATTGTCTGAAATAATTTGCTAGTTACCTTTCAGATAGACAACAGCTATACGGATTGGTGGAATGACAAGTGATCAGTGCAATATTACTTATGGTGTATTATTCAATTTGTATATAAATGAATTGTTTTTAATATATAATATTTTTTGGTTTTGCTGATGACACCGGTATCATTTACGATGAAGACAACTGGTTCGACCTGAAAAAGAAACTGGAAACCCACTTAAAAATAGTTATGAAGTGGTTTAACAAAAAATACTAACAATTAACATTGAAAAAACCTTATACTCGCCATTTCTTAAGAGTAACTTTACCAGTGACCATTTTAAACCTCTGAAAATACAGCAAGGCTACCAAAACGCCATCAAAAATCCTGTAACAAGTATTAAATACTTAGGGGTCATTCTAGACAAAAACTTAAAAAAATAGGATTACCACATTAAATACATTGTAAGAAAATGAAAATTAATTTTTGATAAATTTGAGCATTTGAAAAAATGTGTTCCGTTTAAGTATCTCAAGATTTTATACCACGGTTTAGTGGAAAGTCACCTTCGGTATGGCATACTTGTTTGGGGTAGTGCCTTAAAAACTCACATTCCTTCTGCATTAACTTAATGACTAGTTCGTTATAACAAAGATCCTCTATGTTTTTAGCTCCGAGAATATACAATTGCATTCTTCTAAAATTACAATCTATTCCTACTATAAACCTATTCAAAAAGAAAGTTTAATGTTTTCTATCAGAGAGAGCAAGAAAGTTCTATAGTACTATCCTTACCAAGTACTAAAATGTCCAAGCGCAATCGGATATTATTTGAACGTTTTTCTGTTGGTCTATTGGTCCATGCTAACATAATTATTCAAAGCTTTGTGTGAAATTAATTTCAATCATAGTTTAGTCTTATAATATACGTTTTTTAGTAGTATGCCAAAACAGCTGTGTTATTACACCTCTCGGAACTCTTCGGGTTAATTTATTCATAAAAATGTATTCAAAGTGTGTATTTTTGGATGTATATATGTGTCTATTTGTATGATAATGTGTTTTACATTTTATATTAAGATAGGTCGATTAGTGATTGAAATTTATAATATTCATCTGTTGAATGTACATTGTTCAATTTAATTGCTTCTGGAAACAAGGGTATAACACTTATCGAATATTGAATCATTCACAGCTAAACTTATATTTTTTACTTTGTATTTGTACCATGCCTATGTGAATCAATATTATTATTATTATTTATATTAACAGACAGATACGGGGGTATTCAAGAATATGAAAATCCAAAAAAATTGCGGGCAGGGGCGGAATTAGAAAATTTTTATATCTTTCCGATACAAACCATACAAAAAAGATTTTTGGAAATAATTTTTTAAAATCATTATACTATTCATCAGACCTTCCATTCTCCAAAGCAAGCTCCTGACATAAGGCAATTATACAATGCGTTCCATATATTATGTATGGAATAAATTAAATTTTATCGTTATTATGTACTATCTGAAAAAAACCTGAAACAGATCGATTTTTATTCTTAAATTGACAATTCACAGTTTGAAAATATTATCCCCCTACAGCACCCCCTCTGAATTATAAGCAACCCCTTGGAAATTTTCAAATAAGAAAAGAGGTCGTGTGGCACCTTCTTGGAAAGGGATCCTCTGTTCAGCAATATAAAGTTTTTTTTAAATTTGGTACAATCATAACTGAGAAAATTAATGTTTAAGATATAAAATTTTGATAATGTCTCTATCACAAAATTTTAAGTAAAATGAAGATAATAATGTCGCATAATATTTAGAATTTATTTTTCAATGTACTTTACAATTAAATTAAATGTTCAAAATGACCACCATTCACTTCTTGACAATAACCGAGGCGATTTTGGAATACTCGTACAACATTTTGTATGACCTCAGGGGTCTGGTCTATTAAAATATACTTTAGAAATAATCAGGTATTTTCGTATCTGTTCTGCTAAACATCAGGAAAAAAATCTTTGAAGATACCAAAATATCAGTCAAAAATCCAAATAAACAATTTATATGAATCTAGTAGGCTGCTGTCATTCAGGTATTTAAAGTTACTAAAAGGCGTCAGTATAATATTTGTGCGCGTATTAAATTTAATTATGGCTCATTTGTCCGAGACTCAAAGAATAGACGTTTTAATTATGATTGGTTGTGGTAATAAAACAAGAGCTCAAAAGGAGATTTGTGAAAATTTAGTAATAAATACCCTGGTCAACACGTTTCGCAGTCTACAGTTAGCAAAATTGAAAAAAAGTTTCGTGAAACTGGACATGTAAAAAATATTAAAAAACCAGATAGAAATGTTCAATTTACTGATGAAAAAGTTAGATGTACTTCTAGAGATTGTGGAAAATCCGCATAAGACAACTCGAGAACTTGCCGCCGACAATGATGTGAGAAAATCATCTATATTGAGAGTTTTGCATAAAGAAAAATACCACCCTTACAGAGTTCAGTTGGTTCAGGAGTTAAATGAAGATGATCCTGGTAGAAGGCAAGAATTCTTTAAATTGGTGATAGACAGAATGAACGCAGATTTACAGTTCATAAACAAATAATTTTCTAAAATTATTTGAAGGATATTATAATTTATACTCATCATGTTTCCAGTCCTCCTTATATTGATCATGGTTATATTGATCAAGTTATCCATCATGTTAGTAGCTAATAATTTTCCTTTCAACCACTCTATATTCAAAGTACTTAGAAGTATTTTCTATTTTGAAGAATATCCTTTTGGACACTTTAAATTCAAATTTAAATTTCGCCGATATCCTTTTTTCATATTGCCATTTTACTAAATATTAATTATCTTCCATTTCTTTTCCAATTTTCTTTTTCTTTCCATACCACATGCGATTGGCATTTTTTTGTAAAAGTTAATTAATAGTATCGTACATTGGTTATATTTTTTTATGGCAATAACATAATATTCTTCCAATTGCACATTTTTCATGAAGGTTACTAAATTTATTGTATCATCTTATTAATATAACTTTGGATTATCAGTTTTTGTATTTGAAAGTTGTTTGATGTCTATTTTGTATTTCAACAATGTTAAATCTAAAATTTGTTTCAAGTTTTAATATAATTTCATAAGATCTTTTTATTAAGTATACTATTTCTATTGTAGCCTGATGATGGTTATTTATGTACCGAAACTAGAAGCAGAATAATTTGTCCTTTTGGTGGACAAAATTAAATGATTGTGGTTTGGACTTTGAGTTTCATTGAACCCTTTTGTTTGAATTTCGTAAAACCAAATTTAAGATATGGATGAGCTCTTGGAGTCAAGGAGTAAATGGTGGTCATTTTGAACATTTAATTCAATTGTAGAGTACACTGAAACATACATTCTAAATATTATCCGACATTGTTATCATCATTCTACGTAGTTTTGTGATAGAGACATTATCAAAATTTTACGACTTGAAAATCAATTTTCTCAGTTATGATTGCACCAAATTTTGAAAAAAACTTTATATTTCTGGACAGAGGACTAAACTCCCTTTTCAACAAGGTGCCGCACGGCCCCCTTTCTTATTTAAAATTTTCGAGAGAGTGCTTATAATTCAGAGGGGATGCTGGAGGGGGATAAAATTTTCAAACTGTGAATTGTCAATTTAAAAATAAAAATCGACCTGTTCCAGGTTTTTTTCACATAGTACATTCCATGGACATACCTACAGAGTGAAATAAATAAAATCAGAGCATCAGAACGATTTCTAATTCATTCAACAAATCCTGTATAAATAAATCAAATTAACCGCCAGAAATCAAAACTAGTTTTATTCCAAAAGAAAAATCTTGACGGGTCCCCAAAACCTACGGACTTCCCAAAATTCATTTGCACAATATCCCTTTACGACCCATGGTTAGTGCTTTCCATTCTTCAATCCAAAAACTTTCCAAACATTTCGCCCAAATCTTTTAACCACTTGCAGAACAGACATCTTTATACGTTAAAAATGTTTTCTATCTCTCTGAACGCCTATAAAAATACAATATTTCCTCAGATTTACTTGTCAGTTTTCATATTCTAACCTTATTTACTTATATACCCATTACCGATACATTGGTCATGTTAGAAGCAACACATCAAATTCCGCAGGATACCCTCTCAGTTATCAAACATTTTCATGGACACTTTTGAACAAATTGCTCACCTATTGGTCACGTTACGTTGATGACACATTTGTTATCTGGCCTCATGGAAGGGGAGCATTGGAGACCTAGTCCCACACCACCACTACTTTCTCTGGAGCCACATTTTTCCTACAATTGCAAGGACGGTGAATTTTGCAATTTTCTCGTTGTATTTGCATGAATTATTGTTGTTATTGAGTGCAGCAGCATCCACCATGAGAGCTGAGCAAGCTTTTTATGGAAAACTACAATATCAGGTCGGTAATTCGTCACCCATCTATCGGTGATAATTAATCTATCATAGTACTCTAAAATCAGCATGCTCTAGGACTGAATGTGGATGGTAGTTGTCGTAAGGCGTGTAGGTTGCAAATAATCCAAATTTGTTGGCTAGCTTCTGATGGATGATGTTACAAAGTTGATTGTACCTGAGTGGGTAATCAATATAGGCTACGGCTGATCTTCTCGACGTAATGTGTTGTATCGTCTCTGTTTTTTGTTGACAACTTCTGCACTTGTCCAAAAAGATATTTGGATCTCTGATGACAAATGTCTTGGAAATGTTGGTATCAATTACTTGATCTTGGGTTGCCATCATAAATCCTTCTGTTTCTGGAAACAATGTTCCATCAGAGGGTCACTTATTTGATGCTTCCTTGTCGATATAATGTTAATTGAGGTCGTGATCATGTCGACCACAAAGTTTTCAGGCCCTGTTTGTCTGAAATTGTAATTATTTCAAGTGTCTTATCAGGGTTTACAAGATCAAAGGAGAAATAGTTTTTATCTGCCTTCGCAACCACATTATGGAATTTAGAAATGTTTGAGCCTTTCCAACGAAGAATTTTTGATGAGTTTAGATATTTGTTAGTGGTGTGAATTATTTATGTCCGTTAGAGCTCTCCCTCCTCATTTTCTTGTTAGTGCTTATCTTCCAGTTCTGTTTTTGTCCACTTCAGAATTCCAAATGAGTATGTTAGGACCAGTATGGCGTGGTTAATTGCTTTGGCGTGATTTCGTTCATTCAATACAGTTTCCTGTAATACTGTCGTATTTAATAAAGTGATTTATCAACAGATGTCGAAGAATAATTATTTATATTCACCGGATATTAAATTACACCCCAAAGTCAAACAAGATATTTTAAAACCAACCAGACTGTCAAACTCATTATACCAGAAATTCTGGACGTGGTCAACTCCTGGAGTCTTCCAATTACTGGTGCTCGTTTGTTGTCAACTCAAAGGAATGCATTGGTTCAATGTTTCTTTGCTTCCCCAGTAAGCGTTGGATTTATGTTCGATAGGGGTCGACCGTAATGAATACCAGTACTCATTAGCTCATTTTTACTTGAAAGACTTTGATTGCCTGTGAAATAACTTATGATTGTCACTGAATAAGTAATTTTGTTGTTTCCTTTTCGTGCACTTGACGTATCGTGTGAAACGTTTGGATTTTCCCTTTATTTTTAGCCGGAGTAAATCCGTATATTTAAATAATGTTGTTTGTGTCCTGGGTGACCTTGATTTTTCGATAGATCTTTTTCACTCTGTTAAGCTCCTAGACTGTTTCAAGTTGTTTTCAAACTCTGTAAGCTGCCCCAGTTCCTTCCCTTCCCGGAATTTACAATCTAATTATTGCTTCCCACAGAATTATATTCTCGAGCCCTATATAGAATAAAGCAACTTGCTACATGTCATAAATTACCCCAACTTACTGATTATCTCGATATGATATTTTTTATTGAACATTGGGTATGTTCACACAAAATTTTCAATATAAAAGTTGTTAACTGTCAATTTTTAATTAAATTAATTAATGTCTTGAAGAGTTTACATTGTGATTATCACTCAAGAATTTTATATGAAGAGTATTCTACGGAAAGTACATGAACCTTTCGGAGTACGTACAAGCTCTAGCAGTAAAGCTGCTTATTTCTTTCTTCATTCAAAATACAATAGATAATTATCATGAACATAAAACATGGAATTTTCGAACACCAACGTGAATTACAAAAATGTCAACTGAAGTAATGACAAATAATTTGAAATTTCCTTATAACAAGTGAGAGAACTGTTAAACACCGGTTTCTTGGCAATAATATCATCTGTCTTTCAAGCTGTGAATATAACTGTTGAGCATTTGTGGATATATTTCCAGAATTTTTAGACGTATGCTAGCTTTTAAATAATATTTGCCTATATCATAGATGAGTTAACATAAACGCCATTCTTTGGGTAGCGCCAAAAGCAAAAAACGAGTGGAATTGCGTTTGGAGATCTAAAAACCAGGATATTCTCCAACAGTAAGATCGCGGTCAATAAAAAATTAACTTATAAAATGGGATTTCACCAAACCCATCAACTTTTTGTGGATCTATCGCAGATTGCAATTTAAAGAGAGAGTCTAATATTGTATTTCAATTACCAATTTTCTCTAGAACGGTATCACAATACTCCAATATTCGATCAAAATAATCTACAATTTAGTATAATGCACCGACTGTCAGACCACAAACAGTGCTGTAGGCTATCTGTTTAATTAAATGAATCCATTGATATGAAAACTGTTGATATATTTAAAGGGGGATGTTGAGGATTTCAATAATTCAACAAATGGGTTGCTCCTTCAAATATATGGTTCTCAACACCGTTATATCCAATTAATATGAATATCTGAATTATTCCTTTTCTTTATTAGTACGCCAACAGGAGCAATGAGTACATGCCCAACGGCAGCAATGGAAGTGATTCTCAACCTCACACCATTACATATGGTGGTGGAGAGTGTTGCAGAAAAAACAAGATACAGACAAAGTAGAGAGGGAATCATTAAAAAAAACCAAGATGGTGTGATAAAAAAGTATAGCTTTTCAAAGAAATTCGTTACGGAATTAAGCAACAAGAAGGAATGGGATCCAAATACCATTACCAGACTTGGAAAGAATGCCATTCAATGGTACACAGACGGCTCAAAAGCAATAAGAGGAACTGGGATAGAAGTGTACGGGCCAGGAACCAAACACTCTGAAAGGTTGGGAAAAACCCCAAGTATATTTCAAGCGGAAATTCACGCAATAAGAAAGTGTGCCCAGTTCAATATTGACAAAGGATATAGAAGGCAAAGGATTATCATAATGTCTGATAGTCAAGCAGCCATTAAAACGCTGAGTACTTGTGTAATCAGTTCCAAAATGGTGTGGGAATGCCTAGGCAAACTTAATGAACTAGGAGAGAACAATATAGTCACCTTACATTGGATTCCAGGACACACTGGAATAGAAGGAATTGAAATAGCAAATGAACTAGTGAAGAGGGGGACTGAAATACCCTTTTGGGGGCCGGAACCCTTTTGCGGAATCAGCTCCAATATAATATTGGAAGAATAAGGTAAAGCCGAAGAAACGAGAAGATCTGACAATTGGACAGATCTAGTAGGGCTTAGGCAATCAAAGATTGTTCTGGGTGACTACAACCTGTTGAGATCAAATGAATGCATAAGTCAAAGCAAAACTGCACTAAGAGTTTTAACAGGAATCCTAACGGGACATTGTCGCCTAAATGGGTACCTTAAGAAGCTCAAAATAGTGGAGTAAGAAGATTGTAGATTTTGTGGAATGGAAGAAGAAACCTCCATCCACATACTTGCGAACTGCACAGTAATTCAGAATCCTAGGGCACAGTACCTGGGAGACTACTGGATAGAAGACGGACAGTTACCTAAGTTGAGGCCTGCAGATATCCTAATATTCCTCCGGGAAATAGGACTAAAGGAGCAACTAGTCTCTGAGACTCTCCTCAGAAACTAAGTGGAAGTAAGGGGGCACAGTAGATCTTTTAGGTCTCAGTGAATGTTACCCAAAAATACATACATACATTTATACATAGTACGCCATTCTCAATTTACTGTTTAAAAATACAACTCCAAGACTGTAGGTGTCAAATACAAAAAGGGAAGAAAGACACTTCTGACGCAGCCCACGCATGGCAGAGCAGACCACGTTTTTATATTATGTAGTAAGTCCGCATATTAACACACACAAAGTGGGCCACTAATATACCACGAATATACCAAACAAAACTCAGATGATTTGTATTTAATCTATACAAGCATGAAGAGTGATCAGAGATATGATTTTGTCATAATCTTTGAAAATATCGAAAATGTTGATAAAAGTAATTTGCTCTATTCCATGCTGAGACATTTATTTATGTTTTCACGTGATGGAAAATACGAGTTTATTATATTTTTCCAAAAAACTTGCCCGGAACGGCTTGGAGTTTGAGAAGATGCACCACCACTATTGCAATTGTCAAATTTGTTATACCTTATGATCTTTTTTCAAAAATTATTATCTCTCTTGTTTTTATCATTTCCATACATAAACTTTTATTGATAGTTACTACCTATATTTTTTACGTAGGGGACTATATTTAGGGAGGTACACATCGAACAATAGCGACGCCAGCGTTAAGAAATAAAAACCTAATAAAGACAATTTGGTGCCAATTTTCATGCATGATCTCGTGCTCTTTATCCACTTTCGGTAATATGTGGAATAACAAACGATCCAACAAGAAATCATTCAGTATCGACGAGCCAAACCGAGGTGTATAGCAAGCGACAACGAAGTATAAAGCGAACCAAAGCGAAAAGCAATAACTAGATATATGGAAGTATATAAAACTAAATTACTGGAAAACCCCAAAGAAAAGCGGACTAACGGGAATACCGACAGGCATGTTAACAAAAACATCAGCATATTCTAATAAATTCGGCGAAAAAGGAGAGCTACTCTTAAAACCAGAACATACATTAAAATTCAAAGCAGTGACAAAATGAGAAGTCACAAAGGAACAAAAATTGACGATGCAATAGCAGCTCAAATAATAGGTATGGAGGACGAAGAAATAAACCCAAATATTCCGTTAAAAAACAAATTCGGGATATTAAGCAAACACGATGCAAAACAAAAAGACGGAAAACTACAAAAGAGGAAGGAAAAAGAATTCTACTGCTAGTACCTCTGGGCCAAATCCCATTTCACGATGAAATCATAATAGTACTAACAAAACTTATCGGATCAAAAGATTTCAGACTTTTAATCAACAGAAATAAGAAAGAAACGAGAATACATGTGTAAAAACCCAAAAGCACTATGATGAAGTTAAAAATAAACTCGAAACATCAAGAACTGTTTACATACACACAAAGTGATATCATGGAAAAATTGGTCATGAAAGCAGCGACCAGATTTGACATAATGGCGATGAGCTATGAACTCCGACAGAAAAGTGGGAAAAATAATTGTACTCCAATCGAGAAAAAGCAATATAGTGATATGGAAAATAATATCATACATCACATACACCAAACAAGGGTTGTTTCAGTATAAAATTTAACTATTTAAAAGGAAAATTTCTCTTATCAACAAAGAAAAATGAATCAAACTAGAAAAGACAGTTTGAAATTTGTAATATAACTAATACATTTGAAAAGTGGAAAATAAATTAAAATTTGAATTAAACTTAACAAAATAAAAATAAACAAATCACCTGAAATATATTTAAACTTTAAACAGGAATCTTGATGACTTTTTAAGTAATTAAAATCCTTTTCACATAATTTCAGAATCTTCAAAAGATTTATAAAAGTTTCCTGTCAAATAACTAATCTAAAAAGAAAGAACCTGAAAAATAAAAAAATTATTAGTTAGGTTATAAAATCTGACATTGGTAAAAATATAAAAAGTACATTTATGAACATAGTTAACTAAGAGTGAACTTAGATTTGTCAACTCGAACGGTAGAAAGTACCTAGCAACCGAAATAAAAACAAATGTAATAGTATATTACGTAACAAGAGTTGTAAGTAACCCATTACGTACGAAGTGAAAAAGTTTACGCACGAAGCCGCGCAGCGGCAAGTGCGTAAATTTCACGAGTGCGTAATGGGATTACAACTCGTGTAACGTACTATACTTTTTCTACGCTCATCTATTTTCGTCTGCGAGTGCTCATAATTTCATCTTTTTCACTACTAACAGACATATTCGTAGGTAAAGTTGAGAACATGTTCGGATACTATACTTTGTTACAAAAATTGACAGCATAAATGAGATGACGGTTATTTCCATATCAAAAAGCGAATTATTATTTTTTGAAATTGTATAATGTGTTGCAGACATTTAGGGGCATCACTCTTTTAATCTAAAATGTATTTCACTAATGCTAAGAGCTTTTATGTTTTTCAATTGATTAAAAGTTTGTAAATAAACCAAATAAAGTATTACGTGAATAAAAATTTGATTGCAATTTGATTCAAAAAAGAAATCTAAGTTTTTCTATCTAAACGCACATGTATGTTATGAGATTTTCATTACGTGCATGTTATTGTTAAATGTCACTTACAAGGAATGTTGTCAGTGCGATTTTTGACGTTTACGGACATGGGCGTAGAAAAAATAATATTTAAACATTTAAAACTGAACGATAAAAACAACAATAAATTATTTAAAAACATTAATAATAAACTTGCATATTAGAAAAAGATAGTAAAATTAAATATTCAAGTCAAGTAATAGAAATTAAAAATTGTCAAATGAATTTGATTGGTCAGCTGATATAGAAAGAACTTTAAACCAAGAAACACATGGTTGTTGATTTTAGAAAAAATTTTAATAGGTAGTTATTGATAGAAAATGAAAAAGGAAAGCATCGCTGAGCGAAAGATGATAGAGAATTTATAAGTAAATTATTTTTATATTGTTAAAATAATCCAAAAATTAAGTCACGATGAAGTAAAAGGTGAAAATATAAAGTGAAAAAAGAGCTACTAACCTTCATAACAAGTTTATGCTAAAATCCGATGGTAAATATCCATCAAAATTAAAGAAATCTTCAAATAAACCATAAGTGGAAACTCTAGGAGGCCATAAATACTGAGAATTCTCAAAAACTGACGACGGAACCAGAGCGAAGCAATCCCAACCAAGGAATGCCAGGCCCAGAGGTCTGAAACATAAACAGGAAGTAATTATTCAAGTTTCAAAAATAAGAAGACAAAAGGTATTTAATAAACTATAATTTGAATGATCTACTTACATGTGTGTAATTATAACAAACATTTGATATTTATTTCTCCTCATTGTGGTCGTGGAGTAGTCCATTTTGATAAAAACAGGTGTTTTTAAACTGGAAACACATAAAGAGTTTGTCTATTATTCTTTTTACATGTATGCACAAAGTGTTGCATAACTTATGTACAAATTAGATATTAACTTTCATTAGTATGAATGTTTAGGAGTGAAAGGTCATTTGGATAAGAAATTTTAAATTGTTTTTGTATTTGACTTATAAAATCTGTGTTGAAACACTTTCCAATAAATTAATAAATTCATTTAACTTCACAAATCACAAAACTAAAGAGTTCTTTTCATTTAAGTAAGGTTGGCAAAACTTAGTTCACTGCGAACAGTTAAAGTTTTCAAGGGTAAGATCACAGGACCGGCTTAAAGATTTTAAACAGAATAATTAGAGTGATTAAATCAATAAAATAAATTCAAATAAAACAAGTATTGAATTCCTGAACCCAACCTGAGTTTATAGAGTCATCATAAAAACGGTAAGTGGTGGATGGTACTAAAAACCACAAATTAAAATTCATAAAATCATTGGCGCCCAACAAATTAAATATCACTACAAATAAAAATAAAAATAGAAAAATTGCACAATAATAATAAACCTACACAGTCAAATGCATATCAATTGAGGCAACAGCGTGGGGCTTCTGAAAAAGGCTCGATCTTAAAAGGGTTCGCATATGTAACATTGTTACATATAAAATTTATAATAAAATAAAACCTAATTTAATAATACAATAAAACTTTACTTGATAATAAAAGATTACTGTACATATAAAATTGTACAAGAAACATTTAACAGTTATAAAATAAAATTAATACTTGAAAAATAAATAAAATTATAATGGACGGAACTGGGAAAAAATTCAGGACAAGAAGGAAAAAAGGTTGATGGACTTAAAAGTTAACTAATTGAAGGAAGAACTAGAAAGAATACGAGAAAGCACAACTGGTTCAAAACATGAATTACAGGACAGATTAAGAAAATCATTAAAAAAGGAAGGAAAAGACCCAGAACAATATGATTTTGTAACAAAGAAAGAAGAGGAAGAAGAAAAAGATGGAAGGAGACATGGAAAAGGTGATTTCCGAGTACATTACAAGGAACAAGAGAAAAATACAGAAACCGAAGAACAAATAGAAAATCAAACAGCAGGAAAATCACTGGAAAAGAAAGAGGAGATGGACGTAATGAGTTCCAAATGATGATGAATAAAATGGATCAAAATAAGGAGGAATTAAATCGAAAAATGGATCAAAACAAAGAAGAAATGAAACAAACCAATATAAAATTGGATCAAAATAGAGGAATAAAATAAAAACTTGGAACAAACCAATCTAAAAATGGATCAAAACAATGAAAAATTAGAACAAACTAAAGAAGAAATGAAACAAGAAATGAATGAATAAATTGGAGCAAAATAAGAAAGAAATAAAACAAACTCTAAGGAATCAATAATAAAATTAATGGAAGAATCAAATTTATACATGGAAAACAAAATAGAATTCACTAAACAAGAAATAAGAGGAGAAGTGATTGGACGGATCACAGAAATAGAAAATTTACAAATTAACAGAATTGAAGAATTAAAAAAGGAAGAAAATTATTTCGAAGGCGAAATTGTAAGAGAAGTAAATGAAATAAAATTTGGAGTAGGATACTAAACAAAGGATGCAAATTTTGAATGAAAATGGGACAAAGCCCTTACTGAACTCCAACAAGATATAGAAGAAGCATGGATAGAAAAACAAAATCATAAAGAAAAGAAAACAGAACAAAGAATTGAGGAAATTCAGAAGGAGATGGAGATTTTAAAAAGAAAAATAGAGCAAACAGGAATAAAAATAAATAATGGAGAGCAACTGAAAGAAACTGCAGAAATGACCGAGAAGTTGGAAAACATGGAAGCAAGATTGGTTTATTTACAAGAAGGATAATATAGTCAGGCAGAAAGCAGAAATTTTCAGGACATGAGAAATGGCATGGTAGAAACCAGGATTGTCAACAACTACATAGGAAATAGGGGCGAACATAAATTTGAAAGGAATAACAGAAAAATACACCCGAAAGTATTTATAAAAATTTTAAGGAACAAAATGAAAAATATTAGAAGTAACGAAGATATGAAGGAAATGATTAGAGAAAATTTAGATAATCATACTTAAGTGTTGTTCACCAGTAAAGAAGAAGAATTTGGAAATTTCGAAGAATTTGAGGCATTATTCATGCAATATTTCTGGGGGAACAGTGCTCAAACTAGAGTAAGAGAAAGGCTCTATTCTGGAAAATATGAGACAGGAAGAGGTAAAAGCATGAATGCTTATGGTATGAAAAATTTCATGAATGCCAAATTCCTGGATCCACCCATACCAGAGGAGGAAATAATCATGTTTATTTCCAGACATTTCAAATTTGAAGTAACAGAAACAATTACGATACAAAACATTAGGAACATAGAAAAATTGAGTAGCTATCTCCAAAGGATTGAAAGGAACAATAAAATAGAAAATAACAGAAGTAGAAACATAATTGAAAATAGAAGTCATGATAGATATAATAATAATAACAATCATAAACAAAATAATAATAATCAAAATAATAGAGGAAATAACAATTATGAACAAATTAGAAATAATTACAGGAGCAATGGGAATAATAACAGTAGTCACTATGAAAGAAACAATAATTATAATAACAACAATACAAACAATCATAGAAATAATAACAGAAATTATAATTATCAAAACAATTACAACAGATATAATAACAATAACAACAACAATTATAGAAACCGACCATATGAAGGAAACAACAGAAATGGACAGTATGAAAATAGACAAAGTGAAGAAAATAAAGAACAAAGAAGAGACTACAATACTAGAAGGACAAATGAAAATACCTAAGAAACAGAAATGGAGAACAAAGCAGAATAAACAATATACAAAGACAGCAAGAAAGAGTGATATCAATGGAACCAGAGATAATCACTGAAGAAGAATCCAATCAAAATTTTGGATCAAGCACATACCAATTGTAAAAAAAAATATTATCTGTACATATGATCATCCAAGGGAATACATAAAATTTGGGGAAGAATTAGAATTAAAACAAATAATGGGGTTAATAAACATAAAAGGAAAAATAAATGAAAAACAAGTGAAAATATTAATAGATACAGGTTCGGAAGCGTAAATAATTAAAGAAAAATTCATAAAATCATTGGCGCCGAACAAATTAAATATCACTACAAATAAAAATAAAAAAATTGCACAATAATATATAAACACACACACACAAATGCATATCAATAGAGAGCCATAGCTATCTCCTATACTTGAAACAGGACATACATTTAAAAGCAGTCGAATAGGAAAATTATTCAAAAAGAAGCACGGTATTCCAATGCTTTATATGCCAGAGATTCGGACATTCTCAGGCAAACTGCTACGCGCCGCTAAACTGTGTCAAATGTGGTCTACAACACGACACAAGAGAGTGCCAGAAGAAGCAGGAGATGACGTCATTGTGCGTAAACTGCGGAGGCCCACATACCGCGAATTACCCACAACAAAAACAACCACCAAAAACGTATTCAAACACAAGAACGTTTAACAGTACGAGAGTAAAGGAAAATCGCAGCTATGCGCAAGCGGAAGTAAACCAAAATCAAAATAATAAACAAGAAGAAACGGAAACAAATGAAAAAACGAATAAATTGAATGTACTTATGAAAGAAATTAATCCAATATGCGACATTAACAATATGATCAGAATCCTGAAATATCTCGAACAAGAACTACTCCAAGCTAAGACGTTCTACGAGAAAGCGCAAATATTCCTAAAATACGAAAAAGTTCCCAATGGACCATAAAGCATCAAACAAAAACATGAAAATAATACAATGGAATGTTAGTAAAATTAGAAAATCCAGCAGCTCAAAGAATTAGCAGGAAGAAATATTCCCGATATAATAATAGTTACCGAAACAAGGTGCAGAGCTAATAGCGTACCTCCGTTTATACCAAGCTGCACGGTAACGTTTAAAAATAACTAACAAAAATGGAGAACGGGGCTATATACACAAAACCAAAAGCTTCGCCATAGGCAAAAAACTACACAAATTAATGAGCGACAATGGTTATCAAGTATACGCCACAGACGAAGCCACAAGAATCAGCGACATAGTAGGGTATAAAAACTAGACAATAGTCATATATCTTGCCAAAAACATACTCGTGAAGAACGCATAAGCACTAGACAAACTGAACTTCGATCATAAGGTGGTATAGGCAGAAACCACAAATGAAATAAAATATATAAATGTCCCAGATAGAATAACATAGGACTATAAAAATGCTAGATGGGACAAGATAAGATCACAATTGAACGAGAAAAAAAACAATAAACAGACCCATAAATAACAAAACACAAAGAGTTCAAAAAATAGAGGAAACCACAAGAACAATACAAAAGGCTATGGAAGAACATAAACCAAACATAAAATATAACGCGAAAAACATTGAAGTAAAAGAGGAAACAAAAGATATAATAAGAACAAAAAACAGACTAAGGAGACAGTACCAGATAAACCCAACAATCATACTGGGGCAAACAATAAACAAACTGTACACCGTAATCAATATAAGACTTGAATCCATTGATATCGAACAATGGCACCAAATAATACGAAAAGTAAACGAAAGTAGACAGAATGCATGGAAACTGATCAAAAGCCGGAAAAATAGAACAATAAACAATGAAATATCACCGCTATTAATGGATGATATACTGATGTAGGTCCCAAAAAGACAAATTAAACGCAATAGCCGATCACTGAATAGGAACCACCTACTAACAAGACATAAATCAGCCAAAGCTACAAAAACAATAGTTAACAACAAATCCGACGAAATAATAAACGAGGCAGCCATAGGAAACATACAACGAGCCCAGAAGAAATAAAAACAATAATAAAGAAAATGAAAACTGAGCGCCAAGAGAAGACAGGATACAGGCAATAGTACTGAAAAATATTCCCAAAAAAGCTTTGGTCCAAATAAATTACACCATAAATGCCGCACTTGAAATGAACTATTGGGAAAATACAGTAATAACGGCATTAAGAAATAAACCAGCAAACAGGCCCATCAGTTATCGACCAATTTCCCTATAAAGAATTATAATGGAACGGACAAACAAGACTATGATAAAAGATCAATTTGGTTTCAAAGAACAACACACAACAAAACTACAACTAGCAAGAATTACAAATCACGCAAAAACCGAATTGAAGAAAAAGAGGAAAACAGGAGAAGGGAGAAAGCACTGATGTATAAAATGAAATTGGTAAAAATTACAAATAAACTAATCAATCCAACAAACAGCTACTTAACCAAAAGAGCATGTGCACTATCTCCCACACTGTTCAATATATTTATAAATGACATCCCAAATCACGAGAAAACGCAATTAGCTGTATATGCAGACGACAGGGCAATATAGACAACATCGCAACAAAGAAATAATAATGGAAAACCTAGAAAAAAACATAAAAGAAATAAACACATACCACAATAAATGGAAGATACAAATAAACGAACAAACCCAGCTAATAATATTTGCAAACGACTTTCCAAAGACAATATCCAAAATAAACATAGACAACACGGAAACAGGAGAAGAAAAAGGACTGAAATACATGGAAGTGTACCTAGACAAAAGACTGAACTTCAAAAAACACATACACGTAACAAGGAAAAAGGCGTTAGGAATCAAAAGGATCATACAACCATAATATATATACATATATGTATAACTTAAATTACGAAAGGCCATGAGGCACTTTTTAAAAACTTTGATTTAAAAAAAAATACAATATGTCAAATACATTCGATTAGCAAAACAATTGATTCCAGACTAAAAGTAAAAATACATAGTTTGAATGAAGCAATAAAAATGCAGGGTAAAGGAATGCCCACACTGGCGCGAATAATTCGGCGCGACGGCGAAATTTTCGCCTCGCGAAATATTCGTCGACTCGAGGTCTTCGGCGTATAACGAGGAGCAACAAACCGGCGCGAAAATTTCGCTTGACGACAACGAAACTGCAGCGAATTTTATTTATTTCGCGACCAGTCGCGTTTTCTATCGTTTTCGTTGCGAAACAAAGATGTCTGCCACTGAAATATTAATAGAGTTTGTAAAGAAATATCCGATTTTATACGATTTAGCCCATGAAGATTACAAAAATATAAGAAAGAAAGATAAGTTATGGGATGAAATTGGGCAAGAGATGCATATTAAAGGTATGTATTTAATTTTGAAACATTAAAAAATATATATTTTTTTATCGGTATACGTTTTTTTTATTGTACAGGGTGATAATAATTAAGAACCAGGGCTGAGAACCAGAAGGTTCTAAGTGACAATCACCAAATTTTACAGAAAGTCAAAAAGAAAATTTGATAGGTAATAAAATCGAAACGAGAAACTTTAATTTATTCTAGGTAGTGCTTTATTATGGGTGAATAGGTATATTAGTAATTATCATCAAATTAATAATTTTTATTTCAGAGCATAATTAAGCAGTCAAAAAGCGTAAGAACATCAAAAAAATTTAAAATGCTACTTAGAACCTTCTAGTTCTCAACCCGTGTTATATTCAACAAAAAATTATTAAAATCCCTTACCTTTCAACTTTCTCAGCCTCTAAGGCGGCCAATAATAGTAATGCTTCTTCTTCAGAACTTGAAGAATCCATTTTTTTAGATATCAAAAAAATATATCTTATGAAATTTTCGCGAAAATGTTATAGGAGATAGGAAAAAGACGAATTTTGTTACTGGCTATGTCGCGAATATTCGCACAAATGTGATAGGAGAGACGAATTTTGATACCGCCTGTGTCGCGAAATATTCGCTTCGTTATCGTGGCGTATTAATTTGCGTTAATGTGTGCAAGCCTTAAACAGTCTTAAGTACAATTACACTATACGGTTCAAAGTTCTATGGTGACACGTTATAATCTAACAAGCTAATGGCTATTAACACTATAACACCTCCCTCCTTAGAAAGAAGCCTCCTGGGGAAGATTAATCTCTCTTCTTTGGAGATGTCTTCTGTTTCTTGCCCAGAAGATTTATTCTTTTTAAGTTGAAGTCTTCGGATGATGAAATACCCAGTTATAGAGATGGCTCAGATGTACAAAACAATGGTCCAGGGGCTTGGACTAAATAATTTAATATTTTCTTGAATTATAGGTGTAACTTGATTTTGAGGAATTCCGTTGATTGTCTTTGTCTCGACTTGCTCTGGGCAGTGAATGCTTAGTACTTCTTCCTTTGGAAAAATTGTTAAAAATTGATTGATTTCTGGAACCACCAGTATGTAATTTTTTAAATTTCTAGTTTTAAATAGTTACAGTTGTCTGAATTTTCGTTGATTATAATTTGCTTTTCACAATCAATTGGAGTATTGGAAGGCAAATCGCTTGCACACTCGAAGATTTTGCCTGGTATACACATATAATTCAGAGGCTGTACAGTGTTTTCTTCAGACTGTAAAATATACTTAGAATTCGGAATTATTGTTACAAACCCTGACTCATATTTTGTAGGTATTGGTATTAGCTTATAAAGTTCAAAATGTTTTTCATAATTAATGGGAATTGACAAAAAATATTGGATGACATTTTTATCTAATTTACAATTTACTTTAATAACTGATTCAAATGTAGAAATGTTTTAATTTTTTAATTCAAAAGGTAGTTGCTCTTCATAATAGTGACTTGAAATTTTCTCAAGTTCTTTAAGTAATTCTTGCGATTGTATAATGCTTGGATGCAACGTCTTCAATTTACAGGTTAGTGAGTTTTCGATTGGTTGTATAATACCTAATATTGAATTATAAATCAATAACAATTGATTAAGTAAATCGTTAAAGTGAATGAATCATTCACGGGGTCTTCGAAATAAACGTAATATTTTACCTTTGGAACAATATATTCTTTAACAAATTTAATAACGTCATTTTCGAAATTATTTTTGGAAAGTTGAGTAATATATGCAATTTTTATTTTGTTTCAAATAGTTGAATTATCGTTGGCGGTGGCGGTTCGTAATTAACTTCTGAGATAATTACTCTATAGTTGAGTAGGAACATTCGGATTTATTTAGGATACGACTAGCGTAAGCAACGGGCAAATCCAAACCAATTTTTCCCTGGCTTAATACGGCCCCTATAGCAAAATTACTGGCATCCGTAGTAAGGATAAACGGTTGCGAGAAATCAGGGTACTGTAATATTGGCTTATTTATTAATAATGTTTTACAATATTCGAAACATTCCGAATAGTCAGAATCTTTATAATTGAAAACGACACCCTTTTTCAGGCGTTTGGTTGATGGTAAAATAATTTTTGAAAGTTCCTTTATAAATTTCCTATAATAACCCGAAACGCCAAGAAATCCTTTAACCTGAGTAGTATTTTTAGGAATTGGGTATTGTTTAATGGCTCTTATTTTGTCAAGGCTAGCCTTAACACCGTCAGGAGTAATAACGTCCAAGATATGTTACTTCCTTTCTTGAAAATTCACATTTATCTAGTTGCTTTTTTAGATTCGCGTCTCTTAATCTGTTGAAAACTTCCCTAAGACGAGTAATATGTTTTTTAAACTTGTGCTGATTATTGTAATATCATAACATTTGTCAATGTTAGGTCCACAAAGACAACACCCTATAAAATACGAATACAGTGGGATTCCAGTTAAAACTGTTCAATCAGCATTATGAAAAAATTTTTTTTTTCCTTTATCACCCTGAAAAGTATATACTTTTCCGAAAGACTTATGCTGTACATTTTGTCAGTCCCTCCAAAAACTAGCGTACTAACTATCAAAGTGGATATTTGAAGTATGTAACTTCTAATATTTTTCTTTTAACTGAACTCACTTCGATGCACTTGCAGAGTTAGAAAAAGCATCACGTCCATCGAGTAGTGAAGTTAAGCCGGAGAAAAATTTCTCAAAATTCAGCGAAACGTGACGTTTGTCGTAAAAAGTTTGTATTGAAGTAGAATTTTATATAAGAGTTCAATGTATAATAAACCTAATATGTTGCTTGTGTTTCTAAACAAATTTGAAACTTATATATTGGTGTATGTTTGGAGATTATTTTTTTCAATGGTGATGAAGTGAAGGGAAGTATACTCGTTGGTGAAAATTAATTTTATTTGTAATCCACATAATGAATTTTTTTTACTTAAACTTACTCTAATAGTTAACAGGGCAAAAACACTAACAATAGTATTACAACAGAAATACACTACCCAAGCAAAGTTCAAGACGTAAACTTCATGAGAACTGGGATATTAAAAAATACACAACTGAATAATTTACGTCAAATTTTCTTTAAAAAAAATATATTTGGTAATTCTAACAATAACAAATGCTAGTACTCCCAAAAATGCATTACTTCGGTATTATTGCGATTGAAGTTTCCATTTGTAGTCCACTTTATTCGTTTAAAGCACAGTTAAGCGTTGATATATTAATCTCTCAATTTTTTAAATGAAAGGAAATGGTATTGGAATTAATACTGTTAACATTCTCAGAGCTTAATGAGGTTAAATGGCAGTTCCAATAATTTTTGAAACATTATTTTTACTGCTAACCTTTTCTTCAACGTTGCCCACCGCTTGCCATCCTACTCCTCAATTAGATTCAATATATTGCTATGCCACTGTTTGCCATAATGGTAGCGGACCTACGTTGAAAAGCATGTCCCGTGTATTTCTTGGGATCATGCAATTTACGCAGGACTTGATTCAAATGTATCGATACCAACCACTTGATTGGAACATTTTCCTTTATCATATCGTAAGAAAACTCGATCTCGACGGGATTGAAGCTGGTCCTTTTTTGAATTCATTAAATAATTAGCAAGGAAGAAAACAATTTACCTAATCTAAAGTTAATATATTCCTAACCTAAACACTTTCACAAATGTATATAACATGGCATCTTAAACTAATCATAAATGCAATCTTATGATTAATCTGAGTCATCAGCTGATTGTAATGGTTGTGCAGGTGTACTACTGTCGCTATCAAGATCTTAGAAACTTTCATCAGAAGAGCCAGTATTAACGATAAAACATAAATGATCCAACGTATTATCGAGGATGTGTTCTCGTTATATTTTTGTGGGTTTTCATATTCTTTGACGTGTCGACAAATATTCGTCCATTCACTAAGTGGCAACTCGTCGAATCTTTTTCGGGATAATGCGTGAACATCCTTTAAAACAAATGTAGCATTATGAGCTCCTACCCAATTTTTGACTGATGCCCATATTTTTCCAATAGCGTTCAATTCAGGATGATATGACGGCAATTTCAAAACTTTGTGTCCATGATTTTCAACAGATAGAGATTAATTTCTAGAGGATTTATACATATACTTAAATACTATACCTTGACCTAATGAAGAAATATGAAACTTCCACTAATAATTATCTTAATATATTAAACTCTAATGGCTTCGTTTCATTCATTAATAAACCCACCAGAGTAACAAATAACAATAAATCATCTATTGATCATATTTTTAAAAGAGCACAAAACAATATTAAAAACCTAATTGAATTTGATCCAGTATTATTCCTCACAGACATGACTGATCACTTTTCTCCAGCTGTCTTTTTACATTTTTCTACTAAAACTTACTTAGATCTGAAACCACAGTACTTATACAAAAACTTGATAACGAAAAACTACAATATTTTTGAAAAAGTGAAAAATGGTATGACGTTATTAATACTGTTAGTGAACCACAACTAGCATATGATATTTTTATAAATAAACTAAATAACTATACAGTGCTATTCAAAAGTCCCCTCCCCCCTCGTATCTTTTGTACGGCTACACTTACATTAATAAAATTTGGAAAGTGAAAATAAAGTGTTGTAATTTTCTCGAATGGTAACAGGTGACGTAATAGTAATAGATGACGTCACAGTGCCACTCTGGCCAATAATTTTTAATAGGACCTTATGGCAAGTGATATCTCGTTTGAGAGGCATTGACATTGGCTTCAAAGCCATATTAATTTTGTTTGGGTTTAAACTAATTTTGACGGATGAATTAGATGAATACCAAAATTATTATTTCACATTTAAAGTTGTCAAAAAAATTGACGTTTTTAATTTAATAGTATTTGTTGCTTTGCAAAGTTTTTCTAAATAGTTTAAATATTTAATTTTATTATTGTTTAACGAGACGTTTAAGAGTTTATATAGGCAAAATGGTACGTACTCAAGCCGACAAAGTAGCAGCTATCTTAATAATTGGTGAATCTGGAAAGAATCTCCATGAAGCGGAAGGTTTATTTAATGAGAGATACCCAGATCGCCCTATCTCGAGAACTTATTTGAGGGAGCTTCTTCACAAGTTTGAAGCCACAGGTAGTGTTCAAGATGCCAAACGATCTGGTCGACCAACATTTAGTGATGATATTAAAATTGATATAGCTGCTGAAATGGTAGTAAACCCTACTTCCTCTTCAACTAAAGTTGCGTCTATCTGTGAAGTAAGTAAAAGTACGGTACAGAGAGTGTTGGCTAAAAATAAATTTCATCCAAACAAGTTAAAAATTGTGCACCACCTTTCGGATGACGACCCCGACAGAAGACTCGAATTCTGTGAATGTATGACAAATAAAATTAGTCAAAACCCACAAAATGTAAGGAATTGGAGTGACACAAATCCTCACTCCTTTCGTGAACAACATACCGAATTTCCAGCAAAAGTCAATATTTGGGCAGGTATTTTGGGAAACCACATAGTTGGTCCTGTTTTCTTAAATTCAAATTTAAGCGGTGAAGTGTATGTGGAGATGTTACAAAATGCAATTGAGCCGTTAATTCTTGAAATTCTGGAAGATAATCCAGATGAATTCGGCCATCTGGAAATAACATTTCAACAAGATAGTGGTCCTGCACATTATTATGGTGCAGTTAGACGTTACCTGGATGAAGAATATCGAGGTAGATGGATCAGCCGGCGAGGTCATATAGAATGGCCACCTCGGTCACCAGATCTGACACCATTAGATTTTTTTCTATAGGGGTACTTGACTTCCAAGGTTAATACTACGGCACCAGATAGCATTGGCGTTTTGAAAGAAAGGATTATTGAAAAATGCAATGCAATTTCAGCTGACACATTCGAACGAGTACGACAAGAGTTTACTAATAGGATGTATTACTGTCAGGAAGTAGACAAAGCACATTTCGAACACTGGCTATAAGAATCCATTGTTGCTATAATTTGATTAATTAAATTTCAAAAAATTATTTCAATAATTTTGGTATTTATTCAATTTATCAAAATTAGTTTAAACCCAAACAAAATTAATATGGCTATGTAGCCAATGTCAATGCCTTTCAAACGAGATATCACTTGCCATAAGGTCCTATTTAAAATTATTGGCCAGAGTGGCACTGTGACGTCATCTATTACTATTTCGTCACCTGTTACCATTCGTAGAGAAGTTTACAACACTTTATTTTCACATTCCAAATTTTATTAATGTAAGTGTTGCCGTTCAAAAGATACGAGGGGGGGAGGGGACTTTTGAATAGCACTACTAAAATTGAAACCAAAGATAAGAAAACATTAAAAATTAAGCCTTCGATAAAAGCTGGATTAATAATGTCGATTAAACAAAAAATTATCTTAAAAAAAACTAATAAAACATTTTTCAGCCGAATCTCAGCAAGAGTATAAAACGTACAGAAATAAACTAAATGCTGATAATATGGAAATAATCATACTAATATCAAAGTTAAAAAACAATTGTGCACCTGGCCCAAATAAAATACAGGTAAAAACTATGAAAAATACTCATCTGCTTATCTCAGAGAAATTAGCACATATAATAAATCTATGTTTCCAGAGTGGGAAAATACCCCTGCAATGGAAAGAATCATTGGAGACACCTATTTATAAATCGGAAGATGCAAGTAAGGTTAATAATTACAGGCTCATCTCCTTAATAAGCCATTTTGCAAAAATATTTGAGATGGCGTTAAAAAAAGACTGCTTGAATTCTTTAACTTAAATAACATTATAAATAAAAAACAATATGGATTCATAAAGAACTCAAGCACTGAAAATGCGGTGGTTGATTTGGTGGAGAGTACGGTGAGAGCTTTGGATGATTCTTTGAAGTGCATTGCAATTTTTCTAGACCTAGCCAAGGCTTTCGACACGAAATCCTCATGAAATCCTATTAGATAAGTTAAATAATTATGGTGTCAGGGGAATTGCGTTAAAACTCATATCAGATTACTTAAAAGATAGAGTTCAGCGAGGAAAAGTAGGTACTGAATTAAGTTCAGAATCTAAAATAAAAATTGGTGTTCCACAGGGCACGGTGTTAGGACTATTGTTTTTTATTATATATCTAAATAATATAACAAAACTATATAACTTTAATGGACACCTAATTAGCTATGCCGATCACACTGCCTTAATCTTTATTGGTAAAAATTGGGGAAATGCAGAAAATAACTTAAAGATAAAAATTGTAATTGTTCAAAAATATATAAAATCTCCTCTATAAAATACCTGGGTGTTTATGTCGATCAGTATATGCGATGGTCGGAACATATCGACGGTGGAAAGGAAAAAGTGCCTAAGCGACTTATAGCCAACTTTACAGTAGAGCGATTTTAAGTTTAGTTAAAAAGAAAAAAAATCGTAAAAAATGTACTGTTCATTATACAGGTTTCAATCCTATTGATTTCAAAATCTGTTTATATATCACCCATTAACTGAGGTATAGATCCTCGTTTTCATTGAGATTTAAGAAGTTTTGGTCGGTTGGTAACATTTTAATAAAAATCACAGATTGGAAAAAATTACTAACCGACAAGCGACTCTTATATCAGGAAAGTTGAAAAGCCATATACATATATTTGTAAAGAATTTTGGTGTGGATAATTTGCTCAAATAATAAAAACACTCTTTCATGATCAGGGTACAGCTGCTTATCCACTTGAGTAAGCGATTAAGAGCATTAATGCCCAAATTTTACACCTTAAGGGATATTCTCTCCGAAAAAAATTGAAAATAATTTATAACTCGCTTGCAGAATAGGTTTCAAGATATTGCATTATTGCATGGGGTGGGACTTTTAATACAACACAATAAATTGAAGTTAAATACATGAGTGTGAGCCTAATTTTTACTTTATATGCTTTAATTACTTTTATATTAAGAAAATAGTAAACAAAACAAAGGCATCACAGATATCTTGATTTAATGGGCGATTTAAAATGAGATAGACAGGATTTACCAATATAAATCAATTCTACAATAATATGTGAGCGTACTTACTATAATAAGTTTATTTAAATAAATCTGTAAATTATTATAATAATAAAATTGTTGTGCCTGGGATGTTTGACGTGTGACCGTGACAAACCTGAAAATAAAATATCAACCTGAGCATTCAAATTCCCTTTAGTTTGTATTTAATTGAAAGATATAATAATTTAATATTGTTAATGCAATTTAATTAAAATAAAAGTGCACTGTGTCTGTCACCCACAAGTCCTAAAATGTGCTAAGCTTGTCAAAACACTCCCTCATAAAGGATTTAAAACAATGACAAGGGAACGGTAGCGTATCACGTGGCTCAAACACTCCACTTCAGTGATACAGGTAATAACAAAGGAAAAGGACGTATCACGTGGCTCAAGCACTCCACTTCAGTGATACAGGATTCGTGAATCAACTGTACGGCTCAAGCACTCCGCCAGTCATATTATTCACAATACACGCTAAGCGGCTCAAGCACTCCGCAATAGCGCAAAACATGAGTTTGAGAATTACAGACTTAAGCACTTTAATTATTTAACGTTATTGTGATTTCTATCTTCATTAATTTGAACTATTAACGTACTCAACATAAAATGGAAATATATAAAAGCAAGTAGGTAAAATTGAATAGCTCTGTGAGTAAACTCACCTATCTGTATCTGTAGAGTAGGGAGGGTGAGTGTAGGCTCACAGCACTTAGGCCACATGTGACCCATTGTACATCCTCCCGAGGAGTTGTCTTCCTAGGTCATTGTCCATCCTGTCCTTCTCAGGAAGGTGGACAGGTCACTAGGAGACATCTCCTTTATATCGGCAGGTGTAGGCCAAGACTCACCGAACACACACTCTCTTATTGACGATAACTCCGGACACTCGCATAAGACATGCCTGACAGTTTCATCTTCCTGTTCACACATCCTGCATAGAGGTGTGTCCACTAGCCCCATAGTATGGAGGTGTTTCCCTAGTTGACAGTGACCAGTCAGAAATCCTACTGTTAAACGTAGGTTTCTCCTGGTCATCGCCAAATATTTCTTCGGCTCCAGCTTCCCAGGGTCGCCCAGGGTGATCCTGGCAAGACTGCATCCTTTGATTCCATCCCATCTCTTAAGGGATTGAGTATGGGTGTAGCGTTTGGCTAGTTCCGCAATTGTCGAAGTCGTTAGGCCGTAGGTGTCACTGGGTCCTAGAATTTTTAGTCCAGCGGCTTCCCTGGCTAAAGAATCAGCAATGCGATTTCCTTTACTCCTGTCGTGCCCTTTAACCCACCTCAGGATAATATTGTTATCTGCCGAGGCGTCAGCTAAATCTTGGTGGCACTCTAGTACTAGCCTCGATATAACACGTTGTCTGTTTAAGGCTAATAGGGCTTGTCTACTATCAGTGCAGATTATTATGTTTTTGCCAGAAATTCCTCTTCTGGTTAGTTCTTTTGTGGCAATTGAGATACCAGCCAGTTCTGTTTGAACTACGCTGGTATTGTTTCCCATTCCCCACTTCATCTTTAGGCTTAGTGCTCTTGAGTAAACTCCACATCCTGAGCCTTCTTTCATTTTTGAACCATCTGTATATATGCGTATTGCATTTGCAGCACCTGGCTCTGTGTTCTGTTTTATTTGAATTTTGTAGGGTTTGTTAAACAAAAACCTGGGTTCAATTGCATCATTGGTTGCCTGCAGCAGAGGTAGCGCAGTGAGCGCGTCCTGCCACAGGCTCAACCTCAATTGGCCCACTCCTACTTCGGGGTTTACAGCAGCCGTGCGCAATCGTACCATAGCCATTAACGCAACCTCCTTGACGTACAGGTCCAGAGGGGTCAGACCAGTAATTAGTTCCATTGCTGCGGTTGGTGTTGTTCTCATGGCTCCTGTGATGTTTAAGCAAGCCGTTCGCTGTATTTGATATAATTTTTGGATGGCCGTTGCTTGTAGAACCTTCGGTCCCCATGCAATTGCTCCATACGTTAACATGGGTCTTATTATTGCAGTGTAGATCCAGGTAACCACACGGGGTGACAAACCCCATGTGCGTCCCACTGTCCTCCGACACTGCTCATAAGCCACATATGCTCTTTTTGCTCTGTTGTGTAGATGAGAGTTCCATGTTAGTTTCCTGTCGAGGGTAATACCAAGGTATTTTACCTCTTCCGAAAAGTTTAGTTTGCTTTTGAAGATTTCAGGAGGTTTCAAACCCGATAAACTTCTTTTCCTGGTGAAAAGGACCATCTCAGTCTTTCTGGGATTGATCGACAGTGAGTGTTCCTTGCACCATTTTTCAATTAATTTAAGCCCATCCTGCGCTCTATCGCACAGTGTGTTCACAAATTTGCCGGTCTGCAAGATAACTATGTCATCTGCGTAAGCAATTGTGTAGAATCCATTGTTGTTGAGGTGATTAATCAGGGTGTCTAGAACCATGTTCCACAGAAGGGGTGATAAGACTCCTCCTTGTGGACATCCCCTCATGACCAGTCCTCTTACTGTGATGTCCTCTACATTAATACTTATTGCTCTACTAGAGAGCATCTTGAGTATCCATTCTCCTACTACCAGAGGTACATTCCTGGAGTTGAGTTGCTGGGTAATTGTTGGAAAGGTTGTTTTATCAAACGCTCCCTCGATGTCTATGAATATACCCAGGGTGGATTCTTTGTTGTCCAATGATCTTTCGATTCTGCCAACCACTTGGTGAAGGGCCGAATCGGTGGACCTTCCCGGAGTATATGCATGCTGATTTGGATGAAGTGGGTTGTGAACTAGCACTTCGTCTCTTATATACCGCTCGCATAACCTCTCCATTGTTTTCAAAAAGAACGATGTGAGACTAATTGGTCGGAATGCTTTTGGTAAGGTGTAGTCCATCCTGCCTGGTTTGGGTATAAATACCACTCGTACTTCTCTCCACTTACTGGGAATATACCTCAGAGCTAGAGAGGCTCTGAAAATTCCAACCAGGTGCGGCATAAGAATATCCATTCCCCATTGAAGTAGGGCTGGTCTTATTCCGTCAGGTCCTGGTGACTTGAAGGGAGAAAAGCCCGATATGGCCCACCTTATCTTGTCCTCATCAATTACTGCACTAGCAGATTGCCAGTCGTATTGTGAGGGTGTTGTTGGTACTTCCGTCCAGATTGACGTTCCAGGAAAGACAGAATCTGGGAAGTGAGTTTCCATAAGAATCTCAGCGCTCTCTTGGAGGTTGGCGGCCTTGTCGCCGTTTACCCTTGTCAGGATGCCGATACTCTTATGGTGGTCGTTTGAGAGTGCCTTCTGTATCCTAGAAATTTGTGGGAAGTCTTCGACTGCCTCACAATAGGCTCTCCAGGCTTCTCTTTGCTTTTGTCTGCAGACTTTTTTGAACTCTTTGAGGTTGGCTTTATATATTCCCCAGTCCTCTTTGAGTTTTGTTCGTTTTGCCTTGTTAAAAGTCGTTCTCGCTGTCTTTCTGAGGTGTTTCAGTTCAGGGCACCACCAGGTATTGGTCGTGCCACCTGTCTGAACCATCCTCATCGGACAGGATTCCTTATAGGCAATGTCTATTTTGTTTTGGATAGATACTGTGTACCTTTCCAGTTCCTCATTATTGCTAGGAGTCAGGACCTCTGTTTCCCGCAGAGCACCTTTTAAGAGTCGATTGTAGAGAGCTACATCCGTCCTCTTCGGGTCACGGGATTTTACAGTGGTCCTGAGATCCTGGCTTACCGTATATGTCAGCCAGCGGTGGTCTGACATAGAAATGTGATCCGACACTTGCCAGTCCTGAATTTTGTTTGATATTTTGGCTGTCGCCAGCGTAATATCTATTAATGTTTGGCTACGGGCGTTAATAAATGTCGGCTCCATGCCTCTGTTTAAAATTGTTAAATCTTTCTTAATTATATATTCATAAAGAGATTTACCTCGGGCGTTGATATCCTTGCTGCCCCAGCTCAAGTGGTGTGAGTTTGAGTCGCAACCCAATATCAGCTCCACTCTCTGGTTGAGGCAGTGATCCACTAGTACCTCCATCTCTTTAGTCGGTGGTAATGTGGCTGCATCTGAAGGTAAGTACACCGATGCGAGTACCAACGCCGTATATTTGCCTCTTCCATCTGGACATTCCACTTTAACCGCAGTAAGGTCTGAGGTGCAGAATTGTGCCATCGGAGAGGCTCTGTATTTCCTTGGGACGTAAACAGCTGTCCTAGGTTGCTGATTGCTTGGTAGGCTAAAAATTTGACCCGTTAGGCTACTGAAACCAGTAATTTTGGTCTTTATTATCCAGGGCTCCTGGATCAAAGCTATTGCATCCTCCAATACATCAAGGTGGCGACATAGTGTTGCCGTTGCCGCCTTTTTGTGTTGGAGGTTGCATTGTATAATATTTACCTTTTTTCCAACGTCCTTGCCCATGAGTAGGTTGCATGGCATTGGATTTTCTTTAGAGGTCCATCTGCTCCTCCGCTAGGGGAGAGACGACCTCGCTGTGTTCGGGTGCCTCCTCCGTCAGGTCATCGACTACTTCGACGTCCTTTTCGGGACCCATGGTGGCCTTGGGGTCAATATCCACTTTGGGTGGCTCGACTACCAAGGACCTCGGGTCTTCAGAGGTACCCCCTGCTTCCTTCTTCGTTACCCTGATAGTCAATGAGGTGAACGCATCGCTCATCCTCATCGACTTCTTCTTGAGGACAGCCATATCCTCGTCTCCGATTCCGAAAACGAAGAGGTGTCCTTCTGGGTTCACCTTCACCTCATGATGGAAAGTGCACCACCTTGCCACCGCCAGGTCAGGGTTCTGCGCCCTAAGCCGACCAAGCACCCTCTCTTTTTCACCGGATGTCGTCTTGTGGACGTCCTCCGGGATCCAGAGCGAGGCCTTGGTCAGCCTGGGGAGCCTATCCACACTAACGACCACCAGTGATGCCTCCTCCCATGGCTTGAGGTTTTTTGTGGCTTTTTTCAGCCACTCTAGCGTCCCGTCGTCATCGCAGACCACTCTGATGATTTCACCGGAGTATGTCCACGATTTAAACGTGGGCGCTTTGCTATTGCTGCTGGAGGCGGAGAAGATGATCTTGTCCAGTTCCTCTAGCAGTTGGTTTTTGATGATTCTTTCCCGCTCTGTGGTAACCTTACCGTACGGGTTAGTCTCATCTATGATGGCAACCTTGAGGTGTCTCAAGGCGGCATCCGCAAAGGTTTTGGAAGGCGCGGCGACATTTCTGTCGACGCGCGGCTTCTTCAACCTTCTTGGAGTCCCCTCCGTGGAGGTGCTTAAGTGAGGGCGCTTTCCTGCAGGGGCTGCCGGTTCCTTGCCTTTATTCAAAGCGGAGCTCTTGGTGCCCGCCGCAGGAAGTGCCTTTGCTGTTGGAGGTGGAGTGGTGGAAGAGGGGGGTGCACTTGTAGCTGCTGCCACCCCTGATTCCTTCGCTCTCTTCCTCCTTTTGGCTTCGGCGCCGCAAATGCGCTTTCGCCTTGGCTTTTGTGTTAAATCACGAGGTGATCTTTCATGTCCAGCCTCATTCTGTGCAGTATTTTGGGGTAGACATTTCTGTCCATCCCCAGCCACTACTTTAGATTGAGGTGAGCACTTCTGTCCAGCCTCGGGATTTGTTTTTGTTTTCATGGTTTTGGTTTTTTCCATGTGTGTTCCCACGAGTAGCAAGGGAAGGGTTGGTCACCTCTGGCAGAGCCCCGCGTTACCAGAGGAAGGCTAATTACAATGGGGTTCCGCCCGGTTCCCCAAGGGGGGGTAAACTCACCTAATTCCCAAGACTATTCCAAACACTGAAATCCTCCAGAACACACACACGAACACACATAGTTTATCTTTAAACCGGTAGGTATATAACTTTCCTTTTAGGAAAACCGATGTTTTCTTGGTGAGAACTAAATCAAGACTGAGTCTAAAAATGTTTTAAGCCAAAATTAAGAATACTCAATATTAACACAAAAGTTGCTTACAATAACTGTCTCCGAAAGACGATATTTTATTTTAGAACATATGTTTATACTTTACCCTAGCTAAGGGCACTTGTAGTCATAAACATTTATATTTCACTTTTGTTACAGTTACAAGTTTTCTAAATATATTTATGGCATAGCACCCTCAAATTGATAGATAACTTTGTATACAATCCATCAACCTTTTTTAAGTGTGGAAAGCAACTGACTTATTCAATTGTCCCTGGAAGGACTCACTTCTCAGAAGTTTAGATATTATAGTTATCTTAACGGTGTTACTTTAGAAATATACAGTGTGTATTTTGTTCTGGTGATTATTTCGTGATATGGAATGCTGAATATATATATTTTTTTTATCCACATTTTAAAAATATTAAGTTTGATAGATATACTAAGAAAAAGGATTCTTACATAAGTAAGTGGGCGGGAATCGATGTTTATTTCCTGAATTATTGCATAGAGTTCTGACTTCGTTAATTTTTCTTCAAAAACAATATTCTTATCCTGTAGGTACTTAACCATATCTCGTTTGAGACTTGAAGAGGAGAGGTAACATTTTTTTTTAAATAGGCTACAAGAGGATAACACTTAACATTGTATGAGAATAGAAATAAGAATGCTATAAAGAACGAAATAATATATGGTTTTGATTATTAAATAGGATCTCGTTATTGTGAATTTCTCCTATTTTGCTAAAATTGAACTGGACGAAATATTACACCTTTTTTATGTTTTTTCCATTAAACCGTAATGATCTTTTGTATGTGTGAAATTTAATCATTAAAAACATAAATCTTCTACTAGTTTATTTGACGTTGAGATTTTATCGCTCGTTTTTCATTAATAGGACACGAAGCCACTCCCCCTCAATCCGCAATTACGATTTAAAAATTGCAGCGTCAACAAAAAAGTCTAATTTCATAACAACATCGCATCCCATCAGCATATCAGTGTCGTCATGTCATATATCAAACTGTAAACTGTAATAAGTGTCAATTCTGGCTGATGCTTCAGAATTTCCAACATATTGTGTCACTTATCTATGAGGAGTGGATAAAGAGTATGCAGGGGCGGATTAATTAGATTGATGTTACGTCGAGCTTCAAACACTTCAAAAATGAATACATATAAATCGAAGGGAAATATAAAAAAATTGTGGGAGTCAAGTTTAACCGTGGTTTTGTCACCAGGGCTAGAACTCCGTTGCACGGTGAATTTGAAAAAAGGAAAAATATTTTCGTCTCCTGGTAATCTTGCTACATTCTACCACAATGTAACAGATTATATTGAGAACAAAAAATTGCTGATACTGCAACTCCATTTAACGCGTTAAGCATGCTTTTCTGCCATCTTTGCTGATTGTCGCAATGAATTCCCTAAGTGAAAGGACCCCGCACAAATCTTATATATGTGTGATGTAGTCTATAATGTCCTGATCAAAAGTCTTCATTGGCCGAAAAGAATCTAATGGATAGATTTTGAGATACAGGCTGTCAAAAATGCGGAGAACGGATTAGTCCACTTCATGAGATAATGAACAATATGGCTAATATAATATTTCAAAGAGTTAAAGATAATCGCCATAATATAAAACAAGTTCGAATAATAGTTATTCACGTAATAAGGATCATAAAGTCTTATAACACCTAGTTGCGCCCTTTTTGGTTGTAATACTCCCAAGCGGGTGAAAACTGTAGGGCATAGAAACTAGATATAAGGAGCACGAACTTGTATAGGAAAATGTCGAAAAAGTGTCCAGCGGTATAAGCAGTAATTAGCAGATGGAGTAGCTAAAGGTTGAACAGACAGAGTGAAGTACATCAACTAAGTTAACCTAACAAAATGTCCGTCACAGTAGTGTTTATTTTTATAAAAATTGAAAATAATTTAACAATAATCGTGAAAACGTGTGTTATGAAAAGTTGTCCAGCTAGACGTAAGCTGATTGAAATTATTATACACTTTGTCTCTGTATTTTTTCTGACCAACAGTATGGAAATAATTTTTATAAATGATTTAAGTAACTATTTTTTACTTCTATGAATTTATGAATAAATTCGTTATTTCGTAAACCAGTGACTTTAACCAAAAATCCTGAAACCCGTCGATTTTTATTTTAAAACGGGCTATTCGAAAGGATACCTTTTTATTTTTGACGTCATCTATGCGAGCGTGATGACGTCATCGCTAAAACATTACTGTACATATCGATATGCCTGAATAGGTATTTAAAAGATCTTTCAAATAATGTATTACAACACCCACACTTCGGGATTTTTTCTTAAAGTCGCCGGCTTACGAAATAACGAATTTATTCCTTTCATTTGCACCATACTGTATAATGATATAGTAGAAACTTTAGCTATACTGGCGCAACCAATTTTCCTCCTTTCGACGGACACTTTTCATATACAGAGTTGTGCTCCTCTACTCGCCATTTGAAGTTTTTCATTTTTCTACACGTCCTGCAAAAATGTCGACACCTGCTGAAACCTATTCTTCCAGTAGAACCTGACGCTTACGTACTCGACCATACTTCTTCAATAGTGAAAATAACTATGCTGCAATTTTGCGGAATGAGCTTGGAAGAGACGGTAATATAATGAGAAGGTGGTTCCAGAACCAAGATATTGTAATAGTCGATAAGGGATATCGATATGCTATAGAAATAGGTACACAACTGCGTATTGTGCACAAGATACCAGCATTTTTGTTGCTTCACCAACAACACCTAAACACCGAGTATGCGAATGATTCCCGTCTTATTACAAAATCGAGGTGGATAGTAGAAGCAAGAAATGGACACATAAAAATAACAACTACCCCGTTTAATCCTTTTTGTAGTCCTTCCAATTGTACTTTTGAATCTATTATAATTCCCTGTTTCACCATGACACATCTCTCATGACGGCTTTGGTCTTAATGGGACAGGTTCCCTCAGCAGTTAATTATTGTATGATTGTACCAGTGTAAGGTCATTTCCTCAATAGTTTCAATCGTATGGGCTACACTTCCAGCATCCGACCATCTTAGATTAGATATATTCTTGTATAAAAGCCAATCACTCTGCTTCAGTATTCGACAAGACTGGATCTGCTCCCACTCATCCTCGACCTCGAACCCACATGCCAAATTTATTTATGTTCTAGTAACTCGTTAGAGTGACGTCAAGTACCTGTCGCCTATTTGCAGTG
Source organism: Lochmaea capreae (assembly GCA_949126875.1). NCBI lineage: Eukaryota > Metazoa > Arthropoda > Insecta > Coleoptera > Chrysomelidae > Lochmaea > Lochmaea capreae. Next base: position 8,008,527 of record OX421404.1, on the reverse strand, counting down.
AGAAAAGTAGTAAGTCTCTGATAATAAACTGTGAAACAGAAGAAAATTCAAATTTCTCAGCAATGATCAAAGCTGCTTTTGACACACTCCAATGTGGGTTAGGTTTCTGCTAAAGCTCCTACTTATCACGCAGCTTTTGCATGCTGGAGATTTAATTGAAGAACACTAATATATTTTTGCAGACATTTCACTTGCTCTTGAAATCTTCCGTCGCTCTCTTTTTGCCTTTCGCGAATCCAATTTTTTATGGCTTAATTGACTGCATTGCTTGTTGAAGCAGACTCTAAGCCACTAGACTGTGTCACAAAGATCTCGGAGTAAGGAATATAGCTTTTTTCTTTCCAGCCTGAGTAAGATACCCTACTGTGGTTGCAACTTTTGAATTATGTCTTCCACCCACTCGACTGTGGCTTTGTCAACACAAGACAGTCACATCCAGCCTGGTCTAAATTGCAGGCTGCTGAATTAAGGCCTACTTTTCGCCTTTGAGTCAAGCTCTACATTTTTTTCCGGAATCTTCTCTTCTGTGACTGCGAGCTGTTCCACTGAAACAAAGGAGTCTGTGTGCATTATTTCTACCCTTGTTCCAGATCGTTGCCAACTAATTTTCTCCTAGGATGCTCTGGCGTGCTTTTCTCAGACCACACCCTCAGCTTTTCTGAGGGTTTGGACACTGATTTCGGAAATGTCCAGACTCACCACAACGGAAACAAGTGATCGGACGGGAAGATGATCCAGACGGTTGACGAGTAGTATCAGGCGGCGAACGGCGAGGAGTATCGGTCGGTGACGGTTGGCTGGAACTGGCGACGGGTTCTCTGGACGGACCAAGAGTAGAGTTGTGAGACGGTCCATATCTTGGTGCTATCGGCTGCGGTCTGACGGGTCCACGGTTCGGTCCACTGTGGCTGGGTACATTTTGGAGTTCCTTCCTGAGGAGCTCATATTCCCTTACCACCTGACGAAATGTGGAAAAATCATCAAAGTCCCCTTTTCGGACTTGCAGACGGTATTCCGGCAACAGATTGCGGTACAGCCAAGCCAACTGTTGTTCGGGCGTTAGCTTACAATGGCGTCGCATAAGAGTTTGTAGCTCGGTTATATATGTTGCGGCGGACTCATTCCTTCTTTGCAGACGACGGCTTATCTCAGCTTCCAAGTCGTCTTCGTAATTAACAGGGTAGAAGAAAATGCGAAAATCGGTTTCAAAGTCGTCCCAGTTAGAGTATCTGCTTCGGTTATTCCGGTACCAAAGAGCGGGTTCACCGGACAGTAATTCGGGTAACACCGGAAGCAAATTATCTTTCGGAACATTCTTTGCGGTGCATATTTCTTCAATTCTTTCTATAAATGCGGCCGGGTCTCCCCGGTTTCCAAAAGATACCTTCCAATCATTTACATTTATCGGTGGGATGGCCATGACGGTCGGAACGGTTACGGTATCGGATCGGTCAGAAACGGGTTGCGGAGAAATATTTTCTCGCCTTAAAAATCGTACCAGTCTCCTTCGTTTCTCCGGAACGGTTCCAGCAACTGATAAATTTATCTTTGCTAGCTCGGTATTCAGTCCCTCGTTTCTCAGTAAATATACCCAACTTACTCGATGGTCTGAGCCTTCCTCCACGGAAATGACGGTCGGTAGCTGGGCCGGTACTGTAAGAACGGATTCGGATTTTTCAGTTTCGTCCTGATCGAACAAATCGGGCAAGCCAATATCGTCGGAGTTCCTTCTTGACATTAGTCTTTTACTCTCCTCAAGCTCCTCCTACTTCCTTCTTCTCAAATGCAAATCAACAATGGAGGGAAGAAAGAGGAAAAAAATCTAGCACCGGTAAAACGGTCACTTTTCAAATAAACAATACGAAAAAAAAATATAAATTAAAATGGAATAATGGTCCCTGGTTCAAATCAACCATTCGGCTGCAAATAACCCAGTAAAGAAAAAAAGTATAAACGGTCCAGTAACAATACGCTTCTCAAATATACTCGATACAAAAAAAACCTTCAACGAAATAACAGTCTCTGCTCTACTCAGCAATGCGGAGAAAAAAACAATCTAAAACGGAATCTAACGGTCACTGTTTTTTCAACAATCGGGTCCCTGCTCGGGCGCCATTTTTGTAACGCGTTTCCCTCGTACACGTGGTTGCTACCACCCGAACACGTCACTATGGACACCCTTGTTGCTAATTTACGGTTTAAAGCTCGGGCGCCAGATTTTTAACGTGGTTTGCTCCACGGCCCCTTGACACTTAGCGTCAAGAGTTCCAGATAGCCTCAGATGGAGGTTACGGCGAATTCCAGGGGTCTTGTTGAATTTTACTTTAACAGATTGTATACAATTCGGACAAGCCGAATATCGGTACTCAAGTACTTAAGTTACGGTAGCCAACGAATAAAACAGCACTTCAAACCTTTTGTTTATTAATACTCTGTGGTTGATTTAATTCAAAAATATATAGGGACACGCAAAATAACGGAGGAAAGAAAATAAAGTATTTATTACTTATACCGGGGATTTAACGGACGTAACAATCAGAGCGGGTCAGAATCGTCAAATATAGCTTAAATCTGCCAGGTAACTGAACGAGTTGTGGCTAAGCCTCTTCCAAGTTCAAGAAACCCTTCGGATCCAAATGAGACACGGGAATTTCCTATTTAGACAGTGAGATAGGGTATGGATTCGTGAGACGGTGGAAGAACTTTCTAAATCTGCCGGATACTCGAACAAGTTGTGGCTAAGCCTCTTCCAAGTTCAAGGAACCCTTGGGATTCAAAGGAAATACAGAAAACCAGTGTAAAGTCAATATCTATTGCACACGAGACGGCGAAAACAATTTAATCGGCCAGGCAATCGAACAAGTTGTGGCTAAGCCTCTACCAAGTTGGAGAGACCCTTCGGATTCACAAGAAATACAAATAATACTATTTAGGCACGGAAAAAAAATTGAATTAGTCCACTGGACTATATAAGAAAGATTTAAATCTGCCGGTTAATCGAACGAGTTGTGGCTAAGCCTCTTCCAAGTTCGAAAAACGCTTTAGATTCAAAAGAAACAGTAAATAAAATATTTAGGCAATCAAGGAAACAAAATGGTCCACGGTAAAATGAAAGAACGGTTTGAATCTGCCGGTTAATCGAACAAGTTGTGGCTAAGCCTCTTCCAAGTTCGAAAAACGCTTTGGATTCAAAAGAAATAATAAAAAAAAATTATTCAGAAACAGAAAGAAAAAAACTGGTACACGGTACGACGTAAGAACGACTTAAATCTGCCGGTTAATCGAACAAGTTGTGGCTAAGCCTCTTCCAAGTCCGAGAAAACCATTGGATTTAAAAGAAATACGAAAGAAAAAAAAATATTATAAACTATTATTTCTGTAATAAATTTCACGAGTTTAAAAGGTACCTAATTATCGACGCACAGAGTAAAAATATCAAGGCCAGAATAAAATATATCACCAACCATACCAGTTAATTACCTATGTATAAAAACTGCAGTAACTAAAATCATAAAGCCACCAGAGAGCCGGATTATAATAATTCAATCAATTTCTAATTAATCTTAAACGCTGTAATACAAAAAAATTAAAGCCAACTATACTTCAACTACAAATCTTTATTTGAAATAAAGAAAGAAATAATAAAAAACTTGTCACTCAACATACCTCGGTATAAGAACTAGTAGTTAAAATTTTCCAAGAAAATATCTACAAAACTTAATATTAAATCGGCGTTACGAAAAGTTTGCGAATATACTCGTATCGGAAACTGTATATTTATTTCAACTAACAATCTTAATTTTGTAACCAGAAATAATCACAAAATAATTTTATCTCTATGCATAAAAAACCCTGGTCATAAAGAAAAATCAAAACAATAAAATATTTACGGAATATCAATCGGCGGTACGGAAAGTCTTCGTATAGTATTATTATCAAAACTATATTACCTTCAAAACTATTTGGCAAAACTGAAATTTTTGGAACGCCTTACGACCGGGAACGATGGCATCGGGTGGGTTGTTCCGAATGCGAGGTCCTTTTCCCCGGGTTGATTGCCGACGATATGACCTGGCGTTGCGTCTGGATACTTCCGAGGTGGTTGGCGCTCGTTCGGAACCAATGCTGCACTGGATGCCCGTGTCCTGCAGGCGTCGGGACGGATTGTTATGGGCGGCTATGTGTGCTTGTACTGCCACCGATCGGGTACGGGGCCGAGTTGGTCACACGTGCAGTCACGTGACATCTGGCCAACTCTGCCACAGCGGGAGCAGAATAGGATCGCTGGCCTACTGCACCTTCCTCGGCGGTGATCGGGGGTTCCGCACTTCCGTGAGATCTATTACATCTTCGCCATCGGGGTTCAGCGTAATCAACGGCGGCGGTAATTCACGGTCATCCATTCTACGGACCAGAAAACAAAAAAAATTACTCACTGGCGGGTTTCAAATCTTTTATATGTATACGATTATACCGCTTTCCTTTACCGTCGCGTAAGTCATACACAACAGGAGAAATAACACGTACGACTTCGTACGGCCCGGAATATTTCAAAGCGAGTTTCGCGGCGACATGATCCACGGCGGAGGATAGTGTATGATCCTTCATCAAAACTTTGTCTCCGATAGTGCACTTCCAGTCTCTACGGCGCAGATTATAGTTACGACTTTGACTGGTAAATGCTCGGGACAGGTTGAGACGGACTAGGTCGAAGCACTCTCGCAGTTTCTCGACTCGCAAGAGATGCGGCTTCGGGTCTTCTTCGGTAGGGTCGTCCACTCCAGCGTTTTCTTCCGGACTTCCCTCGGTATCATTTTCAGCTTCTCTTCGGAAGGATTTCGGTGTCTTGGGCTCTCTCCCAAAATTTAGGAAGGCAGGTGTGAATCCAGTCGAGTCGTGTCTTGAGTTATTCATTGCGAACTTCAAGTCCGGCAACCTTACATCCCAGTCTCGGTGATCCGCTTCGCAATATTGCGCAATCATTGTTTTCAGGGTGCGGTTGGCTCGTTCTACTGGATTCGCTTGCGGTGTATACGGCGGAGTGAAACGGTGTCGGATTCCTAACTCACTCAGCATATCCTTGAACAACTTACTATCATACTGAGTTCCATTGTCGGTCAGGACGGTACGGGGACATCCAAATATTGTCAATATCTCTTCATAAAAGGCTGTACTTATGCTACTGGCAGTAGCATTCCTTAACGGTTTACACTGTACCCATTCAGTGAATCGATCTTGAAACATAATGATGTAACAGTTACCCTTTTTACTTCGGGGTAACGGTCCAATTATATCGGAACTAACGGTTTGCCATGGTTGCCGGTTTGTTGACGGTTGCATCTTCCCTGGGGGCTTTTGTTGAGATGGTTTGTACTTTTGACATTGCAGACATCTCCTTACGTACTTGGTGATGTTTCTGAACATTCCTGGCCAATAGTACAGCTTTGCAATTCGGGTGATGGTTTTAGCAATCCCTAGATGTCCGGCGTTTGGAGCATCATGGTTTTCTTGAAGGATTCGGGTTCGGTCGGGTTTTGCTATGCACAGTTTCCATGGATCGGACATTTCTGGTTCCCGGAAATCGTTGATGTCCCAGAAATGACGGTATAGACGGTCTTCCTTTATGCAGTAGTCCGGAAACTTCTCGGGATCCTTCAGGACCTCTTCTTTCCTGTTTCGGTACCACGAACATTCGGCAATTACATCGGTCAGACAGAGTGCAGACGATGGATCGGTTTCGGTAGTCATTGGTAGCGGATTTTTGGACAAAGCATCAGCCACACGATTTAAAGCCCCTTTACGGTATTGTATTTCGAAATCGTACTGCTGCAGAAAAATACTCCACCTTGCTAAACGTCCTGACGGACTAGATATGGAATGCAACCATCTAAGGGATTGATGATCGGTAACAACCGTGAAATGGTAGCCCTCTAAATAAGGACGCATCTTTTCAATCCCCCAGACAATGGCAAGACACTCTTTCTCGGTAACGGAGTAGTTTTTCTCGGTAGGACTCAGGGTGCGACTTGCATACGCTACCACGTGCTCGTGGCCATCTTTCTGTTGGGTAAGAGCTATTCCCAAACCATATTCGGAGGCATCGGTCTGTAGAGTGAACGGTACGGTAAAATCCGGACACCTTAAAACGGGTGCTTCCGACAGACAGGTTTTGATTTTAGCGAAAGCGGCTTCTTGTTCTTCAGCCCACTTCCATCGCTGGGATTTGCGGAGTAATTTCGTTAGCGGAGCTACCTTTTCTGAAAAGGAAGGCACAAATCTCCTATACCAGGATGCAACTCCCAAGAATCTTCTCAGCTCTCGGATATTTCTTGGTGCTGTAAATTTTATTAAACTCTCGACCTTTTCTGGATCGGTACGGATTCCATCTCCAGTAATTACATGGCCTAAGTTGTAACGCGTTTACTACCTCTACACGTCACTATGGACACCCTTGATGTTAAATAATTAATCGGAGTGCTCGGGCGCCAGATTTTTATCGTGGTTTGCTCCACGGCCCCTTGACACTAATCGTCAAGAGTTCCAGATAGCCTCAGATGGAGGTTACGGCGAATTCCAGGGGTCTTGTTGAGCTATTTTAACTACTAACTACCAAATTGCTATTACTACTCTGTGGTCGATTTTATGGATACTTCTCTAGGTACGAGCAAAAGAAAACGGGGAAAAGAACGTAGCGGACGTAACGGTCAGAGCCAGCAAAGTTATCAACACAACGGAAAACTACTATTGTTACACGAGTCGAAAATGGTTTAAATCTGCCGGGTAATCAAACAAATTATGGCTAGGCCACTTCCAAGTCTGATTAGCCCTTGAATTTAAAGAAAACCGGCAAACTATTATTCCAACGAGTTAAAAAAAATTATTATAGGATTGTATCACGGAGCTGATAAAAACGAGTTAAATCTGCCAGGTAATCAAACAAATTATGGCTAGGCCACTTCCAAGTCTGATTATCCCTTGAATCTAAAATAAACCGGCAAACTATTATTTCAAAAAATGTGAAAGAATTGTACCACGGTAATGGAAAGAAACGATTTAAATCTGCCGGGTAATCAAACAAATTATGGCTAGGCCACTTCCAAGTCTGATTATCCCTTGAATCTAAAATAAACCGGTAAACTATGATCTCAAAAAAATTATACAAGAATTGCAGCACAGTAATGGAAAGAAACGATTTAAATCTGCCAGGTAATTAAACAAATTATGGCTAGGCCACTTCCAAGTCTGATTATCCCTTGAATCTAAATAAACCGGCAAACTATTATTTCAAAAAAAAATTATAAAAGAATTGTACCACGGAACTGATAAAAACGATTTAAATCTGCCGGGTAATCAAACAAATTATGGCTAGGCCACTTCCAAGTCTGATTATCCCTTGAATCTAAATTAAACCGGCAAACTATTATTTCAAAAAAAATTATAAAAGAATTGTACCACGGAACTGATAAAAACGATTTAAATCTGCCGGGTAATCAAACAAATTATGGCTAGGCCACTTCCAAGTCTGATTATCCCTTGAATCTAAATTAAACCGGCAAACTATTATTTCAAAAAAAAATTATAAAAGAATTGTACCACGGAACTGATAAAAACGATTTAAATGCCGGGTAATCAAACAAATTATGGCTAGGCCACTTCCAAGTCTGATTATCCCTTGAATCTAAATCAAACCGGCAAACTATTATTTAAAAAAAAATGTACCCGAATTTTGACACACAGAGTAAAAACAAAATAAACCGGAATAAAATGAAAATGCCCCAATTCACATTAATCTTAAGTGTATATTAACGACCTGTGAAGAAAAAAATTGGAAACTCAATATAGAACCGGAGAACAAAAAAATATTCACGGTGGTAATAAAATAAAATTCTACGGCAAATCTCCTTCAACTATAAATTTTTATTCTTAAAACTATTAGAACAATAAATAAATAAACTTCTTCGACAAAAAAAAAACGGAAAGGAAAATTTTCCAGATAAAAATTTACGCTGCGTAAACTATCTCAACGGCGGTACGACAATTTCGAATTTTTAAGTGTATTACTAAAATATTTTTTCCTTTCAAAATCACACACTTTATCCCGGAGTTCACACTTTCCAATACTCCGGACACTATTTTTACGAAAAAAAACACGCGGAAGCTCGGTTCGGTTTCGGTCTCTTCTCTCTACTCTCATCTGATTACTCCCTAGAAAATTTCAAAATCCTCATTTTTATATTCTCATTATAGGTGTTAAACTTTATTTATGTTTAACAAAAAGTTTGCCATATACTGAATGTCTTTCGGAATTAATTCAAAGGTTTATATAATTTTAAATTGTTGAAACTACTAAATTTTATAGAATATGAAATTGTGTACCTCCGGACTAAAAAAAAATCTATTCGGAAAATAAGTAACGAGTTATATAGTTACGGAAAAAAAATAAAATTAAACCTTAAATGAGTGACAACAAAAATAACTCGTTACAAAGTATTTCATGGACGGTAGACAGAAATGACACTTCTCCGGATTGAGTTTTAGCTGTGCCCCTCGTAGTCGGCGGAACACTTCGGACAGATTTCCCAGGTGTTGATCGAACGTTTCATCCAGAACGATAATGTCATCCAGATACGCAAAAGCGTATGGATCTAGATCTGGACCTATTAATCTATCAACCAGTCTCTGGAAGGTAGCAGGTGCGGAATGTAAACCAAACGGAAGAACCGTGAATTGAAACAATCCACGTCCCGGTGCGGTGAATGCGGTAATGGGTTTACTTTCGGGCGTTAACGGAACCTGCCAATACCCACTCTTCAAATCCAAACTGGAAATATACTTGGCTTTTCGCAGTTTATCCAGTATAGCGTTAATAAACGGGAGAGGGTAAGCATCCTTCATTGTTACCTCGTTAACTTTTCGGAAATCGATACAAAAACGGTTTTTTCCATCTTTCTTCTTTACAATGACTATCAGAGAACTCCACGGACTTCGATCACTCCCTCTGCCAACATGGCGTCTATTTCAGTATTGCAGATTTCCTGCATTTTCGGATTCTGGGGTCGGTATCTTTGTTAAATCGGACGGGGTTGCAGCAATCGGATTTCATGCTCAACTAGTGTCGTCGGACTTCGTAAGGATTCAAATTTCGGTAACTCTTGGTCTAGGAAGGTGTTTAATCTGTCTGTCTGCTCTTTTGATAAACTACTGTCGGTAAGCGGAACTATGGTTTCCAACGGACAGCCTATACAAACATACTTTTCGTCATCCCCTAAATCTTCCAGGGAGAACGCAGATGTTACAAAAACGGTTTGCTCCTTGTCAACCCCTAACCCCAGGGAAGACGCAGAGACTTCGGAAACAGGTTACTTCTTGTCGACCCCTAACTCCAGGGAAGACGCAGAGACTTCAAGAACGGTTTGCTCTTTGTCAACCCCTAACACCAGGGAAGACTCAGAGACCTCAACACAAGATTTTTCTTCATAAACCCCTAACAACACCGGGGAAAATTCAGAAATTTCAACAACGGATTGCTCCTTGTCGACCCCTAACTCCAGAGAGGACGCAGAGACTTCGGAAACAGGTTGCTCCTTGTCGACCCCTAACTCCAGGGAAGACTCAGAGACCTCAACACAAGATTTTTCTTCATAAACCCCTAACAACACCGAGGAAAATTCAGAGATTTCAACAACGGATTGCTGTTTGCCGATCCCTAACTCCAGGGAGGACGCAGAGACTTCAAGGACGGACTGCTCTTTGTCAGAAGACGCAGAGACTTCGGAAACAAATTCTTCTTTGTCAACCTCTAAGACCCGGGAAGACGCAGATACTTTGGGAACAGACAGATTTCCAGAACGGCGGTGTTCAGTAACAAGATGGTTGGTATCTTCATTGCATATTATCGGTACACGGCCTCCAGTATCCCAACAGGACTGGCCAGTTGTGAACGCTTCACTAATTTATCATTTACGTAAATTTCTCCGGTTCCTAACTCCAGCCGGAAATTATACTTCTGTAGGACATCATGTCCCAATACAATGTCGGTTATTAATCCGGGGAAATGCTCTAATGAACCCTTCATATTGACGTCATTGTTCTTCCAGTTCAATTCATATATGTCGGTGATGGAGACTAAATTTCCATTAGCTAAACGGGCCTTCGTAGCTTGACGGGCGGTAGTTTGCTTCTTTTGGGAAAATGTCTTAGCTATTTGATCACCAATATATGACTTCGCTGCTCCGGTATCTAACAATGCTTGAAATTTCTGATTTCCAATTTCAACGTCTATGTGCGGTCGGGGGTCGTTCATTTCTGCCGGCGGTTCGGTATGAGAGGCAAAGATTTGCGGAAGCTGTGTCGGCCTCTCTTCGGTAGAACTTCAGATTAGTTTTCCTGCCTCCTGCAGGAACAGTCTCTGGAAAATACTCCTTCCTTACGGCAACGTGAACAGAAGATTTTCTGAGGGTTTGGACACTGATTTCGGAAATGTCCAGACTCACCACAACGGAAACAAGTGATCGGACGGGAAGATGATCCAGACGGTTGACGAGTAGTATCAGGCGGCGAACGGCGAGGAGTATCGGTCGGTGACGGTTGGCTGGAACTGGCGACGGGTTCTCTGGACGGACCAAGAGTAGAGTTGTGAGACGGTCCATATCTTGGTGCTATCGGCTGCGGTCTGACGGGTCCACGGTTCGGTCCACTGTGGCTGGGTACATTTTGGAGTTCCTTCCTGAGGAGCTCATATTCCCTTACCACCTGACAAAATGTGGAAAAATCATCAAAGTCCCCTTTTCGGACTTGCAGACGGTATTCTGGCAACAGATTGCGGTACAGCCAAGCCAACTGTTGTTCGGGCGTTAGCTTACAATGGCGTCGCATAAGAGTTTGTAGCTCGGTTATATATGTTGCGGCGGACTCATTCCTTCTTTGCAGACGACGGCTTATCTCAGCTTCCAAGTCGTCTTCGTAATTAACAGGGTAGAAGAAAATGCGAAAATCGGTTTCAAAGTCGTCCCAGTTAGAGTATCTGCTTCGGTTATTCCGGTACCAAAGAGCGGGTTTACCGGACAGTAATTCGGGTAACACCGGAAGCAAATTATCTTTCGGAACATTCTTTGCGGTGCATATTTCTTCAATTCTTTCTATAAATGCGGCCGGGTCTCCCCGGTTTCCAAAAGATACCTTCCAATCATTTACATTTATCGGTGGGATGGCCATGACGGTCGGAACGGTTACGGTATCGGATCGGTCAGAAACGGGTTGCGGAGAAATATTTTCTCGCCTTAAAAATCGTACCAGTCTCCTTCGTTTCTCCGGAACGGTTCCAGCAACTGATAAATTTATCTTTGCTAGCTCGGTATTCAGTCCCTCGTTTCTCAGTAAATATACCCAACTTACTCGATGGTCTGAGCCTTCCTCCACGGAAATGACGGTCGGTAGCTGGGCCGGTACTGTAAGAACGGATTCGGATTTTTCAGTTTCGTCCTGATCGAACAAATCGGGCAAGCCAATATCGTCGGAGTTCCTTCTTGACATTAGTCTTTTACTCTCCCCACGCTCCTCCTAGTTCCTTCTTCTCAAATACAAATCAACAATGGAGGGAAGAAAGAGAAAAAAAATCTAGCACCGGTAAAACGGTCACTTTTCAAATAAACAATACGAAAAAAAAATATAAATTAAAATGGAATAATGGTCCCTGGTACAAATCAACCATTCGGCTGCAAATAACCCAGTAAAGAAAAAAAGTATAAACGGTCCAGTAACAATACGCTTCTCAAATATACTCGATACAAAAAAAACCTTCAACGAAATAACAGTCTCTGCTCTACTCAGCAATGCGGAGAAAAAAACAATCTAAAACGGAATCTAACGGTCACTGTTTTTTCAACAATCGGGTCCCTGCTCGGGCGCCATTTTTGTAACGCGTTTCCCTCGTACACGTGGTTGCTACCACCCGAACACGTCACTATGGACACCCTTGTTGATAATTTACGGTTTAAAGCTCGGGCGCCAGATTTTTAACGTGGTTTGCTCCACGGCCCCTTGACACTTAGCGTCAAGAGTTCCAGATAGCCTCAGATGGAGGTTACGGCGAATTCCAGGGATCTTGTTGAATTTTACTTCAACGGATTGTATACAATTCGGACAAGCCGAATATCGGTACTCAAGTAGAAGTTATTGTCTTGATCAAACATTATGTCCAATGGTTGTTTCAACTTTTAATTTTAATCAACAACTATTATTGTTCAGTTGAATCTACCAGGAGTGTGTGAAAATATTGGTTGTATGTATACTGAAATTATGCTTCACTTTTTTATATCAAAAAGAATTACCCTACTCAAAATGACAGTCATTCCAGTTTGTTTGTGTTTTGGGATTTTCTTTTATATTTCTATTATTCTATAGGAACAAACTGGTACTGGTCGAGGGGTCTGACTATAAAAATTTGGTTAGGTGGTGCCTCCAACAGATTATAGAGGATGCCAGCTTGCCCAGGATTGCTCGTGGACTGGACAAAAACAAAATATATGTATAAATATAAAGTCGAAAATGGATGTGGAGAAGGTATATATATATATTTTTGACTTTATATATATTTATATTTTTTTTTTCAGAATCTGTGAAAGAAGTGTATGGCTCGACTACTGATAAACAGTTCGAACTGATTGCAATGGAGTCGATGAGATTCGCGAAACAAAGACTGAAAAGGAAAGATTTGTAATAGAGATAAAAGTTATTTTTTTCTTTCTTTTTTCTTTTTTTGTTCCACACTACATGTTTTCTATATATCTTTGTTTACATTTTTTAAATAATATTATTTGTTTTCTTTGTTTTATTATATTTCATATTTATTTATGGGAATTTTAAAGTTATATTATATATTTTATGCAGATGAAGTTTTTTATTCAATATCCCAGTACCATTAGAATTCTGGACATCATCATTCAACGATAATTTTTTTTCTACGAATTATATTTTAATATTCGAAATTTGCTTTTTCAAAAACAAATCATATTAAATATATTCATACAATGAAACTAATATAATATAAGTGTAAAAAAGATTAAATAAAATATTCACGATAAAACTATGACTATGAAATAACTTATGCCAGAATGAATATTAATTACTCTCCTATCTTATTTATAAACTTTGATTGTCCTCGAATCTTGCTGACACTTCACTATGAATGTTCTGGATGTGACCGCTGTAATGAATGGTACCCATTGTCCTATTGAAATGTAACTTGCGGCAGACGGTGAGTATCTCATGGTATACTCTTTCTTTCTTACATTGATGTTCCGTTAAATATGTTACATTTATGTAATGTTTCTTATTAAACATTACATTGTAGAGTTCATATAATAGCCTTCTTGGTGTGCGTCATCGTTTGTGACGTATATCCGGGTTTTCGGCATGTCGTTTATTATATTTGCTATATTGACATATAGCTAACCTTAAATTTGATAAATAAAATGATCAGGATCCTATTCAGCCATATTCGAAAATGATATGAAATTAATAATACTTGGGATAAGTAAACACTGCAAAATAAAACAAATTGTATATTCAATTTACATATTAAAATAACTTTACACTAGTAAATATAGTCCTGGAAAAGAATTATAGTATTCAATTAAGTCAGCACCATAATGAACCCTATTTTATTCCAAAGTTTTATGGAAAAAGGTATTCTTCACTTATAATTCTTATTGTTAGTGAATTTCATTGTTTTATTTGTTTAAATGTGGCCACTGTCTTATTGATGTTTTTACTGACCTCATGTACTTGATCTTCATTGAAATATGTACAGGTGGTGTATTGAAAATTTATGTATGTATGTATTTTGACATTCACTGAGACCTAAAAGATCTATTGGGCCCCCTTACTTCTACATAGTTTCTGAGGAGAGTCTCAGGAGTGTTGTCAAAAGCTCCTTCTATGTCCAAAAATGCACATACTACAGTTTCTTCGTTGTCTAAAGCACCTCGGATATATTGAAAATTTAACAAAATAGATATTATTCTATAGCTTTTTGAAGCTACGACCACTTGCTCTGCCGTTGAATAGCTTCTTTCCAAACACTAACTAGAGTATTCTATCTTCAGATACATAAACATAGTAAATAGTCAAGAAACCAACCAACTAATACAAAATTAAAAAGAAGAGAATTAGGAAAGTTCAAGTTTTACACCAAACCATTTCTATTGGATTGAACTGGCAATGGTAGGGAGGTAGTCTTGAAATACGATGACCGTGCTGAAGAGACAGTCTATCTAATCTATAAAACAAGACGCTTACATTAACACTGTTTAGCCTTACCTCCTACAATAAATTACATACTTGTATTCTTTATCCGGTATATGTTTCTTCAGAATTTTCATAATTTCATCTTTCATGCTAGATGCTGGAAAAGGTATACACCTTTCTTGTAACCAACTAATTAAAGATTGCTTAGTCCGAGATGAATAAGGGATTTTTTCAACTAAACTTGAATGGTAAGATGCATTTTCCATTATTATTAAAGAAGGTTTTTCAAAATTCGGCAGAAGCTGTTGTTCAAACCATTTTTCGAAGTTATTCGAATTCTTCGAATCATGATAGTCTCCAGATTTACTCCCACTTTTGAAAATCAAACTACAATTTTCGACAAAACCATTCTCGAAACCTGCATGTAAAATAATGTACCATACACCTTCACCACTCGTCTTCCTTACTGCCTTAGTGCTACCATCTTGCCAACTCTTGCGAAAACTACCTTTACTAAAAATCCAGGTCTCGTCCAAAAAAACAGGCTGTATAGGGTAAGGAGAACTCTCATTGTTCTTGAAGTCTCTCAAAAAATGTAATCTTTTTTAAGCTACATGTGGTTGTTCCAAAAGATAGTTTCTATTGAAAATACTGCAATTTAGCCATCTGAATTTGAGTTCCCTTAAAACATTAGCCATTCAACCAACAGACATGTCGATTCCATCCAGATCAATGAGTTTTTTATTCAGTGTATATAGAGTTACATGTACACCTAAAATAAATAAGTAAACAAACAATATTAATGAATAAAAACTACAAAAACACTATTTTAATTATACACTTTTATTAGGAAATGCTCTAAAAAGTGAATAATAGTTTTTTTTAAATTTTTCATTCACTCTTTCTCACTACGATTAATGTAGGTGGCGGAATCTATAAAATGTGACTACTAGTTTTAAACAAACATTTAATATGAGCTCTCGAATATTTTACTTACATACCACTCACTTTTATTTTTAGTGAGAAGTAATGAACGAAAAATTTTAGTTTATTATTAAAAATAATTTTTAACTTTTTAGTGCATTTCCTAATAAAAGTGTAATTTGAAAAGTTTGTTTTATATTCTCTGTGTTATACTGTTTAGTGTTAGGCTCTTAATTCTATTAAATTTTTTCATCCAAAACTTTCAAAAACATGTATTTTCATCGAAAATGTGATCGTGTGCAAAATTTGAATGAAATCGGTTAGGTAAAAGAAGGTAAAAAGTGGATTGCAAGATTTGATCTAGACAAACAGAGAAGTGAAGTTAAATGAAAGTGTGTAAAAATGGTTCACTCATCAGACTAATTAAAAATGTCAGATGCATAGAAAAGATTTTTGTACATACCTTCACTAAACCTACACCTAATGGCATGCTCGTGTTTCTCTCGGATTGTGGGACCCTTCGACATTTTGACAGACTTACTCATTTTAGTGGTATACTCTGAATCACTGTGAATGCCATTTTTTGCCAAATTTGCTACAGTCGGCAAGGATATTCCCAATGCATCTGAAACGCGCTGAAACACAATAGATAAAAATAAAATATTTAAATAATCCTCATGAAATAGGATTAACCTGATTTATATTAATTTCACTTATTGTTATATAAAAAATACTTACTTGGTGCACTGAAGCTAAAGGTATTCAATGGTTTACCAGCTTCTTTTTCTAATTGAAAATATTTGATAACTTTCAAATTAAGATGCTACTCTTTTTCCGTGTAAATGCTAACAATAAGATTAATATTCACTTTCCATAAATAATCATAAACAACAAAGTACAGACCTGACGAGAACTGTCAGTGGGACATTAGAAAAAGACGTAAGCTAGGAAGGGAACGTCTACACGCTTGCACATAAACTAAACATCAACCAATCAAATTTTTCTGTCAAAGATTAGGGTTAACGTTTGTAATACGTTTAAAGAGTTCATTATTGTGATATTTTGATTAGGATTAATCACAGACCTGCCTTTTTTCCATTTCTTCCACCGTAATGTGTTAGAAGGACATTAACAATCAATGACGCACACCAAAAAGGCTATTGTATAAACTCTAATATTTATAAGAGGTACAAAGTGCTATATATGCAATGTATCTGTAATATCAAGCATATCTCTGTATAACATCACAAAGTCACAATGTGACATAACATTCATATTTAAGTTATGTTTTTATATTTAGTGGGCTCATACTTGTTAAACCACTTTCCACTAGATACGGTTCATATCAGGTAGAAATCCGCTGCTTCAACGACTCCGCTGATTCCGGCAACCAATCTGGTCAACAATCCTTTCTACACGCTGATGATTCTGATAATTTTCCTAAGCTTCACATATCCTTTCCCGTTCCGTGTGGTTCCAGAAAGAATAGCTATTCACTCCCCCCCCCCTCTCACCAACGGCAAAATCCCACCAAGGGGGATTTACATAATTTTGGTACTAAAAACGGTGCATATGGCTATTAATAATCTATTATTGAGGCCCACAGTTTCAAAGACAATCAAAACTTTAATGTGATTCTAAATGTCAAAATAGTAATGAGAATTATATTATATTATATCTATTATATCTACGAAATGTGTCTTCGTGGGCAATTCTAGTAGACACGCTTCTAGTACGGCTGTCCGACGAAGGTATTCAGTGCCTGGGATATGCAGACGATCTTGCTATCGTCATAACAGGACGGTTTCCAAGTACATTATCAAAGCGCACACAAATGGCGCTAAATATAGTAAGTGGTTGGTGTAGGGAGGAAGAACTGGCAGTGTACCCCCCAAAACTACACTGGTACCGTTTACAAAAAAGAGAAATTTGCAAGGTCTTCAAAAGCGGCAAATAAACGGAGTGGAAATACCTAGGGATAATCTTTGACCAGAAGCTTACATGGAATTCTTACACACAAGGCCAAAATCGCTCTGGGAAGGCGCAGGCAAATGTGTGGAAAGAATTGGGGATTGAGTCCCAACACGACCAAATGGTTATATACACAGGTCGTGAGGCCAGGGATAACCTATGGATCAGTAGTCTGGTGGCCCAGGACACTGCAGATTGGAGCGCAAAGACAGTTAAGTGGTATCCATTGGCAAGCTTGCTTGAGTATCATAGGGGCCATGAGAACAACTCCGACTGCAGCCCTGGAGGTTATACTAAAACTACCGCCACTGCGTATCTTCATTCAGGGAAATGCAAGATCTGTTAGTCACAGATTATTACAAAGGCCTCCTCCGATAAATCAAGGACACGGCAATGCCTATAAAAAGCTATATGAAGAAATAAAGGCAGATCCAATACTGGAAATGCCAATGGATCAGATTGCCCCACAATACAGCTTCAAAAATGAATACATAGTAGTTATTCCAGAGACAAAGGACTGGGAGGCAGCGCCTCCTATAACAGCGAATCTCAACTGGTACACTGATAGCTCTAAAACGCGACCTACTATGTCAAAGTCGAGAAACGACGAGGGTGATGGTGGGAATGCTTATCGGACATTGTAGGCTGAGGAAGCATATGCACACAATTGGCCTAGCAGATGACGGCCTATGTAGGTTTGGCCAGGAAGAAGACGAAACCACGGAGCACATACTTTGTGAGTGCGAAGGCCTAGTAAGGGTGCGGTTTCACCTATTCGAGGGCAGAGAGCTTTGCACAGGAGGCGGTATCCAGGCTAATAAGTCTAACAAAAAGAACAAAGCTAGATATCGAGCTCTAAGGATAGGGAGGACCACAATAGATCTGCAAAGGTCGCAAGGGGATAGGACAGAGAGCCACTCCATTTATAATCTAATCTAATCTCATGGTATACCTTCTCTTTCTACATTTCCAAAAAAAACGATTGAAATTCCAGAATTGTATAAATATAGAAAAAATGAAGGTATACTATGCTACTCCACCCTGTATACAGCGAAATAAAATTGAAATATAAAAGGGTACCGATATGTAACATTATAGGAATGTTATTGAATAAATGTTTTGGAGCCACATTATAGTATATTACGTAACAAGAGTTGTAAGTAACCCATTACGCACGAAGTGAAAAAGTAAATTTCACGAGTGCGTAATGGGATTACAACTCGTGTAACGTACTATACTTTTTCTACGCCCATCTATTTTCTTCTGAGTGCTCATAATTTCATATTTTTCATTACTAACAGTCATATTCATAGGTAAAGTTGAGAAAATGTTCGGATACTATAATTTGTTACCAAAATTGACAGCATAAATGAGATGACGTTTTTTCCCATATCAATAAAAAGCGAATTATTTTTTTGGAAATTGTAAAATGTGTTGCCGACATTTAGGGGCATCACTCTTTTAATCTAAAATGTATTTCACTAATGCAAAGAGCTTTTATGTTTTGCAATTGATTAAAAGTATGTAAATAAACCAAATAAAGTATTACGTAAATGAAAATTTGATTGCAATTTGATTCAACAAAGAAATCTAAGTAATCTAAGTTTTTCTATCTAAACGCACATGTATGTTATGAGATTTTCATTACGTGCATGTTATTGTTAAATGTCACTTACAAGGAATGTTGTCAGTGCGATTTTTGACGTTTACGGACATGGGCGTAGAAAAAATAATATTTAAACATTTAAAACTGAACGATAAAAACAACAATAAATTATTTAAAAACATTAATAATAAACTTGCATATTAGAAAAAGATAGTAAAATTCTGTCTGTGACATGGGCGTAGAAAAAATATATGTAATAAAATGCACCACAACGCACATTGCTACTCAACGTTCTCACGGCCCTAATGTATATATTTGAAGGTGATATAATTAAATTTTCGAAAACTTGGAAACAGTGCTTCCTAGGATCCCTTTACAGTAGATAAACTAATAAAAACTATACAACATTGCCAAATCAAGTGAACAAACCAAACTTCAACCTGCTGATCAGCTTCTACTGATACGGTATAAACTAGGTTCTCTATTATAAAATGCAAAACGAGACTATGAAAAATAAATTTCACTATAATAATGAACGTGGAGTACTTTACGAAATATTTGTAGATCAAAAAACAAAAAACATCTATTAAAAGTCAAATGGGACTATCTGCTATTGTCGTCCCGACATTGCATATGAGCTGAATCAAGCATTCATTGAAATGGGTGGAAATCTTGCATAACAAATTCACAAACAACCAAACTTGGAATTTTAGGATAAATATCAACTTGATTTGATAGTTTAACAGCGGCTTGCCTCCAAATTGAAGCTAATTAATCAATAGGAAAATAAGGAAAATGAAAAATTAGCCAGAATTGATTCCGAACAGGAAAAGATATCACAATAGGGATACGTAAGACGTTTTACCAAATAATATTCTCAGCAAAAAAAATACGAAAATTTGGAAAAGGGGGATGTTTTATTGGAAAAAACTGGTGCTGACGTCATTACTGAAAGATTATTCACCTGTATAATGTATAATTTCATTTAATAGTGAATTAAAAATTGACATATTTTGGGATTATCTGGTATTACTGTTCATTTAACTAATAACGAATTCATGTATCGATTCAAAAAGCAAAGACAAAGACCAAAGTGTTCCATGAGCATACTACATGGAAAAAAAAGATTTTCCAGCAGAGGGTTTAAAATGATACTTTTAAATAACATGTTCTTTCTGCCCTGCTAGTTTTCACCTGTCGACAACCAATTGAAAATAATTGACAGCCTCCGATCGGCTTTCCATCATCCACATGCTCTAATTTCTATATACTTCAAACAGTGCATACTTAGCAATGATAATGGGACAATATCAAATTGAACAATCAGATTTAGAATATGCGCAAATACTATTTTTTCAAGACCCGCTTTCTATAACTACAGTTTCTATACGCAATAGAATTCTCTATTGCATTCATACTATTGTCATATTAGATGCCGTGCTTTACAGCTTTTATGGTTATAAAATTATTCATGAGTATATATTTTCGCTCCTCTAATTCTTATTATGTGTTGTTACCATAAAGAAGTAATTGAAGAATGTTTAATTCCCTCAGAACTGCTTCCGAAATATAAAATTCCTCATTCACGAAAAAACGCATACTTTTGAATCACTTAAGATGTTATAAATTCATTACAATGAAAATTTTAATTTACATTCTCAATAAACGTCCCATTCATCATTTAGGGTGCTTTTTGGTATAAAATAAGTTATTTATGAAATATTTTGTACCTCATATTTTAACAATGTATATTCTTCATGAATACGATGTATTTATGGGTAGTGCTCATTAAAAAACATAGAAGCATTTGTACATTGAAATCAATTGAATGAAGTTATATCTCGACTTGATCATCGTAATAACTATTGTCTTCACCAATTACATTCATTTAAAGCGCTGGGTATTTTACGATACGAGTTAATCCAAGATATTATCAAATATTTTCTATTCACTATTCTCTTTTGTGAATAGATTACCAACAAAGCAGCTTCCAATTGATTATCTTCATGCGATGACATACGTCATATTTTTTTTAAATACGCAGCTATTTTAATGAGTCAATTTTTCAATTTAAATATTAGTGACATCGGGGGTGCCACAAGGTAGTGCTACTCAATATTTTCGTGAATAATCTTTTATAAATTTGTGAACTATAGCATTTTGTTTTTTTTTGCTAATGGCCTTAAATTACATAAATCAATTCACACATTATATAGATTTTAAATTTTAGAATAAATTTCTTTTATGTGTCAAAGTGTACTGTGATAACATAAATATTTGTACGCAATTGATATGATAAGATATAACAGATGATTATTAAAAAAAAAAGATACATTCCAATTTACTATGTTAAAAATTTGAAATTTCAAAAAAAGGGTTTTCTAAAAAAAAATTAAGAAGCGTTGCGAGATGAAGGTTGTCGATTTTTGAAAATCAAGAGAAATGTTTCTTATAGATTGAAATGATGAATGGAAATATGGAATTAGCGATGTGGAGAATATAAAATAACAGAAACAATTCAATTTTTAAATATTTTTATCAGAATAAAAAGAAACAAGACCAATTGACAAGGAGCTTCATGATATAGAGAATTGAAATTCTAGCGAGTGGAAGAAAAATGAGGGAAGTAAATTTCAATCAAATGAAATTCAAATTAATCTCAGATTATTTTGTTCGTGAACAAATTGACAGAAATTCCAAAGCACGGTTTTCGAATTTACAGTAGCAGTCTGTGTTTGACACCATTTATTGCAATACTGATACATTGCTTCATACCTCTTCCTTGTTTTTTCTGGCAGCAGTGACAAACTAGTGATATTTGCTTATTCTTCTTCATCCATTTGCCTGTTTTAGTGTTATACAAATCAACAATTCCAATGATACTGCACAAAGAGTTTTAACTTATGTTACAGAACACTGCCGGTACAATGGGTACTTAAAAGAACTCGACCTAGTGGAGCAAGAGATATGTAGATTTTGTGGAATAGAAGAAGATACCTTCATTCACATACTTGCATGGCAATATAAAATCCTAGGGCACAACACTTAAAATACTGCCCAGCACTGTAGTGGAAAGCATCTGATGCGATAATTACAGTGAAGCAGTGTCGAGCGCGGTTAGTACTTGGATGGGTGACCGGCCCACTGGGGAAGACCGTCGTGTAAATAGCCCGTACAGCCTGCAGCGGAGTAGCATATCATAGCTCGCAGGCATTATACCAATGAGCACGAGGTATAATGTAGGTATGCCGTCTTTCGGGAAGACGTAAAACCGAGGACCCGAGTCCATGGATGTTGGGCTTGATAAAGAACCCTACCAGTGGGTTCGGCAAAATTTCCGGTTAGGGGTAGAGTGCTCCCGACGTCGGTGATTAGCCTTAGTCGCAGAAATAGACCGACGTTAAATAACCAATTGAAAAAAAAAAAAAATGGGATGAGGAGATCCATTGTCGTCACGTAACTCATGAAAACTATTAACTAGAGCAAACGTCTTTGCGTTTCCACACAATATGAAGCTTTCGACTTCGAAACCTTGGTAACTCTATGAAAAATGTCTGTATAGATAAACTAATATGTCGTTTTTGCATTACAAATCAACGTTTTTCATTCAACTCAGTCTATAAATGGTGTCAAACATTACGTTGTGGAGTATTCAATTACACAATTATACAGAAATCAATAACGTACATATTAAATACCTGTGAAACTCTCTCTAAAAGTTTTGTTGGAATACTATGAAGAAAGACTTCACCTAATCCATTCTCGTTTTAGTTAAGCTCATATATTTGAATTAAGTCGGGTTCGTGTATTTTAACTTGAACATGAAATTCCAATTCACGGTTACATTCACGCTTCAGTTAAGAAGTTTAATGAATGCGAGTAATGTTACCTGAAAAGCAGCTTAAAGTTTTCGTAATTCCTCATGTTTGTTTTAAAAATGTAATATAAAGGTTGGCTAGAGACGAACGAAACAAAATCAGTGGAAAAAACAATGTCAATATTTAAGGCAAATTTTTAGAGTTTCTTACTCTCTCTTCACGATCGTATTAAATTTGTTGAATTTAGCTAAACACTGGACCAACAGCGATTGAATGTATGATAATTATAACAGGGAAAACATAATCAAGAACAGATAAGTGTAGTAGTAGTAGATATATGCTGTAGTTATTGAAAAAGCAACTTTTAGATACATGAAAACATTTTCCACCAAACGTGGCAGTCAGTAGATTACATTTAGTTATAAAAATTTCTTAACCAACCCAAATTGTGACGGAATCCCCAATAATATAGTAGATTGGTAGATTGTTTTCTAGCTAGCCGTCAAGACTATATATATATATATGTATATATTCGAAACGTTGGGTAGTAGAGTTTTATTCAGCCCTCCTTACGACGGAATCCCTGAGATATATAAAACCTATTTAATTATTATCTGAATATTTGTTTTTATTTATCTCAAGAGCTTCTAAAAGATTTAATTTTAGGGATTGAGGTTATATATGCATTCATTACATAAAAATAGATTCAACACATAAATACATATAATTTTTTCTTATTTTCTTGGGAATGAAACCACAATATGTTTTTTTATTTTTTATTTCAACGTTTCGGTAGCGTTCCAGCTACCGTTGTCAAGATTAACTAATAATGAATTAATGAAAAATTTTTTGGTCCCTATCTGACACAACGAAAAAACGAAACGTTGAAATAAAAAATAAAAAAACATATTGTGGTTTCATTCCCAAGAAAATAAGAAAAAATAACAAGTAATGCCACAAGGAACTTATAGAAGATATTTATACATATAATAATTACAAACGAATCAATAAACACATATAACAAGACTCTAATAATGTATGTATGTATATTGGGATGAGATTAGGTGGGACCTTGAAGATCTATTGCGCCTCCTTTCTTCTTCTCAGTACACGAGGCGAGTCTAAGGGACTAATCCTATTTCCTTCGAAAATCACGGGATATCTCCAGGATTCGGTTTGGTTGAATGTCCTACTATCCATCAGTATTTTGAGTGTTGTGCCCTAGGATTTTATATTGCCATGCAAGTATGTGAATGAAGGTATGTTCTTCTATTCCATGAAATCTACATATCTCTTGCTCCTCTAGTTCGAGTTCTTTTAAGTACCCATTGTACCGGCAGTGTTCTGTAACATAAGTTAAAACTCTTTGTGCAATATCATTGAAATTGTTGATTTGTATAACACTGAAACAGGCTAATGGATAAAGAAGAATCAGCAAATATCACTAGTCTGTCACTGCTGCCAGAAAAAACAAGGAAGAGGTATCAGCGTATCAGTACTTCAATAAATGGTGTCACACAAAGACTGCTACTGTGAATTCGAAAACCGTGCTTTGGGAGTACTTTCACGAAAAATCTGCTGTATTGAAGTGTTAAGTCTCAAGGTTATATTGTGAATATTCCATGCTGAAGTCCACCCTTTTTGTAGAGGAAAACATAGATATAGGTATCCTAAACTTCGAGCATTTTTAAAAAAGTAAATGATGGATATAAACCCAAAAATCTGATGTGCCCAACAAGAAAGATGTTTGTGTTTGTTACTATTCCTGATTTTAAAAATGTTAAAAATATTATAAATTTCTGTCAATTTGTTCCCGAATGAAATAATCTAAGATTAATTTACATTTCAATTGATTAAAATTTACTTCCCTCACTTTTCTTCCACTCGCTAGAACCCCAATTCTCTTTATCATGAATCTCCTTGTCAATTGGTCTTGTTTCTTCTTATTCTGATGAAAATATTCAAAAATTGAATTGTTTTTATTATTTTATATTCTCCACATTGCTAATTCCATATTTCCATTCATCATTTCAATTTATAAGAAAAGTTTTTCTTGATTTTCCCCTAGTATTTCAAAAATCGACAACCTTCATCTCGCAACGCTCCTTAATTTTTTTTTTAGAAAACCCTTCTTTTGAAATTTCAAATTTTCAACATAATAAATTAAAATGTATCTTCTTTTTTTAAATAATTGACAAAAAATTTCATCATCTGTCATATCTTATCATATCAATTGCGTACAAATATTTATTTTATCTCGGTGTACTTTGATACATAAAAGAAATTTATTCTATAATTTAAAATCTATATAATGTGTGAATTGATTTATATAATTTAAGGCCATTGGCAAATAAAACAAAATGCTATAGTTCACAAATTTATAAAAGATTATTCACGGAAATATTGAGTAGCACTACCTTGTGGCACCCCCGATGTCACTAATATTTCAATTGAAAAATTGATTCATTAAACTAGCCGCGTATTTGAAAAAAAATATAACATATGTCTTATCGCATGAAGATAATCAATTGGAAGCTGCTTTGTTGGTAATCTATTCACAAAAGAGAATAGTGAATAGAAAATATTTGATAATATCTTGGATTAATTCGTATCGTAAAATACCCAGCGCTTTAAATGAATGTAATTGGTGAAGATAATAGTTATTACGATGATCAAGTCGAGATATAACTTCATTCAATTGATTTCAATGTACAAATGCTTCTATGTTTTTTAATGAGCACTACCCATAAATACATCGTATTCATGAAGAATATACATTGTTAAAATATGAGGTACCTACAAATATTTCATAAATCACTTATTTTACACCAAAAAGCACTCTAAATGAAAAATGGGACGTTTATTGAGAATGTAAATTAAAATTTTCATTGTAATGAATTTATAACATCTTAAGTGATTTCAAATGTATGCGTTTTTTCGTGAATTAAGAATTTTATATTTCGGAAGCAGTTCTGAGGGAATTAAACATTCTTCAATTATTTCATTATGGTACCAACGCATAATAAAAATTGGAGGAGCGAGAATGTATACCTACTCATGAATAATTTTATAACCATGAAAGCTGTAAAGCACGGCATCTAATATGACAATAGTATGAGTGCAATAGAGAATTCTATTGCGTATAGAAACCGGGTCTGAAAAAAATAGTATTCGCGCATATTCTAAATCAGATGGTTCAATTTGATATTGTCTCATTATCATTGCTGAGTATGCATTGTTAAAAGTACATAGAAATTAGAGGCTGTCAATTATTTTCAATTGGTTGTCGACAGGTGAAAACTAGCAGGGCAGAAAGAAAATGTGATTTAAAAGTATCATTTTAAACCCTTTGTTGGAAAATATTCTTCTTCCATGTAGTATGCTCATGAAACACTTTGGTCTTTGTCTTTGCTTGTTGAATCGATACATGAATTCGTCATTGGTTAAATGAACAGTAATACCAGAAAATCCCAAAATATGTCAATTTTTAATGAACTATAAAATGAAATTATGCACTATACAGGTGAATAAACTTTCAGTAATGACGTCAGCACCAGTTTTTTTCAATGAGACATCCCCCCTTTTTCCAAATTTACGTATTTTTCTTGCTGAGAATATTTGGCAAAACGTCTTACGTATCCCTATTGTGATATTTTTCCTGTTCGATGGTAAAGTAAAACATTAATATAGGATGGTCAAAACAATAATATCTGTTTCTTAAATTTCATTATATATTTTTTTCAATGTATATTCTAGTGCCCAATTGAATAGTGTTGCCGACAGAGAGTTTCCTTGCTTGACTCCTTCATTATATGTGAACTTCTCCGGTTTCCCTCTTTGAGTTATTACTTCTGCTACGCTCTGGTCTAGTAATAAAATTTGATGAAATAACAAACTAATTATCGATAACTACACATTTTTTCATCTATTATTCAAATATCATAAATTTAGTTCTGGACTAAGTACTTGTGTCATTTGAATTTTACTTCTAGATTTTTCATTATTTATTCATTCGTACATAAAGATTTCACTCAATGACATAACTAACACCACCACTACATATGGTGGTGGAAAGTGTTGCAGAAGGAACAGGATATAGACTTAGTAGAGAGAGAATCATAAAAAAAACAGTCCTCACTCCTTAGAAATCAGAAAACCTGGGACCTGTCATGATGAGAGGGTATGACTTTTCATAGACATTCGTTACGGAATTAAGCAACCAGAAGGAATGGGATCCAAATACCATCACCAGACTTGGAAATAATGCCATTCAATGGTACACTAATGGCTCAAAAGCGATAGAAGGAACTTTGATAGGAGTGTACGGTCCAGGAACGAAACATTCTGAAAACTTTGAAGAGCCCCAAGTATCTTCTAAGCGGATATTCACGCCATAAGAATGTGTGCCTAGTTCAATATTGACAAAGGATATAGGAGGCAAAAGATTATCATAATGTCGGATATTCAAGCAGCTATTAAAGCACTAAGCTCTTGTGTAATCAGTTCCAAAATGGTGTGGGAATGCCTAAGCATACTCAATGAGCTAGGCGAGAGCAAT
The DNA here is from genome assembly GCA_949126875.1 of Lochmaea capreae. Taxonomy (NCBI): domain Eukaryota; kingdom Metazoa; phylum Arthropoda; class Insecta; order Coleoptera; family Chrysomelidae; genus Lochmaea; species Lochmaea capreae. The sequence continues at coordinate 7,981,403 of OX421404.1, read as the reverse complement.
ATAGTAACCTTACTGTGAGTTCCAGGACACACTGGAATAGAAGGAAATGAAATAGCAGATGGACTAGCAAAGAGGGGGACTGAAACACCCTTTTGAGGGCCGGCACCCTTATGCGGTATCAGCCCCAATGTAATATTGGAAGAAATAGGCAATGCCGAAGAAAAAAGAAGATCTGACCATTGGAAAGATTTAGTAGGTCTTAGACAATCAGATATTCTGATTGGTGATTACAACCCGTTAAGATCAAATGAATGCATAAGTCAAATTAAAACTGCACTAAGAGTTTTAACAGGGATCCTAACGGGACATTGCCACCTGAACGGGCACCTGAAAAAGCTCAAAATAGTGGAGGAAAAAGAATGTAAATTCCATGGCATGGAAGAAGATACCTCCATCCACATACTTGCGAATTGCACAGCAATTCAGAATCCCAGGGCATAGTACCTTGGAGATTATTGGATAAAAGAGGGACATTAACCTAAATTGGAGCCTGCAGATATCCAAAAATGTCTCAGGAAAATAGGATTGAAGGAGCTTTCAATCTCTGACACGTTCCTCAGGAATTAGGTAAAAGTAAGGGGATCTTTTAGGTTCCAGTGAATGTCATCCCATCATAATATGCATACATAACTAAATAACCAAATTCTATAGTAACAATTGTAATTATTTTACTTCATTATGACATTTCTTAAAATAAATAGTTTGAAAATGCTTTCAAACTAAAACGTACCGTCAAAAAATTTCTTTTGATTCAATTTTAACATACAACTTAAAAATTAAACTCAAGGAAATAAATCCATTAAAGAATTTATATTGTAATGAAATAATAATAGGTGATAAATTCTATGAAGGCTAATCACAACGAAAAACTCTACTTATTGAATTATAGAGGTATTCCAAGTGTAGTGCGCGAGGTCCTTCATCTGAACTAATGAATACCGACGGTAGCTACAAAACAAAAAAAAAGAAAAAGGAGGTGGATGACAGAAGAAAGAAAATGAGGCTTTTGAGATGGGAGAAATTTGAAATATTTTTGAAATTTACCAAAAAGATACTATAGAAACTAGAGAGTTCAGAAATATACCATGGTGGATATCCAGTTCCATAGATGAGTAGGTGTGTAGCAGATCTCTTTTGCAAATATTGCAATTAATAGAGATTGCAAGAGAAATTTATGTCAAGTGTAGTGAACGACATGTAAGTGAAACTATACATATATTGGTAACAGTAATAATGCCAAGCATAAATTGATAAGCTGTACATCCAAAACTATTTAAAAAGGCTTCAATTCATATAATAACTTGAATAATTAACTTACCTTGAGGTAGAGACAATACTTTTGTGTATAGGTTAGAATTTTTATTATAGGTTTTAATTGTATTTTAATTTTTGTACCATTAATGTTATTTATATTTTGTAGCCAATGGTTATGGGTACAAATACAGATATGTTTTGCAAATATGGCAATTAATTGACATTGCAAAAGAAATTTATGTCAAGTGTAGTGAACGACATAAATACATTATTTATATTTTGCGGCCAATGGTTGTGGGTACAAATACAGAAGCGTATTAAAATTTGTTTTTTTGTCAGGAAAATTGTTGGAAATAGTAAGTTCATCGTTTGTTTATTATTCATGAATAAAACTACACTTTTGATCATTTTTGAAGTTTAAATCTAAAGAAAAAAAAATAAACACATCCATACGCTAACCACAATGGGGCAATTTTCGATAATTTTTTTATTTTAGTTTTAAAAAGTTCTGTACTCGAAAAGGCAATTGCCAAAAAATTCACAATTTTATCCAACCGATTTCACCCTCAAATTCAGTGTTAAAATATGGCCAGCTTTGAAACGGGGCGTGTCCAAGCTGTGACGTCAAATCCGCCTACTGGCAACGAGCCCGTTGGCTTGCGGCTTCATATAACCGACTACACTTAACGTGTGAATGCTGGTTTAATTCGGTATTTTCGGCGAATATTGCATGTTAGTTGACGTTTATGTCTGTTTTTAATTAATAATAATTATAAAATGAGTGACAAAAAAGAGCAAATACAAGTATTGCATAGTACCAGATTGTCAAAGTACAACCGTAAAAACTGAAAAACTTTTTATTTCGTTACCTAACGATTTGAAGGTTAGAAAACTTTGGCAGAAAGCTATGCGACGTACTACATTTGTTTTTAATAAGGGATCAAAGTATTGTTGTGAAGAATTTTCTCGTTGTTGATGCTGCAGCCAAGTTAGACTTTTTCCAGTAGCAAGCTTTTTCCGAAGGAGAAGGATCCTCTGTTCTCTCTCTCTCTGTGTAGCCACATTAAGAATGCTAAGCATGCTTGCAGCCCCCCTCAGACGCAGGACAATCGTGGCATAAAACTTCTTCCGCACAATTTTTAATCGTATGAATTTCACACGAAACATAATTTTTGGATTTTATTTTATGTTCTGGAGTGATCTTTGCTTTTACAAAACAATAAGATTGGTCTTGCTTCACTTGAACATAACCAATGGCGTTATCACCAAAAGTCGTTCTTGTAGATCTGAAATGAAATAGCCTAAAAACAGCTATATCCAAGTACATAAAAAAATCGCATAACATATGAATTGATAAGACTGATTTTTGTGTTTGTTTATTCTTAGAAAAAGCAGTGATATGGACAATCAAATGATAACTAATTTGTATGTTAGAATGTGTTCTAGGATTAGATTAAAATATTAGAAATAAATATGCAAATTGAAGCGCGAGATAGCTATTTAGGTTATTCCTCCTTCACAGATATTCTTCATATTCCAATTTTATCACCACCCTACCCTGTATACGACCTCACGTGTTTATTTTTTAAATTTTATTCGCCAGCTAATAAATTGTACCCATTTACGTTTACGATAACGAATACCATTGCGAACACTTAGGTACTTTTCCATTTTCACAATTCTGCACTGATAGGTATAGTCCTTGTTTTGGTTAAACTACTGCATAAGAATTATTACATCCACCATCGGCAAATTGCCAGAATCGCCTTTTAAAAAACCTTTTTCTAACGAGACCATTTCGGATGATTAGATTTGCGTACAAAGCCGTTCTACAAATTAATTATTACACTAGTCTCTACGCCTGGAACCTCGATACTGCCGAGCTCCACGGCTGATGTAACCACAGATAACATACTTATAGATAGGCATCTGACCGTGGCGCTAACTAGGGCGAATTAATTTTGACGGGTGGCGCCATCTTACAGGTCGGAAAAGTAAGCTCTAACACCTTTTACATGGTTGTGGTCCTCGCTAACTGCCGAAAAAGTAGATTCCTGTAATTTAACAGTTTTTGGCGGCATATTCAAAATTACTGTAATATTACTTTTATTGAAATATGGCATTTATGGTCCATTTTTTGATATTTCATTTAAAGTAACTCAACTTTTGATTGATATTATATTAATAACATTCAAATAGTCAAGTTAGATTAAATGAAATGTCAAAATATGGACCATACAATGCCTGAAGTGGGAAAAATTAAACAATAATCAACCAGTTTATATACTTTTATTCATTACCAAAAATAACAATAAACAGATCGTTTTTTTCATTTATTTCAAGACAAACAGAAAGACATAATATAAGAGCTTAACAATACAGTTAATAATAAATAAAATTTGAGTAAATAATTTTGAAAAGAATCAGCATGCGCTGTAAGGTGATGAAAATTTTTTAATTAGATAATAATGATTATAGTTTTCATCAACAGTAATAAAAATGCATGTTTAAAAAGCAAATATAGAAATAGTGAGCTCACACTATGGATTGCAGAAATAATTAAATATAACACAAAGAAATGATAGAATGAGACTGAAATTTTTATATCTTTTGGCTCAACTTTTTATTTCACAGTCAACTGTTTTATAAAAGTTCTACAAATAAGAAAAGTGATATTAGTAAGCACACAAATGTATTTAATATAAATATACAGGAGCCTACAATAGGTGAAAATTTCAAGGAAAACAGTGGTATCGAGATTTTTTTAAAAACTTGAACAAATTGATCAACCGGTACTGTAGGCAGCTATATATACATTAAAAAATGCGAAAAACATTGACTTTTACAGGCTGCTACAAATAAAACTAACTAAATACCAAAACTTGCATAATATTAGCAAAGTGTAGTTTACAATGCCAATCTAGTAAATTGAATAGATGAGGCTTTTACTTGATGAAGATCCATACTAAACCATGATATTAAACAAACTAAATTGTTTTATTTCATCGTTTAATCTAGTCAATCTTGAGGACAATATGACTATCATCAATATATTTATAAACATTTTTAATTAGCTCAAACACATAGTACTGTGAAGGTTTGAATATTTATTTTGTTTCTCGAAACTATTTACCTTTGAAAATTGTTCGACCTTTTTCCAGTAGACTTTTATTGGCACTTCTTAAGGAGGGAGTCTCCATAGATGGTTCCATAATGATCCTGGTATCGTATCTGCAAAGAATTTTATTATTTGCAAATATAATTATACTATATGAGATTTATATTACTTTTCATACGATTATCAACGACTCAGAATGGCTTTAATGCTCTTCAACACTTCTTAGACACACTATTTGCTTGTAGATGGAATTGTTTCTTGTGGGATACAATTGATACAAACAAATGTCCTTTAACTTCTTTGGTTTATAATCTAGAACATATAATCATGTTTAATAACATTCAATAAATATATGTGTAAAAAATTACCTCTTCAAATCCGAGCATTTGTTCCCACTTCGTTCCATCAAATTAAAAGCTGTTCTTCCTGGATTGGAAGTATAAAGCTGTATAAACAAAAAACTACTTTAGTAATTTGTCACTTTTTATGTTATGAAAGATGTTTTGTTTTATTTTACTAAAATTAAACTTACCGAGTTCACTATATACATTATATTCCTTCACAATAAATTTGGACATTGGCTTTTTCGATAATGATTATTGAAAGATAATATTAACTAATTCACACTTTAACAAGAAACTTGAAGCACGACATACATGAACCGTAAAATGGCGACTACAATGTGAGCCGTAGCCGTGACTCGTGAGGCATGCGCAAATATCTAGAATAACTACCAGCAGCGTTACAGTTTTCATTAAATCAGCAATTTTAGTAACTTTTCCGATCCAGTAGGTGGCCGTACCATCGCTCGTTCAGAGTTACCATACCCTGGATGTAACGTCACGTTGGCGCCTTTCGTTCAAGGGGCGGAGCTAACTTCTCATTCTAATTTCTCGGATAGTTTTGATTCAATCGATTTAATTTTTTCAGGGTAACTATAAATGGAGCGGACCTAAATGGCCCCTATGAGTTTCATTCTTAAGGACTGAGATTAGCTGGTTTCTTTAACATAGGTAAGTGTTGATCTAATTTCATAATTTGATTTTATAGAAAAAAGTAATGACATTTATTTACCTAACTTTAACCATTTAATATCATACTATTATTAATAATTTTATTTGGCATCCAATTAAAATTCCATATAATTAATATAAATAAAATACTTAACCCTCCATCACTCGCGCCTCATTTTTTCACGCCATCGCTCGCGTGTGTAACCTCTTGTTTTACACCAGAATAACCATACCCAACATTTACTGGTTTCTCGACATACCAGACCAAGTACGAGGTTACGAATAGAAATGTGTTTTTGGGCTCTCGGCTAGACCACAGTGGAGATGGGGTGGATCATTTAAAAGTTTTGACAAAAATACAAGGGCGCCAGTTAAATTGTCCCGAAGCCCTATACAGATAATCTATTAGCTCCCAACTTAACAAAAAGCTAACATTTGAACATAACTCCTGTACTTAACCCTAGATTACAATGAAACGCTTAATATTATCGATTAATCCAACTATATTACTAAGAAATATACTTAAGTGAGTATAACAAAAACGGTCGCATAGACACAAGGCAAAGGAAAAGTTGACTATACCTACAAACAACCAAAGAGGTACCTGCTAGTGAGGTAGAAATTCTAGTCTGAAATTATTAATTAATATAAAAATAAATCAGTGGTCAGCAAGACCACCTTGCCGACTACTACTCATATATATTAACTATAATCAAATGAGCGAATATATTATCAGTTATTTTCTGAAAATGCGGTTACCTAAAGGTGTAAATAATAGTAAAATCAATGCTAGTTAGTTTAACCATCAAATGACCGTTCGTTGCGATGAGCTCATGCGCGTTCCGATCTCATATACCTCCTTAATTAGAACTTGACCCTTTAGTTTTCCGCTTACATAAATAGGTATATTGAAAAGGCAAGATTGACTAATCGACGTACGTATTTGTTTTTCTATTAGTAAATTGCAACTAGCCTATCACTTAAAATAAGTCTGTCATGTAAAGTCTTACGCACAAACTGTTTTACCTTTAACTCGATTATTAATAACTTATATGTATAAAGTTTTGTTTAAATAATAATTATAGCAACTCTCAAAATCTTAAGTCCTATAAAACCTGTGTTTTCTTCTCCTTAGCAGCTTTGCTTTACGTCTACGAAGCACAGCACAAGGGTCATCCCCATCCTCTCCATACCTCGATCAGCAAGACAACTTAAACCGGAATAGAAAAACCCTAAAATACACAACACAGCGTTTACACCATGACAAAACAATTCATATAACGCTCGAATATGTATCGAGTGCACATGAAATTGGGATTAAACATAAAAAAAAATTGTTGATCGTTATGTTTTAGTCCAGAAGAATAAAGAAAATTGAATAAATTAATTTGAATTCTCAAGATAATACATCCGTTAAGCAAAAATTATACTTGAAGATAACAGACAACATTTTCATTATTTCAATTATTTTAAGTAACCATATGTCAAGAAAATAATATAATTTATTTAATCAATAAGGCCACAAAATAATTCGTTATAAAGTGAATACAGTATTTGTACAAATCCGAATGATTTAATCCGACCAATAATCTGGTCAAGACATTCGATAAGAGTTTATTCTATTAAATTAAATGAGAAAAGCTGAAACTCAAAAAAATAAACTACCAAAAATGTTGTTTTCCCTGACTCTCACATTAGCTGATAATGCTTTGGACAGAATATAAATAATTCTATTCATGAACTGTAGAGTTGGGAATCAACTTTCCAAAAGTAACGTCAAACTAAAAGTACAAAACTAGTTGGAATTCTTACCCCAATATTTCCGGGGGTGATAGCAAGTATGATGTAAGGTTCTACCAACTAAGGCCGTGCTGCGAAGACTTACTCTCAGTATAATCAGGATTTATGGCCAGACAATTTTCTTGAGAGATATCGGACAGTTTTTAATAGCTAGAAATATTTAATGTTCTTATATGAGAATGGTATTAACTTATACGAAGCTAATGATTAACAAACAAACTTACTGATAACAACTTATCTTAGAAATATTACGTTTAAAATCTCTAACTAAATGGTGAAAATAAATAGGAAAATCCTGCTACTTTAGAATTAACTAAATGAATATATTTTTACAATAAAAATACCACCTACCTAACAATATATTAAGAAGCCACTAGCAACCCATGCACGTGGAGTGTCGTGTTATCCTTCATTAGAAGAAAAATTACGGAAATACAACATATAGACCAGAAATAACTACACCAGTATACTCCTCCTTGAGTCCGTAATTTAAGTAGACTTCCAAAAATGAATCCCTCTGCAGGATGACTTAAATAAATCAAATTCTTTTACGGAAGTTGACACTCTTTTTTTTCACATCGGTCACACTTTTCAACTAAACCACCAAAATGGCTCTTAGAGGAAGGTCCTCCGCGCAACTTTGGAATTCGTTTCGACGCAGAACCAACCCATACAAGTATACTAATTACTATAGGTACCGGTTTAATCGACCAAAATCGCTGATAACAATATCTATGTAATTAACAATCGTTTCAAATTGAAATCTACCTATCCCCATATATACAAATAATAGCGTCAAGCTCGACTATAGAGGTGTCAGTATCCTATAGTTACTGTGGGACCGTTACACACCCCCCTTACTAGAAGAAAATTTACTGTGGTAAATTTTCACCGGCGCTAGCCGCCTTGAGATCTTTAGCGCTCCACACTCCTTGATCTTTACCGGTATCATCAACTAGTCCATAAGTCCATGGCGACAACCAAAATATGGACCCACCCAACGAGGAGCAAGCTTTTTGGTAAAATACTCCGAGGCATTTGAAAGTACAAAGTTTTTCCTCCAAACTGCTTGATTAACAATAAATTCCTCCGGTCGGTGACGAAGGTTATATCGCTTTTCGTTTTTCTTAAATGCATCATCTAAACGTCTTCTTACGTCTATATAAACCTTGTTTAATGATCTGGTCTTATTGTCCATGGCGTTGTCATCGGTATTAGGTATTTTACCTTCTTCATTGCATAGGTCCTTCTTCATAAAGTCTTTTCCATTAATTATCATGTTCTTGCCAAAATTAATGAAGTATGGATTTTGCCCTGTCGACTCGTGATACGCCGTCCTAGTAGCACAAACAAGCTTTGCTAAATTTTCGTCCCATCGTCTGTGGTTGTCAGAGACATATGTCGCTAACATCGTCTTTAGCGTCCTGTTGTATCGTTCAGTTGGATTGGCCTGTGGATGATATAAAGCATTATAACGTATTTGAACCCCGTATTCCTGCATTAGTGTAGAGAATGCATGAGATGTGTACTGTTTGCCATTGTCGCAAATTATTAAACGAGGAACTCCAAAGAGAAGGAAAACATCTTCTTCTATACGTTTTACCACGTGTTTAGCCGTTGAAGACCTTAAAGGAAATACCAAGGGAAACTTACTGAAAACATCTATTACAACTAATATAAACTGAAACCCTTGAGTGGACCGTGGAAAAGGACCCATGAGGTCTGTAGCAATCACTTCCCATGGCTGAGTAGCGCGAGGTTGGGGAACTAGTAAACCTTTAGCTCCACTATTATCTACCTTATGAGCCGCACATAATCGACAATTACGAACATAACGTACAACATCTGCCTTCATCTTAGGCCAAAAGTACATTTCACTAAGCCTTTTGTACGTTTTTAAGACTCCCATATGACCTGCCAAAGGACCATCGTGAAATTGATTCAATAATTCCTTACGCCTACTTCTAGGAACAACTTCTTTCCAATTGTTTTCTCCTTCTACCAAATAACCACGAGAAGGGCGGACATATTTAAATAGGACATTATTCGCTACCCTCCACTGGGGGTATTTTAACGGGTGATCCACAACAAATTTACAGAGACGATCGTACCATTTATCATTATTGCTTGAAGATACAACTTCTAGCGAATCAACTACGGGAACAGAACGAGAGAGCAAATCTGGAACCAGATGTTCTTTTCCTTTACGGTGTACAATTTTGAAATCGTACTGTTGCATCTTAACAGCCCATCTTGCCAGCCTTCCATTGGGATCCTTTAAATTTTGGAGCCATACTAACGATGCATGATCTGTAATGACTGTGAAGGGGACTCCTTCTAGATACGGTCGTAGTTTCTCTACGGCCCACAGAACGGCTAAGCATTCTCTCTCCGTGGTCGTGAAATTTCTTTCTTGTCTGGTCAGGGATCTGCTAAGGAAGCTAATTACCCTATCACCGTCAGGATGGGTTTGAAGCAAGACGGCACCTAGTCCGTAACCTGAAGCGTCAGTTTGGACGACAAAAGGTAAGCTGTAATCCGGACAGTTCAGCACGGGAGCCACAACCAGAAGTTCTTTTATTTTCTGAAAGGAATTTTCGCATTCTTGTGTCCAAACAAACCTTCTTCCCTTTTTTAACAAAGAAGTGATGGGCGAAATTAGCGACGCAAATTCAGGAATAAATCTACGGTACCAAGAAAATGTACCAATCACACTACGAACCTCTTTAACTGTAGAAGGGGTCGGAATTTCCAGCATGGCCTTAACCTTATCACCGTCCACGTGTAAGCCATAACGATCAACAACGTGCCCCAAATATTTCAGTTCGGGTCTGCAAAACTGACTTTTTTCCCAACTTACCACCAGCTTAGCCTTTCTGAGCCGTGTAAATACCTCTTCTAAGATGCGAAGATGTTCTTCAAAATTATCGGTAACGACAACAACGTCGTCTAGATAAGTGAAAACATGTGGTTCCAATTCGGGTCCTAACACAGTATCTATTGATCGCTGCCATGTGGCAGGAGCGTTATGAAGACCAAAAGGCATTCTTTTAAATTGGAATAAACCTCGTCCTGGGACCGTAAAAGCGGTAAACGGCCGTGAAGATTCTGCCACTGGAACTTGCCAATAAGCCGACTTTATGTCCAGTGTAGATAAATAATGAGCATCTCGGAGTTTGTCCAATATAGACGAGATATACGGAAGAGGGTAACTGTCTCTCTCAGTGAGAGCATTTAGCTTGCGATAATCTACACAAAACCTCCACGATACTTCTTGTTTGTCTGAGCCCTTTTTTTTAATCATCACTACCGGCGAGGACCAAGGACTGTTCGATTTCTCCACTATACCATCGACCAACATTTGATCTAACTCTTTATTAATATACGACTGGATAACAGGGGATACCGGATAGTATCTTTGTTTCACTGGCGGAGCTTTACAAATGATAACATGTTCGGTTTTGTCTGTACAACCAATTGAATTGCCCATAAGTTTGCGATTCCGCTCGATAACCGCTTCCAAACGAACTTTCTGTATATCGGTGAGAACAGTCTGGCTTCGTAGATGATCGACCACATTAAGAGTAGTCGGCGTGTCCGAAAAATACCACTCGTTATTCCTTAAATCGGGGACTATCCCCATGATGCGCCAAAAATCGGAGCCCAGAATTAGAGTATGAGGTACACACGGAACCACCAGAACCGGCAAAATTTTTAATCTACCTCTCACCCGAAAAGGTATAAGACATTCTCCTAGGACATCACAAATTTGTCCGTTAGCAACTTTACACGTAGATTTTTTTGAAATGTCCATCGAAAAACTTAAACTTTGAAGCAATGCCCAACCAGAACTACCTACTATTGTTCTAGTTGCACCCGAATCCAGTAAACCTAATATTTGCTTACCTAAAATATCAACTTTTAGATACGGACGCTCGTCTCCTTGAGCATGATCTAATATATAATCTAAAATAGGTTGTATTGTGGTCGATTCGACTTCAACTTCACTTTTTCGACCAGTTAAGCGAGCTGTGCATCGTTTCCCGGATTACGACAATCTGGGCATGTTCGTATAGTGAAACCCTTTTTCTTGCACTTGAAACAATGTAATGTTTGAGAGGCTTTTGGAGCTAGACAACCAACAGCTTTATGCCCTGGTTGTCCACATCGGAAGCAGTGTCTCTGAGCGGCATTTCTATCGCGTTCATTTGAATGAAGACGAGCCGAACGGTTAGAGGAGGTATCAGGAGACGAACAAGTAGTGCTAACGCTCAACTGATCCAAATCAACTTCAATATACGCCAAATCTTTTTCAAAAACATTGGACTTCCTACTCGTGGCAGGATCAACATAGTTTCGTATGCAATCTCTTCTCTCCTCCATACGACGGCAAGCTATTCGAAGCTCCTCTAGAGTAGAAGGAAGGGGGTCGTGCAGCTTATCCTGGTAGAAAGGATGCAAATTTCTTAGGATGATGGACACCTTAATATCCTCAGAAATTGGACATCTTAATCTACCGAAATAACTGTTCATGACGGCTAAATAAACTCCGATGGACTCCGTAGCATGTTGTGTTCTCCTCCTTAGCTCTTCAAATAAGGCTTCCGTATGGTGGGCGGGTAAGTATTCCCTACGAAACTCTTCCATTAACTCTGACCAGCTATTTACTCTAAGTCTCGCATCTTTGTAAAACTGGTACGCTTTTCCAGAAAATAAATCAAGGCCTGATTCGAGCAGAATAGATTCTGGTACATGTCGGGATACGCGATATTCCTCTATCATTTCGAAAAATGCAGAAATTGACATATATTTGGGAGATCCACCAAACTTTTCGATGCCCCATTTATAGGGCGGAATCATTCGAGGTGAATACGCATTAGTGCTCATAGCATTAAGCCTACTCTCAGACGCACCTGCGGCAGTTACAACTGGATCAGCAGGGGAAGAGACATGTGCTTGGCTCAACCCAACTTGGAAAGATTGATTTAACCCCGACAGAAAAGTGAGCGCGGGAGGTACGGGTTCTGATAAAGTGGGATAGCATTTTGTGTGAAGCTTATCTGATAAAGTCAAAATTTTGGCTAGTAAAGCAGCTTTAGCACTCTCCTGTGCGGCATTAGTAAGAATCATTCGTTCAGTTCTACCCAACGCATAATTAATTTGAGTTTGCAGCCTGAAAGCATCCGCACAACCTGGACCACCTACAAAATTACCTATCTGTGCTTCAATTTCATTGCACTTATTCTCTATGGCCTGTTTATCGACGTCAAAAGCAAATGGATATGCCGGAAAAGAAAAACTCTCATTTGCCGCTTCCCTACGTAAAGTAGCTGCTAAAATACTGCGCATCTCATCCACTGTCCCTGTTGCAACGCCGCGGATCTTTAATTCATACTCCAACTCATCCTTTTTTAAATATTTTATCACCAATTTGCCTGACATTTCGGACAACTTAGATATCAATGTGAAAGACTAATATGGTATAGGCAACAATCTACTTATGAATATAATAATATTAGGGAAAAAAAATATATTATCAACCACATCCACAAATGATACTCAATCGAGAAAGCATAATAAATCAAAACTATTCGATTTGAAGTATTCAGAGTACTTTATAATCCTATCATAAGCACCGAGTGTGCATTGAATAATTAGTATCAAAATGATCAATTCAAATAACTTCTTACCTTTAACATACACTATTAGAAAATATTTTATTGCATAAGTGAGGCTAGTTACAAAGAAAATATGAACAGATGGCCCCACGTTGGGCGCCAAATTTGTAACCTCTTGTTTTACACCAGAATAACCATACCCAACATTTACTGGTTTCTCGACATACCAGACCAAGTACGAGGTTACGAATAGAAATGTGTTTTTGGGCTCTCGGCTAGACCACAGTGGAGATGGGGTGGATCATTTAAAAGTTTTGACAAAAATACAAGGGCGCCAGTTAAATTGTCCCGAAGCCCTATACAGATAATCTATTAGCTCCCAACTTAACAAAAAGCTAACATTTGAACATAACTCCTGTACTTAACCCTAGATTACAATGAAACGCTTAATATTATCGATTAATCCAACTATATTACTAAGAAATATACTTAAGTGAGTATAACAAAAACGGTCGCATAGACACAAGGCAAAGGAAAAGTTGACTATACCTACAAACAACCAAAGAGGTACCTGCTAGTGAGGTAGAAATTCTAGTCTGAAATTATTAATTAATATAAAAATAAATCAGTGGTCAGCAAGACCACCTTGCCGACTACTACTCATATATATTAACTATAATCAAATGAGCGAATATATTATCAGTTATTTTCTGAAAATGCGGTTACCTAAAGGTGTAAATAATAGTAAAATCAATGCTAGTTAGTTTAACCATCAAATGACCGTTCGTTGCGATGAGCTCATGCGCGTTCCGATCTCATATACCTCCTTAATTAGAACTTGACCCTTTAGTTTTCCGCTTACATAAATAGGTATATTGAAAAGGCAAGATTGACTAATCGACGTACGTATTTGTTTTTCTATTAGTAAATTGCAACTAGCCTATCACTTAAAATAAGTCTGTCATGTAAAGTCTTACGCACAAACTGTTTTACCTTTAACTCGATTATTAATAACTTATATGTATAAAGTTTTGTTTAAATAATAATTATAGCAACTCTCAAAATCTTAAGTCCTATAAAACCTGTGTTTTCTTCTCCTTAGCAGCTTTGCTTTACGTCTACGAAGCACAGCACAAGGGTCATCCCCATCCTCTCCATACCTCGATCAGCAAGACAACTTAAACCGGAATAGAAAAACCCTAAAATACACAACACAGCGTTTACACCATGACAAAACAATTCATATAACGCTCGAATATGTATCGAGTGCACATGAAATTGGGATTAAACATAAAAAAAAATTGTTGATCGTTATGTTTTAGTCCAGAAGAATAAAGAAAATTGAATAAATTAATTTGAATTCTCAAGATAATACATCCGTTAAGCAAAAATTATACTTGAAGATAACAGACAACATTTTCATTATTTCAATTATTTTAAGTAACCATATGTCAAGAAAATAATATAATTTATTTAATCAATAAGGCCACAAAATAATTCGTTATAAAGTGAATACAGTATTTGTACAAATCCGAATGATTTAATCCGACCAATAATCTGGTCAAGACATTCGATAAGAGTTTATTCTATTAAATTAAATGAGAAAAGCTGAAACTCAAAAAAATAAACTACCAAAAATGTTGTTTTCCCTGACTCTCACATTAGCTGATAATGCTTTGGACAGAATATAAATAATTCTATTCATGAACTGTAGAGTTGGGAATCAACTTTCCAAAAGTAACGTCAAACTAAAAGTACAAAACTAGTTGGAATTCTTACCCCAATATTTCCGGGGGTTTTTCGTCTAACAGGTGGTGATAGCAAGTATGATGTAAGGTTCTACCAACTAAGGCCGTGCTGCGAAGACTTACTCTCAGTATAATCAGGATTTATGGCCAGACAATTTTCTTGAGAGATATCGGACAGTTTTTAATAGCTAGAAATATTTAATGTTCTTATATGAGAATGGTATTAACTTATACGAAGCTAAAGATTAACAAACAAACTTACTGATAACAACTTATCTTAGAAATATTACGTTTAAAATCTCTAACTAAATGGTGAAAATAAATAGGAAAATCCTGCTACTTTAGAATTAACTAAATGAATATATTTTTACAATAAAAATACCACCTACCTAACAATATATTAAGAAGCCACTAGCAACCCATGCACGTGGAGTGTCGTGTTATCCTTCATTAGAAGAAAAATTACGGAAATACAACATATAGACCAGAAATAACTACACCAGTATACTCCTCCTTGAGTCCGTAATTTAAGTAGACTTCCAAAAATGAATCCCTCTGCAGGATGACTTAAATAAATCAAATTCTTTTACGGAAGTTGACACTCTTTTTTTTCACATCGGTCACACTTTTCAACTAAACCACCAAAATGGCTCTTAGAGGAAGGTCCTCCGCGCAACTTTGGAATTCGTTTCGACGCAGAACCAACCCATACAAGTATACTAATTACTATAGGTACCGGTTTAATCGACCAAAATCGCTGATAACAATATCTATGTAATTAACAATCGTTTCAAATTGAAATCTACCTATCCCCATATATACAAATAATAGCGTCAAGCTCGACTATAGAGGTGTCAGTATCCTATAGTTACTGTGGGACCGTTACACGTGTTAGATTTTATCTAACATCCAGTTAATTTGGAATAAAAGTATTATAGTAAGCAGAAAGGTTTATTCTTTTAACTGTAACTATTTATAAATATATTTTAACACAAAAAATATCTAAAAAATACAATTATTCATAAAAACAAAACTAAGCAACTGGACATAAACTCGTTGGGATCTAAAAAAGACTAGTTTGAGAAATGGTATTATATAAAGAGCAAATAGCTACCTTCAAAAATAAGTCGCACCCTAAGCATCTTCGTCATTGCCAAAACATTGACGACAAATCACCAATTTTTTACAAAACACAAAAAAATAACATACGCAACACAAAAAATAACATACGCCTTCACTCGCGTCGTTAGAATTTTTCTAACAGTCCGTTAGTTTTATACTAACAATATGTAATTACAGTATCTAAACAAATACTTTTCCCCTCCCCACTATACATGTGCATAGTAGACCATGTCGTCATGGTATTCCTGGGCGCACGACAAACAAAAAGCAAAATTGCAAAAATTATTTAACATTTTTAAAATTTGTTAGATTTTTTCTAACGGTGCGAGCGATGGAGGGTTAAATTATAACAACATATATATGCAATAATTCCAAGAACACTGTAACACTTCAATGATAAGGCTCTGGATGATAATATTCAAATTGATTTTTTTTAAATACTCCATTATTTACAGAGGAGACACTGTATAATGTTACAGATTGAATAAATTGGTTATGATATATCTTTCTAAATGATCAAATAATCATCGAGGAACGTATTCAAAAGAGCGTTGAAATGAGGGTCTTTGGATGACTATCACTTTTAAATGATACTTAATAACATCCTTCCATTAGATTATGCAGGAATTTTAACTAATTATATTGTTGGTTATGATTGCTTTCATCAAATGGATATGTTTCACGTCTACTATCGTTATCATTCACCACTATGAAAATTTTTGCAACGATAAAAGTCGATAATTGCTTGAACATAATTAACTACTTATCAATTATTCTCAAAAAACTATGGCCTGTGCACTATTATATGAAGAAGCAGAGAAACGTCAAAGAGATGATCGATTTTCGAATAAGGCTATATACAAAGTAGTTATTCAGACAACACAAAGGAAAGCTTGAGACAACACTTTATTAAAATTTCATAAGTGAATTATTTAGAATTTTTGTAATTCTATTTAAGTGGATGGCTGCTTTTGACATCAATATATGTATTCTTTCCATTACTGATAATAAAAAGAAGATTAAATCAAAATTTTTTCAAATACAAAATAATACTAAAATGAGAATAAGCATTGAATTTTAAGTATATTGACAAAATTATTATTAAGGTATGATTTTTGTGAACGGTAAGGTAAACCATACCAAATACTTTTATCAATATACTTAAAATTTCGTATTCATACACTGCATAAATTAAAAGTTTTCATTATACCTCCATACGTTTGACAAAGCCACTGTGTTAGCGAAACACGTCACAACTTCAAGTTGAACATCGGTTTAAATATGATGAAGACTTAAACAAAATAAATTGTTTAATGTCATCGAGAAAATAAGCATGGTAAATTGGTAAATAAACATTAAACGAAGATTTTTTCTCATTTTGACTTCGTTAAATCGAGTTGATTTAGTTTATGTAGCCAATAATACCTACCTAGAACCATAACAGTAACATATTCATGTTTTCACGAACAATGTACTTTTCAAATGCGTTTTTCATTGATTCATGATACGAGTTTCTAACTTTTTCGTAAAATGTAAATGTAGTTAAAATCCACACAGTACGTGGAAAAAACAAAAGCTCTCAACTCATATTAAATTTATATTTTAACTTCCTAATATCAAAATAGTTTATTACCATTAAACACGGAAATTCCATTGCATAATCGTTGATCTCTTTTTAAAATCCTTTTATATTATAGTGACAACGTAACTATGTAACAGAAAAGCAGACGACATATGCATTTACAACGGTTTAAGTAAATGGAGTCAAGAAACATACCAATGTGGCTAGTTATTTTTCACATCAACGTTTGCTCTATTCATTTGTAACCCTCCGTAAGGGTAGTTACGAATTGCCAGGTCGTACGAACAAGGATGTAACATGTCTATCGACTTGTTTCGATTTTTCTTCGATTTTTAAATTTATATTTCGAACCATCCTTTAATTCCTGCTTGTGTTCCAATTTCCAAACTCTGACCTTCAAGACAATTGACATTTGGCAACGGCCGCTTTTATTTTGACAACGACAGCCTCGCTCTTTTTCGCTACCGTTCGTCTAGGAAGCAAGGCGTACCTCTCCCGTATCGCTTATTTTTTAAATTTTTAATTAAATTGCTGTGGTAAGTCCAGAATTATATTTTATAATTATCAAGCTTCATTTAAAGTAATCGTGGAGACGATGTTTATCACATATATTTTTTTTACATAATTGGGTGAAATTACATTTATCACGTAGTCATCTATCTGTTTCTGGCATAACCGTACATTACTTCTAAACTAAATATTTTATTATAAATCACTGTTACACTTGCAAGATTTTTATGTTGCAGAATAACTCTTTTTAATGATAAATAACATTTTCTCCACTGAATGAATTCATTTCAACCTATAAAAGATTTCTTCGTATGGAAACCTGACAGTGCCGGCCTTTAATATCGCTAGGCATTTTTTTTTTCGACTTATTCATTACATATTACAACACAACCTTTCTCTATAATAATTTAGTTTCTTAGTATATTTTCTAACTTAGCCTGTTGGGACATACATGCTGGAAAGCTTTCAATAAACTTAACATTTCCTCAATTTCAAACGACTGCCTTCCTTTTTAACCTGATAAGCTGAACCAACATAATGTGCCCCATTACATTCCAAGGTACCGTCAAAATTACTAGGATACACCTAGGCCCCCTTATTTTTAACTAATCTATACCTTCGTCTACAAGCTAAAAGAAGACATCTCTACCTTCACCTACCTAACCTGCTCAAGTCATCTCCACCTTCGTCTAAAAGGTAGGTACCATATAAAGTGCAGTCCTTATTTTTTTCCTTCCTTCCAGATTAAAATTGATTTTTGGATTTTTGTTATTTCGTTGACGTCGGAGCCCTGAAGCTTTTATAGTCTGTCAACCCTCTGGCATACCCAGTGTAACATTAACATGGAGCTGAATCACTTTTGAAAGGAGTCTCTTGCCGGGCATCTGTCTCAAGTGGAAAAAGTAAGGTTACAAGGATTCCAACACAAAATAAAAATGTATTCTCAAAAATACTATATACACTTGCTATTTACAAATGATATGTGGATATGACAGCTAGCCTAAAATTAATACTTCTAGTAGGATTTCGTCATAGGTAACGTTTTATGATTGTGGAATTTCGAAAGAAGGAATATCTATTGGTTCGTACAGTAAGCGCAACGGAGTATCCCTAAGTCAATACCTTACAAACGGGAAATTCAAGAGAGGGCAAAAGTCAATACTTTTCGCACTCTATCGGACTTCTGGATACACGCAGAAGTCAATACCTTCAGCGCGGCGAAGTGTCCCTATTGAGCCTTTCTTATTAGTTCCTGGACGCGTTTCAGGAACTTCGCAGGTTTCAGCTTAGTAGGTGTCCCTCTTCCATGCTACAGCCTTCTAGGTGATGAGCACTGTTCGTCGGTAGCTTCAAACTTAAAAAATTAAGTAAACATGAATGATACTTGTGAAAATACGATATCAAATGATACATTCAGAGTTCACATATTATAAAATAGAGATCTTGGAAGTCAAATACAGGCATGTATGTATGTATTTTGGGGTAACATTCACTGAGACCTAAAAGATCTATTGTGCCCCCTTACTTCTACTTAGTTTCTGAGGAGAGTCTCAGATACTAGTAGCTCCTTTAGTCCTATTTCCCGGAGGAATTTTAGGATATCTGCAGGCCCTAACTTAGGTAACTGTCCCTCTTCTATCCAGTAGTCTCCCAGGTACTGTGCCCTAGGATTCTGAAATACTGTGCAGTTCGCAAGTATGTGGATGGAGGTTTCTTCCATTCCACAAAATCTACAATCTTCTTCCTCCACTATTTTGAGCTTTTTAAGGTGTCCATTCAGGCGACAATGTCCCGTTATGATTCCTGTTAAAACTTTTAGTGCAGTTTTGCTTTGACTTATGCATTCATTTGATCTCAACAGGTTGTAGTCACCCAGAAGAATCTTTGATTGCCTAAGCCCTACTAGATCTTTCCAATTGTCAGATCTTCTCTTTTCTTCGGCTTTACCTATTTCTTCCAATATTATATTGGAGCTGATTCCGCAAAAGGGTTCCGGCCCCCAAAAGGGTATTTCAGTCCCCCTCTTCGCTAGTTCATCTGCTATTTCGTTTCCTTCTATTCCAGTGTGTCCTGGAATCCACAGTAAGGTGACTATATTGTTCTCGCCTAGTTCATTAAGTTTGCCTAGGCATTCCCACACCATTTTGGAACTGATTACACAAGAACTCAGAGCTTTAATGGCTGCTTGACTATCAGACATTATGATCATCCTTTGCCTTCTATATCCTTTGTCAATATTGAACTGGGCACACTTCCTTATTGCGTGAATTTCCGCTTGAAAGATACTTGGGGTTTGTCCCAAGCTTTCAGAGTGTTTGGTTCCTGGCCCGTACACTCCTATCCCAGTTCCTTCTATTGCTTTTGAGCCGTCTGTGTACCATTGAATGGCATTCTTTCCAAGTCTGGAAATGGTATTTGGATCCCATTCCTTCTTGTTGCTTAATTCCGTGACGAATTTCTTTGAAAAATTATACTTTTTCATCATACCATCTTGTGGCATGTCCCAGGCTGTCCGATTTCTAAGAAGTGAAGAGGTGGTTTTTTTTTTAATGATTCCCTCTCTACTTAGTCTGTATCTTGTTCAGGCATACAGGCATACAAAATGATGTGTAAAATCTAAGAGGAAATATAAGTGATATTTGATGTGATCTACTAAATATATTTAATTATCGAGGATTGCAGCCAGTAATTTTAACGTATACTCATTAAAGATACAGTGAAAGTTTTCGGTAATATTTTTTACCTTCAGTCACTTCTGAAATGAATAAAATAACGACATCTTTATGTAATTAGTTGAAAAATATTAAATTAGTATTACCTTTTTGAGATTAACTTAGAAGCTAGTTCCTCTACATTAAAAAAAATATAAAAAATCTTGAAACTTTCTCAATTAAACAAGGTATAATACGTTTTGAATTATATAGACATTTGTTACTTATAAGACAAGACGTTACTTTGATATTTATGAATTATTTTTAATAATACACTAATTCTTTTGTCTATGTATTAAATAGTTAACTTTTGTATGAAAAAAATTTTTTTTCAATCCATATATTATATGTATATTTTCAGTACCAACGTATGTTATCTGTGGTACCAACTACAAAGTGACATTTGTGTTTAGTCAGTTTTTAGTCAACAATGTCAAATACAAAAGAAATATTTCCAAGATATCATAACATTGCTATTTGAAAATACCTATTTCACTTTTGATAATCAAATATATAAACAAACTTTTGGTACTCCAATGGGAGCAACAATCTCGCCAATTATAGCATGTTACGTTATGGATAATTTGTTAGACTCAGTTGTACAAATATTACCTTTCAATTTAATCTTCATAAAAAAGTATGTTGACGATATTATTCTTGCTTTACCAGAAAATAAAGTAGATATATTTAACAGCTATGATCAACACATTCAGTTTACAATAGGGAAGGAGGACGAATTACAAAGTATACCTTTTTTAGATACTAGATTAATAAGAAATTCTAATAACACTTTATCAATTGATTGGTATAGGAAACCAATGAGTTCTGGAAGATTTATGAACTTTTTGTCCTATAATAAATATTCTATGAAAATTAATTTGATCAAGCAAATAACCAATATTTCAGATCCTGTATTTCATGAAAAAAACTAAAAAATCCTTCATCAATTATTTTTAGATAATGGATATCCAAACAAGTTGATAAAAAACATATTTTATAACAACTCTCCAAATTTTGACATTATTTCAGAACATGCTGAAATTCCCTTTTACTATATCTCTTTGCCATATATTAGAGAAATTACACCAAAATTAATTAGAACTTTCAAACCACTTACTAACATAAAAATTGCAAAGTTAAAGATACATAAAACTGATATTCTTAATCTTTCAAATGTAGTATACTGTATCCCTTGTAGAAATTGCAAGGATAAATATATTGGTCACACTGGCCATAAATTAAAAAATCGTATTTCTCTCCATAAAAGTGATTCCAAATTATATCCTGATAGATGTGCTTTGGCCGAACATATAATTGATAAAGTCCATTTAATGGATTTTGATTCTGTCAGTATTTTAGATTTACAATCTAATACCAAAAAAATACTTTTTTTGGAAATGCCTCACATATCTCAAGAGCAAAATATCATCAATAAAAAGAGTGATCATGAAAATTTGAGTGATATTTATTACTACCTTTTGTCTATTGATAAGAAACATGAAAGTCATCAAATTTCAAATCCGTCTATTTCAAATATTTGAGGTTAAAATAACATTAGGCAATTAAAAAAAGAAGATTGACCTAACCAATCTCGATATTTTTAGATATAGATTAGTTATAATTTTATACTTGTTCTTATTCTATAAAAAACAAATGAATAGTTATCAAGCATACGATTTTTTTGACATCATTTAGACAATTATATTTTTTAAAAATTCAAATCAAAATTATTGTTAGATGTATTTACCATTTAAAACCACTTATTGTAATACAATCTCGAATGCTATCCTTGAAAATGGAAATAAAGATATTCCGAAAGCGTGGAAAATAGTGTAAAATATTCCTGTCCTTGTACATTATTATTCGGCAAATATCTACTATAACTATATATTCAATGGTTAAAGAAAATATATTAATAATATATGTATATTATATATATACAAAAGGAGAAATACTATTGAGGTAAGCAGCAATAAGGAAAAGTGTACTCTTTTTAAATTTCCAAGCTTTCGTAAATCTTTATTTACATCTTCAGGGATTTACAAAGTGAGAAAAAACATAATTTATAAAACAGTTCCGCTACAACAATTTTATAACTTACGTTAATCGAGAATGATTCCTAGATCTTAACATCAGGAGAAGTGATAAGCAGTTAATATTTGAAAGAAAGGAACAGGTCCAGTAAGAATTACAAACACAAGTCAATAGTCACATATTAAAATATTATAAAATAAAATAAAAGTTAAAATGCGAGAATCACACAAACACATGGATTTAAACTCGTTTAACAGTTTTATCGAAATAGGTTAAGGACAAGTTCTTCTGTTCTATGAAGTAGAAAAGAAGAATTATTAATGACATTAACCAATATAATAGAGATATGAAAGTTATGTACGAGGGAGGTTATGAAGAATTAATTGAATTGTTAATGATTTGTTTATGCAAATTATGTTTGTCCTGAGTTGATAGGAATATATGTAAGATCACAGCTATTGCAACTGAGTTTATAGACTACATTACTATTGTCTAATGTAGGAGTTTTATCTTTTAGGGAATTATAAATAGAATTGATAACTAAGGCACTTTTACTAGCAAATTTAACATTAAGTAAGTATTTGGAGAAAATCTTGGTAAGTCTGGGAGTAACTTCCCTAATATATGGTAAAGAGACAATTAAAGTGATAGGAACATTTTCTGAAACCGAAGGAGCATCCTGATCAGTTATACCTGTTTCAACTACAAGATGTGACGGAGTTTTTGTTAAAACAGATGATGAACTGAAGATAATATTTCTTAGTAAAGGTTTGGGATAGGAATTATCAAGGAATAAATTGAAGAGTATATCACGGTTCTTATTCTTGAAAATGGGATCAGAGAGATTCATAGCCCTAGCTGTCATTTGTTTGACCAAGTTCACCTTTATGCTAAATTTATGGTAAGAATTGTAGTTGAGATATCTCCCAGAGCTACTTGGTTTTTTATAATACTACAACAAAAAATCAGACAGAGTGGAGGTCCTTTGAATCACTACGGGGTCTTTTCTTGTTTTCATAAAAAATAATAAAATGCTGGAATGGATTGTTAGTTCTAGAACACCTGATGTGAGAGGTTTTGGAGTGTTCTTTGACTGCTGATTCATTTCGTCATCCCACAATTTTATTCGCAAATGACAGGTGGCAGCTGTCAATAATATAATGGTTATATCAATGTAATATTCACAATTTTTTTTTTTTATTGATGGATGGACATTTTCTTTTCATGTTTATTCTTTAATAGCACCAAAAATAACAATTTCACATAAAAGACATTAATAGTAATGTTTCAACGCCCCTCGTTAACAAATTATTCCAAAACGTTCTGTCGAAATATCACAAGATGGAAACGTACTTCAACGAAATGTCAGTTTTTACAATTATGGATTGGAATTAAAAAACTCACTTTGAAGTAAAATAGATATATTTCAGTTATCAGAATGGATTCATTGAATTAACTTCAAAATTATTTGATAATGTATAGTTTTCGTGTATTTTTTTATTTTTTATATGCCCATAAGAAAAAACACTCCGCGGTTGATTATAGCGAGGAATTTTCTTAGTATAATTCGATTGCGTGTTGAATTATCGACCACCCATAGTGGCGCATTGACGCTTCATAATTGTTTTAAAGTTAAAAAGTACTAGACATTTTATTCAATTAGCGCTTTACACTACATGCGAATTCGTTTTCCATTTTGGGTGTTAAGATATTTTGAATAACAACAAAACTTTCGGAATGAAAAACGAAATATTAAGGTAGTACTTAGTTATATATTCAGACCACTGAATAAATTAAGTGTTTAGCCGATAATACAAATGTACAGTATTTTAAATTTAGCGAGCATTAAATTAGAAGAGCCTGATGGTAAAAAATGAGAAATTGAAGAAATAATTTTGCAGCTTACTCAAGACTGTTCATACACTTTGTTTGTTTCAAATGCTCCTTCTTGGAAGCTATGTTTAAAAATGTATTCCACAAATAATAGACCATTTGTTAGAATCATTCATGAGGAAATAAGTTTCTAGAAATACTGGTTTCCCCAAAACCTTATAAATAATTTCAATAAATTCGAAGCAGATGATAGTGAAATATTCTTATTCACACTTTCTAAGTTGTTTGCTTACTTGGAGGAACATAATGAACAGATTAGAACAGATTACTGCCCAGTTGTAATCATTTAGTCGTGATATTCGGTATGTATTTGTCGATATAATATGTTTCACAGCATAAACTTCTTTTGAATCGAACTGTTCCACTCACCCGTTCCCGCGTATAAACTTTCCACTCTGAATCTGCAAAGTTACCACTAAGCTTCCTACCACCTTGAAGCTTCCCTCTGGAAAGATAAGATATCCGAGAAAGCAATATCTACTGAAGCCCCAGTATCCCAGCCCTTTTCAGATGAGCTCCTTAGTCTCATCTATTCGAATATAAAATTTGATTATCTATCGGTTTAACAAAGTTTTTTTTTTTTTTTTATTATACATATAATGCGCATCAATCCCTAGGATTATTAGCGCTCAACAAAAATTACAGATTAACATTATTTACAGAGGTAAGTGAGACATGGTATTAACCTAAATCAAATTACATTATTTCTGGATTTACTGAAATATTAAACTATAAAGGTAGCTCGTCAAATTTTATTTATTATTTGAATGGATTTTAAAAAGTCCATTAGTTGGGGCACATCACAGTTTTCACCAAGTGCCTCTTCTATTTGGTCGGGGATGTTATGGATTTGCCTCTGTAGCCGGAACTTTTCACATTCCAATAGCACGTGACTTACTGTCAGAGGCTGATTGCAGCTGTCGCACACTGGTGCCGGGGCGTGGGACATAAGATGGTCATGGGAGAATTTTGTATGTCCAATTCTGAGGCGCGATAAGATCGATTGCTCTCTTCTTTTCATCGGGAATGATCTCCAGGGGCTCACGTATTTTTTTATTCTGCGGAGCTTAGAGTTTGATTCAGTCCAACGGTCTTGCCAGTATTTATAGACTGAATGTTTAACGAAGTTTTTTGCATCCAAAACAGGAACCTTTGAGACTGTGAGAGAATTGAGGTCCTGGATTGATTTTCTTGCTTCTGTGTCTGCCTGTTCGTTCCCGGGAATTCCAACGTGAGAGGGTACCCATATGAATTTAACAGATTTTTGGGCCTCTTGTAGCTGGAAAAGTTCGTTTTTAACTATTTGTACCAAGGAGTTTGAGGGATACATGTGCTGGATACTATCGATGGAGCTTAGAGAGTCAGTAATTATTAGAAGCTGCTGAGAATCCACATTACTCGCAAAAAGCAACGCTTGATAAATTGCATATAATTCACCAGTGAAGACGCTCGCAATTGGAGGTAATTTGATTTTGATGGACTCGGTAGGTGCAATAACGGATGCACCTACTCCATTTTCCGTCTTGGAAGCGTCTGTATACAGTGGGATATATTGGAATAGTTGGGAGATTTTTTCATAGAATGCGTTTTTTATTACTCTTGCATTTGTTTCTTTTTTGTCGAGTTTCAGTAGAGACGTGTCACAGTTTGGGTGTTTTGATAACCACGGAGGTGGGGATTTGATGTTTGCAGGAAATACATTAGGCATGGAGATGTTAAGGGTGTCTAGAGATCTATTTACTCTTTCGTAAAAAGCAGGATCGGATCTTTTCTTCCTGTCATAGTCGGCACGGAATCGGTCAGATATGGTGTTTGGATACGTAGGGTGGAAGGGATTTGAAGAAATAGATATTGCATATGAGAGGCTGAGGAGATGTCTTCGCAAGTTTAAAGGAAGTTCAGAGGCTTCACAGAGTAAACTTTCAATTGGACTCGAACGGAAAGCCGCTAGGCAAATTCTAATGGCAGAGTTTTGAATTGGATTTAAAAGGTTCAGTGTTGCTTGCTTGGCTGAAGCGTAGGCTATACAACCGTAGTCTAGTCGAGATCTGATTATGGTTCGGTATATGCGGATGAGACAGGTAGAATCCGAGCCCCAGGTTCTGCTAGATAGAGATCGTAGTATATTGAGTCCGTTGGTAGATTTGCAGATAAGGTTACGGATGTGCGGCTCCCAGGAGAGTTTACAGTCGAGTGTCATTCCAAGAAACGATGTCGAGTTGACAAAGTTAAGAGTTGTGTTGAGCAGTGTTAAATTAGGAGAGACAAGAAGTGGGTGTTTACTGAACATCATGCACTTGGTTTTAGAAGAGGAAAAACAAAATCCTGTATTTTCGGACCAACACTCTAGACGATGTATTTCTTGTTGTATTACACTTCTCATAAACTCGGTGTTTCTGCCTCTAACATATATAATCATGTCGTCTGCGAATAGTTTCCCTTTTAGAGGGCTTTGAATATTTTTAATTACATCATTCATTGCAATCAAAAATAATGAAACGCTGATGACCGATCCTTGGGGGGTTCCGTTGCTTAGAGTTTTGGATGAAGAGAAAAATCCGTTCACCCTTACACGGAAACTTCTATTGCTAAGAAAATTTTTGATGAAGGCAAGCATATTACCGTTTACTCCCCAATCTGATAAAGTTTTTAGGATATTAAAATGCCAGGCTGAGTCAAAAGCGCGGTTAATGTCGAAGAACACTGCAAGCACTCTCTGATCACTTATAAACGCTTCATGAATATCCGATTCAAGGTCCACAATATTGTCCATTGCAGATCGATTTTTCCTGAATCCGCTCTGCTGCGAACATAGTAAGGAGTTGGTTTCTAGAAACCACGTGAGTCGGTTGTTGATTATTTTCTCGAGAAGTTTAGAGATACACGACGTGAGAGAAATAGGTCTATACGAGCTAGGAAGATTAGGTGGGTTATTATTTTTAAGTATCGGTACAATTGTGGCCTCTTTCCAAGAGTCTGGTAAAAGCTGGTTAAGCCAATAAAAGTTAAAAATTTCGAGGACAAATGCAAGCACTTGTTCTGGTAGGTTTTTTATGAATGCTATTGGTATGTTGTCTGGCCCAGGGGTGCATTCTTTCATTGAGGTGAGCGCATTGCGAAGCTCTTCGAGGGATATTGGCGAATTTAATGTGTTATTAGGGAGCTGTGATATATATATTGGGTGCTGATTTTCTTCTGTAGTTTTGTAATGTAGAAATTTAGCGCTGTAGTTTGAGTCACTTGTGTATTTCTGGAATGTTTCGGATAGTATTTCTGCCATTTGTGTAGGATCGGAAACATTATCGCTTTGATTGGTTATTGAATTGATATTGAAGTGTGAGTATTTACCAGAAATTCTTCTCATCTTATTCCAGATTTCAGTTGTTGGAGTAGAAGAATTTATGGTTGAAACAAAGTTTCTCCACGAGTCTCTTTTACTTTTTTTAATAATATATCGTGCCTTTGCTCGTAGATTACTGAAGATTTGTCGATTTTCTGGTGACTTGTGTCTTCTGAATCGATTGAGAGCATGCTTACTTTGCTTTATTGCCTCAGCGCAAGCGCTGTTCCACCACGGGACTTTTCGGTGAAGTGGCTTGTTACGCACTTTACCTATAGAAATTTCTGCGGCTTTCGTGATAGTACAGGTAAGAAGATCGAGCCATGATGAACCGTTTGCTTCAGAAAAATCAGTTTGGTTATAGTAAGAACCAACTAAGTGTCTATATAGGTCCCAGTTGGCGTTTTTTAGGTTCCAGTTATTTGTTAGGAAGTTGTTTCTTACATTATTTTGAAGGTTAGATATTTCGATAGGAAAGTGGTCGCTTCCATAAAGATCGGGCAGAACTTTCCACGATAAGTTAACATTTGTGATAGGGTCGGACATTGTTAGGTCGATGTGCGAAGAAGTTCCACTATATGAGCAAAAGCGAGTAGGTTGCCCGTCATTTAAGATGCATAAGTTGTGTTGCTCAGTTGCATTGTTTATTAATTTTCCTCGTAGGTCGCTTGTTGGAGAGCCCCAAGATATATGGTGGCCATTAAAGTCGCCAACAAAGATCCGGGGAGGTGGGATTTGTTGGATTAGATTGTTTATATCGCGTTGATCAAGGACTCTACTTGTCGGAATATAAATATTGCAGATACTAATCTTTTTTTCTCCCAATATACATATAGCCACTGCTTCTAAGTCGGTTGTCAGAGGGATCAGTGATGACGGGATATTTTTTTTTATATATGTAGCGACACCCCCACTTGCTCTCAGAGTGTTTTCTCTATTAAGGAAAAAGCCTTTGTAGTTTTTAAGATCGTAGTTTTTTTTGGAAAAATTAGATTCCTGTATACATATTACTGATGGATCAAGTTCAGACATTAGAAGGTGAAGCGATTCTAGGTGGGAGAATAGTCCGTTGATATTCCACTGAAGAATGTTTTTAAACATAGTGGTTTGTTGGTGACGATTCTAAAAATTGGTAATAGAAAAATTAATAGAACGAAGAATCACTTTCAATGTCGGTTGCTGGTTGGGAATCTGATTGTTGGCATTTTTTCCTCAGCTTAGTGCATCGTGTTTTAATGCTTCTATCTTGTAGATGGGGATATATTGTATGTAACATGTGACAAAGTAGATGTAAGTCTTTAGTGTAGTTCAAGGCGATCTGTTTGGGATCAGTCGAGCCGTAGCTATTTTCAAACAAGTCCACCAACTTTTCAAAGTTGAGGACAAATGGGGGGTCCTGAGAGTTGATAAAGTCTTTAGCCGGTCTTAGTAGTCTTTCAAAGGCTGGTTTTTTTCTCTTGGGTGGTTGGCTTTCGGGGGTATCAAAATTGTCGTCGGTGTTTATTGATGCTTCCTCGGAGGCAGATTTTAGCTTCTTGACAGGACGGTCTTGATTTATTGTAAATTTTGGTTGGGGTATGGGAGGACCCTCTTCAAATTCGGGAGTTTTCCTATCAGTGCTAGATCTTTTGAAACCGAGATCCGATTTCGGAACGGTGGGGTCAATTTGATCTTTAAAGGGATAGAAGTCTTGGGTTGGCTCAATTACTTCCCTTTGTTCTAATGAATGTGGAATTGACTCTGGTAAGCTTACTACGTGAGATGGAGGAATTACGAGAGCATCTGGGGATGCAGTGACAATAGATTCTGTGATAACCTCAGATGAATTGATAGGGGCTAATTCGGAGCCAGTCTCTGTAGTTCTTGGGGGATCTGTTTCTGTAATGTCTTCTGATATTTTTGAGCCGTCTACCGAAGTTAAACTAGGACAGTTTGCAGCAATGTGGCCTGGTTGCTTACATTTAAAGCAGGACATTCCATCAACCGATATGAATATACGATATGAGTTGTCTTCGAAGTTCATTAGGAAAGATTCTGGAACTTTAGTGTTGGCAGGAATGGGAGAGGTGAATACCTGACGCCGAAAACTTAGGATGTGACCGTAGTCGGGATTTGAGACGCCTATTCTGATGCATGTTAATGGTGAGACGAGATTAAAGCCCATTTTTGTCAACTCTCCTACTATGGCATCATGGGGTATGCTTGGGCAGACGTTGGATAATGTTAATCGACTTCTACCTAAGATTTTTTGATTGTTTATGGTGATGGAAGCGCCAGAGGATATAAATTCGTCAACTATAGATTTGTTGGATACATATATGCATACTCGACCGTTTGATATTCTCGAAGCAAAAGTAATGTTTTTTGGAAGTACTTTGGAGCCTAGAGCGAATATGTACTCTTCTATTTTGATGCCGTCAATGGATGGAAATAAAATTCCTTGCTCTTTAGTTGGAAAAAATGATTTGGATAATGCTGCAGAGTAGGAATGCTGCGTTGATCGCTGTTGAGTTGAAGAGCTGCCCCTGTAGTCAGGAGCCACTCGCAATTCTTCTGACATGTTCGGTAATTTTACATTAGATGGTATAAACTAATCTAAGTGCGGCCCTGGCCCGAGATGTTCGGTCAGCAATACAGCTGACCGAACCAGCTTTGAGGTGGTAAAAACTTGCAGTGTGATAGGTAGAAAAGATGGCCGTGATAGGAATTAACTAATATACTGATTTCCAGATGTTTATAAAGTAAGTTTACTTACAGGTTTTCTTGACACAAAGTTAAACTTGTCGATAGTGAACTTTTATTTAAATAAACTTCTAGTATTTAACACTTAAATTTTAGAAAAAGCAGGAGCAGGTTATTGAATCGACTATCGGTGCTTATTTCAGAACCGTATCCCTAACAAAGTTTTATATTTTGCGTTTCTCTGCATATCCATTGAAATAAAATTTCTTATTATATTAACTTTCATTATTATTGTTTTAATTATTGATGAATAGTTTATACGGAAATTTCAGGTCACTCTTTGTAAGCCCCTACCTTAGTTAAAGTTTCACAATGTGGTTCACTCATCAAGCCATGTTGTAGATTGTTAAATAAACCTTTTAAACCTTTGGTTAGGCTTTATTGTACAGGAAAGAATTACATAAAATCGAAGACAAATAATTGACAACTCTTGTCAAAATTAGTTTTAAACAATAACGTGTAGTGAGTAAAGTTAGATAGTTAATTCTATGACAAGCCAACAACACTATTAAGTTTTAAAACTGCCTTATCCCAGTTATTATGACTTGTGAGGAGCTGAACTCTTCGAAAGATGGTTTGTAGCTTGGATATAATTAGAAGCTACGGGAGGAATCGAAAATAATACATATAACAAGACCTTAACAAATAGTGTATTCCAGAATTCGACGTAATTTTAGTTATGATATTCTGATTGAAAACAAAGTCTTAGCTCGAGTGCTTCCAACTTTGATTAATTGATGTCAAAATTATGACGAAAGAAATTATAAAGTATACGAGTTATTTCGTAGCAATAAAACCAGTAGCTAACTCATCAAAGTCATGTTATATTCAATGAAATTATATTTTTGAGTAGGTATTTTCAATTAACTCCACTTTAATACTAAAAAATATATATCGAAATTCTAAATTAAATTGATAATTATTTTGATATCTGAAAATATTATCGTCAGAATGACAGAAGTTACAAATATGAGTAGAGTTGAAACAGTGAATTCAATATTTTTGATTCTTTCAAACAACTACGTCCAAATATATTTATTAAGTTTATATACAGTAGGTACTGGGGCACTTGAGCCCACCTCCTCCACTTTCCATTTTAGCCCCGCCTCCAGCCCGCCATTGGTCCACACGGGCCACCCCCTCCACCTGCCCCAGCCCGCCATTGGCACACACGGGCAGTCGGCAGGTGACACGTGACGTTTGACCAGTGACAGGTGACACTTGTCGTGACGTTTAACACGCCCCAGTGACATTTGACGTGACGTTTGATAGGTGACACGTGACGTATGACAGGTGACGTTTGACACACGCCACACTTGCCGCTGCATTGGTGACATGTGACGTTTGACAGGTGACATTTGACATACGGTGACATTTGACAGGTGACACGTGAAGTTTGATAGGTGACACGTGAAGTTCGACCGGCGACAGGTGACACATGTGACATTTGACAGGTGGCGTTTGACAGGTGACGTTTGACATGCCCCCTCCACTTGCCGAGGACGACATTTGACGTGACGTTTGATAGGTGACACTTGACGTGACGTTTGACAGGTGACGTTTGACACGCGCTCCACTTGCCGAGACATCTACATGCTAGGATGGTCTCATGGCGGAGGCGATAACATGGGAATCTCCTCATGAAAATCGTCAAAATCGAGCCACTCGAAAATAGCAAAAACTGGCCTGGACCTAATGTTGACATATGACGTTGACGTCTAGGATATGAAACATATACAGGGTGTATAAAAAATCATAACAAGTGACCGTCTAAATACGTCTTATACAGGGTGTAAAGAAAAATATATGCTGTCAAAAGGACCTAATGTTGACATATGACCCTCTAGTATACGAAACATATACAGGGTGTATCAAAAATCATATGTGACCGTCTAAATACGTTGTGATGCCTTTTGGCAAAAATATTAAGTTATTAATTATTTAAATTATTATCGAATAAATTCCCTTCAGCTAATTCCAATAAACCACGAATTGTTTTATAAATAATAAATATAAAGGTTGCACGTACGAGTCAATGTCAAATCGTGAATATATTAACTAGAATTGTGTATGTTTACTTATGGGGAACTTGACTCTTCGTATATATTTGTAACAATAGTATTTTAAGAGGTCATTACAATTTAGTTCAATTAATGCGATTCATTCTAATTAGTAATCTAGTAGTATTCATATTAGTGTTAGTAGTTAATGTATATTAAGTAATAAATAGAACATGTCCCAGTGATACAGGGAGTTGTTTTATTCCTGTAAGATGACCCACCTAGTGACCAGCAGCACCACCTATTCAGAGGCCCTTCGACAATCCTAATACCCGAAGTATCCATACTAGGATACACACATTACATGGCGATCCTGCAAACAATTGGAATTCTGTAACAGTGGGTGGTAAATCAACGAAACAAGCGGTCCAGGAAAATGGTGTGGTCAACAGTAATTTTATAGTACAAGAAGAGGAAATCAAAGCAGATCTGGAGGTGAAGACTCTCATCTACATCATTGTGGTTGTTTTGGTACTACAATTTGGATGGTCTATATATAAGAATCATAGAAGACAATTGAAGACGGAGATAAGAAGAAATCTACAGCAAAGCACGCTGAATCTTTAGAATGGTGAGAATATTTTTTTTTTGAAACTTTAAGGATATATTCTGTTTTGTTGTTGTTTGATATTTTATTTAAAGTTCCTCTCATTGATAATGAATCAATTAATTTTAAATGTCCTCGAGTGATGTAAATACAGTAACGTGGGATGAATTTGAGATTAGATTGAATTTAATTTTAGAAGATATACGTAGGAATAGTAAGCGTGTGTTAAAAAAGGAGGTTCCAAAAAGCTCAGATAGTCATATAGATATAATAAATAAGTTGTGTGATTCATTTAATAGTTTCTCTAGGTTAATAAATAAGAATTGGAATAAGTTAGATGAGAATCAGCAGAGTACATGTATTTTATATTTTAACAAAATCAGAGAAAAGGTAGAGAAAGCATTTCAAGTGTTAGATTGTCAGTATAAAGTTCCGTCTCAATTAATTACGCGTAATAATTTAATTAATAAAGAAGTATTAGAAGCAATGAGCAAGGGTGAAAAGGATAAAATGGTATTAAGTATGAGTGATTTTTTCAATTTAGCTGGTAAGATATTACCAAACGAATTTAATGGAGATATAGGCAAACTGCAATCTTTTGTAGATGCCATAAGTTTGCTACAGGTTTGTGCAGCAGAGCATGAGGAGAATGCTGTATTATTTGTGAAAACAAGGCTAACTGGAAAGGCTAGGAGTCTAATCACCACCGAAAACTCGTTGGTAGAAATTATAGAAACCCTAAAAAAGGGACTAAAGGGGGATAGTGCTAGTTTAGTAGGAGCTAAATTAAGCAAATTAAGACAAAACAATAAGGATATAGTTGAGTATGCATCAGAGATGGAGAAATTAACAGATCAGTTACAAGCCGCGTATTTGGCAGAAGGAATGCCAGTACACTTAGCAACTAAGTATACTACAGAAGCAGCAGTAAAATCACTGATCGACAACTCAGCATCAGAATGGATAAAAACCGTTATAGCAGCTGGAAATTTTACGACACCGCAAGAGGTGATGACTAAACTGATTTCCATCAATGTGGGAAACAATCAGTCAACAGGAAGTGTTCTGCATTATAAGGCAGATAGGAATAAATTTGTGTCAGTAAATACCTATTTTCCTCAGCGAAGACACTCTTATGTTAATCATAATGGAGAAAATAATTTCCATAGGAAAAATAACTACGATAACAGTAGGAAATTTCACACCAATCAAGGCAATAGGAGATTTACTGGTTACAGGGAGAAACCAGAAGAATATAGAAACAAGCCTAACAATAGGTTTAACAATGATAACAAATATAGAAATGTAAGAATGTGTGAGAGTGAAGAGACAAGAGTGGAAGATGAGCAGGAAGAATTGGGGTTTTGAAAAAGACAGGTGAAAAATCCAAAATTTTAAATAACTTGCATAATAATAATCGTTATATTTATAACTTTGATTTAACTCTTTCAAACTTTGTGCAAGTTAAAACTGACATATCGGATAATATAGATACTTTTATATTAGATACAGGTGCAGATATATCGTTATTAAAAATTTCAGTTAATTTTCCACATCACTTAATAAAAACAAGACAAATCTTAAATATTGAAGGAATAACTCAGGGCGAAATTAAAACTTTGGGTACAATAGAAACTTTTTTTTTATTAAGGGTGTAGCATTTAAACATTGTTTTCATGTAGTAGAGGAAGAATTTCCTATACCTACTAATGGAATTCTAGGTAGGGATTTCATAAGAAATTATAATTGTATTTTAGATTATTCAGAATTAAAATTATACATAGATTGTAAATCTAGGAATACAGTAACATTAGAAATTTTTGATAATCCTGAATATGATACTGTGGCAATACCGCCTAGATGTGAAGTCTATCGGTTGGTAGAAAGTTTCAAAAACTTAAGACAGGATAAAGTTGTCGAGCAACAAGAACTATTACCAGGAATATTTATAGCAAGATCTATTATATCAAAAACTAATCCTTATGTCAGAATTTTAAACACAAATTATGAAAGCAAGTCGATAAATACAAACAATATTAAAATATTGGATTTAAATTTATTTCATGTATATGCTGTGAAGAATGAAAGTAAGAATAGGATGAAAGAATTAAGAAAAACATTAAATTTAGAGGTACCAGAATACGTGAGGGATAAGCTAATAAATCTTTGTGAGAATTTTTCAGATATTTTTGCTTTAAAGAACGACATTTTAACGCATAATGATTTTTATGAGCAAAAGCTATTGGTAAAAGATGATACTCCAGTATATATTAAAAATAATCGCACGCCACACTCTCAATCTTCAGAACTTAATAATCAGGTACAAAAGTTATTAGAACAAGGTATAATTGAATCTTCAATCTCAGATTATAACAGTCCAGTTTTACTTGTTCCCAAAAAGGCAATCAATGGAGAGAAGTCTTGGAGACTTTGTATAGATTTCAGGCAATTGAACAAGAAAATAGTCACAGATAAATTTCCATTACCCAGAATAGATTCGATCTTAGATCAGTTAGGGAGGTCGAAATGGTTTTCAGTCATAGATCTTATGTCAGGTTTTCATCAAATTCCTTTAGAACAGTCTTCAAGGAAATATACATCTTTTAGCACAGAAAAAGGTTCTTTTCAGTATACAAGATTACCATTTGGTTTAAATATAAGTCCAAATAGTTTTTCAAGAATGATGTCCATAGCATTCTCAGGATTAACTCCAGAAAAAGCATTTCTTTATATGGATGATATAGTCGTAATAGGGATGTCAGAAAATCATCATTTAAGTAATCTCGAAAGGGTGTTTAACACATGTCGGAAATTCAACCTTAAATTAAATCCACAAAAATGTCAATTCTTCAGGCGAGAAGTAACGTATTTAGGACACAATTTGTCCAGTGAAGGGGTTCTACCCGATAAGGCAAAATATTCAGTCATTGAGAAGTATCCAGTGCCCAAAAATTCAGAAGAATCTAAAAGGTTCGTAGCATTCTGTAACTATTACAGACGTTTCATTCCAAATTTCGCTGAAATATGCATACCTCTCAATAAATTATCGAGGAAAAATTCGAGTGGTCAGAAGACTGCGAAAAATCATTCCAAATACTAAAATCGGCATTAATTCAGCCGCCTATTCTGAAATATCCAGATTTCAATAAAAAATTTATATTGACAACAGATGCTTCAAATATTGCGTGTTCTGCAATACTTAGCCAGGAATACGAAGGTATAGATCTACCTATAGCTTATGCTTCGCGAGGTTTTAAGAAAAGTGAATTAAATAAACCTATAATCATGAAAGAACTGTTAGCTATCCATTGGGGAATTAATCATTTTAAGTGTTATTTATATGGTTCTCCACATTTTATTGTGAAAACGGATCACAAGCCGTTAACAAATCTTTTTTCGATGACAGAACCAACTTCGAAACTTACAAGAATTAGACTAGACCTAGAAGAATACAACTTGGAAATACAATATTTGAAAGGAAATTCAAATTATGCGGACAGCATTTCAAGGATATCCATAAATGAATTTAAAGACTTGTACATTGACAATGCTCATATTTTAGCAATAACGAGGTCAAAAACTCGTCAGAATAAAGCTCAGCCTATAGGAGAAGATAAAATAGTTTCCACAGAAATAAAGGAAGATATTCGCAAGCCAGCAGTATATAAAGTACTGAACAATTTAGAGGCGCATAAATTACCAATTCTGCAATTTGAAAATAACCGTGTTTCGTTAAGGATGAACATACGGATCAAAAACAGGATGAGATTTAGCCAAGCCTTATTAAATACCGATATAGTTAACTTTGATTTAGGTCAAACGTTAGTTCAGCTTGATAAGCTAGCGGTAAATAATGGAATAAAAAGGATGAAAATTTATATGAATGATATTATTTTCACACAGTGCACTATAAAAGAGTTTATGGAAAAAGGAAACAATACGTTAAAAAACGTACAAATATGTATTTGCGATATACCTAAGATGGTGGAAGAAGAAAAAGAAAAACAACAGATTTTAGAAACTTATCATAATGATCCTTTATTTGGAGGTCATGTAGGAAATAGAAGCTATTGAAAAAATTAAGAGCGAATTTTAGATGGAAAAACATGGAAAAAGATGTAAGAAAATATATTAAGCAATGTCACAAGTGTCAGGTCAATAAAGCAAAGAATAATCACAAAGAAGAATTTGTATTAACGGATACAGCAGAAAAACCATTGGATATAACATATATAGATACGGTCGGTCCTTTTCCACAAAGTGAAAATGGTAACTGTTATTGCATCACAATGTTATGTGAATTAACGAAATATGCAGTAATAATTCCAGTTAAAAACAAAGAAGCGAACACGATAGTTCGTGGAATTTTTGAAAATTTCATACCAAATTACGGTCTGATGAAACAAATTAGGACAGATTTAGGCACAGAATATAAAAATGAAATATTCAACGCTTTAACTAAAATGTTAAATATTAGTCATAATTATTCAACAGCATATCATCATCAATCTATAGGAGGTTGTGAGAAATTACATAGAACGCTTAATGAGTATGTGAGACACTTTATAAATGAAAGTAAGGATGATTGGGATGAATGGTGTAAACTATTTGCTTATTGTTATAATACGACTCCAAACTCTTATCATGGTTATACGCCATTTGAATTATTGTTCGGTAGACGTGCTAACTTGCCCGAGAATCTAACAAACGAGATTGAGCCATGCTATAATATTGATGAATATCAGAATGAGTTAAAATATAAACTGCAGGTAGCTCATCAGAGAGCAGAAAAATATTAAACCAAATATAAACTGAGTAGACAAAGTCAAAATAGTAAGGTAGCTAATCCAGTTGATTTTAAAATAGGGGATTCAGTTTTAGGAAAGAGGGAAAATAGAACCAAATTCGAATCTCAATATATAGGTCCATTTACAGTCACAGAGGTGAGTGATGTTAACTGTAAAATTAAATTAGAACCAGGTGTGATAAAAGAAATACACAAAAACAGAATCCATCCTTATTGTAGAATGAATTAAAAATTGTAAAATTGAAAGTGCGAGTGAGTTTATAAACATTTCCGAATAGTAAACAAAAAGTGTTATAACAAACAATAAAAACAGTGAAGTGAAAATAAATAA
The DNA here is from genome assembly GCA_949126875.1 of Lochmaea capreae. Classification (NCBI taxonomy): domain Eukaryota; kingdom Metazoa; phylum Arthropoda; class Insecta; order Coleoptera; family Chrysomelidae; genus Lochmaea; species Lochmaea capreae. The sequence continues at coordinate 7,943,173 of OX421404.1, read as the reverse complement.
ACATGACAAACAATTAAGTTATCCTAAACAATTTTTAAAGGCAATGGACATTCATTAATTTATGAATATATTATGTAATCGTAGGTTAGTGACATTATTTAATAATCATCTATCATTTATTTTTAGGATATTTGTAAATTCATTTCATTAGGGGGAAAGGAAGCTCAACGGAATTTATTCTTTTTGTAAAAGGGGAAGGTGTGATGCCTTTTGGCCTAAATATTAAGTTATTAATTCTTTAGATTATTATCGAATAAATTCCCCTCAGCTAATTCCAATAAACCACGAATTGTTTTATAAATAATAAATATAAAGGTTGCACGTACGAGTCAATGTCAAATCGTGAATATATTAACTAGAATTGTGTATGTTCACTTATGGGGAACTTGACTCTTTGTATATATATGTAACCATAGTATTTTAAGAGGTCATTACAATTTAGTTCAATTAATGCGATTCATTCTAATTAGTAATCTAGTAGTATTCATATTAGTGTTAGTAGTTAATGTATATTAAGTAATAAATAGAACATGTCCCAGTGATACAGGGAGTTGTTTTATTCCTGTAAGATGACCCACCTAGTGACCAGCAGCACCACCTATTCAGAGGCCCTTCGACAATCCTAATACCCGAAGTATCCATACTAGGATACACACATTACAACGTGTGTAGAGTGTTGGTTTTTCATGTTATTTTATAAAGAATACACAGTTTTTAATTTTGAACTGACTTTTTATATTTTATACTTTGACATTGACAAAATACAATTATCAATTTTTTATAAACTATTACCTACTTTCTCAACACCTTGTCCTAATATTTATAAACAAAATTGTTATATTAGTTAATACAAAGAAAAAACATAAACTTATAAGTCTGACTTAACTAACAAATTTCTATGTTTCTCAAACTTGACAGACTTTAATGCAATATTATCCTGTGTACACAAATATTCTACAAAAATTAAACCATCTCTTATTTTCTCATGAATAAAGTGGAACCTAACGTCAATATGTTTAGATCTTCTGTTAAACTGAGCATTTTTTATTATACTGATTGCACTTTGATTGTAAATATTTAAAATTATGTTTGAGTCTTGAAAAACCAAACTTTCTAATAGTACCTTCAAAAACAATAATTCTTTAACACATTCTGCAGCTGCAATGAATTCAGCTTCAGTCGAGCTCAATGCTACTATAGGTTGTTTCCTGGAACACCAGCTTATTGGTCCACCAGCATAAAAAAACAACAAACCCTGTAGTACTCTTTCTCGCAGTTTTGTCACCAGCAAAATCTCTATCGCTGTATGCCTCTAGTTTTGCTTTTTTGTCATCTTTCTTGTAAACTATGTAAGTAATTGACAAAAATTCTTCCTTTAAAACATATTTATCGATACTCTTATGAAAGGCAACCTAAGAGGTTCTTAAGCACACGTGTTCGACTGTTTATCTTAATTGTCACGTACTCCAGACGATTTCATATTTCTCACCAAGAAATAACGTTGATTTACGATTATTATCTACTTATGAATTTTGGGCTCTTAAAAAGGTCTCGAGTTTGTTGAAAACTATTCAACGCATTCTGTTATTGACTGTGCTTCTAAATTGTGGTTCAATTCAGTGTTCCGAGAAATTATTGGTTAGTGTTAGAGATTTTGAATTGGTGGGTGATTAAACTGCAAGATATTCAGGTGAGCTTTTTCACTGAGTGTTCTTCCTTTATTGTATTATTTCTCTATATTAATGCTGTAATTATTGAGTGTTATTCACCTGTTGAATTTATTGAAGATAAAATATCACTGTGTTTTGATAATGATTGAATAATAATTCGCTCTCACTTGACAAATATATCTGGAGCGGGCAAATGCGCGTTTAATCCCTTTTGTCCATTGCACAACTCAGATTCGACCATTGGTCAAGCTCTAGTAGCTGGAGCGAACATGTCGCGAGTCAGCCCTTCATGTTCATTGCACAACTCAGTACTAGTAGATGTGAAGCGTAATGCGAGTTTAATCCCTTTACGCTTGAGGGTAGTCCTAAGAGGGGTCTTGGTGGCGCGTTGAATCCCCCCCATGTACCATAAAGTAAAACTCCTAGGAACTAGGCCTCGTTGGTAGATTAATTAGTAATAGAACACAATGCGAGTTAAAGCCCTTTGTGTTCGGTGATTGATCGAATAATTATTTAAGTAATCAGTAGAGTTAATGAAGACGGACACTCACGCATATTTTCTTTGTTATAGGTAAGCCCGACTATGCGCACATGGTAGAGCCTCGACCAATCCACTTTGCTCGTTCTTATTAAGTAAAAGTTTTGTTCCAATTAAGTATTTTATTTTAATTAATATTAGTATATCATTTGGTTCTTACAACTATTTCTTTATTTCATCAATTGCCCCCCTTTCTTTCAAAATCTACGTTACAATTTTTCAGAAGTGGGATCAGAATTCATGTGATCAGAACTTATGCAAAGTAATTAAAATTTTTAATTTTTGGATGGTCGAGGTGCACATAGTTGGGAATTTTCAGACATTGTCATTATTTGTTTGTTTTCTGTTTGGTTAAGGTTGATAAATATCAAAATGGGTAGAGGACAAAAGCGTAAACAGTCGACTGAACCGTCTCTTGCTTTAGTTTCTGACGTAGCTTCTGGTAGTAGTAGAAGTACATCCGTAACCAATGACTCTGTATCGGTGGATAGGTTGGCAGAAGTTATGTCAAATGTATTTAAAAATTCCAACTCATCGACAAACTTCATGGGTACGGCTAAAGGGGATGTTGTGCCTATTTTTAATCCGGAAGATAGGGAGCAGGATTCGGAACTTTGGCTGAAGAAAGTTGACGAACTGCGCCAAGTTTTTCAGTGGAACGAGCGTGCCACTATTTATTTCGCATTATCCAAATTAAAAGGGCTAGCTGAAATTTGGTATAAGGGCTTAAGTACAATAAACTATACTTGGGAAGAGTGGAAGCAGAACATATTATTGGCTTTTCCTTCCACTCGAGATTATTACGAAATTTTGATAGAAATGGTTCAACGAAGAAAACGCCTTGATGAAAGTTACCCAAAATACTATTACGAGAAAATGACTTTAATAAATCGCTGCAAAATAACGGGTGCTGAGGCAGTTTCATGCATTCTTGGGGGTATTGACGATGTCGTGGTCAAAGCGGCAGCCAAAGCTGGAAATTATCAAACTCCGGAAGAACTTTTCCGTTATTTGAGTTCACTTCATGAGTTGCATCAGCCTTCTACTAGCAGAGCAATTGCGAAGTCAGAATATAAATTTGGTAGGAAACCAACGATTTTCAGAAGAGAACATCGAACTGATAAATATTCTTCCTCACCCTTGCCTAGATGTCATAAATGTGGCAAACCGGGACATTTAATGAGAGATTGCAGGCAGAAGCGATGCACTTTTTGTCGTAACACAGGACATTTGGAAATTGACTGCTTTATTAAAAAATCAAAGAGAGGAGAAGGTCGAGATGGGGATAAAGTAGCATGACTAGTAGGCAATAAAGATGACTCCCCCAACATTAAATATTTTAAGGATGTTTTAGTTAATAATCAGTCTTCTAAAGCATATATAGACTTTGGAAGTACTTGCGTAACTATTAGACTTAGCGAAGTAAGAAGATTAGGCTTAAGCTATGATACGAGTAAATCGGTAGTAATTAAAGGATATGGTAATGGAAGATGTGTAACGTTAGGATTAACAAGTTTTTTATTAAGTATAGATGGAGTAAAGGCTAATGTAGACGCTAACGTAGTTCAAGATTGTACACAGGAAATACCGATTCTTGTTGGACATCCATTTACGGAATCCCCTGGAGTGCTAGTAGTCAAGGATAATAAACAGTTAGTATTTAAGGAAAATGAACTCAATGGTATTGAAGAGATTTTTCCGAAGAACAATAAAGTTACTTTGTGGGCAAAAGATACAATTCTAATTCCCAAAGGTCATTTGGTGAACATTGTTGTTGAACAAAGAAATTCCAAGTTTTATGGCGATCTTTTCGTGGAGGCTAGTTTACGTTCTGAATTAGGTTGGGAATACTGCGTACCAAGAACTATTTTGTCGATAAAAGAGGAGGAAGATTCAGTTTTGCCTTTGATTAACTTGTCTGACAACGATATTATCTTGAAAAATAAAAAGCCTCTGGTTAGAGGTTGGCCTTGTATTCCAGACGAACAGTTAAACATAAATCATGTACTCAGCCTTAACACCGACATAAAAGCTCATCCATCACTACCCATAGAGAGAATAAACGTTGGACCAATAAACTCTACTCAAAAACAAGCTTTAGTCAAATTGCTGCAAGAATATAGGGACTGTTTTGCTGAAACCACAGCTGAACTAGGAAGCGCTAAATCTGCTGAACTGGAGATAGTTTTGGAGGATAATAGACCTTTTACTTATAGACCTTATCGTATGTCTATTAGTGAACAGCAGAAGGTGAAAACGATGATTGGTGAACTATTAGAAGGCCAAATCATACGTGAATCCAACTCTCCATATGCATCTCCCATACTACTTGTGAAGAAAAAGAATGGAGAAGATAGGATGTGTATCGATTACAGGAAATTGAACTCGATGACAGTCAAGGATCGTTTTCCGTTGCCACGCATAGACGACCAGTTGGACAGATTACAAGGGAGCGTTTACTTTACAAGCTTGGATCTTCGTTCCGGTTACCATCAAATACCAGTTACTGAGAAATCCAAACAATATACTGCCTTCGTAACAGCAGATGGTCAATTTGAATACAATCGTATGCCTTTTGGCTTAGCAAATGCTCCAGCTGTTTTTCAGAGAATTATAAATAAGGTTTTGGCTCCTGCAAGAGAAACTGCAGCTGTATATCTCGATGACGTCCTAATTCACACAAAAACCATAGAAGAAGGAATTCAAAATCTAGAAAAAGTCTTAACACTACTAAGAAACGAAGGCCTGACTTTAAATTTGACAAAATGTAGTTTTTTATTCCAATCTGTAAACTACCTAGGTTTTGAAATATCAAATGGAACATTTAAGCCGGGTATGACAAAAACAAGAGGTATTGAAGAATTTCCAGTACCCAAAAGCGTACATAACGTTCGTCAATTTATTGGCTTAACAGGTTACTTCCGGCACTTTGTCAAGGATTATGCTGCGACGGCGCGACCTCTAACTGCTTTGATGAAGAAAAGTGTAACATGGCATTGGGGAGAAAATGAGCAAAGAGCATTTGACAAACTTCGAGCAGCTTTGACACAAAGACCAATTCTGGCAATATTCAACCCTGGTGCACACACAGAAGTTCATACCGATGCAAGTGCACAAGGTTTGGCTGGAATACTACTACAGAAACAACCAGACGAACGTCTACACCCAATTGCTTATTACAGCAGGCAGACGACGAACTCCGAAAGTAAATTTCATTCTTATGAACTGGAAACTTTAGCGGTTGTGGAAAGCTTGAAGAAGTTTCGAGTTTACCTTATAGGAACGCATTTCACTGTAGTGACAGACTGCAATGCTTTAAAGGCAACAAGTACAAAAAAGGACATACTTCCCAGAATTGCAAGATGGTGGTTGCAATTACAAGATTTTAATTTTGACGTAACCTATCGACCAGGCAATAGGTTGAAACATGTTGATGCTCTCAGTAGAAACCCATCCTCAACCGATGAACCACCAGCAGAAGTCCTACGAATAGAGCAGGCCGATTGGGTACTATCTGGACAGTTAACGGATGAAAAGCTGAAAGAGATTAAAGAAGTTCTATCTAAGCCACCCGTTACTGATTATAAGAGAGGAATTTATAAAAACTACGCTCTGCGAGATGGGAGAATTTATCGCATAACTGTTAAAGGATTGCTTTGGGTGATACCACGTGGTATGCGACATCAAATAGTTAGAACAGCACATGACGAAAGTGGACACTTTGCTACAGAGAAGACACTGCAACGTTTATGTGAACATTATTGGTTTCCCAGGATGCGAGAATACGTTGAGAAATATATATCATGCTGCATCCCATGTTTATTCAATAAACGTCCAGCCGGAAAGCGAGAAGGATTTTTACACCCTATCGAGAAGATGCCTGTACCTCTACACATGATTCATATTGATCATGTGGGACCATTTTCGAAAAGCCGTAGAGGAAATGTACATCTGATAGTAGCTGTAGATGCTTTTACGAAGTTTGTATTTCTGAGACCAGTAAAGTCGACAAAAGCAAAATTAGTAGTTGATTATTTACAGGAAATTTATAGCTACTATGGTCATCCTCAAATCCTAGTATCTGATCAAGGAAGTGCCTTTACGTCATCAAGATTCAAGAAGTACTGCCAAGAAAATTTTATTAAACATGTCCAAAATGCCGTAGCTACTCCGAGGGCTAATGGACAAGTTGAGAGACTAAATCGTACGATTAAGGGAGCTATTTTAGCTACAACAATTGATGAAGATCGATGGGACGAAAACATAAAGAATATTCAACTTATTATAAATACGACTACATCACAAACAACTGGAAAAACACCAACCGAACTCTTTTACGGTTATAAACCTAGACAAGGGGCAAGTATACCGCTGCTGGATGAGATTGTAAAACTTTCAGACGTGATACAAGACCTCCCGATGCTACGATTAGACGCTGCTCAGAAAATTTCTGACAGTCAAAGAAAACAAAAAGTACAATACGACAAGAAAAGAAAAACACCTAAAACATACAAAGAAGGCGACTTAGTACTAATTGAAAAACAGAACACAACAGAAGGTACCAGCCGAAAATTAATTCCCCCTTATGCAGGACCCATGATAGTAAAATCAGTACTACCAAATGATAGATACCTAGTTATCGATATGCCAAACTCTCATCGAACCACCAAGTCCACCAAATACGAAAAGGTCATTGCGGTCGACAGAATGAAGCCTTGGATCAACCAAGGAGGAATATCAGATGAGACTTCCAGTGAGAGCGGCGAAGATGGTGTGGACTTGAGCTCTGACGATTCTAACTCGAACTAGTGGGATCACCTCGGGGCGAGGAGATTGCAGGATGGCCGAATGTAAGTAATTGACAAAAATTCTTCCTTTAAAACATATTTATCGATACTCTTATGAAAGGCAACCTAAGAGGTTCTTAAGCACACGTGTTCGACTGTTTATCTTAATTGTCACGTACTCCAGACGATTTCATATTTCTCACCAAGAAATAACGTTGATTTACGATTATTATCTACTTATGAATTTTGGGCTCTTAAAAAGGTCTCGAGTTTGTTGAAAACTATTCAACGCATTCTGTTATTGACTGTGCTTCTAAATTGTGGTTCAATTCAGTGTTCCGAGAAATTATTGGTTAGTGTTAGAGATTTTGAATTGGTGGGTGATTAAACTGCAAGATATTCAGGTGAGCTTTTTCACTGAGTGTTCTTCCTTTATTGTATTATTTCTCTATATTAATGCTGTAATTATTGAGTGTTATTCACCTGTTGAATTTATTGAAGATAAAATATCACTGTGTTTTGATAATGATTGAATAATAATTCGCTCTCACTTGACAAATATATCTGGAGCGGGCAAATGCGCGTTTAATCCCTTTTGTCCATTGCACAACTCAGATTCGACCATTGGTCAAGCTCTAGTAGCTGGAGCGAACATGTCGCGAGTCAGCCCTTCATGTTCATTGCACAACTCAGTACTAGTAGATGTGAAGCGTAATGCGAGTTTAATCCCTTTACGCTTGAGGGTAGTCCTAAGAGGGGTCTTGGTGGCGCGTTGAATCCCCCCCATGTACCATAAAGTAAAACTCCTAGGAACTAGGCCTCGTTGGTAGATTAATTAGTAATAGAACACAATGCGAGTTAAAGCCCTTTGTGTTCGGTGATTGATCGAATAATTATTTAAGTAATCAGTAGAGTTAATGAAGACGGACACTCACGCATATTTTCTTTGTTATAGGTAAGCCCGACTATGCGCACATGGTAGAGCCTCGACCAATCCACTTTGCTCGTTCTTATTAAGTAAAAGTTTTGTTCCAATTAAGTATTTTATTTTAATTAATATTAGTATATCATTTGGTTCTTACAACTATTTCTTTATTTCATCAATTGCCCCCCTTTCTTTTAAAATCTACGTTACAACTATACCATTGTTCTTCGTAGCTCCAAGATATCTTAAAATTCTTTTCACATTATTTATGTCTGACATTGTTGGATTTTCCAAATTTCTGCTACAAAACCCAACTGCATATGCTATGTCGGGTCTAGTTTTATTGGATAAGTATAAAAGGCTCTCGATAAGGGACTTTTATTTCTTGTTTTGACTCTGCGGATTTTTCATCATATTCTGTAATTGGTGTAAATACAGCTTTTGCATTTGTCATTTCAAATCTATCTAGAACACTTTCAATGAAGTTTTCTTGATCCATTTTAATCCAATGGGCTTGTTCAAGAAAAAAATATTAATTTAAAAATCGAAACTAAAACTCATTTTAAGCGGATTCCCAAAATTTTAGATTTTTCCGCGAACGTTTAAGCCATCAAATTAATCAAAGAAATTGGATTGAACGAAAACGGGGCGTGGTTACCTGTGACGTCACACTGCATATGCTATACCTAACGTTTGAAACGCCGCGAGTCGAGAGCTGTGTACTGTGTATACTGTAAGTACCTATCGTGTTGTGAGAGAAACAAAACGCTGGACTGTTGTCTGTACTGTTTCGTTATTTTTTTTTATAATGAGTGAGAAAAAAGTGGTAAATAAATACTATTTGGTTCCTGACTGACATCCAAAAATGCACCAGAAATATCTATTTGTGTAACAAGGGAGCAAAATGCTACTTTTCCTCCCGAGGATGAAGTTTACTGCCCGACGAGTAGCAGAGGTCAGTAATCATTCAAGGGAGGAAAAGGCATTTTACTCCCATGTTATACATATGATTTTTCCGCCTCTCTCAAATAACAACTCATTTTTTTGAGTAAATACGAATATGCTTTTCTTCGGCCCATTGCTTGGAATGTAAATACTGTTTTTCGAATTTTTCCTTAGACTTTTGGGGCAATAGAGATTGTAATGTTACATTAACTTGTTCCAAAATATCCGGTGGTGTATTATTTATATCTTCAAATTCGCTTGAATCACTAATTTTTTAAATATTATTTTATATTTTGTTGATATATTATAGAGTACCTAACTCACTTTGAAACTTAATCTGTCAATGGACCATAGCTATATAATATTTCTGTCCTAAATTCGAAAACCGGATGTATCTATGAATTGAAGTAAAATGAAAATATTCTACCAAAATCCTTATTATGAGAAAGCTCGTGATTAGCTAAAACAATAATCCCTTTTTATAAATAATAACCTAAACATATTTTTAAAAAAATTTCATTGGAGCTAAAAAAATTCAAATGATTGATTGTTATTAAGATTTTTATCTTAATTTTGTTGTCTTCCATTTTCAATGTAATTTTTATTTCTATATTTGCAAAATCGAGCTATGTGATTGGGTTTCTTACAAATATGGCATAATTTTTCCCCACTAGAATACTGGAATGCAACAGATCTTTCAGATCTTTCTTTTTCTTTGTTTTTGTTTGCAGTTTCTTCTGATAATAATCTTGAAATGAGATTTTCTAAGGTTTTTTCGGCACGAGGAATTGACTCCCAAGCAGTCTTGAAAAATCTAAATCTTTCAGGTAAAGTGCTTAATATTTTTGAGATCAACATTTCGTCTGTAACTTCTTGCTTTAATGCTAAGTCTATATGCTAAATTCTGTAGCTTACTCACATGTGTCGATATGTCGTTACCCCTTTCATAGCTAAAACAAAAAAATTCTTCTAATCATCTGCATTTTGAAACAGGTCCATGAGTTTTTTATACATATCTGCAGCAGTAGTACAGTTCATTATATGCACTAAAACCTTTTTGTCAACAGTAGAGATTATTATTTTTTGAGCTTTTGCGTCTCTTTGTATCCAATTCTTCCTTTCTTTTTCTTCAGTCAACCTTTCAAAGTTTTCTTCATTATTCACTATTGCGTATAATCCACTAGCTTTAAAATACACAGAGGTTATTAGTTTTTTAATATTTCCAATATCGTCCCATTTTTATTGCTATTATTGAGTTTATTCGTGTTTTTTTTTTCAGTGAAATTTTTCACTCAGTTTTATTTTATTTTATACCTAGTTTTATTTTATTATTTATTAGCGATGTCCTGGGCCCATAACCTGTTGGTTTTTCATGTTATTTTATAAAGAATACACAGTTTTTAATTTTTAACTTTTTATATTTTATACTTGACATTGACAAGATACAATTATCAATTTTTTATAAACTATTACCTACTTTCTCAACATAGAGAAAAATCTAAGCTGTCAAAAGGACCAAATGTTGATATATGACCCTCTAGTATACGAAACATATACAGTGTGCATGACAGGTGACGTTTGACGGGGAGGAGAGTGGGGGTTGCCATAGGGGCATTAACATGAAACTTTGTTATTAATGGTCCGATTGGCGCCGAACAAACGGAGATGTGAAGTAGGAGAGTGTGGCTAACTGAAAAATGCCCTCTGGGGAGGAGAGTGGGGTTGCCATAGGGGCATTAGCATGAAACTTTGTTATGAATTGTCCGATTAGCGTCAAACGGGGGTGTAGAAGGGTGTGGCTAACCGAAAAATGCCCTCTGGGGAGGAGAGTGGGGGTTGCCATAGGGGCATTAGCATGAAACTTTGTTATTAATGGTCCGATTGACGTCGAACGGGGATGTGAAGTAGGAGGGTGAATCCATCAGAGTATCGAATACCATGCACATTCTTATCCAAGTATATGGCCTTTTTTCTTATCTTCTTCACTTAATGAAGCGAACGCTTGCAGAGGCTTGAAGATGTAATGGCATGTCTTAAAACCAATCTCGATGGTAATTTCTTTGGGAACAAAGAACTCATTTATGACGAATCCCTGAATATCCACGAATGCTACTCTCATAATGTTCGCTTGAATACTTACTACTCCGATATTCTAAGTGAGGCTTTTGACAATTTCAGGAAGAGGAAAGTACTCCATTACGCAGTCGTGAATGATTAAGCAATAAACTTTAGTATTTTCAGGGAAACCAATGTTTGCTTCAATGTCGAGTTTTATATCGACTGTAGATGCTTTCATGCTTTCTTCTTGTTTTGAACAATCAATAACGAACAATGCATGTTTCTTGAAAGAATCATAATCGAGTAAAGGACGCTTTTTTATAGAATTTGTGTAGCTCAGATGAAATTCGGTTAATTGAAGTATGCCTCATTGTAGTCATTTTTACTAAAGTTCAATTGCATTCTTTCGTTAGGCCAATATTCGCCATTTAGTGACAGTCTGATACTTTGAATGTTAGCATAGTCAAATAAAGTGGGATCGGTTTTGTTGTTATCGCGTTTTTTAGTTTGAAAGAACACGATGACATAACGAGGTCTTTCAACTGAAGCAGTCGTTTTAACAGCCCAAACTTGCCAGATCCATTCGCAAAAAATACTTAGCGTTGAAATTGGGTAAATCGGAACATGATGAGACTCTTAATAAGCTATTCAAACCAATCTCTGCACCACTAAAGGAAATTTCTGAATCATCGAAGACATTGCAAAAAACACTCACAAATTTGAATGTAGTGAAAAAAAGGAGTAAAGTAAAGCAAGTGAAGAAAGAGGAACGCCCAGAGGATGATGAAGTGTTTACGCCATCTTTTCTTGATACGGAAACAGTAGCTGAAACTGATGAAGCGGGAAATATTCCAATTTCCGAATCACCAGAAGAGATGCGTAACGATGTGTCGCTATACAGGAATATATGGATCAATACCCCGAAATTAGTCACAAGTACATTGAAGAATATTTCCAAAAAGATGACAAAATTGATAAACATTATGGACCGATAGATAACGATGAAATCGGTTGGAACTTCATAAACATACTATCAGAGAGGAAAAAAACAGGAGGATACGTAATTGTGAAGCAGGGCTTGTACCAACTTTTATTCTACAATGATCCTAGTTACAGCGAGGAAGATTTGTAGAATTATAAAATACTCTTAATTCATACTGGAGTCATTTAAACGCAGCGCAACGTCTTAAGAGCTCAAGTACTGACAAATATCGCTACATAATCAGGCCTTTGTTTAAAAGTCAATCAGAATCGCTTGAATCGCAAAGTCGCCCCTCTTCTCGAACACACTAGATACTAATTGAACAACTAACCAAAACTCCTCCAAAAAGTGAAGGAAAAGTTCTCGATTCTCGTTTGACATATAACGAAGATCCCATGGAGTATATATATTGGGACGACCCCAACGAATTGGTTGAACGTCTTATGTTATTAATTGCTTCACAAGAGGCAGGTAATACATCTCACACTAATGAAACTGTAGCTATTATCAATGAATTGAAGGAAGCGAATAAAACAGAATAACCGAGCGAATAATATTTATTTCGATCATGCCTGTCAACAAATTCGGTCATTACTCTCGTAGCACTAGAAGAATCACGATTCGTAAAGTTACATTTCCGCATACTCCAGACGGTGATATCGATGCCGAAAATGTCAAAATCTGTAATTTCAAGGATCCGTCAACGCATAGCGATGTTGCAACAAAGAAATACGTTGATGAGCAATCGAATGAGTTGAATCGAATTCAACAACAAACCGATAAAATGGCGATAGAACTAAATAATGTGAGAGATCTGCTTCAAAACATTCCCATATTACTGACACACATTACATCATTACAAAATAAAACTAACGTAATTGACGAATTTATTTCACGCGATCCTCCTGTAGCAGGTAGAGATATGGCAACTAAAAAATACGTTGACGATGTGATTGTCGTATCCAAAGGTTTTATGCGAAAGGAATTCAAAAACAGTGACGACGAATTACGAAAATATTTCACAGACTCCATCAACGCGTTTGTCAAAAAAAAGATGGAGCTACCGAAGTCATCGATAATGTAGGAAGAAAATAAAACTGTGATGGCTGGACTCAATGAAATCAAACATCATCATGCTGACTAAAGAGAAGATTCAACTTGTAAACGAACTTCATAAGCCAATTAGAAAAAATTATCCTCGTAGGCGCACTATTACTAAGTGCCTTGATGATCTTTGGGCTATGGATCTGGCCGAAATGGGAAATTTTGCCTCCCAAAATAGAAATCATAAAATCATACTTGTCGTTATTGATTGTTTTTCAAAATTTTTGTGGACACGTTCATTAAAGACGAAGGCCGGTGAGGAGATTACTCGAGCATTCTCGGACATTCTCGCTCATACTAAACGAACACCGAAAAATTTACAATCAGATCGGGGACGGAATTTTACAACTGCAAATTCCAAAATTTGATGAAAAAACACGGCATAAATCATTATAGTGTATTAAGTACGAGGAAGGCATCTATGTCCGAACGTGTTATAAGAACGTTGAAATCAAAGCTCTACAAATATTTCAGTTTAAATGGCACCTATAAATGGATCGACATTCTACCTAAAATTACTCAAGAATACAATAATACCAAGCATTCCAAAACAAAATATCGACCTTCTGAAGTCAACAAATCCAACGAAAAAGCTATTTTAAATGATGTCTATAGCTATTTAAAAATCGTCGGTCCACGAAAATTGAAGATCGGTGATATTGTACGCATAAGCAAGTCGAAACATGTCTTTGAAAAAGGGTATACACCCAACTGGACTACTGAGCTATTCAAGATCGTTAAATATAAAATAACCAATCCCGTGACGTACTTGCTTGAAGATATGCAAGGTACCCCAATCAGTGGAGGGTTTTACGAAGAAGAATTACAGAAAACGTCAAATCCTGACATTTACTTGGTGGAAGAAGTTCTTAGGCGTAAAGGTGAGAAAATGTACGTCAAATGGCTCGGCTTAAACAAAACCCATAATAGTTGGATAGATAACGTAGATGTTTTGTAGCACACTTCGCTTCAAAATATTGTGGGAGGGAAACATGACTTCTCAAGATAGTAGTTACAGCAGTTATGAAATTGATTACAGTGCAGAGTTGGATAATATTTTGGAAAGGTATGAAATGGCTGCCAAAAACGAAATAGTGTACTTATTATACGCGGAATATCTTGTCGGAGCTTTTCACATTGGTTGTGGATTAAGCCCGGTTAGAACTTTTTGTCCTGAAATTACTTTATCGCATCAATCGTCAAAAATCTCCTTTAGTACTTTTGAATGGTCTGCACTGATTGATCTTATGGAAAACACCCCAAGCTCTGGAGACGAATTTCAATGCTACGACCATTGTACCGTTCGTAAACTAGTGTATGATAAGCGGGTATTTCTGGAGATTAGCAAACATGGAACTAGCTTCCTCTTAAGTGAACATGACGTCTCGCAAGTTCTACACATCAACCAACATCTTATTTCTTATCGAATATCATTTTTGGACTCCCTTAATTTCAATGACTATCACAGAAATGTTATAAAATATTATTAGAAATTATTCGCAAAATGACTAACATTCATGTAAATTCAAATTAGTATGTGCACTTTGTGATAGCAGCAGTAGTGATAGTATATTGTCAATTCATTTTTATAAGTGTGAAGTCGTTAATGATGTGGAATTTTGATGATAATAAATAGGTTATTTGCAAGAATTTTATTTCATTCAAAATCTGAACGTCATCATGAACGTTCTATGTATAGTACTACTATGTGTCGGCGGCCTAAAGGTGCTGGCGCTTAATGAATCCGAAGTAATGGACATGTTTGAAAGATATAATTACATAAACTCCACTGATGGTAGCGCTAATGATTTTAAAAGCACATTGGAGGCCTTTCAAGAACGATATACTCTTCCTGTAGATGGCGAATTGAATGATGCCACTGTACGTTTGCTATCCAGACCTCGATGTAGTCAAGCGGAAAACAGCTATAAACTTTTCAGCAAATGAAACAAGACGAATTTTTATTGGTATTTCCCTAAAACCAACTCGACATTGAAGCAATTAGAAGCAAAAGCTTTTGGTATGTGGGAGCAGGCTTCCAATTTAAGATTTACACAGATTTCGTCTCCAGCGCAACATAAACCCGACATTACTATTTCATTTGGACGAAAAGTACATCAAAACCGAGCCGACTGCCAAGGCAGTCATGCCTGCCAATACCCCTTTGATGGCCCTGGTCAGGTGCTCGCACGCGCCTTTTTCCTATCGGGGGACGATAAGTGTATTGAGCTCCATTTTGATGACGATGAAAATTGGGATTTAACTATGTCGAGTTCTCCTCCCGATGGGACAACCAACTTTCTGATGGTAATGATTCACGAGATCGGCCATAATTTAGGTTTAGCAATGAAAATGAAGATGCAATAATGTTTCCTTGGTATCACGAAAATGTGCAAGCACTGCATGAAGATGATATTAGGGGTATAAAAGCTCTCTACGGATCTAGAAAAATTCCTGAACCCACTGACCTCTCTACACCGCGACAAATTCCTGAACCTACTGACCTCTCTACTCCGCTACCAGATCCACCTGGTACTTTAATCAAAAATGTATGTGTCATAACAGCACCGAGCCTCATGTTTCTAGCAACTGCTCCGTAATTCCCAAATTTTCATCTGTATGTTGGTTATCAGGATCATTTATGGAAATTTGATTTAAACAACATGCTAATACCTTCCAGTCCTGGTAATCTTTATGATTACCTTCCGGCAAAACTAAAATCCACATCAATTTCACATATTTTTCAAAATCACGATGGTACTCTATTTGCGTTGAACAATCGAACCAACGGACTTTTCACGGTATCCTTCCCAGATTTTCGCATATTGGAAAATGTTGTCGATGTTCGATTTAGACAAATTAATGCCATGTTTCAAACTAATAGTGGAAGAAATTTCGTGTTATATGACATCTATAATTATTTTGAATTAACCTTAAACCCTTATTCATTAAAGACAAGCGGCCGAATTATGGTTTCCTGGAATACCGCTTGGTATAACAAATGCCCTCAAGTTTATCGATGGGCATATATATTTTCTAAAAGGAAGCACATATTACCAAAGTAGCGAATTTACGAAAAAAGTAGAGGCAGGAGTTTTGGCATCCCATGTCCTAGCGAAGGATTGAAATCTCAGTTGAAGAATTTACTTACCAAACTTATATCTTTTTATGAATAACGGCTCACCAGGCTGTGAAGAAAATAAAAAAAACTAGAGTTGTAAAAGTATAAATTCGCAATAACCGGAAAGCTGCATCTGCATGATAACAAATTGATATCGCAACATTAGAATTTCTAAGTTCATAATTTTATACAAAAAAAAGACAATTGAGGGGGCGGAGGTTGAAGGTATAAAGTAAGGTGCCCCAACAAAAGTGTTTTAGTTACAGCTCAACAATTCTTTTTGAAAAAGTTCAAGTGCTGCTGAAAATATATACAAAAGTGAGTATTTTTTTAATTTTTTCCTTTGATTGAAAAAGTGAGTGATTGGGATTTTTAAATTTTATTCGTAGTGAAAATTTACTGATGCATTTTTAAAAAAAGTGTGGGAGTCATTTAATTTGAATGAGAGGATTTTTACGTTTTTTATGCTGCGAAAATTGTACTTTCAAGGGTTTTTTTAATTTTTAGATGGATATTACCTCACTAAATGATACATCTTTAATTGCAGAACGCAAACCTGCAACTAAATTACAGCTTTTACCAGCGGGAATAGCACAACCCATTTTAGCTGCCAAAATAGTGAACGGAAAGTACGGAGACGCTGTATTATTGGAACTGGAAAATACTATAACATTTTTACCGCAGAGGGTAACAGAAAATTATCGATCTTGCATTACCGAAGTCAAAGAAAAGAAGTATTCCATTATCTTCAGAAGCCTGGTAGATGTAGGAAAACCTAGTCCAGCCATTTCCGTTCGAAATTATCGAAAATTGTTAAGGTACATTTACAAAAATTCTGTACATATTCTTTTTTTCATTCCAGTATGGAAAACTATAACTAAATTTTAGCTGTAAAAATAGTGAAAGGAAAGTTTGGACTGGAAAATACTATGAAATTTTTTACTGCATAGGGTAACGAAAAACTATCAATCTTACATTGTTGAATTTAAAGATCAGAATTATTCTATTATCCTCAGAAGACTTAATTTCGTTTTGAAAATAATTAAAAAATACTGTGAAGGTACATTTGCGAAATTTTTGTTTATTCTACTCAATGGTTAAAAAAATGGACAAACTGTTTGAGTTGTTAAAGAATAATTATTCTGATTAACTTGCAAATAACGTAATCAAAATAATTAATAGCCACATACGAGAATGTACATATACAATGAAAAAAATAAGTTGCTCAATAGGTGAAAAAAATTATTACAAAATTTCAGAACTTAAGCGTATAAAATATGTAATTAAAGCCATGGATAATAAGATTCATGTTGGTTTAGGTCTAAAACATAATAAAAGAGTTAAATGGATTAATGTGAATGCTATTTATAATAGCAGAGTTAAAACGGAAGTTATTATAAACTCACATAAAGAACCAAAAAATTTTTTGAATGATGCATTTATACTATTCCACATTCTTAGTTGATTTTGTTAAACAATCGGATAATGGTGACATAATTGATCGTAAAAATTTTAGCACACCTGATATCTCTTTGGACTCTGTAACAGATTTAGCTAGGTGGTTTAGAGAACATATAGTAGATCAAATCATGAATAAAATTTCGGAATTTGAAGAAAGACAAAGTGGTTGGGCCTTACAAAAATATATTTTAGCTGAAGCTGCAATTACTAAATATGAAGTAGGGTGTGGTTCTTCATTCATTAGACTACCAGATCAAATCCAGAATAGGCATGCTTTTTACTGGAGTGTAGTTAGCGCTTTACCTTCAGATGATGAAGATGAAGATGTTAAGATTAAATATCATTATTGTTGGATGAAAGGCACTATAACATTAAATAGTAGAATATTTTTTGGCTTACTTGAAATTCATAAGACAAAAAATCGCCTTAACATACCATGAATCTCTACCGCAATAATTATTATTTTATAGATAAAAAGAAAATGGTTCCTGCGCCAATTACAGAGCGGAAAGCTAGAAGCCTTCGTTTATACGAACACCTGAAAAGGAACAGAAAACTTTTTTTTGGACTTAGGAACCATTATTCACTTATGTAAATCACCTGGAAGGCTACTTAGCTTCTATAATGTTCCACGATCAATTTCATTATTGATACTTCAGCGTTACAGATTACCTATAATACCTGATGAATCTGATTACGATTCTGATGATGCCGTCTATAATAATTGAGTACAATAAAAACCATCTTTAAAAAATGTAGCTTTCTGAGTGTTAGCCTTTCATTTTTTTTGCAGCAATAACAACTTTTAAAACGTCATACAGAATGTATATTTGTATGTTTTCCTTAGAATTAAAAACAATTGTAAATTTTAACAATTTTATTTTTCCAATATATATTTACAAAAAACTCTAGTTTGTTATTTTCTTGACAACCTGGTGAGATGTTATTCATAGAAGATATAAGTTTGGTAAGTACATTTTTCAACTGAGATTTTAATCCTTTGCTAGGACATGGGATGCCAAAGCGATTCCAATTGAACTCTCCTGCCTCTACGACTTTTTTCGTAAATTCGCTATATTGGTAATATGTGCTTCCTTTTAGAAAATATATATGCCCATCGATAAACTTAAGGGCATTTGTTATACCGAGCGGTATTCGCCTCTACGGCACTACCTTTCTTTGATGGGTTTCGCACATTTTCGTCACACCTTTCTACTTTACATCCCCGTTTGTTCGACATCAATCGGACCATTAATAACAAAGTTTCATGCTAATACACCTATGGCAACCCCCACTCTCCTTCCCATAGGGCATTTTTCGGTTAGCCGCACCCTCCTACTTCACATCTCCGTTTGTTCGACGTCAATCGGGCCATTAATAACAAAGTTTCATGCTAATGCCACTATGGCAACCCCCACTCTCCTCCCCAAAGGGCATTTTTCGGTTAGCCGTACCCTCCTACTTCACATCCCCGTTTGTTCGACGTCAATCGGACCATTAATAACCAAGTTTCATGCTAATGCCCCTATGGCAACCCCCACTCTCCTCCCCGTCAAACGTCACCTGTCAAACGCAAGTGTCACCTATCAAACGTCACATCAAATGTCATCTGTCTCCTATGGCAACCCCACTCTCCTCCCCATCAAACGTCACCTGTCAAACGTCAAGTGTCACCTATCAAACGTCATGTCAAATGTCACCTGTCAAACGTCACATGTCACCAATGGCTGATCGTACGAAAAATTGTGAGGTTGAAAATTCTGTATCTTTTAAGTTACGGTGAAAATTTTGAGATTTACTGTGAATTATCGTTTTGTGAGAGATAGAAGATAAGTTCTAAAATCAGGAAGTCAAGCTCTACAAACTAGTGTCTTAGCTGAAATGAATATTTCGTGAGTACTCATATTTGAAGTTTTTATCATCAAAAAGTCCATTCCAGTCAGTTTTCTAATATTGCAAGAGTAGCATGTCGAAATATTGAAGTGGCTCTCTTTTGTTTTCGTGACGTTCTGACTAAGCCCTCAGCCTTTTAAGATTATGGATATTCCACAATTAAAAGAGTGCTGGAAGTTGTAGCTCATTTACTGGGCTACCAGCAATTCGAAGAATAGGTCTTTGGCGTAGTTTGTCTTAAATGAAAGACCATTCAATTGGAAAAACACTATAATATATTTTAACTTAAACTAATTGCTACGAATATTGACTGAACGTGGATAATTTAGAGGGTTTGACAAAACTGTCATTTGTATATAATATTTATATTGAAGTCCTGGCAACCAGGGCTTGTCCTGATAAAAAGGCATTTTTTTTAATATATGTGGCAGAGTAAGACATTATATCCAGAAGTGTTGTAGCACCAAACGTTCAGTACAATTGAATGTTTAGTGAATCTGAACATACTGCCCCCGTTGATTCAACTTGTGAATCAAACCAAATGAGACTTATGCAACTAACATATTTGAAAAGTTACAATACTCAAGAGAGGATTATACAATAGACATTTTTTAAATGGGTATATGGGTTACATTTTCCATGACACATAATAACTAAAGAAATTCCTTTCCTCGGTGTAATATGAATGTGAAAAATAAAATGTTTTCTGGAAATGAAAAGAACCAATGTCTACTGAACAATCATTGTTAATGAGGATATGATTTTTGGAGGTTGGTTAAATACCGATATTGTAAATAATTATTTACTTTCTGTTGGTAGAGGACACAACTTCGTGATATTTATAGTATTTATCCCAGTTTGAGTTTTAAGTTTGACCAGCCTAATTTTATTATCTTTGCTGGGTATGAGCTCGATTACCCGTGCTAATGGCCACTGTAATGGTTTTGTATTTTTATCTTTGACAAGTACAAGATCATTGAGTTTAATGCTTTTCTGAGGAGTGTACCATTTGGGTCTATTTTGGAGCTGATTTAAGTAATCAATAGTCCAGCGTTTCCAAAACAGTTGCTGGATACGAGCGTTGCCAGCGAGTAAGACGGTTTCCTTGGATTTCCCAAACATCTTTTTCAGGAAATGAGGTTAAACTACTACCTATTAAAAAATGACCAGCAGTCAATACTTCTAAACCTGTTGATTCATTTGATAGGGGAACAAGTGGTCGCGAATTTAAAACAGCCTCAATTTGATTAAGAATAGTGGACAGTTCTTTAAAGGTAAATTTAGAGTCAATGATTAGTCTATGTAAATGATATTTTGTAGACTTGATAGCACTCTCCCAAATACCTCCATAATGTGGACTTAGAGGTGGGATAAACTTCCAAGCTATTTCTTTCGGAGATAGGAAATTCTGAATTTTGTCGATAGTATCTTGTTTCCTGAACCACAAGTAGAGTTCACGTAACTGATTTCTGGCACCTAAAAAGTTACTAGCGTTATCACTGTAAATAGTGCGAGGAGCACCTCTGCGAGCTATAAACCTTTTCAAGCAGAATAAAAAAGCTTCAGTACTTAAATTTGAAACAAGCTCTATATGAACGGCTTTAGTAACCATACAGATAAATAGAGAAATATAGCATTTCATGCTTTGTGCTTTCCTAAGGGTTGAAGATTTTATAAACAATAGACCTCCAAAATCTAATCCTGTACTGGAAAAAGGTCTAGCAGGTTTTGTTCCGACTGAGGGCAAGTCAGACATAGTTTGTGTAAAGGGTTGTTCCTTAAATCTATGGCAAGTTGAACATTTTTGAGAAATTCTTTTAACTTCGCGTAGACCTCCGAGAGGCCAGAATCTAAGTCGAATATGGGATAAAACTGTTTGTGGACCTGCATGTCCAAGGGTTATATGTTCATTTGGTAACATAAGAGTGACAAGCGTATGTTTAGGAGGTAATAGTATTGGATGCCGTTGATCATATGGCAGCATTGCAAAAGACAATCTGCCACCAACACGAAGAGTGCCAAATTTATCAATAAATGGATTCAATTTACATATTTCTTTTTTAGAGATGCATTTGTTAGCTTTTAATTCTTTTAGTTCTGTAGCAAAGATATTTCCTTGAATAGTGTTTACTATAAATAACAAGGAGTTTTTGAGCTCCTCAGTCGTCAATGAACCTGATATTTTCCGAGAATTAGGTTTACAGTTACTTTTAAATGTAAAACAAAATGCTAATACGCGTTGAAATTTAGTGAATGAGGAGTATCTTGCAAATAGTTGGTCTATCCAAGAGTCTTCAATTATATGTAGAATAGGCTTACTTTTTCTTTGTTCAGGAAGTACTAAATTACTTGTTGTAGGTGTTAAAAATATTCACGAAAAATCTTGTACAGGGAAATTTAAAACTTCTGGCCCATGCCACCATAATTTCAAAGTTAAGAAATTACTAGGTGACAAGCCTCTTAATAGCAATCAGCAGCCTGTTCTGTATCTCTATTGGAAACAAAAATAGACCATTTAGAGGGGTTACTAAAGGCTATCCATGCTAATGCAATTGAACTATCAGACCACAAATTAATACTAGAAAAGAAGAATTTAGTTTTAAAAATGGAGATAATTTTTTGTAATGATTGGGAGAGGAGTAAACAACTACAAAGTTCTAATCGAGGTAAAGTGGTAGTTTCAATGGGAGCTATACGACTTTTAGAAGCAACTAAGTGGCAACTTACAGAGTTATTTGGATAAACAGCTCTAAAATAAATACAAGCACCATAAGCTTTCAAGCTACTATCACAAAAACCTTGAATATCAATAGTCTCGTAATGGTGGCTTTCCAACAGATAACGTAGTATTTTTAAGTTTTTTAAAACATGGAGTGTATTATAGAAGTTTAACCATTCATTAAAAAGGTCAGGTGGTAGTACTTCATCCCAATTGATGTTACTTACCCATACCGGTTGCATAATTCTCTTAGCTGTTACCAAAATAGGTCCAGCCCAACCTAAAGGGTCATACATCATTGATATTCTACTTAACACTTCTCCTTTAGTGATTTCAGTTGAACTGGTTAAAGGCAATATATGAGGTATAGAGATAGAAAAATAATCCTTACTTGGATTCCAAATAATCCCTAGTACTATATTAGGGGTTCCTTCAGGAGTGATGTGTTGAGCTTGTTGAGATAAATCACCTATTTATCGTAAAAAATCTTGAGAGTTACAGTTCCATTTATGGAGGGGGAAATTAGCTGAGCTTAACACTTCAAGTTGGTTATACAAAATTTTTAAGTCTTCAAGAGAGTCTGTGCCTGACAGAACATCATCAACGTATGTTTGTTCCGAGATGGATTTAGATGCCCAATTTAAATGGGGGTTAGATGTTGCTAACAAGTTCAAGACTCGAGTAGCTAGAAATGGTGCACTATTGGTGCCATAACTAACAGTCAACAGTTCTATGCACTGTAGGGGTTCGTTAACTGAATTTCTCCATATTTTCTGTAAGAATGTTTGAGAGGGGTGTATTCTAATTTGCCTGTACATTTTTTGTATATCATAAGTTAAAGTATATCTGAAACTTCTAAATCTACACAAAATATCAAAGAGCTCAGGTTGTACTGTGATACCTTTATACATTGTGTCATTCAAAGAAATACCACTAGAAGTTTTGACACTTCCATTAAATACTGTTCTCAATTTAGTGGTAGAGTGATCATTTCTAATTACAGGATGGTGACTGAAAAAATATTTATTTTCAGATTTTTCAGTTTAACTCAGAGGGATTATTTGAGCATGCCCAAGAGTTATATATTCTTCTATAAAAGCTTTATATTGAGTGAATAGATCATTGTTTCTTATAAATTAATTTCTTTCCAAGTGATAAGAATTGTTTTTCTGCTAAATAATATGAGATGTTCAAAGGCGCTTTTCATTGGAAGATTTACTTGATAATGTCCAGAACTTAATTGAATTATAGTAGCTAAGAATTCATTCTCTACAATTTGTTCCTCAGGGGATAATAATTTATTATTACATGGGAGATTTTCAATATTCCAGAATTTTTCTATTTTTTCTTCTAGTGATGATTGTGTGGAAAAACATGAGTTTTCATAAATGATGGGGTGAGAGGCTTATCCACAAAATTGCAAACTACTTGAGAAGGTATAGGTCCACCAATGATATATCCTAGTTCTGTGTTGATTAGAGTTAAAAATTTATGCTGCAATATAATGATTTCACCACATACTAGGGAATCAGATGGTAAATTGAATTCTGGGTCAGCTAAAGAAATGTTTGAAGGTATTTCTATTTTTACTTTCATTAAGCAGAAATGAGGCAATTTTTTTGTTATGTGCTTCAAAAATGAGCAAGTAATGTCCAAAAAGAATGATTTATTTATATTAGAGTGTATTTTAAAGGATAGCGCTTTATTTGCATTTGTGGTGATACCATTTACACCTGAAATTAATATATTGTGTGAGTATAGAGGATAATTCAATATTCTAGCTAGCTTTTCAGAGATGAGTGATATGGTGCTACAAGAGTCTAGAATAGCTTTTACTAACAGGGATTTGTTATCAGATGTATAAACTGTAACCATTGCAGTTGCCAGCAGGATTTCTCCACTAGGTGTAAGTGAAGATAGTGTGATTTTTTCATTTGTTCACATTGTCATAATGAATTGTTAGACGGATGTCTCCTTAGTGAGCTAGTAGGTAAGCTATTATTCAAATAATCATTTTGAGGGTGACTATGGACAACATTACTGGATGAATTTCTATTTATATGTGTAGACTGATCATTATTTCTAGAATTTATAAGTGCATTATAAGTTCTGTGAGATTGTCGAGTATCTTGAATTGATTGTTGGTTATAACGAGGAGAATACGAGCTATTATTTCTGTATGAGTTATTAGGTGAGTACCTTCTAGAGGTAGATGGAAATGCATTTACACTATTTCTATTAGTCCTGAATCTATTAGAGCTATTATAACCTTATACTTGCCTATACTCGTAAGTATTATGGTGGGAATTTTTTTTTTGAAAATTTACGAATTATGGTATTATGCTTCTGATGGCATAAATTACAATTGTTTACTAGATGTGTGTGGCTGAAGCAATTTAAACAAAGTTTGTTGCTTTTTACAATTTAATACTTGTCTTCAAAGGTTAAGTTTTTGAATTTAAAACAGGAGTAAATTGAGTGATTATCTAGGTTACAAAACATGCATTTTCTTTTTTGTGGCTGCTTATTATTTGTTGGACGAGTTGTAATGTTTGAATATGGTGGACCAGCTTGGGAGATTTTTTATAGTTGTGTTCAATATTATTTGAACTACTATTTATGTCAGGTAAATATATACTTTCAAGAGCTAAGCAGCGGGTTTCTAAGTAGGTAATAAATTCTGTCAGTGTAGGAGAGTTTTCTTTTGCGCATTTATCTAGTTCATATGCCTTTCTTGTACTCATATCAAGTTTTTGGAGTAATATAAAAATAATTATTAAGTCCCACTGTTCAATAGATACTGATAGATTTTTTAGTGCATCTGTATTTTGTTTAATTTTTATGACAAATTCACGGAGAGAGGTATGAGTTATTTTAACTAAAGGGGAAATTTCTATTAGTTCACTGATATGTGCAAAAATAGTTAATACATCATGATCATATCTTCGTTTAAAAGTGTCAATGGCTATGTTTAAATTAGCATCAATTAACTGCAGGTTTTCGATAAGCTTAGATGGCTCATTTACAAGATAACTTTTGAGGTATATAAGTTTCTGTACATTTGAAAAATCATCATTATTTAAAATAAGTGTTCTAAAAATTTGAAAAAAATAATTCCATTTGGTTAGCTGACCTGAAAACAATGGTACATCTATATTCGGAAGCCTTACGCGGGGGGTAATATTGGGAATATTTTGAACTACAA
Source organism: Lochmaea capreae (assembly GCA_949126875.1). NCBI lineage: Eukaryota > Metazoa > Arthropoda > Insecta > Coleoptera > Chrysomelidae > Lochmaea > Lochmaea capreae. The sequence continues at coordinate 7,917,765 of OX421404.1, read as the reverse complement.
TTGGTTGTGCTTGTGGGAGATTATCAGTTTGAGGTGTACCTTCTTTTATTTTTCTGCGTAATTTTGACAATGCAAATAATACAATGTTTCAAATTATTCCCGGTCTTGTGTCTCATTTTCATCCAAGAATTCTATCTGAGATTGAACTAAATTATTCTCAGAAAATGCTTGTAATAAGCTTTCTTCCCTAGTGGAAAATTCAAAACAATCGTTTATTGACTGTGCGGAACGTTTGAGCCAATTCTCTATACGTGTTAAAACAGACTTTTGTGCCTTGCGTTTATGGAGTAACAGTTCGACTTCTGCCATTTTATATATAGAGTTATGTTAAATACAGTGAAAATATACTCTCAAATATTAAAACTAGAAACAAATTATAAATGTCACAATCCTATCACAATTGAAGGTTACCTGTCATTTTCTGTTTGTAAATAAACCTTCAGCTGTCAGACGGATCCACGTGCTTTATGACGCAGATGGCTGCTACTTCACTTGACTTGCATGCTGTGTCTTGACAACAACATACATTTGACAGGAGTTTTCAATGACTAATTTGTACTATTTAGATTTTTCTACTAAACTGGTACCTGCTCTTTCGGCTGGGGGTGGAGGAAAATACTACTTTCTTGAGGTTTCTTTGGTAAATCATTCCTGTGCTTTATAGGAACTGCTGCTACTACTAATCCGGCTTCGAAAGGACCAAATTTATGAATATTACACAATTAAAAGGGTGCTGGAAGTTGCAGCTAATTTACTGGGCTACCAGCAATTCGAAGAATAGGTCGCTGGCGTAGTTTGTCTTAAATTAAAGACCATTAGATAATTAGAAAAACACTATAATATATTTTAACTTAAACTAATTGCTACGAATATTGACTGAACGTGGATGGGTTTGACAAAACTGTTATTTGTATATAATATTTATATTGAAGTCCTGGCAACCAGGGCTTGTCCTGATAAAAAGGCATTTTTAATATGTGGCAGTGTAAGACATTCTAACCAGAAGTGTTTTAGCACCAAACGTTCCGTACAATTGAATGTTTAATGAATCTGAACAGATTAAAAGAAAAGTTTCAGAAAATGTTTTCTTTCGATAGGTACTGACACTTTAGTTGTCAGGAAATTTCATTTATTGAAAAGAAAATAAAAGGAATAATATAGCAAATATAATTTTAAGAAATGCTTATAATAATGCTGTACCCATGAAAATACAAAAATTTGAATAAAATGGAATCCAGAAAACAAACATCCCGATAATACCTGGTTGTTTATAACGAAGGAATGCTTTTCCTAATTTTAAAGGTGTGATGGCAATAAAAACATTCACCATTATCCTGGAAAAATACTGGGTGATTTTTTAGACAGGCTATAACTCTAAAACGGCTCAAGATAACTTCATAAAATTTGGTATGCAGCAATTGGACGGATTTTACAATATTGCGAATCCCTCATGACGTCAGCGAAATCATCAACGTAGCTATGACGTCATGTCATTATAAAATATCAAACGCACATGTGGTCGTGTGACTGCTCATATTAAAGGTCTTTTTATTCTGAATTCAACCATGTAATACACTTAGTATGTTCTTTATGTAGGAGCCCCCTTATTAAAAATTTCCAGATTTTAGTTGTGTATTTTCGATCAAAAGGAGTTTAACAAAATAAATAAAAAAGTTTAATAAACAAATTTAATCACATGAAAATCGAGGCAATAATACCATTATTCCATAATTAATTTTCAATAATGTGCTCAAAATGCCCCCTTTTCGCTTCAACACAAGCCTCAAACCTTCTCAATAGTTCACGCGTACATGCCGCTCTTATCATTTTCGGAGTAACAGCTCCACATGCTTCTTTTATTTTATTTTTTAAATCATCAACATCGCGTGGTGGATTTGAGCATACAATATCTTTTAAATAACTCCAAATAAAACAATCGAGGGGTGATAGGTCTGGTGATCGCGCTGGCCATAGACATGGTTCTGCATTACCGATCCAGAAAGAAGGAAATCTATTATTTACAAACTGCGTTACCCTACCATAATTATGTTGCCACATCATTCCTATTCTTTCATTTAATGGAATATCCTCCAATAAATCTGGTAACTCATTTTGCAGAAACATCAAGTAACGTTCACCAGTTAATGTTCCATCATAAAAGTAAGGCCCTATCAACCTTCCATTAAATACCCCACACCAAACATTTATTCCCCACCTTGTTTGAAATCGAGATTCTCTTACCCAATGTGGATTTTCTGCAGAGCAGTAATGACTGTTATGACGATTCACGACACCATTGTTATGAAAACGTGATTCATCACTCCACAAGATTATATTCTAAATATTTGGATTATCTTCAATCATAGTTTGAATGTGTGTTATAAATGTAAGTCTTCGGACAAAGTCATTGGGCCGTAACTCCTGATTTAAGTGAATTTTAAATGGATGGTATTTGTGACTTGCAAGAATTCTTTGAATTGTACTTTCACTAACATGAACTTCTTCGGCGAGACTTCTAACTGATACATGAGGATTAAGTGCTACGTACGCTAAAACATTTACCTCATTTTGGTGCGTTCGAGCTACTTTTTCATGGTGCGTGTGTTTGGAATCGGGAAATGAACCTGCGCAACTTTCTTTCAACTTCATAAAATATCTGACAAGATGGGATGCGTCTTTCAGGAAATCGTTCTGCATAAAGAATACGAGCATTGCGGCTATTCATTCTACATTCTCCAAAAATCATCAGCATATCAACGTATTCATTATACATGAATAAAAATGGCATTTTCGATTAAGACGAATTCACTTCTGCCAATTATTATAGTAACTGCGAGAATTACATTCACTGTTTTCGTTGAAATGTCAAAATATTTTGACACCATGGCTAACTACGATATTTATTTGAGATTTCGTAAAACTTGAACAGAACGACTACAAGCGTATTGTGGGATGTTCACGATTTAATGAATAAAATGAAAGAAGTAGGTACACTAGAGTTATTAAATCAGAAATTATAAAAGTGGCATGTACGTGTGAACTAATAAGGTTTGAGGCTTGTGTTGTAATTAATTGTAGAATAATGGTATTATTGCCTTGATTTTCATGTGATTAAATTTGTTTATTAAACTTTTTTATTTATTTTGTTAAAGTCCTTTTGATCGAAAATACACAACTAAAATCTGGAAATATTAATAAGGGGGCTCCGACATAAAGATATGCTTGACTTTCGGGATATCACTTGACGGGGTAAACGCCAGCAGTAGATGGCAGTTGAGATACACTGCAAACACGGCAAAAAGTTTTCTCAATTCCTTTAATAGAGAAAACTTACCTTACTTTTGTCTGCAGATATTTTTTCTGTCTTGAAGTCGAACATAGTGTCAAAAAAAATCCTACTTCGAAGGTTTTCTGTACGAATCCGTGTTTTTCTTAGGAAAAAGGTACACTATTTTTGTTTTTCAAGTTGAATCCTTTCTTTAATCACTTGTATATTATTTTCATTATTATTAAGAAATCCCAAAAAAATGAATCCATTGGGGTCAAATCCGGACTGTTAGGTGGCCAGTTGATAGTTCCATTATCCATACTGTGAATACATTATTTAAATGATTCGGAACGGGTAGGACACTATACGGAGGTCGCCATCCTAATCATCCTACATTCAAATCATATCGTCAAGTTTGGCTTCCGGAAAATACTGTCAAATAATTTCTACTTTTGATAGCATATTAACAAAATTCAGCTGTAGCCGAACAACTTTTATAAACGACTTTTTTTCTAAAAGCAATAATAACTTTAATGGGGGTGGGTAATTTATATTGAATAACCCCGTACATATAATTCATATAAGTAGTCCACCTGTATATCTATCATATAATTTTGTTCCAATACACTGACTCGATCGCGATTCTAGAATAGTTAGCTCACTCCAGGCGGTATAAAATAATTCTGCCAAAGTAGAATTCATACTGTTCAATTAATTGTATGAAATGTTTGATACAAATTTACCTTTTAAGCCTGCAACCGCAAATAATAGTACATTATTAAACGAGCAATTTATGATAGCCATTATTCACGCAGGGTGACGTTTCACCTGAGTGAATAACTGCTATCATAAATTGCGAGTAGAATACCATACTTTGTCCACGACCCTTGATTTCTTCATCAAATTATTCACGCAGGGTGACGCCTGCGTCCCGAGCCGTAGGCGAGAGGCGCAAGTCACCCGACTGAATAATGGCCATAAATTGCGAGTAAAATACTTTACTTTGTCCACGACCCTTGATTTCTTTATTAAATTCAAGTGAATAATGCGAGTTTAGAACGGAAAGTAATAATTTGGTATTTGGTATTATTGACAATTCTAACGTCAAAATTCATAAATTTCAGGAGTACGTCAAATAATGTGACATATAGAGATGGGCGATACTGTGTACAGTATTGATACACCGTACCGTTATAAATATACTTAGTGTTTTAAAAATATCAATACTAGAAAATATCGTTATGAAAAGTATCAATACTAAGAATTTTGATATTTTATTTATACGATATATTTCAGAAACAAATTTCCTAAATAAAATACGCAGATTTAATACTTTATTCCATATTGTATCCCCATATCTAGTACATGTTGTGAGTGTTGAGTTGTCATGGCATGCTATTTAAATGCAAAAGCGTGAATTATGAACCATATTTCACTCTAGTATAGTTTGGCAAGTTCATCTGAAGCCGTGAAAGGAATGCAGTCAAAAACATTCGATATTGCCACGTTTAACTATAAAAAAGCTAAAGTACCAAGTATAAAGTGATAATAATTAGAAAATGGACTTTTTATTATTAACAATATGATTAAACGTTAATTCTTTAAAGTGTGTGTTCCATTGGATTTTGTATATTAACATTATTTTTCCAATTTATGAATATTAGAAGATGAACACTTTTCCAAATTTGTTATGGGCTTTTTCAAGCTCTGACAGCGTTGTGCGAAAACCATAATTTTCACGCCCTCCGAACTAAATCAATTGGTGAAATGAATCAAAGGCCTTCGTTGCCTAGCGACCAGCTGACTCCCTATTGGCAAGCGCGTGCGTGTGCTCTTCCCTCTCACTTTGTCAATTGACTGACATTGATTATCCAGTGGCGTTGGTATTGTCAGTGTCAGATTTTGAACTATTTCATATCCATATTGAATTTAAGTACGATTCTTAACATTATTTGTTTTTAAAAAATACCGTGTTTTGAAAAATACCTCACCTTTAAAGCAAAGCAGAAATCAGTTTCTATATATAATTATTATATAATAATAATTATTATTTTTAATACTTTTATGAAAATAGGTACCGTACGCCATTGGTACGTTTATGACAGATATCCGCCATGTTTTCTCGCCCTTTACCGATGCCCCGTAGCTTCAGATAAACTTGCCAAACTATAGACATATGGGTACCATATATCTTTTGTCAGGAGGTAAAATTTTGACTTATTATTAAGTGGTCGTGGACAAACTACTTATTTGAGTAGCTCAATTAAAATCTCCTCCGGATGATGTAGCAAGCGAGAGAAACAAAGCTTGAAGAAATGAGTATTTAGCATTTATAATTTTTTTTCCAGCTATTTTGAATATATCAATGGTAAATAATCTAATTAATTGTTTCAGCCCTTACTACGTGGAGTCTTTTCATAATTATTAAACAAAATCAATAGATAACAAACTCCACAACAGAAATATAAGATATAAATAGACGAAAAGTTATTTGTGAAACCGTTCAAGTAGAATATTATGACGTTATAGTTATTTATATAATGAAATTTGCTACTCATTAATTCCATTCAATAAACACGTAAGATAGCTGTTTAGTTCCGGATTAACACGTGTAGCCTAAGCAAATAGAATTTTTTTAATAAACGTATCTCTGTTTGTCATTCTAATGTTGAAGAATGCTTGAATCGTACCGTAAATCACGTTGTCAGATGATTCAGTAAGCTGTTAATGCATTTAAAAAGCATATTTTGTTAGTGCTTCAATAGATTCAGAGATAATATTTGGTTCAAAAATATATTGATCACCATAAAACAGAATAATCATATTTTTCATTGTATCAATTTTTGTATTCCCATTTATGTCAACAAACGAATTATGTACTTGATCGATTGACAGCAAATTATCAATATGGGAATATTGAATATATTATTCGGAATATAACCACAAATCTCCTCGTTCTGTGATGATAAATCTGTTCTTTTTTTTTAAAGGATTGTAATGACACTCAAACTTTTTTTGACAAGGTATGATGAGAAAAATGCTATCGGAAGCTTTCTCGCAATTTCCCACAGTCCAGGATATTTCTGATTTCAGCCAAAATGTTTGATACCCTCTTTCAACTTTTATCTTCAGCTCCTCATTCGTGCTAAGCTTGAGTAGCTCCTATTGTAATACCATATTCTCCACTTCCGTTTAATAAAATGGATTAACGATCCATGGTGGTATTTCCATTGGCAGAATATCTTCACATCTGATTTTCAATTTATTATGCAGAGCAATTAAATGTAGAACGTGGAAATTCCACTATTTGGGTCCAATTATAAACTTCTAACAGCTACACGTGTTTGTAAAACGGAAATTGAATTGACAGTGAGTACATTAAGATGAAAACAAAACTAAAATGAATTAAGACAAGTGACAGTCTAGGTAAACATAGAACTCAAGTTATCCAAAGTGAGCATAGAACTAACATTGTGACAATTAAGTATATATGTAAATGTCCCTACACCAATATGTTAATTTCTAAAATAACAATTGTAATAATTTTGAAATTAAGGTCTAAATTGCTAAATCTCAATCAAAAAGAACAGAAAACTTACACATGAGTACAAAGACATTCCAAAAACAAACAAATTAAATTAAAGTTTAAATCTGTAAATTTCAAAGAGTGCAGAAATCGAAGAAATATCAAATAAAGAATCATGTAATCTGGTAATTTATCAAAACAAACAACAAATCATCTAAACTTAGAGATAAGATTTGATTTAAAGTCTAATGAGAACCTATTACTCAAATCTCATTAAAAAAACCGAAAAAGATTATGGGTCTAATGAGAACCCGTTAACACATCTAATTAAACACAGATAAATAAATTGTTAGTAAAGAGAAACTTCAAAAACCAATAACCATTCATAGAATTAAGCCTATAAAAACCAAAACTCAACAAAAAACCCTTTAACAATAAAAATTTTCAAGTAATCTAAATAAAAACATTTCAAACAATAATCAAACTATGTATTCCGGTAATATTCCACAAACAAATATGAAAGTCATTCTCATTGATTAAGATCTGATTTAGAGTCCAGTGAGAACCCATTAATCAAATCTCTTACAAACCAGAACCAGATTAAGGGTCTAATGAGAACCCGTTACCAAATCCGATTCAAACAAATAACTCACACAAAAGTCCAGAAATATTACAAACAAACAACTAACCAGTCATTAATTCTGTGAAATTTCAACAAATGGCAAATGAAATTAATGATCAATAAACTGAAATGTATGGTATCAGTCTGAAAATGTTGTGGATAAATATGAGTATCATCATAGAAAAAACTTTTTTGGATCTACCATTTTAATCTTTTAAACGTCTATGTAAAGGAACATAAGATCTGTTTAACTGTACTTGTGTATTCAAACAAAGAATTATTCTGCAATTCCTTATCAATTTGTAAATCCCTCAAAAAATCCAACCAAATGTTCACTTATCCGAACTTTCAAAAGTCTACAAGTTCTTCCTATATATGAAGCTTCACAATTATTGCAATTAGGTTGAAGGTTTAGCTATGGGTAGTTGTTTATCTCCTTTTTTGGCTGATTTGTTCATGAATAACTTGGAAGTTAATCACATAATTAATGAAAATAATAGTGAAATATTCCATTGGTTTAGATATGTAGATGATTGTCTTGTTAATAATAATAATAATGTCTTTATTATTTTTCAAAACAGAAACAATGGTAATGATAATGTATACATACAAATAATAGAGAAATAAAGGGCGAAGTTCATTTCTTACAAGTACATAGAGTACCTGCAAGCAATGCTCTTCCACTTAACCCTAAAATCACTGTGAATTATATAATTTAAATATTTATAACAGTTATATTATTTATAATGTTATGAAGAAAACAAAAATACTAGGTACTGAAACACGAGCCAACGTCATTATCATTGACCAGTCAACAAATGATTTTTACAATTGAAAATAAATTTGCCAATACTTAATGTTTTGAAACCGTTAGGTAAGGGATTGTACAAGTGATAAATTTGATATCTGAAGGACCGTCTGTAGACTTCAGTTTTAAATATTGGCACCGTAATCATTCCCCCAAATCTAATTATGTACATCAGTTCGGTATTTGATTTTACGGTGAAGATACGACGGCTTTTTTGTCCTTATAATTTTATAAAATAGACATAATGCGTGATGTATTCTTCTGTTATTCATATTTAACCATCCAATTGATTGGAGTTTGTGTGAAATTCTCTGCCGCCTGCGAATCCCATAAATTAACCTAAGACACGAATTTTGAAACTTTTGAATTCTATTTTTAGACGGGATAGTTAAATGTCGGCCATATACTGAGTCAGCGAAATTAAAAATTGATAAAACAAGTGATTCACATAGACATTTTGTTATATGAAACGGTAAAAGGTGTCTATTCCCATAAATGATTTTTAAAGTATAATATGCGCGTTGTATTAATTTAATTATATGATTCTCAAACCTCAAATCTGCATCCATCAAGACACCAAGATTTCTCGCTTCTCTCACAATTGCCAAATATTCTCCCCGAATGTTTATATTTACAGAATGGTATACATTTTCCCTATGATGTTTTGGCCCAAATATTAAGACCTTCGATTTCTTAGGGTTTATGCATAAACAATGTTCCTCTGCAGCAGTAACAAATTTATTTAAGTCTGTATTAATCAGGCTACAAGCATTTCTTGTTAACTCTCCTGGAAAACTGAAATAAAGCTGAGTATCGTCAGCATATAGATGAGTTTGACATGACTGAATAGTAGATAATAAATGGGACGTATATATTGAAAATAGTAAAGGCACTAGTATTGATTCCTGTGGCACACCAGATCTGAGATTCAAGAAACTTGAACTACAATGATTTATCGATACTTTTTGCTGTCTATTTTTTAAATAGTTACCTAATAATTCCAGCGCATTTGGAGAGAACCCTATAAATTCAAGAATATTCAACATTAAATCGTAATTAATTGTATCAAACGCCCGGCTAAAATCTAACAAAACCAAAATCGTATATTGTTTATCATCAGTTGCAGCTATAATATCGTCGACAATATGCAAAAGTGCGGTAGCACAGATGTAACCTTTCCGAAATCCTGATTGGACCTCAGGTAATAATGAATATTGTTGAATATATTCCCTAATTTGTACTTCTACTCCTCTCTCAAAAATTTTAGACATAGTAGGTAATATACTTATACACCTAAGGTCCTTCATTTCTGTTGGATTTTGTGTCTTTGGTAACACTTTCACCACAGCACTCCTCCACACTGATGGAAACACACAAGCAAAAGTTTATTGTGTGAGTTATATAAGGAACTATGTGGGGACAACAAAGTCTAATGAGGTTTATATTTATACCATCACACCCCACTGCGTTTGTTTTAATTTGTGATAAAACTGTACAGAAAACAATCATTTATTTCTTTAAATTGAAAATTCGCGTTATTTACCTTGTTATTATTGTTAAATTCTGAAACAATCTTTGACGGTTTTATATCAGGAATTGAATTAATAAAATTTTTTTTTTATTAATGGTAATTCAGATACAACTAATATTCTTTTAAATAAAATTAACTCAATTCATCCGAATATCACTTTTACTTTAGAAGTTGAAGTTGAAAATAAATTGAATTCTTTAGACCTTACTATAAATAAATTGGATAAATTAGAATATAGCATATTATATAGAAAACCTACACAAATGGACCATGATATACTTTATTTTCCAAATCACTCCATTCAACATAAAATGGCAGCTTTCTATTGTTACATTCATAGACTTCTTGATGTTCCACTATCATGCTTTAATTATAATAATGAGTTAAATATTCTGAAACAGATTGCTTGTAATAATGGTTATAATCCTGATATCATTAATAACTTAATTCAAAAAATTGAGAACAAACTAGAACAAAACTTGACTTATCCTTCTGAAGAGGAACCCCTTAGATATTTAGATCTACCTTTTCTAAGTGAAAACATTTCTTAAAAAAGTTTCAAAGGTGTTCAATAATAATTTGATAGATACAAAGATTTCTTTTAAGAGCACGAATAGCTTAAGTAAACATTTGGTTAATTCGAAGGATAAAATTAACAAATTATCGAAAAGTGGTATTTACAAACTTAATTGCAATGATTGTGAAGCTTCTTATATAGGAGAAAATTGTAGACCTTTGAAAGTTCGGATAAGTGAACATTTGAGTAGAAGTGATAATTCAGCTTTCGGTCATCATATAAAATTTAATAAACATAATTTTAGTCCTAATCGTAATTCACAAATTTTAAAAGAAGTTGATTCTAAGAATTTCAATAGGTTGCATTTTTTTTAGGATTTACAAATTGATAAAGAATTGCAGAATAATTCTCTTTGTTTGAATACAAGTACAGTTAAATAGATCTTATGTTCCTTTACATAGACGTTTAAAAGACTTAAATGGTAGATCCAAAAAAGTTTCTATATGATGATACTTATATTTATCCACAACATTTTCAGACTGATACCATACATTTCAGTTTATTGATAATTAATTTCATTTGCCATTTGTTTAAATTTTACAGAATTACTGACTGGTTAGTTGTTTGTTTGGAATATTTCTGGACTTTTGTGTGAGTTATTTGTTTGAATCGGATTTGGTAACGGGTTGTCATTAGACCCTGAATCTGGTTCTGGTTTGTAAGAGATTTGATTAATGGGTTCTCATTAGACTCTAAATCAGATCTTTATCAGTGAGAATGACTTTCATATTTGTTTGTGGAATATTACCGGAATACATAGTTTGTTTATTGTTTGAAATGTTTTTCTTCAGATTACTTGAAAATTTTTATCGTTAAAGTGTTTTTTGTTGAGTTTTGGTTTTTATAGGATTAATTCTATGAATGGTTTTTGGTTTTGGAGTTTCTTTTTACTAACAATTTATTTATTTGTGTTGAATTAGATTTGTTAACGGGTTCTCATGAGACCCATAATCTTTTTCGGTTTTCTGAATGAGATTTGGGTAATAGGTTCTCATTAGACTTTAAATCAAATCTTATTTCTTAATTTAGATGATTTGTTGTTTGTTTTGACAAATTACCAGATTACATGATTCTTTATTTGATATTTCTTCGATTTCTGTATTCCTCGAAATTTACAGATTTGAACTTTAATTTAATTTGTTTGTTTTTGGAATGTCTTTGTACTCATGTGAAAGTTTTCTGTTCTTTTTGATTGAGATTCAGCAATGGGTTCTCATTAGACCCTTAATCTTTTTCTGATCCTTTTGTGTTTGAAATTTGGTTCTCATTAGACCTTACTTTCAAAATTATTACAATTGTTATTTTAGAAATTTACATATTGGTGTAGGGACATTTACATCTTTACTTAATTGTCACAATGTTAGTTCTATGCTCACTTTGGATAACTTGAGTTCTATGTTTACCTAGACTGTCACTTGTCTTAATTCATTTTAGTTTTGTTTTTATCTTAATGTACTCACTGTCAATTTAATTTCCGTTCTACAAACACGTGTAGCTGTTAGAAGTTTATAATTGAAAATATTTAAAAGTTAACGACAGTTTACCCAAAATAGGGGAATTTTTAAATTTTAAATTGTATATATACTTGACGAGTAAGTAATTCTTTATTGATTTCTTATTTTATGATGGCGTATCAGCCGAAAGCGCTTTGCAATGTTTAAAATTAAAAATTTTACATAGAATACAATGTTTTCTTGACTACAGATAGAGGCAACAAGCCACCTCGAAACCCGTCAACATATTTTGGTGTTGTATCTTCAAGTAATTAATACATTATACCTGTCGTCTATTTTGATACTAACAAGGAAGTTTATTATGGACTAATGTACAACACTATCCAATACCCTTCCGGAAATAATGACCAAAAAAGATCTAAGTTCCATTCACTTGGATTTTTTATTACTATTTTTATGGGCAGTAAATGATCAGAAGCACTTAAACCTCCCGCAATATTTTAAAAATGTTCTTTGAGACAAATCCACTGGTCTCGCGTAGGTGAAGTGGTGAAATAATAAAAATGTATTACATTTATCTCCGAATAGTTAACCTTAAGTGGTTTACGTATAAATGGAGTGCTAACATATTTTCATCCAAATTGTATGGTCTATAAACTCTGGCCTTCAATTCAATCAAGTGGTGGCGTATCTTGCACTGGAAATTATTAATCTATTACATTTTTTGCAAAGGCTTTTTCATTATTGAACCATTTGTAAGCGATGTTGAACAGTGGAAACAACAAAAATAGCATAGTACAAGAAAGTTGGGGTGCAATAAAAATTTTTCAGAGATAGAATATTATGTCTCTAATCAAAAAGATATCGAGCACCAAACATTTTCCCAAATTCCTAAATAAAAGACGCTAGTTTCGAGTGCTCTACGTTGTGCTTGAAAACTGTGTCGCAAGCTCCAACGGAATTCATTCGAGAATCTAGGAAAATGATAAGAGGTTGATATATTTTCGAATAAGAACAGAATATTCCATCTCTGAAAAAATTGATTTTAGATGTAGATTTCTCGACCATACCTTCATCATACCTAAAATATCATTAACCAAATGAATTACTCAGCTCTGTTAATGAGCTGAATTTGTTTGGTGTAATATAAATATTTGGTTTGGTGTGAGCCACAATAGACTCTTGCGAATCGCAGTGAGTGCCTATTACACCCACCACAACCCAAACCCAACCTATCATACTTGAGTTCACTACAGGTTCCTCAAATTTGAGACGTCTTTTGGTCTTCGGCAACAGGGCTCGGTGTAGCAGTAGTTACGGCTGCCCAAAAATATTCCTTCAATTACATTGTTGTGTAACTGAATTGGTGGTAGTGTTGTAGTTGTGCATCCGCTTCGTAGTTTCCTTGAAGCTTTTGAAACTAATAAAAATAATAGACCTACCCTGCACCAGTTCTTAGTAGGGTGTTCTGTGATTCCTTAAGGTTGGCCAAATAGTTTGTCTCTCACGTGTGTGCAGTATATAATTATTTGTCTCCATTTTTTTGCCGTTTCACTGTAGGTTGAATGGGGGGAGATTTCAAACTACTATACTGCCAATAACATCGAGTATTATTACAACATTTGACATGATTAAAAACAAAAAAACTGACCCAAAATAAATTAGCTGGTACACTCACAATTTGGATTGTGAGTTCCGTAACACTACAGTAAAGACGCTGGCCTTACATAAATAGTAGAGTACAAAGCCTATAATATTTTGAGCTATACTATGACAAATAGAAATTATTTCAACACCCCCATTAGGACAAAATATTTAACTCACTTAGAAAAGTGGGGTTACATTTCAACTAATCTCAACTAATACTCTTGATAAACTGGGAATGCTTTTTACTAGACAGACTTTTTGTAATGACATCAGCAGGCACATCAGCATTATACAGACACTTCAAATTAATAATGTCACAACGTCCCTAATAAAATGATGCCTAACGTCGATGTGTTTTGATCTCTTGTGAAAAATAGGATTTGTGGCGAGTTTTTGAGCTCCCTGATTATCATTTAATAATGTAATACTGTTTATTTTATTCCCCGTAATTCCTGAGAACAAATTTCTTGAATAAATTGCTTATTTCGCTCCCAGTGCAAGCCCCATATACAGTGAGGACGTTTAGGTTGGAATAAATTCAATAGTTTGTTGTCTAAAGCTATTATAACAAAACGGTTGCTTAGGTTAATTTTTATTTTCAATTGCGCATCGTACTCTATCATTTAACGAATAACGTCACCACTTTCGCGTACATGACATCATTGTTTTTTTTTAAAAGAACATCATATTTTTCTCTATACTTTTGAATTCCACAACAACAGACGATTACAAAAATGTAATTAAGAAAATACATTCAAAAATTAAATTGAATGTTCAAAGTTGGCTATAACCTGGCTATAACCAAGACGGTTTCTAAATTCCTTCAACACTATTTAATGTTTCTCAGCGAATGAGTCTCACCTCATGAATAATTGTGTCTTTTAAATCTTCGATATTCTTATGCCTATGGAAGTACACTTTAGATTTAGGATAACCCCAAAAGTTAAAATCAAGGGGTCTACATCAGAAGATCTTGCTGGACACTCTATAAATCCTCTCCTACCTATCCACCTGTTGCGAGAAATACGCACTATTAGCGCATAATGTGGTGGTGTGCCGTCCTGTTGAAATCAAATTGCTAGGCATGTTTGGATTTTGATTGTCTGGATATAACGCGGCAATGGCTGGAATAATATAATTTTCTAGCATTTCTAAATATTTTTCAGCAGTAACGTTCCTTCAATAAAAAATGGTCCCAAAATGTTGTTGCCAACAATTTCTGCCCAAACATTTACTTTTTCAGGATACTGAGTGTGGGCCTCCATCATCCAATGAGGGTTAGTGTCTGACCAGTATCTAGAGTTTTGCCTATTGACAGTACTATTTAAACAAAATGCTGCTTCATCTGAAAATACTACATGCTCTACAAATTGTGGATCATTATGACATCGCTCCATCATCACTTCACAAAATTCCATGCTTCGATCAAAATTATCATCGTTCATGAACTAAATTAACTTTGTACGGGTGGAACCAACTTTTTTTCGAACATCTTATAATTGTAGATTTACTCAATGAGTTTTCCGTCGCAATTTGTCTACTGGATATGTGTGGATTTTCTTTAACGGTTAAGAGCAAATCCAACTGCTCGTCACCACCAATTGCAGAACAACCTTTATAATTATCTCTCACGTTATCAGATTCTCTAAATTTTTTTCTCCAATTTTCATACAGTGGATTGACTAATAGAACGATCTGGATATTTATCATTTCACAATTCACAAACTTCTCGCTGTGTTCGGGACTTGTCACCACACCCACACGTTATTAAAATTTCAATTCTTTATTTTTCGCGTAAGCGTACCATTATTGAGAAATTTAACAACTAGGTAATTGACAATGCAGTACTTATTGTTTGCCAAGAGCATTGTGAACAAAAACAAAACATGTCAAAAAACCATGGTAATGAAAATGAAATCCTATCATTTTTATTAGTCCAGTCATTTCAAAAAAATTTAATAATTCAAAGTATCTGATACAATAATTATTGTCACTAATTCACAAACCAATGCTTTGAACATCAGTATTATACATTTTTGTAATCGTGTATTGTTGTGGAATTCAAGAATGTAAAGAAAAATATGTTGTTTTATTTAAAAAAAAATAACAATGATGTCATTTACGCAAAAGTGGTGACGTAATTCGTATATCCAATGGTAGAGTACGATGCGCAATTGAAAATAAAAATTGACCCGTGCAAGCGTTTTGTTATAATAGCTTTAGACAAAAAAATATTGAATTTATTCCAACCAAAACGTCCTCACTGTATACTCTGTCTCAGTACTCGATATGGCTACTGTTTGCTGTTTTGAACTACCCACCTCCAGAAATGAGACCACCAGACAAAATTAAACAAATTCTCATACAAGATTTTTTATCAACTGAGTTACTCGCCCAGTCTGTGTCAACATAACCTACGAGCAAAGATTTTACATTCTTAGAATTTCAGGCAAAAAGTCTTAGTATCTTGCAAATATCTCAAGATCCACCTTACCAGTGCGTTTCATCATAACAGTTATTGAATTGACTGAAATAGCTTACTGCATAAAAGATATTAGGTCCAGCCATAACTGATAAATACATCATACCTACTGCCAATTAATTCTTGATATGGGACTGAAAAAACGCTATTTGGATTTTTCTCTAACTTTAAATCTTTTTCCATTGGTGTAACCACAGCCTTACACTCTAACATCTTGAATGTATACAATAAATTAT
The DNA here is from genome assembly GCA_949126875.1 of Lochmaea capreae. Taxonomy (NCBI): domain Eukaryota; kingdom Metazoa; phylum Arthropoda; class Insecta; order Coleoptera; family Chrysomelidae; genus Lochmaea; species Lochmaea capreae. The sequence continues at coordinate 7,901,614 of OX421404.1, read as the reverse complement.
TTATGTATTGCTCCTGCTCCTATCTTTTTTAATTGATATTCTTGTTCCAATCCATTTTTTTGCCTGTCCAAATCTTTAATCCTAAATTCTGAGCTCAATTTATTCATTAGAAACTTTCCTCATTTGCATTAGAAAAAATGGAAAAATCATCCACGAAAAGTGCGATAATAGTTACGCCACCACTCATATTACTTTTCTGAAAGAGTCATGGCTCATATTTTGATTTTTCATAGCCTAAATTTGCCAAAACAACTTCAACCATCTGATACCATACTCTACTTGACTGTTTAAGCCAATAGATTGCTTTGTGTAACTTTAAAACCTTGTTCTGTTCTCCAGGAACAACAAACCGTTGTGGTTGTCTCATAAAAACTTGCTCATGCAACATTCCATTGAAATAACTGTAGTTACATCCAAATGAGTAATATCTCATCCTAGGGGCACTGATAAACCAATTAGCACTCTTAGCGTTGAATGCCTTACTACCGGACTGAGCGTTTCATGAAAATCAATACCGAACTTTGCTACTACTCTTGCTCGATACCCACATCATCTTTATTATTAAATTACCGTTTAAACACTCATTTACATTCAACCTAACTGTTAAGCGACGCATTATCCGGTTGTACCAACTACCACGCACATTTTTCTTCAAATGAACTTATTTCTTCGGACATAGCTTGTTTCCATTTTTCTGCATCCGACACAGCACACAGATATGTCAGATAATCATCCATCTGCTTTGGTTTGTCTCCGCGATTTTCTCAGCTCATTTTCCTCATTATGGGTGTGGTAATAGTGTAGGGTGGGTACATGACAAGCGCGGGAACGAGCGAAGTTGAGGTTAGATAGAGAGAGACTTCTAAGAATAGATGATACCAATAAAAAGTTGTTGAATAATAATTGTTGTATTAAATAATGAACCACATCATTACATAGCGCAGACAGTACAAGAACAATAACAGGAAAACAAAACAAAATAAATAATGGCCGAAGGAGGTGGCAGATTGCCAGCAGAAAAGGAATTGAAAACGATAAGAGGTTTATGCAAAATTTCGAAAATTATTTGGTAGCCACACAAAAAAATGGTTAATCAGATAAAATTAAAATTGCACTGCTTTTAAACACAATAGGAAAGGAGGAAGTAGAAACATTTAATACATTTAAGTTTAATGAACCCATGAAGAAAGATAAATATGAGGATGTCAAAGAAGCTTTTAAGACTTATTTTGCCCCAAGGAAAAATCGAACATATGAAAGAGGAGGAACCATTTGATCACTTTTTTAGTGATCTTAAAAAGCTCATACAGTCGTGTGAGCATGCAGATCAAGAAGATTCCTTATTAGTGGATAGAATTATATTATGCAATAATAATAGACAAAATCAAGAAAAACTGATGAGTGTAAAAAAAATTATTTTGGAAACTGCGATAGAAATATCCAGACGTACTGAGGCTACACAAAAGCAGCTACAAACAGCTCAGGGCAAAGTGAGTGGGGAACACAAAAAAACGGAGGCAATCAAACTCAGAAGAAAAGAAAAAACAAAAAATTAGTTGAAATGTAAGAAATGTGACACTAGACATAGTTACGCAGAATGTCCAGCATATGGTATAACTTGCTTTCAATGTGGAAAAGATAACCATTTTGCGAATGTGTGCATGAATGTGGTGATACTGATATACAAGCGGAAACTTACAAATAGGGTAGGATGCAAGCTAGTCCTAATCCTAGAAGAAATAGAGAAGTTCCTTCAAGGTTTAAGGACTACCTAATGTATTAGATTATACGATTAGTTTTAACATGTTTAGTTTGTAGACAACCCAAATTATTTCTCATTTTAGTAGGTTTTTGTGAAACGCATATTATTTTGAATCACTTTAATATTAGCGGTAAGGGGAAGGTGTAGTAATAGTGTAGTATAGGTACTAGGTAATTAGAAAAAGAAGAAAAGATGACAAGCGCGGAAACGCTGTAACCCACTAGAAATTTCTTTTCAGATATCTTGACCCATTTTAAGCGTTTTTCTTTGAGTACATGCACAATTACTGTGTTTCCAAAAATTCTCAGGTGTCTGACACCCAGTTTCTGTCTGTATTAAGTCTCAAATGTAGTCTTCATTCATCAAATAGTAAACATTTTGCTCGTTCTACTATTGTCCTTTTCAGTCTCCATTGACAAATTCCCCACCATTGTCACTTCGTAGAGTTTTTATTTTAAGGCTTTGCTGGTTTTTGACAAGTTTCCTAAAATTTATTGAAGTTCTGTAACCGCCTACTGCACCACATTTTATTATTTCTAGGTCTGCACTATTCAGATGCCCCAACCTTCTGTTCCAAGTTTCTGCACTACACACTCTACTTGCCATCAAACAGTTTTCTGACTCTGACTTCAAGTTCAGCTTGTAAACACCATTGGTTGAATTAGCTACAGCTACCTATTTATAATTTTTATTGTAAATCTTGCATCACTGTTTCTCAAAAATTACTTCGTTTTCATTTTTGATAAGTTAACTTAATAATAATAGGTTTGTCATAATGTTTGATACATAGAAAACATTCTGTACCACTATCTGATGCAACTCGTCTCCAACTACTGTTGTTATTCTAACGTCAGCACATCTGACTACAGAAACTGTCATCTTATTCGCAGCTATTATCTGTCTCGTGCCTAAAGCTGACTTTTTCTGGACCATCAAACTCCCATCTGCAACTAAGTGAACACTAGCGCCGCTGTCGATGAACCAATCTGTTTTTCTGTGCTCTCTACTGAGAAAAACGACACAGAAAGCGGTATCTGGTTTTGTCTGACCTCTCCGAATACATTACTTCTTGTACTTTGGACATTTTGACTTGTAATGCCCAAATTCTTTGCACGAGAAACATTGTATCTCTTTCATGTCTTTTTCTGTCTTACTAGTCTTCTTCTTTATGTAAAATGCGCTGCCTACACTTTTTACTTCGCTTTCCATATCAAGCAGCTTGTTTTTGATAGCGCCTGTACTTGTGGCTATGCCAGAATGCTCCATAGCCATAATCATGGACATGCATTTCGCTGGTAGTCCTGCTAACATAATAAATCCTGTCCACTCATTATCTATTTTAAAGATCGTGCCTCTGAGCATCTGACTTGTTTCTACAATCTCATTTATGTACTGACTCATTGAATCACAATTTTTTGACCTTGTAGAAATCAGTGCCCTAAACAAATTGATCCGTCGAGTGAACCCACTGTCATCAAACATCTGTTTCAGCTGTGTCTACAGTGCAATGTGTATATGAAGGCTTGGATCAATTATTAACACCAATTTGGCTTTGACTTTATCATCTTTCAGTTTTTTTTTCGATTCACGTGCTATCTTATGTTCTGGTGTTTCTGTACCAGTCGTTGAATGCGAACTTTGCTTTTGGATGCAATGCTGCAGCTCTTCCAGAATGAGGAAATTTTGTGCGGCTAACGCTCTTTCGTCATAGTTCTCACGGCCCTTCAAACGTGGTAGCATATTTAATTGCAAACCGGCCATCTCGTGAAAATTTTAAAACTTGATATGACTGTCTGTACTTCTTATCTCGCTATACTCACTTAGAAATACGTGTTCTCTGGGCAAATAACCTGTTGAAAATTGACTGTAGGTTGAATGGGCAGATATTTCAAACTACTGTACTGCCAGAGAACAAAGTATTATATTTGGTGATAATTAGCGAAATAACATTGATAACAACATTTGACAAGATTAAAAACTAAAAAACTGACACAAAATAAATTAGCTGGTACAATTACAATTTGGATTGTGAATTCCGTACAACTACACTCAAGACGCTGGCCTCACATAAACAGTACACTACAAAGCCTATAATATTCTGAACGATACTATTACAAATAGAAATTATTTCAACATTTTCATGGTCATGGTTATTTTATGAATAATTTCCCACGCACTTGTTTTAGGATCCGCGTACTACTGTTTTAGTATCCTGAAAGTTTGTCGTGGCTCAGGCTTTGTCCTTATTTTCTTTTTGTAACCTATTCAGCTTCTTCTCTGCCCTCGAAGTGGCACCCAGGTGAGCTTGACGCTATTCCGTTTGGCTAACGTATTCCGTTCTTCGATGCAATTACTAGTTTAGACGTCATTTTCTGGCTCGACTGTCCGACATAATAAATATCTGCTTGCGGTCATCATGTAGAACAGATGCTAATTATTATCCTCGATGTTAATAATCTCCATTTTTCAGAAAATGTAACAAAGGCGGTCCAAATTAAAATTGATTCGTTTTGACAACGGTTTGTGATAGCGAATTCTAACAGGACTATATTTTTCGGAAATATCTTATAGTTTTTAAATGTAATTTCTAGCTTGTTAAAAAACTGATACACAAAAAATTTCACTAAATTCACCCGTTACCACGTCAAACGCTTATGATGGCCATAAAAAACTGGGTTTGTAGTTAACAATTTACCACAGCAGGGTTATATGATGTACAAGTTCAGGTTGAATAATCAAGGCATATGGACGCAGGGCTTTGCGGACGACATAGTGATATCACTAATGGGAAATTCCCAGAGGTGGTTATGAATGTCCTACAAGAAGCACTACGAATTGTGGAGGAATGGTGCCTTAAAGAGGACCTTTCAGTCAATCCAAAATAAACCAAACTAGTTGCTTTCACGAATAGAAGAGTTATCTCGATGGGTGGAATACTGATGTTTGGAGAAGAGCTAGAAATATCCAAAGAAGTTAAATATCTGGGAGTAACCCTTGATTTCAAACTGAATTGAAAGACACACCTGGGAAAAATTACTACTAGGGCAATGCAGAAAATTATGGGATAAGCCTAGGAAATACGACCTGAGGTAGTTCACTGGCTTTACACAACAAACTGTAATAAGGCCCACGATCACCTATGGATCAATAGTCTGGTGGAGGAGGACAGAAGTGTCCTCTGCAGTGAATATATTAACTGCAATTCAAAGACAAGCCCTCCTTGGTTTTACCGGGGCAATGAACAGCACGGGGACGGCATCAATGGAAGCCCTTATTGGACTTCCTCCTTTGGAACTTTTTGTAAGGGCCGAGGCGATGATGGCAATTCTTAGGCTGAAATCGGGAGACTTTTGGTCACCGAACAATGTGCGAGGAGGACACACTTATACAACTGCGACAATACTAGACGAACCCATATTTCACATGAGTTTTGATAGCATGACACCGGAGAATATATTCACTGAGCGAGTGAACATCATCATCCCATCTAGGGAACAGGTGATGCACCCAGGTAAATCTGGAGATATCACCTGGTTCACTGATAGTTCCAAAACAAACCATGGCACTGGGGCTGGTATAAAAGGACCTAGAAAGAGAAGGATCTTCAGCCTTGGCCGATATACGACTGTGTTTCAAGCAGAGACGATTGCCGCTATAGCCTGTATTGATGAAAACATCAGAAGAGGATACACCGGACAAAAAATAAAAATATTCACTGACAGTCAGGCTCTGCTTAAAGATATCAGCAACCCAACAACTAGGACTAGACTGGTAAAGAACTGTAAAGAATCCCTCAACAGGCTGGCAAGAGACAACAAAGTGCCTCTAATATGGGTGCCGACACATGAGGGGATTGCAAGTAATGAAATGTCTGATCAGTTAGCTGAAAAAGGCTCTAAACGAGACTTCATAAGCCCGGAACCGTTTTGTGGAATCACAAAAGATTGCATAAGATGGGAAATCGGGAACTGGCTAGATAGGGAACACCAACTCAAATGGAGGTCGACACAAGGGCACCTCCATACGAAGAGTTTACTGAACAAGGTAGACAAGAAACTCTCAACCAGGCTATTGAAACTGGGTAAGAGACATTTGAAGACAGTTACCGAGTTGGTAACTGGACACTGCACCCCGAGTAAACATCTGCACAAAATTGGCGAAGTTAGTGAACCTATGTGCAGAAAATGTGATCTTCATGATGAAACACCTACTCACATACTCTGCTTCTGCGAGAACTTACATGGACTCAGACGGATGCACTTTGGAGAGGAAACAATACAACCATTACAACTACTGAAAATCCCTCCAGTCAAATTAGTGGCCTACATAGACGACACAAAGCTTCTGGAATGGAAGTAGGTAACATGGGAAATGGTACAAAGATTCAGTTCAAGTGCCTATGGGCTGATGAGCACAACCCAATCGAATGAATGAATGAAATGAATGAATGATGTACAAGGTTTAAAGTTTGTAGGTAGTGATTTTTTGAGACAAGCCTTAAAAACCTCATTTTCAAAGGGCGCTAGGAGTGGCACTATGTAATTCATTTTCTCAACGAAAGCGAAAAGACTGGAGAAGCAAGAATGTATTTATCCCTATGTTTGTAAGTACTCTATAACCGCATCTCTTCTTTGACGGAAATGGTTCTGCAATCCTCGCGTCATTGATTCGTATAGAGATATTTTTATTCAACATTCTAAAAACATAGACTTTTTGAACATATGACAAAAATTAATTAGAAGAAAAGAATAAATTAAGAAACAAAATAACCTATTTTTTTGTTCGTATTAGAAGATATGAGAAGAGTTTTCAGTGTTGCCTGTTGATTATTTTTTTAAGTTATAACAGTCAATATGTTATCAGCTCAACTATTCCTTAACAATCAATTAGAAAACGTAGAGAGTATACGTATGAAAATCGGCTAGAAAAAAAAGTTTTGCGGGACAGTAATGACCTAGTCAACCTGCACGACAGAAGGTTTATAGAACTATTTCGAATAAACCAGGATATAGTTTCTTTTTTATTCAACCAACTTGTTCATCACATGGTTGATGAGCAAAGGATTACAAAAATACCTCGCCTTTGCGTTTTTTTGCAAGTGGGAATTACCAAGGAGGTATGTATAGGTCAAATTTTAGTAACATATAACTTACTTTTAAAGTATAATTCTACCTTTTAACCTTTTAACTCTCAAAAACATTAAAACAATTTTATAAATTTTGTTGGCTGCAAATTGGTATATAGTAAGGCAAAAATAGGTGAATATTACTCTTGTAAACTTGAGATATATAATTTCCTACCCAAGAATATCAGCACTTATCATATGGAACCTTCCATTGTATATTTTATTTCAGGTATTGGTGAAGAATTCCTTCTGTCATCTAGTCAACAAGTTGTGAGTCGATGCATAAATGAGGTTGCCATATCCATCAATCAATACTTGGGACCTGCATGGATAAAGTTCCCATTGGATCCACAGTCAAAGGATGAGACAAAAAAGGGATTCATGGAAAAAGCAGGATTTCCAGGCATAATTGGCTGTATAGACTGCACACACATTGCCATAATTGGACCGACCATCTGAGGACGAATTTAATTATGTAAATGAAAAAGGCTTCCATTCCAAAAATATACAGATCATGATCTTCAAATTACAAATATCAATGCAAGGTATCCAGGATCGGTAAACGATGCCTTTATATGGAGGTCATCACAGATAAGGCATCTTCTGCAGCAGGGATACAAAGACAGCAAGTACAAAAATGTGAATGTTTAAAATTTTGGGATTCATGATGATTTGAAACAATACAATAATAATTATTGATTTGTTATATAATATAAGGCTCTGAACAATTTTGTTATATAATTTTGTGCAATATTTTTATTAATTTTTAGATCTCAAAAACCAGTGGGGTCTAGGAAACTCTGGATATACTCTAGAACCTTGGCTGTTCACTCCATTTGAAAACAATGCTGGTGCCAACATTCCAGAAGGCCATTATAACCGCTGTCACAAAATCACGAGAAGCACAGAGGAGAGATGCATAGGTCCTCTGAAACTGGCTTTTAGATGCCTTTTGGGGGAAAGAAAATTGAGATACAGCCCAGAAAAAGTTGGAGTTATTGTGAATGCATGTACAGTTCTGCACAATCTAAGCATCAGGGCAGGAGTTGAATATAATAATATTGATTTCAATTTTGTAAGAGTTGATAACATGAATAATGTTAATGTTTATCGCCAAGTTCTGGATGCAGATCGACAAACCAGACAGCATATAGTGCAGAGATATTTTATGTAACACTTTATGTATTAGTTAAATTTTCAGTTTATAACAACAAATGCCTTGTTACACTTACTTTCTCCTATTTAGCTTGAAAATCTTAAAAATTATGATTTTAAAACTTTATTTAGATAAATTGATAGTTTCATCCCTTATACTGTGAAATTCATACATGTCAATGTTTAAAAATAAACATTATTTTTATTTCGCAATATTTTATAATATAAGTTTTACAAAAAAAAGCTCTTTCGGTTCCAATGCATCAAGCAGACTTCATGCGAGAAAAACATTTTATTAAGCAAATAGCAATATCTAATGAATATACATACCAAATCATAGATTCAATAATAAAAAAAAACGTTACCCAATGGCGATAGATTTGATCTATCCAAAACAAATCGCAGACAATTCAAATTATTTCTGTTCAACTTGTTTTAAATGCTATTCCAACATCTAATGCATCATTTAGAACATATTGTAACGCGAGTTATAGTCATTGACCCTTATAACTACCGTTATAATTATTGAACCCAACACCCGGATATGTGTAAAAGGAGAAATGCTTATTTTACTATTTCACAATTTTATACAATTCTGCTTACATGTTTTTATTCAAATTAATTCAGTCTGATTTTTATATTCTTAACAGTAACATTAAACTTATATTCCAATTTACCACTAGTTTGATTCATTTTTGTGTTTAAAATAATAAAAGTTGTTTTTAAAAATAAAGTTTTTTGAGAAAGAAACTTAAGTGGCGCAGTCAGTAGGATTTTCGTCAGGAAATCTATCGTAGATAAACCGTGAGTTTCAACTCTTTGGACGAAAACCAGAATCAACTTCAAGTTCCAGTTCCCAAGGAATCCATCGAGGAAGCCAAGGACAGATAATAGAAAAGGTCTATTGCAATAAAAAGGGCACATATGTGGTAAGAATTTTTTTTTATGTCAGACTCCTCTTCTAACGACGAATCCTTAAGCGAAATCGACAATTGTGAAGAGTTAGATTTTATTGATAATTTTAGACATTTAACTATAATGGCACCACCAGTTTTAGACATCAAAAATTTGTCAATTATTCCAAATTTTGATGGAAACATAAATAAATTGCATCGTTTCATAAATGCTTCTGAATCAATTTTACGTCACTATTTGGATAGTGAAAATATCGGTAATTTTCAGAATACATTACTTCTCAATGGTATATTAAATAAATTAGAAGGTAAAGCCGAGGAAATAGTAGCCATAACTGGCGCTAAAACTTGGAATGATATAAAAAATGCTTTAATTTTAAATTTTGGTGATCATAGGGACGAGAATTGTTTAAATCAAGATTTAGTTAATATAAGACAGCGTAATAGTGAATCTCCTTACGTATTTCATGAAAGAATTTTAAGTTTGCTCAATTCAATTTGTAATTACATAGATTTACACTATGAAAATGCAGAACGTGAATCAAAGAGAAATTTTTTCATTAAACAAGCGCTTAAGTCATTTTTAGCTGGTTTAAAGGAACCATTAGGGCCTATTATTCGTGCTATGAGACCAAATACACTAGAACAAGCGATTCAATTCATTAGAGAGGAGGATAATATTAAATATTGTCAAAGAAATCAAAATTTTGGAAATTTTAATTTTAATAATAATATTCGGAAATATCCTAACCAATCCAATATCTCACGCCAACCCCAACATTTTCAACAAACATCCCAAAGAAATTTTCAAACTCCCCAATATTTTCAACCAACAACGTCTCAAATGACAAATAATCACTCACCTCAATTTCCCAGAGGACCAATACAGATGCAACGTAACCCAAATCCACCAAATCCTAGATATCCAACAAATTCACAAGTTTTTGGTAAACCTCCAAATGTTTGGAAACAAAATCCAAATAACGTTCAATCCAAACCCGTTCCTATGTCTGTTTCAACAAGAAACACCACACCTCAATTTCGAAATACAAATAATCTCCAAAATTTCAACCAGAAACCTAATTTCCATTCTGAAGAGTTATTTAACACAGAAATTGACGAAACAAATTACGATGACAATTTTGAATATGCAAAAGAGGACAACTCTGAAAATTTTCAGGAAACTCAAATTGCATACGAAATGACTTAATAGAACTTAATATTTCCACGGACAAAAAAGAATTACCCTATATTCAAATCTCCAATCCCCCTATTAAACTATTGATAGATACCGGTGCAACAAAATCTTTTCTGAAACCTGAACTTGCCGAAAAATTTTTTAAAGATAAAATATTCAGAGAACCTTTTACAGTTTCATCAGCATTTCAGACATCAAGTCATCAAAATTGCGCAATTATTCCAATATTTTCTGAATTTAATAAGAATGATAATTTTAAGTTTCATCTTTTCAATTTTCATGAGATTTTTGATGGTCTTATAGGACTTGATAATATAAAATTATTAAAGGCACATTTAGATTTTGTAAACTCACAGTTAATTACTCCTGAAACTATTTTACCAATTTATTATCTAGAAAGTAATCCCACTATTTTTAAGAGGAAAATTGATCCTTTCACTTGTATTTTGACAAAAGTACCTGTTTCCCAAATAGAAGGAGACATTCTAATTTCTAAACAAATAATTAAAAACTGCGAAATTCCATCCACTTTATCACACGCAAATAATGGCACAGCTTTTGTAGAAATCCGTAACAATACAAATAACGAAATTATTTTTTCTTTATCTAAGCCATTACAAACTTTACCCTTTGAATATAATTGTTTTGACTTATTTCACATTGACATCCAACCAGACGAAACACATGACCAATCTGACATTGCCGAACTTTTAAGAACAGATCATTTGAACTCTGAAGAAAGAGATCAAATCATAAAACTCTGTCGGAAATATTCAGGAATATTTCACAGAGAAAAAGACCCTCTAACCTTTACTAACTGTATTAAACATTCAATAAAAACTAAAGACGAATTACCGGTATATAATAAATCATACAGATATCCTTTCATTCATAAAGAGGAAGTGCAAAAACAAATAAAATCCATGTTAGATCAGAATATTATTCGACCTAGCAACTCGCCCTGGTCATCTAACATTTGGGTAGTGCCGAAAAAAGCCGATTGTTCTGGCAAAAAGAAATGGAGGATTGTAGTAGACTACCGAAAATTAAATGAAAAAACTATTGATGACCGTTATCCAATACCCAATATAGCGGATGTACTAGACAAATTAGGTAGATGTAATTATTTTACGATTTTAGACTTGGCTAGCGGATTTCATCAAATTGAGATGAATCCCGAAGATATCCAAAAAACTGCTTTTAATGTCGAAAATGGACATTATGAGTATGTTCGAATGCCGATGGGACTAAAAAATAGTCCTGCGACATTTCAACGTGTTGTAGACAATATTATGAGGGGTTTACAAAACGAAATATGTTTAGTTTACTTAGACGACATAATAGTTTTCTCGACATCCCTACAAGAACATATTACAAATTTAGACAGAGTATTTGAAAGACTTAGAGACACAAATTTTAAAATTCAAATCGACAAATGCGAATTCTTGAAAAAAGAAGTTGCTTATCTTGGTCATTTAGTAACACCTAACGGAATAAAACCAAATCCAGATAAAATCTGTGCAATACAACGTTACCCAATACCTAAAACAACCAGAGATATCAAATCATTTTTAGGTTTACTTGGTTATTATAGACGATTCATAAAAGACTTTGCACGACTGACAAAACCTTTGACATCCTGTTTAAAAAAAGGAGCAAAAATTGAACATACCGCTGAATTTATTAGATGCTTTGAAACTTGTAAAAATTTACTCACTAACGAACCTATCCTACAATATCCAGACTTTTCTAAAGATTTTATTTTGACAACGGACGCTAGCGGATTTGCCTTAGGGGCAGTATTATCGCAAATATCATCTGGAACCGAAAAGCCTGTGGCTTATGCTTCCAGGACTCTCAACGAGTCTGAACAAAATTATAGCACTATAGAACGTGAACTTTTAGCTATCGTATGGGCTACTAAATACTTTAGGCCATATTTGTTTGGTAGAAAATTTAAAATATATTCTGATCACAAACCTCTTAAGTGGTTAATGAATCTTAAAGAACCAAATTCTAGACTTGTAAGGTGGAGGCTTAAACTCGAAGAATTTGATTACGAAATTGAGTACAAAAAAGGCTCTGCGAATTCTAACGTAGACGCACTTTCTCGGGTTGAAATACATACAAAAGAACTAATTGACTTTTACACTGAAAGCTTTGATGACTCCTTTTTACAAAACCAACGAGACGAAGATCAAGATAACGAATCCATAATTGTAAACGTAGATGAACCCCCAATTACAAACGTAGACGAACCCCCAATTACAAACGATGACGATAATGACACTGTTCATACAAGCGAAGAGGACCCTATTTTAGGTATGAAAATTTCTGAAAAATGTCTTAACTCTTTCGACCATCAAATAATATTTAATTTTGTCTTACACTCTCCCACAAGACCTAAAACAGAACAGGTATTTCCTAACAAAAAACGGCTTCATTTGCAAATTTCAATTAAAGATTTCCATAAAGACGTTATAAATGTTTTCAAAAATTATATTGATCCAAAATTTACTTATGGTGTGCATTTTCAACGTCATGAGTACATCCCTCGAGTATTAGAAATATTACAGACAACTTTTAAAAATTCTGCTTATAAACTAATACAATGTAATGAAATATTAACAGACATAACTGACAAGGACGAACAACACGAAACTATAAGATTATTTCATGAGGATAGAAATAATCATCGTGGAATACTTGAAACCGAAACAAGAATAAAACGGACATACTTTTGGACCAGAATGAAAAATGACATTACAGACTTTATTAACAAATGTGATATTTGTCAAACAAACAAATATGACAGAAATCCACCGAAACAGAAACTAATGATAAGTCCAACACCCTCAAAACCACTTGAAATTATATTTTGCGACACTCTTTCTGCTCAAGGTCACAAATTTTTAACAATAATCGATACTTTTTCAAAATATGGTCAAGCATACCCACTAGCAGCATTAAACGGCATAGAAATCACAAGAGCATTTTTAACATTTATGTCTCACCATGGTGTCCCGAGTTTAATTGTAATGGACAATGGTACCGAACTCAAAAATTCAATTGTGCAAGAATTTCTAGATGTTCATAAAATAAAAACCCACTATGTTACCCCAAATAGTACACAGTCAAAAGGTGCAATTGAACGTTTTCACTCTACTATTATCGAACATTTGCGCATCATTAGAGCAAAAAATGACGGTAAAATAAATATTCTTAATGATATGACCTATGCTATTTTAGGCTATAATAATTCGATACACTCTGTAACAAAACAGAAGCCAATCGATATACTAAATGGACATTTTGATTCAAAAGAATTATTTGATATAAACCTTGATCAAACCCTTATTAATAACTACGTTCAAGAACATCGACAAGTTACTACGGAAATTTATAAAAAATTAAACGAAACACTAAGTTCTCAAAAAGAGGCGACCGTAACCTACCACAATCAAAACCGACATGACCCATTACAGTACGAACCTGGCATTGACATATATAAAAAGAATACAACACAAACTAGGAACAAACTTAACCCAAAGTTTTATAAAACAACAACCCTCTCTGACAAGGGTATAAAAATAAAAACAAATAAAAATAAACTTTTACATAAACAAAATCTTAAAAGACCAAAAGCTAATCAGAAAAAATTGTTACAGGGCGCTACTAGTCCTTCCAGTCCTATTCCTTCCACTAGTAAAGGGTGAAGAAATCCTAATCAATAAATTAAATAATAATCCTGGCATCCTTCCGTACAAACTAGGCACAGCAAAATTAAAAGCAAGTGTTCACACTTTCCTTCATTATTACGATTTATCTCCTATAGGTAAAGAAATTGAAACTTTAAAATATGCATATAATAATGTAACATTAGCGATTCAATCAGGGCTTAGCCACCCTTATTTTCGAGAGCTCGATTATTTTGATCGTGCCCTTCTTTATCAAATAAAATCTGCTGAACAAAAATTCCACTCTCTAATGCCATCGTCTAGAGTAAAAAGAGGTCTCATCAATGGATTAGGTTCAGTAATTAAAAGTATCTCAGGTAATCTTGATGCAAATGATGCAACGTACTATGATCAAGCAATATTTGATTTACAAAATAATGAAAAAGAAATCGTGCAAAAACTTAATCAGCAAATTTCACTTACAACTGACATTATTGAAAATTTTAATGATACAGTATCACTTATAAAGAGTAATCAAGAAACAATATTTTCTGGAATTCAGACAATACGTAATTCACTGAATACATTCATATTTCAATTCAACGATTACATGCAAACTCGAAATGTTTTAGATCAATTAAATGTTAACTTTAATATTATTTTACATCTCTTAAGTCAGATAGAAAATGCTATAACATTTGCTAGATTAGGAGTTTTACACACTAGTATAGTAGATATAAATGAAATGAATTCTATAATTGATACAGTATTAAAATATCACTCTAGAAATGAAATAATTTTTCCAAATATAAGCAATGACACGCATAGATATTATGAAATTTTAAAAATTGAAGCGTACTACTCTGATACAAAAATCGTTTTCGCTGTTCACTTTCCTATTGTTTATCCTGAAACCTTTTCATATTATCATCTTTTCTCTATCCCTACAACAAACCACACAACTATCATACCTCGCAACACCTTTCTGACAATGAACGAAAACTATTACCAATATCACTCGATGCCCTGCCTAGACCTAAAGCCAAACTATTATTGTCCCGATGGAAATCTGTCTGTAGGAGACGAAGAAGAAGATTGCATTTTCCAGTTACTTCAGCTTCAATCAAATCCAAAAAACTGCCAAAGTATTCCTATCAAAATCTCGAAAAACGTAATCCAGCCAATTGATGAGTCACATTATATAGCCATTTTCGTTAATCAAACTAAAATTAAAACAATATGTACAAGTACCGACTTTTCCATCCTGGAAGGAAATTTTTTGATATCTATTCCATATCAGTGTAAATTTCTGGTAGAAAAACAACAATATATCAATCAACAATTGATTTCACGAGGCCAGCCGTTACTACTTCCCGAATTGAAAGTTACCTATGGTGAAAAAGAAGAAAACGTTCCAGAAATTTCCTTAGAAACAGTTCCCTTAGATAAAATTCACAAACTTCTTAATAAACAAAGTGAAATCCAGCCTATAGTGTTAAAACATTTACAAAAGACCTCTATTAATTATAGTAATATAGTAATTTTTATTTTAATAGTAGTTAGTGTTCTTTGGATAGTAGTTAGTTATATCGTTAAAAGAAAAATCAAGAGAAGTAATTCAACCATCAAAGAAGACGAACCAAGAGAAGAAGTGAAATTAGAAGAGCGACCGGAGGCAAGTCCTAGGGCATTTTTCACTCCATGAAACATGCCAGAATCTTAGAAGGGAGGAGTTATAGTCATTGACCCTTATAACTACCGTTATAATTATTGAACCCAACACCCGGATATGTGTAAAAGGAGAAATGCTTATTTTACTATTTCACAATTTTATACAATTCTGCTTACATGTTTTTATTCAAATTAATTCAGTCTGATTTTTATATTCTTAACAGTAACATTAAACTTATATTCCAATTTACCACTAGTTTGATTCATTTTTGTGTTTAAAATAATAAAAGTTGTTTTTAAAAATAAAGTTTTTTGAGAAAGAAACTTAAGTCGCGTTTACTTTCTTCTACACGTCACTATGGTCACCCTTAATGCTAATTTACGGTTTAAAGCTCGGGCGCCAGATTTTTAACGTGGTTTGCTCCACGGCCCCTTGACCCTTAGCGTCAAGAGTTCCGGATAGCCTCAGATGGAGCTTACGGCGAATTCCAAGGGTCTGGTTAAATTTACTTTAACTAATTCTATACAATTCGGACGAGCCCAATATCGGTACTCCAAGTATTGAGTTACGGAAAGTCTTTGGTTTATTAATACTCTGTGGTCTATTTGATTTATATATCTATGATGACAGTCAAAATATCGGGAAAAATAAAGTAACGGACGTAACGGTCACAGCCGGTCAAGTTATCAAATACGGTACAAATCTGCTGGGTAACTGAACAAGTTAAAGCTTAGCCTCTTCCATGTTCGAGAAACCCTTTTGATTTAGAGGAAATACGGGAAACTATTCTTTATACAAAAAAAACTATTGATCCACGACACGGCGAAAGAACGGTCTAAATCTGCCGGTAAATCGAACAAGTTATGGCTTAGCCTCTTCCAAGTTCGATAAACCCTTTGGATTTAAGAGAAATACAGAAAGCTAGTTTTGGATAATACAAAAAAAACTATTGAACCACGAGACGGCGAAAGAACGGTTTAAATCTGCCGGTAAATCGAACAAGTTATGGCTTAGCCTCTTCCAAGTTCGATAAACCCTTTGGATTTAAAAGAAATACAGAAACTAATCTTTGGGACAATACAAAAAAACTATTGGACCACGAAACGGCGAAATAACGTTCTAAATCTGCCGGTAAATCGAACAAGTTATGGCTTAGCCTCTTCCAAGTTCGATAAACCCTTTGGATTTAAGAGAAATACAGAAAGCTAGTTTTGGATAATACAAAAAAAACTATTGAACCACGAGACGGCGAAAGAACGGTTTAAATCTGCCGGTAAATCGAACAAGTTATGGCTTAGCCTCTTCCAAGTTCGATAAACCCTTTGGATTTAAAATAAATACAGATAACTAGTTTTTGGATAATAAAAAAAACTATTGAACCACGAGACGGCAAAAGAACAGTTTAAATCTGCCGGTAAATCGAACAAGTTATGGCTTAGCCTCTTCCAAGTTCGATAAACCCTTTGGATTTAAAATGAATACAGATTAGTTTTTGGATAACAAAGAAAACTATTGAACCACGAGACGGCGGAAGAACGTTTAAATCTGCCGGTAAATCGAACAAGTTATGGCTTAGCCTCTTCCAAGGTCGATAAACCCTTTGGATTTAAAATAAACACGAGCACAAATAAGGAAGTAGTATAATCTACCATTCGAAAAGAAGTTCACTAATTTAAAAGTACCTGATTTTTGACACACAGAGTATGAATATAAGACCGGAATAAAATTAAATTGTCGAAATCCATTCGATTGTTAAGTATATATAAAACGGCAGAAAGTAAAAGCTTAAAAAAAAACCACTAGGAAACCGGATAATACTTCACGTCGATTTAAGAATTAATATATTAATCACAGTTATAAAACATTGAAAGAAAATTATATTTTACTACAAATCTTTATTGTTACTTTTTAACACAAAAACCCAAAAACAGGGAAAAACTATTTCCCTTCAACAAACGGACGGTAATTATTTCTTCAGAAAAGAATACAGTGAATAATTTTATATTTAGCGGCGGTACGGAAAGTTTTCATATGCACAGGAAATTTGAAAAATAAGTTACCTTCTCAAATAAAAGTCCGGGTCCGGAAAAACACTTAAACTTAACTTTTCTAACACAATTTTATTCAAAGGTCACTACTACGATTCGCTACGATTCTCTCGATCTATCAAATTTTGCCCCTTTTATATTTTCCCTTTCTGCTCTCTATTTCGACCAGCCAGTGTAAAAATTCTTAATTACAGCAAAAAGTTTGTCATATACTGAACGGCTTTCGGATTTAATTAAAAGGTAAATATACTGAATGTCCTGTGAGTTGAAGAATTTAAATATCGGAAACGGAAAACATTTTTATATGTTACGATTTGACGATACGTACCCTTGGACTAATAATAAAAAAACTATATACAGAAAAAATAGGAAAACCACTACGGTTACAGAAAAGGAATCGGAATGTATGTAACGAGTTATGTGAAACACAAATAAAACGTTAGTTAAAAAGAAAATGAAAGAAGTAAACCTCAATTCGGTACCAAAAAAAATAACTCGTTACACACCCCCCTTTCTTCGGAAAAAAAAATTAATTTACGAAAGTGCAACTTTCGCCATTACTTTTTTTTAAACAAGATTGATATCTATATATACAAAAAAAATGAGTAGACCCAATAAACGGGGTTCCTGACTAGCGGTCTTACAGCCTGGAGCGTCGGCTTCGGGTTGAGCGGTCTGGATTCACTGGTCCTCTTCCACGGGATGACTGCCGGTGATACGTCCTGGAGCAGCGTCCGGCTGCTTCCAGTGCGGTTCGGGGATGTTCAGGGCCGATGCTACATTGTACGGCGGCGTCCTGCGTTCGTCGGGGTTGGTTGACCTTGGCGGCCAGGTAAACTTGGACCGCCATCAATCAGGTACGGGGTGGTGTTTGGCCACAGGGGCATTCCCTGGACATCAGGCCAACTTGTCCGCAACGGGAACAAAATAAGACATACGGTCGGCTGCAGGTCTCACGGCGGTGACCAGTTGTTCCACATCTCCAGCAAAGATCATCGGTCAGATGGATGAAGGCTCGGGATCCTTCCAATTGGAGGCTCGTCGGGACGGATACTTCCAAAATGTCCATCGGTGTATCAGGGTTCATCTATTAAAACAAAAAAAACAATAAGCCATCTCCCTTTTTTTTTACGAGAATACGGAAACAAAACGAACATTTACCAGAACAATCTTACTATGACGGCGGACGGTGAGGTTTGTGGCGTTTACGGGGCCGGCGGAATCTGTACGGCGACTCCTTTTCCTTGCCGGTCGTATAGGCGGACCCTACACCATTTCTTGGGGTTTGTCTCCTCGGGTCGGAAGCACTGTGCCTTCTCGGCCCAGGCCCTTGGCCATGGTTCGTGGCGAGGTATTTTGACCGCGAAGTCTAAGACCTCCCAGCCAAGGACTTTGTTGTTCTGTCCTGACGAGGGCTTTGGTCCCGGAGCGACGGAAGGAGGTGACGGCTCTAATATCTCCCATGGCACCTGTGGCTGTGGTCGCGGTGGATCTGACTCCAGGGCCGAAAGCGAGTGCCAGACTTCCGTATTGCCCTGTGTTACCGTCTCGTGCACTTTTATAGTTCCTTCCTCGGCGGGGACAATAGTTTCTCGCTCGTAGAGGGTGCATACCAAGAACTTCTCGGTATACACCCCTGGTACTGGCTGAGTCGGTGTTCGAGGTGGAGTTTGGCCGGGACTATACGGGCGTAAGCCGAAGTTCTCGTCGAAGGCCTCTTCGAATTGTTCGGCGGTCCCATTCCACTGCCACCAGTCTTCTTCAAAAAGGTCGTCGATGGCCGACGGGGAGTAAGGAGAGGTCAGGTCGATTATGTCGGGGCTTAGCGGAATCAACGGCGGTGGTTGGTTATGGTCGTCCATTCTATGAGAAAAAACAAAAATCTTTTACTGATTGGCGGGTTTTAAATCTTTTATATATATCCGGTTACACCGCTTTCCTTTTTCGTCGCGCAAGTCATATATAACCGGCGAAATGACTCGTACGACCTCATACGGCCCGGAATATTTCGGAGCGAGTTTCGCGGCGACGTGATCAACGGCAGAGGATAACAGATGTTCCTTTTTCATAACCTTGTCTCCGATAGTGCACTTCCAGTCTCTACGGCGCAGATTATAGTTACGACTTTGACTGGTAAATGCTCGGGACAGGTTGAGACGGACTAGGTCGAAGCACTCTTGCAGTTTCTCGACTCGCAAGAGATGCGGCTTCGGCTCTTTGGTAGGGTCGTTCAGTCCGGCGTCTTCTTCCGGACTTTTCTCGGTATCATTTTCCACCTCTCTTCGGAAGGATTTCGGTGTCTCGGGTTCTGTCCCAAAATTTAGGAAGATAGGTGTGAATCCAGTCGAGTCATGTCTTGAGTTATTCATTGCAAACTTCAAGTCCGGCAACCTCATATCCCAGTCTCGGTTATCCGCTTCGCAATATTGCGCAATCATTGTTTTCAGGGTGCGGTTGGCTCGTTCTACTGGATTCGGTTGCGGTGTATACGGCGGAGTGAAACGGTGTCGGATTCCTAATCCCCTCAGCATATCCTTGAACAGTTTACTGTCATACTGAGTTCCATTGTCGGTCAGAACGGTACGGGGACATCCAAATATTGTCAATATCTCTTCATGAAAGGCTGTACTTATGCTACTGGCAGTAGCATTCCTCAACGGTTTACATTGTACCCATTTAGTGAATCGGTCTTGAAACATAATGATGTAACAGTTACCCTTTTTACTTCGGGGTAACGGTCCAATTATATCGGAACTAACGGTTTGCCATGGTTGTCGGTTTGGTGATGGTTGCATCTCCCCTGGGAGCTTTTGTTGAGATGGTTTGTACTTTTGACATTGCAGACATCTTTTTACGTACTTGGTGATGTCTCTGAACATTCCTGGCCAATAGTACAACTTTGCAATCCGGGTGATGGTTTTAGCAATCCCTAGATGTCCAGCGTTTGGAGCATCATGGTTTTCTTGAAGGATTCGGGTTCGGTCGGGTTTTGCTATGCACAGTTTTCATGGATCGGACATTTCTGGTTCCCTGAAATCGTTGATGTCCCAGAAATGACGGTATAGACGGTCTTCCTTTATGCAGTAGTCCGGAAACTTTTCTGGATCCTTCAGGACCTCTTCTTTCCTGTTCCGGTACCACGAACAATCGGCGGTTACATCGGTCAGACAGAGTGCAGACGGTTTCGGAAGTCATTGGTAGCGGATTTCTGGACAAAGCATCAGCCACACGATTTAGAGCACCTTTACGGTACTGTATCTCGAAATCATACTGTTGTAGAAAAATACTCCACCTCGCTAGACGTCCGGACGGACTAGATATGGAATGCAGCCATCTAAGGGATTGATGATTGGTAACAACCGTGAAATGGTAGCCCTCTAAATAAGAACGCATCTTTTCAATCTCCCAGACAATGGCAAGACACTCTTTCTCGGTGACGGAGTAGTTTTTCTCGGTAGGACTCAGGGTGCGACTTGCATACGCTACCACGTGCTCGTGGCCATCTTTCTGTTGGGTAAGGGCTATTCCCAAACCATATTCGGAGGCATCGGTCTGCAGAGTGAACGGTACGGTGAAATCAGGACAACTTATAACGGGTGCTTCTGCCAGACAGGTTTTAATCAAAGCGAAAGCGGTTTCTTGTTCCTCAGTCCACTTCCATCGCTGAGACTTACGGAGCAATTTTGTCAACGGAGCCACCTTTTCTGAAAACGATGGCACAAATCTCCTATACCAGGAGGCAGCTCCCAAAAATCTTCTCAGTTCTCGGATATTTCTTGGTGCTGAAAATTTCACAATAGTTTCTACCTTCTCGGGATCGGTACGGATTCCATCTCCAGTAATTACATGTCCTAAGTATTTCATGTACGGTAGACAGAAATGACATTTCTCCGGATTAAGTTTCAGCTGTGCCCCTCGTAGTCGGCGGAACACTTCGGACAGATTTTCCAGGTGTTGATCTAACGTTTCCCCCAGAACGATGATGTCATCCAGATACGCAAAAGCGTAAGGATCTAGATCGGGACCTATTAATCTATCAACCAGTCTCTGGAAGGTAGCAGGTGCGGAATGTAAACCAAATGGCAGACCGTGAATTGGAACAATCCACGTCCTAGTGCGGTGAAGGAGGTAATGGGTTTACTTTCGGGCATTAACGGAACCTGCCAATATCCACTCTTCAAATCCAAACTGGAAATATACTTGGCTTTTCGCAGTTTATCCAGTATAGCGTTAATAAACGGGAGAGGGTAAGCGTCCTTCATTGTTACCTCGTTAACTTTTCGGAAATCGATACAAAAACGGTTTTTCCCATCTTTCTTCTTTACAATGACTATCGGAGAACTCCACGGACTTGTAGAGGGTTCGATCACTCCCTCTGCCAACATGGCGTCTATTTCAGTATTGCAAATTTCCTGCATTTTCGGATTCTGGGGTCGGTATCTTTGTTTAATCGGACGGGCTTGCAGCAATCGGATTTCATGCTCAACTAGTGTCGTCGGACCTCGTAAAGATTTAAATTTCGGTAACTCTTGGTCTAGGAAGGTGTTCAATCTGTCTGTCTGTTCTTTTGATAAATTACTTTGGGCAAGCGGAACTATGGTTTCCAACGGACAGCCTATAAAAACATACTTCTCGTCATCCCCTAAATCTTCCAGGGAGAACGCAGATGTTACAAAAACGGTTTGCTCCAGGGAAGACGCAGAGACTTCGGAAACAGGTTGCTCCTTGTCGACCCCTAACTCCAGGGAAGACGCAGAGACTTCAAGAACGGCTTGCTCTTTGTGAACCCCTAACACCAGGGAAGACTCAGAGACCACAACACAAGATTTTTCTTCATAAACCCCTAACAACACCGGGGAAAATTCAGAAATTTCAACAACGGATTGCTCCTTGTCGACCCCTAACTCCAGGGAGGACGCAGAGACTTCGGAAACAGGTTGCTCCTTGTCGACCCCTAACTCCAGGGAAGACGCAGAGACTTCAAGAACGGCTTGCTCTTTGTCAACCCCTAACACCAGGGAATACTCAGATACCTCAACACAAGATTTTTCTTCATAAACCCCTAACAGCACCGGGGAAAATTCAGAAATTTCGACAACGGATTGCTCCTTGCCGATCCCTAACCCCAGGGAGGACGCAAAGACTTCAAGGACGGACTGCTCTTCGTCAGGAGACGCAGAGACTTCGGAAACAAATTCTTTTTTGTCAACCTCTAAGACCCGGGAAGACGCAGATACTTTGACAGACAGATTTCCAGAACAGCGGTGTTCAGTAACAAGATGGTTGGTATCTTCATTGCATATTATCGGTACAGCGGCACCGATTTCTTTCCTAGGCGGGTTCACGGCCTCCAATATCCCAACAGGACTGGCCAGTTGTGAACTCCTCACTAATTTATCATTTACGTATATTTCACCGGTTCCTAACTCCAGCCGGAAATTATACTTCTGTAGGACATCATGTCCCAATACAATGTCGGTTATTAATCCGGGGAAATGCTCTAACGAACCCTCCATATTGACGTCATTGATCTTCCAGTTCAATTCATATATGTCGGTGATGGAGACTAAATTTCCATTAGCTAAACGGGCCTTCGTAGCTTGACGGGCGGTAGTTTACTTCATTTGGGAAAATGTCTTAGCTATTTGATCACCAATATATGACTTCGCTGCTCCGGTATCTAACAATGCTTGAAATTTCTGATTTCCAATTTCAACGTCTATGTGCGGAAGCTGTGTCGGCCTCTCTTCGGTACAACTTCGGATTAGTTTTCCTGCTTCCTGCAGGAACAATCTCTGGAAAATACTCCTTCCTTATTGCAACGGGAACAGAATATCTTCGGCGGGTTTTGACAATTATTCCAGTAGTGGCCGGATTCACCACAACGGAAACAAGTGATTGGACGGGAAGATGATCCAGACGCTTGAGGAGTGGCGTCGGACGGCGGACGATGAAGAGTGTCAGTCGGTGACGGTTGATATCGACCGGCGATGGGCTCTCTGGATGGGCCAGGAGCTGAGTTATGAGAAGGTCCATATCGTGGTGTACTCAACAACTGCGGTCTGACTGGTCCACGATTCGGTCCACTGTGGCTAGGTACATTCTGGAGTTCCTTCCTGAGGAGCTCATATTCTCTTACCACCTGACAAAAAGTGGAGAAATCGTCAAAGTCCCCTTTTCGAACTTGCAGACGGTATTCCGGCAACAGATTACTGTACAGCCAAGCCAACTGTTGTGCGGGAGTTAGCTTACCATGGCGTCGCATCAGAGTTTGTAGCTTGGTTATATATGTTGCGGCGGACTCATTCCTTCTTTGCAGACGACGGCTTATTTCTGCTTCTAATTCCTCTTCATAATTTACCGGATAGAAGAGAATTCGGAAATCTGCCTCAAAGTCATCCCAGGTCGTGTACCTACTTCGGTTGTTACGGTACCAAAGTGCCGGTTCACCTGACAATAATTCTGGTAGCACCGGAAGCAAATTATTTTTTGGAACATTCTTTGCGGTACTTATTTCTTCAATTCTTTCTATAAATGCGGCCGGGTCTCCCCGGTTTCCAAAAGATACCTTCCAATCATTTACATTTATCGGTGGGATGGCCATGACGGTCGAAACGGTTACGGTATCGGATTGATCAGAAACGGGTTGCGGAGAAATATTTTCTCGCCTTGAAAATCGTACCAGTCTCCTTCGTTTCTCCGGAACGGTTCCAGCAACTGATAAATTTCTCTTTGCTAGCTCGGTATTAAGACCCTCGTTTCTCAGTAAATATACCCAACTTACTCGATGGTCTGAGCCTTCCTCCACGGAAATGACGGTCGGTAGCTGGGCCGGTACTGTAGGAACGGATTCGGATTTTTCAGTTTCGTCCTGATCGAACAAATCGGGCAAGCCAATATCGTCGGAGTTCCTTCTTGACATTAGTCTTCTACTCTCCTCAAGCTCCTCCTTCTTCCTTCTTCAGTAAAAAAAATCAACAATGGAGGAAAGAAAGAGAAAAAACAAATATATCACCGGTAGAACGGCCACTTTTCAAATAAACAGTACGGAAAAATAGTAAATCAAAAGGGAATAACGGTACCTGGTTCAAATCAACCATTCGGCTGCAAATAACCCAGTAAAGAAAAAAAATATATAAACGGTCCAGCAACAATACGCTTCTCAAATATACTCGATACAAAAAAAAACCTTCAACGAACTAACAGTCTCTGCTCTACTCAGCAATGCGGAGAAAAAAAACAATCTAAAACGGAATTTAATGGTCACTGTTTTTTCAACAATCGGGTCCCTGCTCGGGCGCCATTTTGTAACGCGTTTACTTCCTTCTACACGTCACTATGGTCACCCTTGATGCTAATTTACGGTTTAAAGCTCGGGCGCCAGATTTTTAACGTGGTTTGCTCCACGGCCCCTTGACCATTAGCGGTCAAGAGTTCCGGATAGCCTCAGATGGAGGTTACGGCGAATTACAGGGGTCTGGTTGAATTTACTTTAACTAATTCTATACAATTCGGACGAGCCCAATATCGGTACTCCAAGTATTGAGTTACGGAAAGTCTTTGGTTTATTAATACTCTGTGGTCTATTTGATTTATATATCTATAATGACAGTCAAAATATCGGGAAAATTAAAGTAACGGACGTAACGGTCACAGCCGGTCAAGTTATCAAATACGGTACAAATCTGCTGGGTAGCTGAACAAGTTATGGCTTAGCCTCTTCCATGTTCGAGAAACCCTTTTGATTTGGAGGAAATACGGGAAACTATTCTTTATACAAAAAAAACTATTGATCCACGACACGGCGAAAGAACGGTCTAAATCTGCCGGTAAATCGAACAAGTTATGGCTTAGCCTCTTCCAAGTTCGATAAACCCTTTGGATTTAAAAGAAATACAGAAACTAATGTTTGGGACAATACAAAAAAACTATTGGACCACGAAACGGAGAAATAACGTTCTAAATCTGCCGGTAAATCGAACAAGTTATGGCTTAGCCTCTTCCAAGTTCGATAAACCCTTTGGATTTAAGAGAAATACAGAAAAATAGTTTTGGAAAATACAAAAAAAAAACTATTGAACCACGAGACGGCGAAAGAACGGTTTAAATCTGCCGGTAAATCGAACAAGTTATGGCTTAGCCTCTTCCAAGTTCGATAAACCCTTTGGATTTAAAATAAATACAGATAACTAGTTTTTGGATAATAAAAAAAACTATTGAACCACGAGACAGCGAAAGAACGGTTTAAATCTGCCGGTAAATCGAACAAGTTATGGCTTAGCCTCTTCCAAGCTCGATAAACCCTTTGGATTTAAAATGAATACAGATAACTAGTTTTTGGATAACAAAAAAAAACTATTGAACCACGAGACGGCGAAAGAACGGTTTAAATCTGCCTGTAAATCGAACAAGTTATGGCTTAGCCTCTTCCAAGTTCGATAAACCCTTTGGATTTAAAATAAATACAGATAACTAGTTTTTGGATAACAAAAAAAAACTATTGAACCACGAGACGGCGAAAGAACGGTTTAAATCTGCCGGTAAATCGAACAAGTTATGGCTTAGCCTCTTCCAAGTTCGATAAACCCTTTGGATTTAAAATAAACACGATCACAAATAAGAAAGTAGTATAATCTACTATTTAAAAAGAAGTTCACTCATTTAAAAGTACCTGATTTTTGACACACAGAGTATGAATATAAGACCGGAATAAAATTAAATTGTCGAAATCCATGCGATTGTTAAGTATATATAAAACGGCAGAAAGTGAAAGCTTAAAAAAAACCACTAGGAAACCGGATAATACTTCACGTCGATTTAAGAATTAATATATTAATCACAGTTATGAAGCATTGAAAGAAAATTATATTTTACTACAAATCTTTATTGTTACTTTTTAACACAAAAACCCAAAAACAGGGAAAAACTATTTCCCTTCAACAAACGGACGGTAATTATTTCTTCAGAAAAGAATACAGTGAATAATTTTATATTTAGCGGCGGTACGGAAAGTTTTCATATACACAGGAAATTTGAAAAATAAGTTACCTTCTCAAATAAACGTCCGGGTTCGGAAAAACACTTAAACTTAACTTTTCTAACACAATTTTATTCAAAGGTCACTACTACGATTCGCTACGATTCTCTCGATCTATCAAATTTTGCCCCTTTTATATTTTCCCTTTCTGCTCTCTATTTCGACCAGCCAGTGTAAAAATTCTTAATTACAGCAAAAAGTTTGTCATATACTGAACGGCTTTCGGATTTAATTAAAAGGTAAATATACTGAATGTCCTGTGAGTTGAAGAATTTAAATATCGGAAACGGAAAACATTTTTATATGTTACGATTTGACGATACGTACCCTCGGACTAATAATAATATACAAAAAAAATAAGAAAACCACTACGGTTACAGAAAAGGAATCGGAATGTATGTAACGAGTTATGTGAAACACAAATAAAACGTTAGTTAAAAAGAAAATAAAAGAAGTAAACCTCAATTCGGTACCAAAAAAAATAACTCGTTACAATATAAGAACGTTGGTTCAATTTTAAGTAATGTTAAAGAGAAGACACTATCACTTGAGAAATCTGGTGTCTATAAAATCAACTGCTCTGAGTGTGATGCAGTACATATTGGTCAAACAAGAAGAAATCTTAATAAAAGGTATAGTGAGCATCTTGGAGCCTACAGAAACAATCAACAGATCAAATTTCGCAAAACCACAAACCAAATTTGAACAATCAAATACAGTTACTACATGACTGTCAGGATTATACTAAACTTAACTGTTTAGAATCTTCAGAGATAAGTAGGTACTCTAAGGATCCTCAGAATACCCTTATAAATGAACAAATAGATACTTTACAATCTCCTTTGTTAGACTGTTTGACCGATATATTTTTTTGTGTTTCCACCTATCTTTTCTATATTCTGCTCTTCACGAAAATATGTACTATACACTGTGTCCGTAAAGTATGGAACACATTCATTTTAGCTAAACAGACCATTTTAAGAAATAATCCTGAAACACATCGATTTTCGATTTCAATTTACCGTATTTTAAAATAATAAACTAATATACAGGGTGAATTACTTTCGAGTAATGACGTCACCGTCATTTTTTTAAATGGAACACCCCCATTTTGTCTCAATTTTCGGATTACTCTAGCTGACCTGATTCCAAAAATGTATCACATGTTGATTCCAATTGGTACAGGTTGGACAAAAATACAATAGTTTTGTGTGTGCTCATAAAGTAATCCTGGAGGTTTTGATGAAAGTTTATGGTTTCAACAGGATGGTGCACCTCCACATTATGCTGTAGATATTAGAAGGTAACTAGATGAAATTTTTCCGAACAGGTGGATTGGTAGACGTGGACCTATTGAATGGCCATTGAAGTCACCAGATTTCAATCCTTTGGATTATTTTATGTGGGGCCATCTGTAGAATGTTGTGTATCAAACGAAACCAGCAAATATTCAAGAATTAAAAGAGAGAATTCGGACAGCAATAAACAATATTTCTCAAGACACAATAAACAAGGCTCAACAAGAATTTGTACACCGTTTGGGTTACTGTCAAATACAGCAAGGGCTGCAGTTCGAACATTTATAAAGTCATGTATTTCATTATATTCTGTCTGCTAGACAATAAGTATTTTTCATAATATTGTTAATTTAACTAATAGATAATGTTACGCGTTACTTTACGAGCACACACAAAACTATTGTATTTTTGTCCATCCTGTACCAATTGGAATCAACATGTGATACATTTTTGGAATCAGCTCAGCTAGAGTAATCCGAAAATTGAGACAAAATGGAGGCGTTCCATTTAAAAAAAATGACGGTGACGTCATTACTAGAAATTAATTCACCCTGTATATTAGAATATTATTTTGAAATACGGTAAATTAAAATCAAAAATCGACATAATTCAGGATTATTTCTTAAAATGGCCTGTTTAGCTAAAAATGAATTTGTTCCATACTTTACGGACACAGTGTACATATACACCTTTTAACTTGACTAATAATACACTTGTTCACTTTATATAATTTCCCTATCTATATGATACCTATTACTATCATAACCTAAAAGTCTTCCTTTCACTTTCTTGGTTACATAATAAACAATGTTTCCATTCCACCCCTTGAGAATGATGTATAAACATCGAAACCGGTCGGGTTTTTTGTAAAACTTATATTATAAAATATTGTGAAATAAAAATAATGAGTATTTTTAAACATTGACTTTATTTAGATGTATTACTTCAGATTTGAATAGATGAGGCTTTTACTTGATGAAGATTAATACTTATATATATATATACCTTTTAACAGGCCTTTTAGGCCCATAGCTTTGTAATTCCTTCCCATATTTTTCTATCTTTGGCCTTTTCTCTCCATCGATTCACATTCTTTTCTTCCAGGTCATCTAGTACCACCTCCCTCCATCTTTTTCTTGGTCTGCCTCTTTTCTTCTTGCCTTCCGGAACTCTCCATGCTATTTGTTTCACTATTCTTCCTCCTTCCATCCTTTCTATGTGCCCTAACCACTGAAGTCTTCTTGATGTAATAGTTTAATCTCTTTTGGGTTCACGATAAATGTTATATAATTCTTCGTTAGTCCTTCTCATATACACCCCTTCTACTTTTTTTCCTCCCAGAATTCTTCTTAACATTTTCCTTTCCCATCTAATTACACTTTCTTTTTGTTTTTTGTTTAAAACCCACGTCTCACAACTATACAATATCGTAGGCTTCAATATAGTATTGTACAATCTTAGTTTTGATTTCCTTGACAGATGCTTTGACCGGACTAGGTGATTTATTGCTCCTGCACTTTTGTTAGCTTTCATGATTCTATGATTAATTTACTTTTCGTTACTACAATCACTATTTAACAGGGTTCTGTCACGGTTTGATTTGAGCATTAAATATTTTTGAGCCACCTCGTATACATGAATTATAACTTTCAGTATTTTAAGATCATTTTGGTATATTTGAGTGAAATTTCTTATTAATATATCCACTGCTGACTACCTATTATGCCCAGTTCACATTTTACTTCAACTAAGTAGTTATTTAATTTTTTTTTCCAATTTGTATACCTTTATTGCTCCGTTTTATGGTAGTTGCATATAGGGAAATGGTATTGTGTTTTGCTGAAAGCAACATCTCCATGAAATAGTTTGGTAAAACGAAGGGTTTTGTATTAGTGTATTGTGTTCATTAGTATGTATTTTAATTCCGGTTTGTTTTATTTCACACCAGATCTAATTAATTTTCTGCATAATCAATTTTTGGGTTAGCTTTGACACGTGGCGATTAGTCTGATTAGGGGTAGAGTGCGTTTTCCCTATTATTTTACATTTTTAATTTGAATGAACCAAAATTTATTTTCTGTTATTCATTACTGGCCAGGATTATTGAACATATTTTCATAATTTGTGGAAAATATAGTGTTTAATTTTGTTTTACCATGTGCTAAATCTCATTTTCTATTGGGACACGGTTTTCTTATTTCATATAATTCATTGAGAACAGGAATCTGTGTGAACTCGAACAGACAATGGCGGTACAATTTTTTTATTATGATTATCAAAATTTTTTTTTAGGCTCTATTCGAAAAAAACTGTATCTTCCCTTTAATATTTTATGTATTATTCGCATCAATTAATAATGAATGATCATATACCCACTAGATATTTATTTATTTGTTTTTAGTTGTTACTCTGATCTATGTCTATTAATTCATTATTTATTACATTTTGTTGAGTAACATCAGGTGACATAATTTAAGTCAGTGTAAGTCATTTTGGGGTTTGTTGGACAAAAATATTCTTTTTATTGATTTTATATACTGTTTAATTTAAGATACATTTAATTTATTACTAATTCTTTGTGTTACCCCTTTACTGTTGATTCAGTTGTTCGATTTTCCTAGATACATATATATATATTTTTTTTGGATTATACATATTGGCTGAGTTTACAAGCTCCATGTATCTGAATTATATAAAATGTTTTTTTAAGCCATTATATTTTAAATGGGTACCTACTTATTTATAAATAATAGATTTAGAATTTTTGTTGAAAATTTGGGACTCTGTACATAGACAATATTAAGACTATTTTGTTATTACTGAATCAACTTCTAGCATGTCAAATTATTTTATTATTTTTGGAACCTCCCTATAACATTTTATTATCATGATTGGTAGCCTAATTAGTACTGATTGTATTGTAGGGTTTTGAGTACGGGCTACAAGTTTTGTAAAGGCCAGATAGCCTATACCAGGTAGCAGCTAGTCACTCTATTTTCAATACTCCATTCGACCATATCACTCTACGAGTTCAACTGCTCGGCTAAGGCTGGATGTTGGGGCTCGGAGTACTGGCTACAAGTTTTATACAGGCCAGAGAGATTATCCCGGGTAGCGGCTAGTTACTCCGTTTGTCGACACATCACTTCACCAGTTCACAGCGATTTTGACCATCGGCAACAGCTGGATATTGGTGATATTTTCCTGTCATTATTGTCTCTGTTTATATCTTTATATATATATATATTTTTTTTTACTAACCACTCTGTAAGCATATAGATTTCCATTTATTTAAATAGATCGAATTTAGAGTTCACTCTGTGGTTTCATTTGTTCGTCGCAAGACCTCTGCTTTAAATAATTTAGGGATCATCTATTATTATTGATATTTTTTTGTTTAAATACAAAGATTTTATTTAACTACATATATTTTGGTGAGTCAACTGATAGGTTGTTCCAAGACAACGTGGAAGGCCTCTGTTTTGGCTTAGCAATAATAAAACAGTGGCGCCCATTTCAATTTTAACTCACCTCTACTCTTCGGCATTTGAGGTAGCTTGGCATAATTGCACGCTCACTTCGCTACGATCTATCAGCTCAACTTTTACTTTCTATTTTCTAATTTTTTTTTTTTTATTTTGTTTTACGGACTATTTCACTTAACTACACAGTAATCATTTTTCATTAAAATAATTTAACACAAAGAAAGCGCGTGGCAGTTCCTAGATATATAAACTCTTCCACATATTCAAATTCGATGATTGCTTTTTGGGTTTCTACTCTAAATTTGTTATTTGTTGCCTGGTTTCCGAGTCTCATCAGCTTACTTTTCTGTTCGTTTATCGTAAGTCCCATTTTAGCGGCCGCTTCTATCAAATTCTGTGTTATTTCACCCAAATCCTTCTCTGTTCTTGAAACTATGGCCATATAGTCCGCATAACAAATAACTTGATGGCTTTTATAGTAAATGTGTCCCTCTCTATTCAATCTGCTGTCTCTTATAATTTTTTCTAATGCAAGGTTGAATAATAATGTTGACAAGGGGTCACCTTGCTTCAGACCTGTTCCTATTTCAAAACTTTCAGAACACAAACGTAGCTATGATAACCAAAAATTAGATTCCAACTACTCAAATAATTTATTAGCAAACCAACACACTTTCGACTCAAATTTTGAAATTTTGCATGTAGAACCTAAATCCTTGAAATTAAATCTTTTAGAAGCTCTCGAGATAAATAAAAGCAAATATTCTGATAACCTTCTTAACGACCAAATAGATATCAACAATTCTCCCTTATTAAATCTTTTTACTTAGAAACTTCCTGTACGATTGTTGTGAATGAATTTCCAGGTAAACTTGTTTAATCCTTTAGTTAATCCCAAATTTTTTCTTTTTATTTCCAAGTAAATAGATTATAATACTTTTATCCGTAAAATTCCTTATCAATGCACTGTATATAAATTAAAAACTTTTCATGATACCTCCATTCGTTAGAGAAAGCTACTGTGTAGCGAAACGCGTCACAAGTTGTATTTGAACATAGTTCAATTGTAATGAAGGTTTAAACAAAAATTTTTATTGTTTTATTTCATACTTCAGATTTACTTGAAATAATACAATTACTTTACATTAAATTATATTTTCTATAATGCAGAATTTTATTTATAAACAAATCCAAACTCTGTTGAAGAACAATAAACATTGGGACAGAAGCAACATTAGTAAATATAAATAAAATAAAAAATGTATCATCAAACAAAAACAAATAAAAACTACTATTGGCAAAATGTATTGTATTTACAATTTTTCTATAAATGAACATTAGTATCAAGTATCAAGAGAAAAACTGTAAAAAACAAAACTTTCATTCTAAAGGAACTAAAACACAAAAAACTTCAACTATCTTTGGAAAAACAACATAATGAAAAACCACAAAAACTATTCTAATTAAGTTTGTTTAATATGGCCTCTTGCATATCTCCTAGTCTAGATAAGTTCTTGTTTATTTGCTTAAGTACATCAATAGTTTTCTATATGTTCACATTATATTATTATACACACGTCTATCCATTTGGCTGTGCTTTTTGACCCAAAACCCATACTATTCAAATGTGCTGCGATTTGATCCCACATCCTCTTATAGTTTTGTCGGGAATCAAACCTTACAAATGATTTAGTCAGCAGTTCTGGATGTTCCATCAAAAAATCAACTAAAACTGACCATTGTGTTACATGGGTTTTCAGGGCTCTTATTTGTTTCATCTTAACTGGAAATATGAAATCAATTTTAAACAAGAATTCACTTTTTTGTTCAATTTATGTTTCATTTTTTGTCCATATATATAATTTCCTTACCTTTTCAAATCACCTTTGAAAATAATTAAAGTAACACAAAACAACTGCACATAACCTAAAACTACTATAAAATTTGAAAATATTTACATTCATTTTCTCAATGCCCACAACAGAAATAAATAATATGTACTTTCACGAGAGAAAGTGAGATAGAAAAATAAATCTCTCTTCTCTTCCTTTCCCTATTTGCTCTCGATTATAATCGTCTAGCTGTCAAAACAACCGAACGTGTTTATGGAGAATAGCGAAAAGAAGCGATTCTCTATCGTTGAAATACTTACAGAGTGCCACTGCAGCTCCCTTATGAGGAACTTTGAATTGAGGTGAGTTAAGTAAAATGGACATAAAATTTAGTATCTGCAGTTTGCGTTTGGCAGGAGACTTGTTGGACATGCTGTATACAAGTTGTTTTTTGGGAAAAGAGGAAATATCATGGTGATCTGGAAATATTTGCTATGAAGTTTCAACCAATATTTTATTCAAAAATAATGCGATTAAATCCAACATTGACATCAACTTCCGTGAAGCAACAACCACCATACGTTTGTTATAAGCACCTAACTAGTGGGTTTTGTTTGGTGTTACCTGAAATTATCCTAGTTGAATCCCCGCTCCAAAAACAAAAACTGGAGACTTTTGTTGGATTTTATTTTCTGGGTCAAAAATTGAATATATCTCAAAAAATCTTATATTATGACTACAATTTTGTTCTCATCACTATTGAAAAAAAAAATTAGAGATTACTCCCAGTTTAAAATGAAGAAAATACACAAGTTACTACTGAATAGAGAAGCTGTAATAACCAAATATCAAACATTTTTCTCCTAGTAATTAAATAAATTACTCTTTGTATACATCCAGTGGGAATATTTTCGGCACCGGACGACGTAGTACTGCTCCAGAGCTTCACCGGACATCTCAAATCCGAATTTTCCTGCCTTTCGCCAGGTAGGTGGCCACTATAGTTCTTTTCGGCTAGGTGTTTCTTGATCGTAGGATCCAGTATAATAACCGCATCTTTTACGCGCACAGGATTTTACTACTCAGTTCTTTTTACCTATATTTGAATGTACTCCTTCATCCATCTGCGCCAAAAGTAATCCGTCAATTTTTCAACAGCACGCCAAGATTACATGAGATTATCGTAAGAATCAGTAATTGTCGAAAAAGGTTGAGCGATGTTGTCTAACCCAATAATAAAATAGTTTGGTTAGTTTGGTGTCTGCATTTCGCAATCAGTCGATATGTGGGTCAACGGATGAGTATTCAAAATATTTTCCGATTCCAAAAGAAAGTTTCGCGAAATACTTTCCAAGGATATCTTGTTTCAAATATATCTCAGAGTATAAACCTTTCCCAACTACGTTTTTCAAAGTGGAAAAATTTACAATGTCAGTGAAATTCAAGTCTCTGTCCGCCCCATTGAAAATTGAAGCATTGTAAATCCACGTCTACAGCCAAATTGTCGATGAATGTTAATAAACTCATCAGTACTTAGATCATGTACAAGCCCCAGGTGTACGGCTCTAGTGATCATATTATATGTGAATATCACACTATATCGCTTTTTAAGGTTACGTCTAACTTTTTAATTTCAATTTGCCCAAGTGATCTATTCCGGTTCTGATAAACCGTCGTCTACTCTATACTTTGGTAACTGTCCCATTAACTGTACCATAGGTGCACTCTTTTTAATGTACAGAATTGACAACGTACTCTTCGAACGTTTTTTTGATAATTTGTCGTATTTTAAAAATCCAAAATCTTCGACGTCAGTTATTGATGAGTGTGCTGGCATTGGTCTTTTTTGTTTTAGTTGGTTGATTATTTCCTTGAACTCTTCATATGTTGGGGGTTCTTCTGCTTCTCCCTCGCGGTTCTCGTTTGAGTCCTCTATATTTTCTTCCCTGTTTTTAAACATCTCTTCAAAGTAATATGTCCAGTCTTTTTTTTCTATTTTTGCAGGTACTTTATATCTTCTGTTTGGTGATTTTATGTATCCGAATAGTCTTCCACTGTCCCTGCAATTCCTCTCCAAATCTTCCATTCGCATGTCAATCCATTGTCTTTTTTTATTTATACAACATTTATTGGCTTCCTTCTTTAATTTCTTATATGTTTATTGATCTTCTCTTTTTGTTTTTAGCCAGTTCAATCTTGCATGATTCTTTGCTCTAACTTTATTATCGCATTCCTCATCATACCATTCCCTACTTGCTTTTAAAGTAAATGGCCCTAGTGACTCATCTGCGGCATACTTTCTTTTTTTTCCATAGTACTTCGATATTATTTCCATTGACAGTTTCTAACTTTCCATTTATTGTCTCCACATATTGTGCCTCACTAGTTTGTCAAGAAAACATTGAATTCTGTGTAAAAATTTTAATTTTAAAAATATTGAAAAGCGCTTTCGGCTGTTATGCCATCATCAGTGCGATACCTGCAAGTAAGTAATAATAGTTGTAATTTTATAAAATAAGAAATTATTAAAGAATAACTTACTCGTCAAGTATATATACAAGATACCATAAAAATCGACAACACAATTATATAAAAGAGTCCGGTCCTGAACCTGGTTGATTAAACCACGTTTATATTGGTCCTGATTATATGTATTTAAAAACCTATTTCTACCAAAAGGAATATTTTGTATTTTGTTCATCTCAAAAGTTAACATCATCATAACACAACTCGGAAAATTACTGTGAGTACCAGATCCAGTTATTACAAAAATTATACACCATTTTCAAATATCATATTGCTGTGAAATCTGACCAGTTTTTTGGATTAAGGCCTTGTTGTCGATAATTAGGCGACGACAGGGTCGGGTCTGCGAAAGATCGCAAGACATGAAAAATGACTGACATATTACCAACATCGGGAGTTAATCCCTCACAACCAACTAACTCCAATATATTAAACTCTCACAAATACCCTACCAGGGAGCAAGCAATTGTTCTTTCAGCAACAGAGGGAACTAAAATACACGACTATGTAATAGGTGTATTTCAAATAACCGTATTTGCATCTACCTCTCATCATCAACTTTAGTCGACAACTTAATCGCTCATCACAATACAATTAAAATAAATGGTGTTGACACATAATTTAGAAGATTAATTACTCCTGCTCAACGTCTAGTGATATCCAACATACGCCCTACCATTCCAAATTCAATAATTGAAGAAGAAATTAAAAAAATGGGAATAACAACTGTCTCAAACATAAGTTTTCTTAAAGTGGGAATGTCTGAAACAGAATACAGTCACGTCTTAAGTTTTCGAAGGCAGGTATTTATTTCACCTTTAATCTATAAGTATATTCCAGATTCCTTCACAATATCCCAAGAAAACCCATCCTACCCAATTTACATTTCCATTGACGGAATGAACATAACCACAAATAAAAATACATCAAATACAATTGTTGAAGCCTCAACAAACACACCTCTGACAGAACAAGCAAATCGAAACGACTCTACAAGCTCCAAAATATCATCCTCAACTTCCGCAAATACCTTGAAATTAGAATCACTATCTACAATTGAACAGAGCACCAACGCATCCACACACACTAAACGGCAAATATCAACATCACCAAAAATTTTGGATACTCCACAGACACCCATTTTCTCTCAACCAAATAAACCACATAAACAAAGGAAAAAACCAAAAACCAACAAAGATGATATAACCACACACATTAATAGCATCAAAGAAATAATTGAAAACCGTTCCCCTCCTTTTATTCTTAACTTAACCGAAATTTGTGATTTCTTGGAAAATACAATGAACTCTTCTAATCCCGAACTGATTGCCAAAAATTACTCTAATGAACCTTCCGAACTACTTGACATTTTAAATTTTATTTATGAAAACATTCAAAGTAAATCTTTAAAAAGCAACATAACTAGACTCAAGAAAAAACTATTAGTCGCTAATATATCAGCATCAGAATATACTGATAGTGATTCACTCTCACAGCAATAAATAAATAAACAAAACAAATAAAGTAGTAATTTTTTTTATTTCGAAAAAATGAAACATACATTAGTCCTTCAATGGAATCTAAATGGATATTTTTGCCATTTTGAACAACTAAAACTACTCATAAACGAACTGTCACCACTAATAATTTGTCTACAGGAAACACATTTTAAAAACCATACTAATATTAGCTTAAAAAACTATTAACTGTATTCCAAAAATAGATTAACAAATTTTGCAAGCGGCGGTGTAGCGATATTTGTCAGAAACGATATTGAATCAAAAAAAGTTGAACTGAATACTAACTTGGAGACTGTTGCAGTATCTGTAGTCTTTAAACAACCAATAAATATCTGCAACATATAACTACCTCATCCCAACGATATTGAACTCGTAGAATTAAATAGCATAATAAATCGGATTCCCTCCCCCAAAATTATTCTTGGAGACATGAACTGTCATAATGTGGCGTGGGGTAGTCATAAAACAAATAAAAATGGTAATATACTGCTAAATATAATAAACAACTCAAATCTAACACTACTCAACACAGGTAAAGCGACGAGATTTAACTCTTTTAACGGCACATTTTCTTCTATGTACATTTCACTTTGCTCACCTTCCCTTACATCAACAGTAGAATGGAATACAACAGAATATCTGCATGATAGTGACCACTACCCCATTATAATGAGCTTACTGGACAACGAAGAAGCACCATCTATTCTTATTTATCAAACTTGGAAAATTAAAACAGCAAAATGGGATCAATTTAGGTCCGATATTGGAAACAATATCAATAATTTTAAACTGACAGGCAATGTAAACGAAGATATTGATAATTTCAACAACATCATTTTAAATGCAGCTAAAATTTGGATTGGAAAAACCAAACTTTGTAAAAGAAACCCGGTACCTTGGTGGAACCAAAATTAGAAAATGCCCACAAATCAAGCGAACACGCTTTCAACAAGTGGAAAAAGCACAAAACAAAAGAAAACTTAATAAATTTTGAAAATCTAAGAGCCAAATCGCGATATCTAATGAAAAAAAGTAAACGAGAATCTTGGGAAAATTACGTGACATCTATAAACTCTTCGACCCCAACAGAAACTATTTGGAGAAAAATCCGAAGAATACAAGGTGAAAATGGATACAGATCCATATCCACCCTTTCTCATAATAACAACTATATATCCTCCAAACTTGAAATTCCTGAAATTTTAGCACATTTGAATATAATTCTAGTAATTCAAATTTACATCCAGTATTTCAAGGACATAAAAACTCCACTGACACCAACATAGTTATTGCAAACGATACCTCTTGTTTAAGTATTCCAATCACTTTATCAGAGTTTGAAAGTACTCCTAAAGATGAAAAATACCGCACCAGGTCCAGATGACATCCCATCCATATTCTTACAAAATCTACCCCTTAATGCTAAACTTATTCTTTTGGACCTCTTCAATAACATTTTTCTACAAAATACATTTCCAGAACTTTGGTCCCAGTCAATTGTAATACCTATTCTTAAGCCCAGCAAACCGAAAGATAACCCATCTCCGTATCGTCAAATTTCTCTCACATGCAACATTTGTAAAACACTAGAAAAAATAATAAATAACCGATTAATATGGCATCTAGAAAATTAAAATTAACACCATATCATAGCGGGTTTAGAAGAGGTAGAAGTACAACGGATAATTTAGTAACACTTGAATCTGAAATTCACGAAGCATTTCCACACAATCAAAAACTGATAGCTATCTTTTTTGATCTTAATAAGGCATTTGATACAGCTTGGAAATATTTAATTTCAAAAACACTACAGGAATGGAACATTCAAGGGCATATGTTATCCTTTATAAACAATTTTTTAAATAACAGCACCATCCAAGTCCGAGTAAATGGTCAACTCTCTTCTACACGACTGCTTGAAAACGGAACACCTCAAGGATCCACTTTAAGCCCCACTCTGTTTTTAATCGCAATAAACAGCGTTGTAAATAAATTAAGGAGCCCTGCTAAAGTAAGTCTTTATGCAGATGATCTTGTTGTTTATACTAAAAGTAAAAATATTGCTGTAGCCCAACAACTTCTTCAAAATGCTTTGAATGCATTAGAAAATTGGACTCTTCAAATTGGATTTTCTTTCTCCACTGAAAAAACACACTACACGATTTTCAGTAAAAGTAAGTGTGAAATAGATTTAAATTTGTATTTACATAATGTTCCTATATCCAATGCAGACAAAACAAATTTCTTAGGACTCATTTTTGATCAAAAATTAAACTGGGAACCCCACATAACCTATTCACAGCAATCATGTCAACCAAGAATAAATATAATCAAAGTTTTATCTCATACCACGTGGGGTGCAGATACTGCAACCCTACTTAATTTATACAAATCATTGATAAGAAGTAAGCTAGACTATGGTGCTATCTGTTACGGAACTGCAAATAAAACCTCTTTGAAAAAGCTAAATGTAATTCAATCTACAGCATTACGTTCATCACTAGGTGCCTTTAGAAGTAGTCCCATATCCAGCCTTCAAGCCCTGGCATCTGAAGCACCCTTATACCTACGTCGCCAACTCCTCTCCTTGAATTATGCCGCTCGAATATCTGCAAATCCTCAAAACCTATCTTACTCATCCGTCTTTAAAGACCATTAGACTCCTTTCTATGAGCATAAATCAATCAAGAAATCACCTTTTCATGAAAGAACTCAACCTTTCACTAACCACCAAACTAAAAACCCCTCCATGGTTAATTGAATTACCGTATATAAACATGTCCCTAACAAAATACCAAAAAACATCCACCCTTCCATCCATAATTCAGCAAGCCTTCAAACAAATAATATCCGAATTTCCAAACACTTTCTTCATTTTTACTGATGCCTCGAAAACAGAAACAAGAAACACAGCAGCATATATTTGTGAAAACAACAGATTTGTTATTCGATTACCACAAAATTGCAGTATTTACACAGAAGAGACAGTCGCTATTTTAGAAGCTCTTAAAATATGTATAGAAAACGATAGTAATTCATTTTTAATAATCTCTGATTCGTTAAGTGCACTGTCAAATTTAAAGAAATTATATCCAACACACCCCATTCAACAACAAATTAGGACAAAACTGTATGATCTACAACAAAATGGTAAAAACACATCTTTTCTATGGGTACCGTCACATATGGGAATGAAGAAGTTGACCACCTAGCTTATCAATATCCAATTGTCAATGCACCTATGCTAGGAAAATATCCACATATAGACCACAAATCCACGATCAAAACGTTGATAGATCAACAATGGCAGTCTATTTGGCATAAAACAGATAACAAATTAAAAGAAATTAAACCACAAGCTACAACAGTCCTCTCTACCCCCTACAAAAGAAGAGACCAAGTCATACTGAATAGACTGCGTATCGGGCACACACACTTAACACACCAACACCTCATGAAAAAAGAACCCGCACCCAACTGTCAAATTTGTCACACAAAGATCACAGTGAAACACATCCTACTAGAATGTCCAATGTATAACACAGCAAGAAAAAGCCACAAACTAGGATCCAACCTAAAAAGTATACTTTCAGCAAATGAAAATAAATTCCTGGCTATCTAAAAGACATTAAAGTTAAATCCAAAATTTAAAATACATTACTGTTATAATTATTTATACCTCCTATATTATGTTACTGTGAAATTGTATTGTCCCCCCCGCTAATAACTCCTAGAAGTTGATACGGGGTTAAATAAATGTTTGAAATAAAAAAAAAACAATTATAAAAATATTTAAAAACTACATTAAAATTTGAATATTCCTCTATTTGGGAAAACTGTCGTTAACTTTTGAACATTTTCAATTATAAACTTCTAACAACTACACGTGTTTGTAGAACGGAAATTAAATTGACAGTGAGTACATTAAGATTAAAACAAAACTAAAATGAATTAAGACAAGTGACAGTCTAGGTAAACATAGAACTCAAGTTATCCAAAGTGAGCATAGAACTAACATTGTGACAATTAAGTATAGATGTAAATGTCCCTACACCAATGTGTGAATTTCTAAAATAACAATTGTAATAATATTGAAATTAAGGTCTAATGAGAAACAAATTTCAAACACAAAATGATCAGAAAAAGATTAAGGGTCTAATGAGAACCCATTGCTAAATCTCAATCAAAAAGAACAGAAAACTTACACATGAGTACAAAGACATTCCAAAAACAAACAAATTAAATTAAAGTTCAAATCTGTAAATTTCAAAGAGTGCAGAGATCGAAGAAATATCAATATATAAAGAATCATGTAATCTGGTAATTTATCAAAACAAACAACAAATCATCTAAACCAAGAAGTGAGATTTGATTTAAAGTATAATGAGAACCTATTACTCAAATTTCATTCAAAAAACCGAAAAAGATTATGGGTCTAATGAGAACCCGTTAACAAATCTAATTCAACACAGATAAATAAATTGTTAGTAAAGACTACAGACTACAGAAACTACAGAAACCAATAACCATTCATAGAATGAAGCCTATAAAAACCAAAACTAAACACAAAAACACTTTAACAATAAAAATCTAAGTAATTGCATAGATGAGGCTTTTACTTGATGGAGATTCATACTTAACTATGAAATAAAACAATGAATTCCAACTACTCCAATCATTTATTAGCAAACCAACACACTTTCGACTCAAATTTTGAAATTTTGCATGTAGAACCTAAATCCTTGAAATTAAATCTTTTAGAAGCTCTCGAGATAAATAAAAACAAATATTCAGATAACCTTCTTAACGACCAAGTAGATATCAATAATTCTCCCTTATTAAACCTTTTTACCTAGAAACTTCCTGTACGATTGTTGTGAATGAATTTCCAGGTAAATTTGCCCATATTTTTTGCTTTTTATTTCCAAGTAAATAGATTATAATACTTTTATCCGTAAAATTCCTTATCAATGCACTGTATATAAATTAAAAACTTTTCATGATACCTCCATTCCTTTGAGAAAGCTACTGTGTAGCGAAACGCGTCACAAGTTGTATTGAACATAGTTCAATTGTAATGAAGATTTAAACAAAAATGCATTGTTTTATTTCATAGTTAAAATCTAAGTAATCTAAAAAAAACATTTCAAACAATAATCAAGCTATGTATTCCGGTAATATCCCAAAACAAATATGAAAACTACTCATAAACGAACTGTCACCACTAATAATTTGTCTACAGGAAACACATTTTAAAAACCATACTAATATTAGCTTAAAAAACTATTAACTGTATTCCAAAAATAGATTAACAAATTTTGCAAGCGGCGGTGTAGCGATATTTGTCAGAAACGATATTGAATCAAAAAAAGTTGAACTGAATACTAACTTGGAGACTGTTGCAGTATCTGTAGTCTTTAAAC
This sequence comes from Lochmaea capreae, assembly GCA_949126875.1. Lineage (NCBI taxonomy): Eukaryota > Metazoa > Arthropoda > Insecta > Coleoptera > Chrysomelidae > Lochmaea > Lochmaea capreae. Next base: position 7,858,942 of record OX421404.1, on the reverse strand, counting down.
AACCAATAAATATCTGCAACATATAACTACCTCATCCCAACGATATTGAACTCGTAGAATTAAATAGCATAATAAATCGGATTCCCTCCCCCAAAATTATTCTTGGAGACATGAACTGTCATAATGTGGCGTGGGGTAGTCATAAAACAAATAAAAATGGTAATATACTGCTAAATATAATAAACAACTCAAATCTAACACTACTCAACACAGGTAAAGCGACGAGATTTAACTCTTTTAACGGCACATTTTCTTCTATGTACATTTCACTTTGCTCACCTTCCCTTACATCAACAGTAGAATGGAATACAACAGAATATCTGCATGATAGTGACCACTACCCCATTATAATGAGCTTACTGGACAACGAAGAAGCACCATCTATTCTTATTTATCAAACTTGGAAAATTAAAACAGCAAAATGGGATCAATTTAGGTCCGATATTGGAAACAATATCAATAATTTTAAACTGACAGGCAATGTAAACGAAGATATTGATAATTTCAACAACATCATTTTAAATGCAGCTAAAATTTGGATTGGAAAAACCAAACTTTGTAAAAGAAACCCGGTACCTTGGTGGAACCAAAATTAGAAAATGCCCACAAATCAAGCGAACACGCTTTCAACAAGTGGAAAAAGCACAAAACAAAAGAAAACTTAATAAATTTTGAAAATCTAAGAGCCAAATCGCGATATCTAATGAAAAAAAGTAAACGAGAATCTTGGGAAAATTACGTGACATCTATAAACTCTTCGACCCCAACAGAAACTATTTGGAGAAAAATCCGAAGAATACAAGGTGAAAATGGATACAGATCCATATCCACCCTTTCTCATAATAACAACTATATATCCTCCAAACTTGAAATTCCTGAAATTTTAGCACATTTGAATATAATTCTAGTAATTCAAATTTACATCCAGTATTTCAAGGACATAAAAACTCCACTGACACCAACATAGTTATTGCAAACGATACCTCTTGTTTAAGTATTCCAATCACTTTATCAGAGTTTGAAAGTACTCCTAAAGATGAAAAATACCGCACCAGGTCCAGATGACATCCCATCCATATTCTTACAAAATCTACCCCTTAATGCTAAACTTATTCTTTTGGACCTCTTCAATAACATTTTTCTACAAAATACATTTCCAGAACTTTGGTCCCAGTCAATTGTAATACCTATTCTTAAGCCCAGCAAACCGAAAGATAACCCATCTCCGTATCGTCAAATTTCTCTCACATGCAACATTTGTAAAACACTAGAAAAAATAATAAATAACCGATTAATATGGCATCTAGAAAATTAAAATTAACACCATATCATAGCGGGTTTAGAAGAGGTAGAAGTACAACGGATAATTTAGTAACACTTGAATCTGAAATTCACGAAGCATTTCCACACAATCAAAAACTGATAGCTATCTTTTTTGATCTTAATAAGGCATTTGATACAGCTTGGAAATATTTAATTTCAAAAACACTACAGGAATGGAACATTCAAGGGCATATGTTATCCTTTATAAACAATTTTTTAAATAACAGCACCATCCAAGTCCGAGTAAATGGTCAACTCTCTTCTACACGACTGCTTGAAAACGGAACACCTCAAGGATCCACTTTAAGCCCCACTCTGTTTTTAATCGCAATAAACAGCGTTGTAAATAAATTAAGGAGCCCTGCTAAAGTAAGTCTTTATGCAGATGATCTTGTTGTTTATACTAAAAGTAAAAATATTGCTGTAGCCCAACAACTTCTTCAAAATGCTTTGAATGCATTAGAAAATTGGACTCTTCAAATTGGATTTTCTTTCTCCACTGAAAAAACACACTACACGATTTTCAGTAAAAGTAAGTGTGAAATAGATTTAAATTTGTATTTACATAATGTTCCTATATCCAATGCAGACAAAACAAATTTCTTAGGACTCATTTTTGATCAAAAATTAAACTGGGAACCCCACATAACCTATTCACAGCAATCATGTCAACCAAGAATAAATATAATCAAAGTTTTATCTCATACCACGTGGGGTGCAGATACTGCAACCCTACTTAATTTATACAAATCATTGATAAGAAGTAAGCTAGACTATGGTGCTATCTGTTACGGAACTGCAAATAAAACCTCTTTGAAAAAGCTAAATGTAATTCAATCTACAGCATTACGTTCATCACTAGGTGCCTTTAGAAGTAGTCCCATATCCAGCCTTCAAGCCCTGGCATCTGAAGCACCCTTATACCTACGTCGCCAACTCCTCTCCTTGAATTATGCCGCTCGAATATCTGCAAATCCTCAAAACCTATCTTACTCATCCGTCTTTAAAGACCATTAGACTCCTTTCTATGAGCATAAATCAATCAAGAAATCACCTTTTCATGAAAGAACTCAACCTTTCACTAACCACCAAACTAAAAACCCCTCCATGGTTAATTGAATTACCGTATATAAACATGTCCCTAACAAAATACCAAAAAACATCCACCCTTCCATCCATAATTCAGCAAGCCTTCAAACAAATAATATCCGAATTTCCAAACACTTTCTTCATTTTTACTGATGCCTCGAAAACAGAAACAAGAAACACAGCAGCATATATTTGTGAAAACAACAGATTTGTTATTCGATTACCACAAAATTGCAGTATTTACACAGAAGAGACAGTCGCTATTTTAGAAGCTCTTAAAATATGTATAGAAAACGATAGTAATTCATTTTTAATAATCTCTGATTCGTTAAGTGCACTGTCAAATTTAAAGAAATTATATCCAACACACCCCATTCAACAACAAATTAGGACAAAACTGTATGATCTACAACAAAATGGTAAAAACACATCTTTTCTATGGGTACCGTCACATATGGGAATGAAGAAGTTGACCACCTAGCTTATCAATATCCAATTGTCAATGCACCTATGCTAGGAAAATATCCACATATAGACCACAAATCCACGATCAAAACGTTGATAGATCAACAATGGCAGTCTATTTGGCATAAAACAGATAACAAATTAAAAGAAATTAAACCACAAGCTACAACAGTCCTCTCTACCCCCTACAAAAGAAGAGACCAAGTCATACTGAATAGACTGCGTATCGGGCACACACACTTAACACACCAACACCTCATGAAAAAAGAACCCGCACCCAACTGTCAAATTTGTCACACAAAGATCACAGTGAAACACATCCTACTAGAATGTCCAATGTATAACACAGCAAGAAAAAGCCACAAACTAGGATCCAACCTAAAAAGTATACTTTCAGCAAATGAAAATAAATTCCTGGCTATCTAAAAGACATTAAAGTTAAATCCAAAATTTAAAATACATTACTGTTATAATTATTTATACCTCCTATATTATGTTACTGTGAAATTGTATTGTCCCCCCCGCTAATAACTCCTAGAAGTTGATACGGGGTTAAATAAATGTTTGAAATAAAAAAAAAACAATTATAAAAATATTTAAAAACTACATTAAAATTTGAATATTCCTCTATTTGGGAAAACTGTCGTTAACTTTTGAACATTTTCAATTATAAACTTCTAACAACTACACGTGTTTGTAGAACGGAAATTAAATTGACAGTGAGTACATTAAGATTAAAACAAAACTAAAATGAATTAAGACAAGTGACAGTCTAGGTAAACATAGAACTCAAGTTATCCAAAGTGAGCATAGAACTAACATTGTGACAATTAAGTATAGATGTAAATGTCCCTACACCAATGTGTGAATTTCTAAAATAACAATTGTAATAATATTGAAATTAAGGTCTAATGAGAAACAAATTTCAAACACAAAATGATCAGAAAAAGATTAAGGGTCTAATGAGAACCCATTGCTAAATCTCAATCAAAAAGAACAGAAAACTTACACATGAGTACAAAGACATTCCAAAAACAAACAAATTAAATTAAAGTTCAAATCTGTAAATTTCAAAGAGTGCAGAGATCGAAGAAATATCAATATATAAAGAATCATGTAATCTGGTAATTTATCAAAACAAACAACAAATCATCTAAACCAAGAAGTGAGATTTGATTTAAAGTATAATGAGAACCTATTACTCAAATTTCATTCAAAAAACCGAAAAAGATTATGGGTCTAATGAGAACCCGTTAACAAATCTAATTCAACACAGATAAATAAATTGTTAGTAAAGACTACAGACTACAGAAACTACAGAAACCAATAACCATTCATAGAATGAAGCCTATAAAAACCAAAACTAAACACAAAAACACTTTAACAATAAAAATCTAAGTAATTGCATAGATGAGGCTTTTACTTGATGGAGATTCATACTTAACTATGAAATAAAACAATGAATTCCAACTACTCCAATCATTTATTAGCAAACCAACACACTTTCGACTCAAATTTTGAAATTTTGCATGTAGAACCTAAATCCTTGAAATTAAATCTTTTAGAAGCTCTCGAGATAAATAAAAACAAATATTCAGATAACCTTCTTAACGACCAAGTAGATATCAATAATTCTCCCTTATTAAACCTTTTTACCTAGAAACTTCCTGTACGATTGTTGTGAATGAATTTCCAGGTAAATTTGCCCATATTTTTTGCTTTTTATTTCCAAGTAAATAGATTATAATACTTTTATCCGTAAAATTCCTTATCAATGCACTGTATATAAATTAAAAACTTTTCATGATACCTCCATTCCTTTGAGAAAGCTACTGTGTAGCGAAACGCGTCACAAGTAAATAGATTATAATACTTTTATCCGTAAAATTCCTTATCAATGCACTGTATATAAATTAAAAACTTTTCATGATACCTCCATTCCTTTGAGAAAGCTACTGTGTAGCGAAACGCGTCACAAGTTGTATTGAACATAGTTCAATTGTAATGAAGATTTAAACAAAAATGCATTGTTTTATTTCATAGTTAAAATCTAAGTAATCTAAAAAAAACATTTCAAACAATAATCAAGCTATGTATTCCGGTAATATCCCAAAACAAATATGAAAGTCATTCTCATTGAGAAAGATCTGTTTTAAAGTCTAATGAGAACCCATTAATCAAATCTCTCACAAACCAGAACCAGATTAAGGGTCTAATGATAACCCGTTACCAAATCCAAATTAAACAAAAGTCCAGAAATATTCCAAACAAACAACTTACAGTCATTAATTCTGTAAAATTTAAACAAATGGCAAATGAAATTAATGATCACTAAACTGAAATGTATGGTATCAGTCTGAAAATGTTGTGGATAAATATGAGTATCATCATAGAGAGAACTTTTTTGGATCTACTATTTTAATCTTTCAAACGTCTATGTAAAGGAACATAATATCTATTTAATTGTACTTGTGTAGTCAAACAAAGAGTATTGCTTTGCAATTCTTTATCAATTTGTAAATCCTCCAAAAAATCCAACCTATTAAAATTTTTAGAATTAACTTCTTTTAAAATTTGTGAATTACGATTAGAACTAAAATTATGTTTATTAAATTTCATATGATGACCGAAAGCTGAATTATCACTTCTGCTCAAATGTTCACTTATCCGAACTTTCAAAGGTCTACAAGTTCTTCCTATATATAAAGCTTAACAATCATTACATTTAAGTTTGTAAATACCACTTTTTGATAATTTTATCCTTTGAATTACTTAAGCCATTCGTGCTCTTTAAAAAAATCTTTGTATCTACTAATTTATTATTAAACACCTTTGAAACTTTTTGAGAAATGTTTTCACTAAGAAAAGGTAAAGCTGTATATCTAAGGGGTTTCTCTTCAGAAGGATAAATCAGGTTTTGTTCTCTTTTGTCCTTAATTTTATGAATTGATTTATTAATGATATTAGGATAATAACCATTTATACAAGCAATCTGTTTAACAATATTTAACTCATTATTATAATTAAAGCGTGATAGTGGAACATTGAAAAGTCTATAAATATAACAATAAAAAGCTGCCATTTTATGTTGATGGGGGTAATTTGGAAAATAAGGTATGACATGGTCTGTTTGTGTAGGTTTTCTATATATGCTATATTCTGATTTATCCAATTTATTAATAGTGAGGTCTAAAGAATTCAATTTATTTTCAACTTCAATTTCTAAAGTAAAAGTGATATTCGGATGAATTGAGTTAATTTTATTTAAAAGATTATTAGCTGTATCTGAATTACCATTGATAAAAACAAGACAAGCATCTACATATCTAAACCAATGTAATATTTCACTATTATTTTCATTTATTATGTGGTTAACTTCCAAGTTATTCATGAATAAATCAGCCAAAAGAGGAGATAAACAACTACCCATAGCTACACCTTCAGGTTGTTTATAAAACTTACCATTAAAACCAAAAAAATCTTGAGAAAGGCAAAATTTAAGCAAATTTAAGATTTGTGTGATAGTAACTTCATCGATAAAATAAGAATAAGAAGTAAATCCCCTACTAAAGGTATAGTTTCTGACTTGGGAACAGATGTAAAAAGATTACTAACATCAAAAGAAATCATAAGACAATTATCAAGGGACATATTCAACGTATTCAATTTAGTTACTAAATCCAAAGTATTACTTACCGAAAACCGGATTCGCTTAGCGGAGTCGGAGACAAAACGGGGATATGGAACGATAATAAATTATATAGAAAGGAACGAATAGATAGAACAGATCTAGTAAAAAGTAGCTCATATAAAACCCGAACGAAAGTTCAAACTAGCAAATAAAACAATAAAAATTAGCAGCAAGCACTACATTAGAAAATAACATGCGAAAATACAATCATCATCCTACTAATCAGACGATCAAATATTGTTCACCGCAAAATTAATTTAAAATATATATTTTTTGCATGATTGTTTTTTTTTTAAATTCACCAACATTGTTACCATAGAAGTAGGTTGTAAGCTACTTTTACTGTCCTCCGTCCTTTTATAAGTAAAAATTTGGGATGTTTTCAAAAACTTCGTACAAAATTAAAAAATAACGCAAAACTATACAGCAAAATATCAAATACACAAATCAATTCAACTTTAAATTGATAGAACAGTTTGAAGCATAATTATTGAAAATAAAAGGTATTTTACTTTGTTGGTGATGTACTTCTTGATCTATATTATTGGAAATCAACGGAGCTTCACTTGGTATGGAACTACTTGGAGCGGAAAAAAACCGATCATGCAAAAAATATCGTAAGATATACGAGCCGGATGTTCCCTCACAGCTTTCGAGTTTAGTAATCGCCCTCCGCAAGTGTCGGGCGGCTATACTAAACCCACAAGCCCTTATATCTTAATATACTATTATTGTTGCCTTTCCGGTGGCAGTTAGAGGAAAGGAAGAGTTCCAATCGAGGATTTTGAATTTTGAATATCTAACTGAATAAAATAGTTTTACAATAAAAAATGTAGAATGCTGAACGGCTTAAAACACCCCTTATCTCTCTTTCTCCGCTCCTCACCGCTGTAAAGAAATCAAACAATTAGCTATGCGTCAGCTCGCTGGATGGGTAGCGCCATGAGAATATGAGAACATGAGAAAAAGTTTCAAAAACTTTCCTCTTAACTTGTGGCACCAAAACAATCTCATCCGTTTATGAGCCGATTTCAATGATTCTGTCTTCTGTTCGGTATAACTCCAATGTGATCCTATTTCAATTTTATTTGTGTTGCACCTTAGAATTGAAAGATACACCAAGATAACAATCGAAGTCATATAGGAGATGTGAAGTGATCAATTTATTGTTATGCTAGGCTTATGGCAATTCCAATACAAGGTAGGTTGTACCTAACCTCAAACGAATTTTTGTCCTTCTTGCGATCCAATGATAATAAACCAGTCAAAAGTGTATTTGGTTGATGAATGAAATAGTTCCGGTTACTTTAAATTATGTATTTCCTCAAAATTATAAAATCAACTAACATAATCCGACATGCCCGAAACCCGCTCTCTGATGTTCTTTCATCCCTGACGTTAATAATCGAATGCATCCCAACGAAAGCGATGGAACATCGAGAACACAAAACCGACTTCAACATAGTTAACGTAAAAGCAAAAACAAACGAATAAAAATATGGTCTTTTGGTATACACAAGATTGTTCATTTTGAAGAAAAGTGATTTAATTTCGCTTCAAGAATTGTCTTGTGCATGGAACAATGAGAAGTTTCCTTCTATAAAACTTTTTTGTTGCATAGGTGGATTTTGGACAATTTTTTGGTTAAGTTGTTGCTACATAAAACATCTGTTCTTCGTTAACTCAGCGTCATTACTATAATGAATTTTATTTAAATAAACTAGAGAGATCTAAAAATATAACAATATAATGAGAACATTATGTGGATACTACCTGGGTAAATCAAATAGGCGATTATTCTATGTATGAAAATCTTTTAGATCCCACAAATTAAAATATGTTTCATTCATTTGATTTTCATTCCAAAAAAAATTGACCATCTACAAATACACCGCAGTACCATGTGAGGAATAGTTTTTGAATTTACGCAATCAAAACGGAATCATTTACTTGATCACACAATATCATTGGTTCACTATAATTAACATCATCACAAAAAAGAGCTTTTCTAGATCGACAAACTTCTGCATGGGTATCCTTGCAATAAAATCTTGAATTATCTCTTGACCCAGCTATTCTTATTCATCTATGGAAACTTCCTCTATAATATATGTTGTAGGGTTTCTCAGGTACTTTTTTTCATAAATAGAATATTGCTAATATATCAACCCAAATAATAAACTCAAATATTACCTTGCAACGTAGGACACAATGCAATAGAGAAAATATATTATATGAATGAGGATTGAACAAAAACACAACGCGAAGAGGAGAGAGTTAATCAAAGAGGATGAAGAGAAAGGAAAAATTGTTGAAATTGGCTACAACAGATTGATATTAGATGGCAGAGAATGGAAATGGGATTACAACAAGCAAACACTGCAGTCTCATCGAGAAGGAAAAAACTAGTAGAGGAAAGAGAACTTATATACACCAAGAGACCCGGCAATGGAAATGAATATGAGGATGGAAAAACAATCAATAAGATATAATAAAAGGAAAAACAAAGAAAAGGAGAAAGAGGGAGAAAAAAAGCGAATACGGATATAAGGAACATGGAAAATGAAAAGAAATGATTGAGGTTGGTATTTGGAACATGAGAAGCATATCAGGTAAAGAAAAAGAGTAAAAAGAAGAGTTTGAAGAAACAGGTTTAGACTTACTAGCAATTACTGAAACCAAAAAAAGAGCAAGGCGTACCAGAAACGGCTAGAGCAGTGGGAGGAATTGGATGTATTATAAATAAAAGATTAGAACAACAAATATTCAACTGAAAGAATAATATCAATGGAATTTAAAGATGAGAACAAAAACAAGGTCTTCATAATAGTGTACGGACCAAACGAAGAAAACACAGTATAAAATAAAGAGAATTTTTGCGAACAATTAACATTGACAACAGAAGAAGCGCAAGGAACACTAATAATATTTGGAGATATTAATTGCAGGGTGGGAAATGAAGATAAAGAATACGCAACAGTAATCGGGACTCATGGAGAAAGCTGTAGAAACAGTAATGGAGTAATAATGCTAGATTTCTGTGAGATGCATCAACTAATTGTGACGAATATATTTTTTTTGAAACAAAGATATCCATAAATTTTCAAGGAAAGTTAAAAGCAGAAATGAGAAATCCATAATCGATTATTTGTTAATAGAACGAGAAAACAGAAAACGTGTTCTTGATACAGAAGTGAGAAGAGGGCCAGAAATTGGTAGTGATCATTACTTAGTTGTCTCAATAATTGAAAAAGATAAAACCAACCAAAAAAGAAATTATGAATTAACTAATCAAAATAAATAAATTAATTAATCAAAAAACAAAAGTGGAAACCGTACTTAAATAATAGAACAACAAAAAATTATGAGCGACATAAATCAGAGAGAAAACGAGCAAATGAATTGAATATTGACTGCAAAGAGGATCAAGTGGATTGAATTTGGCGATAAAATGGAGACAAAGAGTAAAGATAACCGCAAATTATTTTACAAAACGTTAAAAACATTAAGGGAAGGGAGAACAGAGGTGGTAGCAAGGATAAAAGGCAAAAGTGGAGAAATAATAAAGGGAGATAGCCAAATAATGGAAAGGTGGAAATAATATTTTCAAGAATTACTAGGAGTCGACGAAGATTATAAAGAGGAGGAAGTAATAAATGAACTAGCATAAATCCAAGTTGAAGAAAATAGAAATGAACAGTTTATAAGAGCAGATTATGTAAAAGAAGTGATAAAACGGCTTAAGAATGGGAAAGCAGCAGGAAGTGACAAATTAGCGAATGAGATGATTAGATATATGGGATAAAAATGTACAGAAATACATGTTAAAATATACAATAAAGTTTCGAAGAACGAGTACCGCAAGAATGGAAAACAGCTTTGATAACATCAATATACATATAATAAGGGTGATAAATATGATTGTTATAACTACAGAGGAATCAATTTACTTGAATGTTTCTATGAAAAGTCACGAACAAATATTGAACACAAAAATTAAATCAGTAGCAGAAAATACACTAGGAGAATGGGAATGCGGATTTGAAAAGGGAAGGAGTATTCTGGATCACATATTTACATTAAAGCAGATCGTTGAGAAAACAATAGAGCAAGACAAAGAAGTGTATTTAGGTTTTATTGACATGGAAAATGCCTTTGATAAAGTATCAACAAATAAACTATGGAAAATACTATCATAAAGAGGAATAGAAAATAAAATGATCAGGGTATTGGAAAATACACACGGTGAAAACACTAACTTTATTATAAACCAAAATATAATCTCAGAAGATTTCACAACAAAAGAAGGATTGAGAGAAGGAGGAGGTCTAAGTCCTACATTGTTCACAATATATATGGATTCGGTAATAAAGGAAGGTAAAAAAAAGTTGAAAAATTTAAGGTAGGATACAGATATATAGAAATGGTAAAAGTATCGGAAGGAGCATTTGCAAATGATAAAGTCATTGTGGCTGAAAAAGAGGTTGACTTACAAAAAAAGATTTGGAATGGTACCCTGGAAAAATATGGGATGGAATCAAATAAAAACAAAACTAAAGTTATGACAATAGGAAGAGAACATAAAAACAAAGAGATAAGAGTAGACAATGTTATAATTGTAATGAGCTTCAAATATCTAGGTGTAGAACTACAAGAAAACGAGAGACAGGAAAAATAAACAAACGATAGAGTGTAAAAAACACTGAACTTGTACTACGCAATGAACCCGGCTTTTATCAACAAAAAGTAGATATCAATGAAGACAAAAATAAATGTATTTAAGACTATATATAGACTAATTCTGACGTTTGGTTGTTAATTATGGACACTGACAGGTAGACAGAAGAGCAAAATACAAGCAGTTGAAATGAAATATCTGAGAATAGTTAAAGATAAATAGATAAAGGAAGAAATACAAAAATTGGAAATGATCTAGAAATAAAATCGACACTTGAATATATTCAATCAAGACAATTGAGATGGTGCTGACACCTACAAAAAATGTCAAACTCCAGACAAGTAAAGCAAGTATGAGAGGCGAGAAATATGAATAAGAGAAAACGCGGGAGACCCAGAGCAACATGGGACAGTAGCGTTGGAAGAATTCTTCAAGAAAAGGGACAATCACGGAATAAGGCAAACATTTTAGCAAGAAATAAGAAGGAATGGGCCAAGTTGGTTCACGAAGACATTACAATAACAAAGTAAACATTACGACCAAATATAAGGAAAACATGTATTGTTAAATACTGAAATGTTTTACCCTACACCATTGGAAAATGGTATATGGGTTATTGAAAATATATATACACCTTGCATACTAAAACGGAATCTCCACTGACTAAAGTAGATCCTATTTTCAGTACAAAGCCAAATTTAAAATATTTATAGGCATGTAAATTTTTAAAAGCCTCCATCTGTTCTTTGGTGCAAAAACTGTGTGAAAATGCCAAATAACTAATTCTATCTATGTCTGGGAGTTTATCAATTTATCAATGCCCTGGACGGCAATATTAGGTCATATTAGGCCTAATACATATAAAAAATAAACAAAAGTCACTCTGACGGGAATAAAAACAAAACTGAAATGAATGCACTCCATTTAGCGGGCGGAAAAATAATTGGTTGCTCTCGAGAAGACAACGGACGGCTTCTGTCCGCCCAAAATCGCATAAATCTGAGATTGCCGGGTTTCTATAGGCTCAACAGGCATTGAAACGGAGTTCGCCGAATTTGGTCTCGTTCAAAAGATTTATTTTTACATTAGTTAAAGGACAAGACAAGTCAAGTCGTTTCCACCTTTGAGTAGTGTATAAGGGCGTATTAAGGAGTGTCATGCAATTTTCTCTTTTTAGTAGAATATTTAAATAAAATAATGTAACTTCTCTTGAGAAAATATTTACGAGAATGAAAATAAGTGTCCAAAATCCAATTCAACCTGTTTAATATTTGAGATATTCGCGTTATTCGATTCCTTTTTTGGAATTGGCTATAATTTTCAGATGCATTTTTATTGTATCGACCACTGACATAATAACATGGATGGGCTTGTTACAAACAGAGCATTCCTAAGGATTTAAATTTATGCCATTGAATATTTAAATAGTTATTTTCTCACTTAGTTTTGGAAAATACACTACCTGCATGTGTTAGGAACAATATTTTCTTTACGAGCGAGCAGAAAATAGAAAAAATATCATTCCATTAGATATAAAATAACTAGATACAAAGTAGCACCTGTTATCGGAGACTTGTCAGACGGGCTCGGGAAAAAAACACCTGCATTAGATACCTTCTGTAGATTGATGTGATCATTAATAGTCAATATTCAACAAAATATGAAAACAAATGAGAAAAATAATTATAAAATGCAACAGTTAATACCTTGCGTGTGGTAAAGTAGAAGCATGCGAAAAAGTGGAATTTCCTGAGCCACGAAAAAACACCTATCTCACAGAATAATAATAAGATAATCAAAAAAATTATCCCAGATTATCAATTTGTTTTCCGAATAACAAGATTCAAGATTGGATTACGGATAGGAAAGAACATAAGAACAAAAGAAGTGTGTTCTGTAGTTTTTCTCGACGTGATACAGGCTTTTGATGAAGTATGGCAAGAAGGAATGAATAATAAATTGTAACATGTCTATCGACCTGTTTCGATTTTACGAAATAATTTCCCTAATTACCGCTTGCCGTCATAGTAACCACTCCCAATATAGTTCTGTGATCTAAATTTCTCCTACTCTCGTTGATCGTTAAGACAATTTAAATTTGTAACCGTTCGCCTGTCCTACGCCAACCCTGTACCTGACCAGCTCCACCACTCCCGGCACGACGTCACCGAATCAGTGCGCAAGAGCCACCCTCGAGAGTCGAGACGGGGAAAGCAACCGTTTTCGTGTGGCATTCAGCATAGATAACCTTGCATTCAGTTAGCACAACTCGAACGAGATAGTTTACTTGTAACTTTAACTTGTATCATACTAATCGTATTAACCTCTTTCACAATAAAATTCGTTAATCTAAATGGAACTGAGTTTATCTCGTGCTCCCCCTAGCCAGCAACTTTTACAGTGACGCCCAACGTAAAGCTGTGGAATTTTCGAGATTTTGTTGTGGATTGGAAATACGTAAAAGTTTTAGACAACCATTCGCCATCTTGGCATTGTCTTGTCGGAACTTCGAATAAATACGACTTTAGGCATTCGCTTTGTATACTCTGGCTTTACCTTGTCAATTTATTCTAGCGGTTCGTGTAAAAGTGAATTTTTCGATTAAACTTTCGCTTTTGTGGCCAAGCTTGTCAATATTTCACACTTATACACTAAGAAAATATTTTACTGATTTATTCGATTAAACTTTCGCTCTATGTGGCTAAGTTTGTCAATATTTCATGCATTTGAAAAGTATTAACGTAATTTCATCAAAATTTTGTCAATATTTTATACGTATACACTAAGAAAAGACAATTGTGATTTATTCGATAAAACTTTCGCTTTCTGTGGCTAAGTTTTTCAATATTTCATACATTAAGAAAGCACAAACGTAAATCTATTAAATCTTATCAGTATTAAAATTTACAAAAGTAAGTGTGAATAATACGACTAAGCTATCGCTACTTTGGCAGAGTTTGGCTGTTTTTCACTTTGTACGGATAAGTATTTCTTGGTCTGTGTGGGAATTCTCGTTGATTTTGCTGCTTTAAGTCACTTTAAGTCACTTAAAGCACGAGATAACAACAAGCCGATTTTGATGTTTGCATTTACTCTTCTTTGACGCAAGACCCTTTTCAATATCCAAGATTCCGGACCCTAAGGACAACCTACCTTTAAACGTTCGTCGAAGTGAACGTCTGCTTGACAGATCCAATATGCAAATGTCCAACGAACAATTCCAGCAACTGCTGAAAACTATTACAGATTCTAGAACTGTTGCACCACCTTCACCAATATTTGGCAGCTTTAGCAAATGTACAGCACGGTTCAACGGCAAGCGCTGTTCTACTACTGTGGATACATTTATAAGAACCATTAACATTTACAAAGAAATAGAGAAGATTAGCGACGCAGACGCTCTAAAAGGCTTACCATTATTACTAACGGACACAGCAGCAGTCTGGTGGCAAGGTGTACAAAACGAAGCAAGAACTTGGGATATAGCCATAAAGTTAGTCAGAGCGGCATTTTCACCGACTAAACAAGCTCATCAAATATATGTAGATTTCTTTAGTGTACGGCAAGAAGCCAGCACTCCAATAGATGAATTTGTATGTAGCAAACGAGCTGTATTAGCCCAATTACCGGACAACCGCCATGACGAAGTCACGCAACTGGATATGATTTTTGGCCTGCTCAATATCAACCTTAGGAAAGAAATATCTAGAGATACAATTCATACCTTCGCGGATATGCTCACACGCGGACGTGAAGTAGAATTAATCCAAAAAGAAAACATGACACCGAAACCTTCCTGCGCTAAACTTGGCAACTCAATTAGTTCCAATGACGCTTTAACTGCCAGTACAACTGGAAAGACTAAAAAGGCTCGATGTAACTACTGTCATTTTAGGGGACACACCTTCGAAGAGTGCAGAAAGCGACCAGCTAAAGAAAAAGGACAACAACCAATGGCTTTTAAATCGTCGGAGCTACAGACATCCAAACCAGAACAAACACAAACCAACAGCATTACTTGTTATGGATGTGGTAAAGCTGGTTATTTCCGGAGTAACTGTCCGACATGTAGCCAAAACAAGGCAGAAATGAACACTCAAGCCATACATTTTTACTCGCTCAATACTTTGCAACGCCTAAGTACCCAAGTCCCCACAATACCAGTCACTATACAAGGTATCCAAGGCATCGCACACATAGACACCGCTGCAAAAACAAGCGTTGCCGGAAGATCCCTCTACGAATGCCTTAAAGAAGTGCCAACAGTCAGCTTTAAAAAGTTAGAAGCATCCGTAACCCTTGCCGATGGCTCGTGTCAATCGCAGGAACTGCTTAGTACAACTGTATCGATAAAAATAGAGAGCCGAATATTCGATATAGATTTTATTGTATTACCGAATGCCGTAGACAATCGCACTTTATTGGGCATTGATTTCTTAGAAAAGGCAGCCATGGTATTGAATATACCTCAAAGATGTTGGTATTATGCGGATGAAGTAAATCAATTCTTCGAATTTATTGGACATGAAACTGGAAAGACCCCTGAACTAAGATACAATCCAGTGCAGAATAATGCAGTCTGTGCCACAGATGTTACCCAAGGGAGATCCCCATTTCTGGATTTATATACATCACCCCTTCCAGAAAGCCATGGTTACCAACTGTGCGAACTGGACTTACCAGCACCATCACCACAAATGCAGGGAGCCTACTCACCAGAGGCAATCGACAGAATATTTGAAGACGCGTTACCGCTCACATACAGCCCTCCAAAACGTGACCCACGTAAGAAAAGGAGAATTACACTTTTCAGTGTCGATATCGAATTGCAGCCTGAAGAAGCGACTAATCTCACTGAAGAGCAAAGACATACGTTTAACGAAATGTTACGACAGTATCAGGATAGATTCAATGAAGATGGACCTCCAACCACCGAGGCCGAACATAGTATCGAGACAGTCAATAAAACGCCTATAGCTACGCCACCTTATAGACTTAATGCAAGTAGACAAGTTATACTGCGGGAACAGCTAGACAAAATGTTGTCAAAAGGTATAATTGAAGAAAGTACTACTCCTTGAACTTCGCCAGTAGTCTTGGTACCTAAGGCCGGTAATGAAAAAGATCTACGAGTCTGTATTGACTACAGACGCTTAAACGCCATCACCACTCCAGACCGATATCCATTACCCCGCATAGACGATCTGTTACATGCAGCTAGAGGACTCCCGTTCATGTCAAGCTTGGATCTACAGTCAGGGTATTGGCAAATTCCGGTACGAGAGGAAGACAAAATAAAAACAGGCTTTATTACTCCCTTTGGAGTATACCACTTTAACAGGATGCCATTTGGACTACGAAATGCGCCTATGACCTTTCAGCGCATGATGGATCGCTTTAGGGTATCACTGAACCATGTTGCGGTATTAATTTATCTGGACGATCTTATTGTCAGATCACCAACGTTTGATCAACATTTAAAAGATCTGGACGCCATTTTCGCCCAACTGAGAAAATACAATTTAAGGGCAAACCGACAAAAATGCAAATTTTGTTGTCCGCAAATAAAGTACCTGGGACACCGTATCACCACTCAAGGTATCGTTGCCGACCCCGATAAAGTCGAAGCGATAGTAGCACTTCCGCCACCAAACAACGTCAAACAACTTTTATCCTTCGTACAAACCTGTTCGTGGTATCGGAGATTTATACCGGACTTCGCTGCCACAGCTCGTTCGTTGACGAACCTCACTAAAAAGAAGGCTGTTTGGAAATGGGATAAAACCGAACAAGACGCTTTTCAGAAACTAAAACATTATCTAGTCACTACCCCTGTCCTGAAGCAAGCTGATGATTCACAGCCGTTCACGATTAAAACAGACTCCAGTGCTTACGCTCTAGGAGCGGTACTAGTCCAGGGGGAGGGAGAGATGGAACATCCAATAGAGTACGCTAGTCGATTGCTTACTAGTGCTGAAAGGAATTACAGTACTACCGAAAGGGAAGCATTGGCCATCGTTTGGGCAATAACCAAGTTTAGAGGCTACATTGAAGGTTCTGACGTTATCGTCGTCACCGACCACCAACCCTTAAAGTGGCTGTTAACACTCAAAACCCCGACCGGAAGATTAGCCCGTTGGTCACTCCAACTTCAGGCATATAACCTACACGTTAAATACGCCCCTGGTAGAACAAACAGAGTGGCAGACTTTCTCTCTCGACCACCATGCGATAATTCCACCCACGACTGCCAGATTTGCAGCGTCCAAGCGGATCTACCAACTAAAACTGAAAAAGACATAAGGGAACTACAGGAAAATGATCCTGAAGTCCAAACAGTCATCTCCGCGTTAGAAGACAATTAGGACAAAACCCGATCCAGACGTTGCTCAAATCGAACCAATTTCAGACGAACGGTTAACCACAAGTAATGGTTCCTTCACCCAAAGGCTTCGTAACCATAGGGGGAGAATGTAACCGTTCGCCTGTCCTACGCCAACCCTGTACCTGACCAGCTCCACCACTCCCGGCACGACGTCACCGAACCAGTGCGCAAGAGCCACCCTCGAGAGTCGAGACGGGGAAAGCAACCGTTTTCGTGTGGCATTCAGCATAGATAACCTTGCATTCAGTTAGCACAACTCGAACGAGATAGTTTACTTGTAACTTTAACTTGTATCATACTAATCGTATTAACCTCTTTCACAATAAAATTCGTTAATCTAAATGGAACTGAGTTTATCTCGTGCTCCCCCTAGCCAGCAACTTTTACAAATTTCATTATTTCAAACAACTGCCTTCCTTTTTTTACCTGAAAAGCTAAACCAACATTATGTGCCCCATTACATTCAAGTTCCTACATATCCCTAATCCACCTGAACTTCTAGGTAAGCACAGCTGCCAGGTTACCGCTGCCAGGATACCGTGCTAGAATACTGTTATCTAACCACTAGGATACACCTAGGCATCTATAGTTCCGATTTTCAAGACATCTCCAACCTCAGCTTCAAGACATCTCTAGTTCCGATTTTCAAGACATCTCTAACCTCAGCTTCAAGACAGCTCTAGTTCCGAATTTCAAGACATCTCTGACATCAACTTCAAGACATCTTTCGCTTAATAACAAGGCATCAGTAGCCTCTGTTTCTGCCAGATCTCTTCATCTTCTCGAATAAGCTGAGTACTTACATATAAAGTGCAGCTCTATTTCTTCCTGATTTCATTATCCTTGATGTCAGAATAAAGTTAATATTTTAAATTTCTTTTAATTTCTTATCTACCCGGCTGTAAGAGCTGTAGGGGATCGTGTCCGGGTTCATGTAAGTTTGTAACTTTTTTTTTTATTTTTAACTTTAATTAAATTCTACAAGGTGTTTCTACCTTTCTCACCTCAGTTTCTTTTCTTAAATTTAAATTATTTTTCCGTCGATGTCTAAAAAGGTAGTGGCGCTCTAAGTTCTTATAGTCTGTCAACCCTCTGGCATACCTAGTGTAACACTAACATGGAGTCGATCCACCCTTGAGAGAGTCTCTAGCTGGGATCTGTCTCTTGAGGAGAGAACAGTGTTACAAAATTGAGCAAGTTCATACATGAACAATTTTCGCAGCTTTCAAGATCTGTCCAAGTCAATTTCACAAACAACCACAAGCCGATAAAAAAACTATTTAGGTATAGCATAGCCATGCCAAGCTATACTAGACAGTCCACCTCAGAAAATAAATAGAACTGAATATCCAATTAAGAAAAATGTATTGACTAATTGGAAGAAACTCCACTTTGTCAACCCACTACAAAGTACTCCTATACAAACAAACTTTCAAGTCGTATAGGCATATGCATCCAGCTGTTGGGTTGTGATAGCGAAGGCAGCTCAAAAATTATCCAGAAGTATAAAAACAATGTAATAAGGTGCATTGTTAATGCTACTTGGTATTGCAAAAACAGTGACTTCGACAAGGAGTTGGGAATTCATACTATTAATGAGACTATCAGAAAATTGGTCAGTAGACAAAAGCAGTGACTTATTGATCACGTCAACGTCAAGGTAATTTAGCTCCTGGACAATACCAATGCGACGAGAGGATTAAAGAGGATTGTACAAATGAATACAATAGTATAGCATACTGGACTATTACGTTTAGTTCATGAAGCTCTCATAAACCAGCATTTCTTGATCAAATAAATTGAATAATTTAAAATATTTCATCTCCACGAAACATATTTACCTTTTCATAATTTTACCTAATTAGACTGAATAATCTGAATAGATCCATTAGAATTTCTTGACAAGAAAAAAAATTAACAGTTCTCTATGCGTCCTCTATCAACTGTCAAGAAATGGGAAGCGAGCTGATTTTTCTTCACACCGACACAACAAAAAAAAACATCTTTTAGCAAGCCCAAGTTTGTGAAATTTCGTTAAAACAAACTGGAGTTATAACGATTTTATCCAAGTGCTCTTCATCGTCCTCTCCAACAGTTAGTCAAGGACCCAGAACGAATTTTTCACATCAAAATTATTCGAAATTAATGGGGGCCTAGAAAAAAAATATTTTTCAACTTTCAAAATATAACAGTGCTGCTTCAAACAGTTGAAACTGATACTTATATTTATCATGAAATTACTTCTGTTTGTCCTTTCTTTCCCGTTCACGTCAAACCAACAATTTTTTTTTAAACCGTATACTTTCACATTCTTGGAATAATTTTTTGAAAACAAACTCAAGAATACCACACTTGCTGAAAACGATCCCTGCTCGGGCACCAATTTATGAAGTGTATTTCCACCTCCCTTAGGTTCTTACCTCCTGGACACGTCACTTGAACACCCTCGGTGCAAAATCGTTAAAATAAATGCTTGGACGGAAGTTTTCTCGTGTGGGCACCACCACTCGGTAGTCTCAACTGTGGACGGTTCTTAATTAGCGTCAGACAGTCAGTAAACAGCAGTCGACAAATGATGGAGAAATGAAATTCAAATAATAATTTTTTAAATAACGTCTTATTAACGGATGAATCGACATTTTCTCTCTACAGAAAGCACAATCCATCTGTCGTTCGGTATTGGTCTCGGGAAAATAAGCATCTAAGTATTCCCGTTCGTACGCAATATCCACAAAAACTCAATGTGTGGACGGGAATTTCAGATGATTACATCGTAGGACTTTTTTTATTGAGGGAAACCTTAATGGTGCGAAATATCTCGAACTGCTACAAACCCAAATAGTTCTGGTAATTCAGCAGCTTCCCATTGATTTGGTATCTGCAAGATGGATGTCCTAGTCACAATTCTCGGGCAGTTACCGAATATCTCCAAACCACATTCCCTAACTGCGTTATATCCACAAATAGTATAATCACGTGGCCTCCAAGATCAGCGAATTTGTCCCCGAATGATTTCTTTTTATGGGTTTTTTCAAATTAAATTTATCGGCACAATTTTGAATGGGCTCAATATTTGATAGAATTGAGGGCGAAAATTGTCCAGCATTGTGCAAACAATTTTATTCCGAATCAGCTCAGAGATACAAGATTATCTTTGCTCAATACATTCTGTTTGGCTCAATAAGGAGGACTATTTAAACCTTTATTTAATCAATTTTTTAGTTTTAGCAATTTAAGTTGTTTTTCGGAATTTATTTTCAATTTGTTTTAATTTAAAGAATCTTATTTTGTTTTATGTACGAATTCATTTTTATTCTGGAAGCCGTTATTGCCAAAAGAAATCAACACATATTATCCTTATTCAAAACATTAATTGTTAAACATAATTTAACAATTAATCTTTCAATTTAAACAACATAAAACATGAGCATCTTGGTTCAATATGTGGCGACGCTAACTACTCGCATCAAAAGACACTTGAATAGTACATCGCACATAACTAACAAATATTGGAAGGAGAAGAGGCGGGGTTTCTTACAGTGGTTTTGAATCCAGCTGTCCAGCTAAATACTTGATATTTATTGAAAAGCATTTATAGACATCTTTGGTTGTGGACTATTTAGATCGGAGAATACATTAAACAGCTATGTTCCGTTTCTTATTACATGCATCTGTATACAGGGCAAATGTGACAAAACAATAAATACAAAATTTGCCGGTAGTACGTGTATAAAAAAATGGTACGGTAAACAAGGTTTGAGCAGGTTGTTTTAGATATTAATGACAGGCAAATAGGTTTAAGCAAATCATATGCAAACAGTAAGCAATATTAGAAAAAGAATATTACAGTAGCAAACCAAAAATAGATGAATCTTAGCGGTAGGGACGGTCAAGCGGGATATGTGGGGAGAAAAATACTAATGAACGCCAACTAGATAATCAATCAATCTATGGCATAAGTCTCGGACATGTTTAAAAATAGTAAATTTGAAAAAAATGAAACTCAATGAATGAATGAAAGTTGAACAACGCATAGCATCGGCCTCGCACTCGCGCCACAATCAGTTCTAATTTCAAGTTATCGTACAAAATGAACAATTAATAAACACCTAAAACAAAAGGTCGCAGCTTGGGAAGTAAGGGAAAACGGATCGACCACTGGCAATGGATACGGTGAATTAAACTAGATATTCAATCAACTTATGGCATCAGCCTCAGAAAATCGTGAATTTGTGAAAAGGATTATTTAAAAAAAAAGAAACACAATGAAACTTCACCGGCTGAAAGTTGGAGAACGCATTGCATCGTCCTTGCATTCGCCTCACAATCAGTTTTAAGTTAAAAAATCGTCCAAAATTTATAACATAAACTTGGTTGGAGGGTAGGACAGGATAAAAACTGTAATTTGAGAATAAAATCTACAATCCAATTTAACTTCATCTTATATTGAGCATTCGATTAATTGTCACAAAAAACTTTAGTAAAAGAAAACACTAATTAAAAGTGGAAATAAATTTTTCTTATCTATTGAAAAAAAAAACCAGTCAATAGAATACGGTACCAAATTCAAACAATTATAATACTGAAACCGTTAACGGAAATAAAAGTTTTATTTTTAAACTGAAAAGAATATTCTTCGGCTTTACTAAAATAATTTTACCTTACTTTTGCTTTACACTGTCCTTTGACATTACAATTTTCTACTTACTCAAGAAGATCTCGGACGGTTCGGCACTATTACTATCACCAAACCGAAATCTACTTAACTCACTGTTTTACTACTTCTTCCGGAACTATATACCCGGAGAAAACGGTTTAAAAAAAATTAATGGTAGCAGAGAGCACAAACGGTAGCAACGAGACTTTAGAGCACGAGCTACCAATATGAAACTCTTCCCCCCCCCGTGGGAATTTATGACTTATACTTTTTTTTATTGGTATTACCTACCAGAGTAAGAATTCAATTGTTTGCCCTTTTTAAATTACAGCATATGAAAAAAAAGAAAAAAAAAGGAAAATAAAGAAATACTGAAAAATTTTGAAAATTTAATTTTTTGTTTTGTTTAATATTAAAATACAAAAGGGTACAATAGTTACCATTTTCTGTGAACATACAGTATGTATTAAAAGTCTACTATTGAAAATACAATTTTTTTTATAAATTAACTCAACTAACAACGTATGATTTTGTAGTATCATTATTTTTTTGTAATCAACTGTCATTTTCTTCACTGTAATTTTCTTCATCCTCATGTATTATGTCGCCTAAGTTTAGTACTTCTGGTTCATCTTAATCTTCAAATTCATCTGGTTCAAAGCTTTCTGGAACGTCAAGCAGTTCGGGTGGCAACGGATCTCCTTTAATCCAATCAAACTTAAGTTCACCATTCTCCAACTTCCACCCATGTCCCACACTGGAGTTGGTGTGGAGGGTTTAGCTACATGTGAGTTATTCCATACGTAACACTGGTAATTGACACGTTTTATGTGGTTTTCTAATGACGTTCTACATGGGGGAAGTAGACTTAAATCCACACCTTGATTGATGGGCAGAGCAAATGCAGTTGTGGAAGAATACTTTTGTGAAAACAAATCAAACCGTAGTTTGTTTATATTTGTGTATTTCATATTACTGTACATGCAACAGAGGAATTCCTCCAGGCCGGATAGTAATGTGTCTGTAATTGTTGGTGATACTCCTAATGATGCAAGGACAGGTACAAACTTTGAAAACTTTTCCAATTTAGATGTCACAGACAACTTTCCATGACGAACAAACGAACTGGTGGTGTCACATCCGGACAGAGCATGCACATTCAACATAGCGTGGCTCATTTCTACACCTAAATTATGAGAAATGGCGGTTACATTTATGGCCTTTCGTTTGTTACCAGTTCCTGTATCAAAGAATACTATGTTTTCAATGTTGCTGGCATATCTTATTAACAACATAAATACATCTGTGTCCGGGGATCTAACTCTGATGGGTGAATTGTCTTGACAATATTTTGAAGCATGGAAGCAGTGTAATATTATTTTAGTATCTGCTCCCTCTTGTGAAGAGCGTAGGTCTTCTTGTGTCATATGTTTGATAGTTAATCCGTCTTCGCTAGTTAAGCAAGTGCACTTATTACTATGTGACAAATAAAGATTCCTCCCATGTAAGTAGTGAGCATATTTGTGCTGAGACCATTTATTACGTAGCAGGTTAAACAGTTGTTCCTTATTTTTGCCATTAGCAAGGAATTTTTTCCAATCCCGTGGAATCTTGGTTTTAGGTCCTTTTATTAAAAACGTATCTCCACATCCCCTTCTTTGTCTTTCAATGCTTTTAATAGATAAATCTAAATAAGTATCCGAGAAAAAATCTATCCTGCTGCATTTTGGACAACCTCTGCTAGTTCACCAAAGGTTTCTGGAATATTAGTAAGAGCCCGAAAGTAAGCCATACCATCAATCACATACATACATTCTTCAATCTTAGGAGGTTCGTGTACTATACCTTTGACCTAAAAAGCATGGAGTAGTTTGGAAAAAATATTAGAAGCAAAGAATTCAAATATATTAAATATTTGGTAGTTTTCGGGATTTTTTCGTGTTTTTCCGGGATATGCTGTAATTCGCAAGTGGCAAACACCTAAAACCTTAAAGTACATGTCAATACAAACAAAAAAATGTATGTGTCGAAAATTCCCACGGGGGGGGGAAGGTGGGTACATACCAGCCTCCGCTCTATCAGAGCCAACTAACGGAAGCAGAGCAAAATCGGGAGCTGCTTCGGTTTTCGAATTTATATTTTAATTCCTACCTGCAATTTTTTGACATTTTCATTGGTAAGGTAATTATACGAGAAATTCATATACCAGAAATTTAAGTCGGAAATGAAGTAATGAGTTATACAGGGTGATTCATTAAGAATGGGCAATCTCTGAACTGGAGATACTGCACACCAAAATATGGCGATTGAGCTTAACATGTCTTATACAAATGTTGCAGGTTTACGAGATACAGGGTATTTAAAGTTGGAATTTTAATTTGAAATTTCTTAATAATTTTGTGACTTTAAGCAGCATCGTCTAACCAATTTTATGCTGAACACAGGGCGTTAGTTACACCCGGTTACTTAGGTAAATTATAACATATCTTTTCTGCCTAATTAGTTATGGCTTAAATGACTAGGAAATCTAAAAGGCAGTTCAATTTTAAATAAAAAAGGTACTCCTGTTTATTTCATGTAACTCTATCAGTTTTTGAGTTTTTTGCATTTTAAACATTCAATGAATTTTGTTAATTGTGAAATGAATTTATTCCTTCAAATTACTACTATGCGGGGTAACAAACGTAAAGACAACAGAATAACCATCAGTAAAATTAATAAAAGAAAAATTCGAAGTAAATTTCAATATTAAATAACATTTGTCGATTATTTTTAGTAGTATTAGCAGCTTCTTGAATTTTCTGTCGTAATTGTTGGATGGCATTAATTGTATCTTTGTAAATCATTTGTGACCATATTGAGAAGTCTAGAGGGTTTAAATCTGGACTTCTAGGTGGCCAAACAAATTCACTGCCACGCCCAATCCACCGGTGAGGAAAATGTTCATTCAGGTATTGCCGTACTGGCAGAGAAAATGTGGCGGCGCCCCGTCTTGCATAAACCACATGTTCCGCCGTTTGGCTAGTGGTACATCTTCTAGTAGTGTGTTTAACTGTTGTTCATGGAAGTTTTAATAGAGGGGCCTGTTCAGTTTAGGAGGAATTTCAAAAGGACCAATAAAAAAACCAGATATCACACCACCCCAAATATTTACCTTGAATTCATGCTTAAAATGTCGTTCCTTTAGAGCATGTCGATTTTTGGAGTCCTACAAATGAATGTTTTTCCAATAATTTAAAACATCGCCTCATCGGTGAAAAGGAGATAATTAAGAAAATCCTGGTTTTCGTTTTGTTCATCTAGCATAGATTGAGCAAACTGTAGGCGAACTGGTAAATCTTGAGGTAGCAAATTTTGGACAGGAGTGTATAGTGATATGGACGGAGATTCTCTTTTTTAAAAATTCTCCAGATAAACGATTACTGAAATCTGGATTTTCCGAAAAACGAACTAAAACCTCTTCTTTATCATCGACGTTGATATTTTCTGGAACATCATTTAAGCTTTCAGGACGAGAACGCCCTGTTTCGCCTAGGCGGTTATAAATACGTCTGAACAGTTTGTGATTGGGTTGTCTTCGATTTGGGTATGATTCTAAATACCTTCTGGCTGCACCAAGTCCACTATAATTTGACTGAGCAAAAACACAAATCATATGGCATTTCACTGTTGGAAAATTTATTATGTTGTGGCATTTTCTTATTTTACTACAAATAATACACTCTTGCTTAGTGACAGTAAAATTGTCAAATATTTCTTTACACGAAAAACTGACAAGTTCTGACACAAGCCTACTTGAAAAAAATCCAATGTAATAACGGTGAATGTTTAAAATGCAAATAACTCAAAAACTGATAGAGTTACATGAAATAAACAAGAGTACCTTTTTTATTCAAAATTGAACTGCCTTTAAGATTCCCCAGTCATTTCAGCTATAACTCATTGGGCAAAAAAGATATGTTGTAATTTACCCAAGTAACAGGGTGTAACTAACGCCCTGTATGAATAGCGCTAAATTCAGCATAAATTCGTAATTTTCATGCCAAAAAACATAAAGTTGCTAATTTTCAAGACGATGCTGCCTAAAATCACAAAATAATTAAAAAATTTCAAATTAAAATTCCAACTTTAAATACCCTGTATCTTGTAAACCTTGTTAAGCTCAATCGCCATTTTTGGTGTGTAGTATCTCCAGTTCAGAGATTGTCCATTCGTAATGAATCACCCTGTATACAACTTACTAATAGTTTAAATACTACCGGATAAAAATAAAAATAACTCATCACAATGCTACACTAACATTCAACTTGATGTAGAGTGAATCATTTGTTGTTAAATCTGTATGAAGGCAGAAAAATAGCAGTTGTGAAAAGACTCTGTTTTGTAATTCCGCTGACATTTTAAGTGATTTAGATCCGAATTAACACTCCCGGATTAAATATTTCGATTTATTCAATACAGTTTTGTAATATCGAATAAACATTATCTTCCTGTCATTGAAAAAACTATGAAATCTGATCCCGGCTAACGTCGATATTTGACTGGTTTCACATTTTAATGCCTTAGTTTGTGTGAAGTCACTCAGTTCCTGTCTCAATTCACAATACATACAGAGTGTATCAAGTAAGAGCTAAAATAAAATATTGAAGTCTTCTGAATGTTAGTACGTTCTTTTATTTACATTTTCCTGAATCGTTCTATTCAAAATTGCTTAAACATCCCCACAATTTACGTTCTGCAAGGTATCAAGAATTTGGAAACAAGGCCACTTGACATGGTGCAATACAACGTGCAAAAAATTGCAGCAATTTCTTGCTAGGTCAGTATATTCCAAATGATGAATCTTGTATGCTGTTTGACATCATGCAATTTTCTTTCATTGCAACATTGCTGCCAGCCCGACCAATAGTAGAAAGAAAAAAGTATGTGAAAAACTTAAAAAATCATTTATTGAAACAATATACGGTGCGGTGGAATAAGTGTTACCCCCCCCCCCTCCTTCTAACTACTCTATTTTTATATCTTAAGAAAAAAGCTCAAACAGGTCAATTTTTATATTAAACGTAGTATGTTATGACATAAAAGTTTCGAACCTGACATAATCCCTCTTCATGGGGGTGTCACCCCTTCGATTTTTTCAAATGAGAAACTGCCTCATTTAAGACCTATTGAAACACTGATATAAAAAATGTATAACACTTTGATTCAAAAATTAACGGAGTCTGAGTTATTCGAGAGTTTTAATCTTACTTTGCAAGAATTCAATGAATTCTGTTGGCTTGAAGGTAGGTTTTTTCATTGGAGGGTTGGAATTGTTTTGTCTCTAAATAAACATTTCTTAAATTGTGAATGTTGGTAACTGAATTTAATCATTTATGTAATAAATTACAAGTAACAGCTAAGGGTGTACTGAAAA
This sequence comes from Lochmaea capreae, assembly GCA_949126875.1. NCBI lineage: Eukaryota > Metazoa > Arthropoda > Insecta > Coleoptera > Chrysomelidae > Lochmaea > Lochmaea capreae. The sequence goes on along the minus strand of OX421404.1, from coordinate 7,831,238 downwards.
CTAAAGAAATTTTAAACTTTAACAGTAACTGCAACTAAATAATTTTTTAACGTAAGAGGTGTTCAAAATCTTTCCTATTCACTAATACAGCCTATTTTGGGTTTCCTCTCTAACCCTTTGCAACATCTCTGGACTAATATTACCACATTCTGCAATAATTCTTTCGCGCAGTTGGTTAATTGTATCCACTTGGGTTTGATACACTTTGGACTTTAAGTAGCCCCATAGAAAAAAATCTAATGGGGTTAAGTCCGGTGATCGAAGTGGCCACTCGATATGTCCCCGTCGTCCAATCCATCTTCCTGGAAAAACTGTGTTTAAATAATTTCGCACTCTGACAGCATAATGAGGCGTCTTGCTGAAATATGACATGTTGAGGAAATTCATGCGGGTGGTTTGTGATGATGTTATTTATTGCGGCGGTTATCTCTGTCTCTAACATATTCAAATAATTATCACCATTTACATTCCCGTCAATAAATATTTGGCCTACCATGTAATTCCCTAGTATGCCTGCCCATACATTTAGTTTTTGCGGAAATTGTGTGTGGCCTTCTCGGAATATTCTGGGATTTTCATCAGACCAATACCTCACATTTTGCCGATGTACATGTCCGTTTACAAAAAATATCGCCACGTCACTAAAACAAATGTATCGGAGATAATCCTGATTGTATGCAAAAATATTTGTGATAGTTTCACAATATTCCATCCGTCTATGTGGGTCATCCTCTGTGAGTTCATGCATTATTTGTATTTTGTAGGGATGGAATTCATTTTTCTTTAACACCTTTACCACTGTCTTTTTATCTACTTCACAAGTTTGTGCTACATTTCTGGTTGAAGTAGATGGATTTACGACAAACTCTCTCAGTATAGAAACCTGCTTATCTTCGAGTATATGGTTTCTGCCATACCGTTTTTTATTTTCGTCTCCACCTATTTCAAAAAATTTACCGACCACAGATTCAAAATAATGTCAGTATATTGGGCGGTCAGGAAAGCGTTCATTAAAAATTCTGACCGCCTCATGATAATTATGACCAGCTTCGCCATAAATAACAATCATTCCGCATTTTTCATGGAAATTGCGAGGTTGTACCATTTTTATTATTCACAATAAACAAACTTATCTTCATGTAGTAACAAAACTGAAATTACTTCAATATGTCATTGTCAAATATTTCACAGTGACAACTGATAATAATAAATTTGCTAGGTATAATAATTATCACCATTTAAATTCCCGTCAATAAATATTGGGCCTACCATGTCATTCCCTAGTATGCCTGCCCAAACATTTAGTTTTTGCGGAAATTGTGTGTGGCCTTTTCGGAATATTCTGGGATTTTCATCAGACCAATACCTCACATTTTGCCGATGTACATGTCCGTTTACAAAAAATGTCGCCACGTCACTAAAACAAATGTGTCGGAGATAATCCTGATTGTGTGCAATAATATTTGTGATAGTTTCACAATATTCCATCCGTCTATGTGGGTCATCCTCTGTGAGTTCATGCAACATTTGTATTTTGTAGGGATGGAATTCATTTTTCTTAAACACCTTTACCACTGTTTTTTCATCTACTTCACAAGTTTGTGCTACATTTCTGGTTGAAGTAGATGGATTTACGACAAACTCACTCAGTATAGAAACCTGCTTATCTTCGGGTATATGGTTTCTGCCAGACCGTTTTTTATTTTCGACTCCACCTATTTCAAGAAATTTACCGACCACAGATTTAAAATAATGTCAGTCTATTGGGCGGTCAGGAAAGCGTTCATTAAAAATTCTGACCGCCTCATGATAATTACGACCAGCTTCGCCATAAATAACAATCATTCCGCATTTTTCTTGGAAATTGCGAGGTTGTACCATTTTTATTATTCACAATAAACAAACTTATCTTCATCTAGTAACAAAACTGAAATTACTTCAATATGTCATTGTCAAATATTTGACAGTGACAACTGATAATAATAAATTTGCTAGGTAACCAAAAAAGACAATTACGGTTTGAGAAAAAATCGACTCATAATCCGTTAATCTCGCATAACTCAGTTAATTTTTGAACCAAAGTGTTATACATTTTTGAAATCAGTGATTCAATAGGTTTCAAATGAGGTGTCGCATGATGCACTTTCTCATTTAAAAAAATCGAAGGGATGACACCCCCATGAAGAGGGATTATGTCAGGTTTGAAACTTTTATGTCATAACATACTACGTTTAATATAAAAATTGACCTGTTTGAGCTTTCTTCTTGAGATATAAAAATAGAGTAATTAATAGGGGGGTAACACTTATTCCACCGCACCGTATAAAGTTTATTATTATTTGAAATGAAGATAGCGAAAGTGAGAAAAGCTCAGAGAAAAAAACTAAGTGAATCACTGTCGATTATCAGATCACAAATGACAAAACATCAGTCACCATAATCAGCTGATAGGTATTATTCGATTGAAAATAGTTTGTTGGTTGGTAACACAAAAGAAACTAGATTTCTTCCTAGAATTACGCCTTGCATGCAATAGAAATAGCACCAAACCTATAAAATTGCAATTTGCAACGAATTGAAGAAACTGATCAGCTATGTCTTAACTACGATTGCTTTCGATCAAGAAATACTGCGTCTTGCATTACATTGCATGTTGTATTGCACCATGTCAAGCGGCCTTCAGTCATGTCGAAACAATCAGAACACGCAAGAATTCAAGTTTACTTGAATAAACAATTTCAGGCCAGTTTATCGGTACGCGATAATCCTAATTGGAACATTCCGTCTCGGTCTTGAAGTGGTTATTTTTCTTAATGCTCGTTACGATGTAATGGTACGAGGGATGAGAAAGACAACGCATTTATTGACGCGATAGTTATTTACAAATATTGTTTTTAAATAACCGATGACAACATGCTAAAAGAACTTTTTATGTTACACGATTGTCACATGGTATTACTGTAAATAGGTTCCTTATGAAGAACACTCATTACAATACTGGCTTTAAGCATCAATTGAAGTACAGACTGAAATACCATAGTAAAACAACAGTTAACATAACCTGTCGTTAAGATACAGAAATGAATAATTAAACAAAAAAATTATTAATTTAAACAAACAAGTTCAAATAAAATTCTAGACAAAAACTGTTCCCGAACGCATTCATGGGTCTCTAAAGAAGGAACACCATCCTGCTGAAAAATTATCTCTAAATCACGAAATTCCTTATGGATCATCATCATCAAGTATTTCAAGGAGAAGGGGTTCAATAGCATTCTCCAGCATTTCCAGATTTATTTCTCCGGTCAAATTCATGTTCAGAAATACAGGTCCAACAATGGAGTTTCCTAGGATCCCTGCCCACACATTTACTTTTTGAGGAAACTGGGTGTGTTCTTCACGGAAAATGTGAGGATTTGTGTCACTTCAGTATCCCACGTTCTGAGTGTTCACATTACCATTAAGAAAGAAGGTAGGCTCGTCACTAACGACATTAGATCAGCCCGACTCTTTTTGAGTAGTCAATCAGACTAAATCTTTCATGTAATTCCTTGCCGCTGGCTTCTCATCGCCTATTCCAAGAAACCGCACATTCATCAGGCAATCGCACTGACACAGGATGTGCTCAGCTGTTTCCTCCAATAGGTGACAGAATCTGCACATGGCTTCGTCTGTCAACCCCATTAGCTTTTCGTGCTTGTTAAGCTTATAGTGCCCTGTGAAAGCTGGCAAATGTCCGCTAATGAACTGAATTGCCTGCCTCTGACCACCATTCTGGAGATTTTTGTGCCACCCATTTCCTTGTGGACATGTCCATAACATTATTCAACATAGTATTGGGAATCATCTTAAGAGAAAGCTCGATAAGAACAATTGCACTAATTTAAAACAATAAACAGCAATGTCAGGCCTATGCTGATGATCTAGTGACGAGAACACAAAATAGACTAGAGACCATATTTAAATTACTAGAGAAAAAAAGCAAAGATAATTAATAAGAAAATGGTTATGAGAGATTAAAATACGGACTTAAATATAAAATGCAATGATTACACCTGTACATTTGGAAAAAAAACTGCAAAAAAAAGTGAAGAAAAAGAAATGGAGAGAAGGATATCCAAAGGTTGTGAGCTAGCAGGAATATTTTCAAACATATGAAAAGCAAAAAATGTATCCAGATGGGCTAAGATCAGAATATATCATACGGGAGGTGATACAGCGTGAAAAAACTGATACTTTTCCTGAATTACTTTTGCAAGCTCGACATATAGAGGATGCGTTCGGGAATAATAAGAATGATAATATGAATAGTACCTAGTGTTTTCAAAGACAATATCACGAAATCGTTTCTGTAGCTAGACATTTCCAAAAAGCAATGGTTGTTCTTAGATAATTCATGGGTTGGGTTAAATTTGTTATGAATCAATTGCAATTTCCTGCTGTCAAAACTTACAACAGAGGAAGGTGTTATGTTGACACCTAATGAAAGATTTCGCTCCGATCAAATTCTTGATGAAAGAGAAAATAGCTTTTAGTTGGGAGAAGGAGCAGCTCCCTACGCAGAACTTTATATAGACACAGGTGATCATCAACCTATAGCGGTCTCACCTTATCGGTTATCACCCACTTGTGGCTATTTCAGGCACCTAAACAATTATTGATTTGAGTTCTATGGTTAATGAAATGGAATAGAATGCGAAAGTACGTGGGTAGCGCCGGTTGTTTCAGTTAATGCTCTATATTTTAAATACTCTTTCTTTTTTTCTATGTTTTCCAAATCTTTTTATGAACATGTCCGTTCAAATTATTTTATAAAAGTCATTCCATCTATGACTCTGAATATCTTCTTGTTCTATCTGTTTGAAAAATAGCTTTTTAACGGTTGTCTCAGCTTGTAAAGGAAGATATGCCATTGTAGCCTTGTGGTCTGTAATATTGTAATATGTAGCTGCCATATATTCATCTATCGTATTTGAACTGTAAAATATATGATCTAGGCAACTTTTAGATGTTCCCTGTATTCTTGTACGATTGTTTATTAACGCTAAGAAGTTATATTCTAGATAGGCAAAAACTAGATCAGTTTGATGTTCAATTCTCGTATTTCTATTCAAATCACCTAAAATCAAGTGTTTAGAAATGTTTAAATTGTTTTTAGTGTCTTCAAGATATGTCCATAAATCATCCACAAATGCTTCTTTTTTCCTTTATCGGTGGTGGTTTATAGAGGAATCTAAGTTGTTGATTTTGGAACGAGAAAGGAGAAGGTGAAAAAGTTGAGAAGAAAAATCAAAAATTGAAAAATATAAAGTAAAGTACCTCAAAATCATCCCAAACTGATAGAAAAACTAAAAGTACTAACCGTATAAGAGTCTTCATCCTTTAATTATCTTCTAGAAAGCGGTAAGCTTTGTTTGACCTATATTTAACCTTGACTGGAGATAGCGCCCCAGAAATTTCAAAGGATATTGTATGCAGTTTGTTCCTGAGAAAGTTCAGTTTACTTTCTATAATAGTGTGTATGAAAGCAGCAATCAATTCTGATTAATTTATATCCCACATGGCAGAGAAGAGGATTTATTAGAATCAAGTCCCTGAAAGTAGATAACCTATAAATTTGTTCATCGTAAAAACATTCATTTCGCAATTGCATATTTCTTATATAATAAGTTAGTTAAGATTCTTAATATTAGTAGTTATAAATAAAAAGGAAGCTTACCTCAATATTTCAAATAATCCGAGGCAATTGAATAATTCTTTTCTCTGTAAAATCATTGCAAAAGAACATATGGTCGAGGTATGTTCAAAGTTTCAGTTCTCATATTATTCTATTTGTGTTACGAGGGGCACATGACAAGTGAATTTTAAAATTATAACAAAGGGAAGGTATTAATAAAATTATTAAATAATAAAGGGGTAAGGAGACGGAAAATTTAGTTGCTGAGGATAACAAGAGAAAACAGAATTTTAAAAATAAAAAGAGAAGGTTTATGAAGTAGGGAAATAATTCATAAAAGTTTGTTCTTAAATTTATTAAACAAATACATAAAATCTTATATTAAACGTTTTTGAAAAACTATTAAATTATTACATCAGATATTAATTGAGGGAACCGCAACCTGGGAGAGGAGTCAAAATTGCTTTTCTTTTAACAGCTAGCCGAATTCTTTAATCTTCAGATAAAAATTTAAAGTAACTATACAAGTTTGTTTTGAAAAATAAAGGCGCCCAATTAAATGATAATAAAACATCACAGAATAATAAAAATCTAAAAATAAGAGTTACATCACGCAAATTAAAATATTACAGTATATTTTGATGAAATATTTTAAAATGACTATTTTTTAAGCTTTTGTAGTGTTCATTAATATCTTTTAGTTCTGTATATTCAATTGTAGGATAAGGCTCATAGTTAACATCTCTAACATCTCTAACATCTCTAACATATGGATCCAATGATAAAAGTGACTTTTATATCTATTAAAAACTAAAATGTTAATTACTGATAAACTATTGAAATTTACTTCTTGCTTCCTAGTCTTGCTTTTGCTTTGAATGGACCTTCTTTGTTTTTTTTTATTTTTCTGCTTAGTGTTTCTTTAATATTTGCTTCTGCTTCTTTGTTTTGTTTATATTCTTCCTTATTTGTGTTTTCTTCTGTCGCCTTGTTAGGTTTTGTTCCACTTTTATTAATATTTTCGGATATAGTTTCCTGCGATATTCTGTTCGTTCACAATTTTTGATTTTCATCAAAAACCAAAGGTTTTACTGTTTGAAAAGTTGGTATAGTTGGTGTTTCTGGATTGCTATTGGTTTCCCGTTTTACTTTCTGTTTCCTGTTTAGTGTTGCGTAGGTCAATTGCTCTATAAGAATGATTGTTAACGAATAGTCTATTACCCTTGATGTAAGATTTGTCAGTTGTATTGATACAAGCTAGTTTCAAATGCTCTGTTAGTATTTTATTGTCTTCCCTTTCAATTGATGTTAAGTCATTTACTATACGTATGATTGTACCTTTTAGTTTTTTACAATTTATCAGTATTTCTAATTTCTTTAGGTATGTAATAAACTTGATCTACAAAAGGGCTAGCTCTACGTTTTCCTAGCTTGTAGTAATTATTTCAATCTCTATATCCAATTTCCACGTTTAGTAGATTTTTAAGGTTTTGTAGGATACTATCAGGATCAGGGATATCAATATCAAGTCCAAATATTGATATATATATTTTTGTCGTTCTTTTTATATACTCCAGCTTTTCTAAAACCTTTTCATTGGTTTCTCCTGTTTTTTTCAACCTTTTTTTTCAATTCTGTATCCCTACTAAAATATTAGTCTCACTCGCCGCTATATAATTTTTAATTTCGCTTTTTATGTTTTCAGCATACTGTTTTACGTCTGCTCCTACTTTATTAGCTTGTAGAATATCTATTGACTCCGAATCAATTAAAAAAACTATATTAAAAATAAATTTACGTATTAACTGCTTTTATCTATAATTTCGCAGTATACTTCTATATTATTCACTATACAGTGCTATTCAAAAGTCCCCTCCCCCCCTCGTATCTTTTGAACGGTTACACTAACATTAATAAAATTTGGAGCGTGAAATAAAGTGTTGTAAACTTCTCAACGAATGGTAACAGGTGATGTAATAGTAATAGATGACGTCACAGTGCCACTCTGGCCAATAATTTTAAATAGGACCTTATGGCAAGTGATATCTCGTTTGGAAGGCATTGACATTGGCTACATAGCCATATTAATTTTGTTTGGGTTTAAACTAATTTAGACGGATAAATTAAATAAATACCAAAATTATTATTTCACATTTAAATATTGAAGATTTTTCAGTCCGCCTCTGGTTAGTTGTCAAAAAATGACGTTTTTAATTTAATAGTATTTGTTGCTTTGCAAAGTTTTTCTAAATAGCTTAAATATTTAATTTTATTATTGTTTAACGAGACGTTTAAGAGTTTACATAGGCAAAATGGTACGAACTCAAGCCGATAAAGTAGCAGCTATCTTAATAATTGGTGAATCTGGAAAGAATCTCCATGAAGCGGAACGTTTAATGAATGAGAGATACCCAGATCGCCCTATCTCGAGAACTTATTTGAGCGAGTTTCTTCACAAGTTTGAAGCAATAGGTAGTGTTCAAGATGCCAAACGATCTGGTCGACCAACATTTAGTGATGATAAAAAAATTGATATAGTTGCTGAAATGGTAGTTAACCCTACTTCTTCTTCAACTAAAGTTGCGTCTATCTGTAAAGTAAGTAAAAGTACAGTACAGAGAGTGTTGGCTGAAAATAAATTTCATCCATACAAGTTAAAAATGGTGCACCACCTTTCGGATGACGATCCCGACAGAAGACTCGAATTCTGTGAATGTATGACAAATGAAATTAGTCAAAACCCACATTACACAAAAACAATTTGTTTTAGTGACGAAAGTACTTTTGGTATCAATGGAAATGTGAATACACAAAATGTAAGGTATTGGAGTGACACAAATCCTCACACCTTTCGTGAACAACATACCCAATTTCCAGAAAAAGTCAATGTTTGGGCAGGTATTTTGGGAAACCACATAGTTGGTCCTGTTTTCCTAAATTCAAATTTAAGCGGGGAAGTGTATCTGCAATTGACCCGTTAATTCTTGAAATTCTGGAAGATAATCCAGATGAATTCGGCCAAGATGGTGCTCCTGCACATTATTATGGTGCAGTAAGACGTTACCTGGATGAAGAATATCGAGGTAGATGGATCGGCCGGCGAGGTCCTATAGAATGGCCACCTCGGTCACCAGATCTGACACTATTGATTTTTTTCTATGGGGGTACTTGAAACCAAAGTTTATACTACGGCACCAGATAGCATTGGCGTTTTGAAAGGAAGAATTATTGAAGAATGCAATGCAATTTCAGCTGACACATTCCTACGAGTCCGGCAAGAGTTTACTAATAGGATGTATTACTGTCAGGAAGTAGACGGAGCACATTTCGAACACTTGCTATAAGAATCTATTGTTGATATTTGTTTAATTAAATTTAAAAAAATAATTTACATAATTTTGGTATTTATTTAATTCATCCGTCAAAATTACTCTCGAGTTTTCAACTTGAAGGTACTTGCCCACAATTGTGTGTGATATATTCCCCTATGTAACACTAATACTTCACTTGCAATTATTTAAACTCACTAAATTTTAAGAAACTGAACTCAGAAATGTATGTGTATTCAGGCGCGTGTCACCTACAAATACTTTGTGATATGTTTTATCATTGCAGATTAAGGTTAGATCGGTGGTAATTAAAAGACTTCATATAATCATAAGTAAATTGGGATTAATAATCATTATAAATCAGACTTTTAGTGCATGTAAGTGGCTGATCATACTGTATAACACTATACTGTACCATATGTACGAGTGATTACTTGACCTAATACTCAGCTGACATGATGTTGACTACGCTAAAGTCTGACTAATAGCCACTGTCGTGACCATCAAAAATAACGTTTTACGTCTGTATAACCATTGATTATACAGTGTGTAAAACCCAAACGGAGTAAATTCATTTTTTCGGTTACTGTACATATTTATGAAAAATCCCGAAACACGTCAAATTTAAATAATTATAAATTGACATTCTTCAACTTCCTTCCGAATGACAGGTACAGCCCCCAATTTTTTAATTGGAAATTATGGGCTTGTGATATGTTATCGTTTGGAAGGTTTTTTTAAAAATGTTTCCGTTTTCAAGTTTATTGCAACAATTAAGGTAAAATGAAATGGAATCATGTGGTTACCAAAATTTGCTATAACACATGGTCCCTTTTCCATTGAGGGCAATTTAAAAGGCGATGATTATTTGGCACTACTTTAAAATGTTGTCATTCAAAGTTTACATCCTGATCCATTGAATACGATATGGTTTCAGTAGGACGGAGCACTACCACGTTACCAACACAATGTCCGGCAGTACCTCGATGAAATATTTTCCAATCGGTGGATAGGGATCGATAGAATTGCCAGCGCAATTACCTGATCTTACGTCATTAGATTTATTTTAATGCGGATATGTGTAGAGCATCTGTACAAAACTAAATCTTTCGATTTGAACGACTTGAAAGAACGAATAACGCTTGGAATTGGGTCGATCACGCCTGATATGTTGAGTAGGACGGATATAAATTGGTGGCCAAGGTAATCCCTTTACCTGCATTTCGAAAAGGGTCGCTACTAATGACATATAAATTCGACGCCGGCGTTCTCTTGAGTACATACCTGGACCGGTAGGAACGGAACAATAGGTTTAATGGTTTTTGGGCATACATACCTCAAATCTGAAATCTATTTGTCTTTAGTTTCTTATCAAATTGCGTTCATTCATTGCTATTTCTACCTTCTAGCAAGGTTGAATCATAGTGAAAAAAGTTGGTGTCAGTTATTGAAAGTGAACGTTGAAGAAATTAAATTTTGTGCGAAAATGTTACATTTGCCAAAGACAAGGTCTTGAAAAGAGCAGAGACTTCATTGAGGTAATGCCAAAGGAAGCTGCATTTTTGGTTCCGATATAAAAACCTGGCGACCGTGAAACAAATGCTTACGATAGACTATGAAACATAAATTTAATTTGAATACTATTAGCAAAAAAATTTAATGATGGAAATAAAATTCTGCAGGTTCTTACCAAACTGATTAATTTATTTGGAGATAACAAAGCCAGTTCTCAGGACTTTGTTATCTGATGGAAATTAAGAAACTAGAAAAGATTAGATAAGGAAAGAAATTTAAGGGCGCCACTAATTTTGTTTCCTAAAACAAAATTAGAAAAAAAATCAAATAAATACAATCAGCTAACTTTTAACCTTTGCTATCTACTCAAAAATAATAAAGTTAATTGAAAAATGACAACTGATGGTGGAGGTTTAATAAATAAAACTTTCGCTAAAGAAATTGATAAATATAATGATATTAAAATTGAACGAACGTCTACAAAAAAAATAACTAATACTAAAAAAGGTTAGTAAAGCACAATAATCTACAAAATGGTCATCATAATTTTGTAACAATTGAAAAAAAATAAACCTTCGAGTAATACAACCTCTGTTTTTTTACTTCTATCTTTCTGGTCTTGAAGTGTTGTCCGAATAGAACTGGTTTTTCTACCTTCTGAAGTATACAAAAATATTGGGTATACTATTGTTAAAGATGCACACCCTCTTATGAAAGAGACTGTTGCTCCTCTGCGCTGCTAAAGGACAAGGAACATGTAGGTATTCCAATAAAATTATTAGCACTCCAGGAAACAATGCTCCAGGAAAAATGTCGGTACTCCAGGATACTATCCCAAGAAATTGTATCCCCTAAACTGTATCCCAGAAACTGTAGGTACATCAGGAACAGTATATCCCAAAAACTTCAGAAACTGTACTTCGGGAAACTGTGGGTACATCAGGAACAGTATATCCCAAAAACTTCAGAAACTGTACTTCGGGAAACTGTGCTATAAAGGATATACAGTTATAAGAAAAAAAATGAAGAAACTAAAAGATTACATGTATATCTGTCCAGCTCAATAAATACAATTGAATATTATAACTTGTAACTTTAGGATTCATTCTGGACAAATATCTGATTTTCATAAAAAAAAACGTATGAGCAATCTGACAAAAAATATATATATTTAAAGGAAACATTTTCCTCAAGAAATATGAAGGTAACATGTGGCATCCAAAATGGGTATCCATTTTGTACTAACTGGTTATTTACAAAAAAATGGTAAATTTTCCAATATCAAAATTTAAAATTCAAACAGAAACAATAAAATGTAATAACATACCAGTAATCCAGATTCTTATTAGGTAAAACGTCTGCATATTTTAATTTGCAATTTCAGCAAAAATATAGTTTTTGGATTACTGCACAGTTCCACACTTGTTGGTTTGACGACAGACGATAAGAGAAGACCCCTCGGTACGTTCTCCGTTCATATTTAAAGAAAGTTCAAAATTTTAAATTTCGCGGTATAATAGCTATAGAATATTGATTTTTGGTTAATGAATTTATTCCACCACAAATCACAAATGTGAAATAATTTATTAATTTTTCGATGGCAATATTTTTAGAAAATCGATGCATTCTATTCCCCCAAAAATCAAAATTTTAAAGAAATTAATTTATGAATTTATCAACTGAAAGGTTGAACGCAAAGTTCACGTTTCATACCCCTAACAGCCAGGAAAAAAAATTTTACCAAAAAAAATTTTTTTTTTATAATAGTTACTATTTATATGAAAAGTTAATAATAGCAGAAAAAATTTTAGAAGTAGGTTTTAAAATACGACAGTCAAAGCAAAGTGAAATTGTACAAGTTCGATTTCAAATTGAATAGAAAATATGAAAGACATCAATATACCATATTAAACCCTCAACCAGATAATTTTCTTCCCCAAGTTCACGATAAGACAAATACTTTCTATGATATTAAATACTGGTACTATGGAACAGTCTACCCAGTTAGCAACTGAACTTATTTAATATCATAGCACACTAAATAGATTAATACAAAATTATACAGGGAAGACACAAAAACCGAAGATTTTAAGTACTGATTCAAAGGAACAGTCTACCTGTTTAGCAACTGAACTTACTTAAAGCCATAAAATACTACAAAAACAAGGAAAAGAAAAATACATAAATGACAAATTCAGATAAAGATAAGCAAAAGAAAACACAAGAGAACCTTACACAAGATACTTAGATAATTCAGGACAAACACAAAATACAAAAGTTTCTCATCGTCTGTATAATTTTCCCCAAACTTTACGAATCTAAGATAAAGATAAGTTCTAGACAAGTAAAAAAAATTCCACCTACCAAAGTGTGAGATAGATTCAGATAATTTCAAAATAGTGATTGTAATTATTTGTTCGATATAGATAAACACTTAAAATTTGTATCATAAACATAGACCTTTCCTCGTTACATTTTAGAAAAGATATAACTAATTTTTGTTAATTTATGCACTGATTCTAGGTAACAGTCTACTTGGACAGTAACTGAACTTGCACAAATTTACAGAAAATTAATTAGTAGTAATTGATAAGTTAAAGATCAGAATACTTTCCATAAGGAACAGTCTACTAATTTAAATACATTAATAACTGAACTTATTCAGGATCTTTTAACAAAAAAAACTTAGCTAATCTGTGAAGAAAAGAAAATAGGGATAGATATATTTTTGTTGTTGTTGTGCTATAAGATATCATAGTAAAATTTACGATAACTGTATATCGCAAGCTAAGATAAGATACCATAACTACCCGGTGAGATACTAGATAAATGTCCACAAAGACACCAGATACATGTTCACTATGAAACATGTCTTCTGCGACAAAAGATAAGATAAAGGTAAAGATAAATTTTCATGTGCTATTTCCTATTGCACACAAAAACTTAGGCAAGGTAAGATACTTCAGTTTGTGTCATTTGACACAATTCAACTGAAAAAGACAAGGTAAGGTATTTCAGTTTGTGTAACTCTACACAATTCAACTGAAAAAAGATAAGGTAAGTTGAGATATATCAGTTTGTGCACTCGACACAATTCAACTGAAAAAAGTTAAGGTAAGGTAAGATATATCAGTTTGTGCACTCGACACAATTCAACTGAAAAAAGGTAAGGTAAGAAAGATATAGATATATAATATTATGGAACATACTAATTTTTAGTTTCTACTAAATTACATTCCAAATTATATACCCCAAATTTAATCACCCCATTTAAGTATTACATACATAATACTCTCAAATGTCGCAATTATGTTATGGCGGTAATAAATCTAGTTCACCACCATAATATGTAAACTTATAGCACAACATAGAGATATTTTAAAGATACACGAGTTAAAACTATACTCAGAGAAATAAAAATGGAAAGGTAAAACAACACGGTAAAATCTAACAAATAATTACTTACTATGAAGGGAAAATTCTGCGTCAAATTCATTGTAATTAAAGATACAGCTTCTACAGTTATCAATAAATAAGTTAACCTATTGAAGATATTTGCTTACTACAAGTTCCATATTTTCCAGACATGTTCCTCAAACTATTTAACTCACAAGAGATATAATACAGTGTACCATACAAAGTATGTTTTTAGAAATTTATTTATTTAGAAACAAATTGAGCTTTTCCTGATTTGAAAAAAAAATTTAGCCATCCCTAAAACTCTATATATGAAATTTTTCATCATATTACACGAGAAAAATATACCTAAAACAAAAATAAGCTAGTGAACAGCAGAGCCAAACATAGTGATAAAATATAACCCAAGGAAAGAAGAAAGACAAAATTTTTACCAAAAATGATTGATTTAGAGAAAAGAAAGGAGACAAAATTGACAACGTGACTATTAAAAATTTTCACAGGAAAGTTAGATGATATTTTTCTAAGTTCATACCAGGGAGGTTGCCAGTTAGCGTCCGCAGTAGCCATTGGTCATCGCGCAAGCAGAACATTCGAACAAAATCATCACACAAACACAGCAAATATTTTGACAGTGCAAGTTATTAAATATCTCAAAGATATAGAAAAAAATGAAATAAGGACTTATTGCCGAAAAAAAACTGAATTAAAGATACTCAAACGAAATTTTTAAGATATAGGTATCAAGCCAAAGATAAAGATTTTACGAAAAAAAAGTTAGTTTTGTCATCGACTATTGTAGAGAAATATGCCACGCCTCGATAAAATATTATTTTACTATGTATCATTCAGAGTACTAGAAGGTAAAGATAATTTTTCGTTATTTTGTTGTGCAACAAAAATAAAATATCAAAAGATAAATCATATATTGAGAATAAAAGTGCTACCAATCATCCAAAGATAATTTCTCAATATACTGACGATAAGGGAATGCTACAACCATATCCGAATCCAAATTTTGCATAAAGCAGGAAGTTCAGAAAATGTTTGTGCATAAAAGTTGTTCCAAAAGATTCTGGACTACAAAGGTGCATGAAGCTAGATAAATCCAGAAAATTTGAAACATTCACGGAAAGTTGTTCTCTATAGAACAGCGTTTTTGGTATATAACATACTCAAAAAACAAAAAAAAAGATACGATAAGACACAAAAATCTTACACGACTTATTTATTGCACAACGAAATGTCAGAAAGCATAGGTACTAAAAAAAAATTTAGGTACTTATGATACATAATCTAAAGATATAGAAAAGGCAAAAACATTTTTGAAAAAAAATGCAGATACGCCACTGCATACTCAAGATATTTAGATTTTAAATCTTAAATCAAAAGAAAACAATTATTCCCGATAAGAACTACTTCGATAAATTTACAAATAGGTAATAATGAGAATCTAGTTAAAAATATATTCACGGCAAAAAAACTAGAAGCAAATCCACAGCAAACTATTAAAATGTGTTTCGACTGAAGGTCACTGAAAGATAACAATAAATTGAGTTACTAAATTGATACGCTAATTACTGAATGTACGAATCCTTAAGCTTTACACTTTTTCTCGATACAATTAATTTTTCAGATAATGATAGAGATACTTACTAAACCGAACCACCAGTTATAAATAATAAAAAGAAAGAAAGTTAAGGAAAGTTAATATTAAAGTTAAACTAAATTAAAGTAAATTCCCCCAAAAAGCAGGAAGAAAAAAAATTTTAGCTACAAAAATTTTTTAAGAGCAGACAACAAACGTTAAAAGTTATACACGTTGGAGCGTCAATGAAACAAATGCTTTTTGAATGCCAATGAAAAGACTAATAAAAATTGTTGGGCGCCAATGAAACATAAACTTAAGATAGACTATGAAACATAAATTTAATTTGAATACTATTAGCAAAAAAATTTAATGATGGAAATAAAATTCTGCAGGTTCTTACCAAACTGATTAATTTATTTGGAGATAACAAAGCCAGTTCTCAGGACTTTGTTATCTGATGGAAATTAAGAAACTAGAAAAGATTAGATAAGGAAAGAAATTTAAGGGCGCCACTAATTTTGTTTCCTAAAACAAAATTAGAAAAAAAATCAAATAAATACAATCAGCTAACTTTTAACCTTTGCTATCTACTCAAAAATAATAAAGTTAATTGAAAAATGACAACTGATGGTGGAGGTTTAATAAATAAAACTTTCGCTAAAGAAATTGATAAATATAATGATATTAAAATTGAACGAACGTGTACAAAAAAAATAACTAATACTAAAAAAGGTTAGTAAAGCACAATAATCTACAAAATGGTCATCATAATTTTGTAACAATTGAAAAAAAATAAACCTTCGAGTAATACAACCTCTGTTTTTTTACTTCTATCTTTCTGGTCTTGAAGTGTTGTCCGAATAGAACTGGTTTTTCTACCTTCTGAAGTATACAAAAATATTGGGTATACTATTGTTAAAGATGCACACCCTCTTATGAAAGAGACTGTTGCTCCTCTGCGCTGCTAAAGGACAAGGAACATGTAGGTATTCCAATAAAATTATTAGCACTCCAGGAAACAATGCTCCAGGAAAAATGTCGGTACTCCAGGATACTATCCCAAGAAATTGTATCCCCTAAACTGTATCCCAGAAACTGTAGGTACATCAGGAACAGTATATCCCAAAAACTTCAGAAACTGTACTTCGGGAAACTGTGGGTACATCAGGAACAGTATATCCCAAAAACTTCAGAAACTGTACTTCGGGAAACTGTGCTATAAAGGATATACAGATATAAGAAAAAAAATGAAGAAACTAAAAGATTACATGTATATCTGTCCAGCTCAATAAATACAATTGAATATTATAACTTGTAACTTTAGGATTCATTCTGGACAAATATCTGATTTTCATAAAAAAAAAACGTATGAGCAATCTGACAAAAAATATATATATTTAAAGGAAACATTTTCCTCAAGAAATATGAAGGTAACATGTGGCATCCAAAATGAGTATCCATTTTGTACTAACTGGTTATTTACAAAAAAATGGTAAATTTTCCAATATCAAAATTTAAAATTCAAACAGAAACAATAAAATGTAATAACATACCAGTAATCCAGATTCTTATTAGGTAAAACGTCTGCATATTTTAATTTGCAATTTCAGCAAAAATATAGTTTTTGGATTACTGCACAGTTCCACACTTGTTGGTTTGACGACAGACGATAAGAGAAGACCCCTCGGTACGTTCTCCGTTCATATTTAAAGAAAGTTCAAAATTTTAAATTTCGCGGTATAATAGCTATAGAATATTGATTTTTGGTTAATGAATTTATTCCACCACAAATCACAAATGTGAAATAATTTATTAATTTTTCGATGGCAATATTTTTAGAAAATCGATGCATTCTATTCCCCCAAAAATCAAAATTTTAAAGAAATTAATTTATGAATTTATCAACTGAAAGGTTGAACGCAAAGTTCACGTTTCAACCGATCTAAATTGTTGATAACATTCTCGGATAGAGATGAAGAGACCTTCCAAACGATATATCACAAGCCTATACTTCCCATTTAAAAAATTGGAGGTTGTACCTAACATTCGAAGAGGGTTGAAGGTAAGGATCGCATTTTCACGTTAAGGAATGACAATTTGTTATTCAAATTTGACGTGTTTTGTGATTTTTTATAAATATGTACTGTAGCCGAAATAATGAATTTATTCCGTTTGGCTTTTACACACTGTATATAAAACACGTGATAGTATACGGAGTGTTGCATGTATTTGGACAAATACATTACACCTTTGCCTTTAAAGAGAGAGATGAAACATTACAATGAACTTTATATTAATTGACAATAACCTGCCCTAAATGAAACAGGAGCGTAACTGGTTATTTAGAAGTATTTGCTGATTGATTATTTTCAGTAGAGGTTATAATGCACCTTACAAATTGTTTGTTAACATTTACGATAATATTTACACTGATAAAACGCATCTAAATTAAAAGAAAAAAATATAATATTTGATGATTGAACTCACGCACTTATATATAAATAAAAATGTTTACATAATTGTTCTACTCAACCTTGTGAAATATCAATGAACTAATGAAATGTTTACGATTAACAGTTTTTCGCGCACCATTTAAATTAACGGGCTCTGCTCATTATATGGATATACCCTATTCTATTTTTATAAACAGTTTCTACCCTACCTTGTGTTGATTGAAAATCGCAATTGGTCCCATTTGTTTTCTCAACCTTATAGCGATCCTTGTACCAAGGATCTAACTTATATCTAATTGTTCTTTTTTTTTTCAATCTTATACTTATTTATAAATTGTCTGACCCTTTCATGTGCGACCTGAAACTTATACCTCACCACCTGCTCATACGCATCAATGTTGTAAATTGGTTAAACGTCTTTTGTTGAGTTATCGGGTAAATTACTTTGCCTACTCAAAGGGTGTATACGCATGGTAGCTGTTTGGGGTGGTGTTTTAACAATAAGAATTGAATTCACACCCCTTATCATAATCATTCCTTCTTTCATTAGTAAAGTTTCTCAAGAATTCATTAAATACCCGATGGTTTCTCGCAAACTGGTCTGCCTATCAGTGGAACATGATCTATTTTAAAAGTTTCCCGACTTTAATATTACTTCGTTTTTATACTCTGTGACCCAATCCGTACGTATTTGTTTCATAATACCATACTTTGTTATGAAACCTTCCAAGATTGCTCTGGCCATATTATCAGCCTCCTTGTTTTCCACTGGTGTCATAACTACGTACTTTGTGATTTCGCATTGTAACGTAACGCAGTATATATTGCTTTGATCTGTTTTCTGGAATGGACCTGTAGTATCAATAGATACTTTATCAAATGCTTGTTGTGGTGTTTCCGTTATCTCTAAGGGTTTATAATGGCTAAGTTTTGTTTTATTGATTTGGCGCTCATGGCATTGTCTTACAAAACTTCTTATAACAGAATTTATCCTTTTCCATCCAAAATTGGTCTTTTTTTTCCAATAGTTTTAGATTCTCCATAATGACCTCCAATCATGGCATCATTATAATACTTTTCCAGTATCACCTTATCGTTTTTCTTTTACGTCTGTAATTACTTTTGATATTCGTACTTTGCGTTAATATTATACTAGCTTTTCCGCTTATAAACACCGTTTATGACTTTCAATTAGATCATCATTCCCAAATATTTTGTCTACTATCACTATCGAAAGTAGTCTTTTGTGCCTTGAAAAGCAACTGCAAAGTTGGTGTTTTCCGCGAGCTGTCATCATTTGACCATATTTGGCGCTCTTAAGCAGAAAGTAACTTTGAAGTATGCCTAATTTTATTTATAGATAAAAGAGAGCTAGTAGTTAATTTTGGTGTGATAGTAGAAACAATCTTGTGTGTATTTAGAGCAGAAAGTCTTTGGGTAGTTTCGACAGATTTCTGCTCTCGATACACAAATAGCTATTTATTTAATTCAATGTATACGTCACTCCGAGTCTATTTAACTTGGATAGCGTTTGTCCTAAGCCCAAGCTGTTTTTATTAGTCTCGTATATTTTGTAATACTTTTGTTCCTTACACTCAGCCTAGGTTCATTTCATATCGTGGAATTGGTAATTTGAGTGCTCCAACATTATTTAATGCATTTGGAAGGATTTTTTATCACTTTAACTTACTTTTTCCGTTATGCTTCTTTATTGTCGTTATTACATGACTTTCTCGCCATAGCTCTCATTATTGCCAATACATGTACATTATCTACATGTTGTTTTAATTCTTAAATTGTAACCCTAGATAAACTGTCAGTCGCATTGTATTTTCCTTGAATATATTATATTTCAAAATATTAGTCTTCTAGTTCTAACCTATTTCTAGTCAATTTTGACGCTAGATCCGTCATTGAAAATGAATGTGATGAAAGCTCATGGTCACTCTTCAAAATGAACCTGGTTGCTCCATACAAGTAACATTTGGAATATTTATTCCCCAATGTATGTGTGCTCTTTTAAAATTATAGCTTCATTTAATTTGCTTTTATTGAAACTGCGCGATACATACGCTATACGTAAATCTATCACTTCGTAAGTTTGACTCAAAATGTATGGCATGTCTTATCAGAAGCATCTGGTCTTTAATTGAACTGTTGGTTAAAATTTAGCTTTTTTAGTAATGAAGTGCTAATTAGAGCATCTTTCAACCTCTTTCAACACCAGAAAAATTTCACGTTTCTCCGAGAAAGATTATTTGGCGGTATACAAATCTCCGCAAAGGAATTAATCGTCTGTAGAAATTCCAAAAAGCTACGATATGCTTGACCTCGTCAGCCGTCTTTGGTGTGGGATAATACTCGATTACTTGAAATATCGCTTTATCCGGAAGTACACCGTCAATGGATAAATAATGTCCTAGATAATTGACCACTTTGCTGAAGAATTTACAGTTTTGGGGGTTGAATTTAAGATTGAATTTTCTACATAGGTATTTGGAAAACATTTTTCAAATTGTTTAAATGATGTTTTTCTGAAGCTCCACATATGATTATGTTATCTAGGTAAAAAAATGCTTTTATTGATATTAATCCTAGATTACATTGGATTCTAGAGAAAGTATTTGGTCTTATATTTAGTCGGAAAGGTTGTCTGGTGAATTGGAAAGAACCTGAATCCGTATTAAGAGAAGTAAATTTTCGGGACGATTGTTCTAAGGGAATTTGATGATACCCCGACATTAAATCGAATACAGAAAAACATTTCGATGTCTCCTTAACTGATCTAGAATAGAATATATTCTCGGCAATGGGAATTTGTCTGTCACTAACTTTGCGTTTAGTTGACGAAAATCAATACATAATCTACAAGTTTTTTGACCATCCTGCGTTTTTTTCGGGACTAGTAGCACTGGACTTTTATATTCCGAACAATAAGATTCTACAATACCTTGAGCAATTAACTTATCAACTTATTTGCTCAGCTCCTCTCATTGGGAATGGGGGATGCGGTAGTTTTGCAAAAAATTATTATGCATTAAAATATCATTTCTTAGCGCAAATACATCAGAATATTCATCACATTACTTAAATTAAAATTTTTTTAAATAGTCAGGTACATCCAAATCTATCACCTATTTCAATTCCTTTGTCCTTTGAAAATGTAAATACGTCAAACAAGTTTAAATTGGAAACCTTAACATTATTCCTCTTAACTTTTTGGTTGTATTCAAAATTTTGACATACGGACTACTACTCTAGATAAAACTTATTGCCATAAAACATCCTGGAACCAACTCCACTACTACCTCAAATCTCAACTGTTCAAACTTTTCTACGACTATAAATACGTCACACCTTGGCAATACTGCTACAGTATCATAATCTGGACTACCAAAAATGTTTACCTTCACGTCCTTTTTACTCTCTAAATTTATATGCATCATCCAACTGAAATAATCTTGTGTGCATTTATACTTCTACTAAAAGTATCAAAGTATCTGCCTAGTATACCAACTATATGAAACGTATACTGTAAACCTACATTGTCAATTCATAATTAAAAGACAATTTTTCCTATTGTCTGTGTTATACCGTCAGTGACCCTTCGTATATTCAATTTTTTGTTTGTTTTAAGACTGTCAACTTCAAATTCATGAAAACGTTAAATGAGACACATCTGCTCCTGTATCAACAATAAAGTTTTGATTACCCTCAGTCAGTGTGAACTGTTACAAAATTTGGAAGTGTCAGGTCTATATTAACAATTAAATTTACATTTGTCTTCGTTATTCTTGTGCTATTATTCTCCTGAGGTGTACCAATTATCACACACAACCTTACATTTTCACTTCCATACCTGTTGTTTCCGGCATTCCTTTGATCTGTGCCTCAGTTACTTTGGTTATACCTACTACTCCCATTCGACCTATTACTATGATAATACCTGTTGCGATCATATTTTACAGTTGCGTTCTTATTCTCCTCTCGATCATAGGGTACCCCAGTTCCCATGAAATGGCCAGAATTTCTAGCTCCCCTCTAGGTCCTCTTTGATGCTCACGTCTATGTACCTGATAACCAAATTCATTACCTTTCTGTCGCAGAATCTACATTGACTAATCTAGTAAGTGCTGGGTTGTCGTGAAATTTGCTGCACTTTAGCCGTTTCTGAATCAACATTTTAAGCCAACGACCAACTGGTTTCAGTATTCACTTAAAATTGTTGTATAATTATCAAAGTCATTCGTTAAATTTCAAGTAATGTTATCTCTAACTCTTAAACATTCAGGAACTTGAGATTTCAATGCCGTTTTACTATTTTTAACTGTATCATCTACTATTAATTTTAATTAATTTTCAAGCTCTTCCCATGCCATGACCTTAACGCACTCAAAATTACAATGTTATCAGTTTCCAAATAGACCGTACCAATTTCATCGCCAAAATGACCGCTATTATACAGTGCTATTCAAAAGTTCCCTCCCCCCTCGTATCTTTTGAACGGCTACACTTACATTAATAAAATTTGGAGTGTGAAAAAAAAGTGTTGTAAACTTCTTTACGAATGGTAACAGGTGACGTAATAGTCATAGATGACGTCACAGTGCCACCCTGGCCAATACTTTTATGGCAATTGATATCTCGTTTGAAAGGCATTGATATTGGCTACATAGCCATATTAATTTTGTTTAGGTTTAAACTAATTTTGACGGATAAATTAAATAAATACAATTATTATTTCACATTTAAATATTGAAGATTTTTCAGTCCGCCTCTGGTTAGTTGTCAAAAAAATTGACGTTTTTAATTTAATAGTATTTGTTGCTTTGCAAAGTTTTTCTGAATAGCTTAAATATTTAATTTTATTATTATTTAAAGAGACGTTTAAGAGTTTACATAGGCAAAATGGTACGTACTCAAGCCGACAAAGTAGCAGCTATCTTTATAATTGGTGAATCTGGAAATAATCTCCATGAAGCGGAACGTTTATTTAATGAGAGATACGAGAACTTATTTGAGGGAGCTTCTTCACAAGTTTGAAGCAACAGGTGTTCAAGATGCCAAACGATCTGGTCGACCAACATTTAGTGATGATAAAAAAATTGATATAGTTGCTGGAATGGTAGTAAACCCTACTTCCTTTTCAACTAAAGTTGCGTCTATCTGTGAAGTAAGTAAAAGTACAGTACAGAGAGTGTTGGCTAAAAATAAATTTCATCCATACAAGTTAAAAATGGTGCACCACCTTTCGGATGACGATCCCGACAGAAGACTCGAATTCTGTGAATGTATGACAAATGAAATTAGTCAAAACCCACATTACACAAAAACAATTTGTTTTAGTGACGAAAGTACTTTTGGCATCAATGGAAATGTGAATACACAAAATGTAAGGTAATACCCGTACCTCGCTGCTTTCCTTGAACGCTTGCTCCTGAACAATGAAATTTGAGTTTACCACTCCAGTTTCTTTTACATCTCGCCTAGTTGACTCGGAATTTCTCATATCCTTATTTGTCACGGTCGCCATGTAATATGGTTTGTCTTTGCCTAAAGTTGAATAGGAGATATATCAGGCTGGTAACCGGCCTTACGACCGGACACTGCGGCCTGAGAAAACACCTTCACACAATAGGGATCTTCCAAGAAGAACCTATATGTAGATTATGTGGTGAGGAGGACGAAACAGCCACCCATATAATTTTCAAATGTGAGCCTCTACGTTGGTGGAGGTACGGGCTAGCAGACAAATAGGACAATACAAAAAGCCAACGGCTGCAGTGTTGGGGCCCTCTAACCCGGCCTGTCTGATTACCAACCAACCAACCTTACTTTACTATATGTACTATATTTCACAGGTCAATACTTGACTAAATACTGAGCTAACATAATGTTGACTACGCTGAAGTTTGACTGATAACCACTGTCGTGACCATTAATAAAAACTATTTATACTCAGCTTTTTTACATCTGTACACTTATTGATTATATATAAATCGCGTTTGCCTATTGATCAAGGCGAATATTATACGGGGTGCTGCATGTATTTGAATAAATACATTACAGCTTTGTGCCAACTATAAACGTTTGACTGCTATTACAAGTCAGTCATATTCCTTGCCGCGAAAACAACATTTTACATGTCCACTATTGACTTGCATATCGGTTATCACCAAGTGCGCGTCGCTGAAGGTGATAAAAACAAAACTGTTTCCGTGACACCTTTCAGTACTTATGGTTATATGCGCATGCCTTTCGAGATAAAGGAGCTCCAGAAACTTTCCAACGCCTGATGGACCGGTTCCGTCGTGGTCTCAAAGACATTCTGGTGCTCAGTTACTTAGATGGCTTAATCGTGCTATCTAACTCATTCGATGAACATTTAAAAGACTCAACTACTCTTTTTGACAGACTATTCAAATTATGTGTTAACCGCGAGAAATCAGTTTTCGCCCGCGAAAAAGTTAAATATCTTGGTGATATGATTAGGCAATGCAGAATATCCGTGGATCCCAGAAAAGCAACGGATATAGTAACCGGTCAGCAACTCGTAATGTGAAAGAAGTACAATCATTCTTACAAACAGCAAAATGGTATCGTCAGTTCGTAAATAACTTCGCAGCTGTATCCTAGGTGACGGAACTAAGAAATATGTCCAATGGCTATGGACTACTGAGCAGCAAAAATCATTTGACACCTTAAAAAATCTCCTCACATTTGCTCCGATTCTACGTGATGAGAGTAAACCATTCATAATCCGCACAGACGCCAGCAGCTACGCACTGGGCGCTGTGTTATAAGAAGAACATATATGATAGAATGCGCCAGCACAACGCAATTACCCCACATCTGAGAAAAAAGCCGTAGCTATTGTATGGGCGTTAGATAAATTCAGAAGTTACACTGAAGGATCTCCTGTAACCATCTAGACAGATCATCAACCCTCATGTTGGCTAATAAGTTAAAATATCCAGCTGGCAGACTTGCAAGGTTGAGACTTCTCATTCAAGGATATGACATCACGACAGACTATCTACCAGGTAAAAGGAATGTCATAGCCGACCGTTGTCCAGACCTCCATGTAGCCTCGAGCTACTCCACCAAGAATGTTAAATATGCGAATTTGTAATTGAACTTCCTTACACAGATGCCTATGAGACAAGGCTTGAACAATTCAAAGATCCTGATCTCGCTAAAATTATTCAGTGGTTCTAAGACCCTAGTAGTGAAGCAATCTCCAAATGGACTGATCGAGGTTATTTACTCTCCCAAATAGTTCTTCACAAATATTCACCCGAGGAATACTTAGTAATGCCAAAAATTGTATTTAGCTTTATGCGTTTCGTACTTTTTTACATAATTTAGTTTTTTTTTTAAATTGAAATCTCCGTTTTTTTTAGCTGATTTGTTTCGAATTTCTAGCTTGAGGATGTTTAAAGCTCCTGAGCATGATTTTTTATTGAATTTAAAAAATTACCTATTACCGAATCGTGATTAAATGGCGAATTATATAATATAAATATATAAAAAATGGATTATACGATTATATTTTTTGGGTGAACCCAAAGATTATTTAAAATTATATAGAATATCTATATGGCCATATTTTCAAAAATTGTATAGCAATTATTGTCTGTGTCTTTGTGAGAGACAATTCCGTTAGTATTCCTGAGAAATGCAAAAAAACACTTGTATGGAAAAAAACAGGCAATAAATAAATTTATTTCTGAAAAAACTCCCAATAAAAACAGGAAATAGGAACAAACAAACGGATAAGAAAGGTAAACTGAAATAGCATAATATGTAATGACATAATATGCTAAGTCTAAGCCTCATCACTGACAAAATCATCTTTATCATCATTGTGGAAGTCCGATTCATTCAGATCTATGATAACAAGACTGCATTTAACGGTAAAAGCGGCATTCCATCATCTCTTTCTGTTGAAAATTGATTAACCAACTTCAAAATTAAACTTCGCTCTTTCTCATTATACCGGGAAGGCATTTGCATATTTTGACAATGAAAAATTAATTGAAAAAGGCGAAAATGACTAAAAATACTAAACAGATCAAAATACGACAACTGAACTGTCAAAAGTAACAAATTAAATTTACGTCGACATTAGTTAAGAAATACGTTAATGACGTCATAATTCCGTCTCATCTATTTCATGAATGAGTGATCAAGGTGGACAATGTATGACGTAATGGCAAAGGATGGTTAAACAAACCACTTGGAACGAAGCTAAGCCATTGAATAAGTCGATCCAGGACAGAACCAAGAATCATACAGGCGCAATGTCCCATCCTTCAAGGTAGGAGTTCTGATATGGGTTGATACTTACACTTGAAGTAATGCGACCAAGGGCATCACAACCAAAGTTTTATCCCAAAAGAGATGTTACTTACGGACTCTCCAAAATAATTTCACCAGTAAGCTACCAAGTCTCAGATCCCAACGACACACAAACACGACTAGGAACCTATCACATGTCAGCCGTGACTATAGCCAATACAAAGGACGAAGAGACTCCTCTAGTCCATCTAAGAAGAAGAGGAAGACCTAAGAAGTTCACTGGCCACCTGAAATGGAAGTAACTGTTTCTAAATAATTCCACTTTAATGAAAAAATATAAATGAAAATTCTGAATTATTTCGATATGTAAAATATCATCATCAGAATGACAGAAGCTATATTTGATGTGATGCCTACTTGATATTCAATATTATTTTGGCTGGACCAAATAGTGACCTATCTTGTGATTGACTTGATATACAGGGTGGACCGGATTTAATTGACGTATACAGAGATCTCGTAAACCGCAATAGATACAATATCGATTAAATGGAGAAAATGTTTGGTATATTTGGTATATCGAATTATGTATTGTACAGAGCGGACGTCAGTTTGAACAACTTTTATAACTGATTTTTTATTAAATTTTTTAATTTATTTTTAACTTATTATTACCTTAGAGTGTCATTTGTAAAACCATCATTATTTATTCATTGTTTCAAAATAAATTGTTGAATTTAATCATTTTCTTTCAAAATTCTTATTTAATGCCCAATATATGAAATTATTAATTTAACTTTAGTAAAGAAGACTGGACTTAAAAAAGATGATGATTTTTGAAAGACGAAACATGATAGCATCGTCAAGTATGCTATGCCATTGTATGTATCTATACAAAACGTGAAAAATATTGCGATAAAAAATCCAGGTCCATATTAAAAGAATAAATTTGATGGTGACCCTTTAAAGACGAAACGTCATAATGAAATTTTTGGTATGGTAATTTATAGAAAACCTCGTTTATTAAAAAAAGTTGAGAATCATTTTTTTGATATCTTTTATAATAACGACGGAAAATTTAAAAAACGAAAAGTACCATTTTCGGATTTTGATAAATATCTCCGGAACTAGTGGAGATATTTAAAATTTTTTTGAGCCATATAATTTCCCATTAATATACCAAACTTTTTCTCCATTTAATCAATGTTGTATCTATTGTGGTTCATGATCTCTGTATACGTCAATTAAATCCGGTCCACCCTGTATATGAATAGAAAAAATAATGAGATGTGATATTGAAAATATGTAGCAGGTATTATTAGGGCTAATAAAACGTTCCATTTAAAAAATTAAAAATAAATTTATTATTATTAAATACATTTTTTTGTTATCCAAATTAATGTTGATTTTCTTTTACCCTGTATGAAAAATTGGAAATGTTTTCTGGAATATTATT
The DNA here is from genome assembly GCA_949126875.1 of Lochmaea capreae. Lineage (NCBI taxonomy): Eukaryota > Metazoa > Arthropoda > Insecta > Coleoptera > Chrysomelidae > Lochmaea > Lochmaea capreae. Next base: position 7,803,499 of record OX421404.1, on the reverse strand, counting down.
GAACCACCTCACAGTAACCAATATAAATGGTTGAAATTTAATAATTTTCATTTGTCATGGAATTAATGAAGTTTATTTAATAGCATTGGGATATAAAATTATCTCGGGAACCATGTTATACCTTGCTATGAAGAGTTGTTAATAATCAAGTTGATTGTCATCGCTATTATGAAAAAAACTAAGCACACCTTACCCGTAAAAACGGTATACCCATGAACATCACCTCACATGAAATTAAAACATACCAGGTATGAACAACATGTGTGACAAACATACTAATGAAACCCTAGAACATCTTATTATTCTTTGTAATGGATGATATCATCCTTGGATACTTTGGTAGATTATAGGTGTGGAAGGGCCTTTGACAATAACCTTCTTTATTTATATTTACATAATAATGAAATGTTCGAACGTTTTGTTGAAATCAGATCATGGGAATTTAATTCTTATTTTAAATATTTATTATTATATTGGGCCAAAAGGCATCACAACTTGACCGACCAATGTATGATGGATTGAGAAATATAGTCATCGAATCACGGAATCATTCAGAAGATCTAGACTTATTTTTTGTTCCAAATAATGTAGCAGTAGGTAATGGAATATATTAACTGGCATTGTGAAAAATACGATTATTGGTCATTCTTTTTTTGGAGAGCTATATATGGATTTTCTGCAAATTACATTAATTTCAGTTTTGACCCAACTTCCTGATATTCATATTGCTAATACTTTACAATTTAATTAGAAGTTTATTTCCTTTTATTCAAAGCATTCACATGAAAACTAATGTGGAGAAATTATTTTCAGCATTAATTTGTTTATAAGATACCTACCTACTGTATCACGCTTACCAAACGTTATGCAGTGACTTATTAATTATCAGCGAAGATAGTACATCACACATTTTAACGAGCCAATGAACAAATCGATTTCAAGAATTGGTCAATATGCTATTACAGAAACACGCATTTTCCACACATACTAACTGAAACGTCCCCAAATCACGCAACGTTTATAATAAAACTTCTATCGTCCGTCTGTCAAATTACACGCAATAAACAACCCAGTGAAAAGTAATTCATCATCTGATTTATTCGAGAATTCATCAGTTCCACATGTCGAAAAGTCCGGCGGGTCGAATGAGGATCTCGACAAAGAATAAATGGAAAACCGTGTTGAAAGATTGGAAACCGTGAACGACAGACTGCAAAGTAATATTTTTCTTGTTAAATTCATAGGAGGGTGAGAAATTCATAAAAAACACGTTTACTTTGGTTTGGTACAAAAAATCAATGTTTGGGTTGGATGTTGAGGTGCTGGCACTAATAAGGCTGAAAACATGTGCGGGCAATGAAAACATGCAGTCGAAGCACTTTAAATTTCATCAGATTACAGAAACACGAAGACAATAAACACAGAACGGGTTTACAGTTATTTGAAATATAAGTGGGATAAGAGCTTAATCAACGTACGCGTAACGTATGCAAAGTTGCAGAAGTACTCTAATGGAGCGTAATTACTCGTATTTTGTACAAATTTCCACCTACGCCCCTGAAATTTTTGAAATAAACGGTAATTATAATTTAAAACTTGTCATAACTTATTCAGGAAACTAGACCACCTGGCGATTATCGACACATCGAGATGTTGGATAACGGTTCTAGCCATTGGGAGAAAACGCTTCATTTCCTTAGCAACAATAAATTCAAAATAACTCCTCCCTATAATTCTTCAAAGAATTTTTCCATTTTCTCGCAATTAAATAAGTGTTTCTGAATGTTTTCATCTGTTAAATATAACTTGTTATTAGATAAGCTTTTGATAAAAATTTCTTGTGTTTTAAAAAGATTTCGACATTTTCATATATTTGATGTCTTGCGAGTAATATGTTTTTCAATTTCTTCTAGATATTTTCGCAGAATGTTAAAAATTTTTGGACCTTGGAAAGTGAAAGAATGCTGAGTTGTAGTTTTGTGAAAAAACTGACTCCAACATCCAAGTTCAGAATAAGTCTGATTATGTTCTGATTTTGAAACTAATTTTTGTTCATTGAACATTCTTTTTAAACAATTATAAATATATATTAAAAGAATGTAGAATAATTTTGTTTCTTTATACAGACATCAGTCGGATATAGTCTGTTCCTTCGATAAATAATTTTAATAAGTGAATTTTGTGCCACTTCCATTGAGTATTGTTTTAAGGGCTTGTCATTTCAATTGTAATTATTAAAATATCATTTAGATAAGATATTGATCGTTTGATGTAATGGAAACTTCAAATACCCGTTACTCCTGTAGTCGAAATTACGTTTGGTATAATAATTTCACATTATATTCCAGTAGAAACTTTTCATTTGGGGTGGACCGAAAGAAGCGGAAATTCATCTTTCTGTTTTTTTTGGGGGCTATTGGAAAAAATATCCAGCCGTACCCTAGATGGGTTAAAAATGGATACTTCAATAAATTTTATTTTCCAGTAGGGGTAATTTTAAATAAGTAATTTATTATTTTCGTAAGGCTTTGAAAAAACTGTGCTTTAAATTATACGTGTTAGCAGCGCCACAATGCCTAGAAGAAAGCTACTGATGTGCCTAGTTCAATATTCAAATTATGTGAATTATGACTAATAAATACTCGTACTTGTGGTAGTTGGGCTATTTCACAAATATACGCCTGTTTCGGACATTATGGGCATTATCCCAAACGCATTTAGAAAGTACGAAAGTAAGTGGTGAATATTTTATTTCATGGAAATTCCAAATCTTTTTTCACTAATTTTGTTTATTGTAAATGATGATTATAGTTAATTCAAAAAATATTACTCACTGATTTCTAGGAAGTAACTTAAGGATTCATATCTAATCCTAACAAATTTCTTCAATTTATTCCTAGGAAAGTAAATTGGAGTGGGTATATTGATATCGTTTGGTACAGATTGTGATTTAAAAGAATTTTGTTTGAACCAGTAAAATGTCGAGACATGCTTTATAAGTATGTAATCAATATAGAATGTGAAAGCCTATTTAACCGCTGGAAAAGACAATGGAGTATTGTTGAAACAAAACTAAAGTCAGTATTGAAGAATGCTAAAAATAAGAAAAATGTCGAAAAATAAACACGCCGCCAGCATCTGATGACTGTTAATTTTTCCGTAGTTCACAAATTATAAATTCGTGATAAATTATGTCTCTATGAATAAAATATTAGAAACGTGGAGAGACAAAAATATATTTTTCCAGATTTAGTTTTTGGAAAGTGACATATAGGCTTAAGATCAGAAAGGAAAAGGTTCCATGTGAGAGAACGGGTGTCGTTTACAAAAGAATGGAATTTTTAAGAATCCAGCTTGGAGAAAGAGTATTCTTGATTTCTATAAAAAGAATTTGGCAAGACGAAAGATGAAATCCATAAAATACAATGTTGTCGAAGGAAAAATTCATATTATTTTCATGCAGGTGCAAAGAATGCATTGTTGATGGAGTGGATCTGTTATTGTAGTCGAAATCAAAATTTGTCGATTATCACGATACTATGGACATGACTGACTGCCTAACTAATCAATCAATCAAGTTTTCGGTTCGTTGTATTCACCATATTTCTTGAATACAACATTGATATTCAGTCAGATTGCCAAAAAAGTATAGTGAACAGCTCGTGCGGAAACTGATTTTATACTCGTGTCACAAGATGATATATCATATTCTCCGCAATTTGAAAAAGTAAGCATTTTTGAGATAACATGCATTAAAAAAGGTTGATTAGTTCTGCACAGTGTTGCTTATTATGAGTGGGGCAGGTTCTTTTTAAATTATTGTCTCGTCAGTTGAGGTTAAGAACAAACATTTATGCCCGTTTGCAGCATTCGGAATTTAAGCACGCCTTTCGTAAGTTGCTCTTAACTTTAAGAAGCACTTAAGTCTTACGCTTTTTGCAACGTTGAAAAAATCTAACCCTATTAGTGACTTCTCAGATTTGGCTTCGTATCGAGTCACATCCTTAACCTGGGAGAAATGTGAACGGTTAAACTATAAATACAAATAATATAATAACAATCTGATTCATTAGAGACACGCTGTTATTTCTGTTATAATAGTTGATCATTTTCGGTTTTAGGTAATATTTCACCTGAAAATAATTTCAAAATTCCAGAGCTTCCTCTATCAATGCTAAGAATCTTTGATCAAATGGAAATTAATTTATGTCGTTGAAATGATTAAATCGAGTGGAAACCATCTTGGAAAGTCGAAGTGTATAATTTCGAGAATACCAGGAATGAACTTGGAAAATGCCAAAGGAATGTTTTTCAGGTTAGATCAACTGTCAACCTCGATTTTATAATAAGTCGAACTTAAATCGACCCAACCGGGAACTTAATATTTAGTGCTCCTTAACTAGTTTAAGGATAACTTATAGAGCTGTGCCACACAAACAGGTCTTTTTAAGATTACCTTATTTCAAAAATATCTCAAAGTAAACGGTACAAGCGGGCATTAGTTACAATTTATAGGAAAATTCGATACCCAGTTGTAATAAAAAGTTAATTTCCCTCCATTATAGAAGGCTAAAAGGAAATAGGAAAATATTTTTTAATATAGATAATTAATTATATAATTATAATATAATAATTACTCTAAACAGCTGAAGTTGAGAGGAAAATAATTTATTTTATCTTCAAATTATGATAAACCGTTTAAAAGAAAAAATTATTCGCTCCGCTACTCCGGATAATTCACAAAAGATGGGTGTCTGATTAAAAGATGTAGCTCGTTTTATCTTAAAAACTGTTTACCCTACTGCTTGAGAAAACATTTTTATTTTTAGGTATGGCGCTTTCCTGGCAAAGGGCACTGTTTATGATAATACCACAAAAACATATTTCCCTCTAGTGAATGCACAGTAATACGAGTCCTTCACATTGAGAAAACTAGTGGCGTTATTTTTAATTACTTTGGTTGACAAGATAAATATAAATTCATCAACCGTAGATATAATTTAAACACTTCTCGGAGTGAGTACAGTCTTAGAGTTGGCAAAACTCTGTCAGATCAATTGAAAAACTCCGCTATTTTGACAATTGATATTAGGTTTGCTAGACATTGATGAATTGCTTAGATAACAAAAGCTGCACATGGCTTCGCCTGTTAACCTTAAGCTTACAGCGCCGCCTTAGCATACTCTTTGTTTAACTCGATAAAATTTATGGTTTAGGAGATATGTAGAATCTTACATCGTTGTACATGCCAAGGAAACCGTGTGCCATAAAGAGACATTCTGAAGAAAATTATCATAAATTGTGATTATTTATTGAAAATACTTACATGAGGTATTAAAACACAATCAAACTGATGAATACATAAATAAACATTTGTACTACATACTATCGAACATCATTTTACTGGCATAAGGATATACTTGAAAGCGACTAATAATTATTTTTCATCTAGTAGGTTACTGTCAAATAAGCTACTACGTGATATTCAATTAAAAATTGCAAGCGACTCAATTTGCTAATGTCAGTTTGCTGTCAATCTTTTAAAAACATGTTATCAATAATAATTATCACATGGTATTCAAAGTTTCAATATGGTAGAATTTACCTTTGGTGAATATGCTGACATGCATTTGATGTATGGTTTGGCTTCTGGTAACTCGCCAGAAGCCAGAAGGTTGTATACTGAACGCTTTCTGGGTAGAATTAAACCCAATTATAGAACTTTTGATAGGCTACTCCCTGTGGTTAATGGACACCGTCCGAGACCATCTCTCTTTTACACACACACACACACACACACACAACTTTTTATAGGGTTGATCGCAGCTTATGGGAAACAGGTTTGTCTACATAAATTAAGTAAACTAGTTTCCACTATTTTTTATAAAATGATATTTTAGGAAGTGTCCTACCAAAAAAAGGTGGCGGATCAACAACGAACTATACGAACACCAGATTTAGAGCAAAATGCATTAGATGCAGTTGATGCTGATCCCACACATTTGTTTAAAGAACTGTTGTTTAGGCAAGGGCCGGGCTAGGGAAGGTGGTGATATCTTCGGACTGAACGCCTCATATAATTACGATCGAACTTCAGGTAAGTTCTTTTGATCGTTTAATTATATATCGGCGTTCAGTCCTCAATATCACCTTAGATTTACTATGTAGGTGTTTAAAGTTATCCTAAACACCCATTAGTTCTGGAACTCTGTATACGTTTGGGTATACAGAGGTAAATATATTTTTTGAAGATAAATATAATCAGTTTTATGAAAAAATTGTTTATTAAGAAACTAAACGAGAACCCCAAAATGCCTAAAATATAACAATGTATAGCTTAACTAGCTGATAAAACTGTTTGGAGTAACTGATTTGACTCTATCAATGGTCGGTTATAAAAGCGAGCAAACGTTTGAGTCTTTACTCCATCCAGCTGTTTTCCTTACTGATTCTACTAATAGGCCCTGTCTTAATGCTGCTGAAGTGGCGGCGTATCTCACAGAGTGGGCAGTAAATATGCCTACGTCGATGCCCGCTGCCCTTATGGTGTTTCTGATCCATCGACTTATCGTTTGCTTAGAAGCCGGGCCATATAGTTTTTTAACTGTGATGAAAAACGAATCGGAGTTTGGTTTTCGTAGGTCTTTGGTTGCGTCCAAGTATTTATGGATATGTGTGGCACATAGACTGGGCTTGTCTCTGAAGAAAGGAAGGTTGAAGTGTGGTTGTTTTCGGTTGGGTGCTGATATCTTGGTCAAATCCGGGATCAGTATCATTACCCCCTCTTCGGAGAATCTGTGTGTGTGCGTGTGAGAGGCAGATGGCACGTAAATCACTCCATTTGCCACAGAATTTTGGAAATTGCTTAGCTACATTCATATAGTAACTTTGGACTCCTTCAAGAAATTTATTAACAAATCGTATATTGTCCTATTAGCATTGTTAAGGATGTGGCTAATATTTAGCGGAAGGTCATAATTCAATTTCACAAGCGACTGAATTGAACATTTGGATCTCGCGACATTATTAGAGCAACCAAAAAAGATGTGATTCAGATCACAATAAGAATGCTCGTTACAGCTACAGGATGATGATCTAATAATACCAAGTTCTGCAAGGTGTGCACCAAATCTTCCGTGATTGGTTTTAAGTCTAAATATAGTTGATGAATAGAATTTGGGTGTTGTATAATTGAATATATATTTGGGAGGAAGGGGTAATGTAGGATGAATTTGAAAGTACTGGTTTGTAGAGGATCTAGATATATTTGTCCACTCCTGTTTCCAGTTATTGGCAATTCTATGACTTATCGAGTTATTTATATCTGCTAAGGTGAAAATATTGCAAACTTGTCCATTTATAACTGCATCCTTCGCTACCAGATCGGCCTCGGAGAATCTGATATTGGAGCATTTAATTAGCGATAGGGTTTGGACCCTCTGACCTGTGGCTAGCATTGTTAAGGTACCTTCTCCGAAATTTTTTTCCTGGTTGTATCGGGAGATTCCTCCAGGTAGGACAATACTTGATGAGGGTTCCAAGTTACTTCGTATCTCGGTTTTGGGGGCCTCGTTCGAAATATACCTTTTAAGTATCTCTTTAGAAGAGAATCCGATTCCAGATCTTTAGAGTGGATTAGTGAAATAGCAGAACGGTGAGAGCTAAACGAATCATATATATTGTCAGTTGATTCTAATATTTCCTGGAAAAAAGATAGGATCTGGGTCACTTCGCAATTGAAGAGATCAATATGTTTTCTGCTGCAAAACTTCCACCATAGCTTCAACGTTATATTATATTTTTTCATGGTTGACGGGGCTAGAGAGCTCATCATAGTAGTGATGGCTTGCTCTGGTATTCCTTTTTGTATAAATGCTTGCCGGATAATTTGGCTACCATTAGGGATAGGCTTCGTCCTAGTGGATGTTTGGTATTGTTGTAAGGACAATACAAGAGTGAGTCACGTGGGCCGATGATAAAAGGGCCTTTAATAATCAGTTTTTGGTAAAGCGGATACCACGGTTGAGAAGGCCATGCTGGAACCACCAGTATGCCTATTGCTTTGTCTGTGATAATTTTTTGTAGGCAACGAAGGATTAGTACGAATGGTGGAAATGCATAGAAGGTGTAGTGTTGCCAATTTAAGGTAAAACAGTCTACCGCTTCTGCATAAGGGTCTCTATACCGAGACACATAGCGTTCGCATTTATGGTTTACTGAAGATGCGAATAAGTATATCTCTGGTGCTCCGAACTGTTTGGAGATGTCTTTGAATACTATCTCGTTAAGAGACCATTCCGTTTCCGGACGAGGCATTCTGGGATATTTAGCGTTGTCTCCACTTGTCCCTGCTGTTTCGGTCTTCTCTCTGGGTCTTCGAGGAACGCCCTCTCTAGAACCCTGTCGTCCCCATACGACGGGCCGGGCGTGTGGAGTTTAAATATCTGTTTTGCGCGCAAGGAAGTCGGTCTCCCCCCTCTTGTCTTGCAGCTCTACTTGTTGATGGTTGCGGTTGAGTTGGACGCAATTCCTTGCTCATACTCGCTATGTTCTTTGCGGATTTAATGTTTTCAGCGAGGTCATCACCGAACAACAAATCCGAGGGGAGAGATTTTTCTACCAGTTCTTTGGTGTTTTTGTTAAGAAGAGGAAGGATGCAATTCCTTCTCGAAATAGTCACTCTATGGAAGAGATTGGTAAGTATCTTTCCGGCATCGGAGATATGTTGTAACAGATTTTATTTTACTGTCGGGGAAACATTTTCCAATTCGGTTAGCGTGATGCTGATGCCTTGACCCAGGGCACAAATACATTAGCCTAATTGGTTTTGGACCCCTTTCAGTGAACCATCTCCAAGCATGTTGTTTTTTCCTAAAATCGACATAATTTCAGGGTTCAATAACGGAGAAGTCAACGTGGGTAAGTTCGAGGGAACCGGATATTTATTGTGTAGGGTGGTGCTTTCATCCCTAGGTAATCCATTTAGTATATTATTTCGCCATCTTGGAATTAGAGCTTCGTGCAAGGAAGCAGTCATTTTTGTGGGCTCATCGTGGTTTTCACCAATAATTTTTAAAACGTCTTCAGGAAGTTCTACGTCATTGTATCAAATCAGTTCCTTATTATTCCCGATATTTATTTCATTTCCCACACTATTCTGATCCGGACTACGAGTCCGGACCTGGCCTTCCGCAATTGTCAATTTAGTCAATTGCTGTGACCTTGAACATCTGCCCCGTTGGTGTCCGGCCGCCGAGTGCAATTCGGCCGTGTCCGGACTTAAGCTATCTCGTTGTTGCCTCCTCCGGCTATGTAATCTTTTTACCTTCCCTACAGGGGTAGAGGGGCGAGAGCGACTACGACATTGCATTTGCATTTTTCTCTAGTTTTTTCAATCTTTTCATAAGATGTTTTATATTTATTTGTTCTTCAGAGTCACTAGATGAACTCCTATTTCTTTTCTTGTGTTTACCCATACTGAAAAGATAATTACTGAAAGGGAAATTGGGTTAAAATAAGCGTAATTTTGATAAAATTCACCTTATAATCAGTGGCGGCTCCTCGAAGGAGGCTAAGGAGGCTCAGCCTCCTCAACAATTTATCCAGTAAATAGCACCATAAATATTTTGTTGATTTTTCTTTATTTTATTTCCTGTTTATCTAATAATTTTCAAATTTTACAATTAATTCCTCGTTTTCACTAGTTATTTTTAAATCTGACAACAATGCCCTGAGGCTAGATTCTAAGATAATATCTCAATCACGAAACACAGTTGCCGTTCCACCAGTCCAATTGCTAACACCGTAAAAAATAGCGGAAATGGCACCACTCTCAGCAGGTTTGCCTCTGGCGGTCTCGATGATACACGAATTGAGGAATACAGAATACGAGTCAAAGCTCGGCACATCGTGTTGCGCAGGTATTCGTGGGTGTTTGTTTTGTTTTATATTTATACGATTAGCGGCAATAACGCGAAGTAAGAATTAGTCTTTTCCTTAAATTATTAAATTTAAAATGAGTTCGAGTTCTTGTGCTAGTGATTTAGTTACTGACTTTTTAGAAAATCCATTTAGTGGATTAACATACGATAAAAAAGTGTTTTTTAAAAATAAACGGCATTTACCGTTTGAAAGGTTTACGCCCGGTTGCAAGAACGCTTATTAAAAATGATGAATGATTAACGGCTAATCAATGAAATAATAACTCGTTAATTCTTCAAATCAACCATCATTTACACAATCAAAATGCAACGGATAGGTACCTGCAATGATGAACAATTAATCGACCATTATTTTTTTCGTGAAATCGGGTTCCCATTGATGGTTCATAATTTTTTAATCAACCATCATATGATGAGAAATTTGATTAGCGTTCTTGCAACCGGGCATATGTGTTATAAGGTATGTATCAAAATTGATCATTTAATACTGACAATTATAAAAAATATTTATGGTTAACGGGATCTGAGGTACACAATAAATTATATTGGAATTGTTCACTATTTACAACTGATTATTCTTCCTGTTGGGGGTGCTTGGGTTATAATGATTTGAAAAATGTATCTCGTTGTCTAGGCAGACATGAAAAATCACAGGAACATATTACATCAAGTACCAATTCTGCTCGTTCACGCGAAATAGAAAATCATAAAAAATCATTGATTTCTTGTTGTATTTATAATCCCAAGATTTGGCTTTTAGAGGGCATGATGAAACTGAAAATTAAGTTAATAAAGGTAATTTTAGAGAATTGGTAGATTTGTTTTGTAAATACGATAGTAAGCTCCGCGATTTTATGAATAGCATGTCAGTATTTGCAGGCACCTCAAAAACAATAGGTACAAAACGAAATTCTTGATTTAATAAATTATGTCCTCCGAAATAATATGGACGTTTATACAATGTTAGTTTAATATCTATTGAAAAAGATTTAGTGAAACGCTTAAAACAAAATGATTCATTTCATGATAATATCATTGATCATTTTTCGCAAACTAAAGACCGTTAATAAAACCAATAAAAAAGAATAATGAAAAGTTCCAAAAAAAAAATTAGAAATCCAAAAAAAAATAAAAAAACAAAAAACGAACAAAACAAATTTTTTGGCAAGAGAAACTCTATACCTCCACGTTGGTTATTGCTGGGCAACAATTAATTTTGTCACTGGTACGGTCGCTGCGCAAAGGTTAAATTAATTGGCTGAATAGAGTATATTTTTACAAAAACGTTTCACGTCCAGCCTCCTCTCTTAAAAAGTTCACAAGCCGCCACTGCTTATAATGATTCCAAATACGTCGATCGACGATCTCCAGTAACACGTGATTCTCAGCGTAGCACGAAACTCACAATGAATCGACAAACAGCCGGCAGAAGAGAGGTACCGGGCTAGGGCAGGGGCGAAGGCGATTTTTATTTCTAGATACCTACTTTAAATAAATCGTGGGCGTAGCAGCGAAACGCGCGTACTACATAGTAAATCTAAGGTGATATTGAGGACTGAACGCCGATATATAATTTAGTAGGTCCATATTTTTTTGAGAATAACATTTTTCCTAATAGGTGGATTGGTCGGGGAGGTCCATTTGCATGGCCACCACGTTCCCCTGAACTGAATCAAATGGATTCATTTCTTTGGGATATCTTAAAAGCTTGGTATATGCAACACCGGTTAATACAACATTTTTTAAATTTTACAGGACAGCTATTTGAAGATTTTGAACAATGGTATTTCTCAAACCGATCACTATTGTAAATAGGAGAGCATGGGTTATTGTTTTCCCAGTTATGATTTTGGAAGCTAACTAAAGCTGATAATAACCAACCTCCTACATTAATTTATTTAAATAATTTTAAATTAATTATGGGACTTAATATTGTTTGGTTCTAGCAATGGACTTAATATCTTGTGACTTAATACTCTATTTTGTGACTTAATACTGTTTAGCTCGTACGAATTTATAGAAACGTGGGACTTGATACTGAATTATTATTAAGAAACCCATAGTAGAAAAATGCAAAGTAGAACTAAAATTAATTTATACCAATTATAACTAATTAATAAAGGGTAACAAAAGGCAAAAACACACTAAAAATATTTATTTTCTAAAATAAATGAGAGATCACACCAAAATGTTACAAACGAAAAAAAAACTATCAATCATAAAGGTCAAGTAACAAACAAATAATAAGAATTAATAATATCTAATTAAAAAGAAAATGCATAATGAAGATCATTGCATTCTTCAGTAGTCTTCCTTGAGGCTACCATGTGGAAGATTTTTAAAGTATTCATGGAATCTTTTAGGCACCTATGTTAGTAAATTCTGCAAATCATTATACTTTTTAGTTGAAATGGGTTTTAGTGTCTCTCTTATTGGTTTCAGCAGCATTAAGTTAGAATTGGGAACAACTTCATTAGAATCAACAGCACGTTTCTCTTTGCGTGTTAGTCTTTTGGTGGCACTATTGAAATCAAATTGTTCAAAATGTTCTTGATTAAAGTCTGTTTTAAAATACAACACTTCAGGTGTTTCTGCTAAAAGCTTCATATAAACCACTTTGGATATCAAAAAGTTTTGATTAGTTATGGTCTTTTTGTTATTATGAAAGTAAGATCCGGATTCTTCAGATAAAATGGTAAAATTCTTAAAGTCCATGGTTTCCATTTCCGCTGCTTCAAATTTATCGCCACAAAGTCTGAAAAGCTGTTGCCAATCCCATGGAGTTATTAAAGAAAACTGGGGGGAAGCTTCTTTTTGTCTTTCTATTCGTGCGTGAATTGTATCCACCTCCATATGGGTATGTCCTCTTAAAGGATACTTATGATCAATGCATTTTATGGAAGGCTTCAGCATAATAATCGAAAGATAGCACATAGTCATCAGATGATTTCTATTTTGTGATGAACAGTTATCGCTCCAGATAACAATTTTCTCTACTGATTCTTTTACATTTAAATTAATGTATTTCAGAATACATGAAGCCATTTCATTTCCACCACATCCGGCTATAGATTCATCCCAGGTGAAGCAATAACGTATTTTCTCTGTTGCATCATAGACTGTATAATTTAAAGTCCATTGCTTTAGAGCATAGAAACTCTGAGCATTCGTTAGTAGAGGAGTGGGTAAGCATTTTTGTAAATCCACCAAAAGTATTTTAGTGTTCGCCTCGGTTTTATAGGTCTCTTTATCCTGTCGCTTTAGTTTATACCGATTATCTGCATCAAGGAGATGTGCGTCATAGTTAGTTTGTAATTCAAGGCGTTCTTCTAGGGTTACAGACTCTTTGAGTTTGATAACATATCCATCACATGTGTCACAGGTACCATTCTCTGGTTCCTTGAATGATAAATTAAATTCGGAATTGAAAATTTCACTATATAACCATTGCTTGGGAATATCTTCTTTAGGAATTTGGTTTTCTACACAATCTTCATAAAAGCACCGATACAATATTGAAATGTTGAGACGGCTGCCTAAATACTATCCATGAGATTTATTCCTGGAATAATGTGATTCTACACACGGGAACTTCTGTATGTGCTCTCTGATATTGTTTCTTACATTGGCGACAATTTTGTTTGAGGGTTCATGTTCACCCCTTTGATCAGGTATTACGATTCCACCAAGTTGTCTTTTCGATAATGCATTCCGTACAGAGGTTTGTGATATATTTAAGGTATTAAGAAAATAAGTACGACACACACTAACCTTCTTACCATTTACACTAAAAAATACTTCAACGACGTTATTCTTTTTCCAGCACGAGATCCCGTTCTAGCACGCACACGCTCAACTGGAACTTCTTCAATGCAGCTAGCTATAAATTGTCTTTTCTGGTCAAGTTCGATGGTACCATTCCAAAATTGTGAGTGAATTAGAGCACGACTCTCAATTGATATATGTTCTGTTTGCACTGCTTTTCACATTCATCACGACAAGGTGCTTTCATTTCATTTTTTCCAATAAGCTTATTGGTGGCTGACAGATATTCTTCACCAGCAGCTTTCCTTTGCTTCCTAATGTTTTTCTTCCAATTAACAGAATTTTTTTTCTTTTCTTTCCTTCAGTTTCTCGGATTTCTACAGCTTCTTCCTCTTCTTCTTCTTCCAGTTCGTTTGTATCACTACTTTCCTCAGGTAGATAACATGGGTCCTCAGATTCACTAGTCTTCTTCATGTTGTAAATTCTTTGCGTCTACTCCATCTGCTTTATAGTGAGGTCCATCGTCATTATTTTGAATAATAATATTTGAAGTTTTCTCGAATTCGTTATTTTTATCTTCATTTCCATTACCTTGAACAAAATGCCCTGGTAAGCTTTCTGGTAGCTGAGACTCGTCTGTATTATCTCTGAGAATTTCTTCTTTATTGGAAAAAGACACATTGTTTTTACTAACAAAGACGGTATTGTACACATCGTTATTCAAAGAAATAACATCCTCTGTAGCATTGCCACATCCAGTTGCAAGAATTTTCAAATTTTCATGATGGATATCCTGCGTGCTATTAGTGGTTGGATATATTTCCATGACGATCTCAGCATCTTCTATAATATTATCGTGCGTGTTATCAGCAACAAAAGCTAAAAGTAAAACAATAACAAAAGTTGTTGTAATAAACTCATGTAATTTCTTAATTACCGTTCTCCTCGGTCAAAAGTGAGGTTATAACAGGTTTTTCAGATATTTTGTTGCACTTGGCTTGTGTTAGTTTCATTTGTAATATTTTTTGGCTTCTTGATGTCATCATGTTGACCCTATTCACTTATTAAATATTAAAACAACGAAATTATCACGTATTTTCTGTTAACTTCACGAGCAAAATAATGTGACTTAATATTATGACAACTGATGTACACTAAAACAAAACAGTATAAAGTCCAGCCACCTAACCTCACATTTAGACTTAATACCGAAATATTGGATATCTTCCAGAGCCAAACAGTATCAAAAACCTTTAATACTGTTTGGTTCTATTTAATAGAGGACTTAATATCAATAATCTACACCTATCTCGTAAACGGGAAGAAACTGGACTTAATACGCATCACCATTGGAAAGAGCGGAAAAAATTACTATAGGAACAATCATAACCTCAAAAACGAAAAAATTGGACTTAATACCGTTTGGCTCTGAGGTCCAGATATATTAATGTATAAATTTGACCATATATCTCAATAATTTTCAGTCCTTGAGAATGAATATGAATATTCGAAAGCTTGGAATACATTTTAAAAAGAGTACTCTCTGGTATTTTCTTGCCGTATCCCCACATAAATCGTCTCCGTTACTAAGTTGGCAAATATTTCTAGTATATATATATATATGAATGGATGGCATTGATAAGCCTTATCTAACCATTCAATCCACCTTTTCTCCTGCCCTTGTGACCCCCGTGATCTGGTACTCAGGCAACCATAACATCGCAGCAGCCTTCGAGTGAGCTTAAGGCACGTAGTCAATCTCACATCCTTCAGAGCTTCTTGGCTGTCTGTGATGATGGCTGAGCGAAAAGTTGTTTCTTGCTCTTCAATTCCTGTAACGCACAGGTGAATCACCGTCACTTTCGATTAGGAAGCTGTGACTCATGAGATTATCTTATTGGAGTATTTATGCTATATGCTCTAGTCGTACAATTCCGACTCCCTCACGTACCTCAGTTTCATTGTTCTCGGCCCTTTTTTTGTTTCCGTTATTTCCAGTATGGAGTATTTTCGAACTCTTCTTCTATTTCTATTTATGTTTCTGTTATACTCTTAACATTCCATGTCGCTATTTTCCCTATGTTAGTTCTCTTAAATCATTCTGTTTTTTATTATTTTCCACTTTTTTCCCATGTCAGTCGGTATATTGTTTTTCTCATCCCCTACCAGTTTCATAGCAAGGTCTTGTCCATTTTCCATTTCCGTATCTGTGTTGTCAAGTTTTTTCGTTTCGTAGCTTTCGTTATTTTTCCCATTTGTTCGTCTAGACTATCCCTTCCTCTGGTGATCTTTCTTGTACAGATCTTCAATCACTGATACTTTCTGCTTCTTCTTCCAATCTCTTTATTCATTCATTCACGGATCCTCCATTTATATAAATACAATATCAAACACAATGATTGTTGACAGTTACATCAATAATAAAAAACATATAAAAAAAGACAATATGTGCAATATGAGTGAGAAGAATATAGAAAAAAAAGTAAACTAGCAAAAATACCAAATCCAGTCTACCCAACATTCAGGATACAACTGATTGATTGTGTCATGGAAACATTTAGTGATGTAGCAAAGAGACCAATTTCTGAGTTTGTGCTATTTAAGAGGCGGAGCGTTCTAGGTATAGGACTGTAGTAAGCGTAATCTGTATTATGGAAAGAAACATGAAAAAGTTCTCGATTTCTAGTATTGTATACGTTACTGTTGAAATAAATCAAGGGAAGTAACTTTGGGCAGTCGACTGCATTATGTAATAAATTAAATTTAATCTGTACATATTAAGAGTGTACAAAGTATTTTCATAATTAAACTGTCTACATGTTCCCATCTTAAATACGATGTATCTCTCAAATTTGACCTAGACACTTTCAATTTTAGAAATGTCCAAATTATAAGATGGTGACCATATGATAAAAGAATAATCTAGTTTTGATAGTACCAGGAATGAGTATAATATCTTCACAGGTTGATTTTTACTGTTCCTCACAATGCCAGTTGGAGAGGGGCGTTACTGTTAGAAACGTCACTCACTTTACAAAATAATTCCAGATCGTCGGCAAAAAATGAAAACTCCACATCCTCAATTACTTGTTTTAGATCATTAACAAAAAAACTGAATAGTAAAGCAGCACAATGTGACCCCTGAGGTTCACCAGATGAAACATCGATATCCCCTGAAATATAATTATTAATTCTGACTCTCTGAAGACGCTCAGTAAGGAAACTGTACACCCAACCGATAATAAATTTTCTCCAAAACCTAAGACGTTTAGCTTACTTATTAGTAGTTGGTAGTTATCTCTGTCAAATGCTTTTTCAAAATCTGTATAGATTGCATCAACTATACTGACAATAATTTAAAGACAGGATAATAAATGGGGTTTGATAAAGCACACACACATCCCTTCAACAATACATTGGGTACGCCGTCTGTCTTTTAATTTTCGAATAACTTTATATACTTCAATTAACGTAATTGCTATATTTTGAAGGTCAATTGTTTCCTTCCAATTTAAGTTCAGGACAACGAGATCAATATCACATTGATCATTCGAATAAACGGTTGAAAATAAATTTGCAAACAGACTTACTATTTCTGATCTAACGGAACTATTCTTGTGATTCAAGTATATCGTATTTGGATAACTATTTGATTTGCGGATATTGTTAAAGTACTTCCAAAACGAACCCGAGTTATTGTGTATATCAATCTCCGCACTCCTGCAATAATTATTATAACATCGACCTCTGAGTACCTCACACGATTCCCGCAATTCATAAAACTTCAGATAGTCGTTTATATTATGAGATACCTTGTACTGTTTATATGTAGTTTTCTCATTTATTACAAGACTTTCAAGCTCAGGCAAAAACCATACTGGAAAGTTCGAGATTCTAAATCTTTCCAAAGAAACAAAAATGCGTATACCTTCGCATACAATATCATAAAAAAGTTAAATAGCTGAATTAAAATCCGTAATGCTGTACAATACAGACCAGTCCAGTAATGAAAAAAAGTTGTTGCTGCCGATGATGTTCGCTTTTTTTAAACTATAATAAAAATTAACAAATTTCAGATTATTAGTAGAATTTACAAAAATGGAATAATAATAGGCATTTTAATGATGGTTCACATTAAACATCATTTGCTTCAAGTATTCCGATTTCAGTATTATGAATAAAAAGCAAATCTAAAATAGATTATGATTGTTTGGTATATTATCAACTTGACCCATTCCCATGGCATTAAAATATTTATTTATATAATTCCCTGGTGGGGTTAAAGGACAAGTGATGTTTGTGGTAAAATACATATTTAGCTGAATAATGATATGAATTCTTCATACCAGTGAAGAATGAAATATAATTCACTCTCGTTAGCCAATCACATTCTATGATTATCAGAATTCACGCTAAAATTAACAAATCAAATCGTCTCTTTTGAAACGTCAAATACCTAACTAGGTAAATCGCTTCTGACAGCGCGTCGATTGAAACGTCAAAATAATCATAATTTTATCTAGACATAGAGAATAAAATGGACAACAGTAGCGATTGTGACGATTTAATATGTTTAATTACGTATATTTATGTTATCTATTAAAAATATGAGTCACCCATATTTACGCTTTTTACATTTCATTTAATAAATGTGGCTATCACTAGGATTTATCAAAGCGTATAATTTAAAACTGTAGTATTAGAAAAATATGATTCTTCTGTTACTTAACCCTAAGTTAATATTTCCTAACCCTCCGTGGTCTATCCTTCCTTCTGAGAAAGACCCCTGGGAGTGAAATGTCTACCCTCATCCTACCCAAAAATCAATAAATTTAATACTAGAGTTACTGGCTAAATGGATCATAGTCACTCGGCTACAAAAAAAATAAATGTGTCGATAGCTTAGTGATAGAGATACTTGACTCTTGCGTGGGCAATCAAGGTTCGATGTTCGATGGAAAAATTTTTTATGCATGGTCGTGGAGAAAGTTTAGTATTTTATTTAAGTAGAATGGCTATTGTTTATCCGCGTGAATAATAGCCATCATTTTACACTCGTTGAAGAATATACAATTCTAACAGCAATTAATACTTTTTTTAGACCCAGTTCGCTATTAGGTACACTTTCATCCAGCCAAGTCTCAATCACGATAATAATGTCATAAACAGATACACTAGCGCTGGTTTTCAGTTCGTGAATTTTTGACTTCATTCCGCCAACATTTTGACAATATACCAATAATTCTTTATTCAGTTTTTTGAGTTGTCATTTGATTTTTCGCCATTTTTATTTCTCTCTTCAAGATCACTGTAAAATTCTCTGAAATGCTTCCTTTGCATTTGAGTTAGATCATCATTAATACGAGCACTAGAATTGTTAGCTATCAACTTCCTTTTATTTTTCAAGCAGACTAGTGATATATTGCTGTCCGAAAAAGAGATTATGATTAGTCTAGGCTTAGTGGTCGGTTTACCTAAACATATAACGTTAAATTAACAGGGAGGTATTTGAAGTATGTCAAAAATTTCCAGACGTGCTCTTTTGTCTTCCTTAATGCGGCCTTGAAAATCTCTAACTTTTGTTCATTAAAGTTATCCATTATAATATTCTCAGATCTTACACTTCTGTCTTGTATTTCGGAGTGAATAGTTTCATTGTCAAAATTAATCATTTTATTTGTTTGAATTGTTTGTTTCAATAGCACGACTCCATTTTGCATTTTTTTATTTCATTAATCAATTCCGGGATCGTTAAGATACTTTTTTTGCATTTCCTACAAAGATATGAAAACACTCTTTTCTTTAAAGTTGAAGTTCAGTTTCTGTAAGATCACTGCATTTTCTACACTTCGACCTTTTGAACAATCACAATTCACATGCTCTTTTATGTTATCCAATTTACAGTAGGTGCACTTATTTCCGGTTGACATTGTTGATTGATTCGCCATTGGAATTTACTGTTCATAAATTTACTTCAAACGACAAAAGCATATTCCAAGTAGTTAATTGCTTATAATTAGACGAATGCTTTTGTTCATTTGACGATAAGTTTAGTCTTTTATAAATGCAGTAAAAGAAAAAATATCTTTTTTAAATGCAAAAATATTGTAGATTCACCTCCATATATAAGTTCAGTCAATTACCTTTGAAATGACATAGATCACAACACAATTAACGACTTCTCACTATTAAAAATTCACAAATTACGAGGACAAAATAAAGTACGTGTACACTCAACAACAATAAATTTTAATGTTTCTCTCTCTACCTTCTTTCAGGTTTTTCACTAATATTCTATCATTTACTATTAATTTGTTGTAGCCTAGAAATGATGTATGTTCTTTGTTTTGTGCATCTTTTTTTTGTGGAATTAATGATTCCCTTCATTTCTAAACATCTTCAAGTTTTATTGGTTTGTTCAGTATGTTGGTTCGTGTACTTTCCTTAATTGACATAACTAATATAAATCTATTTCCGTTCTCGTCGTATTTTCTCATTCTTCTCATTTCCTCTACATATATTTGTTTATCTATATTAATTCCTTTCTTTTGCAGCACTATAATGTATTTTTTGTTGTACTTCCCTTCCACCTCCATTTTCCTCTTCTAAGATTCCTTTCATTCTTCATCTGGCTTCCTAGTTTACCTTTTTTTTCCTTGTGTTGTATTATGGTTTTTGCTCACAATTGTTCATTTTTTTTCTACTTTCTTTTCTATGAAAAAGTTATCTATTTTTGCTTTCATTCCACTCATGATCTCATTCAGCTGACGAAATTTGTCCATTTTAAACATTTATTTCCATCGTGATTGTCAACCCGTCGGAGGTGTACTTTTATCAATCTATCGTATTTATTTACAAAATTTCCATTTTTCTTATTGGTTTATATTTATTCGTTCGCTGGGCAGCACCGACTGTAAATTGGCGGAATTTTCGTGGCAATCAACGGGTTGTTGATAAATAATCTGGTTTTGACTATCAACCTAATCTTACACTTGGCACTTTTTATTGTTTATTTTTCATCGCATCTTTTGAGAAACAGTGACAAATATTAATACGTTATTGAAAGCAATCTCAGATTATTTCTCAGGAAAAGCTATGAAATGTCGAATATGAAATGAATTACATACTAGAAAAACAAGTTTTTATAATATTCAAGTGTATGATTTATTTTTAAAACAAACTCTATTAAACATTATATGTATAACCAATACTTACATATTTAAATTCTGAACTAATCCAAACTTATAAATTGAGAAATATTAATATTAATTGTTCCGTTGTCAAGTTTTACATCTGTCATATAAAAGCCAAGTATTCAATTTCTATAACTTATTTCCCTAGCAGCCTGATGATAATGCATTGTTGATAACGACTTACGAGGCACCTACGGGGTAAATTAAAACAGTGCTCTTTTAGAGTTTTTAATATTGGTGCCTTAAAACATGCTTGTAGATAAAATATTGTACAATACACTTGTGATAGGTGTCTTTACCGCATTTGCGTGATTCACCAAACTGGCCTTCGGCTCGTTTTGTTAAACATCACTCACATGCGGTAAAGACGTACCTACAGGACTAGTATTTTATTATACTATTGGTGGTGCTGAGATACGGTAAATTGAGTATTGTGCACACACAATTTTGGAGGTTACTTATGCATCCACCAAAGCGTTTCCACCAAAATTGCTATGCTATCGATGAAATTATTTTGAAAGTTTCAGGTACGAAGATGTAAGCTTTATAATGTACAGTGTTAGTTTATATTAATACGTTATAATTTCAAATTGATAAATTTTTTTTATTAAAAAAAATTCTCATCTACCAAAAGGCAAATTAAACAATTTAAAGAACTTTTTAAATAGTTCTCCTTTTTTTTCAAGCATAGTGCTCTTTTTTAAGTGTTTTTTATTTCAAAAGTTGATAAATAACTTTTTGTACACGCACATTCTGGTAAAGCAGGCTGGTAGCAAATAATCACTCTAAATTATTAGATTTATTTTTTGTAACGTATGTTCTTATTATTACGTGAAATTTGTGTAATTTATTTGTGTGAATATAATTCAAATTTATGGAGAGTATAAAATATGAAATTTTCACTGAGTTTTCAAGACAATTTCCCAGATTAATGCGAATAGGGAAAGTGAACGAGATAATTATTCCCTAATTAAAAAAAAATTGCGAAACTCGCCTCAAAACTAAGGTATAAATTCAAATAATGAACGTAGGATGAGAAGATTGATACAGTATAATTGAGAAAGTGGGTACAAAGAATCTGATTAAAGCGAAGGCATATAACTGTTTCTCCTCAATATCGCCCGATTCCCATCACTAACTTCAACTCCCTTCAATTTACACTCATATATCAATGGCTTAGAATTCAGAATACAATAACTGCTCAAATTTACATTATATTATATGAACATAATTATTTTTCCCACTCTACAACTTAGCTAGGGCTCGAATCCAAATCTGCTCAGATATTTCCTGAGTCACTGATTATCAGCATCTATTTTATGACCGTTTCCGTGCCGACTGTGATAAAAATAAAATATAAAATACTCTCAACTTCTCCATTCCTAGAATATTTCCTTCAAGCATCAAACCCGCACCACTATGACTAACAAAACATCCATACCGTGACACGTCCTTCCTAAAACACAGCAAAAATGAAACAAATGAAAGAGTAAGTAATAAAAAACTCATTCTATGGAAAAATCTCTTATCTCAACCAATACGCCCCATTGTACACAGACGCTTTCAAGTTAGAAAATGGAGTAGGAGCCATGTACTGATGGAATGTGAAAAGTTTCACCTTCAAAAACAAACACAAAGCATCCCAACCAAATAGGAGAGGTGCTTGGTGAAAATTGTTATACATCCTACCCAATGAACTTCTTAAGACCAATGAAGATGTCAAACGAAAATTTACGTTTCCTTCCTACAATTTGATATTTTTGTGAATTAACAAGAAAGTGCAATTTAATTTATTACGTATGTTTCTTCTTCTCCTGATGATCCAAGGGATGTACGCGCATCATGTAATACAAATGGATGAGAAAAATCGCTATCATAGCAGATCCAACTAATGAAAATTAATTTTCAATTTATCACAAAACGTGTGGGGGCTCGATATCTATTATTATAAGTATTTTAGCAGTAACTACATACTGCTAAAGCTTGAGCTAGTATAAAAATAAACAACAACCCCCCCCCCCATTTTTTTGTACTACATGGAAAATTATTTTTTCCTTTTTAGTTCGATCCATTATCAAAACATGTTATTCAAATTATTATTCATTTTCAGTATTCAAATGAACTTAAATTCACTAGCATTCATACTTGTAAAACATTATTTCGGTCGACTGCGGGAATTGAAGCTGGGCCTCCCCCGCACAAATCCTAATCCTTGTCAGTTCCACCAATTGCTCGGCATCATATTATAAGCATGACGTAGGGAGACTACCCTCGAATCGGAGATTTTCTCTGGAATGGTTCTAGCCGTGAAACTTTTCAGCATTTAAATTAAATATTTACATCGACCCTTGTCAAAAAATAGGGCATTATATTAATGTATTCAAAAGTTATGAAAAGAGAAGTCAAGTTGTACAAACTTCATTCAATTCATTGTTTGTTGCGTGTCCACTTCATCAACGGGGTCCTAATATAAGGACGGCTGTTTCCTTAAAATGGGCACTACAATATTCATTACAATACAGCCCGAATTTCAAGAACTATTTTTACGCAAAAACTTGATTTTCTTTGAACTTAAGTTCACACTCGGACCACTCTTCTTTGCTGGTCCGATAATAACCCTGACGGATTGGACAAACGAAGCTTTCTTCGATATAATCTTTTTTATATTTTGGTACTATTCCTTCGCAGAACTCTTCCAAGTTGACCGTTGACTCGCCGTGCAATGATATTTCCGAGGAAATATCAGTATCGGAATAACTTTTGGCGATTTCTGATGATTTCAAATTTATTTTTTTGTCTTATACTTGTAATTTTTTTTTGTTTTTTCGCCTTTTCCTCATATGCTTTAATAAGTTATTAAAGTTATTTTTTCCTACCTTGTTTTTCTATTGACTTGGACCGATCCCCGCGCCAGCTTCAGGTAAAATTATATTGTAATTCATTCAATCAATAACTCCACGTTTTTGGAACAAACGCTTTTATGAGAATTTAGGAGGGCCAAAGGTAGCCGAAGGAATAGCTCCCAATCAGTTGCCATTAAACTCAGTGATTTACTTACATCAATTTGAAGGTATATTTCAAATACACTAGCAGAGAAAGTTTTCTCAGAATTTATATACAACTTTAGATAACATATGGGACTCCTTGTCTTGCTCTCTGTTTTATGTGTAACAGATGATGCCAAAAAGTCATCTAAGGAGTATAAGGATAAGTTGAATAGATAATATATTCCTGAATTTTACAATTATTGTGTTTGGATAAAATTCAATACTTGCAGCATTTACAAATCCTGCAACTTCGTATATACAAATGGTTTAAACAGGATTTAAAATAAGCTAATTGTTCAATACCACCTTGTATCTTGCCTCGAAAGGACCGCGAACAGTCAGATCAAGTGTTTAATCTAATGGATTTCACATGGTTAGCAAGATGCTCTAGAGACTATACAGTATACAGGGAGTATGTATAGGACAAGTCAATTAAGTACCACCAAAAACCAATTACAAATAAAATATAAAAACCAAAGTATTGATAGGTACACACAAACAATATTAGTTTAGTCAAGCTCTGAATCACCAATAAACTCCTCTACACTGTAGTAAACCTTCAGAAAATAATAATAATTCTATATTTTATGCGCTGCTTAAACGCAAACGCATTTAAATTTTCGAAACTATTTATTTGATAAATGGTTATACAGTTTAATACCTTGACATCTTGGAGATTCTTCAAATTTAGCGGTCCTGTGAGACGGTCCACTTAAGAAGTTAGCCTTTCTAGTTAAATAATTGTGCTAATAAGAATTTTGTATTAAACTGTTGAAATTTTCTTAAATATACATCAGACAATTCAGTATGTATATAGTGTATACACAGTGTCCGTAAAGTATGAAACAAATTAATTTTTAGCTAAACAGACCATTTTAAGAAATAATCCTGAAACACGTCGATTTTTGATTTCAATTTACTGTATTTTAAAATAATAATCTAATATACAGGGTGAATTACTTTCGAGTAATGACGTCACCGTCATTTTTTTTAAATGGAACACCCCCATTTTGTCTCAATTTTCGGATTACTCTTGCTGAGCTGATTCCAAAAATGTATTACATGTTGATTTCAATTGGTACAGGGTGGACAAAAATACAATAGTTTTGTTTGTGCTCATAAAGTAACATTCTTTATTAGTTAAATTAACAATATTATCAAAAATATTTATTGTCTAGTGGCAATTGGTTTGAATGTAACATCCTGTAATTTGTTACATTTTTAGATTAATAAAAATGAGCTGTTTCCAAACATGTTTGGTACTAGTGGCCTAGCAAACAGAATATGAAAGAAATTATTTCTTATCAATTTAAAAAAAACATAGTCGTCTAGTTTTTTGTGAAATGTCAATATTTGTTTAGTAATTATTGCTTAGAAATGGAGTTGAGTGTAAAACAAAAAATTGAAATACTTATGATGATTGGGTATGGAGACAGATCGCGAACTCAGATGGAAGTGTGCAATTTGTTTAATGATAAATATCCAGAAATACCTATAACGCGTTTAACAGTCAGTAAGATTGAAAAGAAATTTCGAGAAACTGGTACGGTTGAAAATGCACGCAAATCAGGTCGTCCCTCTGCAAATGCTGATACAGCATTAAATGTTTTACTTAGTTTTTAAGAAAATGCGCACACTTCTGTGCGTAAAGTTAGTCGCGATATCGGTGTTAGCAAAACAACGGTACAAAAACTATAAACGCTTGAAAAATGACATCCTTATAAAATCATACTTGTGCAGGAATTAAACGAAGATGATCCCGATAGAAGAATCCAATTTTGCGAAAAAATGATGGATACATGTCACCGAGACCCTCTCCTTATACAAA
Source organism: Lochmaea capreae (assembly GCA_949126875.1). NCBI lineage: Eukaryota > Metazoa > Arthropoda > Insecta > Coleoptera > Chrysomelidae > Lochmaea > Lochmaea capreae. Next base: position 7,777,725 of record OX421404.1, on the reverse strand, counting down.
ACATTATTTTTTCTGATGAGGCCACTTTCACGTTAAATGGCGAGGTTAACCGTCAGAATTGTAGATACTGGGCAAAAGAAAACCCCCACTGGATGCGTGAGCATCATACACAATACCCGCAAAGGGTAAATGTATGAGCTGAAATTGTAAGAAATCGAATTATCGGACCCTACTTTATCGAAGGTAATTTAAACAGGACAACGTACCTTGAGTTTTTAAGGGAGTATCTCGAACCTACTTTACGTAATTTGTTTCCCAGCAGACGTAATCCTGGAGGTTTTGATGAAAGTTTATGGTTTCAACAGGATGGTGCACCTCCACATTATGCTGTAGATGTTAGAAGGTACCTAGATAAAATTTTTCTGAACAGGTGGATTGGTAGACGTGGACCTATTGAATGACCAGCGAGGTCACCAGATTTCAATCCTTTGGATTATTTTTGTGGGGCCATCTGAAGAATGTTGTGTATCAAACGAAACCAGAAAATATTCAAGAATTAAAAGAGAGAATTCGGACATCAAAACAATATTTCTCAAGACACAATAAACAAGCTTCAACAAGAATTTGTACACCGTTTGGGTCACTGTCAAATACAGCAAGGGCTGCAGTTTGAACATTTATAAAGTCATGTATTTTATGATAATATTGTTAATTTAACTAATAAAGAATGTTACGCGTTACTTTATGAGCACACAAAACTATTGTATTTTTGTTCAACTTGTACCAATTGGAATCAACATGTGATACATTTTTGAAATCAGCTCAGCTAGAGTGTTCCAATTAAAAAAAATGACGGTGACATCATTACTCGAAAGTACCCTGTATATTAGAATATTATTTTAAAATACGGTAAATTGAAATCAAAAATAGACGTGTTTCAGGATCATTTCTTAAAATGGTCGGTTCAGCTGAAAATGAATTTGTTCCGTACTTTACGGACACAGTGTATACTTGGTAATGTTTCTCCAAATAATTACGTTATACGACAAATGACTATATACAAGTCTATAATAAACTCTTAGTAAAGACTCTAAGGGCATAGAGGACCTTATTCGAGAAATTAGATATTTAGATTTATTCATCGTATCAATGTGATCTGACCATGAGATGTTAATTAACATCAACACTTTTCGTTGATATTAATGTATTCTCACTCAAATTAATTTGTTAGGTAACTGGATTATGAAAAGTGGCCAAGTACCAAAACTATTTAAAATATCTTTTGTTGACTTAATCAGTTCATGATAGGTACTTTCTGCGACAACTAAAGAAGTGTCATCAGCAAAAAGAGATACTAATTTCACATTTAAATTTTGAGGAACATCATTGACAAAGAGGAATGGGTTTTTTTTACCGAATAAGCGTTTTCAATTTTTATAGATATCTGTCTGTGACCAATCTAAAAATACACCCCTGAATCCCATATTGTACCTACAATTTATTCCTGAGAAAATGCAAATGAATGCTATCGAAAGACCAACTACATATTTACGGTGGTCCATGCTGTGATATTTCAAATTCAATTCAATTAAACTGACAATCACTAAGGATGTTGAACTCTGATAAAAAAATCGTACATTTTACAATAAACCAGTTTTTCTATAATAAAAAATACGCTCAATATTGAAATTAGTCTATAATTAGCTATATCCAAAGGATTCTTCTTTTTATAAACCGGAATAATGGTTGCTGTTTTTAAACATCAAGGAAATCTACCCGTAGTAATTGATACATTTATCAGATGATGTGCAAGATGCTTACCAAGAGGGGTCCACTAGTTGATTTTAAAATGTTTGTCGAAATATTATCAGTTCCACTACAATTTTTCTTCTTTGGATTTTGAATTGCATTTAAAACTTCAATAGGCGAAACAGGACTAAAAAAGAATGTTTTCCGCTCCATATTGGATACAGTACAGTTATTCAATTCACTTTTTCCAAAATGAGTTAATAGAGTATCTTCGGTAATATTGGCAACGTAATTACCAAAACCTTCCGAAATTTCTGGTAAAATTACATATATTCACATCCAAATTTATTATCTTAAACTTCATACCAGTGCCAAGATCTTCATTGACTAATCTCCATACTGTTTTCTGTTTATTTTTAGATTCGTTAATCATTTTTTTATTACAATCTAGTTCAGCATCAGTGATCATTTGATTGAAATTACATTTAGCTGTTCTATAAAAATATCTAGGTACATTGTTGTCATTATTTTTACACGGCCAATTAAGACGTTTGAAGTCTTGTCCAGCTTTTTTAGTGATTGGTGTGATTCATTAACATGTTAAATTTGAACTATTAGAATTTTTATGCTTCAAAGGGCAGGATTTATCAAGAATATAAATAAAAATATTCAAAAAAGATGTAAAGGCAGCGTCCACATCAGTTTCTGCTGTAGATAGTCGCTAAAAATCGACTTTGTGGTTGTCATACTTGAAAACTGGACTTAGTTAGTTTTAAATAATGTCAATTGTCTATTAAGTAATGCGTGAGAAGCATGTATGCTCGTTGTATGAGCTTCACATAATAATAAAAGTGTGTCAAGAACTTCTTAGTATTTTTCTGTCATCGACAATCAAAAATAACAGTTTCTATTTCATTTAAGTCAGTATCATAAAGTAGGGAATTAAATCGATCAAGGTTATCTACTGACAAATCTCGAAAAAATGTTGATCTCATCTGATAGTTACTTTTTTCAAATTTTGTGCAAAATTTAAGGTTAAAGTGAGAGCTCGATGGTCACTAAAGTGAGCTTCATAAACATTTTAACTATAATCAACAGCATAACAATTCGACATAATATAATCTACTTCAGTGGAGGATGTCACACCATTTTTATTAGTAAACACACGCGTTGATGTAGTAGACGTCACATCTAAATCATAACTCTGCAAAACATCGAACAGCTGCAGCTTTTGGAATGAATAAACAAGATAATCAACGTTAAAATCATCACAGAGACATTATAAAGCTATGTTTATAAATATCTTCTAACAATGTAATATAATTTTATCAGAAATACCTTGAAAATTTCATTTTTAGGTGGCCGGTAGATGCTTAAAATACAATTACTCTTACCATCTAACACTAATTTAACGCCAGTACACTCAAAGACCATTTTTTCACAGACTGAAGATGCGTTGAGGACGTTTACCTTCATTAACATGTATTGCACAACCTCCATGGATATAGGTGCTTCAACAAAAACACGAAGCTAGTTGGTAACCTGGAGTATTCATATAGTGAATATTATCTTCACAGCACCAGTGCTCAACAACACTGATTATGTCAGGAGTTTCTTCATCAAGTAGCAAGTCAAATATTTTCATTTTATTCGTGATACATTGCGCATTTAAAGTATTTTGAAACTTTTAGGTGTTTACAATCTTTGGTAAATTCAGAATTTTTTTTAAATACGGATACATTGAAAGAAAATTATTTTTAAGGATGTTTGGGATTAAGAGGTTCACATATTACTTCAGGAAATATAGGTGATAGAATAGTTGATAATTCATCTTCTGTAGTGCTAGGCTTAAGATTATATTCATATAGATCTAAGTATTTGACAACACCCTCCACTGTTGACTGACCTGAAAAATTGCAAATGGCTATATTACCCTTCGCTTTATGTCCATATTTCTTAGTATTCACCTTGGTCCAGTTTTTTTGTTTCATATTTGTGCCCTTGTCATGATGATCCGGGATTGAGTCAAAAAACTGAAAAATAAATGAAGTTCGCTTTTAAAAAAAATGTTCGTAATGCCATCCGCATTCAAGATAAATGGAGTTGAATAAAAAAATTGTATACATTTCTTACAATTTTGACTAGTTACACGGCTCGTACCAAGTAGTATTGAACATAACTTTTTCAAGATTAGATTTTTTAATTAAAATTTCCAGTGAACTTAAACATCATTTAATTTTACAACAAAAAGGTACTCTTGGTAGAGCTCGATACTGTGTACCGTTTTCGGAATATTTTTATTTGAAAATTATGAAGTAATAACCGATGTTGGTATAAAGTAATGATAAAGCTATCAATTATTATTACTATCAATCAGTGTGAATGAGACCTCATCGATAAAACGGATGCATGTTGAAAATTTGGGATTTCCTTTCTTGTAACTTTTCACAAAAATCCATTCTAATCTTGATTTTCTTTAAGTTTGCCATGGAAAACTGTCATTTATTGATAGTTAATAAAGTTAATAAATCCACAATAATTAGATTTTGAAACCTTGTTATTTTTAAAATTAGATATTGTTAATCAAAGTCTACTCAAATGTTGAATACACCGACATGTTATTAACCTTAGGCGAGCGTTTAGGCAACTTTAGTGCAGCTGTTACGCGATATGCAGAAAAGTTTCCTAAAAGAAACTTACCAATTAATAAGATATTTACAGCCTTTGAAAGACGTTGTAGAAAAACGTCTCCTTGAACCTGAAGTCCAAGAACTCTTGCCAGACGATCTACCAGTTAGAGTGGATTTTTTTCAAACATTACAAGAAAGGAGACCCTTGAATCCAAATTTTTTTAAATTTATTTTTTTACGGACGAGGATACCTTTACGAGACAAGGTATGTTTAACTTCCATAATGCACACTACTGGTCACAGATATAAAAACAAATTCATGGGATGTATCAGCTTTCAAAACATATTCGTATAAAATGTCATTACAATGTTGCCAGTAGTTTCGGCAAAATCGTAAGAAATGTAGATAATTTTTTTTTATTTAACACCCTTTATCTTGAATATGAATGGCGTTATGAACATTTTTTACTTAGCCATCCCAATTATTTTCCAGTTTTTCACCTATACAGAGACGAGGACACCTTATTTGGAACACCTGTAAACGCTGCTTCACGACGAGCTTACACTATTTATTTTTGGGAGACTACTCACACGATTCCTATGAAAATTGGCATAGATGGAGATCAAGTTATAACGAAAGTTGCGTGCAACGATTCTGCACACATAAGCACCCCACACAAACCCACACAAGACATATCATGCCATCCTAGGAATTGGTTATCTTATCAAGACAACGTACCTAGTTACTTTCCTATTATACATTTTCATTCTTTGTTTAATCCTCTTAACGAAAAGTTGTAATAAATAAATAAATAAATTTTTTTTGAAAACAAAGTTTTTGAATCCAAATACATAATTGGCGCAGTCAGTAGGATTAGCGTAAATCGTGAAAAGTATCGAGCTATATTGGAAAGTTTGTTTTCTTTTTTGAAACATACAGTGTGTGCCGTTTTTTTCGGTGTTTCTGTAAAACAATAAGAGTGTAGTGACTTTCACGCTTTTAACGTTTCAACGTTTAGAACGCGGATTCTAACGAACATTTATTTCACCCCTTTTGTGGTTGGATACAGCTGGACGAGAACCAACAAAGAGTCGGAGAAGAAGATTTTGGAAGCCAGTTCATCTGTAACGTAAGTGCCAAATTTTCCTTTTCTCGCCCTTCCTATACCTTTCATTGGAATTCGGAAAGATAGTACCTTATTGAGAATTTATTGATTTCAAATCGATTATATATGAGTGAATTGAACGACGATAATCTCGATAATATTTTGCAGTCACTTAATAATATTTCAATAAGCGAAAATAAAATTTCGTGATTCGAAGAAATTAATTCTATAGAAATGGCTACCCCTTCAACCTAACCTTTTCGAATCCAAATTAGCAAATATTGAACCATTTAACGATGATAGTGAATATTTGAATAAATTTATCGCTAGATGTGAGCATTTAATAAAAACATATAGACGTTTAAACGATGCTGAATTGAATTTCCATATAATAGAATGTATTCAAGAGAAATTGGAAGGTAGAGCCATAGAGATACTACAGATAGAGGCAATAAGAAATAGGCCACTGTGTAAGTGCGAATGTTCCACCGAACTCCGGTGATAGAGAAAAAGATAGTCTATAAGATAACTATTAGAGAAAGACAGCCTAAACCTCCGACTTCCTAAATCTCTTTTACATGTTGACGGGTTCCGAGCTAGCTTGTTGCCTCTATCTGTAGTATCTCCATGGGTAGAGCAGCCTTCATGATAGGTAATAGAGTAGAATTGAATAAGTGGCCAAAATTAAAAATTACCTTATTATAATGTTTTGCTGATCGACGGGATTTAGATTGCCTTGTACAATAATTGATTAGAGCCAAACCTTTAAAAGGTGACCATTTAATGAATTTTGGTAGTAGACTTCAGTTAAAACCCATTAGTGCCCGTATCTTTTTTTTGATTTGGTTTTTGGAAAACTATATAAATTGAGACGTATATATAATAAACAAGATATATTTGTTAATATATCAATTTTAGTTTACCGGAGAACACAAAAAAAAGGTGGCACATACATGTGCCACTGGGCAAGTACCATATCAACAAATGAAAATGAACACATTTTAAAATCGAAATCAACATCTCTAAATAAACGCAAAATAAAAGAAACTATTGTCTATGGTAATTCTCAAAGCAGATATTTGGATGAAGGGCTACTTTACAGGTATTGCACTCGAAACTTGTTCGATTAGGACAGGCTTTACTTCTCCATTTCGCACTACCTTTGAATATCTTTCTACAGTTTTCATAGGTTTGACATGAACGCAGTTGGATATAGCAGTCACAGCGGTATTATTATTCCAACGCATGAGTACTAACTTTCCATCGGTTTTCGACTCCATTGTTCCTCAGCTTGTTTTAGCGAATGATTTGGCATCCGAAAAATTGGCTCCTTTTGGCAATCTATTTTGTCGCAAGGTACCAGTTCCCCTATAGCCTAAACTTGCAAGTCTGTCTAAGAGCGCAACAGATGAAAATAAATTATCAAAAAATAACTTTGTGCCTTTTGGAAGTCCAGTGTGCTGTGCTAATCCAAAGACAACGTCTCCACCTTGACCATAATATGATGTTTCTGGTAAACGAGTCGAAGATACACAATAAGGTTCTACATGATGAAGGAAGCCTGTTGGATTAGCCAAACACCATAATTTGAAGCCAAATCTTATAGGATTACCACGAATAAATTGTGAAAATGCACGGAATCTAAAAATAACCCAAAGGTCAAATTCACAGAACTGCTTACCTAGAGCAATATTGAATATGCACACTGGCACATTCATGTACCACCAATTTTCATCAAAGTTTAAAATATTTTTCGAAATGAAAAGTAAACTTATTTTACTGCAGCATTGTTGTACAATGTATTGAGTATGACATCAACGTAAAACTTTTTTACTAAAATAATTCAGGCGAACAAAAACAAACAATATTTACTAGAGTCTAAACACGTTTGGCAAACTGTTGTACAACGGGTGGTATTTTGACTTATTAATCAAAAACTAGTAACTCTAAATTTTAGGAAATATTCCGCAGTGTAAACAACATCACAAAGAATATTTTTGTATATATTCAGCAGTAACAAGTATATACAATTTTCAGAAACAAAAAATTAAGATACCTTGGTACATTTATGTGACGGTGGGCATTAATGGGTTAATTCGTAGTAGCGTTATTCAAAGAATAAGTAATGATCCAAATGTAACTCCTGGCGATATAAATTGCCAAATAAATCGATATGATAAAACCCCCTTAAACACTTTTATTGCAGGCTGTTACGGAACGTTAAAAAATAACATGCATTTAAGAAAACCCGCTACCTTAGAAGAAAATTTCGATAGATCGTATGGCTGTTTACACGATAGAAATTTCTCACAAAATAGATATAATAATAACGAAACAGAATTTGACAATACCGATACAAACAACGAATATTATTTGGACGAAAATTTTCAGATGGCTTGCCCATCCCAAAAGAAGAAGTAGTAGAAATAAACGCGTTTTCTGTTAATCCCTCACCATACATAGAAATTAAGAACCCCAAAGTGAAATTATTAATCGATACCGGTAGCTCTAGATCAATAATAAAACCATCTATAATTGAGAAATATTTTTCAAGTACAATTTACCATTCCAATACTGTTATATCTAGTAGTATCGGAAGTAAAAATATCAGATTTCAAGCACATGTACCTGCATTTGCTGAATTAAAATTACTATATTGATTTTATACTATAAGACTCACGATTATTTCGATGGAGTCTTAGGTATTAAAGATTTAATAGGTATGAACTCAAACATTGATCTAAAAAATCAACTGTTAGTGGGGCCTGATATAAAATTACCATTTAAATATAGACAAGCCGATGACATTAAATTTTCATTTTCAGTAGAACCCGGAGAAAAATGTATAAAAAGTTTACCAGTAAATATAAATGATGGCGATATTATTGTAGATGCTCAAAACTTAGAGAACATATTAATACCACAAATATTAAGCACGGCAAAAGACGGTTTTGCACCTATTGAAGTTCAAAATCATACAAATAAATCAATAGCGATAACACTAATAAAACCAATTCAAGTCACCTTGTTCCAAAATTCACAATACGAATTATTTAAGTTTGAACAACAATTTTAACAAAAATAATTTGGTGAAATCTAATGATATTACCAACCTTATTCGTACGTACTTATTAGAAGTGTCAGTGTGAAGTTTGACGTCAAAAAAGTAAACCAGAGTTAAGCAATAAATTAAAAGAAAAAAGATGTCCACCGAATTTGTGAAAATCGAAAAATTGTAGTATCGTGCCATCATCAGGTACCTACCTGTATTTAAAAGGGTTCAGAGTTAAGCAAATTTACGAAGATATGCTTAACACCCTTGGTGATCAATGTCCTTCGTATGCGACCGTGAAAAATTGGACTGCAAGCTTTAAGAGAGGTAAATTTTCCATTGAAGATAATAACCGATAGGGAAGGCCAGTTTCTGTGTCAGTCCCCGAAAATATAGATGCAGTTCATGACATGATTTTATCAGAACGTCGAATTAGGCTAAAACGGATATTTGAAGCACTGAATGTTTCATACGAACGCATTAATCATATAGTTCATGTCAATTTGGACATGAGAAAAATTGCTGCAAAACGGATCCCCAAATGTTTGAATGTTGACCAAAAGCGTGCAAGGGTAGAAGCATCGCGTTCGATCTGTGCTCGATTTGAAAACGATGTAGACTTCTTAAACCGAAATGTTACTATGGATGAGACTTGGGTACATTTCTACGATCCAGAAACATTGCAACAATCGATGGAATAGCGACACTCTGGTTCTCCAAGACCTGAGGCCAAAAATCTGCTGAAAAAGTTCTTGCTTCAGTTTTTTGTTTTTGCAAGACAACGCCCCTGCACACAAATCTCATGTTGCCATGCAAAAAATTCGTGATTTAGGGTTTGAATTACTAGAACACCCCCCTTATTCGCCAGATTTGGATCCGTCCGACTATCATCTCTTTCCTCAACTGAAAAAAAGTTGAAATGGTCGTAAATTTTCTTCCAACGAGGAGGTAATGAAAGCTGTGGAGGTCTGGTTTCCAGAGCAAGAATTTTTTTGAAAGGTCTAGAGACGTTGCAGTAGTAAATGTATCCAATTAAGAGGAGAATATGTTGGGTAATAAAATATTTTGACAATGAAATTTTGTTTGGTTCTATAGTAGGCTAATCATTTTTCAATATATCCTCGTAGAAGGAAGAAAGCCGAAGAACCCGAAGAAAATTTTAAAAGGACCCAATCGAAAGGTAAATCCATACTTTTCGATACTTAGGAGGAAGGAGTTACATGCAACGATTTTGCACACATAAGCACCGCACACAAACCCACACAAGAGATATCATGCCATCATAGGAATTGGTTATCTTATCAAGACAACGTACCTAGTTACTTTCCTATTATAAATTTTCATTCTTTGTTTAATTCTCTTAACGAGAAGTTGTAATAAATAAAATAAAGTACTTTATAAAAACATAGTTTTTGAATCGAAATACATAATTCGAATATTTTTTTTTTGGCTTAGACACCCGTCATTCGGCCAGTAGTAACAGGAAAAAACTAATGATGTTTACAAAAATAAAAGTTAATCTCACTCACACCTACACATGGTGTCCCAGAAATGAGAGACCAAAATTTGGGAATGAGTGGGTGGTGTTAAAATAATGTCGTTACTTCATATAACTTTTTTTTCTACGGACCTCCTTTGTTGAGTTATATGGCTTTAAAGTTAGGAATTATACATACATTTTTATTCATAACTCAAAAACTATAATTTCGAACTTGGTGAGAAATTGGTGGATTTTCGAGTACATTAATTCATTTATTTTGTCCATACCAGTACGCATACTAATGTTGCAGAAACTCAGGATCGGATTTGGCTCACCGGATAAAAGGTCAAAACTTTTGAAGTGACAAACTTTAAAGTACTGTCAGTATATTTTCTGAAAAAAAGGTACCCTCCTACCTCTACACAGTTATTGAGCCTACGAATAATGTTTCGTTGTACTTGAAACAACATTCCTTGGATCCAAAGTTTTCTAACACCTGATGTAGGGTTGTTTTCTACTTCATTTAGGATATCCTGCTCTAGAACAATAGTACGGATATTTCTTACGGGAGCCACACCACCTGCTTCATGTACCTGCGTTATGTACCTAACAATAAAATGTATTACCTTTTAAAATGCAAAATTGCAATATTTCATAAAATCATACATTTTTCTCGTAAATTTCTGTCAACACGATCAAAAATTTTTCTATCTGGTGAAATTCTATTAGGAAAATGTTCAGAAAAAGTCTCCTTGCTTCGCGAGAATGACCCTCCCACTTGTGGTCACTTGGGTGTGTCGAAAACAGTAGCTCAAATAAGCCAACCATTTTATTGGCCAAAGTTACGACATGACCTAGCACGGTATATTAGAAAATGTCGTATATGTTTGAGTACGAAACCGGAAGAAAAAGCTCCTATAGGCCAAATGTTAACTTCTCAAGTCACAGCCTTAAGGCCGTTCGAATTATTGAGTGCAGACCTGGCTGGGCTATTACCTAAATCCACATCTGGATTTTATTTTATTTTTACAGTTATAGATTGTTTTAGTAAGTTTTTGTTAACTTTTCCTTTACGAACTGCTACCGCAGCAATTGTGGTAAAGGTCCTTGAGAATCAAGTATTTTGATTATGCTTTGTATCACCCACAAAGTAACCCAGTGTGCTAACATCGTGTGCTGAAGACCTTAACTAAACTAGCTCCAAAATTTATCGGACCCTTTTTAATTAGTGAAATTCCTAGGACCTATAAACTTTCGAACTGTCGATTGGGATCTGGAGTGCAAAGGATCTTAATTCTCATCCATCGGATAACGGTACTACTTAGTTTTAAGTTACTTTACCTCGAAGGGTGCTACTGGAGTGGTGTATAACCCTATGCTGTAAATAAAATATTCTCTTTCTCTCTTTATCTCACATCATCAGAGAAAAGTTTTGGTAAAACTTTGTTCAAGGAAGGGTGGTGTTGTTACGGGTTGAAGGAGTAGCTCACCTTAGCCTGATGGGTCATGCAATATGGAGTAAAATATTTTAGTGAAACAAATGAATTTATTATTATACTTCTGTCTTACAGTTTCGTACAAGTTGATTTACAAACTAACTCTTGTATTCTATAGAATTTGATCTTCTTCAACATTATTTTTTATCACTGAACGTAGATCCTACAAAAGAAAAAAATAGTATTGAGAATATTAACTTACAGAATTTATAAACAAAACAGTTAATTATTTCTCCTTCCTCTTTTCTTCTTTATTTTTTTGTCAAATTGGCCTCATCCTAAACAAACATTTATTCAAATGAACTTCCAAGGTTAAAACAGCTAAGTGGTTTACTAAAAAAAATGATCTCTTTTTTTTTGGTTCCTTTTGAGAATAACGTGGCACTTGCATATTTTGTGGATTTGATTACAAAAATTTTAGAAATATTTAAGGACTTTTTTAATGTACTCATGTACCACTAAATAAGTACCATATATGTGGATATATGTATCTAGCTAGTGAGATAGTGTATGGTTCATTGGTATCCTGGTTCTGTTGTGCAGCCATGAGTTTCTTGGCATGTAATTTTTTCTCTGACTTTTCCAGACAGCCATTCGAAAATATTTATTCTGCACATCTTGCTCCGGAAAAAGAGATTTTTTTGTCGTGAAACAGGGTAGCCAAACCCCATTATTGGTCGGATAACCTGTCTACGAAAGTAGTTTGTTCTTCACATCTTGTGTTGCATAAGCATCAGGCGCCGAGTTTGTTGAGCAAGTCTAGGGGTATAATGAGGTGGATAAATGATTTTTAATATTTGTAAATTGGATATATTCTTTATTTAATATAAATGTACTTGCACGTCATCAGAGTGAAGAAATCACGCTGTTCGTTTGACTCAGCTCATTCGTTTGCTGCTGTTAGTCAGTACGTTTTGTTACTGTAAAATTAGTAAATATTGGAATTTGTAGGTCGCATGTTATTGAAAAATATAAATTTATACCCAAAGAAACGTTTTGTAATTAATTTCATTTCAAATGCATCTCGTTGAATGATTGAATAACAAATTCAAACTTACGTCAATTTTATATGTTGGCTAAAATGCGCGCCGTTGCCGCGATAAAATTGGTTTATCATGCTTAATTTGTCTCTACTCTTGATTTGAGGTTATGTTCCGATAATTTCAATTTGTTTATTCAATTTTTTTTATTCTTAATTTGCGAGTTACTAAAAAACTGCAAAGAACTGTGAATAATATTTCAAAGGCCGAGATAAGTTTGTAGTGAGATAGTGAAAGGATGCATCCTATAAATATATTACCACCCTGTACATTTTAAAAGGTATATTACCTTATTGGAATTTAGGCTAGTTTTGTAAGCATTTATTGTTTTATTTTACTATATTTATAATCAACTATTTTTGTGATGAGCTAGCAATTTCTTTGACTTTGCTAGTTCTAACGATTCTTTTAGTGGAGTTAAAATAAACTTATGTTGGTGAAATAACGTATTTTTTTGATCACTGAATTTTAATTAAGTTGAAAATCTTAACTTATCACAAGTTATCAAAGTTGCCTCCAAAAAAACGTATTAATAAAACTGTTAGGAATACTGCAATAGTTGATGTCGGTAGTTAGTGTACGGTGTTGATGTATTTGCTATTCATTATACTATTTATAGTAGACATGAAGCAAGTAAGTATACGACTAATAAAAATTTTACTATCCTCTTTGTTATACCTATTCAAGAATTTTTATTACATTGTGTTATATTGGTTATAATGCTTAGAAATAATATTTCAAAATGTATTTACAGATAATCATGTTACTTCAGTTGAAGGAAAAACAATTATTCAATGTAGAATGTCTCTGAGTAGTTTAATAAAATATGATCAATACCCACATAATACTTATGTGAAAAGTATGTAAAATATTGTACTTTAAGCTGGAAATGAAGATGGCATTTTCAATGGAACAGAACAAAACTTATTGCTAGCTGAAACAAGTTTTGTCTCAATCACACATAACCTATTCTTAACTTATCTGTGGTTTCCTTTTCTTTCTCATTTTTTTGAAATTATCTGTGGTGTAGTGCTTTAGCCAAATAAAAAGAAGAATATTAGGTAAGCTTCATTTGACGTTTACTAGATTCTCATAGTATTTCAACTGTTTGGTAACATAGTCCAGTTATGACAGCTATGACGTGCAAATACATTTCATACTAAATAAAGAATAGGAGAGTGATGACTATTATAGTATATTGTGTGTATGGGTGATTAGTGAATGACAGGAAGATAATCTATGTAACCTAACGTAATCACATCTTACCCACCGTGAAGTTGTTAAACCTAACGTAATTTTGTTTAACTAAACCTAAGGTGATACCATCTAACGCAACGTTTAACCTAACGTAATCTTGTCTAATCTAGCCTAACAGAATCTCATCTAACCTATCATCATTTAGCATAATCTTGTCTAACGTAAGATAACGTTATATAACCTTTTTTTATGAAGGAGGAAAACGCCGGAGGACTTGGTGTTTGATGCCTACGGTTGTGTGAGACTCAGCAAAAAATATTGCACTCGGTAATCCTTCAAGTTTCGTTTTTTCTCTGACTCTCTTCAGTGGTTTTTTTCTCATTATTTCTTCGATAAGATGAAATAGGGGTTCCTGCGTTTTGAGATCTTCCATCCATTCCGTGTAATTTTCCTCTAGCAGGGTTTTACCTATTGCATTGAAAGTTCTTTCACTATTCCATCTCGGGCATTTTATTATTGTATAGGCCGGATCAATATCTACGTAGTACCAACTTTTTTTATAATTTTTTTGTATATCCCTTATATGTTTCCCATTTTGTTCGCCACTTACTAATATGTTCTCTTCTACTCTTAGTTCACTAGTAGAAGCAGGGCTTGGTTGGGGCTGTTATGTAGGCCGAGGTGATACTCCTTGCCCTCATTTTGTTAACACGTTCCATTATATTTCCATATTTTGCATATTTTAATTATTTCTGCTAATATTGGAGTTGCGGGTAGGATAATTGACGCTGCGGTCGAGCAGGCCACAGTAAATGAGCAGCAACGATTCGGCCTCATTGCGGAGTTTTTAACATGGGAATCTCCATAAGAAAATCATCGAAATAGCTAAGGTTCATTCTGGAAAATTTTAGTTCTAAAGGTGGGTTTACACCAGCGGTATTGATGCGCATGCGTTAGTACACTATTTCGGGGTATGTCACAAGGTCCTTTACATCTGAATGATGAGTCTTGTCCCACCCAAATAAAGGCCCACCCCCAAGTGTTTAGGACCCCAAATATAGGCCCACCTGTTTAGGACCCCCAAATTCAACCACCCACCCACTCCCCAAATTTCAATTAACGTGCTCGGCAACTATGGCCACTTGCACAGGGGCGATTACAGAAAACAATAGTTATTACAGATAGTTAAAAACATAGTTTAAACCATGCAAAACCAGAAAATACGATAAAAGCTCGAACTATATACAAAAGGTTGACGTCATACCTTTAATTTCCTGTTTAAGGAAGTTCACCATGCTATTATGATCAGCTACGCGACCATCCACAACAATTGGAACACATCCTTTTATTTGTCTCCGAAACAGCGATTGGATTTTTGCAGCTTCTAGTTCTCTTTCTTCCGTATTGTTTGGATGTTTTGTCCTCGGTGTTTGGAATTTCTACCTCACTCTCCTCTTCAGAAAGAGATTAGTAAACATTTTCTGTCTGTATTGGTTTGGTGTTTTTTTTCATTTTGAGATAAAAGCTGTCTGTATGAAGTTCCGTCGTGCTCTGGTTTAGATAGCTTCTTGTGAGGGATCTCCCACTTCAGATTCATTCGAGATATCGGAGTCTTCCGAGCTTCCTAAACATTTTTTAGTTTTTCCATGCCGTATTTCAGCGGCTTTTTTGGTAGTAAGTAATTCCTTTGATTTCTTGAACTAAACAAATTTGCTAGGAGACTTTCGTCAGTTGAAGTGGAAGAGGAAGCGTTCTTCAAGTGTGTTTTGGTAAGGTAAGGGTAATTTAGGTTCACTTTCCAACGCTCAAGCGTTTTTGAGATATTAACATGTATTTAAAAATTTCCTTATTGCTGCTAATTATAAGTAGGCCGTGTTATTTATTATTTATGGTGGTTAGCACTATCAAAAATATAAGAAATAGATTGTTTAGACCAACTCGTCGTGATACCGTGAGAACACCTACTCAAAAATTTAACTCAATTTGGTTGTTTTCAACCAAAAATTGAGAAATTGAACTTTTCTTTAAAAAAATCAATATTCCGAAAAGTATATATTTTAGATGAAGGATATTTCACACAAAGTAGCATTAAAATCCAACGTAGCAACCAAAGAGTTGATAATATACAGGTTATTTTATTCAAACTAACAAAGCTGCTGCTCACTTTTGGTTATGTCTGTCAAAATATTTTCTATGAATATTTGTTATGTGGAAAAAAATCACTAAATTCTTCAAATACCAATTCAACTTTTATGTATTAAGTGGAATTGAGCAAATAAAACTGTTGAAACATACAGAGTGGCTCATTGATACTGTTTTTTACTGTGTATATTGGGGTTTTAATCATATGCTTCTTTTGTTACATCAGTTTCACCATAATCTGGATGTATTTTTCAATGATTCAAACACATTTTACACAATTCGCTTCGCATCTTGCGATGAATACACTGTTTACGCACTAGAACGCCACTTCACAGTTTTAAACAAAGGATTACTTCCGTAGTGGAATGTTTGTTACAAACTAAAATTATGGGACAATATTCCGAAATTCCCAAATATTTTAATCCCATTTATGTAAATATGAAAAACCATTGGAAATAAAGTAAGTAGGTGCAGTACAGGTGAGAAAAAGGAAAACAGGAAATGAAAACTCTTTTTATATTCACACAACCACTACAACCAGATTAAAATATTTATAAATGAAATTGTCAACCATTTATCGTGAAAAATACTTTTATTTTGAAAAATAAAAATTAGGAAATATACCTTCAGAGGCACAAGTGAATGATGGAATATTCAAATAAATTAAAAAATTAGTCTCAAATTATTTTACCCACCAAACATTTCAGTTGTGAAATAATCAAACTAATCGGAATTATCTTTTCGGTTTGTTATAGAATTAAAGACTACCTGCGGTGAGTTTTGGTCTTAAATCAATCATGTTGTCAAAAGTCGAAACGAAATATCTTGGAACGAAGTTCACCAATATACAGCGCTTTTCACGATGAGCGTTAATTAGACGTTTCTGGCAAACGAGACAACGGATCGACCTGAAAATTTCACAGTATGCATAAATTGATATGATCTACCCGCCTCAAATATTTTAGACGATGCGGCGTTGCCGCTTCTACTATAAAGTAGCGACTACTTTGATTGTTCAAATGGAACACCCTGTATATATTATCATATTATGATTTCTTATCACTTTATCAACAACTTCATGTACTATTTCCTATACCTATCTGTTACCGTTTAGAAGATATAAATTAATTTCGATTTTTTTTTTACCAAACATGTACTTTCATAAACGCTGAACTTTTTGGTACTAAGACGATTAAATTCGAAATGGAGTGGAGTGATACCATGAAGATCTTCACTCAGAGTCATATTTTTATTTGCCTCTTACAGGGTCTTTAAAAAATGCAGATATTTTGATTACATGGAAAAATGAGTGGAAGTCAGTTTTTTCAAATGAAACACCCTGTATATTTCCACATTTTTAAGCTCTATATCCAATTTTAGGTTGACTCTGTTCAGATAATCATATTTCAATTTCGAACAGTTTTCGAGATAAACTGTTTCAAACACAAACTGACGTGATTTCCTTGTATTCATCACTTATTTTTGAAATTTAACAGATTCCCTTCGATAAATAATTATTAAAATACTCTTCAACCATCAAATGAAACTTCTCTTCAAACAATAGTTTTATTAACGCTGACACACGAACTGAAAATAATTTCATGACTTAGTTAATTCAATTGTCAGTGTATTTCAGAATATGTTCGAACACATCTCCACCTCTACTTTAACAAACATGTAATCTCTTCAAAAACTATTGAAAGCAGTTCTAACTCTCGATTTCATATCTTCCATTGTTGTTGCTGTGTTGGAGTAAACCATATTTTTAATGAAACCCCACACAAAATAATCTAATGAATTGCCATCTAGTGTTCTAGGAGGCCAACGAAAAGGTCCATTATTACCAATCCATCTGTCTTCTAAGATTTCAGTTAAAGCTTCGTTTACTGAACGAGAATTATGGGGTGGAGCACCATCCATTTGGTACCATACACGTTCTCTTCCTGGCCTATTATTTAAAATCATTTGAACTCCATTTCTCAGTAAATCTTCATATTTTGCTGCATTCAAATTACCATCATAAAACTTGATATAAAAAATTGACCCATTCTGTAAGGCACAAAATACATTAAATTGCCATCTTTCTTGAAAACCCCTTTGGCGAACGACATGGGAATTTTCTGGCGCCCAATAATGACTGTTGTATCTATTGAAAACTCCATTTTTTGTAAACTTGGCCTCATCTGTCCATACGATGTTGAGAAAATGTTCATCCTCTTGAGTTTTGACTAGTACCCATTTGAAGAATTCCACTCTACGAGGCAATTCAGTCTCTTTCAGATGTTGGACACAGTAGAATTTATGGGGATGCCATAAATTATTAATGAGTTCAAGAAATCTTCATTACTGTCACCTAATCTTGACATTTTTCTATTATAATTGGTATAACAATCAGTCAAAAACACTAACGAAAGTTTGACGTTTCAAAATTGGATCATTTATTTTTCCAAAGCACACTATTAAAAAATATTAATTTGCAATGTTGTACGGTCGAGACACTCAATACCTCATACAAATTGTAATTTTTTCTAAGGTACATATCAATTTCGAATACTGATTTGAGACTGTTGAAAAACTAAATCGAAAAGAAATATTACGTAGTATAAAATAGATGTTACAATTACAAAAATAAGTGATGAATACAAGGAAACCACGTCAGTTTCTGTTTGAAACAGTTTATCTCGAAAACGGTTCGAAATTGGAATATGATAATCTGAACAAAGTCAATCTAAAATTGGATGTACAGCTCAAAAATGTGGAAATATACAGGGTGTTCCATTTGAAAAAATTGACTTCCACTCATTTTTTCATGTGATCAAAATATCTGTATTTTCTAAATACCCTGTATGAGGCAAATAAAAATATGTCTTGAAGTGAAGATCTTCATGGTATCACTCCACTCCATTTAGAATTTAATCGTCTTAGTACCAGAGAGTTCAAGATTATCAGCGTTTATAAAAGTACATGTTTGGTAAAAAAAAAATCGAAATTAATTTATATCTTCTAAACGGTAAAGAATGTGTATAGAGAAATAGTACACGAAGTTGTTGACGAAGTGATAAGAAATCATAATATGATAATATATACAGGGTGTTCTATTTGAAAAATCAAAGTAGTCGCTACTTTATAGTAGAAGCGGCAACGCCGCATCGTCTAAAATATTTTAAGCGTGTAGATCATATCAATTTATGCATACTGTGAAATTTTCAGGTTGATCCGTTGTCTGGTTTGCCAGAAACGTCTAATTAACGCTCATCGTGAAAAGCCCTGTATAGATGGTGTTACTTGGTCATGACATAGCCTGTATACATGAATGAATTTCAGTTGAATAGTGAATAATATTAGTATGAAAAAAATAAATTAAAACTGCTTAATAAATCCTTTTTACTAAAACTAAATGCATAATTCCCTGAAAAAACTTTATTACATCTTTCCATTCCAATAAGTATAACTCGTAATGGTTTGGACTTTTTCTGACAAATGAGTCCTTTTCGACTGAAATATAAGGGGATAAGTATTTCCCAGAGAACTCTCTCGGAACTTTTTGTACATGGAATTCAGAACACTGCTTTCGGAAACAAATATCAAAAAACAGTTTTTGTCTCTACAACATAATGGAATTCTCAATCAAGAAATTAACGATCTTTTTATACCCTTGAATGGTGATAGATCTGTATTCTTTGTACAAAAATTAAGTGACGAACATTAGTAGTGGCCACTGAAAAGATTTTCAAGGAGTAGAGTAAGTCTATCCCAGGAAGATGGATGTATGCTGTGAAAGAACTTTGCCATTGATTAATTATAGCGAAGATTTAATGGTGTAGATGGTAAACGTTCACGCTCACAAGAGCAATAACTGTTAACGTATTACAGTAACAAATCGTGAATGAAATGCGAAATACCAGTAGATGACTACAATGGTAACAAGTGTGAGGAGATATTATGTACAAATGTTCTTAATAACACTGGTCGATGAGGTTTTTCAACAAGGATGAACATTACTAATTTCAAAACGGTTATATTCACTGCCATAAAACTTTATACAACATAATTTCTGAAACTAAGCATTCTACAACGTTTGCTTCTATTTGAGAAATGTAATATTGGGATATTGTACTACTAATCGTTTTTTAAAACGATTGGAATATAGTATACAGTGAGGCGCAGACTAGAAGAGTAAACAGACGTATCATCTGATGCCAACATGAGCAATGTCAAAGTTTATTTATCAATTTTGCTGGGTTCCACTCATGTTAACATGTTTTATTACTCATATGTTATAATCAACATTTTTGTGTTTTCTCAATACGTCCTTGGTACTTATTACATAATTAAGATAAATGTATGAAAAGCGATTTATTTAATCTTTGACAATGTATAAAACTCCATTCATACACGAGTGAATATTTATAAACAGTCAATTTAAAGATTTTTGTAATTCTGTGTTTTCCAGTGGATGATTACCGCCGATGGATTACCGCCTAGGCCCGTGAGGCCCGGGCCTAGATCGGCACAATTTGGGGGGCGGCAAATTTTTCAGAATGTCAAAATTTTAAATCTGATTTTTTTTATATAAATTTACAAATAAATTTCTATGAAATAGAATGAAATTAATTTTCTGATTAACTTTTTATTCGTGAGTGCAATACTGATAAAAAATGTTTTATAACAGAAATAATTGAATATTGATAAGCTTTTTTTGAAGAATTTTCAAAGCTCTGTTGACTTTTTGTATCTTTAGTAAAATTAATCTTACAAGAAATTGATTACAACGACATATTTGATGATTTTGCTCAGACGAAAGCCAGAAAGAAGATATTTTAAAATTAAGTTATACATTTTATTTTAAGAAAACTGACTGTTGTTTATGTTGTTAATATTTATTTGTATTGTTCAACAATTGAACTTTTATGAAATAAATATTATATCTAAATAATATGAAGGGACTCAAAGAAATGAAATTTCATCTTTTAAAAAGGGCGGCTAATCAGCGGGCGGCAAAATACTTAATCCGCCACTGAATGTCACAAAACCGCATACATTATTTACATTTATCACAGCTGTTCGTTTTGATTTTTATTAAGTATGTGATGGCTGTTCTATTTACCTGTAGTAGATATTGTGAAGGAATTTCAATGTAGATGAATGAAGGATACTTTATTTATCGCTTAAATTATTTAAGACGGTGAATTGTTAAGTACTATGCAAAAAATAAAGTAGGAGTGATGTTAACAATATATCCTTTCACAGGTGAGTAACAAGTTCTGAACAGTTCTACAGTTTTACAGTTTTGAAATTACGCCTCGACCAAATTCATTTCAACTCTGAGATGCGCAAACAAATAAGCGAGAGGCAGATATCTCAGTCCCGCGGAATAAACGCATGTACACTCGGCGGAAAAAGTTTACTTAGTTATATATTTCCTAAATAAAATCTTGATAATACATTCCATTTCAGTTATTAACTGTGTAAAAAATGTGGATTTCAACTTATATTTCTGAATCGAGGAATATGCACAACTAAATCGATTTTTCATAAACTTGATTTCTACTGTAATACTAACAATTATTGTTACAATTACAATTGTTTCGCAACACAGTGTTGTCAGAGGATCGATTGACTTCAATTACAAACTAAATATTGAATATTGTATATATTTAAAATGGCACTGGGTACACATAAAAACGAAATTTATTCCACATAAGTACACATTTTAAACTGATCAAATAGTTTACCTGAACAAATTGTTTACCTGACCAAATCCAATTAGTAAATTCTCAAAGTTGTATACAAAAAGATGTCTAAACTTTCTAAATACACTTAAGAAAGCAGCCTTTAGTAAAAAAAAAATATTTACAATACTACACTAACGACATCAGTTTTAAATTACACACAATCTAAACGTCTATTCTGTTCATTTACAGTATGGAGACACCGTTTAAAACAAATATGTCACTCACTATCATTGTTTTCACTCTCAGAATTTACAATATCATAATCATCATCGTCATCGGAATCGTCATCTCCAAGATTAATAATAATTTCATCTATTACTATATCTAAGGCTGGTTCCAAGCTGAGAAACTCTTTTTCACATTTGAGCGCATATTGGCAGCGACTTTGCCATTCTAGTGGTGAAAAATTGTCAAAAAATTTATGACATAGCTTTTCCACATCTGACAATATAAACGTGGTGTTTTTACTTCCAACGTATTGTTCAAGGGATGCCCAAACAAGTTCAATTCGGTTAAGGTCAGGATGATAAGGTGGAATCTCAAAGTATTATGACCATTGTGGTATTCCCTATCTCCCAATAAAACACTTAATTTCTTTACTTAAACAATCTCTTTTATTTATTATTCTCTGTACATCTCCGTCCGCACACACAGTCGGTATTCAACTGCCCGTACGATTAATTATATTCCTATCGCCTAGTCATCAAATAATTACATCATAATATCATACAGTTCAATACATCACATCTCTTCCTTTGTTATTAATTAAGGTTAATTATACATTAATACCCATACCGTGCATATGCCAATATCTAATTTTATTTTAACTAATTTTTTATACTTAAATCCCTACTAGAAGCTTAATCTAAATTAACAACCGTATTTATTTTATTCGTTTAACAATGATAACAATCAATAAATTAACAAGCATAAGAATACATATAGTATAAACAAAATAACAGTAATTATAAACAAGAATAAATATATAACTAAATCTAACTGATAGCCTAATGCTATCCTTATCCTGATCTTCCATCAACTGTTAGAAGAGATACGTATTGCTTCGTTCGTTCGAGGCTGTAAAAAATGAGTATATATATATATACATATATGTATATTACTATGATATCATGTTCGTTTTGTTAGTTTTGCTTATCATTATCCTTATTTGCTACTCGCCACTGACTCTCTATCTTTTTTAGGTGAACTATATTTCGCCTTAATTCCTGACCTGTTTGAGAGTCTTGAATTGTAACATCTCCTCCTTGTTTCTCTATTACAGTGTGTGGGGTAGGATCGTAGTCTGGAGTTACTTTATTTGACCTGATTAAATTTTTTTGATAAACTTTATCGCCGATATTTATATCAGTATTATTAGCTGCCTTCCGTTTCCTATTCTCGTTTTCTCTGCCTTTCTCTTTTTGTATTCTATCTCTATCGATTGTTTCATCGTCGAAAACGCTATGTTGGTTATCTATGACGCTAGGTAGTTTGTCTCTAAATTGGCGCCGATAAAATAGTTCACTGGGAGTCTTTCCCGTAGTTGCATGTGGTGTGCTGTTGTACATCATGAGATAATCTACCAGTTCTTCATGCCAATTAGTCTTAAGGCCTTGACTTATCTTCAGCCGTTTGAGGATATCCCTATTCTGCCGTTCTACCTCTCCGTTCATCTGAGGCCAGTATGGGATCGAGTGGTATATTTTAATGCCCTTTTCTCTACAAAATGATTTTATTTCTTCGCTTGTGAATTGCTTGCCATTATCACATGTAATCGATAACGGGAACCCTAGTTTCGAGAAGATTTCTTTAAGGACGTTAATGGTGGTTGTAGATGTTATAGTTCTCATAATTTTAATTTCTTTATATCTACTAAAGTAGTCTATAATGACAAAAAGATATTCTCCTTTAGGTAGTGGACCCATAAAGTCTATGGCCACGTCTATCCACGGAGCTGTTGGAATTTGTCTCTCTTTCATGGGATAGGGAGGGTCAGAAGCCGATACTAATGTGCAACCCTTGCACGCTTTAACTGTTTTTTCGGCTTGGTCGTCGATTTTGGGCCACCAAACTTTTGTTCGAAGCCTGCTTTTCATGGCAACAACACCTGGATGACCCTCGTGTGCTGAATCCAGAACCCGTTGTCGAAGTTTTTCTGGAATAACAATTCTCGTGCCTCTTAAAAGAATCCCATCACTAAAGCAAAATTCCTCTTTGAATACTTTACAGTATTTGATCGGATCGTTCCAAATATCTTGCTCAAGGCCTTTTTTTAATTTTAAAATTTCTTGGTCCGCTTCTGTGTTCTCCTTAATTTCTCTTACTGTGACAGCAACAGGACAAGAGTGTGCCACAATTTGGTGCACTACGTCGTGACTCTCAAATGGTTCATGTACTTGCCGCTCACAAAGACGAAATAACGGGTCTGCAATATTAGTTTTCCCTGGGCGATATATTATTTTGAAGTTAAATGACTGAAGCCTTAAAACCCAACGTTCTATCCGCGCACAGGGACGAGATCTAGGACCAAAAATAGTTTCGAGTGGCTTATGGTCTGTTATTAGTTCAAATTGGTCCTTACCATATAAGTACATCTTAAAATGTTCCACTGCCCAAACTAAGGCAAGGGCCTCTTTTTCAGTTTGATAATATCGCTTCTCTACATCCGTCAGGCTCTTGTTCCCATACGCAATAATTCTAGGTTCGCTATTGTCAAACTGAATAAAAACGGCCCCTAACCCTACTGGGCTTGCATCTGCAACGACCTGAGTTCGATCATTTGGATCATAGTAGCCTAGTGTCTTTATTTGAGATAAGCAGATTTTAAGCTCATTAAAAGCTTGGGTTTGTTTATCCATCCAAAATGTTGAAATGTCAGCGTTCTTCGATATCTTAAGTTTTAGGATAACTCTAAGGGGTTCTGTCAAGGTGGCTAAATTTGGTAACCATTTGCCAATAAAGTTGATTAATCCCAAGAAACTATGTAACTCGTCTAAAGTTTTAGGAGATCTAAATGATTTGACTACCCCTACATAACTATCTAAAGGTCGAATTCCCAGAGGGGATAAAAGATGTCCTAAAAATTTCACCTCAGATATTTTAAATAAACATTTTTCTTTATTTAAAAGGACGTTATTTTCCTTCAATATTTTTAAAGTGAAACCTACTCGGTTATCATGTTCTAATTCTGATATACCATAAATTAAGATATCGTCTATGAAGTTAACAGTTCCTTCGCATGGAAGGAGCATTCGTTCCAAGGTTTTTTGAAAGATTTCGGGTGCAGCGTTTATCCCAAACAAAAGTCGTTTATATCTATATAATCCTCTGCTAGATATGAATGTTGTTATATGTCTGGATGTAGGGCCGATTTCAATTTGATGAAAAGCGTTTTTTATATCTAATCTTGAAAAGTACTTTGCTTTACGAAACTTTGTTAATAGTGAGTCAATTGTAGGTAGAGGGTAATTTTCCCGCTGTATTGCAGTGTTAGCTTTGCGCATGTCGATACATATTCTGACCTCTCCGTTTTCCTTTAGAACAGGCACCATAGGGGATATCCATTCCGATGGGCCTTTGACTTCCTCAATTATATCAAGTTTGAGTAGTTCATCTAATTTCGCATTTATTTTCGCCTCCAGCGGAATGGGTACCCGTCTATATGGCTGGATAATTGGAGTAATGGTTCTGTCAATTGGAATATTTATCAACACGCCCTTAAACTTTGGAAATGGCCCTACGTCTGTGACATTACTTATATTCAAGCCTATTTTGAGAACTCCTAATGAAATCGCTGTTGACTTACCTAACAAATTTCTTTTGCCCTCTTTTATTACGTAAAAAGTTGCATTTTCTTGGCTTATACCGATCTTAATTTTAGCGTCAAATGACCCTAGAATGATTAAGGGCTCCTTCGCTCCATATGCAAAAAGAATTTTGTTAGGGTTTTTTATTTGGTTAGAAACTACGATTCCAGATTTCTTTAGGATTTCCCAAGATTTTCCAGATATTATATTGGACTTACTTCCAGAGTCAATAAGCATGTCAATATTGACGCCTCCTACTTCGCAGGTGACTGTGTCTTCCTCGCCAACATGAAATACGTATTCCGTGTCGTCGGCTACATCTGTTACATTCTGAACGTCATTATTATTTTGTCTTGATTTGAATTTCTTCTTCGGAGGTCCTGTAGTGACTGGTTTATAACTGGGACGAAATACTCTTGTTGATTTGCAGTATCTTTCGAAATGACCCTTGAATTTACATTTATGACAGATGGCGTTTATTGCTGGGCAAATTTTGTGGTTAGTATCTCTGGATCCACATCTGGAGCAGAACTTTGTGTTCGAGTCTTTTCTATTTTCTCTAAGGTTCTGCTTGTACGACACTGCGTTAATTGTAGGTAATGATGATGAACAGTTTGGTTGATTTTCCCCAAACTCGGATAGTTGTCTCTCAATGGTCTCTATTGAATTCGCCTCCGAAACTATTTGTGCTAATGTAGTGGAGTCACCCATGGCAAGAATTTTTTTCCTCAACTCTATCGATGCACCTTTTTCTGTGATTTGGTCTATAAGCTGCTCTTCTAGATTTGAAAACTGACATTTGTCGGCCTGCTTTCTCAACCTTACAAGGAACTTTTCGAATTTTTCATCTTTGTCTTGCTTGAGTAGTCGAAACAGATGTCTCTCATAAACCTTACTCTGTTTGGGTGCGAAGTACTCGTCCAGCTTTTCTAGTGCTATTTTGAAAATATCTAATCCTTCCTTGCTAGGATCTTCTTCTACATCTGCCCCGGGTAAGTTATAAAAAATCTCTTGCATACCAAGGCCTCCAAAATGCAAAAGAGTTGCTTTCCTTTTCTTTGGTTCAGAAATACTTGCGGCGTCTAGGTATATACCTAATGCTCGTTTCCACTTTTGCCATCTTAATCCCACCGAACTTGAATCTCCCTCACAACCAAAACCCTCAAGGGAAGGGATGTTAGCCATTGCCTACAACCAACAAAATAACTTATATGGTACCTCATATATTTTATTTTTTTTTCTCATCACCAAAACTTTTGTGCTATTGTTAACGAGAGCGCATATTACTTTTATTTTCATGTCGTATAAAGATTACCTTACCTAATATTATATAAGCAGCGCCCCCTTTTTCAATTACCTACTATTATTTTATTATATTATATTTTTATTTATTATTATTATATTTATTGTTTTTTTTTTCATTCATTCTTATTATGAACTAACTAACTAGATACTATTTATCCCTATTTTTCTAACTTTTCTTAAATTCATCCTGCATTTCTTGATACAGTTTCTCTTCAAGTAAGTATTTCTCCATACTATATTCTTATGTTCAATAAACATTTCTTTTATTTATACCGTATTTCTAGATACAGTTCTTCTCCTTTATAGGTATTTCTTTATACCTTTCTTTCTTTTACCTTGTATCTCTTGATACAGTTCTTTTCTATCATAGGTATTTCTTATACTCTCTACTTTCCTTTGTATTTCTTAATACATTTCTTTTCTTTTCTAAAATAAGTATTTCTTTATACATATCTTTTTTTTTTACCCGTATTGTACTTCTTATGTTCAATGAGTAGGTACTTCGTTCATTTACATTGTATTTCTTGATACAGTTCTAATCTCTAAAAATAAGTATTTCTTTATACCTATCATAATTATTTCACCGTGTATTATTCGATACAAGTATAAGGCAATTAGTAGTAGCTAGAATTCTACAACGTCACAGTTTGTTTTTCAGTTACTGATAACATATTTATCGAAGTATATTACACACTTATATCAAGTGAATTTGTTTATTTCTTTATACTTACAGGTAATTTCCTTTTCTCCGTTATTAGTCCTCGTCGCCACTTGTGGTATTCCCTATCTCCCAATAAAACACTTAATTTCTTTACTTAAACAATCTCTTTTATTTATTATTCTCTGTACATCTCCGTCCGCACACACAGTCGGTATTCAACTGCCCGTACGATTAATTATATTCCTATCGCCTAGTCATCAAATAATTACATCATAATATCATACAGTTCAATACATCACAACCATGTTCTAGGATTTTGTCAACTTCGTACGTTTTAAATCTTGGCTTATACATTTTCACAATGTTAAAATAATTCAACTTTTAACATGTCATCTGCAAATGTGATGTTTCTGCTTCGTAACCACTGCTTCATTTCATCTTTTCTCGACTTGCGGATGTAAGTGATTTTTCACACTGCACATTGTGATATGGTGCATTATCAATAACCGGCACACTACGTGGGGGTGAATTTGGTATTAGTTTAGTCTCAAGCCATTTCTTGTAGTTTGTAACGTTCATATCATCATGAAAATCACCCGACTTACCTATGACTTAAATATGAATTATGTATTTGGTATGAATCCTTTTTCTCATCCAGCATGAACTATAACTAATCTTTGCCCTTAGACACTGGTTTTCGTAGCCCTCCGTTACTATTATCTGACTAAGCTTTTTCATGAGAGTGGGAGGAATAAATATATGTTTCGTCCATATAGATAATTGGTCGACCCTCCTCACGGTATTGTTTTATGGTTTTTAAAAACCCTGTTCTCAATTGTCTTATGTCATGTCGCTCCATTAGTAATGTTCGCTTTGTTTTTACTTTGCGCCATCGAAAACCTATATTATGTAAGATCTTACGCAAACTTTCTCTACCACCAGTAAACTCGCTGTCTTCTTTAATTTTTCGGAACAAGCGTTACAGAGTAGGTGCTGGTTTTTCTTTTATAAAACAATTGTGGACCATTCCTCGTAAAATTTTCGCTGAAGGAACTAATAACTTGTGCCTCCAAAGTCATGTATTTAAAAACATTATGCACTATTTCACTTTGTGCACTCAAAATCCTGTGTTTTACAAGCGACTTAAATTCCGTATTAAAATTCCTACGCGGACTGTACCACTATCAGTTAGGGAAATTTAACCACAATATCTTTTATTTTTTCTATTTCAACATTTCGGTAGCGTTTCAGCAACTGTTATCAAGAATTATTCACTTTTTGAAAAAATTCTGGTCCCTCTGACACTACGGAAAAATTCGACAATAAGAAAATCTTCAAGTTTAAGATGCAAAAAATTTGTCAAAATTTCGCTCCATTCTCTGTAGATCATATACTTGGTAGAATGTGGAATAAAATATTTTATTGTATGACATTCTAACGATAGTAGTAGTCTACTAGGAATGCGATCCAGCGCAGTGCACACTCCAGGAAAAATATCAATACACAAAACTGATTTAGACATATTATTTTAAAACAAAAATAATCATATCACAAAAAAAGTAACACAAAACTTTTCCGAAATAAGCATATAACGTAGATTTTAAAAGAAAGGGAGGCAGTTGATGAAATAAAGAAATAGATATACGAACCAAATGATATAATAATATTAATTGAAATAAAATACTTGATTAGAACAAAACTAATACTTAATTGAGAAAGGCAAAGTGGATTGGTCGAGGCTCTACCATGTGTGCATAGTCGGGCTTACCTATAACAAAGAAAATATGCGTGAGTGTCCGTCTTCATTAACTCTACTGATTAGTTAAATAATTATTCGATCAATCACCAAACACAAATGGCTTTAACTCGCATTGTGTTCTATCTCCAATTAATCTTACAACGAGGCCTAGTTCCTAGGAGTTTTACTTTATGGTACATGGGGGGATTCAACGCGCCACCAAGACCCCTCTTAGAACTACCCTCAAGCGTAAAGGGATTAAACTCGCATTATGCTTCACATCTACTAGTACTGAGTTGTTCAATGAACATGAAGGGCTGACTCGCGACATGCTCGCTCCAGCTACTAGAGCTTGACCTATGGTCGAATCTGAGTTGTACAATGGACAAAAGGGATTAAACACGCATTTGCCCGCTCCAGATATATTTGTCATGTGAGAGCGAATTATTATTCAATCATTATCAAAACACAGTGATATTGTTTATTCAATAAATTTATCAGGTAAATTACACTCAATAATGACAGCATTAATTTAGAGAAATAAAACAATGAAGAAAAAACACTCATTGAAAAAGCTCACCTGAATATCTTGCAGTTTAATCACCCACCAATTCAAAATCTCTAACACTAAACAATAATTTCTCGGAACACTAAATAGAACCACAATTTAGAAACACTGTCAATAACAGAATGCATTGAATAGTTTTTAATAAACTTGAGACCTTTTAAAAGCCCAAAATTCATAAGTAGATAGTAATCGTAAATCAACGCTACTTCTTGGTGAGAAATATGAAATCATCTGGGGTACGTGACAACTAAGATAAACAGTCGAACACGTGTGCTTAAAAATTTCTTAGGCTGCTTTCATAAGAGTATCGATAAATTTGTTTTGAACGAAGAGTTTTTGTCAATTACTTACAAGCAAAAAAGTGCTGTACCAATAAAACCGTTCCTGGAGCGTGCACTCCACTAGATCCCATTCCTAGTAGACTATAGTATTGTCATAATGTCATACAATAAAATATTTCATTCCACATTCTACCAATGATGTGATCTACTGAGAATGGACCTTTAAGAAAATTGATAACTAATTTTTTTGCAGTCTTAAACTTCAATATATTATTGATTGTCTAGCTATAGAATTTTTCCGTAGTATCAGAGGGAACAGAATTTTATAAGTAATATAATATATATGTTATATACGAAAAATCGCTTAGGTTTGAGTTACATTAGTTTCGTATTACAGGATGATAACAACTTCTCTATTTTCATGGGAACGTCGCTAGATTGCATTTTACATAAAAATTAACGCTGACGTTTTACTAAAAAACTTATGAATTAAATTGGTCTAATGCAATGTAGTTAGTTACAATTTTATTCTGAATTCCCTAAATTCCATTTTTTATAATTTTATTGTATCTCAAGTAGTTAGTTGAATAAAAATCAGTTTTTAAAAACCCAAACTTGGTTTTGTGAATATAACAGTGGCGCAGTCAGTAGGATTCCTAAACACATTTAGAACAAGGATTGCCTAACTAAGTGTGGTGGTTCCTAAACCTTCAAGGAATATACCTACAAGTTCCAGCTCCAGTTCTTCACTAAGCAGACGGTCTCTCCAGGAACACGCAGACAGCTAACCAGGTGTAGCAACACTGACGGACAAGGATTTCATCTGCCAAGGAAGGAATGAAAATAATAACGTAAGAATCATCTCGTTTCATTATAATTTATCATTTGCAATTTATCTCGTCTTATAGAATCGTTAACTCTAAATACTTTATCAACTGGACTAGAAAAACTGGAAAGGTCAAATTTACAATTTCAAAATAATCATTAAAATCAAAATCGTCCTTCCGTAATTAGACAAAATCCCAACCTTACACCTCAAAGACCGGGAAATCAACCTAATAATAATTTCAATCAATAGAGAACACTTCATTTTATTCAAAAGCATCCCAGCAATCACTCTTAAAGTAACTATAACTATTATACCGATGATAGTCAAAATTATTTCGAAAATCCAGATCAATACTCTGAAAACGAACTTGAATATAAAGAATACTACCAAGAAATCAACTCTAATTCCCCAGACTATTATACTGTTAATAGTGAAATAGGAGAAAACATTATTCAGGTTTGATTTCCGAAAAAATAGAGAAAAATCTATTATACTGGTAATAGTGCTAACTAACTAAAATTGCTAACTATGACTATGTTGAGGAAGATAATTTTGACCCCGATAATGAAAATGTTTATAACTTTAATTCCGATAACCTCTTAAATCCAAATCATACTTTTTATCAGGATTTTCAACAAGGTCCCTTGCAAACGAGATCACCAGATTCGATAGACAACCAATATCAACATTTATCGACCGCAGATCTCAGCCAACAAATTCAAAATATGAGTTTGAATTGTCCAGAACCGGACCACCTCGAACAAACATTCCTATAAAAAATGCTTTTCCTGTTAATTCAAAAAACCTTTATTATATTAAAGACGCAACACACAAATTTAAAATTCTAATCGATACAGGTGCAGGTTTGTCAATTTTTAAGCCACAAACTTGTGAAAATTATAAAAATCGATTTCCTGACAATGTGATTATTCAAGGTATAACTAACCAAAAAATTAGAGTCAACGAATCGGTACTTATTCCGTTTACAGCTAGTAATCCACACAAGGTATTTATTTGCAATTTAGATATTGAATTTGATGGGCTACTAGGTTCAGATAATTGCATGGTAGACTTGAAGAACAAACAACTTATTACTGATTTTAAAATTCTACCATTATATGAAGTAACAGATAATGAAATTACCGATATTTCAATTGAAAACCAGTTTCCACAAATTCACAAAAATGAAATTTCTATTGAACAAATTTTCAAATTTAAATGTGAGACTTCAAAACGCAAATTTAAAACTACAACCAGACAAGTGCGAGTTGTTGAGAAAAAAAGTGGCATACCTTGGACACTTAATCACAGAAAATGGTGTTAAAACATTCCCTGCTAAGATTGAATGTGTCAAGAATTTTCCCCAACCAACGAATCAAAAAGAAATTAAATCCTTTTTAGGTCTCGCTGGTTACTACAGGAGATTTATTGCGAACTTCGCAAAGATTTCAAAACCAATGACAATCCTTTCACAAAAAGACGTTTCTTTTCAATTTTGACTCTGAATGTCAAAAATCATTTCAAAAATTAAAAAACGCGCTGACTTCTACCCCGATTTCAATATATCCAAACTTTGAAGAACCATTTCTTCTAACTACTGATGCTAGTGCATTCACAATCGGAGCGGTTTTATCACAAGGACCAATAGGCAAAGATTTACCAATAGCCTATGCATCAAGGACCGTGTGCAAAGCAGAAACAAAGTAATCCGCAACAGAGAGAGAACTTGTGTGGGCAGTAAAACACTGTAGACCATATTTGTATGGACGAAAATTTACGCTGATAACAGATCACCGACCACTCACGTGGCTATTTTCGATAAAAGATTCTGGCAGTCGTCTGGCACGATGGCGCCTAAAATTAGAGGAATACGACTACCAAATTGAATTCAAATCTGGAAAATCTAATAAGAACGCCGATGCACTTTCTCGTATAAAAATCAATTACATAAAAAATTTTGTTTCCATTGAATCAAAATTAGAAAATTTTATAAACATGTACCTTACCCAATCTATCCCACCCTCGAGAATGCAGGGTCATCTAAAGAATTGGACCAAAATAAAATAGAAATTGACTGGATAGTTCACCGAACAGGAATTTCTAACATTAGTCGAACTATATAAAACATAATCATTGATTGATTATTCCAAAATAGAATATTCCAATATTCAGTTACTGGACAAGCAAAATAAAAACATTTTAACTTTCTTTCTAAACGATAATTTACAAGAATTTCAAGAAAAAATAATAGACGATATATTTGAAGAGAGCCCCAATTTCTCTCACGGACAAATTAATGTACAAAGAAGTA
Source organism: Lochmaea capreae (assembly GCA_949126875.1). Lineage (NCBI taxonomy): Eukaryota > Metazoa > Arthropoda > Insecta > Coleoptera > Chrysomelidae > Lochmaea > Lochmaea capreae. Next base: position 7,744,659 of record OX421404.1, on the reverse strand, counting down.
AAATTGTCGAAAATAGGAAATATTTAATTATCCGTTCACCACTAGAACCAACTAGTAGTTCTGAATATTTATTTGTAGCAATTTATAGAAATCGAAATTTATTTAAACCTTCAGAAAAATATGCTCTTGAAAACAATCCTGAATTGCCAATATTAGAGACACTATCGTTTTTATTTTCGGAAATTGATGTAAAATCTACAATTTTCAAAATATAACTAAAGAACCTGAAAAGAATCAAATACCAATTATTCTAGACCATTTTCACAATGGCAAAAGCCACCTTCATCGTGGAATTAATGAAACCACTAGATGAATTCGACAAAAATATAATTGGACAGGTCTCATTAGAGATGTCGAAAATTATATTAAGTCATGTCGCGCATGTCAAAATTCAAAAATTTGTCGCAAAAACTTAGAGAGTCCGCTCGTTATAACTGAAACACCTAAAACACCTTTTGAACGTATTAACGTTGACATTTTAGAGGCACCTCAAAGAAATTACGCCCTCAAGATAAGAGACGAACTAACAAAATTTTCTCAAGCATATCCCCTTGAAGATAAAACTGCCAAATCAGTCGTCAATGGACTATTAGTTTATTTCCAACATTTTGGTGCACTACTTCGCATCCATTGTGACGCTGGCAACGCGTTTAATAATAGTTTGATGAGAGATCTTTGTAAGATGTTCGATATTAAGTGTCGGACACCCAAAAAGTAATGGGCCTTTATAAAGACTACATGCTACCTTGTTAGAAATGATCCGTGTGCATCTTGCATATCACCCCAACGAACACCCATTTAATATTTTACCTTATGCAATTGTTGCTTACAATAATTCTGTAAACAAAACGCACAGGTTCACGCCATACGAACTCGTATTCGGACATACGTCCTCTAGACCCCCTGAAAAGTTGTACAACGAACAAGAATTGATTATTAAATATATTAGAGACTTGAACAACCGTATATCTTATTATTATAAAATCGCAAGAGAAAAAACTTCAAAGCAAAAAGAAAAGGCTAAAGTCCGATTTGATAGACAAGACATGTCACTGAAAATAAATCAGAATATAAAATAGGTGACAAAGTTTACGTAAAAGAAACCCAAATCAAAAACAAATTAGGTAATAAGCTTAAAGGCCCTTTCGAAATACTAGAGATACATAAAAATTCTGCAACAGTATCAAATTTGGAAACAAATCACCAGTCTAAAATAAATTTTAATGTCATGAAACCTTATGCTGAAAATTAATTTATTTTCAGATTCCTGCTTCTGATCGGAACAGCAACAAAATACAATTGGAATCTACTATCACGACGAAACTAAGCTAATTGTCTCAAACGACGAATGGACATTACTAGTACATAAAAACATATCAGCCTTTAAGCAAACCTTCGAAAAAAACAATAGAATCCTAGAAACAATTCAAAATACTTTCGCTTCAAATTCTCAAATTATAACATCTTTTCGGTCCGAAGTAAAATCCCATTTGGCATTATTATAACAAATTTCGAAATCCACTAGTGAAAAGTTCAATGAAATATCTTTTGATGTGAAAAGACATAAACGAGGATTAATCAATGGTATCGGTAGTATATTCAAATCAATTACCGGTAACCTCGATGCGTCTGACGGTCAATATTTCACAGACTGCATTAATAAATTAAAAACAGACCAAAACCAACTAGAAAACTTATTAAAAAATCAATTATCAGTAACAAGTTCAGCACTTAATGACACTATAGAACAATTAAAAATAAACGAAAACATATTTAACTCAGATATAACAAAAATTGGAACCTCTATTAAACAATCAACTAGTGAAATCGCATTAATTGAAGCAAAATTACAATTCTTTGAAATTTGTGAGAAATTAATGGAGAGTTACGCGTATCTTGAAAATAGTATTAACGATTTCAATCACATTTGCACAGCTTCAAATAATTCATACTTCTATAATTATTGAACCCAAAAATTCCTCCTAAACACATATCTGAGAATACCGTAAGAAAAAGCTTACCATTACCAATAAAATGTTCAACAGTTTCATAATATCTAGAAATAACTAATCTCGAAGCATATCAAACAAATTCAGATCTTGTTTTTGTTCTAAAAATTCCACTTATTGAATTTCAAGTATTCACCCTATATCACTTATATCCAATTCCAATATATGATAATAGAACTGGACTTCACCATACTTTATCATTTTCTCAAAAATATCCAGCGCGAGATGATGATTCTTTAACTTATATACCCATCGAAAATCTACAAGGATGCAAGCAATTATCGACGCATCAAAAGTTGTGCCGCGATATTTACGCTTATCCTATAGACGATAACGCAATGTGCGAAGCCCGTTTGCTAAAACAATATAAGACATTTCCAGAAAACTGTAAAAGTTCGGTAGTTAACGGACAAGGTTACAATATGCAAAAATTTGTGGCTAATGTTAATTGCCGAATCAGTGCGTGTGACTATTTACTGTCCGAACAGGAAAACAGAAACATTAACCATAAATGAAAACTCTATTTTACAATTAAACTCGGAATGCTTCGGTTTTGTCGGTATAACCAAAATACAAGCCAACACTAAGAAAATTATCAAAATATCTCATGAACCTCACCCCGTAGTAATTGACTACGATTGCTGTTAGAATGTACCAAATAATTTAGAAATACCAAAATTGGAAAAGCTACATTTAAATAACATTAACGCGAACAATCTAGAGGTAACAAAAAAATAAATTGGACCAATATTACAGAGATTTAGATGTTCATTTACCAGCAATTTTATTTAATGGGGGAGTCGTTATATACGAAAAATCGCTTAGGTTTGAGTTACATTAGTATCGTATTACAGGACGATAACAACTTCTCTATTTTCATGGGAGCGACGCTAGATTGCATTTTACATAAAAATTAACGCGGACGTTTTATTAAAAAACTTAAAAAGTTTCTAATCTCCACTTTAATACTAAAAAATATACGAAAACTAAATTGAACTGATAATTAGTTCGATACACAAGTTACATTTGATGTGATACCTACTTGATGTTCAATATTTTGGCTAGACCAAATAGTGATCTATCTTGTGATTTACTAAATATACACTGTGGGCCAAATTTATTTGGAACCCAATTTGTTTCTGAATAATTATTTTTTAATCTGCCGGAATTTGGTGAAATTTTGTGTGAATATTAGGGAGACCTTTTCTTTATTGTAGAAAAATTATCGAATCAAAATGTACAGGAGGAGCCAAGTAAGAAACAATATTTTTAATCATTGCTTTTGGGCTGTTGCAAAATTAAATTATTCACTCTAAAACTACAAATATTATTTGAATATATTAAGAAACTATCGGAAAAGAAGCTATAAAAGAAATGTTTCGAAAACTTCAGGTTTTGTATTTAAAAGGTATGTTTTTCGAAAACTCTGTGAAATAATACTTCCATACAGCGTAATAGGGTTTTATTAAATAACAAATTAACAGAGCGAAAATATAAAATAAAAATATTTTTCAATCATTTTACAAGAACTCATTGAGAATATGACCTCCCTGATTATCTACAACAGCTTGAAGTCTTCGGCACCATTGTCCAATTGACTTATTTATAATTTCTTGATTATATTGATGCCAACAGTAAACTATCCTCTCTTTAAGCTGATCAATAGTGTTGATGCGAGTGTTCTCAAACTTTTTCTTCTAATGTTTCCCAAATGTTATAATCAACGGGGATTAACTCCGGGCTATTTGGTGGCCACATGTTTGGTTCAATAAAGTCAGGACAATTTTGCTGCAGATATCTTAAAGTACTTCTTGACGTATGGCTAGGTGCGCCATCTTGCTAGAATGTGTAATTGTTGTTAATTGTTTCTATTTCCCGAAGCATAGGAGAGTTAATTTTTACTCCGAAGAAAGCATAACTGATTTAGAAAAATAATCTCTGGGAACCAGAAGATGTCCCAGTGGTTTTTCCGATTTTTTTGTACATTAGAATATAACCTGTTGTTCTGAGGATTTTTTGGTTGGCGCAAAAAAAAAATTTGTTCATCTGAGAACCAAATTTTTTCAATATCTTCGCGTCGCCTGAATCTTCTTAACAAAGCTTGACATCTTTCCACTCTTTTATTCCTAACATCATTTGAAAATTTGTGACAGTGTATTTTTTTAAACGGTCGATACTTTAAATCAATTTTAATAATTCTTCTTACCGACGATCTTTTAATAGTAGTAGTTTTTGTTATTTTCCTTGAACAGACTGTATTTCCGGGTTCGACAGCATCAAGAATTGTCCTTACTCTTTCAATGTTCTCGATACTGTAGTGGTAGATATATTTGCTTTAAAAAACGATATTTCAACGCATAATAATTTGTATGAGCAAAAGCTATTGGTAAAAGATGATACCCCAGTATACATTAAAAATTATCGTACAGCACATTGTCAAACTTCAGAACTTAATAGTCAGGAATACGAAAGTATAAATCTACCCATAGCTTATGCATCGCGAGGTTTTAAGAAAAGTGAATTGAATAAACCAATAATTATGAAAGAATTGTTAGCTATCCTTTGGGGAATTAATCATTTTAAATGTTATTTATATGGTTCTCGGCCATTCATAGTAAAAACGGATCATAAGCCGTTGACACATCTTTTTTCTATGACAGAACCAACTTCGGAACTAACGACAATAAGACTAGATTTAGAAGAATATAATTTTGAAATACAGTATTTGAAAGGAAATTCAAATTATGCTGACAGTATTTGGAGGATATCCATACATGAGTTAAAAGACTTGTACATTGACAATGCTCACGTGTTAGCTGTAACGAGATCAAAAACTCGTCAAAATAAACTCAGAACGAGGTTAATTGCAAAATAAAAATAGATTCAGGTACAATAAAAGAAGTACATAAAAACAGAATACATTACATATATTGTAAAGAGTAAAATTTTAAACTGAAAGTGAAGGTCATTGTGCGCGTAAAAGAATTTATTTCCGAGCTTTCGAACAACTACGTGTTCATTTTCAAGGACTATTACGAATGGAATAACTGTTGTTTCTTTCTTGTTCTTGACGTATAAGAATTTTTTCTATATGCTTTATATTATTTTGTAAAAACGATGGAATGATGTTCTGTTTCCTACATTGTAACAGAAAGCATCTTCTGTTATATTCTTTTGCTATTTTGAGATTAGTTTTTGACCATGCCTTTAAATTTATTACTGCTATTTAACCATACGTTCTTGAAATGGTTTGGTAATACCTCATACCGGTATGTAATTTATGAAGAAATATTTGCCAACAATTTGTATGATAGGAATTTTTGTGGGGATGTGGCATTAATACCAAAGTGTACTCTTATAATAATTTTAGGCTACGATATTCTATTCTATTCATTATGGAATAACAATCCATTAGTTATTCTCCAAGTATTAGTATTAGTTAATTTATACTATTAATGTAAGATGTAGTTAGTGTTAATAAAAACAATATCCCAGTGACAACCTAGTTTTACTGCAAGCTGCAAGTGCTCCCATAGGACCAGGAGGTTCACATGTTCCATTGAACTTCCCAACAACACAATCAATTCACCTTGCCTTGGGGGAGTGTTTTCTTGGGTTTTTAATGGTATCCTATTTTCTGAATATACAAAGAAATTGTCGTAATCCAGCTTGGATTTCTTTGGAAGACGAGAATAAGAAATTACTGTTTCATTCCCTGTAACATGTGCATAAACTCGTGTGTCAGCTATCTATTCATAATTTTCTACAAAATGGCAGCTTATTTTTCTTTGTACACGTAAAAGCGTCTTCCTCAGTTTCTTTGAAGATGCTTCCTTTCGCAAAATGGCCGATTTCATGACACGTTCTGATGGGCTTGACTTATTTTCCTCAGAATACCTTTTTTAAGTGTGACTTTGCAACAAACGCACTTGATTCATTTTCCGACGTCTTCGTAGGCAATCACATTTCAGTCAGGCGTAGACGTTCTGTGAGTTTATTGATATTCCTTCCGTTAACAGGAGCTGATTCCCAAACACTCTTAAATTCAAAATATTTCTTTGGAAGTGTAGACATCATTCTAATGATGAGTTGCAGATTTGGCAGTTCAGTATGATCCAGTCTTCTCAACTTATCGTTTGGTTATTTTTTTAATACGAGAATATGTTTTGCTATATCTTCACTAGAATAATATTGAGTGCTAACGAATTGTTCCATGCGTCTGTACTCGTTGTCCAAAATTTTGTTCATCACAATCTCAAAAATCTCATGGTGACACAAAGGCAATTCAACTTGTTTCTTGCTTTACTAAAATAGCCAAGTACTCACCGGTGAACCAAAGGAACAGGCAGTTGACCAAGTTTAAATGACCTATATATTTAACAAATTAAATGTTAGAGCGAATAGACATGATAACTAGTTGGATTTAAAATTACAGGTACCCAACCTGATTACAAATGGAAAAGGATGCGAGATTATCTATACCCGAATTTTCCACTAACTGTGCTGGAAAATCCACATAAGAGCAGTAAAAAAGCTACAGTAGAAAACTCAGTAAGTATGAAGCAATATTATAAAATAGAGTACATATACAATATCTACACAATATATAATCCACCATATTATTGGGAATTTCTTCACAATTTGGGATGGTTGAACTCTTTTTCACTACTTCCAAGCTTTTCAAGGCTAACATATGAACAAGTTCCAATATTTACAAATAAAAATTATATTAATTTGAGCTTACGTGCAAAATGAGTTTGTAAAATTGTAGTGAAGCAACTTTTAGATACATGAAAACATTTTCAATCACGTGGTAGTCAGTAGATTACATTTTGATAACTAAACCAATAAAATCTGAAGGAAGTCGAACATGAAGACAAAATTTTGTAATTCAAATTCTTGAGTTTCATATATGTATAAAAGTGATATTTTTTATTTCCAATGGCATGCCTACTTTTGATATTGTATTAACAAGGGTCAATAAAATTGTTACTAAATGAAGAATTTCAAATGTATAAAGAATAAACTTATTAAAAACTTTTTTATTAACTATTCAACATTTTTGCGATATCCAGCCAGAAAGAAGCTGGCCATACCAAAAAGAAGGTTTAAATCAAAAATAACTATTGTAAGTAGCATAGTATTAAAAATTATTATGAAGGTCAATAATTATTGTTAATTGATAAAAAGTGTAAATCAAAATTCTTGAAATGTCTATAGTATCTTAGAAGGACGACACAAAAACCATGGCTCTTGTAATATTCAACACCTAAATTCATAAGTTTGTCGCTCAAAATAAAACTCAAACATTACTTTTCTTACCATTATTATTCTTATTCTACATTGTCTAACATACTTCACAAAATCCATTACTTTGCCACCAATAAAGACCATGTAATATGTGACATCCAACAAGGAAGAAATTGGCCTTGTCAAAAGAAAAGTTTTAAATAACCGGAAAACTATTGAGTTATATAACAATTATAATGAAAAATGTTTGTCTCAAAATAAATGAGACTATTCCACTAACTTCATTCTATCAACTCAGATGATTGATTAATTGTTAACATTATTTTGATTTATTGTAAGTAAAAAGGAAAAAGTGTGAACTAGATGCTGTGTGTCTCTTTTTTAATCCAGGAATTCGTATCTGATATTCTTCGAAACATTTCTAAGCAATATTGAGTGACACGACTCTTCAGCACTCTCGATGTCTGACCATAGTTCGCTTTATCACCCTCTTCACAAGGTATCTTATATACAACTCCTAATTTTTTTTAAATGTCATCTTTAGCTTTTGTTTTTGAAAAAAAATGTTTACCAATATGTGTGTGTTATTTTAATGTTGAGTTCTTCCATTTTCCAAATATTATAGATTTTGGTCGAAATGTCTTTGATGAAGGGAATAGAGAACTATTTAATTCTCTCTACACCGACACATTCTCATTTTATGTGCTGAATATCTACCATAGATGTATATTGATTTTCAGTCCGAATATACCTTTGTTTGTTCGAACAAAAAATGAATTTTAAATTTTTTAAAAATATTTTCAAATTTGAAATATTATCGGGCGTTACAAATTGCCCGTTACCATTAGTGGGTTTACGAACTGTCACGTTAGGACTTTCTCTTTGATATTTAAAAACCCATTCGACCTATCAAATAGTATAATGTTATGGTCATGGCAGAAAAAAAATTTATATAGTATTCACATATGTTGAAGTAGAATTTAAAATTAAAGATATCAAGTGGCAGTTGAGATGGTTGTCAATTTTGAGAGAACCTGTGAGGAGCAGACTAGAGAAAAATGATTATTTAAAAATGAAATTGAGAGTTGATTTGAATAACTGTTGAGAAAAGAAGCATTATCCGTCATATACAGGATCCCATACAAAGTAAGAGGATTTTAATAGATTATATCAAAATTTCATTTGGCCCAATATAAAGAAGGAATTCTTCATAGATAAATAAAAATCAGATCTGAATTATACTGTACAGGGGAATGACAATAATTTTGAAGGATTGCCATTAGAAAAATACGTAGAGAGGAAAAATTTTGCAACATTTTGCTGTGGGAGTGCTTTTTTTTGTATGGGACTAATTGTTTTCAGTTTGTAGCTCGATTTTAGTTATAAGTTATTTGTTTGGTTGTATTAATCTCATAATATTATATTTTTGAATTGAATTGTAAAACACTACCATAACAATATGACCCCCAGCGTGTTGGCTTCGAATCAATGTATTTTGAGTTACGTTACGTTTACATCGTATCTGATCACACCTTAATATCAGTAACAAATCCAGTAACTATTAATTTCACTTGAAAAAAGTTGTCTAATAAACTCAAATTCGATATAAAAAATGTAAAGATGATGAAATTAAAATATTATTGGAATCAACAATGTACTGCAGATTAGATTTGAGAAAGTTACAGGGATAGAATTTGGTGACTTCGATATTCAAAATTATATACTATGAAAACAGGAAAAATCAGAATAAAGCTTAAAATTGGGAAATTGGGAAGGACAAATTCTGCAGTAAAAGCATTTTCAACAAAAAACTTACTTATTTTCTTATTCTCTAAACATTGACAACTCTCCAAAATGACGCTTGATTTTTTTATTTTTAAATAATTCCTTTCACTCGAACTTTTTTTTTAAATAAAATTATCGTAATTTAAATGTCCTATCGGTTTTAATAATGAAAAGTTGATAACGGATTCTGGCTAGGGGTATCAGCTGAAAAATATTTTTCTAGATTCTTCTAGAATCGGTAATGAGGCTTTATTTCAAGGTTTTAAATATTTTGCCCCACCTGATGCCACTGGACATATAGGAATCATACATGCTAGTTACGAGCATTGTCAGTTGAAAAGGGACCAGACTTTTCGCAACAAATTTTCAAAAACGTCACCTTCTATCGGTTCTACGGCTTCCTTCTCCTTTTTCTCTCTGCTGTTGTCACGATTGCCTACGTTTGCTTTTTCAGGAACTGTTGAATTGTACGTCTTTCTCCGATCCAATGCTACATAATCCTGGCGGCAGACTCTAATGATAAGAATGCTCATTGTAGAAAAGCTTTGAAAGCGATGCGAACAATATTTGTAGAAACGCTTCTCGGTACTCCAATAGATCGCGTTTTCGTATAGAATTGGACCATCGGTAATCTTCGGGATTCTAGTTGGAAAACTGGTAACTTTCTTTAAATGTGTATTTTTTGTGTTGACAGTAGCTTGAAAGTTGAAAATAAATTTGAATACATAAAATATATTCTATAAATCATTGTTGTTCAGATTTAACAAGGAGCTAGTTCGTTTCTTGTTTGATGAAATTGGGTACCAGTAAATTATTCGAAGTCAATTGTTCGAAAATCAATTTTTCGAATGACCGATTATTCGAAAATCAATTATTCGAAACTCAATTGTTCGAAATCAATTTATCGAATAGGTGGCAGGTTCCTAATGGTGATAAAATACGAAGGTGGTTTGGTAGGGGTAGGTTTGGTTGGGTTATTATTGAAAATTATTATAATTTATTCTTCAAAAATTGAATAAAAATACGAAGGTGCTTTGGTAGGGGTAGGTTTGGTTGGGTTATTATTGGAAATTATTATAATTTATTCTTCAAAAATTGACTAAAAATACGATGGTGGTTTGGTAGGGGTAGGTTTGGTTGGGTTATTATTGGAAATTATTATAATTTATTCTTCAAAAATTGACTAAAAATACGAAGGTGGTTTGGTAGGGGTAGGGTTGGTTGGGTTATTATTGGAAATTATTATAATTTATTCTTCAAAAATTGACTAAAGATACGAGGGTGGTTTGGTAGGGGTAGGTTTGGTTGGGTTATTATTGGAAAGGTATAATTTATTCTTCAAAAATTGACTAAAAATACGAAGGTGGTTTGGTAGGGGTAGGTTTGGTTGGGTTATTATTGAAAATTATTATAATTTACTTTACAAAAATTGTCATTCGATAAATTCACAAAGTAATAAAAACTTCTATCTATCTATTTTTGTATATTCTATTCAGAATATTGAATTTCGAACAATAGATTTTCGAACAATTGATTTTCGAATAATTGACTTTCGAAGAATTGACTTTCGAAGAATTGATTTTCGAATAATTGATTTCGAACAATTGACTTTCGAAGAATTGATTTCGAACAATTTACCTAGATCCGATGAAATTGGTCCATGTATGAGAAATTACAATAACTACAACCCTTGGGAAAAATATTTGCAGCCTTATCACTCTATGCAACAGGAACATATCAAAGAGTCATTGGGGGTCATTTAATGTATCAATATCCCAACAAAGTATCAGTCGGTGTGTCACTGAAGTAACACAATTGATTATTGATCAGCTTGCTGATAGGTATATAAAGTTCCCACAAACTCTGTTGGAAAAAAATCGAATAAAGGAAAGATTTATGATTAAAACCCAATTCCCAGGGGTTGTTGGTGCAATAGATTGTACACATGTTGCAATTTTGAGACCCACAGAAGAACATAATTACTTTAATCGGAAAGGATTCCACTCAAAAAGTATTCAATTGGTAATAGGATTTTGTCATAATTCTGAATATTATGATTTACATTTCATTTTTTCAGATATGTAATTATGATTTGAAAATCTTAAATATAAATGCCAGATATCCAGGCTCCTGTCATGATGTTTTCATCTGGACAAACGCCATTATACATGACGAGTTGAGTCAATGTTATAATGATGGAGATCACACTTCATGGTTATTAGGGGATTTAGGATATCCCCAACAACAATGGCTTATGACTCCTATCCTGCATTAGATTCACCTCAGTATCATTATAACAGAAGCCATTGTAGTGCAAGAAATTGCGTTGAGAGGTATAATGGGGTTTTGAAAAGTCGTTTCAGATGTTTGTTACAAAAATTGCAATATAACCCTGAAAAAGTAAGGAAATAGCTGTAGCATGTGCAGTTCTCCATAATTTATGCATTACACAAAATATCGAACACCCTATACTGAATCAGCCAGAAGGAAATGAAGAATATTTTATAGCTACTGATGATTTTAATCAGGGACAAATGAATGAGAATAATAGAAATATACTAATTTAAAGATATTTCACATAAGTTTTCTGTTAATGGAGCTTATTACAGTTTCCTGTAATATTGTCGTATTTAATAAAGTGATTTATCAACAGATGTCGAAGAATGATTATTTATATCCACACTAAGGAGCAACAACTACTTCCCGTGCAATATGCACCGCCCGATATTGAATTACACTCCAAAGTCGAACGGGGTTGGTATATCTACAAGACATTTCAAAATCAACCATTCTGGTTTGCGATTAGAAGTGACAACAGAACTTGTAGATCGGTTTCGGCGTATTTGCGCCTCATCAGTACAAGATATATGCTATCCTTCCGAGAATCTTTAATCCCGGACCGAAGAATACACTTCAATCACAATCAATACATGCCTTCCAGTAACGGAAATGTAAAGATTGTGACAGTAGCGACATCCTCACTTTCAATCGCTGATGAGGCGCAAATACGCCAAAACCGGTCTACAAGTTGTGTTTTCCTTTCTTATCGCTAACCAGAATTTAAAATACGAGTATCTTGTAGATATACCAACCCCGTTTGACTTTGACGTGTAATTCAATATGCGGCGGTCCATATTGCACGGGGAGTAGTTGCTGCTCCTTAGTTGAACGGTCACAGTTTTTGGAAAATATTATTTTCCAAAAATGCATGAAGTGCGAATATAAATAATGATTCTTCGACATCTGTTAATAAATCACTTTATTAAATACGACAATATTATAGGAAACTGTAATAAGCTTTATTGTTTCAAGCCCACGTGACTTGTTGTCAAAAGTTTTTTGGATTTTGGTTTGCGATTGGAAGTGAGAATGTCGCTACTGCCACAATCTTTACATTTCCGTTACTGTACGGCATGTATTGATTGTGATTGAAGTGTATTCTTCTGTCCGGGATAAGAGATTCTCGGACGGATAGCACATACCTTGTACTGATGAGGCGCAAATACGCCGAAACTGGTCTACAAGTTGTGTTGTTCCTTCTAATCGCATACCAGAATGGTTGGTTTTAAAATATCTTGTAGATATATCAACCCCGTTTGACTTTGGGGTGTAATTCAATATCCGGCGGTGCATATTGCACGAGAAGTAGTTGTTGCTCCTTAGTTAAACGGTCACTGTTTTTGAAAAATACTATTTTTCAAAAATGCATTAAGTGTGAATATAAATAATTATTCTTCGACATTTTCTGTTAATATAAATATTTATTAAATGTCTCATATATTTGGTAACATTGTTCTTGAAGATGAAAATAAAGAAAAATTTAAAATAAACGTTTATTTATACATGTTTGGTTTGGTGGTTTGGACAAAAATAATAATTCCCTCAAATCTAAAATAAACTCAAAAATCACAAAATAATAATCACTCTCAACTGAAATATCCAGCAATAAAAAATAAAGTATTAGTATCCTAGTTTTGAAAATTAAATTATTGGTTACTCACAGAAATGGTCTACGAGAACTTGAAAAGAATTTCCAATTCTATGAATGTTTTTATTAATATTCTCAAGTGACTTCAAAATATCTTCATGCTATACTGTTCAGATCAACATTACTATTGTTTGAACTATTATTTGTTTTTTCAATATTTCTTTTAGGGAGACTATTTGTTGTAGACATCAGTGTACTCAACAATGATTTCTTCAACTTTATTTTAATCTGCTTCTTGATCTTTCTCATGATTCCAAGAGACATTAAATAACAGTCCTTTGTACAAATCTTCAGTAGCTGGAATTGAAATAAAAACAATGGAGTCATTGAATCCTATAATAGATTATAAGTAGATGTACTTTGTTCATATTTATTTTGGAAACCAGTTGAGTCTACACACTGTTTTTTTTCTCTGTAAGTTTACTTATATTCCTTTTGAGACCTGTAAAAAAGTATAATCATTTACTATATAATCTAGTTTGTATCACATTCCATTGTGTTTTTTTTTAAATAAAGTATTTTATGTAAAATAAGCTGCTACATGTCCCATTGAGTTTAAAAGTTTGTTCTCTAGGATGAAGAGGGTTTTATTAATAGCAGGACCTCCACCGGTACCATGGGACGTGGAAATTGCAGCAGAAATCTAGCGAAACTATTCATCAGAGTACCAAATTACTCATTTCGATTCTACTACGCGTTTTTATTTATGGCAGTTCGGGTCTTGGTGTAATCATCCTCCACTGATTTCTAATGTTTAGTAGTTCTTCGGCTGTTTTGTCTTATACAGTAGCAATAGCACTGGCAATCATCTTTGCTTAAATTGAATTTCAGTTATCGCGTAATGGGAAATCAATACGCTACAACGAATCCCTTCTTGTTACATAAATATATTTATGGAAAAGTGGGACAGGTAAAAAATATGAGGAAAATGAAGGACGGCTTATTACTCGAAACAGTTTCTGCAGCACAATCAAGTAAAATAAAAAAGTTAACTCACGTACTGAATTACGAAGTTGAAATAGTTCCACATACCAAACTCAATCAATCTCAAGGTGTAGTTAATTGTAGAGATCTCTTAAACTGCACAGAACAAGAAATACTAGATGAACTAAAAGACCAGGGCATAATAGGAGTAAGAAGAATAAAAACAAAAAAAGGTGGTACCCTGTCGGACACCCCTATTCATATTCTCACCTTTGACACCCCAAAACTGCCAAATGAAATTAAAATAGCTTTTTATATACTTAAAGTCCGTCCATATATTCCATCACCTCTAAGATGTTTCCGCTGTCAGCTTTTTGGTCATCCTGCGGCAAGGTGCAATAAAGATTCATTATGTGAATGCGGTAAGCCGCTTCTCACAGATAATCCATGTGAACTACCATTTACTTGTGTCAACTGTAGTGGGCCACATTCAGCTAGGGCCAGAGAATGCCCAGTATATAAGCAGGAAGTAGCAATACAGGAAGTTACAGTTAAAGACAATATTCCATATTTTGAAGCGAAGAAAAAAGTAGTTGTAATTACCCCAAAGCCTAATATATCTTATTCTCGTGCAGCTGCAACTCACCCTTCATCTGCTCCTCAAAGAACTAACTCCATTACTACTAAGCTCTTTACAGAGATGTAGCATGTTTCTTTTAGCCTCAAGTATTACCTCGCAAGCCTCCGATTGTCAGTCTCTCCCATCTGTATATAAGCGAGACCACCCCGGGTCGTCAGATGATGAATCAGTGTCTAGCGGAGTAAGTTATCGGAAAAAACAGAAAGGAAAAAGAGGGTGGCCAAAATGCAAACCAAGAAAAAAGTCCCTTGATAAAATGGATGCCACAACTTGTGAGAAAACAAGCGCATCCTCAATTAATACCTCGTCAACAGATTTCGTTCGACCGTCTCGGCATGCTTTAGATGAGATTACGTTACCGCCAGAAAGATGTTAATCTGTGATATTTTAAATTTTTTGTTATTTATTTTTTTTTATTTATTAATTTTTTTTTAGACCTATACTTCTACACTTCTTATATCAACATTTTAAATCAATAATTTTATATTGATAATAAATTTCGAATTTAATAGATTTCACCTCGACTTCACCAATGCTAAAGGTAAGAAAAGCTACAAAAAAAAAACTATAACAAACACATCTAATGGATAATACAAACAATATATGTATCCAATGGAACTGCAACGGTATTAAAAATCATATTGGTGAGATCGACCTATTGAAAAACCGTTTTTCGCCATCAATTATTCTTATTCAAGAAACTCATCTTAAACCAGAGGAACCATTTTGCCTAAGATGGTTTCAGTGTTTTCGTAAAGATGAAGAGCCATATATTAGAGCCAAGGGAGGAGTCGCTATTTTTATCCGTAATAATATTCCTGCAAAAGACATTAGATTAGTAACAAATCTACAAGTCAAAGCGGTCCAAATTGACCACCCAATAAAAACCACTATATGTAATTTCTACTTACCAGATGGAAACTGGCACTCACAACAGATCCAGGATGTGATCAACCAACTTACCCCTCCTCTTTTTATTGTAGGTGACTTTAATGCTCATTCGCCTTCTTGGGGATCCTCATTTGTGGATACCAAAGGTCGCCGCATAGAATCTGTGTTAGAAAATAATAATTTGATAATAATGAACAGTGGAAAACCCACACACTTTAGTGCCAGAAATGGTACAACATCTGCTATTGACTTATCCTTTTGCTCTCCGCAGCTTGCTCCTAGATTACTTTGGGATGTAGACGACGACTTACATTCTAGCGACCATTTTCCAATAATTATCAAAATTGATGATCATGCAAAAGTGTTTCAAATGAAGAAAAGATGGTTAACAAAAAAAGCGGACTGGAACAAATATAAAGAATTGGTTAATATACCCTATCTCCCTGACAATGTTGATGATGCCGTTGATATTGTTACAAAGTCATTAGTGGAAGCGGCGGAACCATGCATCCCCAGATCAATTACGACAAGATCTCGCAGACCTGTTCCATGGTGGAATGAAACCGTCAAAGTAGCTATAAAACAGAGAAAGGCATGTTATAATAGATTCAAGAGGTACCCCACCTTAGAAAATTTAATTAACTTCAAAAGAGCTAGAGCTTACTCAAGAAGATTGATTATTGAATCTAAAAAAGCATCCTGGCAAGAATACGTGGAGACAATTACCCCATAGGTAAGTCTACAAGAAGTTTGGAGAAAAATAAAAATAATGACTGGCAAAAACACTTTTGAGTTCCCCCAAATACTAAAATCTGGTAATGATGTAGTCACGGACCCTCAACAAATTTGTGAAGAATTCGCCGATCACTACGAGTCCTCCAGTAAGTCATCCATATATGAAGAAGAATTCTTAGAATTCAAAGCTAACCAAGAGTCAATAAGACTTGATTTCACTTCCCAGAATGAGGAACCCTACAAATTCCCAATCTCATTTAATGAGTTGTACCACGCGATAGAAAATAGTGAAGAGGCTGCAGTCGGGCATGATGATATCCTCTACGGCTTGATAAAAAACCTATCAAACGACGATTTACAACACATTCTTAGTTTGTTTAATTGTATTTTGAGTTCAGGATCATTCCCAAAAAGCTGGAAAATGGCCACTATTGTCCCGGTCTTAAAGCCTGATAAACTCCCGTCTGACACTAACAACTATCGACCTATTTCTTTAACAAGCTGTTTAGGAACACTTTTTGAGAAAATTGTTAATACAAGACTCTCCTAGTGGTTGGAATCAAACAACCTTCTATCTCAAAAACAAACTGGTTGCCGTAGCAAACATTCTACAACCGACACGCTAGTGCTTTTTTGAACCGGGAACATCTTGTTGCTGTAAGTTTCGACCTAGAAAAAGCGTATGACCGAGTCTGGAGATTTTCTATCCTCAAACAACTTAATGAGTGGGGATTGAAAGGAAAACTTCCAATTCTTCTTCAGAGCTTTCTTGAAGAGAGGTTTTTACTGTGAGTGTAGGTACTGTGCAATCTTCGATTAGAAATCTGGAAAATGGAATACCTCAAGGATCCGTCTTGAGTGTAACATTATTTGCGATTGCAATCCTATAATAGATTATAAGTAGATGTACTTTGTTCATATTTATTTTGGAAACCAGTTGAGTCTACACACTGTTTTTTTTCTCTGTAAGTTTACTTATATTCCTTTTGAGACCTGTAAAAAAGTATAATCATTTACTATATAATCTAGTTTGTATCACATTCCATTGTGTTTTTTTTTAAATAAAGTATTTTATGTAAAATAAGCTGCTACATGTCCCATTGAGTTTAAAAGTTTGTTCTCTAGGATGAAGAGGGTTTTATTAATAGCAGGACCTCCACCGGTACCATGGGACGTGGAAATTGCAGCAGAAATCTAGCGAAACTATTCATCAGAGTACCAAATTACTCATTTCGATTCTACTACGCGTTTTTATTTATGGCAGTTCGGGTCTTGGTGTAATCATCCTCCACTGATTTCTAATGTTTAGTAGTTCTTCGGCTGTTTTGTCTTATACAGTAGCAATAGCACTGGCAATCATCTTTGCTTAAATTGAATTTCAGTTATCGCGTAATGGGAAATCAATACGCTACAACGAATCCCTTCTTGTTACATAAATATATTTATGGAAAAGTGGGACAGGTAAAAAATATGAGGAAAATGAAGGACGGCTTATTACTCGAAACAGTTTCTGCAGCACAATCAAGTAAAATAAAAAAGTTAACTCACGTACTGAATTACGAAGTTGAAATAGTTCCACATACCAAACTCAATCAATCTCAAGGTGTAGTTAATTGTAGAGATCTCTTAAACTGCACAGAACAAGAAATACTAGATGAACTAAAAGACCAGGGCATAATAGGAGTAAGAAGAATAAAAACAAAAAAAGGTGGTACCCTGTCGGACACCCCTATTCATATTCTCACCTTTGACACCCCAAAACTGCCAAATGAAATTAAAATAGCTTTTTATATACTTAAAGTCCGTCCATATATTCCATCACCTCTAAGATGTTTCCGCTGTCAGCTTTTTGGTCATCCTGCGGCAAGGTGCAATAAAGATTCATTATGTGAATGCGGTAAGCCGCTTCTCACAGATAATCCATGTGAACTACCATTTACTTGTGTCAACTGTAGTGGGCCACATTCAGCTAGGGCCAGAGAATGCCCAGTATATAAGCAGGAAGTAGCAATACAGGAAGTTACAGTTAAAGACAATATTCCATATTTTGAAGCGAAGAAAAAAGTAGTTGTAATTACCCCAAAGCCTAATATATCTTATTCTCGTGCAGCTGCAACTCACCCTTCATCTGCTCCTCAAAGAACTAACTCCATTACTACTAAGCTCTTTACAGAGATGTAGCATGTTTCTTTTAGCCTCAAGTATTACCTCGCAAGCCTCCGATTGTCAGTCTCTCCCATCTGTATATAAGCGAGACCACCCCGGGTCGTCAGATGATGAATCAGTGTCTAGCGGAGTAAGTTATCGGAAAAAACAGAAAGGAAAAAGAGGGTGGCCAAAATGCAAACCAAGAAAAAAGTCCCTTGATAAAATGGATGCCACAACTTGTGAGAAAACAAGCGCATCCTCAATTAATACCTCGTCAACAGATTTCGTTCGACCGTCTCGGCATGCTTTAGATGAGATTACGTTACCGCCAGAAAGATGTTAATCTGTGATATTTTAAATTTTTTGTTATTTATTTTTTTTTATTTATTAATTTTTTTTTAGACCTATACTTCTACACTTCTTATATCAACATTTTAAATCAATAATTTTATATTGATAATAAATTTCGAATTTAATAGATTTCACCTCGACTTCACCAATGCTAAAGGTAAGAAAAGCTACAAAAAAAAAACTATAACAAACACATCTAATGGATAATACAAACAATATATGTATCCAATGGAACTGCAACGGTATTAAAAATCATATTGGTGAGATCGACCTATTGAAAAACCGTTTTTCGCCATCAATTATTCTTATTCAAGAAACTCATCTTAAACCAGAGGAACCATTTTGCCTAAGATGGTTTCAGTGTTTTCGTAAAGATGAAGAGCCATATATTAGAGCCAAGGGAGGAGTCGCTATTTTTATCCGTAATAATATTCCTGCAAAAGACATTAGATTAGTAACAAATCTACAAGTCAAAGCGGTCCAAATTGACCACCCAATAAAAACCACTATATGTAATTTCTACTTACCAGATGGAAACTGGCACTCACAACAGATCCAGGATGTGATCAACCAACTTACCCCTCCTCTTTTTATTGTAGGTGACTTTAATGCTCATTCGCCTTCTTGGGGATCCTCATTTGTGGATACCAAAGGTCGCCGCATAGAATCTGTGTTAGAAAATAATAATTTGATAATAATGAACAGTGGAAAACCCACACACTTTAGTGCCAGAAATGGTACAACATCTGCTATTGACTTATCCTTTTGCTCTCCGCAGCTTGCTCCTAGATTACTTTGGGATGTAGACGACGACTTACATTCTAGCGACCATTTTCCAATAATTATCAAAATTGATGATCATGCAAAAGTGTTTCAAATGAAGAAAAGATGGTTAACAAAAAAAGCGGACTGGAACAAATATAAAGAATTGGTTAATATACCCTATCTCCCTGACAATGTTGATGATGCCGTTGATATTGTTACAAAGTCATTAGTGGAAGCGGCGGAACCATGCATCCCCAGATCAATTACGACAACATCTCGCAGACCTGTTCCATGGTGGAATGAAACCGTCAAAGTAGCTATAAAACAGAGAAAGGCATGTTATAATAGATTCAAGAGGTACCCCACCTTAGAAAATTTAATTAACTTCAAAAGAGCTAGAGCTTACTCAAGAAGATTGATTATTGAATCTAAAAAAGCATCCTGGCAAGAATACGTGGAGACAATTACCCCATAGGTAAGTCTACAAGAAGTTTGGAGAAAAATAAAAATAATGACTGGCAAAAACACTTTTGAGTTCCCCCAAATACTAAAATCTGGTAATGATGTAGTCACGGACCCTCAACAAATTTGTGAAGAATTCGCCGATCACTACGAGTCCTCCAGTAAGTCATCCATATATGAAGAAGAATTCTTAGAATTCAAAGCTAACCAAGAGTCAATAAGACTTGATTTCACTTCCCAGAATGAGGAACCCTACAAATTCCCAATCTCATTTAATGAGTTGTACCACGCGATAGAAAATAGTGAAGAGGCTGCAGTCGGGCATGATGATATCCTCTACGGCTTGATAAAAAACCTATCAAACGACGATTTACAACACATTCTTAGTTTGTTTAATTGTATTTTGAGTTCAGGATCATTCCCAAAAAGCTGGAAAATGGCCACTATTGTCCCGGTCTTAAAGCCTGATAAACTCCCGTCTGACACTAACAACTATCGACCTATTTCTTTAACAAGCTGTTTAGGAACACTTTTTGAGAAAATTGTTAATACAAGACTCTCCTAGTGGTTGGAATCAAACAACCTTCTATCTCAAAAACAAACTGGTTGCCGTAGCAAACATTCTACAACCGACACGCTAGTGCTTTTTTGAACCGGGAACATCTTGTTGCTGTAAGTTTCGACCTAGAAAAAGCGTATGACCGAGTCTGGAGATTTTCTATCCTCAAACAACTTAATGAGTGGGGATTGAAAGGAAAACTTCCAATTCTTCTTCAGAACTTTCTTGAAGAGAGGTTTTTACTGTGAGTGTAGGTACTGTGCAATCTTCGATTAGAAATCTGGAAAATGGAATACCTCAAGGATCCGTCTTGAGTGTAACATTATTTGCGATTGCAATCAATTTTATATTAAAAAAAAATGATGAAACAAAAGTTGAAAAAATTTTATACGATGACGACCTGGTCATTTTTTCACGGGATCAGTCCATGAATACTATCAATCGGTGTTTAAATGAGGAGATAATTCACCTGAATGAACAGGTGAAGCGAAGGGGATTTAAATTTTCGACAGAAAAAACTTCATCTATTCACTTCTGCAGATTGAGACGAATGCATGAGGACCCCAAGCTTTATATGGAGAGCCTTTGTATTAATGTCAAAAGCTGCATTACATGTCTTGGCCTAATATTTGACTCAAAACTTCTTTGGAACGAGCAGCTAATCCAACTTGAAATGAAGTGTCAAAAGGCTTTGAATGTAATTAAATGTATGTCCAACATAAAGTGGGGGGCTGACAGGGAAGTACTTCTGAAATTTTCTCAATCAGTCATCCAGGGTAAAATAGACTATGCAGCTGTTGTCTATAACTCCTGTAGGCGATCTAGACTTATACGTCTAGACAGAATCCAAGCAGCAGCTTTAAGATATGCAACAGGTGCTTTCAGAACTAGTCCAACAGTGGCTGTACAATGTGATGCCGGTGTCCTTCCGCCTGATCTTAGGAGAGACTCCCAAATAATGATATATTCCTCAAAGATTCTCTCTATTCCATCTCACATTAATTATAGCTTTTTCCGTGCCAATAATGAATTTGCATCAAGACCGTCCACAACGCGTCCGGCAAGAGTGAGAAATATTGAAGCCTGCAAAAAATGTTCTGTACTGCAGGAACCACTATTGACAGAACAGGTTCCCACGATACCTCCATGGACTTTCTGTGTTCCAAAAATTAACACCAAATTGACATCCTGGAAAAAAGAAAATACCCTTCCTTCAACCTATAGAGCACTGTTTTATGTGGAATTGGAATCCCGACAAAATAACCTCATTATTTACACTGACGGATCAAAATGTGATAGTGGAACTGGTTCAGCTATAGTCGTGAATAACGATGTTTATCAATGGTCTCTCCATAACTCATGTTCAGTGTTCACAGCTGAACTGTACGCTATTTGGCAAGCTCTTTTATATTTTTCAATGTCCAATTATCAATCATGTACTGTGTGCTCGGACTCCCTTAGTGCTATTAGTTTGATAAGTAATGTATTTACAAAAAACATAACATGTCAACGCATATTGGAATTAAACAAGTATCTAACATCAATAAATAAAATATGCGAATTAATATGGATCCCAGGACACTGCCAAATTTCTGGGAATGAGAAAGCCGATTCTGCTGCAAAACTAGCCACGGAAAGTCCAGCAGATAACGGTATACCTATACCTTATAGTGACTTGAAAATCAATATCAAAGACATGGTAAGAAAAATATGGCAACAAAGATGGTCACAATATAATGGCCAACTCAAAGCTATAAAACCGTCTATAAATAAATGGCTATACCCAACTAATTTAACAAGGCGTGAACAGGTGATAATTTGCAGATTGAGAATTGGCCATACTCACTTGACTCATTCATATCTTCTTGGTGGTACTCCTAGGCCCCGATGCCCCCATTGTAATCAGAGGCTTCTTACGGAACCTATATTCAGCTGCCAATATTTTCAAGGCCATCGAACGCTTTGTGGAGTAGCACCTACAATTCCAAATGCACTAAACAGTGGAAAAAGTATATCAAAAACACTAACTTACCTTAAAGCTGTCCACATAACTAGTCGTATTTAGATAAGGAGGCTGCAGATAATGATCTCTGACATCGATGCTGCATAAAAAAAATAATAATAATAATAATAATAATAAATACAAATAATATAAAAAAAGTTATTGCGTATTTGAAGATGATACATTATATATAGTAAAATTTAACTAGAAACATAACAATAACATAAGAACTCATGGATATGTATATATTATGTATGTATGTTTAAGGCTAATGTAAAATAATAATAATAATAACCCTCAGGGGGTTTAGAGAGCTACTTTGGAAATTTTATGTTTTTGAAGTGGCTTTATAAATACGGGAAAGCGTCCCCGAGGTACCCTAGCCAGCAGTCCGCTTTCCCTCACCAGCTATCCTTTCTTTCCATACATACCTTTTATGAGCCATCTATCCTAAAATCCTCTGATAAATCCCCAGAGGAGTAAACCTCGTCCGCCATGCGCATAAAAATCCGTAATTTAGAGTGGAAGCCATCGTGCTGAGAAACGAATGGCCATACGTGGTTTAGTCGAAAACGATGCCCTCTGGATACCTGGTCGAATATAGTTGTAAGAAAGACCTTGCTGTAGTATGGAGCACTGCTGCAGTTGACTGATTATTTCTTCCATTCTCGTGGGATTTATATGCAAAAATCACACAAACCAATTAAAGGTGTTGATGGGTCATCAAAAAAACCCACAGCAACTCGGGAGACGACGGAATTACCTCGGTTCTTGGTTGTTGAAAAGAAGGGTGATAATGGAGAGAACTTTGATTTGGTTAGCCCATTTATGGATTGATAGGTGAAGTTATGAATTTGAGAAAAATTTAGGATGGTTTGTTAGTAAATACTAAATCGAATCTACAGTCAAATCGACTTTTACAAGTGAAAAAGTTTGCAGACTATGATGTAGAATTTGTACCACATACTACCTTGAATATATCTAAAGGAATTGTATTTTGAAGAGACCACTTAAATTGTTCAGTGGAAGAAATAAAAGAAAATCTAAAAAAAAGGCGTGATTGATGTAAGAAGACTAAAGCGCAAAGTTGACATTCAGGTTGTCGATTCAGCAAATCACGTCCTTACATTTAACACTTCTAAATTGCCTGATGAAGTGAAAATAGCTTACTATAATCAGAAGATCAGACCTTATCTCCCACCCCCCACCAGATGTTTCATTTGCCAAAAATTTGGACATGTCGCAAACAACTGCAAGAATGAAAAGTTATGCTCCCTTGGACTACCTCTACATGAAGCTACAGAGTGTGAGCAGCCTGTCAAATGCATTAATTGTGTAGGCTCGCATGCAGCAAATAGTGAAGATTGTGCAACATTTAAAAACGAAACGGCAATTATTAAACTGAAAATCTCTGAAAAAATTTCATATGGGGAAGCAAAAAGGAAAATATTAATATCCACACCCACGAAAAATATTTCTTACGCAACAGCTGCGAAAACTCCAGTTTTTAATAAAAGTGAAGTTATTAATCAAATTCTTCCTCGTTTGGAAGACATTATCACCAAGACAATCAATCGAGAATTACATTCGCAAAATATTCCCTCAATATCACTGCACAAAAGAGTTAACTACGCCCTGTTTTACTAGACCTAAAAGAAACAGATCAGATAGTTCTGAAATAGAATCAATTACAAGCGAGGCTACCACCTCGCAAACGGATTCGATTAAAAAAAAATCAAAAAGAGGATGGCCCCGTGGCGAACCACGTAAAATTAGCAATCCTAGTGTTAGTATTGCTAATACTCAGGATTGCAATGATTCATTAAACTAACTGTGATATTTCATACACATTTTTAATTTTACACACATTTTATTTATACAATTTATTTACCTCATACGCTACTACATAATACATAAGTATATCAATATTCCTATATCCATACAAATTACTCACATAGTAACAATGGAAAATCTACAATGGAATTGTAATGGCCTAAAACATCATTATGTGGAGCTTAAAGAAATTCTTGTCAAATATAAACCATTCTGTATGTATATCCAAGAAACACTAAAACCAAATGAAAATTTCTCTATAAGAACTTATAACTCTGTCAGTTTAAGTGTTAATCCTGGTATGAAAGCACATGGTGGAGTATCTATATATAAATATATATGAAATAATATTACAATGAAGGAAATCAAACTAAACACCAACTTGCAAGCAATAGCTATTGAACTGAATTATCCAAATAAAATGACTATCTGTAATACATACCTCCCCGATATCCATTGGATACCAGAAGACCTACAAGATCTTGTTAGGTAACTTCCCATCCCTTTTAATATTCTGGGAGACTTTAACTCGCATAATACCCTATGGGGTTCATCACATACTGATCTAAGAGGGAAAGCTATAGAAGATATACTCGAAGATTTTAATCTCAATATTCTGAATACTGTTACCTACATAAATAGTCGATCAAATACCCTCTCCCAATTGGACCTTACAATTTGCTCACCTATGTTGGAACCAAATATCAAATGGAGTGTTCTAAATGAACATAACACTGATCAAATACCTATGATTCTTGAATTTGCAGTCAGAATAAAATATGAAAACATAACTAAAAGATGGGTATCAAACAAAGCAAATTGGTCTCTCTATCGCGAGCTTCTCGAGTCTTTCATCCCTGAAAATATAAATAATATAAACTTGCTCCTCAAGCAGTTTAATGATGCAATAATTAAAGCTGCAACCATTTCAGTTCCAATGACAAAAAGTTCATCCAAAGTCAAAAAAGTACCATGGTGGAATGAGGGGATCGCAGAAGCTGTCAAAATAAAAAGAGAGCCTTAAACTCATTCAAAAGAACTATGACAAGAGAAACGCCAATTAAATTTAAACAATTGAGATCCAGAGGTCGTTACCTGATTGCGAAATCAAAAAAAGAAACTTGGCAAGATTACATTAATTCGATAAATACCAATACGTCGTATAAAGAAGTATGGCAAAAAATTCGTAGCATAATTGGAAGAACATTTAACCTACCTTCCCCCCAACTGATAGTCCATGATACGAAAATCACAAATCTCCAACATATATCAAATGAACTTGCAAACTATTTTGAGCAAATGAGCGAAGAAACTAATATAAATAACCATACTCAAAAATTACTTAGCTTTGATACTGATCAATATTTTGAATATAATATTCCTTTCAAATTAGAAGAGTTGGAAAATGTGTTAAAAGAAGCAAAACCGTCAGCACCAGCAAATGACCAAATTATTTATCAATTTATCGAGTATCTACCTGAAAAACAGAAAAATTACTTGATTACAATATTTAACAATATTTGGCAAAATCATACCTACCCGACACAATGGAAGGAAGCAACCATTATTCCAATACCAAAAGCAGGAAAAAATCTTCAGTCATTATCTAGTTATCGTCCTATCTCCCTTACCTGTTGCATGGGTAAGCTACTGGAAAAAATGGTTAGCGTAAGGCTAATGTGGGAACTGGAGAAAAGGAACTTATTGAGTGAATATCAAATGGGGTTTCGTTAACACCATTCTACTAACGACCAGATTATTTTACTCGAAAACGCTATTCAAAACTCCTTTGCGGAAAGATGGCACCTGGTTGCAGTGTTTTAAAATATCGAAAAAGCATTTGATCAGACGTGACGATTGGGTATCCTCAAATTACTTGAAAAATGGAACTTCAAACGTCATTTACCATTTTTTATCAAAAGTTTCTTAGAAGAAAGAACATTCAGAGTCAGAGTCCAACAAACGTTATCCGATATCCGGTCATTAAAAAAATGGTATTCCTCAAGGATCAACTCTAAGTGTGATTCTATTCGCTATAGCAGTTAACGAGCTTGTAAATGTAGTTGAAGAGAGTGTTGGGAAAAGCATACATGTTGATGATTTGGTTATTTACTACCAATCCAAAGACATTGGAAATATTGAAGAAACCCTACAAAGGAATGTAAATAAAATTAACAGTGCTGCAAAAGAAATAGGTTTTTCTTTAAAAAAAAAAACACATTGTATACACTTCTGCAGGCTATGGGAATATGAGGTGGATGCCGAAATAAATAGTTCAACTTCAATAACACTTTATTTGATATAAGTGCGCAACACTGAACTAATAACTAACTTAACGAAACTCCTAACTATGGTTGTGTTTGTAAACGATGTATGTGTGTTTGTATTGTACCAAAGAAGCTGTGTGTATTCTTTTGGATTGTACCCTTTTCTTCTGTAGACATGTAACTCGTGTCACACTGACTGTGACAGTCAGTTTTCTCGACTGCCGCCGATTAGGTGATTTATTTTGAATGTGTCAACGTTGATACATATACTACACAGGCTAAGATCCGTTCACCGCGATCCCATACTGACTTTGGAGAGTACCAGTATAGATGTAAAGTCATCAGCACGAATTTTAGGGGTTATCATGGATAGCAAGCTTAACTGGAAGTTACATATTAATGAACTATCCAACAACTGTAAGAAATACTTGAATATTTTGAAGTCAATATCAAGCATAGGGTGAGGATGTGACCAACAGGTATTACTAAGGTTCTACAAATTATTCATTTTACCTCGGATTGATTATGGAAGTATTGTATACGCCTCGGCAAAACCATCAACACTAAAACCACTTGATTCAATCAAAAGAGCAGCATTGCTTGTCGCACTGGATGCTTTTCGGACAAGTCCAACACTATCACTCTGTTGCGAAGCATCTATTCCCCCTCTACAGTATAGAAGAGAGCAGCTAATTTCCAATTATTGTATTAAAATGTAGGCTTTACCCAAACACCCAATTCATCAAATTCTGATTAACCAAGAAAATGAAGTGTTTGAAACTCGGACTACAATAACAAGACCAGTACGAATCAGATTTAAAGAACTGATGGAAAAATTAAATACATCTTGTCCTGAGCTTTACTCTCTTCAAGAATATGAGGTTTCCCCATGGCATATGAGTGAACCAAAAATTTATTTTGAGTGTTTGAAATATAATAAACATCACCATCCAACCAATCAAATCAAACAAGATTATTTATCTATTATAAATTTATACTCAAATAGTAGAGTAATTTACACTGATGGTTCTAAAAGTGTAAACAATGCCGGAAGTGCTTTTTACACTGACGGTATAACACGAACTTGGACATTACCAGGAGCAGCTTTAGTGTTCACAGCAGAGCTATACGCCATCTGGCAATCCTTAAAATTCATAGCTAGTTAAAATCATGCAAATAATATCGTATGTACTGATTCACTTAGCTCACTCCAGGCTGTAGAAAACCACTTTAATTCTGACCCGCTCATTAGAAATATTCATAATATTTTATTTCACTTGGAATCCGTCGGGAAGTAAATAATATTTTTATGGATACCAAGTCATATTGGTATCGTTGGTAATGATTGTACTGACCTATCTGCAAAAAGAGCACTCAATGAGCAACAAGAAGAAATTCCAGTAAGGTCAGATGATTACAAGCTGCATATTAAGCAAATAATAATATCAACATGGCAGAATCAATGGACTCAACATGCGTAAGCTGGGTAGGCTAAAAACCCCTGTTAAACCATGGATAGTGAAATTAGTCTGAACAGAAGAGAACAGGTCAAATTAACAATAATTAGGATTGTACACACACATCTTACATCCTCTTTTATGCTAATAAGACAAAATCCGCCTAAATGCGAAGTATGCAATACCATATTAACAATTGATCATATACTGATAAACTGTCCAAAATATCTCAATCAACGACACCAAACGATGCTTCCAAATGATATTAGACTTTGCCTAACAAATGAAAGTAATACTGAAAAAGTCATCACGTATTTGAACAGAATTTAATGTATTTATCCAGAAATATTGAACATCGATATAAAAGGATAATGACCTCGTAGTCGATGCCTCTCAACAAAAAAAAAATAATAATGATAATAATCTCCAAAGTCAATACTTTTATGATACAAACAGTTTTGTTTGGATATTGCGAAAATGTGAAAAACGTGAAAAAAAATAAAGAAGGCCTGCTGATTGAAACATTGTCGGCAGCTCAAAGTAGCAAACTACTGAAAATGAACAGGTTTGATAACATGGAAGTAAAAGTTAGTCCTCATAAATCACTGAAATATTCAAAGGGTATTATCTACTGTCCTGACCTATTGAATTGTTCAACAGATGAAATTTTGAGTGAACTAGAAAATCAGGGTGTAATTTCTGTATGCAGGATCAAATCAAAACGAAATGTAGAATTTGTGGAAACACCTAACCATGTTCTGATGTTTAATAGTACGAGAGCCCAAATTTTTTGTGTCATAGCAATACGGCTAAAACCGTATCAAATCGATAGATACGATTATCCTGAACTCGAAAATTCCAACATCAGACATTTTCCAAGTAGCGTTTGACCTGGCCGAATTTTCAAAATTGTCAAAGAAT
The DNA here is from genome assembly GCA_949126875.1 of Lochmaea capreae. Lineage (NCBI taxonomy): Eukaryota > Metazoa > Arthropoda > Insecta > Coleoptera > Chrysomelidae > Lochmaea > Lochmaea capreae. Next base: position 7,715,672 of record OX421404.1, on the reverse strand, counting down.
TTTACCGAACTGCATCATAGCAATATGACTGATTTTCAGACTGTAGTTGAATGATAGTTCTGAGATACCGGAAACATATTTTTCAGTGTAGCGCAAACCCGGAAGATCATATAAAAAAATTAAAAATGACACCAAAAAAATGTATCATAGCAATACGTCTGAAAACCATTTTTACTAGTAAATTTTGGTTATTTAATGCGAACAAAACAATTTTCAGACGAAAATGTGATCGCATTAAATTTCGAGACCGTTTTGAAAATGTTAACAAATTTTACCGATCGGAATCATAGCAATCTGTCTGAAAATTGCTGGACGTGATAAAATAAGTTGTCCAGATGTGCAAAATATTTTTATCAGACAAATGTAGTGTAGCACCTTCTCTATCAGACAACTTTTAGATACTCAGATATCATTTAAAAATCGTATTGAGGCATCTTGAATTCTCTGTTGCAAACCAATGAATAAGTTGCGACCATGAATTCATTAGATGATAATTAGCAAAGAATTTACCCGAAACCGTAAAATTGAAGTTGAAGGACTGAAATAAATCGCACAAAAGGAAACTGGGATAAAGTTGCAAAAGAAACGGTTTATGTAAAGTTACAAAATGTTCACGTATTCAATCACTGTCGGATTCGAAATCGTCGTCATCGAAATCGCTCTCGACGTCGCTTGGAAGATCTTCAACGTCTTCTTCTGTAAAATAAACAAATCGACAACTCTAGTACAAATCACGAACTTATTTATGAAAATAACAGTAAAAGCCATGTTAACTGTACCTGTTGTGGATGTTGATTTGTCTTCCAAAACAACGTCGGTCAATTCAGGTAGTTGGTTACCGGAGAACCACGAAAACTCGAACCGTCCCTCGTCTTCATACCATCCGAAATCTACAGGGTTTAGATTGGTTGGAGTTTTGGTATGAGCGTTGCTCCATACTTGTGCAATATATTTCGTTAGTAATAAATGTTTCTCCAATTCCGTTTTGCATGGTGGCAGATTGCAGGCGTCGTAATTAGATAACTGGAGATTCAGAGTTGTCGAAGCCTCGTCGTTTTTAATTTTATATGTCTTTGTAAAAAGGTTGAGTCGAGCTAAATCGACGTTATTAATTTTTTTTCGTTGTACAATGTCTCGTATAAACGTGAAACATCAATGTAACGCTGGGAATTGCCAACACCAACATCCATAGAAATTTGGACGACACTTTCTACAAATTCCATATTTCCGTGCATTATTATTAATATATCGGTGTCGGAACATCGGAAAGCCATACCCGCAGCAGGAGCGTAACAAGCGCTGATGCGTCTGCCAGGCGACTCCGAACCGTTTTTTTCGTTTTTGGGGGTATATGCTACACTAAAAATGTCTGAAAACAGGTTTTTGGTAATCCTGGCAGCAATACGAAAAAATATTTATATATATATATATATATTTATCCGGGTTGCTATGATACAGGTCGGCTAAATTAGTTGACATTTTCAAAAATTCGCTCAGGGTATATGCCTCGCGCAAAATGTCTGAAAACAAACTTTTTTCGTCATAAAATTATAAAATCTATGTACATTTTCAATATCAGACGTATTACTATAATACCGACTGCCTTTTTTTGACTCAGCAGAAATGGCCTCCCACGCAGTTGCTACACACCTAGTCGGGTTCAGAATCATATAATCTAACGATTTAATAGGGTTTTGGCCGTATTGCTATAATACATGGTTTTGGTCGTGGGCTCTCGTACTACCCAAATCTACCTAAAATAATCAAAATTGATTTTTATTCCTCAAACGTAAGATTATATATTTCAGCTCCACTAAGATGCTTTCGCTGTCAACGATTTGGACACACATCCTTAAAATGTGACAAACCACAAATATGCGTCTGTGGCAAAGAAATACACACTATACAGGAGGTTAAAACTGAAGAAAACTTATCTTACCCAGAAGCCAAAAGAAAAGTCGTAGTCACAACCCCAAAACCAAATGTATCATTCTCCCAGGCGATCACCTCACAAGTTACAAGAATAGAAGAAATCATTCACGAACAGGTCCCTAAGATAGTTGACGAGATAACGAATGAACTACATTCCAAAATGTTACCCCCACTTATGCCTCCACCAACCAACATTCAGATAGAGCACCACACTGCGTCTGTTTTTAGCCAATCCTCTGAAAAGCGACCATTAAGTCCAGATGAACTTATCACCAGCGAATCCGAGGCCAATTCGATAGCTAGCGAAACCCGTAAAAAAATTCGCAAAGGTTGGTCGAAAGGCAAACCCAGGAAAACCTCTAAAGAAAGAATTGAGCAATCTGAAATAAAGCCAGACATTATAACAGACAGTCAGTAAGCTGACTGTTCGTCTAAAAATTTTTTTGTGATTTATTTATAATGTTTACATTCCACCAACAAATTCAAGTGAGAAATATGTAATCTTTTTCTAAAAATTGTTTACATCCTAATAACCAAAAACGAAAACATGATACAGTGGAATTGTAATGGAATTAAACTCCATTATCCCGAATTAAAGGCTCAACTTCTGAAGAGAACACCTTCCTGCGTTTGTATCCAAGAAACACACTTAAAGCAACAAGAAAATTTTAATTTAAGGGGTTACAAGTCAATCAGAAAATATGTTATACCTGATCAACGAGCAAAAAGTGGTGTAGTTTTTTTTATTAAAGATCACATTCCGTTTTCTGTCATTTCTTTAGTAACAACCATACAAGCTGTAGCAATAACAGTCAGTTATCCCATAAAAATGACAATATGCAACATTCATTTGCCAAATGCGAATTCGAACTCACAAGAACTCAGAAACTGTTTCCAACAGTTACCGGAACCTTTTTTAGTATTAGGTGATTTCAATGTACATAATATTTTATGGGGATCTACTAAAACATGTGCTGGAGGTCGTATCATAGGAGACATCATTGATGAACGTGATCTTCTAGTTCTTAATTCGGGAGAGGGGAACTTATTTAAATACTAGATCAAATACCTTATCTGCAATAGATCTTAGTATTTCGTCCCCTCAAATTGCTATAAATTTTCAGTGGAAAGTCAAACATGAATGGAACACAGACCATATTTTGATTTATATTGATCTAGCAAATAAAACAAGTTACCGACAAAAATGCAACCTAAATAAGGCCAATTAGGAGTTATACAAAAATACCTTGAGCTCGTTTGAAACTGTAGGATCTACCATGACGGAACAAGTCGAACAATTTACAAAAGGAATTCAAGAAGCTGCCGAGTTGTCTATACCCCAATCGAAAGGTATACTCCTAGCAAAAAGAGACCCTTGGTGGAACACTGAATTGGAAACAGCCATTAAGAACAAAAAGGAAGCCTACAACATATTTAAGAGATTTCCTACGACCGAGAAAATGATAATATTTAAAGAGCTTAGAGCAAAAGCACGGTTTTTGTTGGTTAAAAGCAAAAGAGAATCCTGGGGTAAGAAGGTAAGAAAAATTAAAGGATGCAGCTTTTCCATGTATTCCCCTATATTAATTGTAAATGGCCGTGAGATCACTGGTGACGAAAACAGCTGAGCAGCTGGCCATGTCCTTTGAATCTACCAGTTCTTTTACAAATCACAGTGATGCCTTTAACGAAATAAAACAATTGGAACAGAATACTGGTTTAATTTTTGATACATAATATGAGGATTTATACTATAATCTTCCTTTCACCATGCAAGAGCTGGACCATGCGTTGTCAACGACGAAAAATACAGCTCCAGGTAACGATCAAATTCCTTGGGAACTAGTAAAACAACTAACTGAACCCAAAAAATGTACTTAGTTAAAATTTTCAACAATATTTTAAAATAAGGAAACTACCCCCTAAAATGGAAAGAAGTTATGGTAATTCCTATCCCCAAATCAGGAAAGGATGCCCAAGATACAGCAAACTACTGACCAATTTCTGTTATATGCTGCCTAGGAAAAACATTTAAAAAAATGATCAGTATTAGGTTGAATGTGGTTTCTAGAAAATAAACATCTTCTTTCTAACTTTCAAATGGGGTTTCGAAAAGGGAGATCGACTATCGATCTACTCGTATCATTAGACAACTATATTAAGTGCAGTTTCGCTACTAGATCACATACAGTAGCGATCTTTTTCGATCTAGAAAAATCTTTTGACACAACATGGAGGCATGGAATTTCAAAAAAATTACATAACTGGGGCTTACGAGGTTCACTTCCAATATTCATAAGTAATTTTTTAAGTGACAGAACAATTAGGGTACGAGTTGAACAAAGTTTATCTGAAACACACGTATTATAAAATGGTGTACCTCAGGGATCGAATTTAAGTGTAGTTCTTTTTTTGGTGGCAGTGAATGGGTTAGCTGAAGTAATTCCTAATGAACCTGGCTATATATAACTCAGCACAAAATATGGAAGATATAGTTAGAACACTACAAAAAACCATAAACAAAATATGTTCCCATGCTGAAAAAAACGGTTTTAAATTTTGTGCAAGTAAAATCCACTGTACGGAATGTAATGATATTAATTATTTTAGATATTTAGTAATAGTATATATTTCACAATTTCCTCTATCAAGTGCATCGACTTCAGGTGTAGTATTATTGACTTGTGTATACTGTTTAATCAGCAATAACACTGTTGCTACCTGAAGTACTTTGCGCTGATAGATCGAATTTGATATAATGTTTTAGGTTAAATGAATTATTGTAAATTATTATAATGTGTGCATTCAACTAGTAGAGATGTAAATAAATTGGGTTTTTATAAAAATGAGTTTAAATTATTAAAGTCCAAATAAAGAGAAGTTAGTTTATCACATGGCGACCCTGCCAGCCGGAATTTAAAAAAAAAGAAATAAATAAATAAAATGAGAATATGAAGTTGTAAGAAAATGGGTGGAAATACTTATTCAAAGGAAGAGAAAGAAGAAATTGTTATAGCCCAGTCAGGAAATAGCGGAGGACAGACAAATAGTCCAAAACAAAATGGAGGTGTCTCCGTCAAAGATATATTGGAAATTGGAGTTGTTATTATAGCAGTTCAGTTGTCATCTTTTATTTATATGGAAAGTGTAAGAAGCGGCTTGAAAGGAAGATCCGAAGAGAAATTACGGCTAGTCAAGAATTGGTGTAAAAGGGACGGTTAAAGTGAGAAAATCAACAAAATGTGCGTGAAAGTGTAATGCCGGTTTGCAACAAACTTAAATACTTGCTTGAAGAATTAAGAGTATTTTATAGGAACTTAAATAAAGACCCAGTAGATAGAAGGACAAATTTAGAAAATGTACAACGTAAGTTTGTTAAACTAGATAAGCTTAGAGATAATTTTAATGATTTAAAACGGTTAGTAAATAATGCAACTTTTGAGGATAAAGATAAACAAGGCATTTTAACTTTGGCAGATTCAATTCAAAAGTATTTGAAAAATTTTGCTGAAATTTTACAAGATAGATTAGCAAATGCAACTGAAGGTAATAATTCAAATTCAGATTTAAGTGCTGAAGAAGAAAACATGTCAGAAAAATTTGATTTGAAAACTGCCACAGGTTTAATTCCTGTTATGAACGGAAATGAAAATGTAACAAAAAGTCTCATTGATAACAATGAATTATACGACTCATTACTAGATGCGAACGGTAAAAAACTTTCAACAATTTTTGTTTTAAAGACACGTCTTTCAGAAAATGCAAAAATTAGATTAAAACAAAATTATGAAACAAATAAGGATTTAATTTCCGATTTAAGATTGCATTTCGTTACTAAAAAATCAGTTTCAACTTTATCAAATCAATTACATAATGCTAAACAAAATGGGAAATCAATTGATAGTTTCGGTAGATATGTAGAAGAATTACTAGTTAGTTTAACGATTAGTGAAGCCGATGGCAATGTAGATTCAATGGAAACTTTAAGAGTAGTTAATGAAAAAATTGCAATCCATGCATGCGCGAATGGTCTACAAAATAACGATTTGAAAACCATAGTTAAATCTAGAAATTATACTAAACTTAGCGATGCCATTAAGGGTGCACAAGACGAAGAAATACCCAAACAAAACATGTTTTTTTTGAAAAGTCATAATTCCTCAAGTAGGGGTAAAAGAAAAAATTCAAATTACAATCAGTTTCGCAGGAGACGAGGTAATTTCACAAATCACAATGGTAATAAAAGAGGCAATTTTAACACTCGGCCTAATTTTAATAATTATCGTGGAAATAATAGTCATCGAAATTATTTCATACGAGATGTAAATGAACCTTCTACGTCACAAACGTTTTTTCGTGCCTAAATATGCTAAAAATGTTTTAGTTTATAATGCTAATGGACTAAATTTTGTTGAATTTAATTATAACAGATTAAAACTAAATTTTCTATTAGACACAGGTTCTTCAGTAAGTTTAATATTTTCAAAATATTTACATAAACATGAGATTATAGATTCTACAAAGAAGGTCCAAATTCAGGGAGTCACTGGGTCAACGGTGTCACATGGCTCAGCTAATATTACTTTACATGTAAATAATTGAAAAAAAATATCTCATACATTTTTGTTGATGAATGAATTTGACAACTCTATGCATGGTATTATAGGTTTAGATTTCTTTAATAAATATGCTGCATGTATAGACTATGAAACATTTTTATTTACATTCTGGATTGACGGTTTCAAAATTTCACTTCCAATGCACTCTAAACAATTATCTAATATACTAATTCCGCCAAGATGCGAAATAATTAAATTTTTTCATACTGACAATGAGAATGAGAGTATCGTATTACCAGAAAAATTATGCGAAGGCGTTTTTGTAGCCGGAATTTTAGTTAAGCCTGATAATTGTAATAGAATTCCTGTTAAGATTTTAAATGTTAGAAATGAACCGGTAAATATTAAAAATTTTATACCAAAATTAGACAAATTAGAAAATTACAATTTAGGGAAAATTAAAAACGGAGATAATTTATCGGTAAGTCGTGCTGATTCATTGTTAAACTGTTTAAAATTAAATTATTTACATAACGATGAAAAAAGTACAATTGAAAAGCTTTGTGTCAAATATTCCGATATTTTTCATTTAGAAAATGATCCTTTAACTGTTACAAATATTTATAAATCAGATATACCTCTAAAAAACCCAGCTCAATCGGTTTTTGTTAAACCGTATCGGTTACCCTTTGCCCAAAAAGATGAAATTCATCGTCAAGTAGACAAAATGTTAAAAGACGGTATTATAGAGGAGACGAGATCAAAATTTTCGTCGCCTATATTACTTGTTCCAAAGCCATCGTTGAATGAGACTAAAAGATGGAGATTAGTTTTAGATTACCGATTATTGAACAAACAAATAGAAGATGATAAATTTCCGTTACCTTCTATTACGGATATTTTAGACTCCTTGTCCGGTGCTATTTATTTTTCCCATCTTGACCTTTCCCAAGGATATTATCAAATAGAATTAGACCAACTCAGTCGACCCTGTACAGCCTTTAGCACAGACCGAGGGCAGTACCAAATGACCAGATTACCTCAAGGATTAAAAATTAGCCCTTCTTCATTTTCACGAGCTATGACCATTGCAATGTCGGGATTAAATTACGATTCTTGTTTCATATATTTAGATGACCTTATAGTATTCGGTAATAACTTAATAAATCACAACAAAAATTATCTAAAGTTTTCCAACGATTAAGAGACGTAAATTTAAAACTTAATCCAAATAAATGTGAATTTCTGAAAAAAGAAATTTTATATTTGGGACACACTATTTCGGCAGAAGGTGTCTTACCAGACCCTAGAAAAACCGAAGTCATAAAAAATTATCCCGTTCCCAAAGACTCCAATGAAACTAAGAGATTTGTAGCATTTGCTACTTATTATATGAAATTTGTCAAACATTTTGAAGATATTGCTAGTCCTTTAAATAAATTAACTAGAAAAGGGGTACAGTTTGAATGGACCTGAGAATGCCAAAAATCCTTCGAAATTTTAAAACAAACCTTACAAAATCCACCTATTTTACAGTTTCCGAATTTTTCAGAAAATAATTGTTTTATCTTAAATACCGATGCCTAAGGTTATGCCATTGGTGCCGTTTTGTCTAATGGAAATTAGAAACCTATTGCATATGCCAGTAGAGTCTTAAACAAAAGTGAGAAAAATTATAGTACAATTGAAAAGGAACTTTTAAGTATATGTTGGGCAGTAAATCACTTCAGACCGTACCTGTATTCTAGACGCTTCGTTATATATAGTGACCATCGTCCGCTTTTGTATCTTTTTGGAATGACAAACCCTTCGAGCAGACTCACTAAATTTAGGTTATTGCTTGAGGAATACGACTTTACTATAAAATACATTAAAGGTAAAAATAATGTAGTAGCAGACGCTTTGTCCCGTGTCGAATTATCTTCGGATGATTTGAAGGATATGAAGCCAAATATAAAAGAAACTACTTATATGGTAACTAGAGCACAGGCAAAGCTAGCAAATAAAAATATTGTTGGTAGTCTTGATTCTAATCTAGAGAAAAGGACTGATCACCCTGGACTCATAGAATTATTAAGGCGACCAAAGTATTCTTTTCAACTTTGTCCTATGTTAGGAGGAAATCATAAAAAATATGATTACAAAAAAAGGGAAATTAATTTTAATTGAAAATTCGCGAATAATTTACATAAATCAGAATACTCCATCATCGTTAGACTTAGGTACCACGTTGAGAGATCTGAAAATAATGTGTAATAAATTTAATATTCCGGAATTAATTATTGTAAAAGATGAAAAGTGCATGTACCTATTGAATGAACTTATTAAATTCCCTGAAAAAATAAAGAAGTTCAATTTAAAAATATCAATTGTAAAATCGAATGAAGAAGTTTTAGAATTAGAAAAAAGACAAATAATATTAAATGACTATCATTTGTTACCTACCGGAGGTCACGCTGGAATAAATCGTATGTTTAATAATATAAAGAAAACATATTTCTGGCCAGGCCTGCGAAATGATGTGGAAAGTTTCGTGAAAAAATGTGATGATTGTCAACGACACAAGCATTCACAGCGAAACATTGAGCCACTGAAAATCACTACCACTGCTAAATCAGCTCTACAAAAAATATATCTCGACTTGGTGGGTCCTTTAGAGCAGGATATCGATAATAACAAATACATTTTAACTTTACAATGCGAATTGAGTAAATTTGTTGAATGCTACGCTATTAAAAATAAGGAATCTTATACAGTAGCAAAAACATTTGTTGAAAATTATATTTTGCGATATGGGGTTCCTAAAGAAATCGTAACAGACAAGGGCACAGAATTTTTGTCGTCTATTTTAGAAGAAACGTGTAAACTTTTAAATATCAAACATTTAAACTCAACCGCTTATCATCACGAAACTTTAGGGTCTTTAGAAAACTCACATAAAAATTTGGGAGCTTATTTACGTATGCAGGTAGCTAAACAACCAAATTCATGTAGTTCATGGGTACCTTATTGGAGTTTCTCATACAATAATACTGTTCATACTGAAACCAAATATACGCCACACGAACTTGTATTTGGAAAAACAGCTACTTTGCCATCTAACTTAACTGATCAAATTGATACTATTTATAATTTTGATGATTACCCTATTGAACTAAAATATAGAATTCAAACAGCTTGTGATGATGCGAGAAATAATTTAATGTTATCAAAAGACAAAAGGAAGGAAAGGTATGACAAGAAAACGAAAATTGTAAATTATAAATTAGGCGATAAAGTTTTATTAAAAAACGATGCTGGGACTAAGTTGGAACCATTATTTAAGGGTCCATATATAATTATTGAAGAAAACTCCCCTAATGTAGTTATTAATGTTAATGATAAGCTTATAGAAGTACATAAGAATAGGATTAAGTTATATTATGAATAATATTATTTCGGCAGAAGGTGTCTTACCAGACCCTAGAAAAACCGAAGTCATAAAAAATTATCCCGTTCCCAAAGACTCCAATGAAACTAAGAGATTTGTAGCATTTGCTACTTATTATATGAAATTTGTCAAACATTTTGAAGATATTGCTAGTCCTTTAAATAAATTAACTAGAAAAGGGGTACAGTTTGAATGGACCTGAGAATGCCAAAAATCCTTCGAAATTTTAAAACAAACCTTACAAAATCCACCTATTTTACAGTTTCCGAATTTTTCAGAAAATAATTGTTTTATCTTAAATACCGATGCCTAAGGTTATGCCATTGGTGCCGTTTTGTCTAATGGAAATTAGAAACCTATTGCATATGCCAGTAGAGTCTTAAACAAAAGTGAGAAAAATTATAGTACAATTGAAAAGGAACTTTTAAGTATATGTTGGGCAGTAAATCACTTCAGACCGTACCTGTATTCTAGACGCTTCGTTATATATAGTGACCATCGTCCGCTTTTGTATCTTTTTGGAATGACAAACCCTTCGAGCAGACTCACTAAATTTAGGTTATTGCTTGAGGAATACGACTTTACTATAAAATACATTAAAGGTAAAAATAATGTAGTAGCAGACGCTTTGTCCCGTGTCGAATTATCTTCGGATGATTTGAAGGATATGAAGCCAAATATAAAAGAAACTACTTATATGGTAACTAGAGCACAGGCAAAGCTAGCAAATAAAAATATTGTTGGTAGTCTTGATTCTAATCTAGAGAAAAGGACTGATCACCCTGGACTCATAGAATTATTAAGGCGACCAAAGTATTCTTTTCAACTTTGTCCTATGTTAGGAGGAAATCATAAAAAATATGATTACAAAAAAAGGGAAATTAATTTTAATTGAAAATTCGCGAATAATTTACATAAATCAGAATACTCCATCATCGTTAGACTTAGGTACCACGTTGAGAGATCTGAAAATAATGTGTAATAAATTTAATATTCCGGAATTAATTATTGTAAAAGATGAAAAGTGCATGTACCTATTGAATGAACTTATTAAATTCCCTGAAAAAATAAAGAAGTTCAATTTAAAAATATCAATTGTAAAATCGAATGAAGAAGTTTTAGAATTAGAAAAAAGACAAATAATATTAAATGACTATCATTTGTTACCTACCGGAGGTCACGCTGGAATAAATCGTATGTTTAATAATATAAAGAAAACATATTTCTGGCCAGGCCTGCGAAATGATGTGGAAAGTTTCGTGAAAAAATGTGATGATTGTCAACGACACAAGCATTCACAGCGAAACATTGAGCCACTGAAAATCACTACCACTGCTAAATCAGCTCTACAAAAAATATATCTCGACTTGGTGGGTCCTTTAGAGCAGGATATCGATAATAACAAATACATTTTAACTTTACAATGCGAATTGAGTAAATTTGTTGAATGCTACGCTATTAAAAATAAGGAATCTTATACAGTAGCAAAAACATTTGTTGAAAATTATATTTTGCGATATGGGGTTCCTAAAGAAATCGTAACAGACAAGGGCACAGAATTTTTGTCGTCTATTTTAGAAGAAACGTGTAAACTTTTAAATATCAAACATTTAAACTCAACCGCTTATCATCACGAAACTTTAGGGTCTTTAGAAAACTCACATAAAAATTTGGGAGCTTATTTACGTATGCAGGTAGCTAAACAACCAAATTCATGTAGTTCATGGGTACCTTATTGGAGTTTCTCATACAATAATACTGTTCATACTGAAACCAAATATACGCCACACGAACTTGTATTTGGAAAAACAGCTACTTTGCCATCTAACTTAACTGATCAAATTGATACTATTTATAATTTTGATGATTACCCTATTTAACTAAAATATAGAATTCAAACAGCTTGTGATGATGCGAGAAATAATTTAATGTTATCAAAAGACAAAAGGAAGGAAAGGTATGATAAGAAAACGAAAATTGTAAATTATAAATTAGGCGATAAAGTTTTATTAAAAAACGATGCTGGGACTAAGTTGGAACCATTATTTAAGGGTCCATATATAATTATTGAAGAAAACTCCCCTAATGTAGTTATTAATGTTAATGATAAGCTTATAGAAGTACATAAGAATAGGATTAAGTTATATTATGAATAATAAATAATTTAAAAAAAAAAAATGTTTATACTTAGATGTCTAAACATTTTTTTTCTCGCCCTTTGGAGGTGTAATGATATTTATTATTTTAGATATTTAGTAATAGTATATATTTCACAATTTCCTCTGTCAAGTGCATCGACTTCAGGTGTAGTATTATTGACTTGTGTATACTGTTTAATCAGCAATAACACTGTTGCTACCTGAAGTACTTTGCGCTGATAGATCGAATTTGATATGTTTTAGGTTGAATGAATTATTGTAGATTATCATATTGTGTGCATTCAAGTAGTAGAGATGTAAATAAATTGGGTTTTTATAAAAATAAGTTTAAATTATTAAAGTCCAAATAAAGAGAAGTTAGTTTAACACATAGAAATTGAGAAATCTACAAGATTTTTATGTATAATTTTTGATAAGAAGCTTGTATGGAAAGAACATATTGTAGATCTGGCGGTGAGGTGTAAAAAGCGTTTGAATATATTAAAAGTTATGTCAAATATTTTGAAAATATTTTTTGTTGATTGGAATATTGCAGCTCGTGTAGATCTTTTGCTAAGATAACCATGTTGACTGGAGCTAAATAAATTGCATTTTTGGAAAAACGTTATAATGTTATTACACATATCTGCCTCAAATAACTTCGAGAAACATGGTAAAATACTTATTGGTCTATAATTTTCGAGTGATTCAGGATCTCCTTTTTTGTATATTGGTTTAGTTAGAGCTAATTTTAGGTAAGACGGGGATACTCCATATTTAATAGAATTGTTAATCAAATATGCTAAAATATCATTAATTACATGTATTATTTTTTTAATCATAACAGTGGGAATTTCATCTTCACCTAAAGTGTATTTGTTTTTTAATTTGCTTGATATTTCAACTATACTATTTGAAGAGAACTTAGGAATATACTGGGTGTCCCAATAAGAATGGCTCTCGGCCATATGTCAGGAACCGTTTATAGTACAGCTTCGGGAAAAAAGATTTATAACAAAAGTGACCTTGAGAAAAACCTGGAGATTATTTACAGAGTTGTACGTTCGCCGCCAGAGCGAATAATATAATGAATAATTTACAAATTTTGCCTAATTAAGATGCATTTAAACTATGATTATCGTATTCTTCAAGAAATTCAGCGTATATTTGATTTTATAAGTTTTAGTCTATCTCTTTAAATAAGAGGGGGGGGAAGCGGGAACTTTATTATGAAAAAACGCCTGTAATTACAGTTTTACTTAACCTATCTATGCAAACTTAGTATTTTTGAAGAGAGCTCCTTTCTACCAATGTAAGAGTTATAATTTCGAAACAACCTAATGAGTAACGTATACGCTAGAGGGCGCTATTTATTTATTTTTTAAATCTAGCTATCCTTGAAAAATGTTGAATGGAAACATGCAGTTTTGATTAAGGAATATAAAAGTAGACCAAATTAGCAACAGAATAGCGAAAACCGCATGTCGATATCTTTTTCGTATTACGAGATATTCTAAGAAATGTGTAGATTTTGAGCATTTTCCTTTAAACATAAATTACTCCGGTTTGACTGAACGGATTTTAACATTTTTTGACTCTTCAAAATTGTCTTTTTTTGTTCTATTAATGATAGTTTCAATTATTATGTCAATATTACTTATGCTGTCACCGGGAAACTGCGTTATGGAAGTTAAAATGAAAATATAAAAAAACAAGTAGTGGGCCATGAAAAAAACAAAACAAAAAGATATGTTTTGTGTCAAATTAATAAACCCAGTAATTTGTTCATTTACGTGACATTGCGATTTGTGTGCATTAAATTCGATATAAAATTTACTTAAAAGTTATATCTAAGATGATTCTTACAAACTAAGAAGCATTTGATATGATAGGCATTTACTTTGAATGTATGAGAAATGCAACTGTTGCGGCTAGGGTATATGCCATACAATATCCCCAAAGACGTCATCTCGGTAGCAGAGTTTTTCGTCGACTCATACACCGCTTAAGAACGACTGGAAATGTAAATCTTCCTGTATTTAGAAGACGCGGCAGAGGTCGTTCAGAGGAAAACACAATAAATGTTATGGCATATGTGCAATTTAATCCGCATTTAAGTATTAGAGCAATAAGTAGAGACTTGGGAATAAGCAGAACCACCGTTCAACGTATTTTGACAGGACACAGGTAAATTATGATGTTACAAGTTTCTTAAACAAAATATACCCGCATAATATCCCAGATAGCACAAGGACATCTATAAGACATCTTTAAGATATCTTTCTTAAGCAGGACGCGCACTGAATCCGCTCGACTCGGATCGACACGACACAGCATTGCCGAACGTTTTGCATTGTTCTTATTTCAATATATCACCGCGCACTCATTCGGATCGGCACGGCAGTGACCGTTCGACTCGACTCGACTACGGCGGAGATTCCTTGGGATGGCAACTTCTGCCGGACCGAACGTCCAGTTGATTATTTTCAATCCAATAGTGGTGTCAATACTCTATATATCTTGGAGGAAAACTAATTTCTAGCATAGACAACATGTTGCTAGTCGATTCAGTGCGCGGGTAATATTTATGTCGATCCGATCCGTTCCGTGTCGATCCGAGTCGAGCGGATTCAGTGCGCGTCCTGCTTTAGACGTTCACTACGTCTTAAAGACGTCCATGTACGCCTTAAATACGTTTAAAAGACGTCCCTTAGAGGCCGTATGTTAAAAATCACGACGTCTTTGAGACATCTTCATAGGATCCATATTATTGGTCTCATACAGACCTACAAAAGGCATGAAAAACACGACATGTGTAACTAGGTTTGGGGATACCTATTTATGGAAGGTGCTCCAAGTGATGTATTTAAATGAAAAGTATTCACTCTTAATTCTCATTTATATATTGGACATTATTTATTATTAATGATTTCAGTGGTTTATTGTTTATTTAAAACACTATTCTTCCTGTCAGCTGTTCGTTTGAGCCACGTTTGTATAGATACTTTCGTTTCTGGTCTATTTTTGGATATTTCAGCTTTTCTGCAGCATGTAGAAAATATATAACCACATAATCTTATTTTCATTGATGCATTTTCATAATTATAATTGAAAAATATGTAATACGCTTCAGAAGATTTATTACATAGAATACTATACTATTCTTTTTAATCTTATTTATATACACACTAACGATGTCTTTAAGACGTATTTAGGATGTAAGAATCAGATATCTTTAAAACGTCTTAAGAAAAACATATTTAAGACGTCTTATTCAGGGACTAAGACGTTCAGACTAAGATAGGGTATGAAACGAACGTCTTGAAGATGTCTTGTGCTATCTGGGATTATTTGTGAGCATGGTTATATTTTAACATAATAATTTATTTATCATTCCGGAAAGATATTTAATAGGACATTATATTTCTTTCAGATTTCATCCATATCAAATAGCACTGCATCAACAATTGGTTGATCGTGATTACGACAGAAGGTTGGATTATTGCAACTGGTTACTATATATGGTATATGACGACCCTCAATTACTGTCACGTATTTTTTGGTCAGACGAAGCTACATTTAGTAGTGATGGTACGGTTAACCGGCATAATATGCACTATTGGTCACAGAATAATCCACGCTGGATGGAAGAAGTTCAGTATCAGGGGCGATGGTGTGGTATTGTAGATGGTCAGATAATTGGACCTTTTATTTTTGACAACGCAATTAACGGGGAACGCTACCTAAATTTTATAAGAGATGAATTACCACATCTTCTAGAAGATATATCACTAGCAACTCGTAGGTCTATGTTGTTCCAGCACGATGGGTGTCCGGCGCAATTCTCCAGACAAGCGAGAGAATTAGATAATGCTTACCCTGATAGGTGGACATCATCGAGAGAATGAGAAACGCCATTCAGTGCACTTCGAAAGCAGAAATTGAGACTGCTGTTCAATCTACTCTTCAAGGAATAAACGCTTATATCGAAAATGATTGGCGACAATTTGAACATTTAGGTCGTCACTAGCGAGGTACCTTAAGTTATATTAATAAATTATTTTCAAAGTTACTATAAATGCCTTGCTGTATTACGTTATTTTTTTCGTTTGTCTATTGAAATATGTAAATGTGAGAAAGTAAGAATTAAGGCGGCACTACTGATGTGCGTTTTTCTAAATAAAATAATTCCACAAATGCCACAAATTTGTTTTATTGTTATTTAATAAACTATTTGTTTGAAACTTCCCTATTTCCCGAAAGGGGAGAGGGTGTTCACCCAACCAGTTTTACAATAACAATATCTTTATTATTAAGAATTGTTGTAATTTTAATTTTCCCTTAATTGACAAAAACCTATTTCCAATGATTATTTCCTTCCTATTAATTTTGACTAATCGCTATAAAGAATTGGATTGTCAAATATAAATCTTAAGTGGAAAAATTACTTAACAATTGTCAACTCAGCTGTCAGCATTTAGGTCGTCACTAGCGAGGTACCTTAAGTTATATTTCCATAACGCAGTTTCCCGGTGACAGCATAAGTAATATTGACATAATAATTGGAACTATCATTAATAGAACAAAAAAAGACAATTTTGAGGAGTCAAAAAATGTTAAAATCCGTTCAGTTAAACTGGAGTAATTTATGTTTAAAGGAAAATGCTTAAAATTTACACATTTCTTAGGATATCTCGTAATACGAAAAAGATATCGACATGCGGTTTTCGCTATTCTGTTGATAATTTGGTCTACTTTTATATTCTTTAATTAAAACTGCATGTTTCCATTCAACATTTTTCAAGGATAGCTAGATTTAAAAAAATAAATAAATAAATAGCGCCCTCTAGCGTATACGTTACTCATTAGGTTGTTTCGAAATTATAACTCTTACATTGGTAGAAAGGAGCTCTCTTCAAAAAGACTAAGTTTGCATAGATAGGTTAAGTAGAACTGGAATTACATGCGTTTTTTCATAACAAAGTTCCCGCTCCCCCCACCTCTTATTTGAAGAGATAGGCTAAGACTTATAAAATCAAATATATGCTGAATTTGTTGAAGAATACGATAATCATAATTTAAATGCATCTTAATTGGGCAAAATTTGTAAATTATTCATTTTATAATTTTTGGTATTTAATTACGCCCTCTGGACCTACAACTCTGTAAATAATTTTCAGGTTTTTCTCGAGGTCACTTTTGTTATAAATTTTTTTTCCCGAAGCTGTACTATAAACGGTTACTGAGATATGGCTGAGAGCCATTCTTATTGGGACACCCGGTACATAGACTCTAAATTATTTGGTAAATTAAAGTGGAAGGGCAGTGGAATTCGCTCATTTCATTACTCTTAGTACAATTGTGTTTTTTTATAATTTAACATATTTCAGGGGAAAACATTCACTGAACAAAGTGCTGGAACAATTAATGAACACATTCCATTGTTCATTCACTTCACAAGCTTATGCATGTATACACTAGGTTCCTATCTTGAATTTTAAGTTGATTGATGAAATTATTAAGATTTTCATTACTGAAAAATCTCTTATAAACATGATTAACTGGTTTTACTACTATACTTTTAAATGTTATTGTCTGTGCACAATGATCTGATGTGTGAATATCTATTACTTCCGTCTTATAATTGCCTTTAAAATTTGTGAATATATTATTATTATCTATGCAACTTCTAGTTTTGTCAGTTATTAATTACATGACAAACACTAAATGACTCGGTTAATGCTAATAGTTTAGATTTTATTGAATTTTCATCTTTCAACTCTATATTGAAATCCCCTGCAACAAATATTAGTTTATTGTCTACGACAATTTTATTTAACAATAATTCAATTTTGTCAAAAAATATATTCAGTTCTCCATCACTTGGCCTATATAAAGAAATAATTATAGTTGTCACATCAGATATGGTGGTTTCAATACCAGAGCACTCAAAATCTCAAGCAACCGATATTTTATTTACATAATCTGGTGGTTTATATTTGATCATTTGTTTACAATATACAGCACTCTATCCATGACTATTTTCACTACGATAAAAACTGTTAAATGATAATTATTTATTTTGTAATATTTCAGTTGTTCAGTTGATTTCCAGTGCTTTGTAGCACATATAAAATAACAATTCGGATTATCAATTACAAATTTTCCAATTTTTTCAATACTATTACCAATAGATTGCATAGTAGTGTGATATATTCTTCATTTTTAGTCCATTTTTGTTCCTCTTCTTTCGGAGTTTTTATTTTTATATCCGTTCCACTATCTGTAGTAGATTCTATACTTGAAAACCCTCTTCTTCTTGGCCATTTTTATGGTAATTTTGGAAATTGAATCTTCTTTATGCAACTGATTTTGGCCATGTCGATGGTTTGTATATTTCCTCTTTTAGTTCAAAATCAATTCCAAACATGAAACACTTGTTTTGAGATTCTGCGGCTGATAGTTCTTCAACCACTATGTCAGCATCTTTGAAGCTGTCTTGTTTTCTTATCTAATTTTCTTTTTTTTCTACAGTTATCTGTCTTTTGATTCTATACAGGTATAGCCAAACTTTTCTTTGAACTACATATCATCCTTTGTATTACTTTCTCCATAATTTTTCTTCGCCGGTTTTCTTTTATTCCTAGTTACCACAGTAAACTCATCGTGGTTTCTGGTTGGTTCATTGTAGTTTATTATTTAACCCATTTTTTCAGTTGTGTTCCTCTTAATTGTTGATAATTATTTTGAGAGATTAAGTCCTTATGCTTAGTGTTTGGAACCACTGGCAATACCCGTTTTTGAGTTGAATCCCTATCGTTTATATTCACGTTCAGCTGGTTTTGTTTTGTTGTCAAACTCGGCGAGTTGATTTTTGTTGGTGTCATTATCCTTTTGAAAAGCATTTAGATTATCTGATAATAGCTGATTGTTTTGTTTTAATAACCTGTTATTGTCATTTAAAATTTTTGATCTTTTTCAGACAATAAAGCTCTTAGTAATTCATTTTCTGCTTGTAGATTTTTAATAATCACCTCTGTATTATTAGGTACGACGTCTGTCAATTCAATTAGCTTATCTCCACAACAAATGATTCTCGTGTCACATATTTTCACACATTGTAAGTTTTTCACCCGTGCACAAGACCCGTGATATAGATTTCCACACTTGATACACACTATATTTCGCGTTAATTGGGTTTTGCAACATTTAAATGTTTTTTCTTTGAAATTAGCTTCGTTAACAGAGCAGAGCATATTTACAGCGCCCGCTACGGCTATTTTTAATGGTATGGCAATGTCTAAGAAAACTCAATGAACTGAGCGAGAACAACGTCGTTATCCTATTGTGGATTCCAAGATACACTGGAATAAAAATAAATAAAATAGCAGATGAATGAGCAAAAAGATGGGCAGAAACACGCTCTAGGAAGTCAGAACCCTTTTGTAGGATTGCAACAATTATAACGCTCAACTGGTTTTGTTGTTAAACGATAGAAAAAATACAGCTCAACAAGTTTAACTTTGATTAAAATGTGTTCTTGTTAGGGGATCTAGATTATTAACATCCCTTTGCAAACTGCTCTCTTCGTCAGAGAGCTAACATGAATTCTGGGGAATACTGTTGTTTTAATTGAGGTTAAGGCTAAAAGGGCGCCACCCTGATTTTGATTAAGATTCTAAAAATAGGGAAAATATAAGTCGAAAAAACCAGAATATTTCAACGGTTTTATAAGTATTTATGTAAGCTAAAAGTTAAATACAAGCTATGGTGATAAAAAAATTAAATTTGATATCAAGTATAATTCATTATCTTCCCTTTACCACAAAGAAAATAAAAAAATAATTATTTGTAGAATATTTTATTATAAATGGTTGAATTTGTTTTGTTCTTTTTTTTTAGGTTAGCACACAATGTATAAGTTAATTGTCAGACATCAATGTAAAATATGTAGCTGGACGCAAAGGCAGATAACAGCGCATTAAAATACAAAATATAAAGAAAAATTCAATGTTTCACTTATGTAAACACTATCTAGCTTAGTACAAAATGGTATGGTTTTATAAATGAAGATAATTCCCAAATCAAATTTAAAGGAAAATACTCTCAACCATTCGTCTAGTAGGCTCTTACAAATCCCACAATTAATTAATTTCAGATAATAATGAGTGAATTTGCGAGGATGATTAGAAAATACATACTCTCTTTTGAAAAGGACGCCAAAACGACCTACACGAGTCAAAGTTCTCCCACGAAAAAACTAGTCTTGACGCTATCTTCGACATTTGTTAACGTCAAACCCAAATTTGATAAGTTGACTCTACCGATTAAAATATTAAGTTACTTTCTCTCTGTATCTGTAGAGTAGGGAGGGTGAGTGTAGGCTCACAGCACTTAGGCCACATATGACCCATTGTACATCCTCCCGAGGAGTTGTCCTCCTAGGTCATAGTCCATCCTGTCCTTCTTAGGAAGGTGAACAGGTCACCAGGAGACATCTCCTTTATATCGGCAGGTGTAGGCCAAGACTCACCGAACACACACTCTCTTATCGACGATAACTCCGGACACTCGCATAGGACATGCCTGACAGTCTCATCTTCCTGTTCACACATCCTGCATAGAGATGTGTCCACTAGCCCCATAGTATGGAGGTGTTTCCTTAGTTGACAGTGGCCAGTCAGGAATCCCACTGTTATACGTAGGTTTCTTCTGGTCATCGCCAAGTATTTTTTCGGCGCCATCTTCCCAGGGTCGCCCAGGGTGATCCTGGCAAAACTGCATCCTTTGATTGCCTCCCATCTCTCAAGGGATTGAGCATGGGTGTAACGTTTGGCTAGTTCCGCAATTGTCGAATTCGTCAGGCCGTAGGTGTCACTGGGTCCAAGAATTTTCAGTCCAGCGGCTTCCCTGGCTAGAGAATCAGCAATGCGATTTCCTTTACTCCTGTCGTGCCCTTTAACCCACCTCAGGATAATATTGTTATCTGCCGAGACGTTAGCTAAATCTTGGTGGCACTCTAGTACTAGTCTTGATATAACACGTTGTCTGTTCAAGGCTAATAGGGCTTGTCTACTATCAGTGCAGATTATTATGTTTTTGTCAGAAATTCCTTTTCTGATTAGTTCTTTTGTGGCAATTGAGATACCAGCCAGTTCTGTTTGAACTACGCTGGTATTGTTTCCCATTCCCCACTTGATCCTTAGGCTTAGTGCTCTCGAGTAAACTCCACATCCTGAGCCTTCATTCATTTTTGAACCATCTGTATAAATGCGTATTGCATCTGCAGCATCTGGCTCTGTGTTGTGTTTTATTTGTATTTTGTAGGGTTTATTAAACAAAAATCTGGGTTTAATTGCATCATTGGCTGCCTGCAGCAGAGGTAGCGCAGTAAGCGCTTCCTGCCATAGGCTTAACCGCAAATTGCCCACTCCTACTTCGGGGTTTACACCAGCCTTGCGCAATCGTACCATGGCCATCAACGCAACCTCCTTGACATACAGGTCCAGAGGGGTCAGACCAGTAATAAGCTCCATTGCTGCGGTTGGTGTTGTTCTCATGGCTCCTGTTATGTTTAAACAGGCCATTCGCTGTATTTGATATAGTTTTTGAATGGCCGTTGCTTGTAGAACCTTCGGTCCCCATGCAATTGCTCCATACGTTAACATAGGTCTTATTATTGCAGTGTAGATCCAGGAGACCACTCGGGGTGACAGCCCCCATGTGCGTCCCACTGTTCTCCGACACTGTTCATAAGCCACATATGCTCTTTTTGCTCTGCTGTGTAGATGAGAGTTCCATGTTAGTTTCCTGTCGAGGGTAATACCAAGGTATTTCACCTCTTCCGAAAAGTTTAGTTTGCTTTTGAAGATTTCGGGGGATTTTAAACCCGATAAACTCCTTTTCCTGGTAAAAAGGACCATCTCAGTCTTCCTGGGATTGATCGAAAGTGAGTGTTCCTTACACCATGTTTCAATTAATTTGAGCCCATCCTGCGCTCTATCGCACAGTGTGTTCACAAATTTGCCTGTCTGCAAAATAACTATGTCATCTGCGTATGCAATTGTGTAGATTCCATTGTTGTTGAGGTGATTAATCAGGGTGTCCAGGACTATGTTCCACAGAAGGGGTGATAAGACCCCTCCTTGCGGACATCCCCTCATGACCAGTCCTCTTACTGTGATGTCTTCTACATTGATACTTATTGCTCTACTAGAGAGCATCTTGAGTATCCATTCTCCTACTACCAGAGGTACATTCCTGGAGTTGAGTTGCTGGGTAATTGTTGGAAAGGTTGTTTTATCAAACGCTCCCTCTATGTCTATGAATATACCCAGGGTGGATTCTTTGTTATCCAATGATCTTTCGATTCTGCCAACCACTTGGTGAAGGGCCGAATCAGTGGACCTTCCCGGAGTATATGCATGCTGATTTGGATGAAGTGGGTGGTGAACTAGCACTTCATCTCTTATGTACCGCTCGCATAACCTCTCCATTGTTTTTAAAAAGAACGATGTGAGACTAATTGGTCGGAATGCTTTTGGTAAGGTGTAATCCATCCTACCTGGTTTTGGTATGAATACCACTCGTACTTCTCTCCACTTACGGGGAATATATCTCAGAGCCAAAGAGGCTCTGAAAATTCCAACCAGGTGCGGCATAAGAATATCCATCCCCCATTGAAGTAGGGCTGGTCTTATTCCGTCAGGTCCTGGTGACTTGAAGGGGGAAAAGCCCGATATGGCCCACCTTATCTTGTCCTCGTCAATTACTGAACTAGCAAATTGCCAGTCGTATTGTGAGGGTGTTGTTGGTACTTCCATCCAGTTTGACGTTCCAGGAAAGACAGAACCTGGGAAGTGAGTTTCCATAAGAATCTCAGCGCTCTCTTGAAGGTTGGCTGCCTTGTCGCCATTTTCCCTTGTAAGGATGCCGATACTCTTATGTTGGTCGTTTGAGAGCGCCTTCTGTAGCCTAGAAACCTGTGGGAAGTCTTCGACTGCCTCACAATAGGCTCTCCAGGCCTCTCTTTGCTTTTGTCTGCAGACTTTTTTGAACTCCTTGAGGTTGGCTTTGTATATTCCCCAGTCCTCTTCGAGTGTTGTTCGTTTTGCCTTGTTAAAGGTCGTTCTCGCTGTCTTTCTGAGGTGTTCCAGTTCAGGGCCCCACCAGCTATTGGTCGTGCCACCTGTCTGAACCATCCTCATCGGACAGGATTCCTTATAGGCAATGTCCATTTTGTTTTGGATAGATACTGTGTACCTTTCCAGTTCCTCATTATTGCTAGGAGTCAGGACCTCTGTTTCCCGCAGAGCACCTTTTAAGAGTCGATTGTAGAGAGCTACATCCGTCCTCTTCGGGTCGCGAGATTGTACAGTGGTCCTGAGATCCTGGCTTACCGTGTAGGTCAGCCAGCGGTGGTCTGACATAGAGATATGATCTGACACTTGCCAGTCCTTAATTTGGTTTGATATTTTGGTTGTCGCCAGCGTAATATCTATTAATGTTTGGCTACGGGCGTTAATGAATGTCGGCTCCGTGCCTCTGTTTAAGATTGTTAGATCTTTCTTAATTATATATTCATAAAGAGACTTACCTCGGGCGTTGATATCCTTGCTGCCCCAGCTCAAGTGGTGGGAGTTTGAGTCACAACCCAATATCAGCTCCACTCTTTGGTTGAGGCAGTGATCCACTAGTACCTCCGTCTCTTTAGTCGGTGGTAGGGTGGCTGCATCTGAAGGTAGGTACACCGATGCAAGTACCAACGCCGTATATTTGCCTCTTCCATCTGGACAATCCACTTTAACCGCAGTGAGGTCTGAGGTGCAGAATTGTGCCATTGGAGAAGCTCTGTATTTCCTTGGGACGTAAACTGCTGTCCTAGGTTGCTGATTGCTTGGTAGGCTGAAAATTTGACCCTTTAGACTACTAAAACCAGTAATTTTGGTCTTTATTATCCAGGGCTCCTGGATCAAAGCTATTGCATCCTCCAATACATCAAGGTGCCGACATAGTGTTGCCGTTGCTGCCTTTTTGTGTTGGAGGTTGCATTGTATGATATTTACCTTTTTTCCAACGTCCTTGCCCATGAGTAGGTTGGTTAGGTTGGTTGGTTTTCTTTAGAGGTCCATCCGCTCCTCCGCTAGGGGAGAGGTGACCTCGCTGTTTTCGGGTACCTCCTCCGTCAGGTCATCGACTGATTTGACGTCCTTTCCGGAACCCGTGGTGGCCTTGGAGTCAGTATCCACTTTAGGTGGCTCGTCTACCAAGGACCTCGGGTCTTCAGAGGTACCCCCTGTTTCCTTCCTTGAAACCCTGATGGTCAATGAGGTGAACGCATAGCTCATCCTCATCGACTTCTTCTTGAGGACCGCCATATCTTTGTCTCCGATCCCGAAGACGAAGAGGTGTCCTCCTGGGTTCACCTTAACCTCATGGTGGAAAGTGCACCATCTCGCCACCGTCAGATCAGGGTTCTGCGCCCTAAGCCGACCAAGCACCCTCTCCTTTTCCCCGGATGTCGTCTTGTGGACGTCGTCCGGGATCCAGAGCGAGGCCTTGGTCAGCTTAGGGAGCCCATCCACGCTGACGACCGCCAGTGATGCTTCCTCCCACGGCTTGAGGTTTTTTGTGGCTTTTTTCAGCCACTCTAACGTCCCGTCATCATCGCAGACCACTCTGATGATTTCACCAGAGTATGTCCACGATTTAAACGTGGGCGTTTTGCTGTTGCTGCTGGAGGCGGAGAAGATGATCTTGTCCAGTTCCTCTAGCAGTTGGTTTTTTATGATTCTTTCCCGTTCTGAAGTAATCTTACCGTACGGGTTAGTTTCATCTATTATAGCAACCTTGAGGTGTCTCAAGGCGGCATCCGCAAAGGTCTTAGAAGGGGCAGCGACATTTCTGTCGGTACGCGGCTTCTTCAGCCTTCGCGGAGTCCCCTCCGTGGAGGTGCTCTGGTGAAGGCGCTTTCCTGCAGGGGCAGCCTGTTCCTTGCCTTTATTCAAGGCGGAGCTCTTGGCGCCCGCCGCAGGGAGTGCCTTTGCTTTTGGAGGTGGAGTGACGGAGGAGGGGGGAGCACTTATAGTTGCTGCCACCCCTGATTCCCTCGCTCTCTTCCTCCTTTTGGCTTCGGCGCCGCAAATGCGCTTCCGCCTTTGTGTTTTATACCGAGGTGATCTTCCGCGTCCAGCCTCGTTCTGTGCAGTATTTTGGGGTGGCCATTTCTGTTCATCCCCAGTTACTGCTTTTGATCTAGGTGAGCACTTCTGTCCAGCCTCGGGATTTGTTTTTGTTTTGTTTTGGTTTGGTGTTTCCATTTGTGTTCCCACGAGTAGCAAGGGAAGGGTTGGTCACCTCTGGCAGAGCCCCGCATTACCAGAGGAAGGCTAATTACAATGGGGTTCCGCCCGGTTCCCCAAGGGGATCGTTCGTGACCGCATAATACCCTGCGGCCATTCAGCTGTCGGCACGATTCCTTCCACCTTAGCTTGGGTAGGCTGGTCCGCGGTGGCATGTTCAGCAAAGGCTTTTGGGGAGGTTTAGCTCCCCTCACCCTACTTATTCTGCCACTGACCAAGGGACCGGCGACAGTCCCTTGGCCGTTCCCCTATCCGCCACCTGGGGACGAGCCCGATAGATAGCCCAGTCCACGGGATTAAGTTACTTTATTCAGATCTAAACCAAACACAACATACTCTTAAGGTATTTTACGTGCTGTAGTACCGATTATGACCAATCAATCACTAACTAAAATACCCATTATCAACTAGTACATAATATAATTAATCATGATCCATTGCTCATACAATCGAGGTGAGATTAAATTTTTGTTCACTTTTTGTTTGAACTTTGTAACGGGAATCAGTCAATTTTACCGTTACACAATCAATGAAACTCCTAGAAAACTACAACCACGTGAAAACAAATGAATGCTCCAACATGCATACAATTGTAATGGTACAAGTGCTTAATCCGTAATAATACTCCTGGAAAATTCCCGTGACAGAAGTCAAAAAAATAGTTAGTTAATATTTAATAGAATCATTCATTTCTTCAACTACCAACTACTAAAAGAAGGACGTTTATTTCCATCATATCTATTTGGTTTATATTAATATAATTGACGAGTATAAGTCACATTACGGTGAAGATTCAAAATTTCTACTTTATATTAGTTTCATAATGTGCATGTTTTGAAGTATTTTTTTATTATACCCATTTTAACATTTTTGTTCTTGAACAATTTTTTCTCTTTCCTAAAGACTCGATTTGGTCCAAAGTATAGTATTGCTAGGAATCTCCTTTAGTCAATATAAAAAAAGGAATAACTAGTCATGGAAACTGCCGGCAGAAGTGGAATCACAAATAAATCAAACATTTTATCATACGCACGTGATATACAGTGTGTCGCATTTAAGATGAAGACACCCCCATATTTTCGCTGTTTGAAAGATTACAGATTTGTTTTTTTGCTGAGTCATACATGTTGATGGGCCACATCTTTTAATTTAATCAACTGAATTCTGAACTTTAATATCAGCCTACTACGATTTCACAAACGGGGTCACTTTTCGATATTTTGTTTCGCGTTAAAAATATCAAAAAAAAATATTCGAAAGTTGTTCAGAATATCATTTTAACCCCACATACCGAAATTGATCACAAAATTCGCGTTTTTTATTTTTTTTGGCCCACACATTTATTATTACAAGATATTGTTTAATTTGACCAATAGCGTGCCATGGGAAATAATATTTTGACAGTGTTTTTAAATGTCAGCTAAGTTCTAGTCAGTGATCAAAGAAATAAAATGCGCTTGACTTTAAGAGAACATTTAAGAGAACGAGACATCTCCAACGTGTGCCCATTACTCATGGAAAAGCAGCTGCTGTAAATGCTCTTTTCAATGAAACTGGCAGTGTTATTAAAGTTCATCGGAATGGTCATCCTCGTCGAATACACCCGCATCTTGAGGATAACAATATATTGGCAGCACATCGAGCAGATCCATGCATGAGCCTTCGAGATTTATCGTCTCATTTTAATATTAGTAAGGATAAAATTAGATGTTTTGTACGTCACAAGATCAAGCCCTATAAACCGAAGTTCTTACATACATTGAAAGAAGGTGATGATAATAAAAGATTAGACTATTGTTATTGGGCCCAAGGTAATTTTTTAAATGACAGACAGTTTCTGAAGAATATTATGTTTACCGATGAGGCTACATTCACCACTAACGGGGGTTGTATCCTCTCAAAATTGTAGGTACTGGGCCATAGATAATCCTCACTGGGTTATCAACTGTAAAGACCAATATTCCCAGAAAGTCAATGTATGGTGTGGGATTTTAGGAGACCGTATAATTGGTCCTTTTTTCTTCCATGGATCATTGAATGCTAATCGCTTTGTTAACTTCCTCGATGGGGAATTTTGGCAAGCAATTGAAAATCTTCCTCTTAATGTGCGTCAGGATTTGTATTTGCAGCTAGACGGTGCATCCATCCACAATTCAAGGCTTGTTCGTCAATGGTTGAACCGAAATTATCCTATGCGCAGGATAGGAAGAAACAGTCCGTTTGAACTGTGGCCTCCGAGGTCTCCCGATATTACACCACTTGATTTTTATTTCTGGGGAATGGTAAAAAATAGAGTCTATAAAACAAGGCCCAGAAATCGAGATGAACTTTGCGCTAGAATAAGGCAAGCCTGTCTAGAAATCAGCATCCCGGAACTAAGACGAGTAGCTAAACAAAATCGCAAAAGAATCGAAAAATGTATTCGATTAGATGGAGGACTAGTTGAGAAAGGTCCCATTTTATAGTTATTTATTTGTATTATGAAAATTATTGTTTGATACTTTTTCCTAGATTTAATCAATTATCAAAATTGTTTTCCCATAATAATAATAAAATAATGATTCCTTTAAAAATGCTGTTTACCTTACTGAAATATTTGAATACATGACACTGTGACAAGATTTTAATTTCCACGGCACACTAATTATCAAAATAAATAATACTTTTGTATAGGTACTTGGACCAAAAAATGAAAATATTAAAAATGCGAATTTTGTGATGAAATTTGGTATGTGGGGTTATCATAATATTCTGAACAACTTTTTTAAATAATATTTTTCGATATCTCTTACGCGAAGCAAAATATCGATCAGCGGTCCTGTTTGTGAAATCGTAGTAGGTTGAGTTTAAAGTTAAGATTTCAGTTGACTATTTTAAGAAATGTGGCCCATCAACCTGTATGACTGTACAAAAATCCGAATCTGTATTTCTTCAAACAGCGAAAATATGGGAGTGTCTTCATCTTAAATGCGACACACTGTATAAATTCAAATGCGAATAAATCGATCCCTTGAGAAGTTCTGTCGTATGCATATGGTCAACTCCTTATGAAAATTTGATTCCACTAAAAAGACAGTTATAAATTCTCGCTCATTCGTGAATCCCTTCTGAAAATTTTATCGTACGCCCATGGTAAATGGCATTTCCACTCACATTTTTAAGGGAAATTAATTCCCTTAAAAAATTTCATCGTATGCATGTGGTTAATGGAGTTTTTTCACAAATTAATTAACCTCTTTTGAAAAGTAAATTTTACACTTATGATACGCGGTAACGAGCTCATAAGTTTTGCCGCAAGGAAGACTGGTGCTATGTTATGTGAAAGTTGAGACATCACCGTATTACGACCAAGCACTTTAACATTGCCCTTTTCTTCCACAATACTCGACCGATACTAGAAACGGGCGCTGTTGCGGTTCCAGTCTTCATCCTTACTAACATTTTTGCCCGAGAAATATTTCAGTCAGATTTAACTGGTTAAGTTATAGTTCAAGTGATACCATTTGGAGATATTCGATTGTGTTGAATAAGACTAGATTATGACCCCTGTATAAGTTGGACAAATTATCCCCTGATATATTACCCAATGAACGGAAAATAAGAACCAAACTCACTACAACATATCGGTCATAGGAGTCGGTTAAGCGGTGAAAGATAACAGTTACTTTGTGACAGACGACAGTTACGTCACCAACTCATTAGTTTCACTCTTACCAAAAATTGTTTAACGCGGGTGAAGAGGTTTTCACTTCAAAATTTTGCTTGCTCATTGCCATGAGGAGACAAAACATCGTAATGTTTATTAAATAAACTTCTCAATTGGTATGGTTCAGAATATTAAAATTGGAACATATGACAAAAGATCAGCCTGTATGTCTGTTTTTCATATTTTGTTTGAATATTCAAATTAGGTAAATCAAGGGCCAAATTGAATTAATGAAGGAGATAGCTTGACACGATGATAAAATGGTCTCATTACAAAAATCAAGTAATTAAAAATACGACAAGAAATATATTAATGTTGCAGCTATTTATTTTAAACATAAAGCCCTTTGAAACGTAGAAAGTAAATATTTCATTCAAGACATCAGGAAGCGATCGTTAGTACATGCTAGCTCGAACGAAACAAAAGGTTAAAGAATCGGTAACAACAAGACATTTCAGACAAGAAACGTTTCTAAAAATTAATAGCTTTTTGTTTTCTGTTTTCAGCTTCAAATGTAACATTCCGCTAGAAAGGCATATCACGTATAATCAAATTACACTCCAAAAAGTTTAATTGAAGTTTCTGGATACCGAATCGGTAATAAATTGAAAACGATTCTATACTTACAGCTTGCTCACAAAAAAACATTACGAATTCCTTGATGTCTTTCATAATTACTTTAATTTTAAATTTCTCTAGTAGAAAGTGTAGACAAGAAATTGTGAATAATTTAATCTAGCTGATAAAAAGAATGTCTGGAATTGAATCTGATGAGAAATAAGTGAGAAACACATTTATTTTTTGTAGCTTCTGTATTGGAGTTTATTAGAATTAAACAATCAATGAGAATTTCAATTTAGTCTGGTATTTACATTCCAGACTAGATACACTTTATTCCATGGCGTCTTGTCAAAAATCGACTTGACTACTCTTTTTTTTTTGCTAATGGCACTTTAGCATGGTAAATGTCGTTAGAACGTTAAAATGTGTAATGACCCTTACTGCTGATGAGTTCTTTTGTTCCCAGTATATCGGAACGACAAATATATCGGTAAACGTTGAAATCCTAAATTTTATATCCTTATACAAATCCAAGGTTTTCTCGACAAATGAAATTAATAATTCTACATCCATTTCTTTATTTATAATGCGTACAAAAAAATGACTTCTCTATTCAACGAACGCACCTCTTCCAAATTTGACTATTTGCAGCTCTTTGGATTGGTGTGAAAAATAGTGGGTATCTCATATTAGCGTGAACAGCTCAATTCAAATTAATTTACGAATTTAATGGCCTGTTGCACCGACTTACTAAATTTTGTGATGCACGGTTTTGTTTAATTCTAGTAACCCACATAGCTTTAACTGGCTTACGATTATAAACCTGGATTAGTTAAGTCTCTTTAACTAGTATGTTGGTGCAACGACTCCCAAAGTACATTCCAAGGATCTTGGCGTCTTATCATAGCAATCGCCTTTCCTAACATACAAACACAAAAATTCTGATGAAATGGCACAGAATAACATTCTAACACACAGGGGAAACCTTTTGGCACTTCCATAAGAAATGCATTGGTGTGAGGGTGACCGATTTTGATTTGAAATTGATTACAGTATCACTCACTCACTGAAAAAACTATCAAAATAACTAACTTTGCGAAAAAGAATTGAGCGGTTTGAATAGCTAAGCTCAAAAACCATGTGAGAGTTCTACTACAAATAAACGGGAATAGAACGAAAAAGTAGAAAGGAAACCACGTGGGAACTCTATAAACATTATCCTCAAATTCATAATATTGAGTTTAACTTATGCAAAATTGATGTGTGGAAAAGTGGCCTGGAAGAAACAAAGGAATGCTTTAAATGCTTGAAAACAAACACGTAAAGTATTTTTTTTGGTTAAGTCGTTTGTGGTCTTTTCGAATATGGGAACAAGTTTCCACAATTTTAATATACTGGGTCAGGTTTCCCACATAAAACATATCGCATGTTTTCTGGATTTTTATCATTATCAGTGTATACGGGATGATTCAATAGTCATGACCTCACATTGAAATGAGAACAATCGACCTCTTTATTTTGCTTACAAGTAAGACCTAAAAATGGGTTATTTTTAGAACCCCCTTGTCGATCTGGAATTACTGTTCGAGTATTTCCCTATCTTAATGATATACCCCGCATATTGGAAAACTCATTAACAGCCGCTGTGAATATACTGTATCAGTGGATAAAACCTTAGTGAAGCCTATTAACAGTACCGGACTAGAAATGTTTTACATTATTTTTGTTGTACAGACCCTTTCAGTCTTTTGCAATTTCTCATTTTAAATGTATATTCATAGGAAAAAAAACTAATTTATCATAATATTTGCAGCAAATGCATCGAAATAAAACTAAAAACTCAACAATTATGTGATAAATCAATGAATTCGGTGTAATTATTTAACAATTATCAACCCCAGCGATTAATGTACGCAGGAAACATTTCGAGCTCAAGAAGGAATGCTATCAACACGCTTCACTCTTACATGACATACATGCAACGTGCATAATTCAATCGCAATTACACGAAATAACAAGTAATTAGTACTTCTAAGTAAATAACATCAATGCGGAAAAAGATTTGATTTCACGCGCTCGTCAAAGATATCAGGAGTTGGAAAAAATGTTTTTATTCCTAAACTAAATTTAAGTACATATTTAAATTAATGATTATAATGTGATTAAGTGTCAAAATTTTGTGGATTAATATAAAAAAATTTTATTTGATTTTAATATAATGAGCTGGTTGGTTAATGTTATGGTTTACCCTGCAATACAATAAATTAATGAATAACTATGGTTTGGATGCATAAAAGATATATTTTTTAATTTAACAAAAGTATTGAATTGGTGTACATTGTGAATTGTTTCATTCAATTGGAACAAACGAATCGACATTCGTCAACACCTAATAACTGGTCCATAGGTTAATCTTGCTGGTTTCATTTTTTGCAAATGTCAAAGGTGTCTTGATCCTTCAAGTATATAATTAGCCACTTGACCTTGACCTCGACTGAAAAGGTAGAAGACATCTTTTGAACTTCTCATTCACCTGGAGGTGGAATCTGATATTGTCTACCCAATGCTGGACAAACCACAATATTTTTTATATTCTCATTTCAACGTTTTGGTAGCAGTTACCGTTATCAAGAATGATTAAGTTTTTTATATTTTGGCCCCTAGATTAGATTAGATCAGAAATGGAGTGGCTCTTTGTCTTATACCACTGCGACCTTTGCAGTTCTATTGTGGTCCTCTCTATTTTTAGAGCTCGATATCTAGCTTTCTTCTTTTTGTTAGACCTATTAGCCTGTAACATCCTCCCTTGCGTAGCTCTCTGCCCTCGGTTTTTCTTCAACGAACCTCACCCTTACTATGCCTTCGCACTCACACAGTATGTGCTCCGCGGTTTCGTCTTCTTCCTGGCAAAACCTACATAGGCTGTGCTAGGCCAATTGTGTGCATATGCTTCTTGAGCCTACAATGTTCAGTCAGCATTCCCACCATCATCCTCGTCGTTTCTCGACTTTGACATAGTAGGTCGCGTGACAGTTTGGCCGGAGGGCTTTTAAGAAATAGTTTAGCGTGCCTTTGTCCTGGGGTTTTTTGCCACCAGCGCCACGCCTGGTTGTTTATCCATTGGTGGATGCTCTCCTTGGTGAGGTTTTTTGCAATTTCACAGGAAAGTTCTGGCCCTATCATGACCTCAGTCGCTCCCTGCTTGGCTTATTTTATCGGCATTTTCATTGCCTTTTATTCCTTGGTGACCTGGCACACAGGCTAGGGTCACTCTACTATGACTACCTAGTCTGTCGAGGGCCTTGCGACACTCCCACACGTTGTCCGATATGAGCTTATCGCCTTTAGTGCTGCTTGGCTGTCGCAGTAGATGACGATTCTTTGGTTATCCACCTCCCGTCTCATCAACTCTTCTGCACATACATATTTATCCGCTCTTTCAATATTATGTGCGCCGAATCGCATTGAATTTGATGCACTTCTTTCCAAGCATTTTTTTAAATACCTGAGTCAAAGAACTCCCTATCTGTAGTATACTTTTTGTGTTCATATATTCGGACTTTTAATGGTCTAGATGTTTCACCTAAATAAAATTTGTCGCATTCAAAGGATATATGCAGGTTTTTTAAGATTGTTCTTGATAGTTTGGTTTGGTTTTTGTTAGTATAAATCTCAACGTATTAATAGATTCAAAGCTAGCTCGAATATTGAATTGATTACCAGTTTTTCCAATTTTTCCTAGTGTCAGATAGGGACCAAAATTTTTAAAAAACCTAAGTATTCCTAATAACGGTAGCTGAAGCGCTACGGTAACGTTGAAACAGAAATATAAAAAATATTGTGGCACAATTTCCCAACAAAAAGAATAATTAATACACTACAAGGAACATAAAGAAGACCGTGGATGATGATACATCAACCAAAAAATGTCTTCTATAACTAAACACATCATGATGCAAGTTATAATTTACTGGGTCAAGTGAAGCAATACTTTGGCTTCGCCGACTGTGGCCATCGGGGGCCAGAATTTTTGCAAAATAATTCAATAACATATTGGAATTATTAAAAAAAAAACTTTTCGTTCATTATATAAATATCTTTTTTTCTGAACACAAAACTTACTTGCATAGATCATGTCCAATATATATAATAAGATTTATCTGTCAAATTAGGCTATGTAGTTTGAATCATTTGAAAATTCATTACAGAGGCATGAAATACCACATAGATATGACTGCAACTTGAAGTCTCAGTAATATGGGTCAAACTGAAACTTTGATTCATTTAATACACTGCCAAGCAAAAAATTTAGGTCACTTTAAATAACTTGAAAACTTGCCAAGAATTTTAAAAATCAAATATATCGGCTCATATCTGCAACCAAGACTATCCGAGTCTTGGTTTTGCTTTGCTTATTACTAGCGTACAGTGGTCGTCCCTTACAATAATTTTGCTAGTTGATAATTGATTGTAAATTATTAATAATTTATAACCATGATGATCTTTAAGAGTAAAAAACAAGTAACAGGTAAAATGAACAAGACCAAGACTTTGTACGTAAGACCAAGACAAAGACCTAGACGATTTAAGCAAAACCAAGGCTATCCGAGTCTTTCTCTTGATTTGCTCATCACTCCTCTACATTTTAAATGAAGTTCGAATATTGTTATTGGGAATGAAATGAAGGAATAAAACTTAGCATTATTGAGAAATTGATAATAACAACGATACCTAATAACGTAAACTAGCCCATTTTGCATTAATGACTGTTGCATTTGACGAGACATACTGTGAATTATGACGAGGCATACTGTAAATTAAACTGGAGATTGCAGTCTGATCCATTCTATTCCACCCCTGCATTAGCAACTCTCTCAGGTTCTGGGCAGTTCTTGGGGCTGGTATATTCCTTGGGATACACTACCCTAACTCATCCCAGACATGTTCGATGGGATTTAGGTATATATAGACTGCACATTGTCTAATTAAACCGCCTAATTTCTACTTCATCTAGATATTAACTCATAAATCTGGCAGCGTGTGGTCTTGCATTATCATGCACATTCAAATCATGGGAGGCGCAACATGATCTGAGCTGTTAGAGAGCTACTATCTACGAAAACCAACTCTATACGTGTCCAAACCATAACAGATCCACCACGAAATTTACGTCAATACAAGCGGGAGCGTATCTCTCGCCGGGCCTTCTCCATACTCGTCGACGTCCGTCTGATCCATTGAGACAAAAACGCGACTCATCTGTAAAGAACTCGTTGCTCCAGTCTTCATCGATCCATGCCAAGTGATTTCAAGTAAAATCCAATCTTGCAATTTGATGCTGGTAGTTCAGCGTTGGCCCAGTAACATTAACATTATTTCTAAGCTCTTGATGCTGATTTCGCCGAAAAACTCGTGACTATTTTTCGCCCGGATCTGGGTCGTCTGGTTATAAGACCATTCTCCTAGTGGCGTTGGTACACATTTTGTTCAGCACAGAGGCTCTTATCAACAATTCTGGCGGTTTCACATATTTACATATTTATCCGCACTTAGTTGTATTGAAGCACTTTAGTATAATTTTTGTGTTCATATATTCGGACTTTAAATGGTCTAGATATTTCAGCTACATAAAATTTGTCGACAATAGTATCTAGAGGCATTGTGGTATAGTGAATGAGCACTTGAAACGTCATTATACACAATAAATCATACAACAAACAGGTTTTGGAGAAAATAAATTACATTTAATTAATTATGAAATATGAATGTTATATAGGACTAATTTGTGTTGTTTCACAAAGTCTACAAAATATGGTGTCAGAATGTGACAGATGCCAACTATCACAAGTAGCATATATCCAACAATATAACTTTCATCGCCTACTACACCTATGATTCCCTGAATAGTTTTATTTTCAATTTTTTTTTAAATTTCTCAAATTATTTGAAGTGACCTTAATTTTTTTTGCATTGTAATATAGAGGACTAGAGAATATGTTATGTTTTTAAAATTAAAAAAACTTAATGTAACTTAATTTTTAAATATATTTTTTTCAAACATGTGTGCACTAAATCAGAACCTCTTGTAATAAGAATTTTAAATAAATAATAATTATAATGAAATGAAATTTCTTCTCCCAAGTTCACATGGTTGTTTAACTTTAGTGTTATTGAGGTTTTGCAAACTAGGAAAATTAATAATCAAGAATTCTATATTTTTTTAATTTTCTTCTTCCCATTTATTTTTCTAACTATAAGTATAGCCCTACCTATAGCTATACTTATAATGAAGATCTATTGAGCCCCCTCACTTCTACCTAGTTCCCGAGAAAAGTCTCAGGGACTAGAAGCTTCTTAAGACCTATTGCCCGAGCGAATTTTAGGATGGCTTTAGTTTAGGTAAGTGTCCCTCTTCTATCCAGTAGTCTCCTAGATGTTGTGCCCTGGAATTCTGAATTGCTGTGCCATCAGCAAGTATGTGGATGAAGGTTCCTTCTTAGATACCACAGAATCAACATTCTTCTCCCCTCACCATTTTGACCTTTTCATGTGCTCATTCAGGCGACAATTTCATATCTTTCCATCATACCATCTTCTGGCATGGCCCAGGTCTTCTGATTCCTAAGAAACGAGGTTAGTTCCTGCATCACTTCGTACTACCATATGTAGTGGTGTGATAGTGAGAATCACTTCCTTGGCTACCGTTGGGCATGTTCTCATTGCTTCTTTAATGCATATGCAGGCTAGACTTTACATTGTGGAGATGTTTTCTCTCGTCGTCAATAGGCTAATTTCACCACTCCGTGCAATGTATATAATTTTATTTTCGTGTTTATACCACAGGAACTTACTGTATACAGTAAAACCTAGATACGTTGAGCTTTCTTTTCTAAGTGTCGGCTATTGAGATGGTTTTGGTGGGATTGATGTTAACTTCCTCTTGCCTGCACCAGCTATTTGTATAGTACAAACCCTTGTGTACGATGTCACGAAGGGATATCTGCATTCAACACGTTGAGCTGTCCTTGGTTTCACGTATTTTTCCCCGTCCCGCAAAGCCCAGAGAAGAACAGCTACTCAGCTCACCCACCAACGACACAGCTCCTTTGGGGAATTCATACAACCCATTGTGCGTTCCTATTAACGCTTGAAGCGTGTACACTGTACGATTCAATCAATGCGCGCATTGTTATCGCTGAGAATGCACCAACCTTATTAAATTATTACGTTCATTCCAGAGCATAAACTGTTTCTACTCTCGACTTGAGGCAGTTGATGTGTTTGATGCATTTACGCAATATACTCAAAAAAAGCAAACGAAGGGGATACCAAATTATAATCTAGCACGCCAAATCCAAATCTTACACACGCTAAAGATAAGACGAAGGACCTTATCTTAGAGGGCTGTAGATATTTTGCAGCTCTTAGCGTGATGGCGGCGATGGCTCTAACAGGCTGTGGACTTCGTGCACGGGAACGAAAACGTGATGATGATGATTACCTTAAACTTAAGACGTAACTTGCCTAGACGTAACTTGTGACGTGAACTTGAGGCGTAAACCTGCCAGCTGCAGAGCTGCGGAAAAAAGAGAAAAACAGGGATGAGGAACTAGAAAAAAACATTGAACATAAGGGACTGCTACAAAATAAATTGAATCCTAAATTTGCCAAATCAAGGATTTCAGAAAATGTTTGAGCGTAATGGTTGGTCGAAAATATTCTGAATTATGGAGGTGGATGGAAAATTCCAAAAAATTTAAAGCATTCACGGGATATTGTTCTCGAAAAAACCACGTTTTGGCATTTCAAAAACCCAAAAACATAAACATACGGTTAAGTATAAATATAATACAAGAACTGTATTATATACTCACGATACACAATCAAGAAATAACAAAAGGGCATAAAGAAAGTAATGGTAAACAGTAAACCACAAAAATATCATACGGAGGTAGGTACTATGACATATACGAGGACATAAGTTCCAGATAAATATAGATACAAAATTTACCTGCATCCAAAGATTATTGTTGGCAACAAGACAATACAGACTTCCAATGTTTACTCAACATTGTTTTATCTTGAAACAAAAGAAAAATGAAAATTCCACGTTAATAAAATTACTTAATAAGTTAAATATATATAAAACAAGAGAATTCTAAATTATTCAGAATCACTATTAGATCTGACTCGCAAATTATAACCACAACAATTATCAGAAAGTTGAGCAGGAGGCACATCATCAGGAAGATGTTCATCTTCATCAATACATTGGTTCTTTAAATCTGTAACATACCAGTTACCTAGATCATTACCAGATAGATCTTTCAAATTGTAAACTAATTTAGAAATAGCTCTGTTGACAACATATATTTAGGAGCAAATTTAGCTGCAAAATTATTAGATATGGATGAAAAAATATAATTATTTTTCCATAACCTGTCACCGACATAAAATTGCAAATCTCTCATGCGTTTTTTAACTTTTTACGAATATCTTCAAAAAGTTTAGGAATAGTTTAAACATCGTTAATCAATTGCAAATTATCTCCAGTGTTAATTATGTTATTCGCGTTTTCGGAAATTGCACTATAAAAATCTCCACTTAATGGATCGTTTCGAGCAAAATTTAGAAAAGCTGGGGAGTAGCCCGCGACGTCATGTTTCGCGGTTCTGATTGCTTGTGCAACTCTGTGTAGCGAAGTTTCCCAGTTATTACGAGACGAATTTTCATTAATATAACATCTGCTGTAACAATTGTTTTCTTGTTCGTTTTATGTGATTTGCTTGGGGATGATAACGAGCGATATGAAAAATTTGTTGCACCTTATATTGCGACATCAAATTCATAAAAAGGAAGGACGTAAAAACAGTATCATTGTCAATAGAAAAAATTTGTGGAACACCAAAAACAAGAAAAACTATTTTTCTATAAATTTCACAATGCCTGTAGCAGTTGCGTGCTGCATTGGATAAACAAGACAAAATTTTGTGAGCCAATCGGTAATTACTAAGACAAATCAACAAAACAATGAATCAACAGAAATACATTGCTATGGAGAAGTTATATCTTTATACTGACCCATGACACCAGCTTTAGGTATGTTTTGGGTTTTACAAGAACCACATACAGAACATTTATTAACGTAGCGAGATACAGAACTTCTAAGTTTTGGCCAATAGTAAAGTTCGGAAATACGAGAAATAGTTTTAGATATGCCTGAAGTCAATTCTATTAGGGGTAGGAACAAAAATTTCCTAATTAGATAAATTACTAGAAAGTATTTACGTCAATAATAAAAATTTCTGAGACAGAAAGCGATAAAGCATCACTAACCACCATAGTGACTACTTGTCTGTGATTTATTTCAAAATCAAACTAAGAAAGCCTAATAAAAGACGAGCTAAGTGACCTGAGGGATTCGAGAACGTTTCGATAGATATTGCAACGACGAGTGATCTGTCTCTAGAGTAAAATGTGTACCTTCAACAGAACCTCGGAACGTTTCAACACGAAAAATAACTCCTAAGAGTTCTTTGTCTGTTGTGCTATATTTCCTTTCAGTTTTATTCGAAGTACGACTTGCATAAGTAATTGGCTGTTCTATACCATCGCAATCTTGATAAAGGATTGCTCCAAGACCAGTTTCACTATCATTAGTTTGTATGATGAAAGATTTCGAAAAATCAGAACTTGCAAGAATAGGTCTAGAAGTAGGGCGTTTCTTAACTTCAATAAAAGCATCTTTGGCTTCGGTAGTCCAAGATATGGATTGACCTTTTTTTCTGTCCTAAAGAAGATCAGTGATTGGGGTATTTTTTGGGGTGAAATAATTCAAAAAGCAGAGACTTTCTCGTCATCTGTACGTAGACCAATTTAATCAACAACAAAACCTTAAAATTTAAGGAATTCCCGACCAAATTTACATTTTTTAAAATTGACAGTAAGATACAATTTGAGTTTCCACATGTAACTCAGAAGTAGGGGTGGCAATGATAATGTCGTCTAAATAAAAAAACAATACGGTCGAAGGCAAAGATATATAACCATGTGCATTAGACGAGCCATAGTTTTGGGAGCGTTGTCTAAACCATAAAGAGTAGTACGGAATTCCAAAAGTCCTCCACCGTATACAGCGAATGCTGACTTCGGGCGAGAAGATTTAGACAAAGGTATTTGTAGAAAAGCCTAAATAAATAGACGTCAAAAACATTGCGCTTCGGAGTTTACTGAGGATGATATCGACTTGCGTCCTAGGGTATGAATTTGAAACAGTAAACTTAATCAATTTGCGACCATCAAAACATACGCGACATTCTCCGGACTTCTTAAAGACAATAAATAGAGGTGAACACCAAGGGGAGTTCGAAGATTGAATGACTTGGAGATTTAGCATTTCTTCCACTTCATTCAAAAGAAATATTTGCATGACCGGAGACAAGGGATATTGACGCTGCACAATTGGCTTACCAGTACGACATTGTGCTCTATGAAATTAGTTCGACCAATACGGTCAGAAGGGGTCAGTGTAGTAAACAAATTTATAACCTTGTATAGTTAATATTTTTCAAAAGAGGTGAGACCAAAAACGGATTGAATTGTGTTGATGACACAGGTAGAGGACAAAAGAGAATACGACAAAATATGATAACTAATGCCTATCTTACATAGACTCAAAAAATACATACCCAAAATAAGAGAATTAATGATAGGTATAATTAAAATTTCAATTGTATTTGTGACATTATTCTTGGTAACGGGAAGAGTAATAAAACCCATAAATTGCTGTGGAACACCATCAGTAGTAGTGATACTTATTGAAGCATCATATTCGATAGGTAGGTATATGGAGGGAATTAATAAGTGGAAACCTTTGGTTTCCAATAACACTAGAATTGCTTCCAGTATCTAAACCAGTTTCTAAAATTTTGACAATCATATAAGGACGATTATCAATTGGTTTCTTAACAAACAAAGGACGAACATCGGTAGAAATAGAATTGACATTATTTTCACATATAATATTCACCCTAGGCGTCGGTAAAGCATGTAAGACAAATAATACAGGTAAATTAGTGAAACGGAACGACAACATATAATGGTTTGTCAAGATTTTCAGAACGGTGACAAGTAACGGAAGATGAAGTAGAAGGTGAAAATCATGAAATTAATTTCGACTTGTTTGATCGTTTGTGTTTTGGAGCTTCTGACCTCACTTCTGAAGTAATTTGCACATGACTGGAATCTGTTGCCAGGTTTTCTGGAAAACAAGAACGACAATTGGGCTTTGTAGTGTTTTTAGCACCACAACCATAACAAAAGATTGACTTAAGAGAACGACACTTTGTAAAACTATGACCAGATCTGCTACAATTCCAATCCACGGAAAAAGTAAGAGCAGAAACGTTAACAGAAGGTTTACTGTTCCACGAAGATATATCCCAACTAGCAAAGTTGTTTTATAATTTTTGGCTTATGTAACAATTTTAGTTTAATATTGATTTATTGCTGCTTCCAAGAATGCAACTCATTATATAAAGGTTCCATAATAGCCAGTTTAGCTTTTCGTTACAAAATTGTTTTATAAATTTATCACAAAAACAATTTGGTAACAAAATTATATAATATTCTATCTAGAGACATTTTTATTTGTTCGTCATCATCGGAATCAACATTCATTCTATTTACCCTATTGGTCAAATGAATTAATGACATCAGTCAAATCCTCAATAGTACTACGAATTTCAAAACGATAGTTAGGTTAGGTTAGGTTTATGGTGAGTGGGTCTATAAGGCCCTCCACTGCGACTCGCAAGAGTCTATTGTGGCTCAAAAAAAACGATAGTTACAAACTATTGAAAAACTGAAAAAAAATAATCAAACAAACAACTACCTAAAGAGATCTTCAAAACATAATAGTATGCACAAAATGTGAAAATTGATAATTAAATAAACATGTATTTAGTAATACCATGTACCAAAATTTATAAACCAAATAATTAATAAACCTGTTAAAATTTCCTTTACTGAAATAATTAACGAAAAACAACAACCAATATTTCACCAGTTATGTTAACTTCAACAAAGCTAAAGAGTAAAAATAGGTGAACCCAAAAAAGTTAACTATAATTAATAAAAGGCAAAAGTACCT
Source organism: Lochmaea capreae (assembly GCA_949126875.1). Classification (NCBI taxonomy): domain Eukaryota; kingdom Metazoa; phylum Arthropoda; class Insecta; order Coleoptera; family Chrysomelidae; genus Lochmaea; species Lochmaea capreae. Next base: position 7,673,834 of record OX421404.1, on the reverse strand, counting down.
AAAAATGGAATAGAATAATGAAAACCAAAAGTTACGGGGAGTAGTCAAAAATGAGTTACCTGGGATACCTGATAAAAAAATCAACAAACTTTAATATTGATTAAACACACCATCTCAGCAAATAGCTAAAAATTATTTAATTGGGCGCCAATTTCTAACTTAAAAGGCCCAAGGCTAGAGCACTCGGCACCAATTAAACTATTTTATTCGCTATCAGTGGGATGGGATTATTAAATTGGACGCCACCAGCTTTCTAATCGAACGAAAGCGATGAAATACGAAAGCAAAAGGTGGAAAGCTGGGAACACCTTCTAAAAATTAACGTAGTTACTTTAAAAAAATAAAATGAAATGAAACTACTTATTCCCAAACAGGTGTATCCATTTTAATAAATATTGAATAATCTATACAAAATTTGAAGATATTAAATATTTATTGAATTATCCAAAAATTCGCATGAAGTGAATACTCAAAAAAACCAAACGAAAAAGATACCAAATTATAATCTAACACGCCAAATCCACATCTTACACACGTTAAAGATAAGAAGAAGAAACTTATCTTAGAGGGCTAGAAATGTTTTGCAGCTCTTAGCGCGATGGCGGCGATTGCTCCAACAGACTGTGGACCAAGTGCACAGGAACGAGAACTTGATGATTGCCTCAAACTTAAGACGTAACTTGTGACATAAACGTAAACTTGCCGGCTACAGAGCTGCGGAAAAGAGAGAAAAACAGGGTTAAGAACTTAGAAAACACATTAGGAAAGGAGCGAATATATAGAACAGATCGGGCAAAAAAGAAGCTTATGCTATAACGCATACAAAACTCGAACTCCACGTGTTAAAATACAACTTTTTATTCTATCCGTTTTGTTCTTTAAATATAGAAAAAATGCAAATTAGCAAATAAGCAATAAATATAAGTAAGCAGTAAGCACTACACTAGAAAATAGCCTGGTGAAAATACAATAATTAACTTACCAACCGGACGATAAAAAATTGGTCACCAATAATAATTTAAAAAAATGTATTTAAATGTTGCCTTCTTAATGGCAGTTCGAGGAAAGAAAGAGTCCCAATCGAAACTTGGAATTTCGAATATCTAAAGACAAAAATGGAAGAGGGAATTGATAAACATTAATGTTTTATTTTGGAGTGACTAGTGCGACGAAGTTGAATTCTTTAAATTTTGTATGTAATGTTATGTAATATTATTTTTTATTTTTGCTTATGAGCAATAAGTCTCAGGGAATTTCTTCTAAACGCTCTTTACACGTATTTTTGAGATACCATTTTTATTTTCTGATTTGTCAAAAATACACTTATCCAATAGTTTGAAAATGCTATTTGAAATTGGTTTTTCACAGTAAAATGTAGGACTGAATAATATAAGACTGAAGCTAAATGTTGAACGTTACCAATATCTATTTAATAATAATAAATGCTTTTATTGGCTTAACTCACAGTTCATACAGTTTGCCAAATGGCAGGGTTCAAATTTCTTGAATAAATCAAGAATTTGCTCTTCCACTCAACCAGTTACCGAATACTTATTACACTATACCTATGAATACAAATCAAAAATAAAGACAAACTAAAAAAAAAGTCAAAAAATAATAGAAACAAAAAATATAAATAGTGAGAAGTTCATTACCAAGAAGAGAATTATAAATCCATTATCATTTAATATTAATATTCTGCGTAGAAACCAGAAATTACAAGTTTCATGACAAAGGAAACAATAATACTATTTCAAACGAAACCAAACCAAAAGTCTCCAACCATCTCCATCCCAACAAAAAATCTGAAACCGATAATTATTTCGATATTAAAAATAATGAAACAACCATCAACCCCGAACTCCCAAACACCCCCTATCAAAGTGGAACCACTCAGAAACCTGCAGCATTGTTCAGCACAGGCCGTTTTACGATTTAGTGGACTGTATTGAAAATGTATTATTTAACTTGTAGATATTTATTGTATAAACTAAATATCTACTCAAAAGGTTTTTATTGGAAACTGACAACGACTGTCAAATTATCATACCAAATATCAAGGCGTCATGGATGCGTTCCTTGCATCTATCTATGCTCTACAAAAGTGCATGGGCGTTCTGTCTTTAACATAACTGGGGGGGCACAAAAAATTTTGGGAAAAACTCCACCAATTAATCACTAAGTTTTCAATTTTTGATTTACATATTGCAAATTGCATAAAGAAGCAGTTACAATAAATTATCATAAAATTCCATAAAAAAAATAAATAGGACAACAGTGTGTAAAAATTAATTGCTACAAGGTAACTTAACCTAAAATGCACGACGAAACATGAAACATATTATTGAGAACACATTTGCTTCACAATGTGATGAAAAGAACGATAAAATTAATTTATTGGTAACACGGCTATCTTAGTTACAGACCTCGAGTAAGTGCATGTGCGAGTCTTCACTTTCACAACTCTTACCTTACCATCTTTGCCAAAAATTATGTCTTCAATTCTAGCCATTGGCCATTTTAAAGATTGCGAATTGTCTTCTTTAAGAAAAACTAACATCCCTTTTCGTAAATTTGGATGCTCAAATTTCCATTTAGGCCTATTTTGGAGCAAATTGAGATAGCTTTTGTGCCATTTATCCCAAAAGTGTTGCTGCATTTGGGTACACCTTCTCCAAAATTTCAACCTATTAGACGGAGCTCGAGTTATATTAGGTTCCGGATATGAAGTTATTGGAACACCTATTAAAAAGTGTCCTGGCGTTAAATAAGTTATATCTGAGGGGTCATTAGTAATTTGAGTCAAAGGTTTAGAGTTTAGTATACCTTTTACTTGAATAATTAATGTATTCAATTCTTCATATTATGTGAGCATATTGTTGGCTAAAACCCTTTTCATGTCATACTTGTCGCTTTTGACACCAGCTTCCCATAACCCACCAAATGGGGAATAACTGGGAATGAAGTTGAATGTTATTTGTTCTTGTAAAGTATAATTATGAATTTCTTTTTGATTCATGGATTGATAAAATTCTTTTAATTGATTTGAAGCGCCTTTAAAGGTTGAACCATTGTCACAGAAAATTTGAATCGGTTTCCCTCTTCTGAAAATAAATCGTTTAAGTGCGTTTAAAAAATTTTCAGTTGTCATATCGGAAACAAGCTCCATATGAACTGCCTTTATTGAAAAACAGACGAAAAGTGCAATGCATGATTTTGAAGATACGACCTTCCGTAATCTCGTAATCTCTAGATTGTTTGATGTAAAATGGTCCGCAAAAATCTATGCCAACATTTTCAAACGGACGGGAAGCATTTACTCTAGGCTCTGGAAGAGATTCCATTAACTGTTTTGAAAGGATAGCTTTATGCCCGAAACAAGTAACACATTTATAAATATTTCGTTTAATCTCTCGATTACCATTAATTAGCCAATATTTCAGATTAAGGCTACTAATGATTTGTTTTTGGCCTGCATGTAACAGTCTTGAGTGTTCTCTTTGAATGATTAAGTTTGTTATATGATTATTTTTGGGTAAAATGATAGGGTGTTTCTGATGATATATTTGCATTTTGCAGTCGTCCTCCAACACGAAGGATGTCTTCTTGATCAAGAAAGGGATTTAAGCTATTCAAGTTAGATTTATACTTCACTTGATTCTTTAATGACTTTATTTCATTCGAAAAACAAATTTGTTGCTCATGTTTAATAATAATCTTTAAGGCGAAATTCAATTCCTTCACAGTTGGATTTTCAGAGGTTTTGTTTTTATATTTAGCATTTGAATAAAATCTGAATATATAAGCTACAATTCTTTGCAACTTATCAAGGTTTGAATAATTCTTAAAAAATGAAACATTAACCAGAACTTGTTCATGGAAGACTTGAGCTCGTAATTCAGGTTAAGGATTGGGCTCAATAATGTCCAAATTGCTGTTATGTTGAAAATTAACATTGGAAAGTTCATTAGAACCCGCAAACCAAAGATTGGCTTTGCTAAGCTCATGCGGCTGCAATCATCTGGAAATATAATCGGCTGGATTGCTTTTTCACTCAATATAGTTCCATTTAAAATTTGAAGTGAGGTTTTTTATTTCCACCACTCTATTTGCAACGTATGGATTTAACTGTAAAGGCTCTTTTTTGATCCATGCAAGAACTACTAATGAATCTGAATAAAGATATACATTGAAATTTGCTATCCTTTCTAGAATACCAGTTGTCACCCTTGTTTTTGAAGTTAATTGAGGGAGCAACTCTTGATTAAGAACAAAGGAAAGATGTGTAAACTTGATCGGCAAAGACTGCCCTGATGTAAACCACACCACCATATGCTAAGAATGATGCATTACAATATCCTAGTAGCTCTATTTTAGCTGCGTTTAAAAAATTTAGTTTTCTTGGAACGGAGATTGTGGGTATTTCAACAAGATTTATAGCAAATGTATGCCATTTATTTGAAAGATCTTTTGAAAGTACATCGTCCCAATTCAAGCTACGTAGCCATAGCTCTTTCATAAAAAGTTTTGCTGTAAGAATTACTGGACCCGCGAATCCTCAAGGATCATAAAAAGATGAAATGAAACTTAGAACATGTCACTTTGTAACATACTCATTTGCACATATTTTGGGTGTAATTATTTCAAAGTTGTCCAATGTATTGAAGTTTATGCCCAACGTTTTTACGGTGGAGATGTGATTGTTGATATGTATATTTTCAGAGCACTGCTCTTTGGCAGAGAGGATATCATTGATGTGTTATTTAATAATGCATTTGAAGCTAATGGAAATTTGTTTTTATTAATTATAGCGAGTTCATGAAGACATCGAGTAGCTAAAAATGCGCTACTTTTCAAGCCATATGTAATAGTTTGTAGTTGTAGACATTGAATCGGATCGTCTGGAGATGATCGCCATAAAATATTATGCAAGCACCGATGCTTGGGATCAACCCACACCATTCTATACATTTGTTCAATGTCACAAAGCAGCGTGCATTCAAAACTTCTGAAACGGACCAAAACTTTAAATAGTTCTTTTTGGACTACTGCCCCATTATATAAGATGTCATTTATTGATATATTTGCCTTACTCTTCATGCTTCCGTCAAAGACTACACGAAATTTTGTGGTAGTTTTATCTTCTCTGATTACAGGATGATGTGCCATGAAGTATGCTTGATTATTGATCAAGTCATAATTCTTAATATCAAATATTTTGGCATGACCCATCTCTACATATTCATTTATAAAAATTGTATTTTGTTCCAAAAGAGGAGGATCTAATTTGAAACGTTTTTCTAGATTTATAAACCGTTTTAGCGCAACAGTGAATAAATCTCCCAGGTTGAGGGAAGACAATTCTTTTTTAAGCGGAAGCTCAACCTGAAATTTATTGTTAACTTTTGTAACTGAATATGACATATTTCACTCGAAGCGGATCTGCCACTCTTATAATTTTTTATTGAAAACTTCACCTTATGCGCATTGATATAACGGACCGCACTCTTAGTTAGTTTTTTATAGAAGGCTAGCCAAGCCCTGTCATTCTTTAAACTTCACAAAACATTACATTGAAAGCATATAATATAAATCCTAAAACCAAAACGCCTACCGAGTAGTTCAATTGCATATTCCACCCATAGGTAGATTTTTTCTAATCCAGCTTATCTAGAGAATAGTCTAATATATTAGGGATCACAATCCAGCCCATCGCTAGAGGTGAAATACTATCTACTTCCCTTGTTTGGGTCTTACCTACTCGAGAAGTTCGGGAGAAGTTATTATACTTTTTTTTTTCGTTAAACTGTGTGAAATAGTTTTATATCGACTATTTCTCCTGTTTTGCTACCTTCTACAGCGGTAACAAAGAGAAAAAGAAGGTAATTTTTTATTATTACACTATTTTGAAATTGTTTTTTTTTTATTGAAGCATACAGAAAAATTATATTAGCGACGAATCTTGGAATATAGTGGAAAAAATAATATGGAGAATATTGTTCCAATTCATACACCGAGAAGTGCAGTCTTGGCAATCGTCCTGTTAAACGATTATTCAAATTTCCGCATATTAAGCCGTTTTCTTCAGATATGCTTCCCCAGTCGCTATTATTGTTGCTGATTTTTGAAGGACAATAGACAGACAATATTTTAAACTGTAAATATTTATTAAAATTAATCTCAGCAGAACATATATTGATGTTAGTATTTGCTTTAATGTTGATATTAGTTTTCTTAAAATTAATGTTTACCTTTGTAAGTATTGCTGTACCTCCAAATCCGCCCTTCCTATCAGTTCTAATTAGATTATAACTTTGAAAAATGATGATTTTTTTCAAACCACGTTTCAGATATAACGCAAATATGCATCTCGTGTTCTGACAGACACTTCATCAAACTATATTTTTTTGCAATTGCCGAGTGCGTATGCCATTGTAATATTTTAATTTTATTGAGCATTGGTATTTTTTGACTGATTGATATTCATTTTATATAACCTATCTGTTACAAATTTAATGTAGTTCTTCAAATGAGCCAGTGTCTTCCAAGATGTTTTTGAAAACTTTGAAAAACGTTTGAATAAATGTGGTATCAGATTCTTCTTTTTACTGCACGGTTCTACCTCCATATTTTTATTTGTACTATTATTTTTCATTTGAAATACTGGTTAACTAGAACCAAAAGATCTGGGAAACGTGAGTACTTGTGTGATTTCTTTGTTGGGTGATTGTATCCTACGTTTTTTCATTTGTGTGGTCGTGTGTTTGCTATGTCGTGTTGAGGGTTTTTATGGTGTTTTCGTTTCCCTTTGTGTATCGTGTTGTTTTAGTAAGTAATTCAAAATTTTCCGGCTTATTATCAAATACATAGACTATTATTGCTGATTTCACTAATATATCAATTATCAGACCAGTTTTTTGCTCCTATATAAGTTACATTATCACCAGATATAAATTGTTTTTCAAACAAACCATTTTTATGTATCATCTTATGATCGTTTGATTCACAATAAAAACAAGATCTCTGCATGAATGAATCTCTTCCCTTTTTTCGCCACTTCGCTAATTTGTATCTGGAGTGTTAGTGCTTTTACATTGCTTGGCCATATGGACATACCCCAAGCAGTGGTAACATTGTACTACCTTTTGAATATATTTTTCCACATGGCATACAAATGGGGGTGATACCTTACCCTCGAATGACACTAAACCTGTTTGCCTTGGTATATAGGTTGCTTCTTGATCAATATTAATTTCACGTTTAAATCCACAAATACTGGTGAGAGCGTTTGGAGACTTAATATTCTCCAACAAATATTCGTCACGAAATATGGTATCTACTTATATGTCAAGATAACACTCTCAACTTAAATATGACAATTGTAACAGGAAACTGTTATTAAGTAAAGAAAAAAAACTTCTTTAATGACCTCTGTCCTTCCAATTAGATTATTGGGTATGAATGCATTTAATAGCTCATCTTTTAAATTTTCGTTTTCTATCAACAATATCAACATATTAGCGCCTTTGATGGTTTCAACCCCTACCCTAACTCTATTTCTACCTATGTTTTGTATTTTGGGAAGGTTTTGAACTTTATGCAATATGTGTTATTATTAATGTTTTCGATGGATACGTAAACTTTACCAATTGAATAAAAATTAAGCTTGGCAAGCTTAAACTTGTTTGTTACTTGTACTGAAATACCTGTCGCTGTTTGACTAAACCAGCGTGTTTCTTTATTATTTTGTTCATTATTTCCCAAGCTTTTGCTTTCCTGGAATGCTGTGTGGTATGTTGAATTATAACGCTCATTCCTTGTGTTATCATTATTGCACAAATCTAAAGTTCTCCCTTTGTCTGTAAATAATGAATTTTATTATCCGATTCACTAACTGGATTGACCGTCTCAATGGAATTGGAAATCTTAACAAAAACACTTTGTTAATGAAAGGACTAATTTAAATACATCTTAACTGATTGACTGTTAAATCCGCATTGGATGGTGGTTTGATTACCTAGAATAATTAACAAAAAGAAAAATAGGCATATTGTATGCTCTACTCCAGTAATTGACTTTAACATGTATGAGGTGTTTGCCATCATGCCTGATAAATATAAAAATATGCATAAGTGACTATTTTTTTTGCATGTACCAGGCATACTTTGGTATTAGACCGGGAGATGGCTGTATTTTGATAAAATTTCAGGTAGTAGAAAACATATTGTATGTAATTCGTTTGTGAAGTCTCTTTTTGACTCATGTGATCGTCGCATTCGCCTTCGGCTCGTGCGATAATATTCACATTTTTCAAAAAAGGGTTACTTCACACAGTTGTTGCATAAATAACTATTATTCGACACGTTTAAAAAATACGACTGTAAAATTGTATTGTATTATGTTTGTTTTGATGCAGTTCTACCTAAGAAAAAATTATTCCAGATTGTAAACATGGGGCGGACGACTCTCGAACATAAGTCAAAATGCTAAAAACAATTTTTTTTACGATTTGTACCAGTATGGCACTTGGATTTTTGGAAATGATTATGATACTATTTGACCATTACTATATTTGCCATACTTCTAGTATCCTAATGGAAAAATTTCGCTGTCTTAGATTTTGCTTTGAACAACCGCTACGTATTATAAATTCCGTTAACACAAAGTATAATTGGGCCTCTTAAATCAAACAATTGTTTGTTTTGAATCTTTGCAGCTATGGGATAATTCAACTTAGGGCCATCTAACAACACCGAAAAAAGAATTGTGTTCTAAATATTGTATCTCCCGGCACCAATCATCCAATATTGCTACTTTATCAACGTACCATTTAATGGCTCTATATAATGCTTTCACCACAACACATGAACCAAGCAATTATTTACTGTTGAAAACACCGATCCAGATCAGTCTTACTCTGGCTCAAATCCGGATGGTAAGTCAATTTGAAATAAAGTTTTCATTAAACGGCATAAAACAGTATAGGTCCTACCCTAACTTTGTAAAATGCACGAGAAATAAACTATTTTTCATATTTTGTTTGAGTGTCCTATATATAGTCATGAAACAAAATACATCCTGCCTGCAAAGTTTGGAGACATAAGAAAATGCTGTGAGTAAATGTAAATATATCTGAGGGAAAAACTATAAGCTGCTACATTAGGAACACTCAAATTAAGGTCGTTTATACTTGATGAAATGTATTTATTTTTCAATTTTTCATTTTAATTTTTTTATTTTAAAGTTACCATCTAGTGAACTTGAAATATTCGTATACTATTATAATATAGGTCAGCAGTGCACCCCTAAAATAACGCATAGAAAATCGAGGTAACCGACCACGATGAGGTGCTATTGCCTCAAAGTATATCGTCTTAGCTTTTGCCGGAAATCATCTAAATACGACCATTTACGACCTTCTTAAAAGAATTTTACCTGAAATGAAACCCAAGAACAGTCGACTGACAAGGCAAGGGCGGGCCATCAGGTTTGTATCGGGTGTATGATAGCTGCATTGAATTCATTTTGCAGTATCAAATATTCCGTTTTAGCGTGGGTTTTCAAAGAGCTTTCTATACGAGTATTATGAGTTATGATTAATGTTGCGTCGAAAACACGTCATTAAATGCAAAGCAAATTGTGAAAAATGTGTATGATTGTTTTCTAAGTAGAGGATATATTAAACAAGAAGCTTTAAAAGAAACCTGCTTATTCACAAAGACACCAATATCCTCTATAAAGGATATTATTAAAAGTGAAAATTAAGTGGAAGAAAAAAACTTAATGATGTCAAATCTTATCGTCTGGACAATGGCCAACAGGATATAATAAGAAGAAAAATATATTCCCATATTGTTCCTACTTTGGACAATCTTAAAAGGAAGCTAGAAGAAGATGACACCAATATAAATATTAGCCGGGCCACCCTCCATAGCGTTATTGGTAAAATGGGAATCACATATCGTAAAATTAACAAAAAACAAGTGGAATCGCAAAGATTGCGCACTTGGAGATTCAATTTTCTTCAGGACATTAAGAAGTACCGATCCGAAAACAGATCTATAATCTATCTGGACGAAACATGGTTTAATATACACGATACAGTTTTTGAGAGGATTGGTTGATTCCAGTAAAAACTGTAAGACTAAGGTACCTTCAAACAAAGGAAAGCGCATAAGTATCATTTGGCTGTCTACGAAGAATATTGAGGATTCAAGCTTGGATTATCATGAAGATACAACTGCAGAACTTTTTGAAAACTGGTTTCAAAATCATCTTATGAAAAAATTTCCAGACCACAGTGTAATTGTAATGCATAACGCAAGCTACCACAGCCCCAGTACAGCACGTTATAAAAATTGAAGATTTATAGATTCATATTCAAAATAATATAAAGCCTATTGTAATTAACCTCAATGATAAGTCTGACAGTGAAACAGAATTAGATTTAGAATAATATTCAACCATACCTGGTTATAGTTTATTTAACTCAATACTATTCAATAATCTCTCATTTAGGAGAAAAAAGAAGAAAAGTTTAGAGAAATGGTCTCCACATATCAAATAAAAAACAAAGGATGTATAATAAAAATACAAAAAGATAGATATTTGTGAAATTGATCCTTTTTAAAATAATTTTAAATAGTCTGCTACTGGCGATCTCTTCTACAGCAGCTATTGGCCAAATGATTTATTGCAATTGGCCCATTAATTTTATGATTGCCAGCAAAAGCCAAGACGATATATTTTCAGACAAACTATACAGTAGGTGCATTGAGTTATTGCAAACAAAAAAACCTCAGTGATTTTGCGTACGAGTGGTCAGTTATTTGTTATCAACAAACAAATCACAAAATAGCGAGGAATTAATAAATAGATACCGATAACACATGCCTTATATGTTTTGGGCAAAAATTAACAATTTCATTTTTGCTAAAAAGGCTTCCGGGCGATTTAAGGTCGACAAATCAATCAAAATCGTAATTTTGAAAAACAAATTTCCGGGCTTTCACCAAGCTTTTTGAACTTTTCGGTTCTCAAATTACTCGTTTATATATTATTATTGAATTTCCAGCCATTTTGTGTTGTATTGAACGATTTGATATTTTGATTAAGACCATTCATTCACTTGCCATTTCACTCGCATAACAATACTGCCTCTGCTGGAGATATTTTGTCAGCTGCTATATTCTCAATAGCTGCAACTGTATAACTAAAATCATTTATCGTCAATATCTTCTGTCCACAAAAACCTTTTTTTTGGGGTTATCAGGTGAATAAATAACATTCAACCATTTTGTAATTATATTCAAAGTTTTTTCAGGTGCGGCGCCTGTGAACAGTCAACCGGCAGACAAAGAAACAGGTGAATTGGTAAAAATTACAACTTTATTAGTGGTTAATTAGACTTGGTTGGTAAAGTGTTGCCAGGGTAAAAAAAATATAGCATACAAATAGAAGTCTCAACGAGTAATTTGAGTGATTCTTTAACCTCAAATCGCCCGGAAGCATTCTTCGTAAAAATTACAGGAGTTGAGAAGTATTTATAATGTTCCCAAAATATGAAAAAAAGTGATCTCGGTATTTATTTGTTGGCTTCTTGTTATTTTGCAATTAATTTGAGTTTTTTTTTGTTTGCAATAGGTCAATGCACCTACTACAATCGGTGTCATCCTAGCACCTCTTTATAGTCGCTTACCTCGATTTTCTATCCTTTATGTTAGGGGTGCACCACTGACTCAATATACCACAATTATTTTAATATGTTACATCACCCCTAGTCTTTTCAGTTCACAAATCAATTTATATCATCCGTTCAATCTTGAACCCGCGCTGACAGACTTGCCAAGTATGATGAACTCTCCCCTATCCTTTTTCTCAGTCTCAGATACCTTCTTCAGTCCTTTCCTTCAAGAAATTTGGGACATCCTCAGGCGATAGTTATAGAAAGTCTTCCTCTTCCATTCAGTAATCCCCAAGTGTTGTGCTCAATTAGATAAAGGAGTTTCAAATATGATATAGTTAACAATTGACTAGGTACTAGTTGTTGTACAAGCTGCTGTTATATGTTTATCAATAAAAAATTGATAGGAGAAAATACCTAATATTATTATTTATAGGTATTTTCTAGCGCGTTAACTGGAGGGATTTACAGTAGCTGTGATGGTTGTATAATTTCCTCTCCAAAGTGCTTCCGTCTGAGTCCTTGTAAGTTTTCACAGAAGCAGAGTACGTGAGTAGGTGTTTCAGCGTAGAGTTCACATTTTCTGCACATAGGTCCACTAGCTTTGTCCATTTTGTGCAGATGTTTCCTCAGGGAGCAGTGACCAGTCAACAGGTCGGTAACTGTCTTCAAATGTCTCTCACCCAGTTTCATCAGCCTGGACAAGAGCTCCTTGTCTACCTTATTCAGTAAACTTTTTGTATGGAGGAGTCCTTGTGTCAGCCTCCATTTGAGTTGGTGTTCCCGATTAACATTTTCTTCCTAGGTCCACCAGTGTCATGTTTGGTTGGGAACTATCGATGAATTAGATGATTTCTCCAGAATTACCTGGATACATCACCTGTTCCCTGACATCGTAAGGATATCAAAAGAGCGTGTTGGCTTTATATTGCATAAACAATTGACTGTGAGAATGCTCTGTTCAAAGTGACTGCCGCGTTTGCTCTTTGTTGACCAAAAACAAGAACGTGTTAATGCTTCTAAGAAGTGTTTGGATGAAACATGGATCCATCATTTCACTCCGGAATTAAAACGATCGTCATCTGAGTGGACAGCAACTGGAGAACTTCGTCCAACGCGCCTGAAAGCACAACAATCAGCTGGAAAGGTTATGGCCTCGGTATTTTGAGTTGTACGTGGTGTAGTATTTATCGACCATCTTAAAAAGGGAAATATCATCAACAGTGAATACTATATAGCGTTATTGGAGCGTTTGAATGCCGAAATTGCAAATAAACGTCCGCATATGGCGAAGAAAAGAAATTTGTTTCATCAAGTCAACGCACCGTGTCACAAGTCAATCAAAATAATGGCAAAACTACATGAATTGAACTTCGAATTGCTCCCACATCCACCGTATTCACCAGATTTGGCTCTCAGCGTTTACTGGCTGTTTCGCAGACCTGAAAAAAAATGCTCGCCGGTAGGAAATTTCCCTCGATTGAATAGATTATCGCTGACACTGAGGCCTATTTTGAGGCTAAAGATAAATCGTTCTACAAAAGTGGTATTGAAATGTTTGATCGGCGCTGGAACGATTGCGTTGTTCTTGATGGAAACTACGTTAATGAATACAATTTTGAACAAAGCAAACGTCACACTTTTTTATCGTTAGGCCCGGGACTTTTCAGCCCATGTGTTAAGTCTCCCGATTTCAGCCTAGGAGGGCTTGTTTTTGGATTGCAGTTAATATATTCACTGCAGAGGACACTTCTGTCCTTCTCCACCAGACTATTGTTCCACAGGTGATCGTAGGTCTTATTACAGTTGTTCCCATTACTTTTCTGCGTTTCCAGAAATGCCTTGTCGCCCTGGTAGTAATTTTTCCACATGTGTTTTCCAGTTACTTTACTTTGCGGCTACTTTACTCTTCTATTCGTAAATCAGCAATACCAATCACATCTTACTTCCATAAAACAGGACCCAGAAGCTATATCACTTCAAAATATAATAACTATCCATTTCCAGATAATTTCAGAGTGGTTCCTTATTTTTCTCTATGGACCTTCACATACTCGTCAGTACATCAGTACAGGTCCGACGTATACACCAATAATTGGAAACTATTTATGTAGCCACGAAGTGACACAAACCCAATATTCATAAGGGCAACCACTCAACAATTTGTTTTTTACTGACCATCGAAATTTGTAGTTCATAAAACGTCAATTATCGTGTATACGGGAACGTTCAAACATTAAAAAGACTATTTTTGAATACACCGGTGAAGTTACATTACTAAAAATTTACCTCCAGGTGTTCCAAGGGATACCCTCACAGTTTGGTAACCAAAAGTCCAATAAAAAATCGATCCTAAAAATGTACGCTTCTGACGTATATCAAATGTTAATAAGCAAAAATAGCCCCTTTGCCGACCTTTCCAAACTACGGAAAATTGAAGGTCTGTAATGATATTTAGTATTTTAGATATTTAGTAATAGGATATATTTCACAATTTCCTCTATCAAGTGCATCGACTTCAGGTGTAGTATTATTGACTTGTGTATACTGTTTAATCAGCAATAACACTGTTGCTACCTGAAGTACTTTGCGCTGATAGATCGAATTTGATATAACGTTTTAGGTTAAATGAATTATTGTAGAATTATTATAATTTGTACATTGAACGAGTAGAGATGTAAATAAATTGGGTTTAGTATAAAAATGAGTTTAAATTATTAAAGTACAAATAAAGAGAAGTTAGTTTATCACATGGCGACCCTGCCAGCCGGAATTTAAAAAAAAAAAAAAAAAAAAAATAAATAAATAAATAAAATGAGAATATGAAGTTGTAAGAAAATGGGTGGAAATACTTATTCAAAGGAAGAGAAAGAAGAAATTGTTATAGCCCAGTCAGGAAATAGCGGAGGACAGACAAATAGTCCAAAACAAAATGGAGGTGTTTCCATCAAAGAGATATTGGAAATTGGAGTTGTTATTATAGCAGTTGCAGTTGTCATCTTTTATTTATATGGAAAGTGTAAGAAGCGGCTTGAAAGGAAGATCCGAAGAGAGATTACGGCTAGTCAAGAATTAGTGTAAAAGTGACGGTTAAAGTAAGAAAATTAACAAAATGTGCGTGAAAGTGTAATGCCGGTTTGCAACGAACTTAAATACTTGCTTGAAGAATTAAGAGTATTTTATAGGAACTTAAATAAAGACCCCGTAGATAGAAGGACAAATTTAGAAAATGTACAACGTAAGTTTGTTAAACTAGATAAGCTTAGAGATAATTTCAATGATTTAAAACGGTTAGTAAATAATGCAGCTTTTGAGGATAAAGATAAACAAGGCATTTTAACTTTGGCAGATTCAATTCAAAAGTATTTGAAAAATATTGCTGAAATTTTACAAGATAGATTAGCAAATGCAACTGAAGGTAATAATTCAAATTCAGATTTAAATGCTAAAGAAGAAAACATGTCAGAAAAATTTGATTTGAAAACTGCCACAGGTTTAATTCCTGTTATGAACGGAAATGAAAATGTAACAAAAAGTCTCATTGATAACATTGAATTATACGACTCATTACTAGATGCGAACGGTAAAAAACTTTTAACAATTTTTGTTTTAAAGACACGTCTTTCAGAAAATGCAAAAATTAGATTAAAACAAAATTATGATACAAATAAGGATTTAACTTCCGATTTGAGATTGCATTTCATTACTAAAAAATCAGTTTCAACTTTATCAAATCAATTACATAATGCTAAACAAAATGGGAAATCAATTGATAGTTTCGGTAGATATGTAGAAGAATTACTAGTTAATTTAACGATTAGTGAAGCCGATGGCAATGTAGATTCAATGGAAACTTTAAAAGTAGTTAATGAAAAAATTGCAATCCATGCATTTGCGAATGGTCTACAAAATAACGATTTGAAAACCATAGTTAAATCTAGAAATTATACTAAACTTAGCGATGCCATTCAGGGTGCACAAGACGAAGAAATACCCAAACAAAACATGTTTTTCATGAAAAGTCATAATTCCTCAAGTCGGGGTCAAAGAAAAAATTCAAATTACAATCAGTTTCGCAGGGGACGAGGTAATTTCACAAATTACAATGGTAATAAAAGAGGCAATTTTAACACTCGGCCCAATTTTAATAATTATCGTGGAAATAATAGTAATCGAAATTATTTCATACGAGATGTAAATGAACCTTCTACGTCACAAACGTTTTTTCGTGCCTAAATAAGCTAAAAATGTTTTAGTTTATAATGCTAATGGACTAAATTTTGTTGAATTTAATTACAACGGATTAAAACTAAATTTTCTATTAGACACAGGTTCCTCAGTAAGTTTAATATTTTCAAAATATTTACATAAACATGAGATTATAGATTCTACAAAGAAGGTCCAAATTCAGGGAGTCACTGGGTCAACGGTGTCACATGGCTCAGCTAATATTACTTTACATGTAAATAATGGAAAAAAAATATCTCATACATTTTTGTTGATGAATGAATTTGACAACTCTATGCATGGTATTATAGGTTCAGATTTCTTTAATAAATATGCTGCATGTATAGACTATGAAACATTTTTATTTACTTTCTGGATTGACGGTTTCAAAATTTCACTTCCAATGCACTCTAAACAATTATCTAATATACTAATTCCGCCAAGATGCGAAATAATTAAATTTTTTCATACTGACAATGAGAATGAGAGTATCGTATTACCAGAACAATTATGCGAAGGCGTTTTTGTAGCCGGAATTTTAGTTAAGCCTGATAATTGTAATAGAATTCCTGTTAAGATTTTAAATGTTAGAAATGAACCGGTAAATATTAAAAATTTTATACCAAAATTAAACAAATTAGAAAATTACAATTTAGGGAAAATTAAAAACGGAGATAATTTATCGGTAAGTCGTGCTGATTCATTGTTAAACTGTTTAAAATTAAATTATTTACATAACGATGAAAAAAATACAATTGAAAAGCTTTGTGTCAAATATTCCGATATTTTTTATTTAGAAAATGATCCTTTAACTGTTACAAATATTTATAAATCAGATATACCTCTAAAAAACCCAGCTCAATCGGTTTTTGTTAAACCGTATCGGTTACCCTTTGCCCAAAAAGATGAAATTCATCGTCAAGTAGACAAAATGTTAAAAGACGGTATTATAGAGGAGACGAGATCAAAATTTTCGTCGCCTATATTACTTGTTCCAAAGCCATCGTTGAATGAGACTAAAAGATGGAGATTAGTTTTAGATTACCGATTATTGAACAAACAAATAGAAGATGATAAATTTCCGTTACCTTCTATTACGGATATTTTAGACTCCTTGTCGGGTGCTATTTATTTTTCCCATCTTGACCTTTCCCAAGGATATTATCAAATAGAATTAGACCAACTCAGTCGACCCTGTACAGCCTTTAGCACAGACCGAGGGCAGTACCAAATGACCAGATTACCTCAAGGATTAAAGATTAGCCCTTCTTCATTTTCACGAGCTATGACCATTGCAATGTCGGGATTAAATTACGATTCTTGTTTCATATATTTAGATGACCTTATAGTATTCGGTAATAACTTAATAAATCACAACAAAAATTTATCTAAAGTTTTCCAACGATTAAGAGACGTAAATTTAAAACTTAATCCAAATAAATGTGAATTTCTGAAAAAAGAAATTTTATATTTGGGACACACTATTTCGGCAGAAGGTGTCTCACCAGACCCTAGAAAAACCGAAGTCATAAAAAATTATCCCGTTCCCAAAGACTCCGATGAAACTAAGAGATTTGTAGCATTTGCTAATTATTATAGGAAATTTGTCAAAAATTTTGGAGATATTGCTAGTCCTTTAAATAAATTAACTAGAAAAGGGGTACAGTTTGAATGGACCTCAGAATGCCAAAAATCCTTCGAAATTTTAAAACAAGCCTTACAAAATCCACCTATTTTACAGTTTCCGAATTTTTCAGAAAATAATTGTTTTATCTTAAATACCGATGCCTCAGGCTATGCCATTGGTGCCGTTTTGTCTAATGGAAATGAGAAACCTATTGCATATGCCAGTAGAGTCTTAAACAAAAGTGAGAAAAATTATAGTACAATTGAAAAGGAACTTTTAAGTATATGTTGGGCAGTAAATCACTTCAGACCGTACCTGTATTCTAGACGCTTCGTTATATATAGTGACCATCGTCCGCTTTTGTATCTTTTTGGAATGACAAACCCTTCGAGCAGACTTACTAAATTTAGGTTATTGCTTGAGGAATACGACTTTACTATAAAATACATTAAAGGTAAAAATAATGTAGTAGCAGACGCTTTGTCCCGTGTCGAATTATCTTCGGATGATTTGAAGGAGATGAAGCCAAATATGGAAGAAACTACTTATACGGTAACTAGAGCACAGGCAAAGCTAGCAAATAAAAATATTAATGGTAGTCTTGATTCTAATCTAGAGAAAAGGACTGATCACCCTGGACTCATAGAATTATTAAGGCGACCAAAGTATTCTTTTCAACTTTGTCCTATGTTACAAAAAGATTTTGAGGAAATAATAAAAAATAAAAAATATGATTACAAAATAGGGAAAATAATTTTAATTGAAAATTCGCGAATAATTTACATAAATCAGAAAACTCTATCATCGTTAGACTTAGGTACTACGTTGAGAGATCTGAAAATAATGTGTAATAAATTTAATATTCCGGAATTAATTATTGTAAAAGATGAAAAGTGCATGTACTTATTGAATGAACTTATTAAATTCCCTGAAAAAATAAAGAAGTTCAATTTAAAAATATCAATTGTAAAATCGAATGAAGAAGTTTTAGAATTAGAAAAAAGACAAATAATATTAAATGACTATCATTTGTTACCTACCGGAGGTCACGCAGGAATTAATCGTATGTTTAATAATATAAAGAAAACATATTTCTGGCCAGGCCTGCGAAATGATGTGGAAAGTTTCGTGAAAAAATGTGATGATTGTCAACGACACAAGCATTCACAGCGAAACATTGAGCCACTGAAAATCACTACCACTGCTAAATCAGCTCTACAAAAAATATATCTCGATTTGGTGGGTCCTTTAGAGCAGGATATCGATAATAACAAATACATTTTAACGTTACAATGCGAATTGAGTAAATTTGTTGAATGCTACGCTATTAAAAATAAGGAATCTTATACAGTAGCAAAAACATTTGTTGAAAATTATATTTTGCGATATGGGGTTCCTAATGAAATCGTAACAGACAAGGGCACAGAATTTTTGTCGTCTATTTTAGAAGAAACGTGTAAACTTTTAAATATCAAACATTTAAACTCAACCGCTTATCATCACGAAACTTTAGGGTCTTTAGAAAACTCACATAAAAATTTGGGAGCTTATTTACGTATGCAGGTAGCTAAACAACCAAATTCATGGAGTTCATGGGTACCTTATTGGAGTTTCTCATACAATAATACTGTTCATACTGAAACCAAATATACAGCTTGTGATGATGCGAGAAATAATTTAATGTTATCAAAAGACAAAAGGAAGGAAAGGTATGATAAGAAAACGAAAATTTTAAATTATAAAGTAGGCGATAAAGTTTTATTAAAAAACGATGCTGGGACTAAGTTGGAACCATTATTTAAGGGTCCATATATAATTATTGAAGAAAACTCCCCTAATGTAGTTATTAATGTTAATGATAAGCTTATAGAAGTACATAAGAATAGGATTAAGTTATATCATGAATAATAAATAAATTAAAACAAAAAAAAAAAATGTTTATAGACGTCTAAACATTTTTTTCTCGCCCTTTGGAGGTGTAATGATATTTAGTATTTTAGATATTTAGTAATAGGATATATTTCACAATTTCCTCTATCAAGTGCATCGACTTCAGGTGTAGTATTATTGACTTGTGTATACTGTTTAATCAGCAATAACACTGTTGCTACCTGAAGTACTTTGCGCTGATAGATCGAATTTGATATAACGTTTTAGGTTAAATGAATTATTGTAGAATTATTATAATTTGTACATTGAACGAGTAGAGATGTAAATAAATTGGGTTTAGTATAAAAATGAGTTTAAATTATTAAAGTACAAATAAAGAGAAGTTAGTTTATCACAGGTCATCAAATGTCAATTAAAAGCTATAACTGAGTGCTGCGATTTAAAATGGGTCACACTGTATATCGTCAATCTGCTCGACAGTAGGCTAACATTTCCTTCACATTGCTCCTTTAGCTTTAAAAAAAATGAAGAATAATTGCAATTACAGTTAAATATTGCGGTATAGTAAACCGATAAAAATTTACAACTTTCCTGGACTAACTACTGGCCATATTATGTGACAGTATCTAGCATCTCATGCGATAAAGCAATACGCTTGGAGATAGTGGCTCGTTATTCGACCTCCTTTATGTTTATGATCATCTTTTCCTGCAGTATTTATAATTTGTGCCTTTCCCGCTCTTCTCTTGTTACTGCTATAGCAGCCGTTTTTATAGTCTTGTATATGTGAATATATTTCACCTTTATGTTTGTGTACATTTTCGAGCAGCCTTTTTTGCTTTTTATAAAGTACGTCAGTTTGCAATGTAAATTGGTTAGACGGATTAACATTATTTTTCTTCAGAGTAGTTCTCGAGATAATGATGAATGCCGAGTGGTTTTATTATTGATATTAGTCGTCTCTATCACGTACTACTTCGTAACTTTGGGAGCTTTTGAATTTTACTTGAGGCATGAGGTTTGCGTAGTAAAAAGCAAAGAAATATACTCACTTTGAAAAAGTCGTTTTAACGAACGAAACTTTTTTGCGATTTGAAAAATAATGACAAAAAGAAGTGGGTAATCTAACTATATCCCATATTATGTTAACAAATACAATGGAAATATTTTTTCAAATTGCCAAGCTATGTATTTTTTGGAAAATACTTTTTTTTACCAAATTTTACTTTATCACATTCAAGGTGATGCTGCCGGTTTTGATATTACTGTTTATAGTTCATTATAATGAGGTAATAAACCGATTAAGTTATAAAATAGCTACACAAAGCCAACAGTTTATTTCATTTCACAAACGGTACTTCAGATTACAATGCATGAACAAGAAGAAGAGAGTTCTTCATCTTAATACAACTTCAGATCATGTGATAAGAGAATTATCCAATAATTAGGAAAATGTACTTTTTATCTGGTTATTAGCTACAACTCCATAAAATTTTAGTCGTGCACGAAATTCAAACATGCATGAAATGTGGTATGTGAATTAGAATTTCCGAGAATTATGAAATGAAAATGTTCTTCTTAGTGAAACATTTTCAATTATAAATACTGGAGTGCTATAATATTGTAAATATTGTCTAATTACTTGGTTATTCTATTTTCAAACCAATTCATGAAATCATCGACAAATCCAATCATCAAAAAACTATATATTAAAAATCGTGTAGATGTAAGTTCTTGATGTGAAGTTGACCGTATTGTATCACCAATATTGTCTTTGTTTCACATAAACAAAATGAAAAGAATAAATCATAAATTTCTTCATAAGCCGAAATAATTTTTCATTATTCAACGTAAAATGATTTTGGGAGGCGTAGAAGCTGTTCAGGAAGAAAATAACTTAATAAATAATATAGAAAACAACAGAAAAAATAAAACTTTCAAGGAAAATGTAGACTCATTTACTATATATCATTATGCAATGGCGAAAAGTTCAGAATGCAATATCAATTCTCAAAAAATGGTAATTCCCTTAATATGGACCTACGTGGAGGCGGCTTATCCTCCACTTTTCAAATACTGGTAGCTTTAAGATATGGGGGTCGCAATCAAGTAAGTACCCATACTTATGGTATTATTTTTATTGATGATATACACGCAACAGTTATACCGAATATTCATGAAAAAAACAAAAGTTATAGCAGTGTTTTCAATCACTTGGGTTTTAGATACAAGATGATGCAGCAGACATTCATGGTCTAATACAACAGTAAATAACTAATGTAAGTAGTCGTGTTGCAATGGCATGTCCTTTAATAATCGGGGGAGTTTTATAAACCTCATTTTTCATAAGACCCCAAAAAACAAATACACTTTTGTTAAATCGGGAGACCGAGCTGGCCAATCGGTTAGATACAGCATTGTATTGATGTATACTTCTGGTGACATGTTTTGTTTAGAATAAGTTGTTAATTAAAATTTATTATTATTTAGGATTTTTTGTTACATTCAACGTTTATTGCTTTCACATAACAGGATTATAGCTTACAATAAATGTTACAATATAACTCTGTTTGTATAAACTTTGGGTATAGGGAATGATTGACAAAAATTAAAGCTACATAATTGAAGATTCTGTTTTTGCTGTAAAATACAGGGTGTTCCATTTGAAAGAAAAAAGAAAATGACAGGTTCGAGTTTCCGTCCACCCTGTAAACAAAAAAGAAAATAATTAAAATTTAATAGAATATGGAGATATTACGAAACTCTGTTAGGCAAAATATTTTTTTCTCCAACATACCATAAACTATAGAGCATTGATTTACTTACGATTTTCACGTAAACGCGTCCATATCTGTATAACGTAGCACAACCCTATATCAAAAGCTTCATAAAAATGAGGGCAATCCGAATTCGGTATAATATACAGGGGTTCTCATTTAAAAATTCATATGTTCAGTTTGTAACGCAGTTAAACAGCACTCTGTATAGTACGATATAATTTCAAAATATAAACCTTG
Organism: Lochmaea capreae; assembly: GCA_949126875.1. Taxonomy (NCBI): domain Eukaryota; kingdom Metazoa; phylum Arthropoda; class Insecta; order Coleoptera; family Chrysomelidae; genus Lochmaea; species Lochmaea capreae. The sequence continues at coordinate 7,651,390 of OX421404.1, read as the reverse complement.
AAGACATCTACTATTGTTGTTGGTAACATTTTTTGATATCTCTTAAAATAACCAATATTCCGAAGTTTGTCGTTAGTTTGGTACACCCTGTATGTACCGCTTGTATTTTCCGTTCTATTTATTGATAAGAATTCAAGTTATTTATTATAAAATCTTCAAAAAATGCTGACCCTGTGAAATAAATATATTATATACTAATGAAGAAAAGATAAAATTTATATAATAAAATGAGAAGAGGTTATGTACATATGTACGTATATATAATTAAATAAATAAATAGAAACCATTTTTTAATGGTTTGTGAACATTTTTCGTATCTGCTATGGTGTGTGTAACATTATTATACATATAAATCAGTTCATATTCATGATCATCACTCATGTTTTAACATTTATTTATTGCAATTATATCATAGATCATATACGAGTATAATCTTTAATAAATATAATCTTTGTTTACTAATAATAAGACCATAGATAACCTTCATAAAAACATCACAATCTGCAACGTGTTGCGCTCACTGAGCGCAATTGAATACCGCTCAGAAAAATGGTGTCCGCTTACCAAATATGTTGAGCTTCACTCACTAATCAAAGTGCGTTCACAGAACATTCACTCAACGGTTGTGCAACAGTTGTGTTTTCTGAACGCAACCATAATATTTCAGTATTGCAAATCACTTTCAAATTACAAGATATAACTGACGATGATTATTTTTCGAAAATTATTGATATTACTACCACAAGAGAAAGAGACCAATAAAGTCAACTGAAAGAAAATAAATACCATTTGGCAACGCCGCTAAATGTGTCAGCTGGTCCTAAATTGTGAACCTAGGCTACCTAAACATCAGATTCTAGTGTGTAATTTTATAACCTAAAGTGTCAACTGAAAATAATTATGCTTAAGAATATTTCTGAAAATTGGCAAAATTTAAGTATTTCATCCAGCAAAATTTTTGTTCTAATCTAATCAAGATAAGCTATCAAACAGATTCAACATTAACATAAAATTCCGAGGGTCGAGAAGTCGACCAGAACCCAAAATGCTTTTAATTACTTTATGAAGATGACACTTTCCAAGACAGTTAAACAATTCTATTTGAATTCTTACCTAATTTCTTGTTTCTTCTAGCATTACCATTTAGGCACTGTACGCTCTACTACCATGTTAATATTATCAGATTGTCTAACTAGAAAAAACTTCCCTTCGTAATAAAATAAATACTGTGCCTAATTATAATTTTATTTCCATCAAAACTGACATTTTATTTTTCTCAACTACTTAAGAACAACTTATTTACAACATAGGAAGGTAAATTACTTAGATGCATTCTGCTTCAACAGTTAATTCTATTTGATTTTTTCTTTATTTTGTGCGTGAATTTTTGTTTGTCTTTTGTAAAGTTTTTTCTTCATTTGAAGTAAAATACGTCAGCAGTTTTGGATTTTGGAGCGTTAATAGTTAAAGAAAATGATAATAATATGGATGAGGCCTTGATTTTACACATCCTTCATGATGAGGAGAGCTTGGGCAACAGTATACACTCGTTTTCTGTTAATTTTTTTGGGAAATTGAACCACAATATTTTTTATATTTTCATTTGAAGGTTTTGGTAGCTTTCCAGCTACCGTTATCAAGAAAATTAAGTTTTTCAAAATTTTGATCCCTATCTGACACTACGAAAAAATTTTAACAACTAGACAATCAATAATATTTTAGAGTTTAAGACTGCAAAAAATTTGTTGTCCATTTCTTTTAAAGTCCATCCACAGTAGATTATATCCTTGGAAAAATTTGAAATGAACCATTTCAATGTATGACATTCTAGAAATACTATAAGTAGTTTACTAGGAATAGGATCGAGTGGAGTGCACACTCCAGGAACGGTTTTAGTGGGATAGCGCTTTTTTGCCTATTTCGGAAATGTTAATAAAACGCGTTTGGTGTGACTTTTTTTGTGACATGATTATTTTTGTTTTTTAAATGTCTAAATTAATTTTGTGATTTTGTGTAATGAAAAATGTATATCGATTAACAATTCCAGTGATAAATCATGAGAAGCCCTGAATAAAAACTTATTAAACTATTCTCATAACGCAGGTAACTGACTATTGGAAATTTCTTCTTCTAACATTGGTAGCCAAATTTAACACACATTTAGTTGTATTGAGGCACTTTGATTTTTCGTCTTTTAATATTGGACTCTTTTAATATTATGTGCGCCGAATCCCATTGAATTTTATGCTCCTTTTACCAAGCATGTTTGCAAATACCTGACTTGAAGAACCCCCTATCTTTAATAATGTACTTTTCGTGTTCATTTATCCGGATTTTTAATGGTCTAGAACTGGATGTTTAGCCTGCATAAAATTTGTCGCATCTGATATATTCAGATTTTGGAAGATTGTTCTTAATTTTTTTCCTAGTACGTTGAGATCTATACTAAATAAATCCGAGAAGTACATATTTACTCACACGCGGTCATGTCAAATGCTGTGTTCACGTTAATAATTGTCTAAAGCCTAATAGTCTGATTATATTCAAATGAACTGTTTGGCTGGTAAAATGATAGTTAGTTTTAGTACCCAAATTTTACCGACTACGGATCTGTTACTGTTTACTGTACAATTATGGATTTATTTTGTTTTAATATCAAACCATTCAAAGCAGATACCGAGTCAACAAATATTGTGAAATGTACTTCATAATGTTTTGTATATTGCCAAAGATTGAATAAATCGCCTATCATACGTTGATCCCAATTATGTACAACGTATTAGAGGAAATATATTGAGTTACCACAAAAAATGATTGGATAATCATAACTTCCAAATAATCCGTGGATTCCAACAAAATAAATAAATAACCTCGTTTTATAGTAAGAGGAGTGATTTGAATTTAAGTTGTCATTTAGAATGCTACTTAATTTGGCAACTGGTACGTATGTCTCATTGAAATAATAATAATAATAAAAATAGATTTATTGACCACGATAAACAAAAAATAATAATCTGAATATTACAATAAGTAAAGTATAATTTTGATCAAAAGGACTACTGATCAGTAAAACTGTTCTTCCTCGGAAGCCTTTACAAAAAGGAAAAGAAAAAAAAAAGAAGAAATATACCTACTATCTAAATAGACAATACACTCCAAGTCCTACGTTATAAGGCTACAAAGGTATGGTTTTAGGATAGATTTGTACATTGGTCATTCAAAATAAGTTTGATTACTTTTTTTCTTGAATACTGAGATAGGCAATTCTTTTAATTCATCCGGTAGAAGGTTATAATGTTTCGAGAGTGTTCGGAGGTCGTAGGTCTTTGTCCAAATCCGCGCGCAACAAGTCTGGCCCTTTTTATCTCTCCTTTTTTTGGAGTCCATTTATTTTCAAAAACCATTTTGTGATCAATAATTTTCATATCCTTTTCTCTCTTGACAATTTTTCAAGTTTGATTCTTAATGTGATCTTTTACTTCCGCTTTAATAGCGTTATGCCATTCCTAATTTTCGAAATATTTTTTACATATAAATGTGAGTTCATCTACTTATACATTTAATGGTTCTTGATTCCCACCAGAATATGAATATGTATTTGTCATCTCATAATTATGATGCTGTAACGTTATTTGTAAAATAAAATGAAAATTCATAAGTCCAATAGATTCATATACAGGGTAATCTAAAGTATGCATAAAATAAACCCGAACTTTTGAAACTGTATAACCCGTCAGTCAGAGAGATTGTTGGGAGTCTAACACAAGAGTAATAAATTAATTGATGTTAAAAAGGCGCCACTAACTTTGAGCGATAAGCTAGAAAACTTCCCTAGAAGTTTTGGGAATCACCTTGTATACTCCACCTCAAAACTTGAAGGAATTTGTAATCGATTTATGCTGAAAACAATGAAAATAATAATAATTTGAATTATTTTGAACGGTGTTTTATTATTTTCTTCCGAATGTGGAAATAAAGAAATACAGAGTATTTATTTGTCCCGAAAACCAAGATGTAAATATTCAGTAAAATATTACCATCTTCGAATTGGGAATATCTGGGAACGAATATAAAAACAATAACTTTCTTATGGTTATCCTCTACCCTTAGCATGCGAGGAGCTAACAGTTGATAAAGTATTATTTATATATTATGTCAACTACAGAATAATGTAATATTTATTATTTTTTGATTAAAATATAAGTACTAGTTATTTCTAGTTTGAACGCAACTTATTCTGAAATGAAGTACAATCAGAAACTGCCACTTAGATAATTCGAAGAAATGTCTAATTAGGTAACCCGAAAATAACTCACTAGATCAGGTAATGACAATATCACACACGTTTATATAAAGTCAATTCCACAACAATAATTTCATACCAAAACGTAACGGGTAAAACTTAACTTATAGGTCTAGAAGATAACGAACACTTAATCAGTTCTGAACTAATAATGTTCACAGTAATTGTTGTCCACAACGATGGCTTGAAAAAAAAATATAAATTGTACTCACAATACTTGATGACCAGATTTTTTTTTATAGTACTTATTATTCTGTTTCTGCCCATAAACAATCCAGCATGACCAAACAGGAAAAAAAAATCAGTGTATGCATTGTAGAGGCGTCTTAAAGATCCAACAAAATCGTGGCTCAACAACAACCGACCAAACACAAAAACCCCAAAAACCAAATTGTACTATACATTCAATATGCCATAGGTACTTATATAAAAAAAGAAAAAAAAATGAATAACGTAGCCTGGACTCTATTAAAAAAATATATATAAATATATACCTCACTATTGTCCTTGAGGGTCAAATCAACATAAAGAGATTCTGAAAGACAGCATATAAACACTGCAACAAAATAGCCTATATTATAAACTGATAATTCGTTTATAAATAGAACATACAACAACATGCCGGTAATAGCACAAAAAAATGTTGTAAGAAAAAGCAATACTCACCAAAATGAGTAACAGCCGCCACAAGTACCAATAAATCCCCCCGCACTACGGCCCCACTAAACCAAAAATACTAATAGGGTGAACACCATAAACTAACCATTTAACACACTTTTATCCCTTACTACGTAGGCGGAAATAATCCAAAAACGGTGTTAAATGAAGTACTTGAAGACAAATTAACTACTAATTGCCGGTGACAATTGGACTTCGCAATTCAGCCGATAGCAATACTGAATGCGCGACTCAATAGTTTTAAAATTACCAAAACCTGTAGGATTTTTATCAACAACACACAATACATCAATTATAGTATTAATTAAAATAAGGCAATTCACGAAAAATTATATATATGTTTATTGTAATGACCAAATAGGTCGATACAATGCCAATTTGGAATTTTACTTTCTCTACGGGCTCTTGGCTCTTCGTTTATACAACTTCTCATGTTCAATGGTTCATAATTTACACCTTCTCGGATTTCAGGTTCTTCGTTGACTTCAAGCTCATTATTTTCATATTCTCGCTCAGGAGGTATAACTTCAGTTTCATGGGTAGGTTTTGATGAGAACTCGACTTATATGACAGGTAAGTCTTTGTTTTTCTTTCTTTGTTTTTTCTTCCCCTTTATGTCGGTATTTTTATTAATCTTATTTTCTTTGTCAGGTGTCATGTATCCCTGTTCTCCAAGCTCCTTTAAAAGCTTTTCATAGTTTTCTTCGGTACGGTCGTCACACTTATAATTCATTTTACCAATAAATTTTACGTCTCTGCTTATTACAATACTTGGTTTTTCAGGAATATAAATGCGATAACCTTTTTTTCTAGCTGTGCATAGCCCATGAAAACTCCTTCTACAGATGTTGATGTAAATTTGCCTTTTCTATGTTTGTTTAGAACGAAAGCCTTACACCCAAATATCTGTAAGTGATTTCCAGATGGAGTACGGCCGGTTCATTTATCATATGTTGTACAACCTCTCATCATGGCTTTATCTGGGCTTTGGTATGTGTATACCGCCTTGGCCCACATTTTTTTAAGGTATATTACCTTCGATCATCAAACACCGTGCTCTATGAAGAGGAGACCTATTTTTGCGTTCGCTTAGGCCGTTCTGTTGCGGCGTGTAAGGTGATGTGAGCCTTCTCTTGATTCCATTTTGTTTCAGGAAATTATCAAACTCTATATTGCAGTATTCCTTTTCGTTATCAGATTGTAAGCTTTTTATCGGTTTGTTATGAAATTTTTTAACTTTGCTTTTGTATTCTTTAAATTCGCTTTTGTGCGATATGAACTAGACAACAATATTTAGTGTAGTCATTCAGAAATTTCAGGAAATATTTTGATTCGGCTAGTGTCTCAGTGATTACGTGTGGTACGCAGGCGTCACTATGCACAATTTCCAACACCTGTGTAGACTGTGTGGTCCGTCTAGGGATGAAAATGGTAGTCTAGCCATCTTTTCTTCAATGCATACTTCGCAGTCCGGTAAATTTCCTCTTTCTAGTACCAATCCTCAAATTAGGTTCTTGTTGGCAGCTAACTTTAAGTCATTCTCATTAATATGTCCAGGTTTACGATGCCAAATTCCAATATTGTTAACAGTTTTTGCTATATTTGCTTTTTTCCCTTTGGGTAGTACAGGCCGTTTTCTTTTGTAGCAGTTAGAGTTACTTTACCTTTTTGGTTTTTGATGTATGCCTTATGTTTTGTGAACAATATGGTGTTTCCTTTTTTAGTGATCTTTGCGACTGACATCAGGTTTGTTGCCAGGGTAGGTACATACAATGTATCAAGGAGGTTAATTGTTTCATTTTGGATGTTTATACGTACTTTACCTTCAACTTTGGTAGTGTGATTTTCAGACGCTAACTGCAAAGCTCCAGTTTCAGAGTTCATGTTTACAAAATGTTCTTTCTGTGCACACATATGTGACGTGCAGCCACTGTCAAGGCACCAGGTATCTGCAGAGGTAATTGACAAACAAGTAGGCGTTATACTGAAGTTTTTCTCATTTCTGGAATGTTTGATTTTGTTGACGTTTGTTTTTCTCACCCCAGCACTCATCAGTATTATGTCCCTGTTTCTCACATTTCTGGCAGTATTTCAGCTTCTTTCCTTTTTTAGATCTTGGTTATCTCTAGCTTCGCTTTCTTATATAATTTTAATTTTCAGCTCTTCGGGCTTTGGTAGTGTATCTCTAGATTCTACCGCTATTCTGAAATTTTCATATAAAGCGGGTAAGCTGTATAGCATCATGATACTTAGCAGATCTGAATTTAGAGTAATGTCCGTATCTGCTAATTTATCGATAGTAGTCATGGAGTCATTTACAGTCGACAGAAGCAAACATGAGCCCTGGCTGAGCGTGTTTATGTCGCTGTAGTAACAATCGATATTTTGAATCGATAACCAAATATCGATACCATAACTGTCAAGAGATATGTGAACAAATTCAAACTTGCTAAAAATGTAACTATAAATATTAATAAAAAAATTTATATTGGTCCAAAAATAAAACTACTATAAGCCCTAAATGTCTATATTTTCAAATTTCATGACTCTGTATGTCATAAAAAAGAAGGGTCAAGTTTGTATTGAAAACAACAAAATATGCTTACACATAAATGGCAGCTGACATCAAATAGAAAATAGAACACAATCCAGTGTGGCCGATGCGAAAATAAAATTTACTCGAACTTACGATTCAATAATTATAAGAATTTGTCAAAATTACTATCGTAGTTTTCTTTTGTTAGGGCTTCGGTGCGATGGTACGACCACAGATAACCAACAGATAGATGGGCATCTGACCGTGGCGCTCTCTACGATGAATTAATTTTGATATCTTTAATGATATAGCTCAAACACACATATGATTGTGAACATTTACATATTTCTTTCTCCAAACTGCTTACCTTTGAAAAATGCTTGTACCTTTTATCGGGAAATCCTTTTTTGTCCCTCTTAAAGGTAGAACCTCCATAATTGCATCATCTGTAGACAATTTATTCATTTACTCATATATTACTATGAAATATGTAATTGAGTTTGTTTTCGATGAGAATTAAACAAACCAAATAGTATAACAAAAGGATCATACAGACAGAAGATATTTTATGTTATACATACCATTATTTGATCATTGCTCAATACTTTAAAATGCATCCCCCTCTTAGCTGTTAATTGTGGATGGAATGGCTACAACATAAAAATTAGGTGTTTACTTTTTCTTAGGTACACTGTACCGGGTGGACCACTAAGAATGGACTCCGTCCATATCTCAGGAACCGATAACCGTACAATTTCTGTAAAAAAAATTTAATAGGTAAATCGGCCAGGGAAAATCGCTGGGAATCATTTTTAAGTTTGTAAGATGACCGCTAGGGGACGCAATAACTATAGCTAATCATAAAACGGGCGATTTCTCAAAAATTATGCAAGTAAACATTTATTTTAAATAGTGCACTCGTAAACACCGGAAATTTTGAGACATTTTTTGTCTGAGGTATTTTACTCTATTTTATAAAATGTAGTGGTGGGGAACGTCAAATATGTTTTTATTTAAATGGCAATAACTCCAGTATGGATTGACGGATTTAAACAAACTAGGTCTCGTTTAAAACCGCTCTTTTTACTTAATATTTTGCTGTATAAATTATTTCCGAATATATTTTAGTGTGGTACGTATAGTGCGCTCTTTGACATTACAACAGTTATTGCGCATTATCATGAAAATTTCAAATAGTAGGCTATGTCTCTTTTTGCATAGTTGTGTAGAGGGAAAAACTCCTAAAAAGTCAGCGCAAACCGCAACTTCCTATCTTTTTTCTAGCCGGAGATATCAATAGAAGAAGCAAGATTAGGCCACTGGCTATGAAATATCTCTGAAACATATATGGTGATATTATTATGTTAGTATTATTTTAGTAATAATAGCCGGGGCGAAAGTCAGAAATTATATTTATAAATTTACTTACATTCTAGGGAAAGAAAAAAAGCTAATTTATCCTATTCTTATCCGAAAGCTACACATTTTTAAAGCCCCATCAAGAAATTAAAGAAATAATAAAACAATAAGCCGTGAAAACATAATTGACTCCAAGAAGTCAAAATATTAAAACATTTTTGTGTCACGTTACTACTTTTCTAAGCTCGTTCTTAACTTTCCGAGTGTGCGCCCTCTGCGGTGTCTGCGATATGTAGGAAGATGAACATTTTCAGTCGTTCGCAAACAGTGGATAACTCGAAGAGAAACTTTTTCACTCGGGTGGCGTCTATCAGGATATTGCTGAGTATATACCCTCGCAGCAACTGAGCAACTGTAGCATTTATCATGGATTCAAAATAAACACCTATCATGTCAAATAATTCTCCGTTTGTAAAAAACATTTTCTGAAATTAAAAGAGAACGCAACAAGAAAATTCCGACCAAGAATAATTCGAACAAGAGAAAAACACAAACAACACGAAAAACTCGAACAATAACAGAAAATGTTTAAATACAATTCGTAAAGTTGACAACTAGCTCAGAAAAGTAGTAACTAAATTACACTGACGAGTCACAAAAATGTTTTAATATTTTGACGTCTTGGAGTCAATTATGTTTTCACGGCCTACTGTTTTATTATTTCTTTAATTTGTTGATGGAGCTCTTAAAAATTTGTAGCTTTCGGACAAGATAAATTATCTTTTTTCTTGCACTAGAATGTGAGTAAAGTTATATAATTTCTGACTTCCGCCGCCGAATATTATTACTAGAATAATACTAACATTATAATGCCACCATAGGTTCCAGATATATTTCATAGCCAGTGGCCTAGTGCTGCCTCTTTTATTGATATCTCCGGTTAGAAAAAAGATAGGAAGTTGCGGTTTGCGCTGACTTTCTAAGAATTTTTCCCTCTATATAACTATGAAAAAAAAAGAAACATAGCCTACTATTCAAAATTTTCAAGATAATGCGCAATAACTGTTGTAGTATCAAACAGCGCTCTCTACGTACCACACCAAAATATATTCGGAAACAATTTATACAGCAGATTACTAAGTGAAAAGAGCGGTTTTGAACGAGACCTAGTTTCTTCAAATCCGTCAACCCATTCTGGAATTATTGCCATTTAAATAAAAACATATTTGACGTTCCCACACTTCTACATTTTATAAAATAGAGTGAAAAATGTCACAAAATTTCCGGTGTTTATGAGGGCACTATTTAAAATAAATGTTTACTCACATTTTTTTTGAAAAAACGCCCGTTTTATGATTAGCCATAGCAATTGCTCCCCCTAGCGGTCATCTCACGAACTTGAAAATAATTTCCAGCGATTTCCCTTGGCCGATTTACCTATTAAATTTTTTTTACTTAAATTTTACGATTATCGGTTCCCGAGATATGGCCGGTGTCCATTCTCAGTGGGCCACCCGGTACATTGTATGAATGTTAAAATTATAGCATAATAAGTTGTATAAAACTCACCATTAATTAATTTCCTTGTATAAATTTTGGTTGGTGTTTGCACCTTCCCAACTGGCGAATAATTTGATATGGAGGGCATTTCCAATATTTCCAACATATGCAGATACTTTGTACAAGTAAAATGTTTTAAACTCTATAAAATAAATACCTTTAATTTTCACAGGAGTTGTTAGGTTAGGTTGGAGAGGAAGTATCTGTAAACAAAAATTAACTACAACTAACGGCGTTACAGTTCTCATTAAATCCGCAATTTTTAGTACTGATGGGACTCTCTAGGTGGCAGTACCCTCACGCGTTCAGAGAGCCCATACCCTGGGTACGACGAAGCGGTTGCTGTCGACGTGCTCATTTCGAAAAAATTTCAGTTCCACCGACTATTTTTATACCCATCAACCAAGCTCTGCTACCATTTGTTGGGTGAAACGACGGACGAAAGAATAAATATTATCAAGAAAATCTTTTACTAATATACTTTTAACAATTATATAGAATTCAGGTATTACCAACGTCAGAATATATATTTCAAGTTAGTGTCTTAGAATACAGCATTACTGATGTGATAGCCCATGACTTACAGTACCGAAGAAGGAGAAATGGTGTGAAATATTATCATTGCATTATCACGTTCATTTTCAATTTTAAACGAAAAATTGTTACAAACAAATTTGTTTGAAATTAAATTTCCCACAATTTTGGTTGCATTCGTTGCACTTGAAAACAGTCGGAGAGGCCAAAACGGTGTGTGTACGAGGCCGGCGTACTGTGTATGTTTTTAGGTTATGTATATTGTGTTGGTTGCCAAAAAACCGCGTATAGTTTTGTGACCGTGGCAAATGCTCCGTTAACCGTGAGACAAGTTGTAACAATATCCTTTCAGTGTCTTTGTCCACCACACCACTGATCCATAGGCTATCATTAGTCTAACAACCCTTGTGTATAGCCACTGGGTCATTTTTGGGAAGCTCCCAGTTTTTTCCAAATATTCTTCTATATCTGTCGAGGGCAATGATAGCTTTCTGTGTGGTCTTTTGAGGGTGAGTGTTCCATAAAAGCCTTTGATTAAAATGTAGTCCCAGGTACTGTTTCTTTGGCAAATGGAATCACCTCTCCTCCTATCTCTATTGGCTTTAGGACTTGTAGTGCCGTATTTTCCGTGAAATTGATAATTTGTGTTTTCTTAGAATTGACTATCAGTTTCTCTTGTGAGCAACAAATATCAGCTATATTTAAAGCTGTTTGCATTCTTTCTCAAATGTTGATAAAGAGCAATTTAAAATACAATTGCATTTTCTACATAGTTATTCATCCTCAAATTATATACAGATTACACATATAAATTACTTATTATAACCATGCATTTTTTCACAATAATGTGACATTTGGATGCTACTATTGCCATGGCCTGTGGACCGCTGCGAGCAGTACAATACCTATTTTACGTAATTGTCAAGTAGTTAAAAAGAACACACTAACAATCTAGTATTTTTTGGTGGTGTGATTGAGGTTTCTTGGAATGCTCCTCCTAGTTTTAAAGCAAGGTATAGTATGTTCATTGTTCAGATATCAAAATAGTAAAAACTAAGAAGTACAATGAGATTCATCATGATTATTTTTCACAACGAAATTCAGTTCTAATGTATTCTTTAGATAAATACTTTATCTAACGAGAATAAAAGATTAAATACTTTCCATCTCTGCTACCAGACTAATGCCTTCCTGTTTTACCTCTTTTCTCCAGAATGCCATTACTATATCTATATCGACAAACTACTACATTCAGAATAAACGTATTTTTATGACCAAACTTTTTTTGTTTTGAAATTTAGATTTGATATAATTTGCTATTTTTTTCCCAAACGGATGGGGTAATTTCGTAACGTCAATCGACTTGGCAATTTTCAGTCGGAACTGCATTTATTCCAAAAATCACGAACTTCCTGTTGATCGAGCAAACGAAATGATTCATTACAGACAGCAGGCGAAAAAAATTTAATCAAATATGAATTATTGGTTTCTTGACGGAAGGATATTTTTATTTTTTGTAGGTAGGTATGCTAGTTGTATCCATATCTTAGTTTATACAGTGAGATAGTAAAGTCCGGAAACATCTGAATAATAATAATAATAATAATTTGTTTTTATCAAAAAGTTGTAATTTTTATTCAACCACATATATTAGTTCACACATGGAGGTATCCAGGGATGTGGAAGCGATAGAATTTCTCTAAATGATATGCCCAAACACAAAAGGGAGCAATTGTCGCGTTTTTTGGTAACCATCATACCATGCGATCTTTTATAATTTGCTGAAAGACTGACGATTTATTTTAGGTTGTTTACTAAAACAAATTATTTTCACAGATTTTCAGGTGTTCCCAGCTTACTGTATACCAAATTGAAAAAAATACTGCTACGAAATATTTTTTATAATTAAATACTTTAAATTTGAAATTTATTAATAAAAAGGTCTTGAATCGAACAACAAAAATTAAACCATCCAAATACTCGAAAAATTAAATAAAAGCTTTCGGATTTAAATATAAGAGAATACCAAAATTAAAATATTCGAAGCAATGCAGAAGTCAAGATTTTACAGTTATTAAGCGTACGTGCTAAATCAAACAAAGAAGAGTAAATTCTAAATAATGAAAAATTGAATCCTCAAGAAAACATCAAGGCGCCACAAAAAAAGAGAAAAAATAAAAACAAACAGTTATGAGGAAAAATCTAAGTGTCTATGTAAGTATGTACATTTACTAAGAACTAAAAGATCCATTACTACTACTACTACTACTAAGTTTGCAGGCGAACCTTGTCCTGGACAAACTCAAGCCAAGGTTCCGGCACTGAGGCCACTGGCGGGCCCATTGTGCCATTCCTGCTACCTAGACATCCATAAAGCCGAGCCCTTCAATAAAGGCCACAACCTTTTTCAATGGATGCCTGCTTGTGTCTCCAGGGGCCAAAACAGGGACTCCGAAGATTCGCCTGCGTAGTACAGCCCAGTGTGGACACTCTAGGAGAACATGGACTGACGTTTCGTCAGTCATGCCACAACCCCTGCATAGGGAACTTCCCTCTACTCCTAAGTTGTGGAGGTGTTTCATCATACAGCAGTGCCCCGTTAGGAGTCCTGCTATCTTCCTTAGCCTACTTCTTGGTAGTTCAGTAGCTGCTCTAGCGTGTCCATCAGTCCATCCCTTCAGTAAAAGTTTGGATTGCCTAGGACCCTGCATAGCATTCCAATGAGCGAGGTGCTGATTGTTCAGCCACTTCTTCGTCTCCTTGCGTATTCTTTGTTTTGTTAGGCACAAGGTCGGGCCCGGGCCGCAGAAGGGAGCTGCCGCCCCTTCCGCAGCCAGTGCATCCGCCATCTCGTTGCCTTCAAAACCAGAGTGGGCTGGAATCCATTCTAGCCGCACCACGTTGTGCCTTGAAAGATTAGCAAGTCGTTCTCGACATTCATTAGCAAGTCCTGAGTTGCTGGTGCACCCACTCAGGGCTTTAATTGCTGCCTGACTGTCGGAGTATATGGTTATGCGTCGATCCACATAACCTCTGCCTAGGTTTATCTGCGCACATTCCAAGATAGCATATATCTCGGCCTGATATGCAGATACACCATCACCCAATGGTACACTAACTTGTGTTCTTGGGTTCCTAGAGTAAATTCCAGCCCCTGCTCCATCACCGGAGCATGAGCCATCTGTGTACCAGACAGTCCCATTAGGCTGTGTATTCCTCTCTTTTTCCCAGGATTCTCTATCCCGGATCATGGCCCTGTACGGAGTTGCGAAGTAGTACTTTCGCAGGCATTCATCAGGTGCTCGAGCCAGAACTGGAATATCTTCCAGTAGCCGGAGCTTCTTGACATGCCTGCACTCTTCCCCTCTTCGCACGTATCCCAGCTGTTTTAAGCGCAGAAAAGCCCTCCCCGCCTCAGCCTCGATCACATGGTGAAGAGGCCGAAGACCAAGGATCACTTCCATCGCAGCAGTTGGTGTAGTTCTCATGCAGCCAGTTGCCCCCAAGCTGACCACCCTTTGAAGGCGTGTCAGCTGCGATCTAGCCGTGACCAAGGTTACCCTCGGCCACCAAACCAGAGCCGCATATGTGAGCATAGGCAGCATGATCACTCTATAGAACCATATGATCGTTTTGGGGGTCAGTCCCCACTTCGGACCAATGGCTCTCCTACAGGCCCAATACGTGTTTGTCACCTTGCTTAGGCGACTGTCAAGATGAGCCTTCCATGTCAGTGATTTATCAAGGATCACTCCCAGATACTTCACCTGCTCAACCACAGGCAGTGGTACTCCATCAAGATTTAGACCCTCAGGTCTTATACCTCTTTTTTTGGTGAAAGCAACTATCTCAGCCTTGGCAGGATTTACTGCAAGTCCGTGTTCGTTACACCACCCATGTACCCTATTCAGAGCCCTTTGCGTGAGGTCCCTGAGAACGGTAATATGCCTTCCAACAACAAGGACAACGATATCATCGGCATACCCTATCGTTAGAAAGCCTTCACCGTTTAAAAGAGTTATTAGCTCGTCAATGACTAGGTTCCACAATGTGGGCGAGAGAACACCCCCTTGCGGACATCCTCTAGCGACGATCACTTTTGCCACATGGTCTTTCCATGTGGCCTCTACTGTACGATTGCACAACATGGCCCCAAGCCAGTGAGTGATCATTGGCTTATTCCATGATTTGTCGAAGCCCTACAAATAGATTCTACAGAGGTACTGTCAAACGCCCCCTGTATATCCAAAAAAGCTCCCAGGGCGATCATGCCATTTTCCAGCGCCTTCTCCACCTGGGTTACCAGTTGGTGTAAGGCACTTTCAGTTGACTTGCCACACCTGAACGCATGTTGATTGTTGTGCAAGGGATACCTTAGCCCAACTTTTTCCTTTATGTACCGATCAGCCACCCTCTCCAATGTTTTCAACACAAAGGATGTTAGGCTAATGGGTCTAAAGGATTTAGCCACCGTATATGTGGTACGACCCGGTTTGGGTATGAAGACTACTCTAACCTGCCTCCACTGTTCAGGGACATACCTGCGTGCCAGACAGGCCCGAAAGATATGTACCAAGATTGTGCCAATTGCATCCCAGCCCTGTTGAAGCAGAGCCGGGAAGATTTGGTCTTTTCCTGGAGACTTGTACGGTCTGAATGACCGTATCGCCCAAGTACACCGCTCGTATGTGACTATTTCTTTTGCTAGAAGATAGTCCTCTTTACATGGTCGCTGTATGTTCACATATCCCATGTCAGGACACACCCGCTCGATTCCCTCACAACCGGGGAAGTGTGTCTCTAGTAGATGCCGCAAGGTATCCACCGGGGTTTCGGTGAAAACACCCGGTTCGACTTCCATGCAGCCTATAGCGCTGTCCGGTGATTTCGTTAAGATCCGGCGCAGCCTTGACATTTGAGGTACCGATACGATATCCTCGCAGAAGGCCCGCCAGGCATCTCTCCGAGCCAACCTAACAGCACTCTTGTACTCATTCCGTTTCCGGCGGTATTGCTCCCAATCCAGATCCGACTTCGTCTTCCTAGCCCTATTAAATAGGCGCCGGGTATGTTCCCGTAGCGAGTCTAGAGACTTGTTCCACCATTTGTGGCCCTTACTTTCCTTCCTCGTTTTTTCGGCGCAATTTTCTTCATAAGACGAGACAATAATCGAGCCCAGCTCCGCTATGGCCCAATCGATCTCATCATTATTGCTCAAGTTCCTAGGGAAACCACCAAGTCTCCTTCCGAGATCCAGTTTATACCGTTCCCAGTTGGTAGTCTTGGGGTCCCTATACTTGATTGATTGTTCTTCAACAGCAACCCTGTAACTGAAACAAATGTAACTGTGATCCGACAATGACGGTTCATCATTAACATGCCAGTCCCTCACCATACTTATAACGGTACTTGACGCAAGCGTCACATCCAGGACTTCAGCCCTAATCCTATTTCGGAATGTTGGTTTCGTCTCTCGGTTGAGTAGTTGCAGGTCAGTGGTACCTAGATAGTCAAGCAAAGCCCCTCCCCTGCTATTGACGCCTGTGCTGCCCCACATAGTGTGGTGCGCATTGGCATCACAGCCAATAAGAAGAGGCAGATTCCTGACCATGCAGTATTCCACCGCCTTGCGGAACTCCTCAGTAGGTGGTAGTTCTGGTGAGTCATAAGGCAGGTAAGCAGAGCATACCACTAAGCTATGCCTAGTACCATTCCTGCCCAGGACGTCCACTCTCACCGCTACTATGTCCCTGAAACAAAGTTCATTTATTAGTATTGCACTTACACTGGAGTGCGTAGAAATGCAAACTCTTGGATTAGGTTCACCCACTGCATAGAATAAGCTACGCCCGGGTGTGCCTAAGCCTCGCACATGACCTTTATACACCCACGGTTCTTGTATGAGGCATATGCCTGTCTGCAGCTTTGCCATCCTCTGCGCGAATACTCCTGCAGCGGCACGGCAATGCTGCAAGTTAATCTGGGTAAATTTCAAGGTCCCTTCAACAGACATCGAAAATCTATAAAGGTACCTCCTTACCCATTAATGATTTACTCCGGGGTAGTCTCCGTAGTTCCCGAGAAGACAATTTTGACCTTCCCGAGCCCATACCGGATTTCTCCCTTCATTTGGTTGAGTACCCCCACCGATCGAGGATCGAGCCCCAATACAATGTTCTGCCTCAAAGAGGCAGCATCCCATCGGGAGGCCCGAATCACCCACCCTTCAGTCCTCAGGGTCGGATTACCAATCCGGATCCTTCTGAGGACCTCCTGGGGAGGAGACTCGATCGGCGCCGGCACCCATACCATTGCCTTCTTAAGTTGCTCGAGGGCCGACTGCTCAATGATTTTGAGCGCCAGTCCCTCCTTCTTAATCGCACCGGCAGCCACCCTGAGCCAAGCCAGAGAGCCCCCATCCGCACAGGTCACCATAACGGCTCCCCGAGCAAACGAGTGTCCCTCAAAACTTGGCACAAATGAGGCGCCAGTCTTGTACATATCCTCATGCAATTGCGCGAGGATCTGCGCATACTGCTCCCTGGTGAGCAGGTTGTCTGGGTAGCCATCACGGATGATGGCCACCTTGAGGTCGCTGCTTGCAGCTTCCCCGTACGACTTCCGCTCACCGGGGACCGTACGTACCTTCTTGGAAGCCTGCCTGGCCTCTGGTGGCGTGTTTTGCACCCCTTTGGTGACGTCAAGCTTGACCCCGCTGGGACCAGCATTGTCATGCGTGTCCCGGCTTGGTGGTGCTGTTGTCACCTCTTTACAAGGGCCAGTTGGGCTACCTTTCGGTATCCCTTCTGTCGCCCTTGCCGCCCTTCTTCTTCTTTTCTCGGCACCGCAAATGGACTTGCGGTGCCTTTTCGGTCTTTCAGGTGATGGGGCAGTTATTCCCGGCATAGCCTGGGCCCTTACCGCTCCCATCATCTGAACTTCTTCTTCATCTTCATGCTCGGGGGACCCGGTTTCAGGGCACCTCCCAGGAGTCTCTTTCGTAAGGGCCCTATATAGGTCGCCCATCTCCAGAGTCTCCTCAGAGGTCCCTTCCTCCTGAGCCCTCCCCTCTTCTTTTCCTCCTGGTAAATCCATAAAGGTCCCACGAGTAGCAAGGGAAATCTTGGTCCACCTCCGCAGAGCCCCGCATGCGAAGGTAAGGCTACATACAATGGGGTTTCGCCCAGTTCCCCAAGGTGATGACCAGTAGATGCCGATCTTCTGTTCGGCCACGCATCCTTTAGGCCCGGTCATCCCACCGAAGGATTCAGGATTTTTGACAAGGTTGTCTCCTCTTGGTCCGGACAGTCAAGTCAAGACCCCCCCCATCCCTCCGGTCCGCGAGACATGACCACAGACCAGTGAACGTTGGTATAACAGGTGATTCCGAGGTAACCTCGAGTATACACCTGGCATCGTGAACCCTATGTGCAGTCCCTTAGCCACGATACTACAGCTGGGATAGGTGAAGTTGGTCCGCGGCAGGGTTGAGGGCTGCCAGTTGAGGTTTTATGCTCAACGAGCCCCCACTTCCCCGCAACCTCTTCCTCACATAGATCATCGTCAGAGGCCCTCCTATCCGCCACCTGGAGACGCGCCGGATTGGTTCTTCACCCCCTCCGCACCAATAAACACCCGAGAACAGTAACGAACATCGTCTATGCCTA
The DNA here is from genome assembly GCA_949126875.1 of Lochmaea capreae. Lineage (NCBI taxonomy): Eukaryota > Metazoa > Arthropoda > Insecta > Coleoptera > Chrysomelidae > Lochmaea > Lochmaea capreae. The sequence continues at coordinate 7,632,753 of OX421404.1, read as the reverse complement.
CTGATGCGGACCCGGAAAAGATCCATTGTGTCCCTTTTTTTCTGAATTGAGTCGAAAGAAGAGATCTAGAAATACAATCAATACTAGAATTTATAGAATGCAGACAATTCAGATGTTGGGAGCGTTTAAGAAACACAGTACAGACTAAAAGAAGAGCGAACATATTTTGAAATATCAGAAAAGGAAGACAAACATGAAATAAATCTGTATCAGAAATATTAAAGAAAAAAGGGGAAATATGGTTGGGTGCAAAAAATATAGCAAAGGATAAAAAAAGTTATTAGCTTAAAAATCGCTCATATAAGACACTTTAGGTACCCTTACACCAAATACTTTTTAATAGGGTTTGACGCGTTTTCTTCATCTGCCTTGGCTCTTACCACCTTACCACGTCAGTTTGGACACCCTCGATTCGAAATCTTGAGAATAAATAATAAATAACTCCACGGCCCCTCGAGAATTGTCAAGATTTCCAGGTAGCCTCAGATGGAGGTACGGTAATTTCCAGAGGTCTAATTGTATCAAATCCAGCGGGGTTATTCATAGAGACGTCCCTACTGGTCCTAAAAAAAAGTTATTTTCCTGGCCCACACTACGGAAAGGCTAAATTCGTGCTGCTAAACAACTACTTTGCCATAGGGGTACTCTGCACTCTACAGTGGGTCAGTAAACCACAAAGGTTCGATTAGGTTTTATTACAATCACCTTTTGAAAATTTGTACAGGATCGGTAGCTGTCTTAAGCCGTTACAATAAAAAACTATTATACAAAAGGAAACAATACCGTGGTATCCAAAAAGCACAGAAATGTAAGCATTATATTGTAAGCTATTCATTATATGTCCATTCACCATGCATTAATAGCTACTTTAGAGACGAAGCGGGCAGGACATAAGCAGGAGAGGTTTATAAGCACCCACAATGTTTCATATCACAAAGAAGTGGTGAAAACATAAAGCAAAATTGAAATTCAGGGGTCTTTAGCTAAAATCGGTAACTAATTAGAATATTTTTTAATGTTCAATCACTTCTGATACACTCGTTAGGTATACTTAACATGTATATTAAATCATAATGTATTGAATTTCAAGTTTACTCGTGAAAAGTTCGTTTTAAAAAAATTCTAATAGTTAAGAACAGCGGAACTTTATTAACGTTAGAAATAATAGATGTTATAATATATAAGTGGCAAGTTAAAAAGCTAAAAATGGCGGCTCGCGCCTGGTATTGTTTAACGTTATACTCAAGTGAGGGAACGCTTCCGATTCAGCAACGTCGGTTGTTCTGTTGGAACTCCAAGTTCATAGCTCCTTCACCCTTAGATGAGAATCAGGAGTGTAGCAGCTGGATTCGATACTTCTGCATCCCTTGTTGCTGGTTCCATATTTTTTTAATGTAGTAGTAGTAAACAAAATAAAGTACAATAATAGCAATTAAAACCTATAAAACTAAGGTAAATACACTAATATTGTTAAGATGTACAGGATTTCAAAAAAGTTCGTTAAAGTTATTACTTTGAAAATCTTTCAGGTTATTGAGTCGATCTAAATCAACACCTTCTAGTATATGGTTGTTTAATTCTAAGGATTTCTGTTTTCACAAAGTTCTATATGGTTAGTTTTGGAAGTTCTATTATTTTTAATTCACTTTTTTCCAGTCTATAATTACGAAGAACTACGTTTTCTATATTAGCTATGCAATTTTTAACTAATTCTACCATAAAAGTTCCTTCTTGGAGCACTTTGTCTTTATTATTACCGCACAATTGTTCAGCCACTGCAGCTTGAGGAGAAACAACAACCCATTTGCTTGACTGAAATTTTTGAATGCTGATTTCCTTGTTATCAGCTGGAATGATATGACAGTTGTTCAGATTTTTGGAAAAGTTTAACAGTTGTACTTCGCAAGGGACATCTTCTTCTTCAACTGATATTGGTGTCGGTTCATGGCAGATAAACTCTTGATTACTAATTTCTTGACAGTCGTTGAAAAAAGGCATGAAATGTTATTCATCGAGTATATGGAATTTGGAGTTTGGTATGATACATATTGTTTTTAGGAGTGGGTGAAGGAAAAAGTTGATATAAATAATAATATTTCATATCTACGATTGGAATATAATTTTATCCATTTTGCAGTGGCTTTTAATTTGCATTACTTTTTCGAAATTAATAATATTTTCTGAATTTTGTTCGAATGGCAGTTCAGAATTTGGTTAGTCAGTATTAATAAGTTTTAGGTGGTGTAAAAGATCTTTTGGCTCTATTTGCTGTGTATATTTTTTAAATACATACGTTTCAATTTAACAGATCTTTATTCGAACTATTTCGTGCCGAGTATATAACTTTTTCTGAGAGCAAACGTTGATATCCGTCACCCTGACAGGAGGACTTTTTAGATTCTCTTCACCAGTGACGTACATAACATTTCCTCCCTTACATAAAATAAAATAATACATTTTTTTATTGATAAAAAAAACAACTCAACATGCTTAAATAGGAAATAAAAAGAACTAGTTACAAAGTTTTATGAACTCTGACACTGCGGCGTAGTTGGGGTTCAGGTGATTTATCTAAATTTGAAGAACTACTTACATCTGCATCTAATGGTACATCCCTTGGTTCTTTGGGCTCAACTACTATTTCAGAGTTTGTAACATCCCTAGTAATATTTTTTGTTTCAACTAAATTACTAGTAAAAGGTACTAGTGGTTTGTTTATACTATCTCTACTGACTCTCGTAAGGTTTCAACATCTCTATGCTCAGTTATCAAACAATCGGGCTTATTTATTTTTCGCAAGCTACTCGTATTAGCATGTTCATACAGAATTTTATCTCTTACCTGAACAAGGTACGTTACAGCACTAATAAACTTAATAATAGTACCTTCTAACCATTTATCATTTACACTTACACACTTACACTTAGTTTACCTACTAGTACTTTTTCTCCTGTCATAAAAGTATCTGGCTTAACATATTCAAAACTTTTATTCTAACAACTAATATTTATTTACAAAATATAACCTATATCTATTCATTTACATATTAACAAGTTAGATCAAAACTTTTTTAGTAGTGTAAGGTATCGTCGCTTTGTTCTGATCTCTCTCGTATTATTTTCTAGATAAGGGTGAGGTTTTGAGTATATTTAGTTAGGTATTGAAAGAAAAAAAAATGGAAGTCAATAGGCTAAAGAGTGATTCACAGTCTTCATCACCCTTCATCGTCATCTTCACAGACTTCTTCAGAGTTTTCTTTAATAGTAGAGGTAAATAACAGACAGAACAACGAGTGGCAAAGAACTCACCAGTAGAGGACCAGCCCTCTTCGTCCTATCGGCTACACACCACCTGGCAAGTAAGACCATTCCTATTTAACACTCACTGTGCTGAGTCTGTTGCTTGTAGGAATAGTATAGGTGTCTCAGATATATTGAAGACAACCACTCTTAGAGATTATTGGTTATATCGCACAATTCGGTAGGAAGTTGAAACTTTCCATACACCCCTAGAATTAAGAATAGTAACTTTTTGTGACTACAGCTTGTGTAAACTATTTATAAAATATCTTCGTATAATAATCCCTCAGTGTAATCCTCTTGGAATCAAGTCTACAAATTAGTATTGTTACCTTTTTATTATTTAAGATCATATTAACCCATAGCAGAGACCATTTGTACAATTTAGATTCACCCATTTTAACCATCTTAGTCATTTTATATTTCACTAGGTTAGTTTAACAGCGTGCTCTCGATTGTCATTTGACATCGACAGCAAACAGTAGGTCTACTGCGTGGGCCAACTACCATCAGGCCCACTCTACACCCAGACTGATGTAATTTGATAAACTGTGTAACTATCCACTTTTCTCATAGTACATAAATATTTGTTTGAAACAGTAGTAATTGCTTATTTAATATACCTTGACCCCTATCCGTTGAGAAACCGGGTACATACAGCTTAAAAAAAAAGGTTTATATTTTTCAGAAAACCCCCTTTGTCACCACAACTCCTGTAAAGGGAGAAACGGGGGTGGCAAAGTAATACTTCAATTTGAGTGAAGAAAGTTTGGCATCAATGTTATTATTAGGAACTTTTGGTTTCGTTTGGTTCACAATTGTGATTTACGAACGTCCTTTAACGTTTATCTGACATATGTTGCATTGCATTCATATTCGAATTTGTGTTGTGTTCAGTTCGTGTATTCGCCCTCTGTAATTATTTTATTTTCAGTTCAGTTCTTTACTGTTTACATATATTTCTTATTTGCTGCGTAAGTTTATTTTTTAAGCTAGTTATTTAATAGATAATTTCAGATTCGTATTTTCAATTTTGCTTTCTACTACCTACTTACCTAGGTAAACGATAAACGTAAGCATTATCATCATCTATATAGTCTACAAAATCCATAAAATCATCCATCATACTAATTTCCTTGACAATTTTGAAATTATAACCACCGACAAATAATAATAAAAAAAAATTTCGATATTGTAAAATGACAGTGTAAAGTACAAACGTGGATTTTAGGTTATAAATCTTCACTCAAGGGAGCTGGAACCTGTACTCATATTTCACACAAGTTACACTCAAACTCAACCTCACTTTTCGCCTGTCAAGTGTCTCTGTATACAATCAGGATGAGTGAAGTATGAGTGACCCTCAAGTGTCGACTATAAATTTCACCCTTAGATTCCATCGTACTAATTTAGAATTTGGTAGCGTAATCTAAAAACCCATACTATTGTGTACTATTGTAAATTTTCGACCATATAAATAGGGACGGAAGTTATTTTTCTATTGCAATTGTGACAAAATGACGCCTAAAACCACATTTGATGCGTCTGTGTGGTTAAAATAAATTTTTCATTAAAGTCTGGGTATTGAAAAAGAAGGACATTAGTTAATAAATCTTTACAGGTATTAAAAGTATCAATAAATTCTTCAGCGGAAAATGCTGTCTAATGAATGTCATCTTCTTCCATTTGTATTTGGTGAAAACCGTTGGCTAAATCAAGCGTAGTAAAATATTGACTTGTTCCTAATTGGTCAAGAATTGTACTAATTAAATGTACCTAGTGGATATTTGTCATCAACTGTTTTCTCGTTCAATTTCCGATAATCGATACCCAATCGATATTTCTTTTCGTTAGATGCGTCTTTACGTTTCTCTACAATCCAAATTGGACTATTATAAGGAGATGATGAATGTCTAATAATACCTTGTGATAACATATTGTCAATTTGAGATATCGGTATGTCTTTGTATAAACAGGAGTATCGTCTGTTGGTCTAATTTTGTGTTTTACAGTATTTGTAAATGAAAGAGGAATTTTTTTCACAGTAAAATATGTCTCTGTATTCGTAACATAGGTCTTGTATTTTCTGTCTTTCTTCGGAATTGAAATGATCTAATCGAATTTGATTTAAATTGATTTTTAATAACTTATCGTGATTGTTAGTTAGGATATCATTTGATTCCAATGTGTCTAAAAAATTTATTTCCAATTTTTCAATAATAAATGGACCTGTAACAGTTATTACTTTCGGTTCACAGCTGTAGTTTGTGATAAATGTGTATGCAAAATAATTTTCAATATCAACAAGAGCTTGAGAGCATTCTAATTGTGTATCAAATTTAATATATTTCATGTATCCTAAACCTTTTTCTATGTTTACTGGTAACTTAACAATTTCAGTTGTTTTTTCCAGAATATCAAGTTGATAGTAGTTATCTATATTTATTTTTCTGTTGAATTAGTTTCTCCTTCACAATTATAATAAATTGGAATCTGAGTTTTAGGTGTAATAATAATCAATTTATTATGTATATCAATAGATGCGCATAATTGTTAAGTACATCAATACCAATAAGTCCATTATATTTTTTACTAAAATTAGAAAGGTGAAATTTATACGTTTCTTTGACATTGAAAATGTCAAAAGGTGGAATTTGCATAACGTCATTAAGGAAACTATTACTAACATTTTCGTGAAAAATGTAATTTCTATAAAATGTATATGCTAATTTAAGACCAATTAAACTACTTCTACCGGTAGCTATGAGAAAATTTGCTTTTAATTCGGGAACAAAAATGTTAGGAAAATTGGAACTTAGTAACCTGACTTTCGCACCCACGCAAAAATTTAATGAGAATGTATAACAGGTGTACTTATGGAATTTTCTTGTTCTAGATAAGGATTGTGAATATCAGTTTCTTGATAATTTTGAGTGTGAGAATCTCAGCAGTTATTATTTTCCAAGGATTTATTATTAGCAGAATTTAAATTTTAAGGACATTCAAATTCTTCTGAAGTGAACAAAAAACTGAGCGCTTAAGTGCAGGCAAGGAGCTTCTTCAAGAAACATTTACCAAAATAAAGGACATTGATGTTGAAATTTTATGTTTAGACAAAAAATATAATGAAACATTAGATGACATTGGGGACAAATACATCGATTTAATATCCAATATTAAAAAGGAGTTAAGTATTCATGACAGAAATTCAGGTAAACTCTCTTATAATATCATGCCCATTCAAAAAAATGATATTTCTACTACAAAACTGCCACCTATTGACATTCCGTCATTTGATGGTAAGAATTTAACAAATTTTAAATCATTTATTGAAATTTTTACTGCTGTTATTGACAAAAATCAACAGCTGATGGAGGTAGAAAAGCTGTTTCATTTAAGAAACTATTTGAAAGGTGAAGCGCTATCTCTAATAAATAATTTACCATTAATTAATTGATGAGGCTTTAAATATTTTAAATCAAAGGTATAACAATGAAACAATGTTGATAAATTCTCACATATATTCAATATTAGATATTCTTAATTTGCAAAAGGGAACAGATCAGTCTTTGAGAGAATTTGTCAGCAAAATAAGGCAGCAGGTAGGTGCTCTAGAAAATTTGGAACAACCTGTTGAAAGCTGGGATATGCTACTTACCTGCATATTGTCCAGAAAAACAGATCAATTTACAAACAGGTCATACCAAATTGATAGAGACAACTCCAAGTTTCCAACAATAAATGAATTTTTATTATATTTAGAAAATAGAGCTACAGCCTTAGAAGCTACCAATAACATGCCTGAAAATAAAAGCAAATCTTTTTCTCATTTAATCACAAGGTCAAAGTCAGATGAATGTTCATTTTGTTCGTTTCATGGCCATAAACTGCACAATTGCAGAAAGTTCAGGTCAGTTCCCTAAAAGAAAGAATTTCATTTATAGAAAATCACAAATTTTGATAATTGTGCCTTAATAGTCATGCTGACAAATGCAAGATGAGTTTCAGAAGTAGCATTTGCCAAAAAGAACACAACTCGTTGCTGCATTCGGACAAGGTAAACAGTGCTGAAAGGGTGTCTGGAGCAGAGAACATGGTAATTACTTTCAATTCAGTTCAAACACAGAATCAAATAGTGCTTTCACCAACAGTAAAAATTAAACTTTTGGCCAGGGATGGCAAGTATATTTATGCCCGAGGACTCATCGACACGGGTTCTCAGATGTCGTTAGTTACTAGTAGCTTGGTAGAAAAATTAAATTTTAAACCATATAATATAATTGTATCAATCTTGTTGGTGTTACAGAAAACATAACAAAAATTCAAAATATATTGATTTAAAAGTAGAATCCTGCTCTCATGATTACTCCACCAATCTCAAGTGTGCATTTGTTGATTTGATCACCAGTGAGTTACCTCACATAACTTTTGACAAATCAAAACTGAATTTTCCAAAAGGTATTACTTTGTCAGATGACAATTTTAATCAAACTGGAAGCATTGACCTTCTGTTCAGTGCAAATGTTGCATTTCAAATTTTTTTGTCACAAAAAATTGAATGTGACACCCTATATTTACAAAATACGCTTTTCGGTTATATCGTCAGTGGATGCATTCCCACAAGTCAATTTTGCAATTTTATTACATTGCATGCCACATATAATGACCTCAACAAAACTATGTCCCAATTTTGGGAAGTTGAGACGGTTCCGAAGGTTTTTCATGAATATTCCAGTGAACAGGTAGCTTGTGAGTATGAATTTCAAAATTCTGTTCCAGTGTTAGAGAAGAAATTTCAAGTAAGTTTGCCATTGAAATAAAATATAAACAACCTAAATTTAGGAGATTCATTCTCAGTTGCTATTAAACGTTTTGAAAATTCAGAAAAGCGATTCAAGTCAAATACAGATCTTTTCAAGCAATATAAATCATTTATTGATGAATACCTCAAGCTTGGTCATGCAGAAATTGTAAATCTTGATTCTTATAACTCAAATAGTGGTTCAGTGTATTTTATGGCTCATCATCCAGTCATTCGGGAGGAAAGTAAAGGCATGAAACTCCGGGTAGTTTTTGATGAAAGCATGAAAACAAGGTCAAAAAAATGTATAAATGATTTTCTTTACAATGGTGCTGTTGTACAAAGTGATTTTTCGATATCTTAGTACTTTTTAGAACATACAAATTTGTTATATCTGCTGACATCAGGCACACATATCGTATGATTCTAGTTTGTCCTGAGCATCGTCCTCTTCAGAATATTTTGTGGAGGGACCCCCATGGTATTCTACAGTACCTGCAGCTGCAAACCGTGACTTATGGCTTGAAAAGTTCATCATTCTTAGCCACAAGATGCCTAGTGGAACTGTCTCATACAGAAGGCTAAAAATTTCCTATGGCGGCTCGCGTGTTGCTAAATAACAACTATGTCGATGATGTGTTAGTAGGTGATGATACCATAGAGGAAACAATAAAGCTCAAACAAGAATTAATTTCCTTATTAGAACTACGTTCCCTTTCATTGCACAAATGCGCCAGAAATATTAAATGACATTCCTAAAGAAAAACAAACTTTTGATGACGTCGTTATAATAAAAAACAATTTTACTGTAAAAACGTTAGGTGTTGCTTATGACACAAACTCTGATAATTTTAAATTAAGCTCTTCTAAAATTGAAATAAATCAATGCATAACAAAAAGACAAGTTCTTAGCTTCATATCGGAATTTTATGACTCTTTGGGACCTGCTGGTCCAGTTTTAGTAGCAGCTAAAGTCATCATGCAAAAGCTGTGGTGTTGCAAACTTAAATGGGATGAAATACTACCAGATGATCTATTAAAACTTTGAAAACAGTTTGTAAGTGGTTTAATTCATATGCCAATCCTAAAAATTCCTCGAAATCTAATGTTTACCAATGCAAGTGTGGTGTAATTAGTTAGTTTCTGTGATGCCTCTAGAATGCCATATGGTTGTGTACTTTACATTCGAGCCATTTTTCCAGAAAAAATTCATTTAAACCTAATATGCTCTAAATCACGAATTGTTCCTATAAACAAAAAATTAACTGTGCACAGATTAGAATTAAATGCAGCCTTGCTATTGGCAGGGTTGGTCAACAAACTATTCACCTCATTAAAAACAAAGGTGAATGAAGTTTTTTTTATACCCTGATTCAAACATTGTACTAGCCTGGCTAGCAACCGATCCCTTAAGACTAAATCCATATGTTGCTAACCGAGTCATAAAAATTCAAGAGGTCACGTCAAATTTCAAATGGTTATATATTAACACAAAAGAAAATCCTGCAGATTGCTTATCAAGAGGGTTAGATCCTCAAGAAACTGAAACAAACCATCCATGGTACCATGGTCCATCCATGATGTGCGATAAAAATTTCTGTCATAATGACTGCTATATAGAAATTCCCAATCCCCTCCCTGAAGAAAAAATTTCAGTTAATGTCCTACAAACTAGGCTAGATACCTTTTTTCAAGATTTTTCTTGCATTGCAAGACTCCAAAGAGTAGTTACCTATCTTATTCGATTTAAAAACAAATCTCTGAACATATCAAAACATGACAAATTAACGGGAAATTAAAATATTTCAGAACTTAACAATGCTTTACAAATTATTATACGTTGTGAACAGCAAAATCATTTTTTCAATGAAATAAAATGCCTAAATTAAAATTTACCTTGAGCTCGTTGTCACCTTTTTGGACTGTAATGGTATATTAAGAGGGGGGGGGGAAACTACAGAATTCTAAGCTGCCATACAATCAAAAACACCCTGGAATTCTTCCCAAGAATAGTCACATCACCCACTTGATAATAAGGCAAAAGCATCTGAGGTTGTTACATGCCGGTTCAAGGCAAGTTTTAAGTTCTCTAAATCTTATTATTGGATCATTAACGGAAATAGAGAAATTAAAAAAGTATTACATAGATGCATCACCTGTTTTAAATTCAAAGCTAAATGCTCTGAACAACTAATGGGTTTGCTACACTCTAAACCGTTTTAAGTATAACAAAACATATGTAGGATTCTCCGAATGTCCTATAGCCTTCGAAGCTCAGTGAAGATGGGGTGAGTTTCGGATTCTTTGTTGTACAAAAATCCAGTAATAAAATAAGTGTATCAGGGCGCCAGACGATTACCCCCCTTATAGAACACTCTACGTACCAGTCTACGAGTTACCGTCCCCTCCTAGACGAAATTCGAGATAAAAGGTGTCTACCCTATAATTTCCTATAAAATAAACTTATCTCCAACTAGTACATTAAAAATAAAACACTGAAGTTACCAGTTTTACTGAATTTAATCGACAAAAGAATATTTAAATATAGTAGATATCGATTACATTTGATCTAAGTACAGGCTGCTGCTCGTAACAGTCAAAACTATTTATAAAAGCAAGAAATGCTTAATAATAATTAACCTAACCAAATATTAGGGGGAGTATGTTTAGTTAAGTCGTATATACAGTACTATTCAAAAGTCCCCTCCCCCACTCGTATCTTTTGAACGGCTACACTTAAATTGATAAAATTTGGAGGTTGAAAATAAAGTGTTGTAAACTTTTCTACGAATGGTAACAGGTGACGTAATAGTAATAGATGACGTCACAGTGCCACTCTGGCCAATAATTTTAAATAGGACCTTATGGCAAGTGATATCTCGTTTGAACGGCATTGACATTAGCTACATAGCCATAATAATTTTGTTTGGGTTTAAACTAATTTTGACGGATAAATTAAATAAATACCTAAATTATTATTTCACATTTAAATATTGAAGATTTTTCAGTCCAGCTCTGGTTAGTTGTCAAAAAAATTGACGTTTTTAATTTAATAGTATTTGTTGCTTTGTAAAGTTTATCTAAATAGCTTAAATATTTAATTTTATTATTGTTTAACGAGACGTTTAAGAGTTTACATAGGCAAAATGGTACGTACTCAAGCCGACAAAGTAGCAGCTATCTTAATAATTGGTGAATCTGGAAAGAATCTCCATGAAGCGGAACGTTTATTTAATGAGAGATACCCAGATCGCCCTATCTCCAGAACTTATTTGAGGGAGCTTCTCCACAAGTTTGAAGCAACAGGTAGTGTTCAAGATACCAAACGATCTGGTCGACCAACATTTAGTGATGATAAAAAAATTGATATAGTTGCTGAAATGGTAGTAAACCCTTCTTCCTCTTCAACTAAAGTTGCGTCTATCTGTAAAGTAAGTAAAAGTACAGTACAGAAAGTGTGTATTATTATGGTGCAGTAAGACGTTACCTGGATGAAGATTATCGAGGTAGATGGATCGGCCGGCGAGGTCCTATAGAATGGCCACCTCGGTCATCAGATCTGACACTATTAGATTTTTTTCTATGGAGGTACTTGAAATCCAAGGTTTATACTACGGCACCAGATAGCATTGGCGTTTTTAAACAAAGAATTATTGAAGAATGCAATGCAATTTCAGCTGACACATTCGAACGAGTACGACAAGAGTTTACTAATAGGATGTATTACTGTCAGGAAGTGGACAGAGCACATTTCGAACACTTGCTATAAGAATCCATTGTTGATATTTGATTAATTGAATTTAAAAAAATAATTTCAATAATTTTGGTATTTATTTAATTTATCCGTCAAAATTAGTTTAAACCCAAACAAATTAATATGGCTATGTAGCCAATGTCAATGCCTTTCAAACGAGATATCACTTGCCATAAGGTCCTATTTAAAATTATTGGCCAGAGTGGCACTGTGACGACATCTATTACTATTACGTCACCTGTTACCATTCGTAGAGAAGTTTACAATACTTTATTTCCACCCTCCAAATTTTATTAATGTACGTGTAGCCGTTAAAAAGATACGAGGGGGGTAGGGGACTTTTGAATAGCACTGAATATCTGTGTTCGATGCCAGAGCTCTGATATGCGAAGTTATAGTTGGTAAATGCACGTAGTAAGTCAGTCTTGCTAAATTAAAGGTTAAGTAGACCCCCCTAGGTTATTCGTAACAAATATAAACTAAATTAAGTCACCTGACATTGAAATTTGTAATACCCGAACCGAACATGTATAATATCCCGAAAAAGTTGATCTCCACCATGTCTGAAGTCGCACTTTTGTTCTCCACTATTATTAGTTAAAATTGTACCTTGTTTCCAGCTGTAGTCAAGGGTATTATCCAACCCCCTGGGCTAGATTAGTGTATATTTATTCTGTAGCTCGAACTAGACACCATAAATTCAGGTCTCTAACAAAATTTCTTGTACCAGAATACTAATATCTCTAGGTTTTAACCAATACTAGAACCCAACATTAAAATATACTCAAACCAACCAGTGAATGACTTGTAACCATCCCAAAAACTGCTGGGCAACTTCCAACCAAAACAACACTAAAATATAACCCTCATTTCACTGGACTATATTTTTAAAACCAAATAAATGATAAATGATATATTCTAGTGTAAAAAGAAAAGTCACAAAAAGTGTAGAAAAAAACGTCATAAAAACCACTCACCCATAATGGGGTTATTTTTAATCCACTAATCGTACAATTAGAAATCGTTGAACAATTCGAATCCCTGGTTAGCACTATCTGGAATAAATTGTATATTCACTACCTAAATCGTCAAATGGACCCAGACATTTTTCCTGGCAAAAAAATCTTACAATGGACTGAACTGCCTAAAATCCTCATAAGAGATAGTCACTAGGTCAACATTACACAACCCTAGTATTCATTTAATAGAAATGCATCTGATTCAATCCTCAAACTAATTTGAGCAGGAATCACCAACAACGAACAATTTCCTCGTTCAAAGCATTTCAAAGTTCAGACACCAAATGAAGTATTTCCTCCTCTCCGGAGAGGATCAACTGACCACACAAGAAAATCTGTAGTTTCTAAGTCCTACAATGCGTTATTTATATGCTTTGCTGTTAAGGCAATTCATGTAGAGCTTGTATCTGATCTCACAACAGAAATTTTTTTTGGCTTGTTTCAAGCGATTCATTTCCAGAAGGGGGAAGCCGTCCAATGACTTTTGTGACAATGGCTCCACTTTCAAAGGGGCTAATTATGAAATAAATAAATTTTACGAAAATAGCAAAAAGGTAGATATTTTTGGAGTTATTGAAAAAATAAAATTTAATTTTATACCTAGCTACTCACCGGTTTTTGGTGGTTTATGGGAAGCCGGGGTGAAAAGTGTGAAATTTCACCTAAAAAGGGTAATTGGCTCTACAGGGCTCACTTATAAACAACTAAACACTGTAATAGTGCTAGTAGAAGGAATTGTAAATTCCAGACTTTTATGCGCTATGTCCAGTAACGTTTCCAATCTGGATTATTTAACCTCAGGTCATTTTTTGGCTGGAACAGTTATAACTAGTTTCCCAGAACCTGACATCAGTGAAGTTCCCCAGAGTAGACTAAAATTTTGGAAGCATTGTGTTCAAATGCAGCACTATTTGGTGCAATTGCAGAATAGACCGAAATGGCGCAAAGATTTACCAAATTTGAGGGAAGGAATGTTGGTTCTATTGAAGGAGGATAACGTTCCCTCCTTCAAATGGAGGCTTGCTCGCAAAATAAAGGCTGTGCCGGGTAAGGACAACAAGGTTAGAGTTTTAGAGGCTAAAACAAGAGATGGCACTTACCTGAGATCAATTACAAAAATAGCCGTATTGTAAATATTTAGCTAGAAGTAAGCATCCTATTAATATTGTCAAGATAGTGTTCTCGATCACTTTCTTATTTTATATTTGGTTCGTTTTAATATACTTGTACGACCTTTAAGGCCAGACTTTAAAAATACAGTTTTTTGTGTAATTTTTGGCGATGGATTTTTGTAAGGTTTTATGTGAAACCATAAGGCCCCCAGCATGTTGGAAACAACTCCCAACACTTAGTTATTTTGTCATTTTCATAATTTAAGTTGACGATTCGTCGCTTAAACATATGTTGGTTAATCTGATTTGACAGTTTACAGTAGTGTGTGCCAAAAAGTGGCGATAATAAGCATTTGCTTTTGTAAAGAACAAAATGTTCTAGTTTTTATGGGTTGTATCCCTTCCTTTTGTTATGTAATATTAAAGCTCTGCCTCCGGGGCATCTTTCAAGGCTCCGGATTGTTTCCATCCTTGCAGTGTAAATAGTTTTTTGTAATATAATATATGTGAACATAGTAAAATTGGTGAGTCTATATACCAGCAAATCCAAAACCTACAGTCCATCCTACATTACTCACGCCTCAGATAATGTATCCAACACTTGGGTATTTCTACCAAAATTATTTGGGTGTGAGCAATAATTTTGGAAATTACTATTTGGGGGTGATTGATTTTATTGGGGAAGAAGATCTTAGATTATAATTATTGGAATCATTTGGCTTAGTATTAGTATTATGTTGACGAAATTTATAACTATTTTGAATTGAACTATAATCGTTAACAATATTTCTGTTAAAAAGTGTGAGAAAATTGTCTGCTAGGAAGTTGAGATTGTCTGGGAGTTGACATATTATTTATTATGGAGGTTGAGGGTGCCGTTCTTTGGATTGGTCTAAAATTTTAAAGTTTAAATAATAAGTCTTACGAGTACTATATAGAAAATGTTCTTCCTCTATTACCAAAGACATTGCTTTCTCTAAACTATCTGGATTTCTTGAATTAATACTATTTTGTAATTGGCCACTTAGCCCACTAATAAATCTTTTTGAAGATAATTCATCATAACTCTCTAATCTAATACATTTCTCCTAAGCTGGAAGATACAATGCATTTATTTTTAATGCAATTAAGCTCCAATTAAACTCAAATTGAGTCTTGAACGGAACAATCAAGATTTCTTTTATCTCCAAAAGTTAAATTTAATAAATTCTCAATACCGTCCCATCTACTTCATTCGGTAAGAGAACCTATTAAGCTTAAGGCCCTTCCTGTTAATTTACCGATTATTGCACGTTAAATATAAGAACTAATTTGAGCAGTTATATTTATGGTATCTGCAAATTGAGCTATCAAACTTTCACAAGCATCTAAAAATACTCGTAATGTGTGAGTATAGCCATTAAACTGTGGTATAGTATCCACATATAGTTTCAACAGTGAATAGTTAACATTTGCTACGGCCATTTCTGTATTTGAATATTCAAAATTGATCGAGCTTAAATTAGAATTATTGAAATCTTATAATCGATACAAATCACTTAGGTCTTCGATGTCTGACATCAGTTAATTAACCATATATTAAAATGTAAAAATCAAAAATCACTAGGAAATCAACAGCAAAATATAAAAGGAATATAATATGGAAGAACAAAAATTTATTTCTAGAGTAAATTGATTAGATTCATTTATCTACATAGTGCCAAAGGGTTGAATGATGGGCTTTTTTCCTCTTAAGTTGGCTTATCTAAAAATTTTACCGAATTCTGAGATGTTGGCTTTTTCCGGGGTTTCCAAACTTTGACGATGTGGATCCTCCGTCTGGGTTAACACTTTCCAATCACTGAATTTTTTCAACTTTTCGCGATCGATAATTATTGCCAATAAACTATCGATAGTGGAAAGTTCATTTTTAAAAAGAATTTTAATAATTAAGAACAGCGGAACTTTATCAACGTTACAAACAAAAGATTTTATAATATATAAGTTACGAGTTGAAAAGCTAAAAATGCAAGTTCGCACCTGGTTTTGTTTAACGTTATCCTCAAGTTGGGGAACGCTCCCGATTCAGCAACGTCGGCTATTCTGTGGGAACTCCAAGTTCATAACTATTTATTTATTAGAAAGGAAAAAACGAGAGGTAATTCGGTTCTTGAATTAAATATCTGTATACCTGTCACTCCCCAATATTTTAATCGGAACGTGACGTGATATCGGGAGTAAATACTAAGGGTAGTAGTCCTCGGATTAAAATACCAAAGAGCCATAGTTTATATACCTGGCACTCCTCAAGATTTTAGTCCGAACGTGACGGGATATCGGGAGTAAATACTAATGGTAGTCGTCCTCGGATTAAAATACCAAAGAGCCCTAGTTTATATACCTGGCCCTCCTCAAGATTTTAATCGGAACGTGACGGGATATCGGGAGTAAATACTAATGGCAGTAGTCCTCGGGTTAAAATAACAAAGAGCCCTAGTTTAACTACCTGGCACTCCTCAAAATTTTAATCGGAACGAGAATGCAAAATCGGGAGAAAAAGCAAGTAGCTCGAACCCAGTGTCAGAAATGTGTATCTCCTAGATGTTGCAGAATATGTGAATATAATGTTGCCATTACTTCATGCAGACAGTTAACCTTCTTATACCAGCCGTTTTGGACATGGTCAACTCCTGGTGTCTTCCAGTGAGCGTTGGATTTATGTTCGATAGGGATCGACCATCATAAAGACCAGTACTCCGTTAGGTTATCTTTAATTGGAAGACTTTGGTTTTGATTCTTCACTGTTCCACTCAGTTGCCTGTAAAATTACTTCTGATTGTTATTGAATGAGAAATTATGTTGTTTCGTTTTCGTGCACTTGATATATCGTGACAAGCGTTTGAATTCTGCCCTCGACTTTTGCCTGAGTAAATCCTTATATTCACATACATGTTTATGTTGTGGGTGACCTGTACAAGTTTTGATTTTCCAATAGATCTTTCTCACTCCTTTTGTTAAGCGCATAGACGGTTTTAGGTTGCTTTAAAACTCTGTATGCTGCCCCAACTCCATTACAATTTCGTCAATGGTCTTTTTCAGCCGGCATCGCCACCAAGGCCTAAGCTATTTGTAGTCTTGACCCCGATTGTTCTTTGGGAATTGGATTTGTTGATTGTGACCACTCCACAATAAATGAGTGTGAAGTTGTTCTAGTGCTTCGCAGACTTTACAATGGTTCTGCAGTAGTGAGTTCACAGCTGGTAGTATGCTGTTTGTGCTTTATTGCTTCAGAAAAAACAAACCTGTATAAATAAATCTAATCTTCCACCACAAATCAAAACTTGCCCTAATCCAAGAGAAAAATCTTCACGTGTCCCCAAAATCTATGGACTTATATTCCGTAACGTCTCATCATTAGTGCTATTCATTCACCAACATAAAAATTTGCCAAACATTTGGCACAAACCCTCCAACCACCATAATCCCGTAATACGAAAGAGGGAATAGAAATAGGGAAACGTACAAATTGTATGAACAAAAAAGATGACGGCCAACGATTACCAACGACATGGAAACCATTACAAAGGACAATGTCACGAGAAGTAGATGTTGCTTCCCAGTGAACGGTCTACCCTTTGGAAAGTAATTTTCTAATTTGTAAGGCGTTTTAATAGTTTTGTACTATTATTTTGACTTCTATTGATAACACGCTTTACTATGACAATTGTTACAGGAAACTGTGATCAAGTAAATAAGTCTAGGATTGCTATATTATTGAAGTCAATGTGAAGCACATTTCCGTTTTTTTAATCTTACATAACTTTTGTGTTGTCAATCCGACATTTCAGGTGACAATTTCCGTTTTTTTAATCTTACATAACTTTTGTGTTGTCAATCCGACATATTTTTATCACAATCTTTGCAAGGGATTCTATAAGCCACATTTGTTTTCATTTACAGTAAAATGCATCTGGTTGGTTCAGTATTTTATTTTGATAGCTTAGAAATTCTAATTATAATTGAATATTCAGACACAATCACATTGTATCTTCTATAAGTTCCTTTGTGGCATTACTTATTCTTTTTTCTTATTTTTTTGGGAGTCAAACCACAATAATGTTTTTTTTTTATTTTTTATTTCGACGTTTCGGTAGCGTTCCAGCTACCGTTGTCAAGATTAACTATTTATAGTATAGAAATAATTTTTTGGTCCCTATCTGAATGAATGAATCCCGGCCTAAAAATAATTTATTTATCGATATATTTCGATATATATGTTATATTCACAAAATCACGTTTGGGTTTTTTAAAAATGATTTTTATTCAACTAACTACTTGAGATACAATAAAATTATAAAAAATGGAATTTACGTAATTCAGAATAAAATTGTAACTAACTACATTGCATTAGATCAATTTAATTTATAAGTTTTTTAATAAAACTTCAGCGCTAATTTTTATGTAAAATGCAATCTAGCTTCGTTGCCATGAAAATAGAGAAGTTGTTATCATCCTGTAATACGATACTAGTGTAACTCAAACCTAAGCGATTTTTCGTATATAACAACTCCCCCATTTAATAAAATTGTTGGTAAATGAACAGCAATTTGAAATTAATAAAAAATAAGAAATACACAATTCATAAAAAGTAGATAATACAAAGTTAATAAAAATAAAATAATATTTTGAAGTCCAATAAAGATGTTATTGGATTTTTCGATTTCTACATTTGTAACATGTGTAAAGAACAATTAAAACGACAATGAGTGCAATGGTAAAATATGGGAACCATGAGATATTTTTTTCGAAAAACTGTTTGTTTATGAGTTCGTCTAAATCTCTGGAATATGGTTCAATTTGTTTTTTGTTACCTCTAGATTGTTCGCGTTAATGTTATTTAAATCTAGCTTTTCCAATTTTGGTATTTCTAAATTATTTGGTACATTCTAACAGCAATCGTAGTCAATTACTACGGGGTGAGGTTCGTGAGATAGTTTTCTTAGTGTTGGCTTGTATTTTGGTTATACCGACAAAACCGAAGCATTCCGAATTTAATTGTAAAATGGAGTTTTTATTTATAGTTAATGTTTCTGTTTTCCTGTTCGGACAGTAAATAGTTTTACGCACTGATTCGGCAAATAACAGTAGCCACATGTTTTCTTCAAGTTTTTGCACATTGTAACCTTGTCCGTTAACTACCGCACTTTTACAGTTTTCTGGAAATTTCTTATATTGTTTTAGCAAACGGGCTTCGCACATTGCGTTATCGTCTATAGGATAAGCGTAAATATCGCGGCACAACTTTTGATGCGTCGATAATTGCTTGCATCCTTGTAGATTTTCGATGGGTATATAAGTTAAAGAATCATCATCTCGCGCTAGATATTTTTGAGAAAATGATAAAATATGATGAAGTCCCGTTCTATTATCATTTAGTGGAATTGGATATAAGTGATATAGAGAAAATACTTTCAGTTAAATAAGTGGAATTTTTAGAACAAAAACAAGATCTGAATTTGTTTGATATGCTTCGAGATTAATTATTTCTAGATATTGTGAAACTGTTGAATATTTTATTGGTAATGGTTAACTTTTTCTTGCAGTATTCTCAGATATTTGTTTAAGAGCATTAATTAAATTTTCGGGTTCTATTATTGAAGTATGAATTATTTGAAGCTGTGAAAATGTGATTGAATTTAGAATATCGTTAATACTACTTTCAAGATACGCGTAACTCTCCATTAATTTCTCACAAAGTTCAAAGAATTGTAATTTTGCTTCAATTAATGCTATTTCATCAGCTGATTGTTGAATAGAGGTTTCAATTTTGGTTATATCTGAATTAAGTATGTTTTCATTTATTTTTAATTGTTCTATAGTGTCATTGGAGTTTGTTAGTACTGAACTTGTTACTGATAATTCATCTTTTAATAAGTTTTCTAGCTGGTTTTTATTTTAATTTATTGATGAAGATATTCACCGTCAGACGCATCGAGGTTACCGGTAATTGATTTGAATATACTACCGATACCATTGATTAATCCTCGTTTTTGTCTTTTCACATCAAAAAATATTTCATTGAACTTTTCAATTGTGGGATTTTACTTCTGATCGAAAGGATGTTATAATATGAGAATTTGAAGCGAAAGTATTTTGAATTGTTTCTAGGATTCTATTGTTTTTTTCGAAGGTTTGCTTAAAGGCTGATATGTTTTTATGTACTAATAATGTCCATTCGTCGTTTGAGACAATAAATTTAGTTTCGTCGTGATAGTAGATTCCAATTGTATTCTTAATGGGCTCAATTTTATATTGACATGTTGCTGTTCCGATCAGCAGCAGATATCTAAAAATAAATTAATTTTCATCATGAGGTTTCATGAGATCAAAATTTATTTTAGACTGGTGATTTGTTTCCAAATTTAATACTGTTGCAGAATTCGTGTGTATTTCTAGTATTTCGAAAGGACATTTGAACTTATTACCTATTTTGTTTTTAATTTGGGTTTCTTTTATATAAACTTTGTCACCTATTTTATATTCCGGTTTATTTTTAGTGACATGACTATCAAATCGGGCTTTAGCCTTTTCTTTTTGCTTTGAAGTGTTTTCTCTTGCGATTTTATAATAATAACATATACGGTTGTTTAAGTCTCTAATATATTTAGTAATCAACTCTTGTTCGTTGTACAACTTTTCAGGGGGTCTAGAGGACGTATGTCCGAATACGAGTTCGTATGGCGTAAACCCGTGCGTTTTGTATACAGAATTATTGTAAGCAACAATTGCATAAGGTAAAATATTAAATGGGTGTTCGTTGGGGTGATCTGCTAGATGCACACATATCATTTCTAATAAGTTCTAATAAATTTTCGGCCATACAAATATGGTCTAAAGTATTTCACTGCCCACACAATTGCAAGAAGTTCTCTCTCTATCGTGGAATACTTTGTTTCTGCTCTGCACAAGGTCCTTGATGCATAGGCTATTGGTAAATCTTTGCCTATTGGTCCTTGTGATAAAACCGCGCCGATTGCGAATGCACTTGCATCGGTAATTAGAAGAAATGGTTCTTCAAAGTTTGGATATATTAAAATCGGAGTAGAGGTCAGGGCGTTTTTTAATTCTTGAAATGATTTTTGGCATTCAGAGTCAAAATTGAAAGGAACGTCTTTTTGTAAAAGGACTGTCATTGGTTTTGAAATCTTTGTGAAGTTCGCAATAAATCTCCTGTAGTAACCAGCGAGACCTAAAAAGGATTCAATTTCTTTTTGATTCGTTGGTTGGGGAAAATTCGTGACACATTCAATCTTAGCAGGGAATGGTTTAATACCATTTTCCGTGATTAAGTGTCCAAGGTATGCGACTTCTTCTCTCAAGAACTCGCACTTGTCTGGTTGTAGTCTTAAATTTGCGTTTTGAAGTCTCTTAAATACGTCCGTTAAGCGGGTGATATGTTCTTGTATCGTTGTGGAATAAACAATGATGTCGTCCATGTAGACGAGGCATCTCTCGTTTTGGATTCCAGCAAGGACATTGTCCATTACTCTCTGGAATACCGAGGGGGCATTTTTCAAACCGTACGGCATTCGGAGAAATTCGAAATGACCGTTTTCGACTGTAAAAGCTGTCTTGGGTACGTCCTCAGGAGTTATTGCAGTTTGATGAAATCCTGAAGCAAGATCTAGTGTCGTGAAATACTGACACCTACCAAGCTGGTCGAGTATGTCACCAATATTTGGCAACGGATATTTGTCGTCAATGGTAACCTCATTCAATTTTCTGTAATCTACAACCACGCGCCACTTTTGTTTGCCGGACGCGTCGAGTTTCTTAGGTACCACCCACACTGGTGATGACCATGGAGAATTACTAGGCTGAATGATTTTCTGTGAAAGCATCTTATGGGTTTGGTCTTTCGCCTCTTGTTTATGGATTTGGGAGTAACGATAGGATTTTACATACGTTGGTTTTGCATTCTGGGTATCTATACTGTGCTTTATTTCATTTATGTCAATGGATCTCCTTCTAAATAAAATATTTATCAGAGAAATCAATACAAAGTTAAGTGATTTAATCTCGTTCCTCTTCGTTAAGATGATCAAGTCTCAATCGATTTTTTATTTCTAAATTTCTATCGGTACACATTTCTTGAGTACTTAGTTGGATATTATTTACAGTATTTGTGTCATATGGTTCTAAGGTTAATTTCGAAAATGTTACAGTTTCAGGGGTAGCATTAACATTTGATATTAAAACTAGAAATTCTCCTTTCTCGTTTATTTTAACCTAAGCGTTTGGCAACTTAACTTTCTCTACTTCCTGAGCTACCAGTATAGCATCAGTATTAGTTAAACCACATTTAAGTTTGAAAATTTGTTCAGTTATGGGTTCAATAGAAATTTCATTTTTGTAAATTTGTGGAAACTGGTTTTCAATTGAAATATCAGTAATTTCATTATCTGTTACTACGTCAGTAATAAGTTATTTGTTCTTCAAGTCTACTATGCAATTATAATGTTCTAAAAAATCTGAGCCTAGTAGCCCATCAAAATCAATATCTAAATTGCAAATAAATACCTTGTACTAGCTGTAAACGGAATAAGTACCGATTCGTTTACTCTAATTTTTTGGTTAGTTATACATTGAATAATCACATTTTCAGAAAATCGATTAGAATTTTAAATTTGTTTGTTGCGTCTTTGATATAATAAAGGTTTTTTGAATTAACAGGCAAAGCATTTTTTATAGGAATGTTTGTTCGAGATGGTCCGGTTCTGGACAATTCAAACTCATAGTTTGAATTTGTTGGCTGAGATCTGCGGTCGACAAATTTTGATATTGGTTGTCTACCAAATCTGGTGGTCTCGTTTGCAAGGGAACTTGTTGAAAATCCTGATAAAAAGTATGATTTGGAATTGAGAGGTTATCGGAATTAAAGTTATACACATTTTCATTATCGGGGTTAAAATGTTCTTCCTCAACATAGTTATAGTTAGCAATTTCGAATTCATTTGTATTGCGAATACTATCTTCGAAATCAAGGGCACTATTACCAGTACAATAGTTTTCTTCTATTTTACTATTAACAGTATAATAGTCTGGGGAATTAGGGTTCATTTCTTGGTAGTATTCTTCATATTCAAGTTCGTTTTCAGAGTATTGATCTGGATTTTCGAAATAATTTTGACTATCATCGGTATAATAGTTATAGTTACTTTCAAAGTCATTGCTAGAATGGTTTTGATTGAAATGAAGTGTTCTCTGTTGATTGAAATTATTATTAGGTTGATTTCCCGGTCTTTGAGGTATAAGGTTGGGATTTTGTCTAATTACGGAAGGACGATTTTGGTTTTGTTGATTATTTTTGAAAATTTGACATTTGCTGAAAATTTTGATTTTGTTGATTATTTTGAAATTGTGGGTTTGGCCTCTGTTGAAGATTTTGAGTAGGTTGATTTTGTGAATTATAGGCCTGGTTTGGTCTCAAATAACCGTTTGGTGGGCCTGGAGATTGTCTTTGACGGCACTCGTGTATAGTATGTCCCATTCTTTTACAAAAATTACACTGTTTGGGTGTAATCTGGTTAGGTTTGAGTATTGGTAAATTATTTGGAATTCGTGAAATAGCTGATAAAACATTTATGGGGTTACTAGCCCTAAGAATTTGACCGATTTTTGGATCTAGTCTAGTTAATAAAGTATTTAGAGTTAACGATTCTATAAGACGAGTTTGTGCAAATTTTTGATCCACAGTTAAAAGTTGTTGTTTACTTATAGCTGAATACATTTTTGCTTCTAAAGTTTGTAATCTTGAAACAAACATTAAAGGCGATTCATTCGATAGTTGTTTCATTCTTTGAAGATCTTGAATTAATGAATTCAAGTCGCGAGAATCTCCAAAATGGGAATCTAAGAGTGTTTTAATTTCTTCCCAGTTTGAAGGGTCACGTGAATTGATTAGTTCGGCAGCTCGCCCTTTGAGTTTATTTTCATATGAAGAGTTAGCAGTACTCTTTGATCATTATCGGCCATTCTAAAAGCCGTTTTACAAGCATTAATAAAGGTATTTAGGAAAATTTGATTACCGTCGTTATCCGGAATAATGGAAAATATTTCAGATAATTTATAAGGTTCAACATGAGGTATTTGATCGGTTTGAAAGATTGGTGCTCTTTCATTATTATTGGTATTGGTATTGGTATTAGTTCCACTACGTGTTTCAGGCATTTTGATAAAAACAATCAATGATAATAGAACTTGGTAAAAAAATAAAAATAATAAATTGCAAATGATAAATTAAAATGAAACAAGATGATTCTTACGTTATTATTCTCATTCCTTCCTTGGCAGATGAAATCCTTGTTGCTACACCTGGTTAGCTGTCTGCGTGTTCCTGGTGTCGGAGAGACCGTCTGCTCAGTAAAGAACTGGAGCTGGAACTTGTATATTCCTTGAAGGTTTAGGAACCACCACACTTAGTTAGGCAATCCTTGTTCTAAATGTGTTTAGGAATCGTACTGACTGCGCTACTGTTATATTCACAAAACCACGTTTGGGTTTTTTAAAAATGATTTTTATTTAACTAACTACTTGAGATACAATAAAATTTAAAAAAAATGGAATTTACGTAATTCAGAATAAAATTGTAACTAACTACATTGGATTAAATCAATTTAATTTATAAGTTTTTTAATAAAACGTCAGCTTTAATTTTTATGTAAAATGCGATCTAGCGTCGTTCCCATGAAAATAGAGAAGTTGTTTCATCCTGTAATACGATACTAGTGTAACTCAAACCTAAGCGATTTTTCGTATATATATATACATATACATAGATTCACTAGAGATTATGGATATGGGGGTATGACAGCTTGAGTCAAAAATAGAATAGTTCATACAAAAGGAAATAATTTTAATACAATTTTTCTAAATAAAATAAAAATTCAACATATTTTTATGGACAATTATAAGATCAAAATTTCAAATTCATATATCACACAATTATAGAATCATCTATCGGGAAAAATCATAGTGGGGGATTTTAATATATAATAATTTGTGGGGTAGCAAGGTGAAAAAAAAAAACAATGGATTCACTGAAATACCTCGAATTAATTATTTTGAATGATGGAAATTACAAGACCCAAACAGAAAGAGTCCGTGGTATGGTATACAAAAATATGGGAGAAAATACAGAATGGTATATTTGAGAAGACATAGGAAACAGTGATCACTTCCTAACACTATGCATAATAGAATGTCAACGTAGCAGAGAAGTAGAAAATGGGTTTAAAAGAAATTTAAATAAAGCTAACTGGACAAAATACACCGATAAGTGAATAGATATAGCGTGGGGGAAAGTATCTAGGATATAATGAAATAATAGAGATCATGGAAAATATTACAGAGGAAAAAATACCTATGAAGAGTGTAGACAAATAATACAGAACAGAAAAAAATATGTCCCCGAATATAAAATAATTCCAGCTGGAAAAATTATTCACAGATACTTGGCTAAATGAAAAAAAAAACTAAAATAAAAAAGAGGGGAAATTTCATTAGTTCTTCAATTCACTAAATAGAGAAACCCCAATGACTGGGATTTGGGAAAAAATAAAAGGATTTAAAAACAGTCAATATTAAAATACAATCACATCTCTCAACAAAAATATCCAATAATTCAACCACAAGCTCAATACTCTAATACTTTATTATAATTATAAGTGAAGAGGAGAGAGAAAATATAACAATTTGAGAATTATTCACTTAATTACAATTTTCTGTAAAAATTGTCATATGTCAGTAAAGCGTGTTATGAATAGACGTCAAAGATAATAGTTTAATAATATTATAACGCCTTACAATGTTTTTGAAAATTACTATTCAAAGAACTAACAGCAACAACTGCTTATCCGGCTATATGCCCCGACCGACACCGAATCACACTTTTACGTTAAACGAGGTTGGGATATCTGAACGATATAACCAGCTAATCTGGTTTGTAGTTAGAAGGAACATCACACATCACCTATAGACCGTGTCAGCGTATTCGCGCCTCATCAGTACAATGTAGGTATCATCCGTCCAGAAGCTCTGAGAGCATAATCCTGGACTAGAGACAATGCTGATATCACATCAATACATTAACCTTAGTAAAGGAAATGCCAAGAATGTTAAAATAGTAACATCCCCACAGTGAACCACAAATCAAAACTCTATATTGATAAACAACCATCTCGTTTTTGTTGTTGTTTACAGTTTCCTGTAAAAATTGACATATTTTAGTGAAGCGTGTTATCAACAGACGAAGAAAATAGTTTGATACTATTATAACTAGAGCGCGGATTTCTAGCTATTATGCAATAAGTAATTTTTGATGGCAGTTGTATTTTGATCACATACTCGTATATGCATGAATTTCAATGAGAGGATTCACAGGATTAAATTTCATTATGCCTATTTTCCGTTTTAATGCATTAATTTTTTTGTGCCAGTTTTATGCATATTTTAACAATTAGGGGTGTATTTGGTGCTAATTTTGTACATTTACTTTTCGGTATGTTACCGTTTTTTAAATATATTTGTCAATTTCCGATTAATTTATTTTATATTACCTAAGCCACTACGTGACAACATCGTACTAGCGTTACCCAGCACATGTCTATTGTTCGGTGAATACAAATTTAAAACTTTTTTATGTACATTTAACACATTGCACTTGCTTGGCACATGGCCTTAGTCATGTAGCTGAAACTATTCGAACACAGTTTCCTTTGGTCAATGATTTGATCACAACTGGAAAGAAAGTTTTCTTAAAAGCTCCATTGAGGGTTCAATTATTTCGGGATAGAATGCCAGGAGTACCACTTCCTCCTGAACCGTTTATTACCAGATGGGGTACGTGGCTGGATGCTGCCAGCTATTATGCGGATTATTTTGAGTCTTTTAACGAAATTATATTAGAGTTTCCTAAATCGGCTTCCCAACAGATTGAAAAGTGTTAAGAGGTTGTAAAAAATGGCTTTGTTAGCCAAGCTATCACAAAACTCGAAGACAAGACACTTCCTCTTGTAGAAGCTGTGAAAATAATAAAAACATTTAAGAACGAGACCTCAGGAATTTTAATTTTTAATAAATTGACTGGAGTGCTAAATGAAAATGAAGGGTATAGAGTTTTAAACCAAATAGCAAATGTTATTAATGAAAATTTTATTGAAGATCTTGCGATAGATGCAACTATTATTCCTAAATTTAAATATGCACCAATTACCAGCGTGAACGAAGTTTTTCTCAATTAAATTATTCGCTGAGTGATAGAAGAATGGGATTTACTGTTGACAATTTAGAAAAACAATTAGTTATTGGTTTATTCAAAGCCAAGTAGTTTGTAATGTTTAAAATTTCATTTGTTATTTAGTGTTTTTTTTCGCAAGAACTAAGTTTCTGGTTTGTTTAAGAAAAAGTAGTTTCTTTATTTACATTATCTTATGACGAAATGACTCTTATTTTTATGTTTTTTGTGTAAAACTATGTTATATTAATAAAAATATTCGTTTTTATAAATTACTTTTCCTTGCTTTTTTTTTAAATTTCATGCATATTTATGACCTTATTTTCAGAAAATTTCAAGCTTTTTTAAGTGCCTATTTTAAGGTTTTTTATGCTTAAAAATCCATGCTCTAATTATAACGCATTACAGAATTTTTGAAAATTACTTTCCAAGGAACAGAGACCGTTTACCAAGAAGCAACAACTACTTCTTGGGCTATGTGCCCCGACAAACATTTTTTTTTTAATTTAGTTATTTAACGTCGGTTTATTTCTGCGACTGATCCTAATCACCGACGCGAAGAGCACTCTACCTCTTACCGGAAATTTCACCGAACCCACTGGTGTTCCAACCAGTGAGAGGGTTCTTTATCGAGACTCGGGACCTCGGTTTTACGTCTCCTCCGAAAGACGGCATACCTACATTATCAGGCCTATTCTGTATCTAAGTGGCAGTCAAGCAACTCTAAATAGTAACTTTTTAACCACTTTTAATGAAATTGCTATTCTGGTGACTACTAGTGGTTAAGAAGAATTACTAGTTACTTTTATAGTGTAAATCGACCCTACTTTTCCACTAACAAGTCTGACAACTGGGAAAAGTTAGGTTAGAAGAATATTTTGTTATTATTGTTAAAATGTTCATAGATAAAGATTATTTTGTAAGATGGTGACGCCCTGATAAAATTAGAGGATGTTTCTTTTCGAAGCTAAATCTCGAATTTGACAATCTCCCACCAACCCTTAAAAACCAGAGTCGCCAATGAATGTGTTTAAACTAAGAATTTTTGATGAATGTTTTATTTTATTAGCCCTTATTTGCTCAAAAACAATTTTCTTGTACATGAATAAGCAATTCTGTAAGCGATTGATCGATTTCACTTTTCATTAATGGACCATTCACTTAACGTCATTTGGACATTTTTATACATTATTAACAGAAGTAGAGGCTATAATGGATTCACGTCCCATTTCCCCCTATTATCCTCTGACCCTGAGGATCTCACACCATCAACGCCTGGACATTTAATCATCGGGCACCTATGTAGTTCATTAATTTCATGATCTAACAAAATGTTCATAATCCACGAATCCATCTTCCTACCACCACACTTCTACTAGATAAGTGGCAGCCTAACCACTGACCTTATTCTAAACCACTTGCTCAGTAGCAACTTTGCGATACAGAATAGGGCTGTATACCTCGTGCTCAATGGTATAATGCCTGCGAGCTGCGAAGACGGTCTTCCCAGCGGGTCACCCATAAAAGTACTAACCGCGCTCGACACCACGGAACAATACAACAATATATTCCGTGTCGACACTGCTTCACTGTAATTATCGCGTCAGAGGCGTTCCACTACAGTGCTGGGCCGACGCCCCCGACAGATATTGAATTATACTTAAAAGATACAACAAGAAATATTTATGTTGTGCAAATTCCCAACACGTGCTGTTACTCTTCCTTTAGATTTGTGGTTCGGAGAATTTTTGTGCGCATTTGAATATTATTTCCAAATTCTTTCATTCAAAAAACTTCCATAAATAAAATACCTTTTTATTTTCTCAATTTTTAACTTTTTCGTGTTTCATCCGCAAAGCTGCATAATATTTGATAATATAAGTTATTGAATATTTCTGTTAATATTCCATTCTAGATAAAATGAAAATAATTTTATCCTCCATGATGATTTGACGGAAAATACGAACTATTTGAAAATATTTAACAAGTTCACAGTTCTATTAATCAACCTAAATCGACCTAATACACTAATGTATTTTATCTTCGATTAAATCCACCTCTGATTTGCTCGGAGGGCAACTACTATTCAAAGCGGAAGCATCTCCGTCGTGTGATGCGGATGAAGCTGAATTCAACTCCGGAAAGAGGCTGATAAGTTATTTAAAGTGACCGGTTAGATAAGATCTATAATGAACAGAAAGCTTTCAGAGTAATCGACTGGGTTGTCGGAAAAGTTGACATTTCACCGTAATATACGAGTACCTTTTTGGACACTTGATGCAAGTCGAAGCAATGTAAGGAATAGCTAAAAATATAAACAACTCACGATAAAATTGAGAAAAATTGAATGAGTAACATTTTTGCTGTATATAAAGTACGTAGTGCTACAAAATAAAATTAAGAAAAACGTTATACTTTTGTAAAACCATTAAATAAATAGAGGTTATTAAAATAAAAAGCGTATTTGTGGAAAAACTCACTCTGGTTTCAATAAATTGGTTTATTCTTCTCTCAGAGACATATAACTTGATCGTTACAATATATTCTTAATAATAATTCGTAGCCCACTTACTTGACCTAACCAAAACATATAATATATATTTGTTTATCCAGCGCTTTAAAAACAATATTTAATATTTATAATAACTTTTGTTAAAAGTGTTTTATGTCTAAATGCTGACTCTAATGGTCCTTGACCAACATATCTTTGAATGTTTAATGGCTAACGAATTATTTGATTTACAGGGTGTTACAAAGCAATTGATTTAAGGTGAGCCCAAAACGATATAATTTGCGGCGTTGTCAAATTTGAAAAATCAAAGACAAAATGAGAAAAGCAAATAGGTACCTTTATGATAAGTGGATAAATAGATCAAGTATCTCCGATGAGTAGATCTCGGTATCTTGGTCTTACGCTATCACGAAAATAATATAATCAAATAGTAATTGCATACAAAATATAAAGAAGATGGATAGATGATGATTATTCTAAAGAAAAGAAGAATGGATGGTCTGTTTGAAGTTAGCAAGAGAACTACCAGAGCCCCACCTAAAGTAAAAAACATGAAAAGTTGGATCAAATCATAGCGTTAATGAAAGAAATGTCTGCAGATCACAAGGATATGAAATGGGAACAACAACAGATTGAAAATAAAATCAAAGATCAACAGTCTCTTTTTAATGAAGTTGAAAGTTGAAAACGAAATATTAAGAAAAAAAATCTTGCAATTGAAAAAGAATATGCAGAAATGAAAACATAAATGGAAAACAATGGAAATTATAGATAAAGAAAGAAGAAATAATTATGTATTGATAAATGGATCAAAACTTGATACTAATGAGCCGCAGATATTGGTAGAAAATGTCAGAAACTTTTTGAGCCAACAACTAAAAATAAATATTTAGCCTAAAGCAGTTACCAAGATAGGGGAGAGAATGTGTATAGTTAAATGTCAAAAAGAAGTTGATAAAAAAATTATGGTAAATAAAGCTAAATTGAAGAAGAAGAAAGAGTTTTTATAAATAATGATATGACCAAGAAGGAAACAGAAAAGCAAAAAGAGATAAGGATACTCGCAAAGATAAAAAGTCAAAAAAGAAAATAGGTAAAAATGGGATATAATGAGGTAACAGTAAACGGGCAAGAGGGGAGACGGGATAGAGAATCAGGTGAAGTGAAAACAATGGAACAAAGACCCTCAAAAATCTAAGTAGAGAAACAGATATTCATAATAACAGAAAAAATTACGCGGCAACGAAATTTGATACGAATAAAATAATAGCAGCATCGGAAATATAATTGGGACATGGAATGTTAGAAGTGTTTTGGGGAGAGAAAAGGAATTAAAGGAAGAGTTTGAAAATACTCGCTATAATAGAGACAAAAAAGGGCAGGGGATAGTGAAAATGAATAATGGTCAACTACTCACATACAGTGGTATTGACCACTTAGAAGTACAAATTGCTGGATGGTCAAAAAGATTATTAGTGCTGGAAATGAAAAATCAAAATACGAACGCAAAAACTATAATATAATTGTATATGGACCAAATGAAGACGATATAACAGGAAATAAAGATACGTTTTGGGAAGATCTAACTATGGCTATAGAAAATGCAAAAGGAAAAATAATTATACTTGGGGATTTAAATATCAGAGTCGGAACAGAAGATTACATTTATAATGCAGTAATAGGAAAACACGGTGAAAAATTCAGGAATAATTATGTGGAAAGATTGCTGTATTTTTGTGTATTACACAATTTTATAATTACTAATACGTTTTTTGAACGTGAAGATATACATACATATACACGTGTGATGGAAAGTAGAAATGACAGGTCAATAATAGATTATGTATTAGTGGAAAAGGGCAATAGAAAGAAAGTGTTGCATAGAAGAGGACCATAAATAAGAAGTGACCACTACTTTTCTTATCACAAAAATAAAAAACTATAATAGACAAAAATTAGAAAAAATAATAGAATATAAATCAGTCAGATCATACAAACTTCAGAATGAAGAAACAGCAGAGAGATACAAAATAGCATTATCAGATAAGCTCTTGAATAATTGTTAGATAATGAAAAATGGTAATGTAGAAGAAATATAAAATTATTTTAAGAAAACCATTTTAGAGACCGCTAAATAAATATGTGGTTGTAGCAAGAAAACTAATAAGAAAAACAAACATCTTGGTAGACGGACAAAATAAAACTAAAAGTTAAATCAAAAACAGCGTGGAAAATGTATATAAATAACAAAACAACGGAAAACTATAAAATATACAAAGAGAATAGGAAAAATGCAAAAGAGATGGTACCAATAGCTAGTAAATCAAATCAAAAGCTGTTTTACAAAACATTGAAGTCACTAAGAGAGGAAATAATAACACAAGAAATAACCGGGATGAAAATAAAAGAGGAGATACACTAAGAAATTAAAGCTAAGTAATTGAAAGATGGAAAGAGTATTTTGAAGAATTACTAGGATCAGACAAAAAAGTTCGAGACAAAAACAAAAAAAAGGATGCAATCATTGAAAATGTAGACCTTGTAACTATAAAAGAATTACAGGAAATAATGGGTGATTAAAAAATGGAAATCTCCAGGAATTAATAAATCAACAGCAGAGAGGCAACAATGACAAGAGATAGAAAGCAATGGGCTAAATGCTAAATGAATAACATTGTAGCTGGACCATCAGAGCATCGGGGAAAAGTGGAGATATGTCTTAAACATAATGCAATGCATCTGAAATAAGTATAAGTGTAAAAGTATATCCTACACCATCTACTATGGTAATTGGGTTTTTGATTTGCTAGAGGAGGTAAAAGGAGTAAAAAAGTCCAACACGCTCTATTTTACACAGAAACAAATT
Source organism: Lochmaea capreae (assembly GCA_949126875.1). Lineage (NCBI taxonomy): Eukaryota > Metazoa > Arthropoda > Insecta > Coleoptera > Chrysomelidae > Lochmaea > Lochmaea capreae. Next base: position 7,600,117 of record OX421404.1, on the reverse strand, counting down.
ATATCTTTTTTTAGTCCTACGGCTATATCACACATGCCAGAAAAGCTACATTGCTGCAGCAATTAATACTAATGAAGTGACCAAAACTGAAGATATAGATATCATTTAATAATTTCTCAAAAATTGTGTCTAAGGGTTGTAGTCAGAGTCCAGTCATTCTCTCCTGTGGCTTTCATACAAAGAGTTTACTGAACATGGTACACAAGGAACTCTCAACCAGGCTATTGAAACTGGGTAAGAGACATTTGAAGACAGTTACCGACCTGATGACTGGACACTGCACCCTGAGGAAACATCTGCACAAAATGGGCAAAGTTAGTGCTAAACAAAGCTAAACAAAAATGGACCTTACCACAGCTTAGTTAAATGATTATTTGGATGAGGTAATTATTATGAAGAAACTCGAATATTTGGATACAATTCTAGCATAAATTTTGGTAGAGGAAAGTGGTAAAGATGATTTATCAATATTCAACAAAACAAAAATTATGCTAGCAGGCATAAAGAGAGATGGATTGTGTTTTTGATGTGAAAAAAATGGAACTGTCAATAAAATAGCGTTCACATTAACTTCCGCAGACCTTTTTCTACTGGAGCAAGTAACTTCAATCAAAGAACTGATGTCAATATCCCTAATTTGATGCTTTTGAATGACTGGTCTTAATCGTTGTTGGCATTTTAGTTATTCTCGTTCATATGTTTTAGACAAAATTAGTGGGGAACAATAGTCGTCAAGCGGCACATAATCAATTGTGTCTTTTCACTCGTGTCGATGTCGATAACCTAAATATGTAAGCGTATTATATAGGAACATCGATTTGCATTTCAATCCCTATGGTCGGAATAAAAAATTGCCAAATTTTTAAATATGAACATTATCGAAAGGAATGAATATCTGCCGTCTCCAGTATTCAGTTACCGCACTTGTCAGCAGTCTGAGATCTCAATCTGCCTTCTCCTTAGAGATAACCAGTGAGTTCTGGGTAATGAAGGCAAATTTATTGGATTGGAAATGAAGATCGTATCTTTTACTGACTAAATCGTGGGTCAGTGATGAAGATCATTTTCTTATCCGTTGACTCAAGGACTATACTCATTCTGTCGGATAAACTTCCAATAAACGGACTTCTGTTGGTTGGATGTAAGACTATAGGATGATGGAGCAAGATAAATCTATACAGTTGTAATATGATTGTTATTGAAATCTTTTTTTTGTAAGGGATGTTCTAACGAATTGAGTTAGGCTTGTCTATTGTTAATAACATTTGGTCGAATATAGCGGAATACTAAAAAATTAACAAATTTGAATTGAAAGAAGTAATGTGAATTAGCCTGTAGATAACGATTGATTCTCTACATACAGAGTTTTTGGTGAGAATGTCAAGGAAAAATAAGCATGTCAGTACGACTAATGTAGTAGGAAAAGTGACAACACGAAATCGTGATGCACCTATTCCTATCTCTTGATTATAACTCGAAAGCAGAAGTCGAATAAAACTTTGCTTAAACGTTATCCGATAATAAATGTTTGATATTAGTGTTGAGTCTAACGCTAAAATTCGACTTCTTGTCAGATGTCGGACACATGACAGTTGACAAGTAGAGTAAGAGTAAGTTAAAAATATGCATAGATGTAACGTTAATGTATGATTCTAAAAACATCAAATAAAGTATAGAATGTTCCATAGTGGTTTTAATAAAAGAAGATAAAGGAGGATAAAAGGGATATACCAATCATAAAAATTCTACAGGTTATGGGCCCAGGCAATAAAATAAATAAGAAAGAGTTTCGTTAAGGTTAGAAACATGGCACAAGGTAGTGTTAATACAAAAAATTTTTTTATTGAACCATTCGATGGATATAATTTTCACAATTGGAAATTTAGAATGCAACTGATACTAACTGAACATAGTGTAGACCATTGTATAAAACAAGAAATGGATTTTATAAGTATGGAAGAAGACAGAAGGAAGAAAGAAATTAAAAACGATAACAAAGCGAAATCACTTATTGTACAATGTGTGCGAGATAACCAATTAGAAAGTTTAAGAGATAAACAGCATGTGGAAAGTATTAGAAGAGAAATTTGAAAAAAAAGGTTTGCCTGGTCAATTATATTTAAAAAAGAAAATGTTATCTATGAAACTCAATGAAGGAGAGAAATTGGATATGTTTTTAAATAAGTTTGATGAAATTGTAAGGCAGCTAAAGGCATCAGGAGTATCGATAGATGAAAAAGATGTCATATGTAATCTATTATTAACATTGCCCAGATCTTATGAAACTGTTGTAACGGTAATAGAGAATTTGCCAGAAAACAAACTGAATTATGAAGATGTCAAAAGTAAACTATTAGCAGAAGAAGAAAAAAAAATGTTAAGTAAAAGGAAAGTATTTGTAACAGATCATACAGCTTTTAACAACGAAATAACATGTTATCGATGTGGCAAAACAGGACATATAATGAGGAATTGTCATCAGACAGAAGGCAATAATAGTAGCTATACAGAAGAAAGTTCTCATATTTATGGACAAAGAGGAGGTTTGAACTATTATCGAGGTGATACTAGAATCCACAGAGGAAGAAGTAATCAAAGGAGTTTCCATCATCCAAATTATAGAGGTTATAATCATACAAGAATTCGTGGTAATCATTTAAATAGAGCATTTCATGGGAATTCAAGAAGGGGTAGAATTAATCAGCAGCAATATACAGGTACAAGTAACCTTGTTCAACAAGAAGTTGAAGAAGATCAAGTGAGTAGCAATCCTATTGTTTTCCTAGGTGAAATCGACATGGATTTAAGGGCAAACAACAATATTAATAATGGTAAAATTATATTTTGCATTGATTCTGGATGTACTGATCACCTTGTAAACGATAAGTCATATTTTTATGATTTAATTATGCTTGATAAACCGATTAAAATTGCTGTAGCAAAGAATAATAATCACTTGTTAGCAGTAGGAGTAGGAAATATAAATGCTTATAGTTACATAAATGGAAAAGAAATAAGTTGTAAAATTAAAAATGTGCTGTATGTTCCTGATCTTCGCAAAAATTTACTTTCAGTTAAAAAATTGGAATTGGCTGGAATTAAAATAATTTTTAATAATGGGCTTGTAAAACTTTATGTCAATGAAAAACTGATTGCTATTGGAAAAAGAAATAACTTATATGAGATACAATTTGAAATAAAAAATTATGAATGTCAGAATGTTATATCAGAAAATAATGATTTTAAATTATGGCATCAAAGATTTGCACACTTAAATTACTTTAGTCTTGAGAAATTAATAAAAAACAAAATTGTAGACGGTATTGAAAATGTAAACATTAGTAAAGTAGATTTTTGTGAACCGTGTATTGCAGGGAAAATGTCAAGAAAACCTTTTGGTATTCGAACAAAGAGTACTAGAATGTTAGAAATTGAACACTCAGACATATGTGGTCCTATTTCTCCCTTATCTTATGATGGTAACAAATATTTTATAACCTTTATCGATGATCTGTCCAACTTTACAGTGGTATATTTAATAAAGAACAAAAGTGAAGCTTTTGAAAAATTTTCAGAATATTTTAAAATGACTAAGTCAATGTTTGGTGTTTCTATCTCGAAACTAAGATGCGACAACGGAGGTGAATATATATATCACACGAATTTAGACATTTTTGTAGAAATAACGGGGTAATTATAGATTATACTATTCCATACACACCACAGCAAAATGGAAAAGCTGAACGGAAAAATAGGAGCTTGGTAGAAAGAGCAAGAACAATAATAAATGAATCTGAAGTACCAAAAGAGTTATGGGGGAAGCAATTCTCACATCTAATTATATAATAAATAGGGGGCCAACAGAAGGATTAGATGGTAAAACTCCAGCAGAGTTATGGTATAACAAAAAGCCAAATGTAAATAACTTAAGGGTTTTTGGATGCACTGACTATTATCACATACACAAAGGAATTAGGGATAAATTTGATGAAAAAGTTAAAAAGGCTGTAATTGTAGGATGTAGCCCGAACGGTTATAGATTGTGGGATATAAAAGAAAATAGAATAGATATAGCTAGAGACGTAAAATTTAATGAAAATGAATTTTGGTATAAAAATAATTTAATAAATATTTCAATTGAACAAAATGAAAATGATTTAGAAAGCGAAAGTATAAAAGATTTGAAAGAAAATGAATCGGACGAGTTAGAAGTAGATGATACACAAAAGGGAACTGTCTCGAAAAATTATAATATAAATGGAAATAATAAACGTGAAACAAAATTACCAGCTAAGTTTGATGACTATGAATTATATATGGCGTTTAATGCAATGAGGTTTGTTGACAATGTGCCAGAGTGTTATGAAAATTTAAAGTATAGGCCAGATAGAAAAATGTGGCAAGAAGCAATGGAAAGAGAGTTAGAGTCTATAAATAAAAATAATACTTGGGAAATAGTAAATAAGACGGAAAATATTCAAATATTAGATACAAAGTGGGTGTTTGCATTAAAATCTCATGAAACTAATGAAAGGGACAAATATAAAGCCAGATTAGTTGTTCGTGGATTTGCCCAAAATACAAATTTTGATTATGACTCTATATATTCACCAGTCGCAAAGCTAACAACAATTCGAACATTATTAAGTATAGGGAATCAATACTTATTTTATTTTAGACAGCTTGACGTCAAGACCGCGTTTTTGAATGGTGTACTTGATGAACCAGTTTACATTTATTCACCCAAAGGGCTTGAACTTGAGAAAGATAAAATCTTAAAGTTGAATAAATCATTGTACGGTTTGCGACAATCATCCAAATGTTGGAACAACGAAATTAACAATTATTTACTTAAATTAGGTTTTGAGAGATCAGAAAATGACCATTGTTTATATGTTTTGAAGAATAATAATAAGTTGTATTTATTAATGTATGTTGATGATTTTATTTTAGCAGGAGAAAATTTAAGTGAAATTAATATTATTGTCAATAAATTAATGCAACGTTTTGAAATAAAAGATAAAGGAAACCTTGAGCATTTCTTAGGACTACAAATAAATTATGATAGGGAAAAGGGTATTTTGAAAATTAATCAGTCAAATTACGTTAAGAGAATATTAAAAAAATTTCATATGGAAAATTGTAGAAGTGTGAATACTCCTTTAGAGCAAAAGCTTAAAAATAGATGGCAAAGGAAACATAATTTCAGATAAACCAGTTAGGCAACTGATCGGATGTTTAATGTATCTGATGTTAGGAACACGTCCGGACATTTGTTTTTCTCTAAATTATTTGAGTAGATTTCAAGACAAACCAACTGATGAAGTTTGGAGTTACTTAAAGAGAATCCTTAGATATTTACATGGTACAATATTTCTCGGATTAGAGTATAACAGAGAAATAAACTCGGAAATAAATGATCAAGGTTTACTTTGTTTTGTTGATGCCGATTGGGCAAATGATTTATCAGACAGAAAATCCGTTACGGGTTGTTTGTTCAAAATATTTGGTAATTCTGTTTATTGGTCAACGAAAAAGCAACATTGTATAACTCTATCAACCACTGAGGCTGAGCTTGTAGCTTTATGTTATGCTGTTACTGAAGGACTTTGGTTAAAAAATTTATTACTGGATTTTGATTTAGACATGAAAACTATTACTTATTTTGAAGACAATCAAGCTTGTATTGCTTTAATCAAGAATCCAAGTAATAATAAAAGAGTAAAACACCTGGATCTAAAGTTTAAGTTTATTTGTGAAAATCTGGAAAAGAAATTCATTGAATTAAAATATATTGACACGAAGTCACAGCAGGCGGACATTTTTACAAAAAGTCTGAACTATGTTTCTTTTTCAAATTTAGTGTATAAGATAGGTTTAAGGGATTTTAGCGAAGGGTGGTGTTGAGTCTAACGCTAAAATTCGACTTCTTGTCAGATGTCGGACACATGACAGTTGACAAGTAGAGTAAGAGTAAGTTAAAAATATGCATAGATGTAACGTTAATGTATGATTCTAAAAACATCAAATAAAGTATAGAATGTTTCATAGTGGTTTTAATAAAAGAAGATAAAGGAGGATAAAAGGGATATACCAATCATAAAAATTCTACAATTAGCGGTTACTATAATTCTGGGTGGGTGAAAACTGACAGCAATAATCGAATCGCAGAGGTTAAATATCTTGAATTAACAATTTACACTTTTTCTCAATTGAGAAAGATTATGGCTTTCCAATTGAAATGACTGTGAATATCTTAGTTTAATATAAGACTGATATGTACGTAAAATTATAAAAATCGACAAAAATGGCACACATTTTTTTAGAGAATAACGGGACCATCTGTACTTATTAATACTTAGAAGGCGAGATTTTTTGCACGAATTATCCAAAAAGTTAGATTTTTTCATTTTATTAGAGATTTTAAAACACATTTTCAAAATTTTCGGATACGCTCTGTATCTTTGTTTTTCCACGATTTACGTTTGGTCCAAACTAATTCAAGCATAAAATATTTCGATTATTATACATTCGATCGATGGCAGCTGCTGGAACAGTTTTCTTAATTTATAACACACTTACATTCTGACTGAACGTTTTTAATTTGACGCTTTCTATGTTTATTAAGAAATATATAATTGAGTTTTTTACGTATATACATCTCAGAAGTTATAAAAAACGGAAAAAATAAGAAAAAGAGCTCTTCATGAATTCGCATACCTATTCATGCAAATTGAAGTTGTCTGACTGACATGTAGAAGGACCATTTCTAAAGCGGGAGAGACGTGATCCCTAGCTAGTGGTAGCAGCTAGGATCTCTCAGAAACGTGTTCAGTAATTATGTTTACACTCGTCTTATTCTCATTTCGTCTTTCGGATATAAAGAAAAAGGCTAAGTAAGTACGAGATTGCTTTTTCATCTAATTGCTTAGGAATTATGTTTACTTTTAATCAAGCTACAGGAATGTACTAGAAATTTCGAATTTAAATATCCTAATATTTTTAGGTGAACTTTTTATAGAAGATATGATAAATAATTATCGTCATCATGTTATATCCTTTTAATTTAGCTTAACATGGACATGACTAGACAGGGTGTCCAGAAACCCTCCTGTCAAACTTTAAATGCTGATACAGGATACGATTTTATGTCCATTGTTGTGTATTTCAGGGGAAATACAACTATATGTTTTCAGTAATTCTTTATTATATTATATAAAAGACTTTAGTACAAAAACTTTTAACAAGTCAATGATGAAAGGTGACAACCAATGACTTCGCTGACCTTAGCAGAAAACTGCAATTGAAAATATACGGCATTTCCTCCCTTTCTTTATTATTTTACATATTAAAATATTAACTACAAATTTAATTTGACAGGTTTTTTAATAAGCCTGCCAGAACTCGAATGAACATTAGGAGAATTCGTATCTGCCTGAAGTATTGATTTCCCACTTGGTACAGACTGTAGGGCTGGACAAAGTGGGCTATTATTTACTACTAATGTTTCTTCGGTTGTTGTAGGACAGTCATTAATATCTTTACCACTAACACTAATATTTACAACAGGAGTAGTTAGGTCGACACCAACTGGTGGAGAATTACTTGGTACAATATCACTTACATGTTCATTATTTAAGTCTAACATATTATTTTCATTACCTGCTCTGTTAGGTCGCACATCGTTAAAATGTATAAACTTAATATTATCATCATTAGTGCGAACAAGATTTGTGGAATGGCTTAATACTTTAACTACAATTCCTTCTTGCCATAGTTTTGTCTGAAACTTTTTGATATATACTTGTTGGTTCAGAGAATAGAGTTTATTATTTTTCATTAATTCAAAGTTGATTGATGGCTTGGTAATAATGTGATAGAAGTAGGTTTAATAAAATCGAACCGAGTACGAGGACGTACTTTGAAGAGAGCTTGAGCAGGGGATAGCCCTGTAGATATGGAAGGTGTGTTACGATATGTCATAAGAAAATTTAGTAAGCGTAGTGTCTTTGGTAATTATCTCCCCCCTTCCAGAAAATAACGCTTTTTCCAAACTTTTCTTTACTGTTTGGACTGATTTTTATGCCAATCCATTGTTGGGAATTATCCCAGTATTTAATAATTTAATCCACCATTTCCAAAAAGTAAGAACTTTTTATTGAACCATAAATATTACAATTTTATGTTTACTAATTTATGACTTGTGCCAAGATGTATATATATCAACGTGCGTAGAGAACAGATAAATAATGTCTATTGTTTCAGTTGTAGTCAGTACTCGGTTACCAACTCTTAAACATTTCCCCCCACCATTGAAGGGCACTTCAATAAATGTCTTGATTTGGTAGTAAACATAATTTGGAAATTCCTCGTGTAAATTCTCCATTAATTGTCTTTATTTTTGCTACACGTACTTTCCCATCGGGACCACTGAACGTTTCCATTACCCTTCCTAACGCCCATTGAAGCGGAGGTAAATTCTCATTTTTGATGATTACTAATTGTCCAATTGTTAAGTTTGCCATCTTGATAATCGATTGAGTGGTATATCTTTTAGATAAGGGTCTGGCAATGAGGTGAGCCTCTTACCAATAAGGAAATGGGATGGGGTTAACACGTCCAAGTCATTAGGATCAGGTGACATTGGGACAAGAGGTCGGGAGTTTAAAACTGATTCTATTTGAGCTAGTACAGTACTTAAATCTTCGTACGTTAAACTTGAATTACCAACAATTCTTTTCAAATGGTGTTTCAAAGAACGAACCCCTGCCTCCCATCAACCGTCAAAATTTGGAGAATTGAGTGGAATAAATTTCCAATCCACCCCATCATTATTAATTGCGGTAGACAATGATTCTGATTGTGCTCTAAGAAATTCTGCTAAATCACGTAACTCATTACGTGCGCCAATAAAATTAGAACCATTATCAGTTAATATCTTAGAAGGTTTTCCGCGACGTGCAACAAAACGCCTAAAAAAAGCGAGAAAAGCTTCTGTGGTCAGCTCACCGCTTCTAAGTGAACTGCCTTGACAATACAACATATAAAAATGCACACATAACATTTCGAAATTTTTGATCCGCGACCATACCTATTTTTAATGGAAAGTGGACCTGCATAATCTACTCCTGTCACCGAAAAGGGTGGTGCAGGTTTAACACGTTCCCTAGGTAATACGCCCATTATTTGTTCCATGGGTGAAGGTTTTGCTCTAAAACATTTCATACAACCACGCACCACTTTTCTGGCTAAATTTCTTCCTCCTAATACCCAATGTGTATCTCTAATAGAATACAGAAAAAGTTGGGGCCCAGGATGTAACAATCTTTTATGCTCAAATTCAAATAACATGTGACTGAATTTGTGACTAGCCTTTAATAATAAAGGGTGTTTTTGTATACTTCTAATCGACTTATGCAGTTTGTCTGGATTATTCGAAAAAACTTTTATTCAACAATTTTTTATAAACCTAACGGAAATCGAAATATTAGCAGGTTACGTCACTTTATATACACACCGTATAATGATAACCAAGCTATTTAGCATTAAAGTTTAAATGCTTTTGTGAATGCCAGATCAAAATACATCGACACTAAACTGAATTTTATCAGACAGTGTGTAGAACAGGGAACTAGAAATATTCAATATATGCCATTCACATTTGGAGTTAATTGAATAAATTATACTTGAATGTAAAAAAATGTTTGTTTTTAAAATTTCAAACAATCAAATCACGTCAGGTTTTTCTCCACTTGCTAAGATCCTGCGAGTAGCAAATAATTTAAATTCAATGACTGACTTAAATTGGCAGATAAGTTATACGCAAGTCATATGGATATACAACTATTTAACTGCTTACTAGATGTTTCTCACGGAAACTTACTAAATAGTTCCCATTATTACATTTGTCAAAATCAGCAAAAACATTTCAACACGTGTATAACATCCTATTAACACGAATCTCATATTTTATTATATTCAGCATTTTTTTATTTTTATTGTTTTATAATTGTATTATTTTTATTCAGTCTACATTCTATCTTTGTACTAAATACTTGTTTGTCATCTATGTTTTTAATAAATTTTTAAAAGGTATATTTTTTACTTAAAAAACCTAACTGGCGCTGCGAACAGGATATTGTTTGTAGAAAAACACCCCTTCAGCGCGGTAAACATCAACATTTTCTAATAAGAAATTAAAACGGTATCCGAACATTTTAAAAACTCCGGTGAATCAAGTGCCAGTGAAGAAGTTGACTCCTACCTGACCATTTCTCCAGTGAAAAAGACGGTTGTCCAGTATCCTTTAGTAAGTCCAAAACAAAGAAAAAACTCACAGATGATCCTCCAGTGTATCCTCCTGTAAGTCTTTTTCCTCATTTCGATTCATTGGCTAATATTTTATATTTGATACAATTTTTTTTCTCTCTCTTAATTACAATCGATTAACAATTATTGAATTAATTTTTATATTATAAATAAAATTTTTATTCCAAGTTAATAAATTGGAAAATAATTATATTATCAAATTCCTATACTCCTACTGTTTAATTGATTTTATTTATAAGCATATATGTTGAAAAGTCGTGATCCATCTGTTATCTACCGAACGTAATTTGAACACTGCTATCGAAATGTCTACTCAAATTACCTCTTGTCCCAACCTAAAACGGTGGTTCAGAAGATTTGGCATATTTTATTAGAAAGTCTGAAAAATATTTAACCTTACTTAAAACCATAAATAATGATTCATTTAACTCTCTTCTGCTAGAGCAAGTGAAATCCAAATTACTATGTCCAGCTAGGGACGAAATTATAAATAGATCTTTTGATGATTGGCTTAATTTAAAAACAGCCCTCATAGCTCGTATTGGTGACCCTAGGTCCGAAGAAATATCATCTCACGATTCAAATACTTCAATTCAATCCCACCCCAAACATTTTCAGAATTTCATGACGAGGTCAATTGTAAATTACAAGTTCTAAAAAACATTTAGCTATTAACTCCGATAATGACGAAGTTAGAATCTCTAAAGAAATCATGTATACCGATCAAGCCCTTATGATATTTAAGGCAGGTCTTTTAAACCCTTACATGAAGTAAGTGGTCTTACTTCATATTTCAATAAAATCCCTTGAGCAAGCATTGTACGAATGTAAACGTTTAGACAACGAAAGATCTCAAATTGAGTTTGCAAATTTCCTTAGATCTCAAAAAATTCAAAGAAATCGTCTTCCTCCGAAATATTATAATTCAGGTAATCAACCACTAAGGAATCAATCATTTCATAATTTTCCGCAAAATAATACCTCGAGTACCCCAGAATTCCAATAATAAACAAACTAATAAATATCAAAGACCCCAATATCAAAATAACCACCAAAGACCGAACAATCAATCAATTAATAGACAAATTCATTCCCCTAACAATCAAAACTTCAACAGTCATCCACAACCTTCAACAAACAATTACGGGCCAACCCCAATGAGTTCTTCTACCGCAAATACTTATAGACCCCCACAAAACATTTTAAATAAACGGGACCCCCTAAACTAGCCGTTGAAGAATTATTCAATGTCGAAGACGAACATCATAATCCTGATGATTTGCAATACGACGACCCTCAAAACGAAAATAATGACGGAACTCAAAATTTTTTATTAGGAGCCTCGGAATTGATATAAATAATATAAATTCATAACCAAAACTTCCATTTATATCTATATCTCTCAAACTTAGATTTAAAAATATTAATTAATCCAGGTGCAAGTAATTTTATTATTAATCTAGAAAGGGCTTATAGATTATTTTCTAATTCTATTTATAAGTCCAAATTTTCCGTTGCAGCTATTAAAACTACTTATAATGGTAATTTTAATTGTAAATGCCCTCTTTCAAGAGAATTTGATATGTTTTTAATACCTTGGCATGATAGATTCGATGCATTAATAGGTAGTCGTGATAAATTAAAAGCTCTCATTGACTATGAAAATCATATTTTACAAATTGATTCTATCAAAATAACTTTTCATTCTAAAATTAACCCATGTTACCCACCATATTTATATTTTAAGAAATTTATCATTGGAACTAATCACAGGCGACTCGTCTGGCTACACTTCCTTAAAGAACCAATCAGCGTTTAATAAGATGGAAATTAAAACTCGAGGAGTTTGATTTCGAAATTAAACATAAAATAGGAAAAGAAAATTATGTCGCCGACGCATTATCTAGAATTGAAATCAATGCAATTAGAGAAGCCCAGGGTGAACTAATGGAACTACCCCAATCCCTGTTGAAACCGAAGCCACAAGGACGTACCTTCAACTAAGAGGGGAGAAATCATATTGACATATAACTATTTAACTTCTTACTAGACATTTCTCACGGAGACTAACTAGATAATTCCTATTATTACATTATTTGTCAAAATCAGCAAAAACATTTCTACAAGTGTATAACATCCTGTTAACACGAATCTCATATTTTATTATATTCAGCATTTTTCTATTTCTATTGTTTTATAATTGTATAATTTTTATTCAGTCTACATTCTATATTTGTACTAAATACTTGTTTGTCTTCTAAGTTTTTAATAAAATTTTAAAAAAGTATATTTTTTACTTAAAAAATCTAACTCGCAGTTCAATCGAATGCTTCGTCTTTTGGTAATGATGACCTCTCAACTTAATTTCAGATGAGATTAAATCAGTTTTAGCTCTTCAACTCAGGTTAATTTAACTGTAAACATAACTAGCCTTGTAATAAGGTTCTCAATAAATAAATTAGGACCATCTCTACATCGTAGATTATTGAGTTTGAGCATGTGTTTAAAGCTGCACAATTTGGCAATGGCGGAACTTTTGGATATCAGTTCCTTCATTCACACCTTATCAATGATGGAAAAATCATATAATGTGATCTAATTATGTAAGAGAATAAGTAAGACACACATATTATCACCTGCATATACGAATGAAGGATGGATTAACAGTGTATTGAATCACATTAACCCTAATACGAAATTATTCATTTCTTGAATTTCCTACTTACTCCATATTTCAATTCTAGTTCATCAAGTCTTTTTCCAAACTTCATCTGTAAAGGTAATGCCTCATGAGACTATAATACACTAAATCAGTTTTATTCATTCTTTGAGTATCTAACATTGTACTTTTACCACTTGTTTTATATAAATCTCTAGGATCCATTATTAATCAATTAATCATATTGGTCCACGACTATTTGATAATGTTCACATTTTACGTGTGCTTTTTCAAGTATATCTGTATCTGTGCTTTTTCAAGTATATCTGTATCTGTAGAGTAGGGAGGGTGAGTGTAGGATCACAGCACTTAGGCCACATGTGACCCATTGTACATCCTCCTAAGGAGTTGTCCTCCTAGGTCATCATCCATCCTATCCTTCCCAGAAAGGTGGACAGGTCACTAGGAGACATCTCCTTTAGATCGGCAGGTGTAGGCCACGACTCACCGAACACACACTCTCTTATTGACGATAACTCCGAGCACTCGCATAGGACATGCCTGACAGTTTCATCTTCCTATTTACACATCCTGCATAGAGGTGTGTCCTCTAGCCCCATAGTATGGAGGTGTTTCCTTAGTTGACAGTGGCCAGTCAAGAATCCTACTGTTAAACGTAGGTTTTTCCTGGTCATCCCCAAATATTTCTTCGGCGCCAGCTTCCCAGGGTCGCCCAGGGTGATCCTAGCAAACTGCATCATTTGATTCCATCCCATCTCTTAATAGGTTTGGCTAGTTCCGCAATTGTCGAAGTCGTTAGGCCGTAGGTGTCACTGGGTCCTAAAATTTTTAGTTCAGCCGCTTCCCTGGCTAAAGAATCGGCAATGAGATTTCCTTTACTCCTGTCGTGCCCTTTAACCCACATCAGGATAATATTGTTATCTGCTGAGGCGTTAGCTAAATCTTGGTGGCATTCTAGTACTAGCCCCGATATAACACGTTGTCTGTTCAAGGCTAATAGGGCTTGTCTGCTATCAGTGCAGATTGTAATGATTTTGCCAGAAATTCCTTTTATGGTTAGTTCTTTTGTGGCAATTGAGATACCATCCAGTTCTATTTGAACCACGCTGGTATTGTTCCCCACTTAATCCTTAGGCTTAGTGCTCTGGAGTAAACTCCACATCCTGAGCCTTCTTTCATTTTGAGCCATCTGTCTATATGCGTATTGCATTTGCAGCATCTGACTCTGTGTTTTGTTTTATTTTTATTTTGTAGGGTTTATTAAACACAAACCTGGGCTCAATTGCATCATTGGGTGCCTGCAGCAGAGGTAGCGCAGTAAGCGCTTCTTGCCATAGGCTTAGCCTCAATTGGCCCACTCCTACTTCGAGGTTTACCCCAGCCGTGCGCAATCGTTCCATGGCGATTAACGCAACCTCCTTGACGTACAGGTCCAGAGGGGTCAGACCAGTAATTAGTTCCATTGCCGCGGTTGGTGTTGTTCTCAGGGCTCCTGTGATGTTTAAACAAGCCATTCACTGTATTTGAAATAATTTTTGGATAGCCGCTGCTTGTAGAACCTTCGGTCCCCATGCAATTGCTTCATACGTTAACATGGGTCTTATTATTGCAGTGCAGATCCAGGTGACCACACGGGGTGACAGACCCCATGTGCGTCCCACTGTCCTCCGACACTGCTTATAAGCCACATATGCTCTTTTAGCTCTGCTTTGTATGTGAAAGTTCCATGTTAGCTTCCTGTCGAGGGTAATACCAAGGTATTTCACCTCTTCCGAAGAGTTTAGTTTGCGTTTGAAGATTTCGGGAGGTTTTAAACCCGATAACCTTCTTTTCCTGGTGAAAAGGACCATCTCAGTCTTCCTGGGATTGATCGACAGTGAGTGTTCCTTACACCATGTTTCTATTAATTTCAGGCCATCCTGCGCTCTATCGCACAGTGTGTTCACAAATTTGCCAGTCTGCGTATGCAATTGTGTAGAATCCATTATTGTTGAGGTGATTAATCAGGCTAGATACCCTGGATACTATGTTCCACAGAAGGGGTTATAAGATTCCTCCTTGTGGGCATACCCTCATGACCAGTCTTTTCACTGAGATGGCTTCTACATTGATACTTATTGCCCTACTAGAGAGCATCTTGAGTATCCATTCTCCCACTATCAGAGATACATTCCTGGAGTTGAGTTGCTGCGTAATTGTTGGAAAGGTTGTTTTATCGAACGTTCCTTCGATATCTATGAATATACCCAGGATTCTTTGTTATCCAATGATCTTTCGATTCTGCCAACCGGCCGAATCAGTGAACCTTCCCAGAGTATATGCATGCTGATTTGGATGAAGTGGGTTGTGAACTAGCACTTCATCTCTTATATACCGCTCGCATAACCTTTCCATCGTTTTTAAAAATAACGATGTGAGATTAATTGGTCGGAATGTTTTCGGTAAGGTGTAGTCCATCCTACCTGGTTTGGGTATAAATACCACTCGTACTTCTCTCCACTTACTGTGAATATACCTCAGAGCTAAGGAGGCTCTGAAAATTCCAACCAGGTGCGGCATAAGAATATCCATTCCCCATTGAAGTAGGGCTATTCCGTCAGGTCCTGGTGACTTGGAGGGGGAAAAGCCCGATATGGCCCACCTTATCTTGTCCTCATCAATTACTGCACTAGCAGATTGCCTGTCGTACTGTGAGGGTGTTGTTGGTACTTCCGTCCAGTTCGACATTCCAGGAAAGACAGAACCTGGGAAGTGAGTTTCCATGAGAATCTCAGCGCTCTCTTGGAGGTTGGCGGCCTTGTCGCCATTTTCCTTCGTCGTTTGAGAGTGCCTTCTGTAACCTAGAAATTTGTGAGAAGTCTTCGACTCCCTCACAATAGGCTCTCCAGGCTTCTCTTTGCTTTTATCTGCAGACTTTTTTGAACTCTTTGAGGTTGGTTTTATATATTCCCCAGTCCTCTATGAGTTTTGTTCGTTTTACCTTGTTAAAGGTTATTTTCGCAGTCTTTCTGAGGTGTTCCAGTTCAGGGCACCACTAGATAATAGTCGTGCCACCTGTCTGAACCATCCTCATCGGACAGGATTCCTTATAGGCAATGTCTATTTTGTTTTGGATAGATACTGTGTACCTTTCCAGTTCCTCATTATTGCTAGGAGTTAGGTCCTCTGTTTTCCGCAGAGCACCTTTTAAGAGTCGATTGTAGAGAGCTACATCCGTCCTCTTCGGGACACGGGATTTTACAGTGGTCCTGAGATCCTGGCTTACCGTATAGGTCAGCCAGCGGTGGTCTGACATAGAAATGTGATCCGACACTTGCCAGTCCTGAATTTTATTTGATATTTTGGTTGTCGCCAGCGTAATGTCTATTAATGTTTGGCTACGAGCGTTAATAAATGTCGGCTCCGTGCCTCTGTTTAAGATGGTTAGATCTTTCTTAATTATATATTCATAAAGAAACTTACCTTGGGCGTTGATATCCTCCAGCTCAAGTGGTGAGAGTTTGAGTCGCAACCCAATATCAGCTCCACTCTTTGGTTGAGGCAGTGATCCACTAGTACCTCCATCTTTTTAGTCGGAGGTAGGGTGGCTGCATCTGAAGGAAAGTACACCAATGCGAGTACCAATGCCGTATATTTGCCTTTCCCATCCTCAAGTTGGCGGCATAGTATTGCCGTTGCCGCCTTTTTGTGTTGGAGGTTGCATTGTATAATATTTACCTTTTTATTCATGTCCTTGCCCATGAGTAGGTTAGATGTAGTTGGATTTGCTTTTTAGAGGTCCATCCGCTCCTCCGCTAGAGGAGAGACGACCTCGCTGTGTTCGGGTGCCTCCTCCGTCAGGTCATCGACTGCTTCGACGTCCTTTTCGGGACCCATGGTGGCCTCGGGGTCGATATCCACTTTAAGTGGCTCGACTTCCAAGGACCTCGGGTCTTCAGAGGTACCCCCTGCTTCCTTTCTCGTTACCCTTGTAGTCAATGAGGTGAACGCATAGTTCAACCCCATCGACTTCTTCTTGAGGACAGCCATATCCTCGTCTCCCATCCTGAAGACGAAGAGGTCTCCTCGTGGGTTTACCTGCACCATCTTGCCACCGTCAGATCCGGGTTCTGCGACCTAAGCCGACCAAGCACCCTCTTCTTTTCACCGGATGTCGTCTTGTGGACGTCTTTCGGGATCCAGAGCGAGGCCTTGGTAAGCTTAGAGAGCCTATCCACACTAACGACCGCCAGTGATGCCTCCTCCCACGGCTTAAGGTTTTTTGTGGCTTCTTCCAACCACTCTAGCGTCCCGTCGTCATCGCAGACCACTCTGATGATTTCACCACAGGATGTCCACGACTCAAACGTGGGCGCTTTGCTGTTGCTTCCTTTGCTCTCTTCCTCCTTTTGGCTTCGGCGCCGCAAATGCGCTTTCGTCTTGGCCTATGTAATACATCACGAAGTGATCTTCCATGTCCATCCTCATTCTGAGCAGTATTTTGGGGTGGACATTTCTGTTTATCCCCAGCCACTGCCTTTGATTGAGGTGGGCACTTCTGTCCAGCCTCAGGAATTGTTTTTGTTTTTTTTGTAGTATGCACGCTCAAGCTGAGCTAATATCTACATCCAGTGAACATTAGATGCTATCGAATGAAATCTTAAAAGCTGTATGGACGCAGGCGCACCTCTGAGACCCTACCAACTATGCGGCGCATGCTTACAAACTTGAATGGGCGTGCTCGATCAACGCACAAGGCCGATGTACAAAATAAATTCATACATCCGATGTACTGCTAGTCACGGCGTTAAAAGATTAATCAAATTGAATTGTTCAGAACTCCCATAGATTTTTCTGCTCGTAATCTAATTGATTTTGTGAACTATTCGAATCTATCCACCTCTCATAATAGTTTAATGTCTACATTACTCACCATTCATACGTCGATTTCAATTATCTTCATATCTCTGTTTTTATACTTATTTTTACTTCTATACGTTATACAATTACAAATGCAATACGCTATCAACGATAGATACCACAGTTGTCGTTTTTTTGAGAAAAATTACTATTATAGGTATAGTTTCAATTAAGATTATTTTTTTCTAAATATAAATAATTTTAAGTCTGAATATAAATTAGGATGGATTTTATACTGGTACTTATGGTTGTAGTTTATTTAAATAATATTATAACTATACATATAACATAAACAATAAAAATTCATTAGTATTAACTTGTTATTACTTTTTTGTGAAATTCCTTTCCCTACACTGAAACAGAAGTGTGTTGTTGGGAAGTTCACTGGAAAATGTGAACCTCCTGGTCCTATGGGAGCACTCTGGAGTAGGAGCCGGAATATATGGGGTACAAGAGAAGATCAAGATCTCTCTAAGCCTAGGGAAACATGCCACTGTCTTTCAGGCAGAGGTAATGGCAGTGCAATGCTGTGCAGAAGAGTTGATAAGACGGAAGGTGAATAGCCAAAGAATCGTCATCTACTCCGACAGCCAGGCGGCACTAAAGGCGATAAGCTCATATCGGACAACGTCAAATCTGGTGTGGGAGTGTCGCAAGGCCCTCAACAGACTAGGTAGGCACAATAGAGTGACCCTAGCCTGGGTACCAGGTCACCAAGGAATAAAAGGCAATGAAAAGGCTGATGAATTAGCCAAGCAGGGAGCTACTGAGGTCATGATAGGGCCAGAACCTTCCTGTGGAATTGCAAAAAACCTCACTAAGGAGAGCATCCACCAATGGATAAGAAATCAGGCGCTGTGCTGGTGGCATGAAACCCCAGGACAAAGGCACGCTAAACTATTCCTTAAAAGCCCTTCGGCCAAACTGTCACGCGACCTACTATGTCAAAGTCGAGAAACGACGAGGATGATGGTGGGAATGCTGACCGGACATTGTAGGCTGAGGAAGCATATGCATGCAATTGGCCTAGCAGATGACAGCCTATGTAGGTTTTGCCAGGAAGAAGATGAAACCGCGGAGCACATACTTTGTGAGTGCGAAGGCCTAGTAAGGGTGCGGTTTCACCTATTCGGAGAAGAAAAACCGAGGGCAGAAAGCTATGCACGGGAGGCGGTATCCAGGCTAATAAATCTAATAAAAAGGATAAAGCTAGATATCGAGCTCTAAGGATAGGGGGGACCACAATAGATCTGCAAAGGTCGCAGTGGGATAGGACAGAGAGCCACTCCATTTCTAATCTAATCTAATCTAATGGGAGCACTCACAACTTGTAGTAAAACTAGGGTGTCACTGGGAGATTGTTTTATTAACACTAACTGCTCTTAACATTGATAGTATAAATTAACTAATACTAATACTTGGATAATAACTAATGAATTATTAATCCATGATGAATGAATGATGAATATAATATTAGAATATATAAGAATATCAATAATCGAATACATATGAGGTAATACTTAATAATCAACTATTTAGTCTCGTTCACAACTATATATATACAGTGCTATTCAAAAGTCCTCTCCCCCCTCGTATCTTTTGAACGGCTACACTTACATTAATAAAATTTGGAGTTTGAAAATAAAGTGTTGTAAACTTCTTTACGAATGGTAACAGGTGACGTAATAGTAATAGATGACGTCACAGTGCCACTCTGGCCAATAATTTTAAATAGGACCTTATGGCAAGTGATATCTCGTTTGAAAGGCATTGACATTGGCTACATAGCCATATTAATTTTGTTTGGGTTTAAACTAATTTTGACGGATAAATTGAATAAATACCAAAATTATTATTTCACATCTAAATATTGAATATTTTCCAGTCCGCCTCTGTTTAGTTGTCAAAAAAATTGACGTTTATAATTTAATAATATTTGTTGCTTCGCAAAGTTTTTCTAAATAGCTTAAATATTCAATTTTATTATTGTTTAACGAGACGTTTAAGAGTTTACATAGGCAAAATGGTATAATTGGTGAATCTGGAAAGAATCTCCATGAAGCAAGCGGAACGCAATTTCAGCTGACACATTCGAACGAGTACGACAAGAGTTTACTAATAGGATGTATTACTGTCAGGAAGTAGGCGGAGCACATTTCGAACACTTGCTATAAGAATCCATTGTTGATATTTGAATAATTAAATTTAAAAAATAATTTTAATAATTTTGGTATTTATTTAATTTATCCGTCAAAATTAGTTCAAACCCAAACAAATCTAATATGGCTATGTAGCCAATGTCAATGCCTTTCAAACGAGATATCACTTGCCATAAGGTCCTATTTAAAATTATTGGCCAGAGTGGCACTGTGACGTCATCTATTACTATTACGTCACCTGTTACCATTCGTAGAGAAGTTTATAACACTTTATTTTCACTCTCCAAATTTTATTAATGTAAGTGTAGCCGTTCAAAAGATACGAGGGGGGAAAGGGGACTTTTGAATAGCACTGTATACGGTGCGGTGGAATAAGTGTTACCTCCCCCCCTATTAACTACTCTATTTTCATATCTTAAGAAAAAAGCTCAAACAGGTCAATTTTTATATTAAACGTAGTATGTTATGACATAAAAGTCTCGAACCTGACATAATCCCTCTTCATGGGGGTGTCTGAGTTATGCGAGATTAACGTATTATGAGTACGTCACTGTCGATTTTTTCTCAAACCGTAATTTTTTTTTTCGTTACCTAGCAAATTTATTATTATCAGTTGTCACTGTCAATTATTTGACAGTGACATATTGAAGTAACAACCTCGCAATTTACAAGAAAAATGCGAAATGATTGTTATTTCTGGCGAAGCTGGTCGTAATTATCATGAGGCGGTCAAAATTTTTAATGAACGCTTTCCTGACTGCCCAATAGACCGACATTGTTTAAAATCTGTGTTCGGTAAATTTCTTGAAATAGGTGGAGTCGAAAATAAAAAAACGTTCTGGCAGAAACCCTATATCCGAAGATAAGCAGGTTTCTATACTGAGTGAGTTTGTCGTAAATCCATCTACTTCAACCAGAAATGTCGCACAAACTTGTGAAGTAGATAAGAAGACAGTGTTAAAGGTGTTGAAGAAAAATAAATTCCATCCCTACAAAATACAAATGTTTCATGAACTCACAGAGGATGACCCAGATAGACGGATGGAATATTGTGAAACTATCACAAATATTATTGCACACAATCAGGATTATCTACGACACATTTGTTTTAGTGACGAGGCGACATTTTTTGTAAACGGACATGTACATCGGCAAAATGTGAGGTATTGGTCTGATGAAAATCCCAGAATATTCCGAGAAGGCCACACACAATTTCCGCAAAAACTAAATGTATGGGCAGGCATACTAGGGAATTTCATGGTAGGCCCAATATTTATTGATGGGAATTTAAATGGTGATAATTATTTGAATATGTTAGAGACAGAGATACCGCCGCAGTAAATGACATCATCACAAACCACGCGCATGAATTTCCTCAACATGTCATATTTCAGCATGACGGAGCTTCGCCTCATTATGCTGTCAGAGTGCGAAATTATTTAAACGCAGTTTTTCCAGGAAGATGGATTGGATGACGGGGACATATCGAGTGGCCACTTCGATCACTGGACATAGCCCCATTAGATTTTTTTCTATGGGATTACTTAAAGTCCAAAGTGTATCAAACCCAAGGGGATACAGTTACCAACTGCGCGGAAGAATTATTGCAGAATGTGGTAATATTAGTCCAGAGATGTTGCAAAGGGTTAGAGAGGAAACCCAAAATAGGCTGTATTATTGTCAAGAATTAATGGGAAACATTTTGAGCACCTTTTACTTTAAAAATTTATTTAGTTGCAGTTACTGTTAAAGTTTAAAATTTATGTAGTTTTCAGTACACCCTTAGTTGTTACTTGTAATTTATTACATTAAATGATTAAATTCAGTTACCAACATTCACAATTTAGGAAAGATTTATTTAGATACAAAACAATTCCAACCCTCCAATAAAAAAACCTACCGTCAAGCCAACATAATTCATTGATTTCTTACAAAGTAAAATTAAAACTCTCGAATAACTCAGACTCCGTTAATTTTTGAACCAAAGTGTTATACATTTTTGAAATCAGTGTTTCAATAGGTCTGAAATGAGGTTAGCATGATGCACTTTCTCATTTAAAAAAATCGAAGGGGTGACACCCCCATGAAGAGGGATTATATCAGGTTCGAAACTTTTATGTCATAAGATACTACGTTTAATATAAAAATTGACCTGTTTGAGCCTTTTTCTCAAGATATAAAAATAGAGTAGTTAATAGGGGGGGGGGTAACACTTATTCCACCGCACCGTATACAGCGTTGCTGAAAAGTCTCGCACCAAGGGATTATCTTTGAAACGGATAAAGGGAAAGTTATAAAATTCTAGGACGATAAATGAGACTCTATTCTGCATATTTTAGAGCAAATGTCAAATGTTTTTGACGTCAGCGTTTAGCGTACGACCGCCATCTTGAATTTTTCAAATGACAACCTAGGTCGTGTGACCCATCACAAAAAAGCTTATTTTTTTCTCTTTCCAAAAATAATCCCAATGTATCACTTTACTACAAAATGTCCTATAAAATATCGTTCTCATTTTTCTAAATTACTGTGTACCGTACCTACTAATTATTTGGACTTGTAGGTTTTTAAAATAAAACAAAAAACAATAGTAGGCATTAAAAAGGTCAACTACATCATTAGTTCATTATTTATGTACAAATTGTCAAAACTGATACTAATTTCAAATTAGCACGAAATTTAAAAGTAAATTGAGAATAATGGGAAATTTATCAGAAAAACAACGCATCCAAATCTTAATGTTAGTTGGATATGGTGATCGCAAACGTACCCATGACGGAGTAGCTCATCTTTTCAACGATTTAAATCCTGAACGCCCTCCTTCAAGTGGATCTACAGTGACGAGATTAGTAAATAAATTTAATGAAACTGGTAGTGTAAAAGATATTCCTAGGTCTGGTAGACCGAAAAAAGCAACTAATGAAGGTAAAACTTTGGATGTTCTATTAGATTTTCAAGAAAACCCTAAATTATCTACAAGTGTATTGGCAAGAAATCACGGTAAATCTAGACAGTCTTTACAAACTATTCTGCATAAAAATAACTTTCATCCTTATAAAGTTCAAAATCTTCAACAATTGGGCGAGGAAGATTTCAATAGGCGATTACAATTTTGTGAAATAGTTATAGAGAAAATAAGGATGCAAAACAATTTCTTAGATTTTTTGGTATTCAGTGATGAAGCCACATTTTGCTTGAACGGTTCTGTTAACAGACATAATTGTCGGTACTGGTCAGATTGTAATCCGCACTGGATGGAGGAGGTTCATACACAGCGTCCACAAAAAGGAAATGTGTGGGCGGGTTTGTTGAAAAACCATTTGATTGGTCCTTTTTTTATTGAAGGTACCCTGACCGGTGCTACATATCTTGACTTACTCCAAAATTGAATTATACCTGAAATAAATCGATTATTTCCTAATATAAACGTATACTTCCAACAAGAAGGCGCACCTCCACATTATCAAAGAGACGTTAGGCAATATTTAAATACAATTTTCCCTCAGAGATGGATTGGTCGAAGAGGTGCAGTTGAGTAGCCGGCAAGATCACCCGAATTGACACCACTCGATTTTTTCTCTGGGTTACCTGAAAGACCGCGTTTACGTAACCAGACCAACTAACTTAAACAATTTAAAGGATCGCATACGTCACGAAATGCAGGGAATTACTCCACAAATGATCAACGATTCTATTTGTAGCTTCGAAGAGAGATTGTATCATTGTCAACAAACAAGTGGCCAGCATTTTGAGCACTTATTATTGTAATGAAGTATTTGCAGCTTAAATAATAGTTTAGTGTATAAATTTCTGTAACACGCAGTTTCGATTAAAATTATAATTTTAATATTTTTGTTAAATTTCTATCATAATATCCGTGTCAAGTTATACATTGGGATTATTTTTGGAAAGAGAAAAAAATAAGCTTTTTGTGATGGGTCACACGACCTAGGCTGTCATTTGAAAAAATTCAAGATGGCGGCCGTACGCTAAACGCTGACATCAAAAACATTTGACATTTGCTCTAAAATATGCAGAATAGAGTCTCATTCATCGTCCTAGAATTTCATAACTTTGCCTTTATCCGTTTCAAAGATAATCCCTTGGTGCGAGACTTTTCAGCAACGCTGTATATGTCCTAGATCACGTAGGATTGTTCTGGACATGACATATTGCTGGAGAACTGCTGACCATGATACAATTTATGTTTAAGTAAATAAACCGTATTTTTTTTTATTTGTTATAAATTTCAAGGAATTTCTTCTTGTTTGTATGTAATGCCCAAAAGACATCACAAAACTAACTGACAGGTTCAGTTCAAAGAGTTTCACAACTACAAGATTCCACCTCCTTCAAATTATTTTGGACCTCTCGCTTTCAATCCTTTTGGAATACCCCTTTAAATAATTTTATTTCACTATTAGTCATAAGTTCAGTACCAATATCTCCAAAAATTAGTTGGCTAACTATGTATAACTATCTTTTTCAACGAAAGACAAATTAGTAAGAATTAACCGATTATGGGATTATTTAAAATATCACAAACTGAGTTGAAGGTCATTGCGCAGGGCTATATTTAGACAAAGTATTTACAATGGATAAAATGATACCTGCATAGGTATAGTTCTTTCAACGATCTAAGAAACTGACTTGACTTGACTTAGGTTCGAGATGCAATAAAATAATGAAACTTTTCGGATTTACTGTGCAGGGCCGCACTATACCTGATGAGAAAGAAAAAGTCTTATAGAGTTGTAGTATAGTTTATAGTCTTAGTTTTAAGTTGTATTTATTAGGATTAGTCATTATTGTTTTGAACTGTCAATATCTGTCAGAGTCTGTTCATTAAAGCATTCATTAGGTCCTTCAATTTATTACAAATTAATGAACATAATCTCAAATAAAGATGGAACGACTTCTACGACCAGAACGTGTTGATGCGGATCCGAATGTACCTACTTGTTCACAAAAATGGACGCATTGGTTCCAAACTTTTGAAAATTTCCAGAATCAGCAAATATTTCAAAGGAAAAGAAAGAAGCAGCAGCTTCAATTACTAGTCAACCACGTTTCGTCTGCCGTTTTTAAGTTCATATCTGAATGTACAACTTATGATTCCGCCATCAAAACCCTAAAAGGTTTGTTTGTGAAAAAGGTAAATGAAATATATGCTAGACACATCTTTTAAAGTCGAAAGAACAATCAGGTGAGAATATTTCCCAATATTTGCAAATACTGAGATCCCTAAGCAAGGATTGCATTTTTAAAAGTGTCACAGCTAACGTTTACAAAGAGACTCCTTTATAACCGGATTAAGTTCGACACAAATTAGGCAACGACTTTTAGAAAACTGTACTCTAACTCTGCAAGAAGCTGCAGATAAAGCAAAGGCTTTAGAATTTGCCAAAGTACATGCGATGTCCTATACAAACAACCTTCCACCGATTATTAATAACAGGAACAAGTTAATTACTCTGAATCTCATCGTACTTGTTCTGTAGCCACTGATTTTCGACCTTCAAAACCAGCTAGATGCTTCTTTTGCGGACGGAGTCGACATAACAGAGACAAATGCCCCGCGAGAAATTCAAATTGTTCTTTATGTAATAAATTAGGCCGCTGAGCTTTTGTGTGTAATTCATCGAAAGAAAATACCAGTATGAAGCAATCTACATCTATTTTTCTGGTAGCTGCATCTCATCCTGGCTTAATTATTCAGATAATGATTAATGACTCTCCCATGGATGCTCTTTTAGATACTGGTAGCTCGGAAAGTTTTATTTCTTCAAAAGTTTTTCAAAAACGAAATATTACTATATTTCCTTTCGTAGGTACAGTAGCTATGGCTTCTACGTCTTTATCATCGAAACTTTTGGGGTACTTTGAAAATATTCGAATATACCTATTACGACTTTAAAATACTGATTTTAGAACATTTATGCTCTGATGTAATTATAGGGCACGACATTTTAAAGCAACACTCTCGATTAGAATTTCAATTTGTCGGAAACAAACCTCCTATCTGAATTTGCAGTTCGCTGCTTCTAACGTATGCGAAGCTTGTCTTTTTGATAATTTGTCATTTGATTGTCATCCAATTCTGTAAAGTCGCGAAGGTATTCACCGAACGTTCATTCATGTAGACGTTCAGAAATTGCTTAGAGAAGGCATTATTGAAGAAAGTAATTCACCATGGAGATCCCAAATGTTGGTAACGTCTAGCAAAAATCATAAAAAGAGAATGGTTGTAGACTATTCTCAAACCACTAACAAGTTTACTATGCTTAATGGCTTCCCGTTGCCTCGTGTGGATGATATAATACAATGTATATCTAAGTTTAATATTTATAGTACGATCGATCTGAACACTGCCTACTATCAAATACCGATCAAACAATCTGATGAACCTTACGCTGCTTTTGAAGCTCGTGGTAGATTGTTTCAATTTCGTAGAATTCCTTTTGGGGTTACTAATGGCGTGGCCGGTTTCCAACGCGTGATAAATTCAATTATTTCTAACGAAAATCTTAACGGCACTTTTGCGTATCTTGATGATATTACTGTTTGTGGCAGAACAAAGGAAGAACATGACGAAAATTTGCAAAAGTTTCTTAGTGTTGCCAACAAGTATAATCTGACATTAAATAATGAAAAATCAAGGTTTTCTCAAACCGAGATGAATATATTAGGACACACTCTAAAAAACCAATCTATGATTGCTGTTCCTGAGCGATTACGGCCATTACTAAATATTCCAGAACCTAACAGTCTTCCTTCATTACGAAGAGCTTTAGGTTTATTTTCCCAGTATTCTCAATGGATATCCAATTTTTCTGAAAAGATTCATTCATTGGCACATTCCACTAAGTTTCCAATTACACAAGAAGCTTCGGAAACATTTAAACTTCTCAAGACAGACCTAGCATCAGCAGTTCTTATGACTATCAATGACAATGACAATGAAACGCTTGTAGAAGAAACATATGCTTCGAATTTTGCGATAGCTGCCACGCTGTCCCAATGTAGCAGACCTGTAGTATTTTTTTCGAGAACGCTATCTGATAGTCAAAATAGACACTCATCTGTAGAAAAAAAAGCCTACGCTATAGTCGAAGCTCTTCGTAAATGGAGAAATTTACTATTAGGAAGACATTTCCAACTAATCACCGATCAGAGATCAGTTTCCTTTATGTTTGACAGTAAATGTCATGGCAAGATAAAAAAATGACAAAATACTAAGATGGCGCCTAGAATTAACTCCGAAATTATGTATCGTTCGGGGTCATTGAATAAAGCCGCTGACGCGATTTCTCGGGTTTGTTTCTCGTTACATAATAAAATTGATCTAGTTCACTTACGGGAGATGACAGCATCTTGTCGAATTTGTTCGGAACTGAAGCCGCGCTATGCAAAATTTGAAGGTACCTTAATCAAAGATACTGCCCCGTTCGAAAGATTAAATATGGATTTCAAGGGCGCTCTTCCAACAGCCACTGGAAAACCCTATTTATTAACAATCGTAGATGAATTTTCCAAATTTCCTTTCGCTTTTCCTTGCATTAACACATCTTGAAATCATTAAACATTTAAAATCCCTTTTTTGTCACTTTGGAACACCATCCTACATACATTCTGATAACGGCACGGGCTTCACTTCTCAAGAGGTTAAAACGTTCTTAAACAATAATGGTATTGCTACTAGTAGATCTACGCCATACAATCCATTCGGAAATGGACAGGAAGAACGCTATAATAGAATCATTTGGAAAACCACTAATCTGGCAATTAGATCTCGTGGACTGAAGTTAAGTTAGTAGGACGTGGTACTGCCAGAATCGTTGCATTTTATACGTTCTCTATTATGTACTGCCATCAATTCGACTCCTCACGAAAGATTGTTTTCCATGCACGTCGCTCACACAATGGAATTTCTCTGCCTACGTGGCTAACTTCTTCTGGACCTGTTTTGCTCCGTCAATTAAATCGTACCAACAAATATGAACCTTTAGTCGAAGAAGTCAATCAAATCCTCAATACGCAAGAGTCCGATTACCTGATGGTCGTGAAACTTCTGTATCACTTAGACACTTAGCTCCATCCACCTCCAAGATTGACTGTCAACATTGTACGTCAGAAGAGATTGGAACAAAAATTCTTTCTTCACCACCTATCCTGCATCAACATCCTTCAGAACCCGTTTCTGAGTCTTATAACGGAAACGTTGATTCCAATGGAATCATAAAAATTATAATTCCACTCACCAGTTTCCTGCCGGAGGGAATGACTGGGCTAAGATGATCATCTCGGGTGAAGAAAGTTCCTTCTCGTTTGGAATATTAATTATAACGTCTAAGGCTCGGATGAATGTAGTATAGTTTATAGTCTTAGTTTTAGGTTGTATTTATTAGGATTAGTCATGATTGTTTTGAACTGTCAATATCTATCAGATTTTGTTCATTAAAGCCTTCATTAGGTCTTTTAATTTATCACAAGAGTTTTCAGGTAATAACTTATCATTCGCCAACAACAAAAAGAATACGACCCTGTCACGGCTAATATTTTCATGGCTTTATTGCATATCATTATAACATCTCAGGTCAGGTCAGTTTCTTAGATCGTGAAAAGAGCTATGTGAGCGGAAGAAGAATCTTGATAGCTTTCCAGATTTCGCATTAAGACTCAACATATCACTCCATTGAAAGCAATAACTGTAATATTACTTTAAGTTAAATATTGTGGCAGCATCATCATTCAAATGAATCAAATGTTCAAGATAATTTTTATAAATTAGCATTTACTATTTATTCTAGGTACAATGCTTCTGGTTATATCAGCATTACTTACCTTATTCCAGTACTTCGACTGTTACTCAACAAATGACTGCAGTTTCAACTCGATGTGCTCTTGTTCGTTAGACGAACAAGACGTTGCGACGAGAACAATTCACAGTGTCAGCTGTCTGTTGGTTCCTTTCTACAAATTTCCAAGTGAGTAAAATATATATTTCCGTCGACCGTGCATTTTTGAACTATAATAATGTACTCAAAATCATTCATCAAAGACCCCTATCAATTATTTTCTATTAATAAACGATTGTGGTATAGGCAACAAAACATACAAGTCCTAGGCCTGACTTCTAATATGAAATACTAGAATACTATAACTCAACTATCGTTTTTATTATATTATTGTACAAAAATATTTTAATTATATTATTAGTATTAAAACAACCACAAAGGAATTCTAAAAAAACAAACACTGTGACACTTTAGTGTTATATTTTATTTTTAACTGTACCTACTTATGGAACAAATAAATATCCCTAGTTTCAAAATATGGAGTAAAAGGATTCAGCTTGTACAGTCGACGGAAAAGTTTTGTAACTTACACGAGTGCTAAAAGGGCGATTAACAATATCAAATATTTCCACACGAGCTTTACTAGCAAGTTGAAATATTTTGATTGTTAATAGCCCTTATATTAATATACACTTGTTGGTTAAAAAACGAATTGATAAAAGATTAACTAATACTTAACATATTTTCTATCAGTATCCAATTTGCATTGACTCCTCACAATTCTTATAGGGAACTTGACAAAATATTTAAATAGCAAAAATGAGTTATAAGCCATAAGTATATATATTCATCATCATCAAACAGCTACTGAAACGAATTTAATGCTGAAAAATTTAAATTATCTCAAGCGGGTGACGTCGAACCGTATGATCTCAGTACAACCACGGGTAATCCGTAGTAAAGCGCTCTTGTGATAAGTGTAGTATAGCCATTATTGCCTAGTATACCCTTGTGTCTACTGGTATACTGAGACCTGTAAGTTATATTGTGACCACTTTTTTCTATTCAGTTTCTGAGGAAAGTCTCAGAGACTAGTAGTTCCTTTAGACCTATTTTCCAAAATAATTTTAGTATATCCGCAGCCTTCAGTTTAAGTAAGAGTGCCTCTTCTATCCATTAATCTCCCAGGTGTGCCCTATGATTCAGTGCTGCTATGCGTTAGACAAGAATGTGAATAGACAATTTTTGCTCCTCTCCAAAGAATATACCAGTTTGAACTTTTTGATGTGCCCATTCAGGCGACAGTGTCCTGTCAAAACATCAGTGAAGATTCTTAGTGCAGTCTTTTTCTGGCTCAAGCAATTATTGGTTCTAATCTGATTCTAGCTTCCCAAGAGTATCTTTGATTGTCTTAGCCCTACTAGATCTTTCCGATGGTCAGATCTCCTCTTTTCGGCAACACATATTTATTTCTACATTGGGGCTGATACCGCTAAAGGGTTCCGGCCCCTCATAATATTGTTTCATCCTTTTTGCTGATTCATCAGCTTTTTCACTTCCTCCTATTCCAGTGAGCCATGGAACCTACAGTAAGGTGAAGATGTTGTTTTAAAGTCAGTTCACTTCCAAGACCGTGCGTAAATGAAATTACGTGTATATTTAATGACCTAGGCAACTGGATAAGTTGATGTGATGTATACAGACTTTAACGCTCTCCACCCTATGGTCACCACTCCCAATTTTTCAAATGGAAGACCCTATACATTACTGCATTCTTGGATTATTCTTCACAAGAGAATTACAAAAATGTATAATACATAACTGAAAAGTCAATCAGTTGGGAGTTACAGATAATTCCAATTTACTGATAGTAACATTTTAATTCCTAACAAATCAGCAAAACAATACCAAATTCTTGTTTAAGGTGCTTAAATTTACTTCCATTGGTTTCCATGCAATGACACAATCGAGCCTCAAATGAGTTTCGAACATTATGTAACATTTCTGGGGTCATTTGTCGACATTCTTGAGAAATTTGCTATCGTAAATCATCCATAGATGCTGGCTGGGTGGCATAAATTTTGGTTTTCAGATATCCCCCAAAAAAATCTAGGGGGGTGAAATCGGATAACCTAGATGGCCATTCCAACATTGGGCCTCGTCTACAGGAAATTATTCGTTTAAAAATTGTCTTACATCGAGAGCATAATGTGGAGGTGCCCCATCTTATTGAGACGTAGCAAAGCTTCTGACATGATATTATAACTTTCTAGTATTTGTGTTACTTTGGGATCAATAACTTCTCTGAGTTATTGTAGATAAGACTCACCATTAAATTTTCACTCAATAAAATAGGGTCCAGCAATATGCCACACCAGACGTTCAATTTTTGTGGTGTTTGACTATGAAACGTGTGGGTCATTTTCTGCCCAATATCTACAATTATTTCTGTTTAGTCAACCATTTAATCCAAATGAACATTCGTCGGAAAAGCAGATATTGTACAATAAAGCTGGAGTGGCGTGCAGTCGTTCACTCATCAATTCACAAAACTGCAGACGCCGCGCCGCGGACGGTCGAAATCGTCTTTATGTAGCTCTTGGACTAATTTAATTTTGTGAAGATGGAATTTGTGTTTATAAAATATTCTGAAAACACTGCTGCGAGACACACTCTGCAAAGGCAAAGTTTACATTTCTTGGTTTACAATTAATTCCCCAATCAATGCTTCGCCAGCAGCATCTACATACGCCCTTTGAAAATAATGGTTTTAACAGGCCATTTTAAAGGAATCCTTCAGAATTTTAACGTAAATGTAGTTATCGAATCGATTTCATGTTAGCACCGGTCACACCTTTAACGGCCTCCAAATTTTAGCGGAAGAGTTACAGTATAGGCCCCATAGTGGCTTAAAAAACCAACAAAGTTGCCTTAAATGCAATATTTTGTTTCAAAAAAACTGCATTGCCACGCAAACATTGGATCAAACTATAGGCTGAATGTTTCTGATTATTTTGGTCTTTTTTTTTGGGGAGCCGTTCTAGTACTGCAGCCTGTTTGCTTATTGTACTCTACTCCCACCCAGCCATTCCCGTACCCTCGAGTAGATGATATAGGTCAACTGAATGCATGCCATATGCTTCAGGTGGCACGTTGGCCTCTCCGAAGATTGTCTGTCTCCTTGAGTCCAATGCCTCACCGTCGGACAAAATATAGGTTACGGTCTCGGTCTCCATGCCACAAAGTCTGCAGCTGAGATCCACGTTATATAGCCCCCATTTTATGCAGGGGAATGACATGTTAGATAACATGTAATAATTCTTAGCTTGTTCCTACTAACATTCAGTAGTTCTTACACCTTCTTTGTGGTACCAAGAACTGGTTCTGGTCCAACATATGTCGTTGCTGAACCCTTTCTCACGAGTTCATCAGCTTGTTCATTTCCAGAAATATCGCTATGTCCCGGCACCCACACCAGTCTTACTCTACTGTGGTCTGTCAGTTCATTTGATTCTTTCGGGCATCCTTTTACCAGTCTGGATATTACCTTGCGGCTATTTAGTGCTGCAAGTGCTGCCTGGCTCTCAGTTAATATGTTCGTCGTATAAGTGTTAGTCCTATGTTTTTTTAATTCTGGCACATTCTAGGATGGCATAAATCTCCGCCTGAAATACAGAGGCAAGTACTCCTAGTGAGAAAGAACATCTTATGTTCCTCATCTCACTATACACCCCTGCTCCTGTCCCTTCCTCAGACTTCGACCCGTCTGTATACCAGGTATCTCCTCAGTCGGCTTGGGTCTTGCCTGTCCTTGCTCTACCTCATATTTAGTGCTGAGGAGAAGTTAGTGGCCATATGTGTGTGGTTCGCCTTAAGTGGTCTAGATGTTTTGAAAAGTGTTATAAACAAACTTTTAAAAATACCCGGTACGTACTGCCTATAAATTATCTAAAACAATTCAAGATAAATAAAGAAATGAAGTAAGAGTAATAAATAAAAAAAATATTCAACGATTTTTCAAATATAAGATAATAGTTTCTATCCTATAAAATACCATATTATTATTGTCTGATACCGAATACCTTCCAACAAAAACCAAAAGATACACAGGTAAAGGTGGCCACAGACGCAAAAATTTGAATATGGGAGAAAATGAAAATAGACAACCTGTAACCTTGGATATGCTATTCCAAGAATTAGTAAATACCAAACAAGAACTTAAAAATTGTATTGAAGCGTGTGAAGCCAGAACCCTGTTGGAAATTGAAGACTTAAGAGGAAAAGTAAAAAAGTTACAACAAGAAAATTCTGAGTTACAAACAAAATTTGAAAAAATTGAACGTGATTCAAAAAGAAAAAACATAATAATATATGGTTTAAATATCCCTCGACAAAACATCTCTTTAGTATTAATTTGTAGTGAATTCAATAGATTATTAGGAACACAAATATCGATCTCAGACATAAGTAACTTCTACTTCCTTGGTCAAACAGATAATAGCCCTTTAAAAATTGAATTTGTGTCACAAATAACGAAGTCGCTACTACTACAAAAAGCCAAACACTTGAAAGGTACAAAAATATCAATATCTGCAGATCTCACACAGTATCAACAAGAAGAAAGGAAAATACTAACACAATACCTAAAGAAAGAAAGGCAAAATACATTAAATAGAAGCTATATCAGGGGAAATAAACTTTACATAAATAATAACTCTTATACAATTGAAGAATTATTACAAGCAGAAACAACTATAACTGAAAAATCAAATAGTGCCCCACCAACTCCAAATCCAACAACATCAAGAGATCCGTGCATAGAAAAACCGTTAGTTACTAAAGCAAAAGCAATATTTACTCCAGAAAACCAGACAGTTCAAAAAGAAAAACAATTAAAGGAAAAGACAGATACGAAATTGAAATCCAGACTCGATCTTGAAGCAAAAAAACCCAAAACCCGATCAGGTTCGGGATCAACTAAATAATAATTCCCAGAAATAACTTAGCGGCAGTTGATTATTTTACACTTTTATGTAACCATATTTATATTGTATTGTATTTCTTTTATTTTTTTTGAACTTATTTATAAATTTTAAAGATGCTCACAGTAGCACATGTCAATGTACGTTCGTTAGTTCCCCATTTCGTAGATTTTCAGAGCTATATCAATGATGTGGACTGTGATGTTATTGGAGTAACAGAAACGTGGCTTAATAATCAAATTAGTAATGATATGGTAGGTTTGCCTGGTTACAATCTTGTGCGTATTGATAGACCAACTAGAGGAGGCGGTGTTGGTTTGTATGTAAAGAGTAATATTAAATATACATTCATCATGTCTGATAGCAATGAAATTATTGAATATATATGGATAAAGGTAGCTATTGCCAACTACAACATTGCTATAGGCACTGTTTATAAACCTCCAAAATGTAATAGTGTACAATTCATTAATCATGTACAGGATATGTTTGAAAACATTTTCTCACAGTATGATCATATTATTTGTGTGTACTGATATATTAGAGATGTTTAACCTTATACAACTAATAAAAGTACCTACTCGTGGTCTGTCTCTCCTTGATTTGTTTATTACAAATTTTGATATTGATATGTGCACAGAGTGGGTGAGTATGGATTTTATTGCTGATCATGCAGGGATTAACTGTAATATTGCTCTTAATTCGAAATCACTAGACATTCCTAAAATTAGATATAGACCTTTGAATCAAATTGTGTACAATGAATTTCAGCTAGATCTTCAATCTCTTGAATGGTATCACATTTATACAACAGATGACATTGATGAGAAAATAAATATCTTGCATAGATATATAATTCAAGCTTTAAACATGCATGCTCCATTAAAAACAGTTAAGGTCAAGCGGAATTGTTACGCCCCTTGGATAACTACAACTATCAAAATTATGCAAAAGTTAAGAAATAAAGCATTAAATAAATTTCGTCACACAAAACTGCCTCAACATTGGGAATACTACAAACAGTTGCGAAATTATACGAATACGGCAATAAATGCTGAAAAACGTGCGTACCTCAATCACAAATTTCAAAACTGCAGCAATAAAGAAAAATGGAAAGAGCTTAAGAAATTAAATATATCCAAAAGTAACCATACTGAAATCCCTGCACATTTACAATCAGTAAACGACTTAAATACTTATTTTACTAACTCTGCAATTAAGTTGCCCCCTAGTAATGAACTATTAGATTATTATAACAACAGTAAAAAGGGCAATATCTCTGATGATTTTCACTTTAATTTTATTCTAGATGATGACATTACCAACATAATAATGGGCATGAAGTCTAAAGCTTTTGGTTACGACAATTTAAATATTGACATCATTAAGTTATGTTGCCCATTTATAGTACCCTATGTTAGACATATAATTAATACTTGTCTGGAATGTAGTTATTTCCCTTCAGCCTGGAAAATTGCAGTAGTAACACCTTTAGCTAAAATTAACAAACCTAAAACTTACAGTGACTTAAGATCGATAAACATTTTGCCAGTTTTGTCAAAAATATTGGAGAAAGTTATGGAAAAACAAATTAGAGCATTTACTAATTACTACAATGTGTTACCTGATAATCAATCTGGATTTAGACCAGGATTTAGTTGTGCTAGTGCACTTACACATGTAACCGATGACCTGATACGGGCTGCTAATGATAATAAGATATCAGTTATGATTTTGCTGGATTATACCAAAGCTTTTGATATGATTGATCACAGTATCCTATTAGCTATTTTAAAATTTATCAATTTTAGTGATGCTGCTTGGGCGCTCTTAGAATCCTATCTAAGCAATAGAAGCCAGACAGTTAAAATCTGTCATAAACAATCTAATTCCTTAGAATTAAAATTCGGTGTCCCCCAAGGCAGTATACTGGGACCCTTATTATTCACTATTTATACATCTAATTTCATGTCCTGTCTTCACTACATGAATTATCATTATTACGCAGATGATACTCAGCTGTACTATTCCTTTAATTACGAAGATCTTTTAGAAGCTTCTCACAAAATAAATAGAGATCTCAATGATATTTTGAAAATATCAGAAAAACACTGCCTAAAAATTAATCCCAGTAAATCAGCTGTTCTATACTTCTGTGGTGAGGAGTATCGTCAAACTATAGTGAATAATATTTCGCTTGAAATTTATGGAACTGATATTCCGGTTAAAAGATACTGCAAAAGTTTAGGCCTAATAGTTGATACGAAATTTCGGTTTAGAGAACACATTACAGCAAAATTACAAAGCGCCTACGCCTCATTAAAATTAATCTATCCTCAGAGACATATACTTTCTACCGAAACCAAAAAAAATTTATGTGATGCTTTAGTTCTCTCTCATTTAAACCATTGTGACACAGTATATGGCCCATGTCTTGATGCTAAAGATTGTCAACGAATACAAAAGATACAAAATTCTTGTATTAGACTGATTTATGGAATAAGAAAATTTCAAAAAATTTCGCACAAATTTAAAGAATTAAAATGGTTAAACATGTTTAATCGTAGAAACTTACATTTAGCAGTTTTTTATCATAAAATATATACCATAAAAACGCCGGCGTATTTATATACCAAACTTACTTTCAGAACAGATATCCACAATCTAAATGTGAGGAAGAAGACAATTCTTCGTATTCCACGTTTTTCCAAGACTATTTTCAAACGTTCGTTTTCATATGGCATAGCAGTCCACATCAATAAAATACATGCTCTGAATCCATCATATCTTCGTTGTTCGGCTTTGACATTTAAACAAAAATACAAGAACTATCTCTTTGATTTGCAGAAATAAATATAAGTCTGCCCTTCCTTGATCCCTTCTTGATTACATCATCCTCTCTTTCCTCTTGTATATCATAAGTTTTTTATATATATATATATTATTTTAATTACTTCTTGTCTAAAATTTGTTATTTTCTTGTTGATATGTATTGTTCTATTAGTGTTAGTTTTATATTTTATTGAGTGTTTATATTTTTACTGGCATTGGTGGAAGAGCAGGAAAGGACTACTCGTCTGAACCTGAACCAATCTAGCCATTTATCCACATCAGTTGGAATCATTTGAAAAATTGTCTCCATTTTGTAATGTTCATCTTACACCATATTGTGTTCCTGTTATATAATTAATGTGGATAATAAATGTATTATTATTATTATTATTATATAGTCCGTTTTCATATCTAAAATGGCTTCACTTACGATGTCCTCAATGGATGTGTGTCCTGATCTAACTGTTTTGTTGCTCAGGTTATTTTGCAGCATAAATAACCCCATCCTTTTTTCTCCCGTTATCACGATGTGCAATGGAGGAAGGCCAAATACGGCTTCTAGTACTGCCGTTGGCGTGCTTCTCATACATCCTGCAATACTGAGACAAGCAACACAGTCACACAAGTCTTTACACCTTGCCTAGTCTCACCATTGCATCCTTTTGTATCGTCTTCGTCCACCAGACCAAAGACGTATATGTTATTATGGGTTTAACCACTACACTGTATCTCCAGTGTAACATGCGCGGACTTAACCCTCATGTTTTCCCGCAAGTTCGCCTTGTCATCATTAATGTGGTCTCCGATCTTGTGGCTACCTTTTCCAGTTGTTTGGACCATGTTAATCTCGAGTCAATAATTACCCCGAGATATTTAACATCCATCACAATTGGAATCTCCGTACCTTGAAGGGATAGTGGTCCCAATCCCGCCAGGTTCCTTCTTTTAGTATAAGGCACTATGTTTTATTTGGTGGGACTTATATTTAAACCCACCCCTTCCGTCCATTTTGCTACTACGTTGAGAGCCTGTTGCATGCGCTTTCTGACTGTAGTATTGAGTTTGCCTTGTGATATGATGACCAGATGATCCTAAGCATATCCTAAGACAGTATGATGTTCCTTTTTGAGTTTCCTTATTAGTCCGTCCATTACAAGGTTCCATATTAGAAGAGACAGGACTCCTCCTTGAGGACACCCCTTTGAAACCCGGGCTGATAATGTTTCACCCATCAAGGTTGAAAAAATCACTCGGTCTTTCAGCATGCAGTCTATCCATCTGCAGCTTGCTTCGTCAATTTGTTTTTGACGAATTGTCCTCGTAATTACTTCGTGAGAGTGAGAGGTGTTGTCGAAGGCACCCTCTATATGAAGGAAGGCTGCTAATAATACTTCCTTATTTTCAAGAGCGTACTCTATCCCTTGTACTAGGTGATAGAGTGCTGTCTCTGTAGATACTCCCGGTCTGTATGCATATTGATCCAGGTCTATCGGTCTCTCTACCAACGATCCTCCTCTAATAAATATGTCTACCAGTTTTTCCAATATCTTCAGTATAAATGACATCAGACTGGTGGGTCTTAGGGACTTTGCTTTATTGTAACCTGTTTTCCCAGGTTTAGGAATAAAGACCACCCTCACTTCTCTCCAGACCTTTGGTATGTACCCTAGTCCCATGCTTGCTCTAAGGATCGTACACAGTCTGTTGAGTATTATACTGTTTGCCTTTTGCACCGGTCCCGGTGATTTATATAGCTCAAATGAGTCTATTGCCCATTTAATTTTGCTTTGATTTACCGCTGCCCTAGGTACTTTCCAACTTTCCTCGTTACCCCGGTTTGGAGTCCTCGAGCCATATGTTGTTCTCTATCCAGTGGTTCATCAATTATTTTGCATTCTGGAAAATGTACTTCGAGAAGTTCTACCAGAGTTTCCTTTCCATTTTATTTTGGTCATGGAGACTATTCCATGAATTTGATATTCAATTAAAATATGTTTGATTTCAATTTCCATCAAAAATTCAAGATTGAAACGGAGCAACAACAAACACGTTTATTGAAAGATAGCACACACGTATTTTTTAAGAATATCATAAGACCTCACTGAATATTTATACTGAACAGAATGTATACAGGATAATTCATAAGTTATGGGGCAAATTGTATCTATACGTATATCAAACAATGTGCCTGAGTCTGCTCCTTATCGAGATGCGGTATGTTGAAGTGAAAACTATAAAAGATATTCTTGTTAAAATATCAGCTGTTTTTCTAGATTTTGACATGTGTGTATTCACAATTTTTAGTAAGAGTAAACAAGAATATCTCAGAGGATTTGAGTTAGCTCGTAGATGTTGCCACACACGCCATATTGAATAGATGAAATCAGCTACACTTTTTTGTCCCTCATTAATTAACTACTCACTTATTTTATTTAGATAGCTTCGTTATTTTTGCGTGATAATGCTATACTTCTTTGATTGGAAGAGACAATATCACTTGTAAACCAGATTCGGAGTATTTGCGTCTCATCAGTATAAGGTAGATTTCATCCGTCCAGAAGCTCTAATTACAAACCAGAATGGTTGGTTATATCTTGGTTTGACTTGGAAGTTTAATTCAATACCCTTCGTGGAGTATAGCCAAGGGAGTAGTTGTTGCTTCTTACTGAACGGACATTTTGACGTTTTTGAGGCGTTATAATAATATTAAACAACTATTATCTTTGACATCTATTTATATTTTTCACTTCAACATTCAGTGTCTCCATAAGGAGCAGACTTAGACCTATTTTTGTATGGTAATATATATTTTTTTTATCTTCTTAACCTGTAGTTATAATTGGACCCACTACTCAGGAATCAACCTGTATAAAAAGAAATTGTTCAACGAAAACCGCACTTTCCTATATTTCCGAGTTTAAGATATTAATTTATACGTCCAGGCCACCCACCACGATTATAATGGTAATATACTTTTTTAGAACTAATATTATAACGAAGTTTCACATATCCACAAATTTTTTCATATGCATGTTAATTAAAATATAAAACCAATGAGTCAATTAAATTATTGAGGAAATCAAAAACCTATTAACAGTACTTGTAATGCGCAATTATCCTTTACAGATTTACCAGAAGCTAGTATCAGTCAACTGGAAGTCATTGGGACGAAAACGACGATTCTCGAATCGGAGAGTTTGGCAGGCTGCCAAGTACAGGCACTTATCCTTACAAATAACCATTTTCAGCATATCGCAGATAGAGCTTTCAGGTGAGTTTCAAGTAGAACACTTTATACTGCCCTTTGATATTACGATCTGACCCTTAAGAATCACTCGAGAGACACTCTACTGTTCATTTCGATGAAAGAACTCTTCACTTTTATTAGAAATATTGATTTCTTTTTTCAGTTAACAGAACAAGATCAACGACAAAGAGTCGCGTCTAATAAAAAATTAATTTTAAGTTCGTTTACTTTAGTTGTAATAACTGAGAAGTAGATATTTTCTTCTATATACCGGGTGTTCTGACACTACCCTTATATTCAAAGTTTATACTTATGAACAATGTGACGACTGTTTTAGTAACTCAATTAGTCTCCAGTTTGATACTGTTTATAGAACCATATATTTTTTGGGAAGTATATCTGTAACCGATAAGTGATAAGTTTCATGCAATTTTGACAATTACTTAACATGAAAATCCTTATAGCTGAGTACACATGACTAGAAAGTCAAGAAAACATTGTATTATGTGTAAAATTTTTAATTTAAAAAAATTGCAAAGCGCTTTCGACTTTTACGCCATCATCAGTGCGATACCTGCAAGTAAGTAATGAAATTGTTGTGATTATATAAAATGAGAAAATATTAAGAATTACTTACTCGTCAAGTATATATACAAGAGTCCAAAATAAATCGACAACACAATCATAAAAACTTTTTGAAAACTACATTAAATTTAAAACTTATTTTAAAAATTAGAGTCTAATGAGAGTCCATTAATCAAATCTCTTCCCATACCGGAACCAGATTGAGGGTCTAATGAGAACCCATTGCCAAATCCAATTCCAACAAATAACCAAAATAAAAGTTCAGAAATACTCCAATCCAGCAACCAACCAGTCATTAATTTTGTGAAATTAAACTAATAGCAAGTGAAATAAATGAACAATAAACTGAAATGTAAGGTATCAGTCTGAAAAAGTTGTGGATCAATATATTGATCTCAAGGAGACTGACTTTTATATTGGTTTGGAATTTGCTTAATCACATGACTTGACTATTGTTTGATAAGTTTTTCTTTAGATTATTAGATTTTTATTGTTGGAGTTTCTTATTT
This sequence comes from Lochmaea capreae, assembly GCA_949126875.1. Taxonomy (NCBI): domain Eukaryota; kingdom Metazoa; phylum Arthropoda; class Insecta; order Coleoptera; family Chrysomelidae; genus Lochmaea; species Lochmaea capreae. Next base: position 7,559,097 of record OX421404.1, on the reverse strand, counting down.
TTTAATTTTGGTTTGATTTTGTTTGTTATAGACTTCAGTTTGGGAAGGGTTATTGGTTTTGGAATTTCTCTTTATGAACAATTCATTTATCTGTTTTGAATTAGATTAGTTAACGGGTTCTCATAAGACCCATAATCTATTTCGAGGTTTGTGAATGAGATTTGAGTAATAGGTTCTCATCAGACTTTAAATCAAATCTTATTTCGCAGTTTGGATGATATTTTGTTTGTTTTGATAAATTACCAGATTACATGCTTCCTTGTTTAAATTTGAGGAATTTTCGATTTCTGCACTCCATGAAACTTGAAGATTTGAAATTTAATTAATTTGTTTGTTTTTGGAATGTCTTTTTACTCATGTGTAAGTTTTTGTTCTTTTTGATTGAGATTTAGCAATGGGTTCTCATTAGACCTTTAATCTTTTTCTATTCATATTGGTTCTGGAATCCGGTTCTCATTAGACCTTAATTTCAGATTATTACAATTGATATTTTAGAAATTTACATATTGGTGTTAGGATATTCACATCTATACTTAATGGTTAATGTTAGTTCTGTGCTCGCTTTGGATAACTTGAGTACTATGTTTAACTAGATTGTCAAATGTCATAATTCATTTTAGTTTGTTGTTGGCCAGTCTTAATGGACTCACTGTCAATTTAATTTCCGTTATACAAACACGTGTATTTGTTAGAAGTTTATAATTGAAAATGTTAAAAAGTTAATGACAGTTTACCCTAAATGGGGAAAAATTTTTAAAATAATTTTTAAATTTAATGTAGTTTTTAAAAAGTTTTTAAGTTCCAACTGAAAAACTGTGATTTATGAATCCAATAAAATTTAAAGAAATTAATAATTAGGAAAAATGATATGATAGGTATAATTTTAGTTCCATTATCTAAACTTCAGATGACGTTACAATGATCTGAAATCGAAAGACATTGAAACAAATTAAAATCGAATTACTCGTTCGAAGAATACTGGGTAAACACACTGGAGTGTTGAAGCAAACTGTTTTTGTTCGGATAACCAATTTTTGTAATCAATAAACTATTAAACAATATTCAATTGAAAAATCAGATATTCGTCACTATCAATGTAAATTTTGGTTAGTCGATAACGATATAAGCGTCACTCTGAAAAAATGGAGCATTCTACAATATTAGAGATTGAATAAACACAGACACAAAATAGTAAACAAACAGTACATTCATCCAAATAATATAATGCCAAAGTTTTAAAATTGATACAATAAGAAACCGAAAAAACGTATGCTGCCATCAGGTACCTCAGAGTGCTCATTTGAATTCTAAAAAGAAGAAACGTAGAACCCATACCAGGGAAATTATTTGTTGAGTCTCAAAGCAGAGATTCGTTCACACCGCGGTGTGAAATCCATTACTTTCCTTTCCACAAATTCGATTTTTTGACATAATTTCTTCCTCAAACGCTCAGATAATATTTTGTATTTGTTGTCGCATCTTCCGAGTGCACTAAGATAATCGTAAAATACTGTCAATTCATGTTTGATCGGCTTTTTTGCGGTTTCGGTTCAGCTGTAAGACGCCATTTCGAAGCTTGTTTACTGGTTTGGATGTCAAACTCTTGAATCTAAGTCTCCTAACCATCTACAATGGGTTTAATGAATATGGGGACGGAATCAACTCGTTCTCTAGCATGTTCCCAGTCACTCTGGCAAGGTTGAGTTTTTGCATGAAATTCGGTTCTGTCGGCCCAGCGATCTTATAGATTCGTACGCCAACGTTAATGGCAGGCCAGAGTAGGGTAAATCTTCAACCACATCTCGACCGCTTTTCTATCCCAATAAGCAAAGTAACATTTATTCAATATTTCAGTTACCTGTCATGGTATCTTCTGTAAGTTCCTTGTGGCATTACTTATTATTTTTTCCTTTTTTTTTTGGGAATCAAACCACAATAATGTTTTTTTTATTTTTTATTTCGACGTTTCGGTAGCGTTCCAGCTACCGTTGTCAAGATTAACTAGTATAGAAATAATTTTTTGGTCCTTATCTGACACAACGAAAAAATTTGACAACTAGACAATCAATAATATTTTGAAGTTTAAGACTACAAAACTTTGTTGTCAAATTTTATTAAGGTCCATTCATAGTAGATCACACCTCTGGTAAAATGTGAAATAAAATATTTTATTTTATGACATTCTAACGATATGTAGTCTACTAGAAATGGAATCCAGTGAAGTGCACGTTCCAGGAACGGTTTTTATTGGGATAGCGCTTTTTTTCGCTTATTTTTGGAAATTTTGTTAATAAAAACGCGTTTGTTGTTACTTTTTTGTGTATGATTATTTTTCATGGTAATGTGTAATGTTACATCAGAGTTTTCTGCTACCTTACCGCAAAGGTTCTACTGAAACGGACGTTTAGCAATATTACAAATGGTATGTGTCATTATCAATTATTCCAGCAAGGTTACTGCAACATTGCATATAATGTACTGGAAAATTGCAAATGTGATATTAAAAATGTCACCTTCTGATAATATTGCAGCAACTACGGAAATGGATTGATATATGTAATGTTTCAGAATTATTAATTGTAGCAATGTTACCGCAACATAGAATATAGATTAGTGGAAAATAACATATTCAATATTACGTTATACAGTGCTATTCAAAAGTCCCCTCCCCCCCCCTCGTATCTTTTGAACGGCTACACCTACATTAATGAAAATTTGGAATGTGAAAATGAAGTGTTGTAAACTTCTCTACGAATGGTAACAGGTGACGTAATAGTAATAGATGACGTCACAGTGCCATTCTGGCCAATAATTTCAAATAGGACCTTATGGCAAGTGATATCTCGTTTGGAAGGCATTGGCATTGGCTACATAGCCATAATAATTTTGTTTGGGTTTAAACTAATTTTGACGGATAAACTAAATAAATACCAAGATTATTGAAATTATTTTTTTAAATTTAATTAATCAAATATCAACAATGGATTCTTATAGCAAGTGTTCGAAATGTGCTACGTCTACTTCCTGACAGTAATACATCCTATTAGTAAACTCTTGTCGTGCTCGTTCAAATGTGTCAGCTGAAATTGCATTGCATTCTTCAATAATTCTTTCTATCAAAACGCCAATGCTATCTGGTGCCGTAGTATAAACCTTGGATTTCAAGTACCCCCATAGAAAAAAATCTAATGGTGTCAGATTTGGTGACCGAGGTGGCCATTCTATAGGACCTCGCCGGCCGATCCATCTACCTCTATATTCTTCATCCAGGTAACGTCTTACTGCACCATAATAATATGCAGGAGCACCATCTTGTTGAAATGTTATTTCCAGATGGCCGAATTCATCTGGATTATCTTCCAAAATTTCAAGAATCAACGGCTCAATTGCATTTTGTAACATCTCCAGATACGCTTCACCGCTTAAATTTGAATTTAGGAAAACAGGACCAACTATGTAGTTTCCCAAAATTCCTGCCCAAACATTGACTTTTTCTGGAAATTGGGTATGTTGTTTACGAAAGGTGTGAGGATTTGTGTCACTCCAATACCTTACATTTTGTGTATTCACATTTCCATTGAGGCAAAAAGTACTTTCGTCACTAAAACAAATTGTTTTTGTGTAATGTGGGTTTTGACTAATTTTATTTGTCATACATTCACAGAATTCGAGTTTTCTGTCGGGGTCGTCATCCGAAAGGTGGTGCACCATTTTTAACTTGTACGGATGAAATTTATTTTTAGCCAACTCTCTCTGTACTGTACTTTTACTTACTTCACACATAGACGCAACTTTAGTTGAAGAGGAAGTAGGGTTTACTACCATTTCAGCAACTATATCAATTTTTTTATCATCACTAAATGTTGGTCGACCAGATCGTTTGGCATCTTGAACACTACCTGTTGCTTCAAGCTTGTGAAGAGGCTTCCTCAAATAAGTTCTCGAGATAGGGCGATCTGGGTATCTCTCATTAAATAAACGTTCCGCTTCATGGAGATTCTTTCCAGATTCACCAATTATTAAGATAGCTGCTACTTTGTCGGCTTGGGTACGTACCATTCTGCCTATGTAAACTCTTAAACGTCTCGTTAAACAATAATAAAATTAAATATTTAAGCTATTTAGAAAAACTTTGCAAAGCAACAAATACTATTAAATTAAAAACGTCAATTTTTTTGACAACTAACCAGAGGTGGACTGAAAAATCTTCAATATTTAAATGTGAAATAATAATTTTGGTGTTTATTTAATTTATCCATCAAAATTAGTTTAAACCCAAACAAAATTAATATGGTTATGTAGCCAATGTCAATGCCTTTCAAACGAGATATCCCTTGCCATAAGGTCCTATTTAAAATTATTGGCCAGAGTGGCACTGTGACGTCATCTATTACTATTACGTCACCTGTTACCATTCGTAGAGAAGTTTACAACACTTTATTTCCACCCTCCAAATTTTATTTATGTAAGTGTAGCCGTTTAAAAGATACGAGGGGGGGAGGGGACTTTTGAATAGCACTTTATATCAGCAACTTATCACCAATCTTCTCTTTAACATTACCATAAGGTTTCAAAAATGATTGTCCAGTACGTTCGATCACTCTTGAAGAATTTTTGAATTTTCACTAATTGTTTCTAATATTGATAAAAAATGAATGCAGGAGACAGATCAGTTTTGATGTCTGGAAAATCTCAAACATCATTCATTTTTGATGTGTCCTCTATGGAGATCAAATTTCCTAGTTTTTAAAAACAAGACGTGAAAACCCAAAAAATATTCTGGAATGATTACCTAATAAGTAGATATATTTTGTAAATTTTCATTCAAAATAATAAAAATTGTTTTTTTGCTTTTAAGAGAAGTTGTTAATTTCAAATGTCCATGAATGTATTGGGAGTCAAAAAGACAAAAATTCAAATATAAAACTAAATTGAATTATGAAAAAAACAAATAGGTACTCATTGAGATGTCAAAATTAAAAATAAAATCTCTGGCCTTGCTATCAGGTACCTGCAACAAAAATATCATTGAATGGAATGTTCACCTTGAAGTTTGACAACTTTATCCACTACCTACTCTACAAAACCTTACATACACATCTATACAGCACTTGATCTCAACTATCTCAACACAGCCTCTCATTTCTGTCTTGTACAATATCAGGACAACGAGTGTAGGTATCTTCAATGGCCTCGTCATCAGTTTCAACTTTCGAGTTTTTTAAATTTTTTTCGGTATTTTGTCTTACTACTTCACGTAACCGTTTTTTTTTTAAATATTTGAGTACTTCTTGTGATGTTTTAGGATCTAAAAACGCCTACACTTCGTAATATCATCTGATTTCAATGAACACAATGTTTTTCGAGTAGGTTTTCCTTCAGTATATCTACCCACCTGTATAATAACATGCACACGAAACTACACTACTATCAGATTCATTCGAAAAATAAAGAGGAACAAATATTTTCCTACTAAATGTAGGATGTACACATGTAAGGGAGTAAGACAGGGAGGATTATTAAGTCCCATACTTTTCATTGCAGTAATGGATGAAATATCACAAGCATGCGGAAAGGATAGAAAAGGAGTTGGTGTAGGAGTACGGCAACTAAAGCCAATAATAATCAAAGACCTGCTACACGCGGACGACCTGCTACTTGTAGCAAATAATGAAGCTGAGCTAGAAAAGGCGATGGAACTCTGGAACAAATATCTCAAATAATACGAGATGAGAATCAACTTTAATAAAACCGAGATAATGACAGTATACAGGAAACACGAAGATATACAAATCAGCATAGATGGATACACAATGGAGGCAACAGGTAGCTTGAAATACTTAGGAGCCATATTGGAAAGTAATGGCAACTTGGAACCAGATGTAAATAATAGAATACAAGCCACATCTAAATTATTCAATGAACTGAAAGGAGTATTTTTAAACAAAAGGGATAAATTAACTAAAATAAAGATTTATAAAACTGTTTTTGTACCCACCTTAACGTATGGAAGTGTATCATGGATACTTACCCAACAACTAAAATCAAAGATCATTGCAATGGAAGTGAAAATACTGAGAAAAATAGAAGGAGTAACGAAGCTAGACAGATTAAAAAACGAAGAAATTAGGGCTAGACTTAAGGTGGAGCTTATAAAATTAAAAATAGAGCAAACTCAACTAAGATGGTTCTGACACTTGACAAGAATGGGCGAAGATAACATAGTTAAGCAAATATGGGAGGCAGGTTGGGACGGAAAGAAAATAGGTAGACCTAAGAAAAACTGGAATCAAGAAATAGGTGACGTACTGAAGGAAAGAGGAACTTCTTGGGCGGAAGCAAAGAAGATAGCAGAAGATAGGAAAATATGGAAAATATACTACGGAACCCGCAACCCCGACACCTAACGGTACAAGGGGAACCGATATATATACAGGGTGATTCATTAAGAACGGGCAATCTCTGAACTGGAGATACTACACACCAAAATATGGCAATTGAGCTTAACATATCTTATACAAATGTTGCAGGTTTACGAGATACAGGCTATTTAAAATTGGAATTTTAATTTGAAATTTCTTAATAATTTGGTGATTTCAAGCAGCATCGTCTTGAAAATTGGTAACTTCATGTTTTTGGGCATGAAAATTACGAATTTTAAGCCGAATTTAGCACTATTCATACAGGGCGTTAGTTATACCCTGTTACTTAGGTAAATTACAACATATCTTTTTTGCCTAATGAGTTATGGCTAAAAAATCTAAAGAACAGTTCAATTTTGAATAAAATAGGTACTCCTGTTCATTTAATGTAACTATCAGTTTTTGAGTTATTTGCATTTTAAAAATTCAGCGTAAAGACTCCTAAGCCACCGTTATTACATTGACTTTTTTTCAAGTAGGCTTGTGTCAGAACTTGTCAGTTTTTCGTGTAAAGAAATATTTGACAATTTCACTGTCACTAATAAGAGTGTATTATTTGTAGTAAAATAAGAAACTGCCACGACATAATGAATTTTCCAACAGTGAAATGCGTGATATGATATGTGTTTTTGCTCAGTCAAATTACAGTGGACTTGGTGCAGCCAGAAGGTATTTATAATCATACCCAAATCGACAACCCAATCACAAACTGTTCAGACGTATTTATACCCACCTAGGCGAAACAGGATACCCGCCTAGGCGAAACAGGGTGTTATTTAATATTCAAAGATATTTTTAAAGAGACGCCCTACAAAGTGTATTGAAGTAGAAGCCGTGCATTTTGAGCGTTTACTTGAATTTTTCTTTTATTACTGTTACTGATTGTTATTTGTTGTCTTCATTGTTGTTACCCCGCATATGAGTTATTTAAAGGAATAAATTCATTTCACAATAAATAAAATTTATTAAATGTTTAAAGTGCAAATAACTCAAAAACTGAAGTTACATGAAATAAACAGGAGTACCTTTTTTATTCAAAATTGAACTGCCTTTTAGATTTTCTAGTCATTTTAGCCATAACTCATTAGGTTGTATGTAATTTACCCAACTAACAGGGTGTAACCTTACCTTAGATGAAGCCATAGATTTATTAGAATTATCCATTTTGCTGTTTCAACATTAAATAAATAAACTTATATAACCAAAAACGAAACCAACGCAACGCACAACAACAATATCGCAAAATTAATCCCTCGTGGTCCTACTGCTTGCTCCTTGCTCAAATCTTCACTCACATGACACATACCAACAGTATGTCACCCCGTTATGTGGCATCACCGCAAGAGCGGGAAATACAAAATTGGTTGATTAGTTGATTTCCTAATTGATGTAATATTATTTAAGTCTCTTTTATGTTCACTATTTAAAATTGTCCTAGCGTATCAGTTCGTATATTTTTGCGTTAATGCAATCGAAAACTAAACGTGTATTGTATTTTACCGTCAATATTATTTGTAGTTAACTTATGTATTGTTGTAAATATCATGGAATTTCAAACTCAGTGCAACATTGCAATTTAAATTTAATCCATAGTTCCAAAAGTAGCTTGTACTAACATTGTTTGTAAATAGTTTCTGTAATGTTGCATTTACAATGAATTTTCAACGCTGATGCAACATTGCGCTTGAAACTCAATCAATAGCTTGCTTTATAACTTATATACAACTTGCCAGTTGTTGTTTCTGTTATGTTAAAAACTGAAATATAGCATTAAGTCTTATACAATATTATATTATCATTTTACGATAGCAAGCTCTAGATAATATTGTGGCAATACATGTTTAGAGGGATGCATTATACCACTAACACGCATGTGTTAATAGAGAGATATTGCTTGTTAAAAAATGGTATGTGGTAATTACGTTTGCGGTATTTTGACGTTTATTAAATGCGCGATTCACTTTTTTACGTCTAGCGATCTTCTTTTTTGGTTTGGCTCCACTCCAATATCATTTTCATTAGCTCCAGCTAAGATCGCCGCTTCGAGAGCTTTATCCTCATTTCATTACTTTTATTTTTTTTAAATATGCAAATAGTAAGGTTGTTTGGTTTTTGATTTTTTTTTACATTATAAGTATGTAACGATGTCCCCCTGAAACATCGTTCTAGAGACGACTATGGTTCGATACAAAGCTGTTTTTACCAAGCCAGTGTAGATATAAAAGGACGACCGAGAATCGTAGCAGGCAGTCTAGCGAGGTATTGACCACAGATAACATACTTATAGATAGGCATCTGACCGTGGCGCTAACTAGGGCGAATTAATTTTGACGGGTGACGCCATCTTACAGGTCGGAAAAGAAAGCTCTAACACCTTTTACATGGTTGTGGTCCTCGCTAACTGCCGAAAAAGTAGATTCCTGTAATTTAACAGTTTTTGGCGGCATATTCAAAATTACTGTAATATTACTTTTACTGAAATATGGCATTTATGGTCCATTTTTTGATATTTCATTTAAAGTAACTCAACATTTGATTGATATTATATTAATAACATTCAAATAGTCAAGTTAGATTAAATGAAATGTCAAAATATGGACCATATAATGCCTGAAGTGGGAAAAATTAAACAATAATCAACCAGTTTATATACTTTTATTCATTACCAAAAATAACAATAAACAGATCGTTTTTTTTCATTTATTTCAAGACAAACAGAAAGACATAATATAAGAGCTTAACAATACAGTTAATAATAAATAAAATTTGAGTAAATAATTTTGAAAAGAATCAGCATGCGCTGGAAGGTGATGAAAACTTTTTAATTAGATAATAATGATTATAGTTTTCATCAACAGTAATAAAAATGCATGTTTAAAAAGCAAATATAGAAATAGTGAGCTCACACTATGGATTGCAGAAATAATTAAATATAACACAAAGAAATGATAGAATGAGACTGAAATTTTTATATCTTTTGGCTCAACTTTTTATTTCACAGTCAACTGTTTTATAAAAGTTCTACAAATAAGAAAAGTGATATTAGTAAGCACACAAATGTATTTAATATAAATATACAGGAGCCTACAATAGGTGAAAATTTCCTTTAAGTTTCAAGGAAAACAGTGGTATCGAGATTTTTTAAAAAACTTGAACAAATTGATCAACCGGTACTGTAGGCAGCTATATATACATTAAAAAATGCGAAAAACATTGACTTTTACAGGTTGCTACAAATAAAACTAACTAAATACCAAAACTTGCATACTATTAGCAAAGTGTAGTTTACAATGCCAATCTAGTAAATTGAATAGATGAGGCTTTTACTTGATGAAGATCCATACTAAACGATGATATTAAACAAACTAAATTGTTTTATTTCATCGTTTAATCTAGTCAATCTTGAGGACAATATGACTATCATCAATATATTTATAAACATTTTTAATTAGCTCAAACACATAGTACTGTGAAGGTTTGAATATTTATTTTGTTTCTCGAAACTATTTACCTTTGAAAATTGTTCGACCTTTTTCCAGTAGACTTTTATTGGCACTTCTTAAGGAGGGAGTCTCCATAGATGGTTCCATAATGATCCTGGTATCTGCAAAGAATTTTATTATTTGCAAATATAATTATACTATATGAGATTTATATTACTTTTCATACGATTATCAACCACTCAGAATGGCTTTAATGCTCTTCAACACTTCTTAGACACACTATTTGCTTGTAGATGGAATTGTTTCTTGTGGGATACAATTGATACAAACAAATGTCCTCTAACTTCTTTGGTTTATAATCTAGAACATATAATCATGTTTAATAACATTCAATAAATATATGTGTAAAAAATTACCTCTTCAAATCCGAGCATTTGTTCCCACTTCGTTCCATCAAATTAAAAGCTGTTCTTCCTGGATTGGAAGTATAAAGCTGTATAAACAAAAAACTACTTTAGTAATTTGTCACTTTTTATGTTATGAAAGATGTTTTGTTTTATTTTACTAAAATTAAACTTACCGAGTTCACTATATACATTATATTCCTTCACAATAAATTTGGACATTGTCTTTTTCGATAATGATTATTGAAAGATAATATTAACTAATTCACACTTTAACAACAAACTTGAAGCACGACATACATGAACCGTAAAATGGCGTAAGACTACAATGCATAGATTACCGATAAAAAAAATACAATGTGAGCCGTATCCGTGAGGCATGCGCAAATATCTAGAATAACTACCAGCAGCGTTACAGTTTTCATTAAATCAGCAATTTTAGTAACTTTTCCGATCCAGTAGGTGGCCGTACCATCGCTCGTTCAGAGTTACCATACCCTGGTATTGACTCGGTGGGCTTCCCTCTCCGGTTGGCAAGGTACTGACTTGTCGACAATCCCTCTCCTCGTTCAGCAGGGTATTGACCTGTCTGAATAAACCTGTCCGCGCTGAAGGTATTGACTTCAGCGAAAATCCTGAACCTGCTAACGTGCGAAAGGTATTGACTTTCGTACTACTCTGAAGCTCCTGTCCCTAAGGTACTGACTTAGGGATACTCCACCCTCGATGAAGGTATTGACTTCAGCGTACATCCAGTAACCCGATAGAGAGCGGAAGGTATTGACTTTCGCCCTCTCCTGAATTTCCCGTCTCTAAGGTATTGACTTGGGGATATTCCGCTGCGTTTACTGTACGTACCGTTAGACACTCCTCCGATCGAAACCCCACCAACAGAAGACGTCACCTTCGGCGAAATCCCAGGAGCAGAAGCCTTCATTTCTAATTAGCTGTTAAATCCGAATGTCCTTTTTGTAAATATCAACTGTACATAGTGTTTTTAAGAATAAACTTTTATTTTATCTTGGAATCCTGTCTCTGACTGTACGTACCTACCCGGCAATACGTAACTACCCATACGGAGGGTTACAAGTATACACTGAAAAAGACAGATTATGTCACTTCTTACATAACGCAGCGCTACGTTATCAAATTATAGTGATAGCAATAACTCTTATTTCCAAATAAATTTTAGGTAGACCGTTATTAAAATAGCGCTACATAAATACCGCACCGTATGCGGTATTGCAATTGGCAATATCTCTCTATTGATAAATTCGAAATACGGTAAGCTGCATGTAACATTTCTAGCGCTTCGACTCACGAAATTCCATTTGCAACTGATTCTGTTCCATTTTTCATCCATTGTTGAAATCACGAAACATACTTGAGATAAATCGACAATATGGCGCACTGGAAACAAACTAACTTACAAATGGTAGTCAAAATCCGCATTAAATTGAGATTCAATTAGCCCGGTTGGCATTACTACACTTCGACCTATAAGTTATTTTGTGCATACCTACATCTACGTACTGGAGCCATGTGCCAAAGCAGGAACACAGCAAACTCCTTGTCATACAAACCCAGGAGTCCTTAACTAATGGAATATTAAACCCCATTTTATCATACATCTACAGGGACCCGCAAGTTCCCAAAATAAAATCTGATAATAATTAATTATTTATGGGTTATACTTCTTTCAACCTATTAAAATATCACAGTTATTTTGGAGTATGCTGCTATAAATTATAATCGAGTTAAAACTCTAACGTCAAACGCATAAAGCCTGAACAATTTCTGGTATTTCTATACAATTAAATTTTCAAGCTTTGTTCAAGGCACTTTGGGATAATTATTTTGGTTAAAACTTTCTACATCCGTTTCCGCCATTGGATATGTACAAACACACTCAGATATTTGACTAAAATGGTCCTGTTTTCACATTTATACAGACCTTTTTGTTTAAACTGAAAGTTTCCTGAAATTTTGATAGTTATGAAAGGGGACCAGCGTAAAAATTAAACTTCGTGGAACTTAACTATTTCACTGAAATTCGAACAGATTTATACAGCACGTGGAAAGCAATTACTTTTTTGAAAACTGAATGTGGTTCAAAAACAACATAGATTTGAATGAGTTTTTTGAAGTGCAAACTTCTTCAGCACCGTGTTATTTGAAAGTCAATTGAACGAAAAAATCGACATCCTTGCCTGCAACGAAGTAAGGTAGAAAACAAATGTATGGTGCTTCGGTAGCACAGTAGGTAGCTAGTATGCTATATGAAGCTATTGTATTTGAAACCGGTCTGCAAGTGATATTGTCCCTTCTAATTATAAACCAGAATGGTTGGTTCCATATTTCATATATACCAACCCCGTTCAACTTGGAAGTGTAATTCATTGTCTGCGGGGCATATAGCCCGAGAAGTAGATGTTACTTCCTAGTGAACGGTCTAACCTTTGGAAAGTAATTTTCTAGTTTGTAAGGCGGTTTTATAATTTTATACTATTATTTTGACTTCTATTGTTGTGTTTTTTTATTCATTCAGTTTATTGATTTTTGTAACTATCTTCGATCAAATTTCATTGAAATTAATTTATTTGAACTTCAATCACTGTCCCAATTTATTAAATGAACGTAACGTTTGTCTTATAATGTTTATTTTCACATTAAATCTTTATACACAGTAACCATGGCTTATACAAAGAAAACTTTGCCCCTCAAATACTAGATAACTAAGAGTTTCTTCAAAATGTGAAAAAACATGTCAAATTTTATTGGAACGGGAACAAGTTTTTATACAAAAGTCATGGCCAAAAATGCAGCTTCCCAGCGACCACCATTTTTTTTTTAAATAGCAAGTGTGGTCGAGTGACAATATTGTATGTTTTGTCATTCATGGAATAACTTTGAAGATTTTATTTCAATTAATTCATTCGTTGAATATCAGTCAAAACACAAGAATCTTAAGAATTGAAAATGACAGCTGACCTCCACAATAGAATATGTTTTCAAAGGCTTTTCTTACAATTGCAAATACTTTCGGAGAAAGTAACCGGCATTCTGTCACGATTCTTATAACGCTTAACTGGTTTTATTGTTAAACGATAGAAAAAATACAGTTCAACAAGTTTACTTTGATTAAAATGTGTTCTTCTTAGGGGATCTAGATTATTAACATCCCTTTGCAAACTGTAACCTGGCAGTTCTTCGTCGGAGAGCTAATATGAATTCTGGGGGGATAACATTTTAAAATTGAACTCAAGACTAAAAGGGCGCCACCCTGATTTTGATTAAGATTCTAAAAATAGGGAAAATATAAGTCGAAAGAACCAGAATCAACGATTTTATAAGTATTTATGTAAGCTAAAAGTTTCAAATACAAGCTATGATTATATTAAAATTAAATTTGATTCGAATATAATTCGTTACCTTCTCTTTTACCTGAGGAAATAAAAAAATAATTATTTGTAGAATATTTTATTATCAATGGTTGAGATGTTTGTTGTAATCTTTTTTTTTAACACATAACGTATAATCTAATTGTCAGACATCATTGTACAATATGTAGCTGGATGCAAAGGCAGACAACAGCGCTTCAAGATACAAAATAAAAGAAAAATCAAATGTGTTATTCTACAAAATGTAACTGGATGCAAAAGCACACAACATCGCATTAAAATAAAAAGTAAAAAAAAATTCAATGTACCATTGTAAAAAAATGAAGCACATTAAATTACAAGGTAAAAAGAAAAATTCAATGTACCACTTAGTTAAACACTACCTAACTTACTACAAAATGGTATGGTTTACTGAAAAATGTATCATAACCAGTAGTAACTTTACTCACACCAAGATAACATTTATTAATTTTAAAGACCTTCCTAGAATAACTACTAGGAAAATATTGAGTGAAAACTAACAAAAGGAATTGAAAAATGGTCTCTAAAAAATGTGAAACCCCAAACTTTATGGAAATATACCAGTCGATAGTTATTAGTAGCCATGAAATATAACTCGACTTTGATGTGTATATAAATAGTTAAAGATACAATTTTTGAAATGTAGCCAACAATACTGAAATAGATTTACACTAACTTTATGTTCATCATTTTTATTTTATTTTCATTTTGTAGTAGACACTGTCAATCAAAATCTCACAACGTAGAGTCGTTCTCCATACGATGAAGGTTTGATGAGTGCTCGAACCTGGCTAGGACGGCACTCCGACCATCAAACGAGTTGCCTTACGTCCACCATTAAGGCCAAAAAGTTGTCTGGATGACCAGCACAAAGCGATGACACCATCTGACAAAGGGTGGCTCTTCACCTCCAAAAAATCTCCTTATAGAAAAATTCAAGATCCTGGTTCAGCCCAGATACATAAAAATCATCACACTGGTTTCGTCCGGGGACCCCAACAATTGTGGGAAGTTATAATGTTATAACATCCTCAAAAGAATCATAGAAAAAGCTGGCTTCGCCCAGTGGCTAACAAAAAATTCTAACTTGGACTTTTTATGGATCCCACTTCAGATTTAAAGGAAAATACTTTCACCCATTCATCTATTAGGCTCTTACAAATCCTTAAATTAATCAATTTGAAATAATAATGTTAAATTTGCGAAGATGATTATAAAATACATACCCTTATTTTAGAAGGAAGCCATAAGGACCTACACGAGTCAAAGATCTCTCACCAAAAAAGGAACAAGTCTTGACGCTGTCTTTGACATTTACGTAAAATCCGAATTTCATAAGTTGACTCTATCGACTGAAATATTTAGTTACCTACTTTATTCAGAACTAAACACCAACACAACATACTCTTAAGGTATATTGCTGATTGCATACTTAGTAGTACCGAGTCAACTTTGTAACGGGAATCGGTCAATGTATACCGTTACATTCTTTGTCGCAGCTCTGCGACATCTGCAGGCGTAGTGGAGACTATTTTTGGTTTTAGGAGCCCCACAAAAAAAATACAAAAGTAGGTGATCTATTGAAAAAATCGTTGGTTCTAACACTGTGTGACGCAATTTTTGCACTTCCTCACTTTGGACACCATTTATGTAAAATCTTCTCAATTAAAGTTTGGGTGCTAATCCTAATCTATTCAACTTCTATAAAAGTCTAAACTTTTAGACGGCTATACTACGGGTTATTAAGAAAACACTGATTGTGTCGGTTGGTATACATCGAGATAGATTCAATAAAGTGTGAAAAAAATATGTGCGTCATTCAAAACTTGCCGGTACAAACAATGGTGCTAGGTGTAAGCAGGTTAGTTTAGCTATATGATAACATGTAAAGAGGTATAAACGAATCATAAACAAACGGCGAGCAGAATTGAAAAGGGAATAAAAACTTATTACAGTAGTAAGCAAAAATATAAGTATCTTAACGGTAGGGTCGGTCAAGCGGGATATCTGGGAAAACACTAACTATTGAGTTTTGTCAAGCAACCAGACGTCAAGCCGACGTGACAAGACGCATGGAGAAAATCAAATCGCTTGCTTCGTTTCCAACGTGACAGCTGTTGTCAAAATAATATAGACATTCTTATTTGAGTTATGATTATCGTTACCTTTTTTATGTTAGTATTTTAGAACATTAAACAGTTAGAACTGTTGTCGTCTCAACCAAAGGGGAGGTTCATTGTTTTAACAGGTTTTCAACGGGGCTAGATCGAAAGGCACCTAGGCAAAGACGCAAAGCTGTATTGTTTATTGGGTTCAAGAGGTCAAGATATGTTTTAGAAGCTAACATATATATTGTGACGAAATTCTTTATTATTTTAATTTTATTTGTTTATTATTAAATATTTATTGTTATTATTTGAAAAATTTATTTTATTTTCTTCATTTTAATGTTGGGCGCCATTTTATGAAATTTTAATTAATACTAATTTTTATTTTGTTTAATTCTATTTTGTCTTTTTTTTTATAAATAAAAGTATTTCTTATAAAAAGATTTGATTTTACTATACCTTAGCCTTGAGAACTCTTGAGCGTAAGCACTCTGGGCGTACGATTCGATCTTTATGTTTTTTCAGATCTATGATAGTCGTCACAGGACTATCAACACACTATCTACTATAGAAACCACTAATTTCAAAATTAAAAGTTTATTTATTGAAAACCAATTTGATTTTTTTTTATGCAATAGAAAAAATTACCTTAAATATCGGATCAAACAAAATATCCACCTACTGATTTTAAGAAATGATATATAGTGAACTGAACATTTTAATTATATTTGCCTATTGGCTGAATAGTGTAGAATGCATTCTTTCTATAAAAAAGAAGACTTAACTAAGTTAACCTACAAATACATAATATAAAAGACAACTGTATCGATCAAATATTATGGAATATAACCTTTCGGTAAGTCAATTTTATATATTAAATGTGCACTAATAAATTGTTCAGAACAAATAAACGATTAGTTTTTAAAATTTTAGGCAAATATGGAGGTTATTTCCAATGAAATGTTTGTTACCTTACATCTTCTAAATACTAGGAAGTTGCTTCATTCAAAAACCATGTATTGTGTGGGAGCTATTGCATCTATTTATTTCATAGCTTCATAACCTTTCGACAAATCTAAAGGTATGTATCCATGTCCTTTTTTTATTATATCATTCAATAATAGGTACCTTATTTATTCTGTATAATTCAAAAGTTTCCGTTTAAAAACTTCTGACAACCAGTAAAATTTTCTGTCAGAAACTTCTTTTTTATTTTCGTTATCTGGGTCTGTAGTTTCAGAAAACGAAAGACTGTCACAGCAAAGATTCAACGTGCTTCTCTGGCAACATCAAAACACAGACTGAACTGACTTTTTTGGTGACATAACCACCAAATATGAGGACTTTCAAAATTTTTATTTCAGCTAGGACACCTGTACTTGGCCCCATTTTATGAAGCTTGAGCTCCTGATTCTGGATATAGTCTTCTTTTTCCTTACAAGTTCCTAATTTTCTATAAAACTTAATTTTTCATCCGCACTTGTCAGTTCACAATTTTAACCCTTTTTAATTTTTTATATTTTCCAATACAATTTTAAAAACACCAATTTAGAACATAATTTTTTTATGCTTAAGTCACAATACCTCACCTTCTAATATTAAACATACAATTTCTTATCTACTGTATAAAACCATTTCACAATAAGCAAATATAATTAGTTTTTTCAACTACTTATGAATTATTTATTTCTCAAGAGCTTGAGAAGGCCTATTTCTTTATTTTACATTATCGTTTAACTATAATTCTAATTCTTCAACTTTTGATTACCTGTTATGTTTGAAAATACATACAGAGTGTATCAAAAGTAGATCATAACTATAATAAATTTCTGAGACGATAAATTCGTCTCAATATGTAGCAACCATAATCTAGTTTGGATCGTATAGGCGATCTATATACTTTAAGGAGGAAATTTTCGTCGGCACCCCAATGAAAATGTGAGAGAGTTTTGATTATGTTGAGACTCTTACTACACCCACCTTTTAATTCTAGTAGATGTTGTTTCCAGGTAAGTCGTGAGTCATGTGTTATACCGAGTATTTTGCAGTGACCAACTACAGGGATACATATGTTGTTAATCATAATACAAGGAGATGAGGTAGGGAGACGTCCGCTGAATTCAATGCTTTTAGATTTTGTGTGAGGTAAAGATAAACCTAGGTGGTTGGTTCTGTTGCCAAGGGTATCGACAGCAGATTGAATTATCTTTCATGTGGTGGAGACAGAACGCCCGTGGCAGTATATTATTAAATCATCTGCATGTCTAATGGGTGAATGGAGACCAAAGCATAAATCATTTATCACTAAATTAAAAAGTGTCGGACTTAACACCGAACCCTGTGGAACCCCAGACGATTGACTGTAAGATAATGAGAAAATGCCATTAACTGAGACTCTGTACGATCGTGACGATAGGAAATTTTGGATAAAGTGAAATATGTTGCCGTTGATGTTATGAAGGGTTAGTTTGTTCAGTATGGAGCGTCTGCTAATTGTATTAAAGGCAACTTCAATATCAAAAACAGCAGCAATACATTCTTGTTTCTTGTTTAATGCATCTGTTCCTTCGTAACTCAAAATAAACGCAAATTCTCGGGGTAAAAACAATCCTTCCGATAAATATGTTGAAATTAAATTGAAGACAAAAATCTTTGTAAAAGAACTTACCGATTAAGTCGACTATAATTTTTAATTTTTTTTCTTATCCAAGGTTAATAGAAGAGGATAAAAAAATATATATAGGAGTGAAGGAATAGGGTAAACTTTACTAACCATGCACAGATTTGTCACACGGTTTCTACTTCAAAATTTCTATGATCCGCAATACTTCCGTTCGATATTGTTATTATTAGAAACTTAAAATTCGCTTAGGTTCTATTTGGACAAAACGCGGTGCTGCCAAGAATTATCCTATATTTGAACGATTAGCGCAAACATACCCCCGACCCTGAAAATACGCTATCTTTTCAGTCAAATTGGAATGAAAAAGAAAATAAACAAAAAAACATTCTAATTTCAATAAAATTGTACCCTTAATTAGGATATATTTATCAAAAAATCGAAGGACCATCGTAACCAAATGTACGATCCGGTCTTAGGGATCTATTCTTCGTTAGCTCCTATGTGGAGAGTTAAGCCTTGGGACGGTATAATTTACCCCAAAAACTTGTTTGAAATCGGGTTTCAATTTAGAAGATGCCAAATTAGCGAACATACAAAAAAATGACTGGTAACGAATAGAGATTTACTCACCTCCGCTTTATCACCTATATTTCCAGAGAGCTCTCTCTAACACAGCTTCGTTTACCATCACCAGAAGTCTTTGTTGTTTCTATCTCAACACGTAGGAAACATTAGGTACTAAACGCACATGCACGTATTTTTAACTTTACACGAATTCTAATAGCCGAATTCTTGGCCCAATGCTGGCTGTCGATTGAATTGGAATGTTGTGAATCTCTAATTAACCGCGAGCATAAAGAACCACCCGATTACAAAGGTTAGTTGGTTTGGTTGTCTACCTCGCAGGAAAATCATTAAATTATATTTAAATGGAGATCCAACATACTCCCCCACCAAAATGCAACTAAAAGGGGCATTTTGACACAAAAAAACGTATAACTGAAATTAAATTAAATTTTTATAGCATTATTGAATTAGTCCCAAAAATACCTATTACCCCACTATACACTATACAAAAAAATTACACAATTTAGATAGGCAACGAACACAGCTTGACTAGGGGTCGCCGTAGAGTCCCTTTTGTGGTAGTCACATCCGCAACGCGTATAATTCCGTCCTGACCGGGGAATAATTCAGATATGCGGCCTAAACGCCACTGCGAGGGAGGGCTATTGTCCTCTCTTATCAGAATCATCGTTCCTAGTTCGACGGGTTTCAAATGGTCCAAACAAGTCCATTTACTGCGTTGGTGCAAGGTGAGCAAATATTCCTTGCTCCACCGTTCCCAAAAATGGTTATGTAATTTGTTAATTAGCCTCCATCTTATGAGATGAGAGGCAGGAATAGAGTTCCCTTTCAACGGCTCAAGTACAGCCGAAAGCGGCTCAAGGTTTAAAAAATGGCCCGGGGTTGAAACCGACAAATCGTTAGGGTCTGAACTCATAGGAGTCAGTGGCCTAGAATTAAGATAGGATTCGATCTGAATGATAATGGTATTAAGTTCTTCATACGATAGAATCTGATCACCGATAACTCTAGCTAAATGCGTCTTTACAGACTTAATGCCAGCTTCCCACAATCCTCCAAAGTGTGGTGCGGAGGCAGCGTTGAAATGAAATAAAATATTTTCTTTCGGCGCAGCATTTTTTATATGTTTGAGGTAGTTGGCCGCACCAACAAAATAACTACCGCAATCTGAGTATAAATTCTCAACTTTACCACGACGAGCTATAAAACGTTGCAAAGCCAGGAGGAAAGTTTCGCTGGACAAGTCAGAGGCTATCTCTAAGTGAAGAGCTTTAGTGGCCATACAAACAAAGAGGCACAAATACACCTTACAAGATTTAGCTCCTCGATAGCGATTCATCACCACATAAAAGGGTCCACCAAAATCAAGGCCCGAATTAAGGAACGGTTTAATCTGGGAGATTCTAACTAAGGGTAAGTTACCCATAACAGGTTGGTAATGCCTAGGATTTTGCTTCCATCACGAAATACATTTAGACAAAACCGAGCGTATGGCTCGCTTGGGAGACAAAATCCAAAACGATTGGGCAAGTAAACAGTTCACGGTACGTAACCCGGCATGAAAATATCTTCTATGGTAATAGTCGATAAGCAAATAAGTTAATCGACTATCGCGAGGTAATATACAGGGAAATTTTCTATCAACAGAAACAGGCAAATATCGAAGACGACTTCCAACCCGTAATACCTTTCGATCATCGATAAAACAACAGTTTTCGAAAGGGTTTAGAAAATCCGTTTCCTTCCAACTCTTTCTCGAAATATCGATGTTGAGTATATTTAACTAAAATCATCAGCGACTCATAAAGTTCGTTGCAACATAAATGACCCGCCTTTTTCTCTAGGGGGAACTTGGAATTGTTAACAAACCTTAAAATCCAAGCTAAAAGACGTTGAATAAACACAAAATCAGAATTGTTGTTTAACAACGTTTCAAGAAAATTTCGCGCCTCATCAAACATTCCGGCACAGTCACCACAAGGAAGGGACGCGTCTGGAAAAGGAGGGGAGTTATAAAGGAACTTGGGACCAGCAAACCAATATAATTGCTCCAACATCAACGCCGGTAAAACACCTCTTGAAGCTAAATCAGCGGGATTTTGAGCAGAAGGAACATGAAACCAATTATCAGGAGATATGCGTTCCTGTATATAGGCTACTCGATTGGAAATAAAAGTCTTCCATCGATATGGAGAGGATTTTATCCAACCAAGGGCAATCTCGGAGTCGGACCAAGCCACCAACTTCGCTATTGTCAGCTTAACTTCTAGAATTCGGACTACAAAATACAAGAGTTTAGCCAGTAACACAGCGGCAGACAACTCCAAACGGGGAATACTAACAGTCCGAATGGGAGCCACTTTGGACTTTGCGCATACAAAAAAGACACGAATCTGACCATCTGGTGACACAAAACGCAAATAAATGACCGCAGCATAACCCTTTTCACTACTATCACAAAACGCTTGCAGCTCACAACTAACATAGCTGGACACAGACATAAAACGAGGTACTTAAAGATGCACAAGTGATGAAAGCTGTTCCTTATACTGGTTCCAAATGTCACAAATTACTTTTGGAGGAGGGTCATCCCAATTTATTCCAGATAACCACAACCGTTGAATAAGATGCTTGGTAAACAAGGTCATGGGTGCCAGAAAACCTACCGGGTCAAATACTCTGGCCAATTCTGACAACATACTACGTTTAGTACAAGATTTGTCTAGAGCAGTTACCTGAAAGGAAAAACAATCCGTCTGTGGGTTCCATACAAGACCAAGGATTTTTAAAGGAGACGAACAGTTATCATTATCAAAAGAAATGGGTTTTTTGCCTACATGAGCCTCAGGTAAACCATCTAACAAGCGTAAATCATTACTGGACCACTTGCGCAATTCAAATTGACCTCGGGCTAATAAGGATATTAATTGGTTTCGAAGATCTTGTGCCATTTCCAAAGTATCAGCACCACCAACTATATCATCAACATAAGTACTATTACTTAATACCTCAACGGCAAGAGGAAACTCTCTTCCTTCATCTTCACTCAGCTGCAACAAGGTCCTTAAAGCCAGAAAAGGAGCTGACGAAACACCATAAGTTACTGTTAGTAACCGAAACTCCTGCAAAACTTCATTAGGACAAAACCTAAAGACGATCCTTTGATAATCACAATGAGCTTTATCAACTCGTATTTGCCTATACATTTGTTTAATATCAGTGGATAAGACATATCTAGGGAGACGAAAACCTACCAAAATAGTGAAAATATCCTGCTGTAGCCTTTTCCCAGTAAACAAACACTGATTCAGAGAATTCTGATTGGCAACCTGCGCAGAAGCATTAAACACCACTCTCAGTTTGGTAGTCAAACTATCAGGTCTTACTATAGCGTTGGGTGGAGCGTTTTCCGTCTTTAAAATTACTACCGTTCCCGTAGCAATATTGGAATAATCTTTAGACCATTTTGGTCTAGCTTGCAATGATGTCAAATATTCCAATCTCCACCGCTTCCAAAATCCCTGTAACATACCATCGATCAGTTGAAAACGATCGAGTCTGTTTAAATATATACCATCCAAATTTTCAGAAGGAATCCTCGTAAAGGACTTAAAGTTAAAAAATGAGCTGAAGTCATAGCTTCCAGAGCCTCCGGATCCGCGGTCAAGCGACATAACGGTCGCGAATTAAGAAGGGCTTCCACTTGAGTTAACAAAGTAGAGAACTCTTCATACGTTAACAATTGCTCTCCCACCAGTCGATAGATATGATTTCTTACAGCTTTTACGTTACTTTTCCATAAACCGCCCATATGAGGGGCACTAGGAGTATTAAACCTCCATTCAATATCATTTATGGCTAATTGAGTTTCCAAAGAATTTGTAAAATCGTTATAATTAATAAATTCATTAATTTCCCTCAAAGCTCCCTTTGCACCTACAAAATTTGTCCCTCTATCGGAATACATAATTTAAACCGGACCGTGTCGAGAAACAAAGCGCTTGAAGGCTTGTAAAAAATGAGCCGTTGACAAAGAACTAACCAATTCCAAATGAATCGCCTTAACCGCCATACAAATAAATAAACTTACGTAGGCTTCGTATACTGGTGCC
Organism: Lochmaea capreae; assembly: GCA_949126875.1. Taxonomy (NCBI): domain Eukaryota; kingdom Metazoa; phylum Arthropoda; class Insecta; order Coleoptera; family Chrysomelidae; genus Lochmaea; species Lochmaea capreae. Next base: position 7,535,975 of record OX421404.1, on the reverse strand, counting down.
TTTTTTCTTCTACCCAATGTGCTATTTATTGGACCGAAGTAATCCACGCCTGGAAGCCGTATTCAGGATGGACCTTGCTACCACATAGGATGATAAATTAATTGTACCGGAGTGAGACCTCTAGACAAGCAATCTGCAGGATTTTGAATACCGTCAATATGATACCACGAGACCTTTGGTATATTTTCTTTAATTTGCGCAATTCTATTTCCTACAAAAATATCCTTTAAATACGGTGATCGAAACGAGTTAATAACGGTAGATGAATCTGAAAAGGCTAACGTTTTTAAAATAAAAATCCGATCTTGGTACGTTTCCAGAACATACTTGAATAATGAAGAAAGTAATAAAGCTGCTATTAATTCCAATCTAGGAATAGTTAAAGATTTCGCCGAAGAAACCTTCGATTTGCCACATATTATCTTAACATTAATATCGCCACTTGCTGAAATTACTCTTAAATAAACTACCGCCCCGTATCCATCTAAACTAGCGTCGCAATAAGCTAAAATAATAACTGGTTGTCGCGCAGCCGAGGAATTTGAAATGTTTCCAATTCGTTCCATTCGATTCGAATTTTTTCCCAAATATCTAGGATGTTTTGTGGTGGTTCTTCTTCCCAACCCAACTTCAACAACCACCATTTCTTAATTAGTTTTTTTAAATATAAAATAAATGGTGCCAATAACCCAATCAGATCATAACATTTCACCACCGCAGACAAAATCAACCGCTTTGTACATTTTCTGTCCGGAACCTGGACTTTAAAACTCAAACTGTCACTTTGCGCATCCCATTGTATACCCAAAATTTTTGTGTCCGTCTTAAACATAAAATCCCGATTAACTATGCGCTTTTTCTCCAGCATACATTCTAAAAGCTTGTCCGAATTCGTCTCCCATTTAGTCAAATCAAACCCACCTAAACTAAACAAATTAACCGATTCCTTGTACAACTGAATGACACAATCTTCCGTATCCAGACTTGAGCAGAGATCATCCATATACAAATCACGAGAAACCACCTTTGCCGCTAAATTAAACCTGCTACCCTCATCCTGAATTAATTGTTTCACCATCCGCAATGCTAAATAAGGTGAAGCCTTTGACCCAAATGCTACCACTCTAATCTCATAGGTCTCTATGTCATCTTCCGACCTAAATCGCCACAGTAATCTTTGGTACCGCCAGTGATCTTCAATCACATTAATCTGCCGGTACATTTGCCTAATGTCAGCCGTAATCGCGATTTTAAACAATCTAAAATTTAATAATAAGGTAAAAATATCTGTCTGCAATTTTGACCCGCTATATAAGATATCGTTCAAAGAAACGTCATTGTCGGTAGCAGCACTTGCATCCAAAACAATCCGTACTGGTGTACTGGAAGTACTTGGCTTAATCACTGGATGATGTGCGATATAATAAGCGGCATCTTTATCATGTTTACCCTTTACTAATCCCATATGACCTTGACCGATAAATTCTTCCATGGCTTTATAATATTCTGTGCGGAGCCAAGAATCTTTAGAAAGGCGTTTTTCTAAAGACAACACTCTAACTTGTGCCGATCTATACGAATCTCCTAAACTCTTCGGATAATTTTTAAAAGGTAGCGCAACTGAATAACGACCCGAATTGTCTCGCCTATACGTCCTTGAATATCTTTTTTCACATTCGACTTCTTCCGGCTCAATTAAAGGTCGTTTTGGAACTTGTTTGATTTCCCAAAATTTAGTCAAAAGTTGTTCCAGTGACTGTTCTTGTTGTAACGTGAAAAAAACTATCGCTGGAGGCACTATAATTGGAACTTGACCCATGACTACATAGCCGAAAACCGTCTGAATGGCTATTGGTGAAGCTGGCGTTCCTATTATTTTCTTATTCCGCAATATTGTTGCAAATAGTTCAACTCCAATAATCCCATGAATTTCCCCTGGTTGATCAAACTCATCGTCCGCCAAAGAAACTCCTTGTAAGTCTGGAATAGCCCCCAAGTCAACCTTATATTTCGGCAACCGATCCGTAATTTCATCTATTGAAATTGCATCAACCGAAAACTTTTTATCTAAATTATGCCGCGACGCAATTGTTAGTTGAGTCGTACCTCTAAGCGCTTGAGCGTTATCACCTAACCCTTGCACTGAAGAAAAATATTTTGAAATACTTAACCCTAACCGTTTGTAACACCTGACTGTCAATAAATTAACTTTGCTTCCGGAATCTAAAATAAATCGCGCAGTGCCATTTGGAACCGAACTATTGATAATTTTGACAACTACCGGAGAGAGCAAAGTAGTATGTGCAGTGTTCTTTTCTAGAGTTGAACACAGTACCACTTCAGCATCTTCTTTTGAACTCGATTAATTTCCAGTTCCAACCGCCAAAAAAGGATCATTCTGCGTCCCTCTTCTGAATTCCGGTTTTCCCGTATGTAGCAAAAGGTGGTGTTTTTTATGGCACTCCGTGCATGCCCTATCTACCGGACAATCCCTAACTCCGTGTTTAGCCGACAAACAGTTAAAACACCAACCATTATCTCTAACCGATTCATATCTCTTATTTGGACTAAGTGTCTTAAAATTTTCACAGCGCCCTATAAAATGACCCGTTTTTCTACAAAAATTGCAAGTTAACTTTTTAGCGACGGTTTTAGCGAAGGTTTTATGATCTTTATGCGTAACTTTTCCCTTGAAACCCCAACCTAATCCGTGCTAGGTTTGTTAAGCTGTAAAATTTTGGATTGGCCCTGTACAATTTCAATTAAATCCGCATAAGTGGGTATATTACAAAAAGCTACTAAATAAATTAATCATCACTGCTAAAAATAATTATTATAATAAACTTATAGAAGAGGAAAAAAATTCGTCCAAAAAAATATGGAATATAGTAAACTCAATATCTCAAATCCCATACTAAATATGGGTACTGATTATATGACGCCGACCACATCACTAGAAAAACCCTTTAATATCGAAATAGATTGGAAAGGAGAATTCAAGGAAACACCCAAACAAGAAATAGTTTGGTTCACTGACGGTTCCAAAACGGACACTGGTACTGGCGCTGGAATATACGGTCAATCCCCCAGATGTGACATTAGTCACTCACTGGGAGTAAATACCACTATATTCCAAGCAGAAATTTACGCAATTGACTCATGTCTGAGAGAAAACATAAGGAAGGGATACAGCGGTAAAAACATTCTTATCTGCTCAGACAGTCAAGCGTCAATTAAATCACTTAATAGTAGTACCATAAAATCCAAACTTGTCTGGGAGTGCTTAGAAAACCTTAAAAAACTCAGTGCCACAAATAAGGTAACCCTGAAATGGGTGCCAGGTCACAAGGGTATTCAAGGGAACGAAAAAGCAGATGCCCTAGCACGAGAAGGATCGGCAACCGGCTACACCGGTCCTGAACCGGCAACCGGTATAACAAAGGCTTCGGTAAGAACCACGTTAAACCAGTGGGTGCACAAACAACACCTCAAATACTGGCAAACAATTCCGAAGCTCAAACACAGTAAAATGATGGTCAAACAACCCATACCAAAACTTACTGAAGAAATTCTGAAGTTAAATAGGGGAGATATCAGGCTGGTAACCGGCCTTATAACCGGACACTGTGGCCTGAGAAAGCACCTTCACACAATGGGGATCTTCCAAGAAGAACCTACATGTAGATTATGTGGCGAGGGGGACGAAACAGCCACCCATATAATTTTCGAATGTGAGGCTCTACGTTGGTGGAGGTATAGACAGATAGGGCCGGATGACCCTATATACAACCTCACCAAAAGATATACTGTGAAGAGACTTCTAGATCTCATCAAGGTCACAAATCTTCTCACAGACTAGCAGACAGACAGGACAATACAATAAGCCAACGGCTGCAGTGTTGGGGCCCACTAACCCGGCCTGTTTTCGTCTGTCTACCAACCAACCAACCAACCAACCAAACTCAATATCTAAGAAATCGGAAAACAAGGAAATTACAAATATTGAGGACCAAAATGGAAAAACAGTAGATAAAGCAGATATAATTTCTGAAATGTTCAATACTTTTTTTGTAAATATAGGACAAAATCTAGCAAATACCATACAAAAACCAATAAATTACAATGAAAAGAAAACTGTTAATCGTCATTCCATCTTTTTTGCACCCACTAGTATTACAGAAATAAAAAATATAATTAGTGTACTAAAGAATAAAAAAGCACCGGAATGGGATGGAATAAAAGCTGAAACGCTCAAAGATATTTCGGATTTCATTGCATATCCGCTAATGATTATAATAAATAAGTCATTAGAAATAGGACAATTTCCTTCAGCTTTTAAGACATCGATTGTAAAACCTATTTTTAAAAGTGGAGAGAAAGATGAGATGACAAACTACAGACCAATATCATTAATAACTTGTTTATCAAAAATACTAGAAAAAGTAGTTAATGCACGGCTTAATACATTTCTAGACAAGTACCAGCTAATGTCAAAATCTCAATTTGGTTTCCAAAAGCGCAAGTCCACTGACGATGCTCTACTAGAAGTAACAAATACTTTATATAAAAATATTGATGAGGGTTTACGTACAATAGCGTTATTTAAAGATTTAGCGAATGCCTTCGACACCGTGGACCACTGCCTTCTTTTGGAAACATTAGAAGACATTGGAGTTAGAGGTACAGCACATGCTTTTTTCAAAAGTTATCTAACAAAACGATCTCAAAAAGTAAGAAATGGTAATAAATACAGTAAAGAACAGACAATTGCGTGTGGTGTACCACAAGGTACGGTTCTAGGCTCTGTTTTATTTAGTATTTATTTAAATAACTTATTTATGGTTGAAAGTAAAAGTAAAATACTCAGATTTGCAGACGATACAGTTCTAATATACAGTGATAAAAATTGGTACGATCTAAAGTAAAAAATTGAAAATGATTTAATTTGTACAAAACAGTGGTTTGACTATAGGCTTCTTTCAACTAATTATAAAAAAACTGTTTACCTGCCATTTGCATCCTTAGAACCAAATCTTCCAAACTACACCATCAATGTCCATAGAAATACCAATATTCAACCTGCAAAACACATAAAATATTTAGATCATGGAGACTAGATATAAGGAGCACAAACTTGTATAGGAAAAATCTCGAAAAAGTGTCCAGCGGTAGGGTACAAATAGTAGATGGCGCGAGAGTAGCTAGCGATTAAAGTTACAGAGTGAAGTTTGCTGAACAAGTTAACCTAACAAAAAATGAAAATAGTGTTTATTTTTATAGAAGTTTTTATAAAAATTTACAATGTGAAAAACGTGTGTCGTGAAAAACGTGTGTCGTGAAAAGTTGTCCAACTAGAAGTGAAGTTAAAAATAAAAAAAATTACACACCCCAGTCCCTGTCTTATTTTCGAGCAACAGTAAGTGGTTGATGTAGGACTCTCGGGTTAGGTTTATTGTTTTCATTACTATTTTGCAACACAATTGCCTATATAATGATATTGAAAAAACTTACCTTTAACCAAACATAGCACCAGCTACGGGAAATACTTATTTTTTCCTTGAAATTTGCTAAAACCAAGCATAACAGGTAACCGAATGAAAATAAACAAACCCTGCATTTACATAACCTAAAATTTAACACGTCAAACATGATTTTAATCGCTAGCCTCCCCAGCGCCACCACAATTTTCCTAATTTCGACGGACACTTTATATATACAGAGTTTGTGCTCCTTATATCTAGTCTCCATGATTTAGATATTATGATAGACCCACATCTTAGGTGGGATGATCATATTAACTATTTAGTTCAAAAATTGAGGTGTATATTGTACAAATTCAAACATATCTCATATCATCTTCAATATAAACAAAAACTAATTGTTTATCGAAGTTTAGTTGAATCTCACCTAATTTACGGTATGGTCAGCTGGGGTGGAGTGGCGAAGACTTACTGTAACATTATCCAGGTTTCGCAAAAAAGATTCCTCAAAATAATTCTTGGAAAAACGAGAAGATAATATAGCAGTGAACTTCTATATACTGAAACGAAAATATTAAGTAGTAAGACAATTATATTATAAAAAAGCGGTATTAAAACAACATAAACTTAAATCAAATCTGCAAATAAAAAACAATTATACGACAAGAAACAAACATACTTACCTGAATCCAGCAATGAAAAAAACAGCTGGACAAAGAAGCTTTTTGTTCCCTGGACCTAAGTTTTACAATGCTATACCTCAACAAATTAAATGTGAACCTTCTATAAAGGTACTGAATTTAAAACAGAATAATTATATAACCGAAACAAGTAGACACGATATTCACAAACTTATCGAAAATAATTACTGAATGTTTCTATCAATTTCTATTTTATTAACCTTAATTATAGTATACATTTTTATTCATTATCTATTACCTACTTGTTATTATTTATTTGTCACCTAGTATAAGTTTTAAATTGTCATTATTTCATCCTTGCAAACAAGCCTTATAGGCTTCGCAAGTGTATATATTTATTTCGCATAACGTCGTTTGTTTTGTCTTCTATGTATTTTGAATTAATTGTTGCTATGTGTGAATAAATAATTTTATTTTTATTTATTTATTTATATTTGGTAGGAGCCTGTGCAATGAATTACTCTTTCAATAGTTTTACCTTTGCCTCTTAGTTGGATACATTTATTACACCGAACCTGCAACGTCTCTAGACCTTTAAAAAAAATGTGTCTTCTTGCTCTGCAAACCAGAACTCCACAGCTTTTATTACCTCCTCGTTGTCCTGCAAAAACAAAACACCTTTGGATAGCTTTCCGCGTCTTTTCTCTTTAATTTTTTTCCCGTAGAGTGGTCAGTAATGTCGAATAGTAATCTCCAGTTATTGTTCTACCCTTATTCAAAAAATCAATCATGATTACTCCATGGCAATCCCAAAAAACTGAAGCACGAACTTTTCCAGCAGATTTTTGGACACGAAACTTCTTAGGTCTTGGAGAATCAGAGTGTCGCTATTCCATCGATTGTTGCTTTGTTTCTGGATCGTAGAAATGTACCCAATTCTCATCTTTATAACAATTCGGTTTAAGAAGTCTACATCGTTTTCAAATCTAGCACAGATCGAACGCGATGCATCTACCCTTGCACGCTTTTGGTCAATATTCAAACATTTGGGGATCCATTTTGCAGCAATTTTCCTCATTCCAAATTGACGTGAACTATATGATGAACGCGTTCGTATGAAATATTCAGTGCTGCAGATATCCGTTTTAGCCTAATTCGACGTTCTGATAAAATCATGTCATGAACTGCATCGATATTTTCGGGGACTGACACAGAAACTGGCCTTCCCGATCGGTCAGCATCTTGAATGGAAAATTTACCTCTTTTGAAGCTTGCAGTCCAATTTTCACGATCGCATACGAAGGACATTGATTACCAACGGTATTAAGCATATGTTCGTAAATCTGCTTACCTCTTAACCCTTTTAAATACAGGTACTTGATGATGGCTCGATACTCCAATTTTCCGATTTTCACAATTTCGGTGGACACCTTTTTTCTTCTAATTTATTGCGTAACTCTGGTTTACTTTTTTGACGTCAAACTTCACACTGACACTTCTAATAAGTTATTGTTCGTTACTATGGTAACGCAATAATTTGTTTATGCATGGAACTGGTCTAGGCTAGATATCAATACATCCTCGTATATGAAGGGGGAAGCATTTGATTCATTGTTGGTTCAGGTGTGATTTCCGGTGTGAGTTAGAGTTATAGTTAGACATTGCTATCAGTAGATATGGCCCTTTTTGGCCATGAATTATAGGGGGTTGGTATTTGTGTTATCTCAGTTTTTTCGGGGTATTTGGTAAAGTGAGTTGTCTGGGGTCGCTATCGGGAGAGATATTTACCGTAGACTGTGACATAGAGTTGGCGGGAGGAGGTAGGTCCTCTTGTGTTAGGGAAGTAGGGGCGTTGGTGCAGGAGTAAGCAGTATGTCCTGCTTGTTTCCATAAGAAAAATTCTATCTTGTCAGATAATACAAATATTCTATAATGTGTATTATCATGAGTAATTAAGAGAGATGTTTGTACGGAGAAGTTTTCATTGTCAGGGATAACGTAAGAAACTCTACGGAAACTCATGATGTGAGCGTATTCATCCCCTAGTGCGCCACATTTTACAAACGAAACAGGGGAGGCTAACTGTCCAGTACCTTTTAGAGCTTTTTCAATTATGGAATGGGGAATGGTGGGAGATACATTGGATATTTGGAGAATACGTTTTGCAGGCGTAATAAGTCTTCGGATAGGGATAATTGTGGAGTTAATGGAAACGCTCTGATGGGCATTGAGAAGATCAATGACGATACTGTTATTTGAGATTCGGGACGCAAATGTTATATTTTTGGGAGTAACACTATCCCCTACAGCTTTAACATATTCAAAAATATTGGCGTTGGGAATAGCATGCAAGATAATGGCTTGATCCCTATTTGAAAAAGTGGAAGGTGGAGGTTTAGACAGCAACATAAGATTTTGTGCGGTTTGTTGTGATAGGTTGTGATGACGACATTTGATTTTGGTTGTTATTGGAGCGGTCCTGGTTGCCAAAACCACTTCACATTAAACTTGTTAATGCAACAGACGTCCCAGTAGGATTCCGTGGATACTATAAAAGGAATATATCAGTTACCTGGTAATTGTAACGCTACGCCACTGGATACTTTAATTGTCCAACAGACTAATAGTAAGAATTCATAGTTTATAAAACCATAACACTAATTGTTTGTTAATTATCACATGTTGATTATTATTTACACAGTATTATCATGAAAACTATACAATCATAATAAAGAAAACACGTATAAAACGTGAAAAGACTATCAGAGTAACAGTTAACGATGTTTACTTGTTGGCTGGACCTTTGGACACTAATACAAATCAAATGTATAATGAAAAAAGTACAATCCTAAATAATGTTAACATACATTTGACTGCTTGTTTTATTTTAACCTTTATTTACAGGATATCACTCTTAACTAAGTACAATTCTTGGACACGATGTCAAACGAACGTGATGTTTTGGATAAACTGATCAGGAAACGTCGTTCAATCGAATGTAAACTTACGATTTAGAACAACGGCTAGACATTTCACGTACATCAAAACTTTTTTGATAATATTCAAATTGACATTGAACAGCTTGACAATGCGGGTGGCCAACTGTCAAAAAGGTAAAACAGTGATATACAAGAGTTTCACTACCTAAAATCGGCAGTGGGATGTAGATTATCAGAAATCTTCAAGAATTTAGAATTCTCCAGTGCTAGTTATCCAGAAGCTTAGAAATCTTTATAGGAACGCACTTTATAACTTAGACAAAATTATCTACCTATAAAATTACGAATCGTCAACAGCTCTACGGAAAATTATAGATGTAACCAATCGGTTGAAAGCTCTAAATAACTTAGGGGAGCACTGGGGTAGTTTAAAAAAGTTCTTGGTAATCGTTAAACTTCACGAGCGTACTATTGACAAATGGGACGAGGCTAAGGTCGCGTTTGAGCGTCATTGGAATGAATTTAGACGTTAACGAAAACGAACATTGGAAATGATGTGGAAATCAAATGCTAGTTACATGCAACGATTCTGCACACATCAGCACCCCACACAAACCCACACAAGAGATATCATGCCATCCTAGGAATTGCTTATCTTATCAAGACAACGTACCTAGTTACTTTCCTATTATAAAATTTCATTCTTTGTTTAATTCTCTTAACGAACAGTTGTAATAAATAAAATAAAATTCTTTTTAAAAACATAGTTTTTGAATCGAAATACATAATTGGCGCAGTCAGTAGGATTCGCGTAAATCGTGAAAAGTATCGAGCTATATTAGAAAGTTTTTTTTTCTTATTCGAAACATACAGTGTGTGCCGTTTCTTTCGGTGTTTCTGTAAAACAATAAGAGTGTAGTGACTTTCACGATTTTAACGTTTCAACGTTTTGAACGCGGATTCTAACGAACATTTTATTCCACCCCTTTTGTGGTTGGATACAGCTGGACGAGAACCAACAAAGAATCGGAGAAGAAGATTTTGGAAGCCAGTTCTTCTGTAACGTAAGTGCCAAATTTTCCTTTTCTCGCCTTTCCTATACCTTTCATTGGAATTCGGAAAGATAGTACCTTGTTAAGAATTTATTGATCTGAAATCGATTATTTATGAGTGAATTGAACGACGATAATCTCGATAATATTTTGCAATCACTTAATAATATTTCAATAAGCGAAAATAAAATTAATTCTATAGAAATGGCTACCCCTTCAATGAATTGGGACCTTTTCAAATCCAAATTAGCAAATATTAAACCATTTAACGGTGATAATGAATATTTGAATAAATTTATCACTAGATGTGAGCATTTAATAGAAACATATAGACATTTAAACGATGCTGAATTGAATTTCCATATAATAGAATGTATTCAAGAGAAATTGGAAGGTAGAGCAGCCTTCATGATAGGTAATAGAGTAGAATTAAATACGTGGCCAAAATTAAAAACTGCCTAATTACAGTGTTTTGCTGATAGACGGGATTTAGATTGTCTCGTACAAGAATTGATTAGAGCCAAACCATTAAAAGGTGAACATTTAATAGATTTTGGTAGTAGACTTCAGTTAATTCGTAGTAGTGTTATTCAAAGAATAAGTAATGATCCAAATGTAACTCCAGACGATATAAATTGCCAAATAAATCAATATGATAAAACCGCGTTAAACACTTTTATTGCAGGTTGTTACGGAACTTTAAAAAATAACATGCATTTAAGAAAACCAGCTACCTTAGAAGACGCTATGGCGTATGTCACAGAATTTGAAAATTTCGAGAGATTGTATGGCTCTTTACACGATAGAAATTTCTCACAAAATAGATATAATAATAACGATAATACAAATAAACAATATCCACAGTCGCGAAATTTTCATAAAAATAATTCAAACTCAAATCAAAACTATAATGACAATCAAAATTTTGTACCAAACAACAGACCAATTAATTATCAACCACAATTTTATAAAAATTATCAAACCAATCAATCAAATAATGTACAGAATAGAGAACATTGGCCCAATCAGCCAATACCTGTTCAACCTATTCCACAAAATAGGAAGTATTTCACAAATCGACAAGTATTTGGTCCACCCAAAAACGTCTTTAAACCAGATCCAAGTCAATCAAACCAGTTACCAAAACCAGTACCGATGTCAACAACGTCGCGAAATTTTACCGAAGTAAATAAAAAACCTATCAATAATAATAGATTTTTCCAATCAAACCCAAATTCTAGACCGAAATTCGTTTCTGAAGAATTATATGTGAACCAGTGTAGTAATTCAGGTCATGATTCTAATCAATACAACGAATATAACGAAGTAGAATTGGACAATACCGATACAAACGACGAATATTATTTGGACGAAAATTTTCGGATGGCTGGCCCATCCCAAACGAAGACATAGTAGAAATAAACGCGTTTTCTGTTAATCCCTTACCATATATAGAAATTAAGAACCCCAAAGTAAAATTATTAATCGATACCGGCAGCTCTAGATCAATAATAAAACCATCTATAATTGAGAAATATTTTCCAAGTACAATTTACCATTCCAATACTGTTATATCTAGTAGTATCGGGAGTAAAAATATCAGATTTCAAGCACATGTACCTGCATTTCCTGAATTAAAATGTAAAAATTACTATATTGATTTTATACTATACGACTTTCACGATTATTTCGATGGAATCTTAGGTATTAAAGATTTAATAGGTATGAACTTAAACATTGATCTAAAAAATCAACAGTTAGTGGGTCCTGATATAAAATTACCATTTAAATATAGACAGGCCGATGACATTAAATTTTCATTTTCGGTAGACCCGGGAGAAAAATGTATAAAAAATTTACCAGTAAATATAATTAATGGTGATATTATTATAGACGCTCAAAACTTAGAGAACATATTTATACCACAAATATTGAGCACGGCAAAAGATGGTTTTGCACCTATTGAGGTCCAAAATCATACAAATAAGTCAATAACGATAACACTAATAAAACCAATTCAAGTCACCTTGTTCCAAAATTCACAATACGAATTATTTAAGTTTGAAAGCTTTACTAACAATTTCAACGAAAATAATTTGGTGAAATCTAATGATATTACCAACCTTATTCGTACATGAATAGGGAAGAAAAACAAAAAATTATTGAATTATGTAAGCAATATTCTGATTTATTTCTCAAGCCAGGAGATAAGTTAACTTTCACGTCTAATGTTAAACATGTAATTAAAACTAAAGACGAAATACCAATTCATTCAAAATCTTATAGATACCCATATATACACAGAGAGGAAATTAGGCGGCAGATACAAGACATGTTAGACAAAAATATTATCAGACCATCTTGTTCTCCTTGGAGCTCTCCTATATGGATAGTCAAAAAGAAAATGGACGCATCCAATACCCAAAAATGGAGATTGGTCGTCGATTACCGCAAAATTAACGATAAAACTATCGGTGATAGATATCCACTTCCTAACATATCCGATATTTTAGATAAATTAGGGCGAGCACAGTATTTTACTACCCTCGATTTGGCAAGTGGATTCCACCAAATACAAATGAGTGATTGCTCAATCGAAAAAACAGCATTTAACGTAGACGGAGGGCACTACGAGTACCTTCGAATGCCTTTTGGGTTGAAAAATGCACCCTCCACTTTCCAAAGAGCTGTTAACGAAGTTCAAAGATGTTCAAAATAAAATATGCATGGTATATATGGACGATATCATCATATTCAGTACTAGCCTCCAAGAACACATCCAAAATTTAAAGTTAGTGTTTTCGAAACTAAGTCAAGCACAGCTTAAAATACAAATCGACAAATGCGAATTTGTACGTAAAGAGGTCGAATACTTAGGCCACCTTGTAACCCCGCAAGGAATAAAACCTAATCCGAATAAAATTAAAGCAATTCAAAATTTCCCAATTCCTAAAACCGCTAAAGACATTAAATCGTTTTTAGGACTAATCGGTTATTATCGAAAGTTCATAAAAAATTTTGCTCAATTAACTAAACCTATGACAATTTGTTTAAAGAAAAATAATACCGTTCAACACTCAGAAGATTTTATTGAATGTTTTAATATTTGTAAAAATATCTTAACATCAGAACCAGTTTTAGCTTATCCCGATTTCAATAAACCATTTGAAATAACAACTGATGCTTCAAAATATGCAATAGGAGCTATCCTATCTCAAAATAACCACCCTATCTGCTACGCTAGTAGAACTTTAAATTCAGCGGAAATCAATTATTCAACTATCGAGAAAGAGTTATTGGCAATTGTTTGGGCTTGCAAATACTTCAGGCCATATCTATTTGGTCAAAAATTCACAATATTTTCAGATCATAAACCCCTACAATGGCTTATGTCTTTAAAAGAGCCGAACTCTCGCCTTGTGCGTTGGCGATTAAAACTTGAAGAATTTGACTATGACATCAAATATCTAAAAGGTAAAAGCAATAAGGCAGCAGACGCATTATCTCGCTACCCCGATATTAATGCACTAGAAACTGCATCAATTGACGTAAATTTAGGTGATATTGACGAAATCGTTAATCAAGAACTTGAAATAATTGAACTGTATCGTCAACCCGAAAATATATTACCAAATTTAGATAATATTGATATTACGAGTTTTTTAGATGAAAACAAATCAGATATTAGAGTAAATTCACCCGCTTTACCCGAAAAATCAAATCCTGATGATAACGATATTGAAACCGTTCATACATCTGCCGAAAATCCTATTTTGGCGATTCCAATATCCGAAAAACCACTAAATATGTTTAAAAATCAATTATATTTCACAAGTGGAGAAACAAATACATTCAAAATTAAAATAGAAAAAATATTTGAAAACACTCGTTTATACGTTACATTGCCAATAGTCGAAATAGAATCGAATATTATAAAATTTATAAAAGAATATATAAACCCCAATCAAAATTATGCTCTTTATTTCCAAAATGAATCTTTATCGCGAATGCTTATAATAACTGCACAAAATACATTTAAGAATTCTGCATTTAAGTTTATTATGTGTACTAAAACTCTTACCGATATTCAATCAATTGACAAGCAAAAAGAAAAAATAGAATACTATCATGTATACAAATCAGGACACAGAGGCATAAACGAAGTCAAAACATATCTTAGTTGTAGATATTATTGGCCAAAAATGACTGAAGCAATAGAACTTTTCGTAAATAACTGCGAAACTTGCTTGAAAAACAAATACGATAGAAACCCTCCTGTTATTAAATTTAATTTAACTCCTACTGCCTCTAAACCCTTTGAGCATATTCATGCCGATGTTTTTAAAATTGCAAACAAATCATACTTAACAGTAATCGATTCATTTTCACGGTACGGACAAGCCTACCCCATAGTAAGTGTTACAGGCTTTTCCACCGTAGATTCCTTATTAAATTTTATAACACACCATGGACTACCCTAAAGAATCACAACTGATAGCGGATCCGAATTCAAAAATTTTGATTTAGAAGACTTTTGCAAACTTCATCACATTGAACTACATCATACGACAGCAAAAAACAGTAATTCTAATTTACCCGTTGAACGATTTCACTCAAGTATTTTAGAATTTAGAACATCACCGATGTATTCAGGAAGACAATAAAAATTTCACCCCCGATCAAATAATGAAACACGCGATACTTAGCTATAATAATTCAGTTCACACAGTAACTAAATATACACCTTTTGAAATTATAAAGGGTCACATAAACAACCCAGATCCGTTTGACCTAAATGACCATTTAGTTATATCTCAATACGTTCAAAATCACAAAGAAACAAGTAAACTATTATACGAAAAAATAAGAAAACGAAATGAAGAAATTAAACAAAAGGTAATAGAAAAACTTAATAAAAACAGATCGGAGCCCTTAGATTACTCGAAACAAAATGTCGCTTATGTAAAAACTAAATTAAGAAATAAAAGACTCCCCAAATTTAAACAAACTAACATAATCCAAGATAAAGGTATCTTGCTTAAAACAAACAAAGGTACGTACCACAAAGGTATTGTCAGAAAACCAAAAGGTAAATCTCGAAAATTGTTACAGGATGTCAACGAAAATGCGAACCCTGACGATATTCCTGGCCCTTCAAGTATACCACATGGTATGTAGTGGAGAAGATGTACAAGTTACGAAAATTCAAAATTTCCTACTTCCTATCCAGTTAGGAAATGCTAGATTAGTTTATAGTAAACATACGTTTTCACATTATTTAGATTTAAGCCAACTTGTTAGACAAATAGATAGTTTAGTTACGCACTTTAATTTTATAAGTAGTAAGATTACAACTGTAAACGCTTCAAATCCAATATCATATCATTCCCTAGCACAAAACATGCTAATAAGAGCAGAATATTTAATTAAAACAGTTCAAAAGAAAATTGAAAATTTAAACCCACATATTCGAAGCCGTAGAGGTTTAGTAAACGGCATTGGTAAAATAAATAAATAGCTTTTTGGAAACCTCGATTCCGATGATGAAATTAGATATAACGATGCGATTAACCTATTACAACAAAATCAAAATAATCTTATTCATGAAACAAACCTTCAAATTTCTCTTTATCATAAACTCATTGACCATTATAATAAATCAATTACCATTCTAAATGAAAATCAAATAAAATTTAATAACGATTTGGAAAAATTCTCAGCATCCGTTTATAATAAAATTGAAATCCTCGAAAGTTACTTAAGTTTTCAAGGTATGTTATATCAAATCAATTTAGATTTAACTATGAAATAAAACAATAAAAATTTTTGTTTAAACCTTCATTATAATTGAACTATGTTCAAATACAATTTGTGACGCGTTTCGCTACACAGTAGCTTTATCAAACGAATGGAGGTATCATGAAAAGTTTTTAATTTATATACAGTGCATTGATAATGAAGGTTTAAATAAAAATTTTTATTGTTTTATTTCATAGTTAAGTATGAATCTTCATCAAGTAAAAGCCTCATCTATTCAATTTAGATTGCCAATCAACTATAACTTTTATAGATAATATTGAAGACGCGATAGTATTTTCAAAACTTAACTCTGTTCACAGCTCTATTATATCTAGTTACGAGATTGCAGACATGATTCAATATTTAAGTAAAATCTATATGCCAAAACAAATTCCAAAATTCACCAATATTCTAACATACTATCAATTTCTTGGTACTCAAGTGTCAATTATTAATTCAAAATTAATTTTTGCTATTCATGTCCCCATACTTAATTCAGAAACCTTTGAATTCTATCACCTTTTTCCCATTATCCAAAATGAACAAATGTACACCCCCAATTTTCCCTATTTGGTACGAAAGAAAAACGAGATCCAATCAGAAAAAGAAGAATGCCCACTACTAGAAGATACCTACTACTGTCAACAAAATTTCGTCCGAAAAGACAATTGTACTCTTAGCCTACTCGATGGAAATAGCCTTGAAGATTGCCATATCCTAGAAGTCAATACTGAAGAAACAATTATTCAACAAATCACAACCAGCGAAATTCTAATAATGCCAAAACAACCAGAAAAAGTTCTCTCAAAATGTCAAACAAATCAATATTTCGAAATAGAAGAACCAACACTTTTCGATATTCCTCGTAATTGCGAAATCTGGATCAACGATCAAAAATATATACATAACTACGAAATCAGTTACGGCAAACCATTTATTCTTCCAAAACTAGAAACAAACAAAATTTCAACATCTAAACACTATCAAAGATCTAATATCACAAAATTAGACCTAGATGAGCTTTTCCAAATCAATGAAATATCAAGAAAACTGAAGCCCATTCAAGAAGTAGTTCACACTCAAAACCAAACAACGATAATTGGAAGTATTGTAGGAGTAATAAGTATTATCATAATTTTATATGCCTTAATCAAATTAAGATCCCAAATTTTAACATGTAGAAAAAAGAAAGCCGAAGATCCCGAAGAAAATTTAAAAAGGACCCAATCGAAAAGTAAATCCATACTTTTCGATACTTAGGAGGGAGGAGTTACATGCAACGATTCTGCACACATCAGCACCCCACACAAACCCACACAAGAGATATCATGCCATCCTAGGAATTGCTTATCTTATCAAGACAACGTACCTAGTTACTTTCCTATTATAAAATTTCATTCTTTGTTTAATTCTCTTAACGAACAGTTGTAATAAATAAAATAAAATTCTTTTTAAAAACATAGTTTTTGAATCGAAATACATAATTTGCTGATTGTTTTTTATGCCACGTTTATTCATATTTTCATAGACAAATAACAAAATAAATCTTTTTTGGAGATATTTGGTTTCAAAAAATTGATTAGGATGATTCACTCCATCTAAACTTAAATACTAGGTGGTTAGAATTTTACAATCAATTGAATTACTTGAACAATCTCAGGATTTGTAGGCAAATAGTTATCCGCAATCCAATACTGTTTGAATTTCACGCATTTTCGGACGATTCAATGAAAGCTTATGAAGCATGTATCTACTTACAATCAACTAATAAAATTGAAGAGAGTTTTGTTCGTTTGGCATGCGCTAAGCCTAAAGTTTGCGAGCGCAGCTATACTATACTTTCTCCACAAATATGCATAAAAAAAATTTCCATTGGGAATCGCCCGCGTAAGAGTCATGTATCTCTACCTCTGAGCTATCGACCACATTTATTTATTTAAATGTAAAGAACGTAGATATAGGTAACTTATATTTTTAATATAAACCTTTACATTTTTGGATGAAATTATCACATTATTAGGAAAAATAATAGAGATAATATAAATTTACGTAATTAAACATATTAAATCTTCACTATCGCTACTGTTGTCCATTCTGTTTTCTAGGAAGAGGAATAGACTTTACTTATCTTCTTTATCGTTATTTTGTAAAGTATAGACACCTAGTGTCAAACTTGTGATCATAACAAAAAATGTCATTCTACATATAGTTCTTGTATGTCACATTAACCGCTCACATAATTTTCTTCAAAATCATAGTCAAAACAAAAATTACAACGTTACATGGTGTCAGAATTATGAAAAAACGGGTTAAATGAAAGAAATTACGTGAGAAAGTTTGGGGCAGTGATAGGCTCAGAAGCGATCGAAACATACAACAGTTTCAATCTCAGCGACGCAGCCAAAAATAACTTGCAAATCATTGAAAATAAGTTTAAAGAGTACTTCGCACCAACAACAAATATATCGTTTGAAAGATATACATTTTTCAAAATTGTATGGCCATAATTTTACTCTGCCAAACAACGAACGGCAGCTCTTCGTCTAGCGGCACTGGGTCGTAATTCAAATTATTAAAACTTTTCGAAATTTGATAGTTACATTAAATGCCTTGAGAGCTACTAAATTTTTTGTTGACATGGCATCCAGAAACCCTTGAATTATTTGAGAGAAAGTATTATGAAATGATAGTCAAAAACCCCAATTACGTTTTATTGTCCAAAATGAGCAATGATGATGACTATGTACAAATATATACAGGCATATAATAATAAAAAATAAATGTTGGTATTCAAAATTAAATATGAATAAAATCTGATCGGATTCAAAATAGTCATTAAATCAAATATTACCTCTAGGTATTCTCTTAAAATACCTAGGTATCTAAGGGTCTCTCAGATAATCTGCCCTCAGATCATTCTTCCATGATGGTAATTTTTGCAAGTAGCTATCCAACGGTGAACAGTAACATTACTGGTATGAACATTCAGATTCCATACAGCCAGACATCTAGATGGTAGACTATAATAACGTAGGGTTGAGCGCGGTATTGAGTAAGGGTTGGATTGAGTCTCGCAAAAAAATGGGCCCCAGGTAAAAATAGGCCTCGGTTTGAGAGTCGGCCTCCCTTTTAATAAGAAATGTTTAAAATTTTCAGACAATTACATATGAAATGTATTCAAAATAACTTGATGTGTTTATTCTATTTTTCGTGATACACACTTTTCTGAAATCTCAATTTCAGAAAAAAAGTGGAGTTACAGACCTTTCTGGTTTCACCGACGATATTTAGTTTATAAAGAAAGGGAGATGTAAAGTATAGTCACCTATTGTCAAACTCTAGTTTTTGTATGTCACATTAACCGCTTACTTATTTTCTCTAAAATTATAGTTAAAACATGGAAATATGCATTAATGAATCCGTTGTCCAAATCAAATAAAGTTACATTCATTTTCAAATGATACGGGATTTAGAGGCTTTTTGAATCTATGCAACTATACATCATCTTTAACCTAATGCTAAAAATGTAATTCACTGGTAATTGTTTTTATACTTAAATTGCAGACTTACTTGCAGAAATTTAAAAATCATTTATGATTTTAGCTTTCGTTTTCAAGGGCACGTCACCCTTCTCGTATAAAAATCTCATCCAGTTTTAGGTAGAGGTAACTTATCTTCATTATAGTTTTTTGGACAAAGTTACTGAGTATCAAGTAAAATAAAACAACTTAGCTGGTTAAACACTAGTAACATGTTTAAATATTACCTCGCACCGAATTATTTTGACGTCAAATTTTATTTTTTAAGGACCAAATTAGTATTTCGTAGTGATGTTCACAATCTGTCTCTGAGATATCCGTATAGTCTCATGATGCCTAAATATAAGTTATCAATTTTCCAACGGTCATTTACCTACAATGCAGTTTCAGTTTTTTATAGGATTTCTATAAATTGAAGAGCCAAATCTCTGAGTTTTTTAAAACGAAATTATAAAAAAATGTTGCTGCAACAAACAGTAATTCTGGAGTATGTTAAGTATATTGATTTGTTGTTTGCAATACAAGTTTCATGTGATGTATACTTTTTATGATTTTTTTCTTTTAATAATATTTTGTATATTTTTTTTGTTGAGGTTAAGTAGTATAGTTTTAGCTAGACTTCGCCTTTTGTAACTATTGTGTGTATTCTACAGACAAACTGAGGTAATTGAATAAAAAATTATTCTGTCTGATTAATCAGTCGTTGACAATTGTAAAATTAAAAGTAACCTGGTACTGGAACTCAGGAAGCTGATTAGGATTTATTATGTCTATTACATAAAACAACGGTTGCGTTCATCTCAACGTAGGGCTACCGGAGCGATAATCAATTTCCTGCTGAACGCGTGTTTTGTCAACTAATTGATATGAGCGCTGTAGTAGCAATCGCTATTTTTTACATCAAAATTGAAATACGCTACGCTACCGATCAGCGATGGATTAACTGTCATTTATGACAAATATCATGTGAATAAACATATATAGCATATTTTTGTGTGAAGATATTTTAGACCTTTGTATCTTAAAAATGAATGAACACCACTGGGAGCTATTAAACTAAATTGAATTCGCAGATAAATGAATAATTATTGCAGTCATATGTCAAATAAAATTTGATTATGTTGTTGTATCAAGATTAGAACGTTCAGCAGAATTAAGAAATGATGAATTACTCTGAAAATCGCTACCTGATCAACTTTGTTGGGATGAACGCGACCAATGTATTTTCAATTGATTGACAGGGTGATAACGATTCGCAGGTAGATTGTATCATTGGTCGTGTTCATCCCAACAAAGTTGATCAGGTAGCGATTTTCAGAGTAATCCATCATTTCTTAATTCTGCTGAACGTTCTAATTTTGATATAACACCATAACCTAATTTTATTTGACATATGACTGTAATAATTATTCATTCATCTGCGATTTCAACTTAGTTTAATAGTTCCCAGTGGTGTTAATTCATTTTCAAGATAAAAAGGTCTAAAATATCTTCAAACAAAAATATGTTACGTCATTTTATATGTTTTTTCACATGATATTTGTCATAAATGACAGTTAATGCATCACTGATCGGTAGCGTAGCGTATTTCAATTCTGATGGGAAAAATGGCGACGACTGCTATCATAGCGCTCACATATATCAGTTGACAAAACACACGTACAGCAGGAAATCGATTATCGCTCCGGTAGTGCTACGTTGAGATGAGCGCAACCATTGTATGGGAGTCAGCAGAAGTCATTTCCAACATTTAATTCGTTAATTTGATGAAGTTTTTTGTGTTATTACTGATATTCAACCTATAAATAAGTTAAATTGAAAATTTCTTCAAAATTATTCCATAAATTGAAAATAAATGCACATTTCCAAAATAAATTATCCTTTTTAAATTAAATTTAAATCAACCCACCTGCATTATCCGAACAGTACCTATTGTTTGTTAATAAGTAGGTACATTAA
The DNA here is from genome assembly GCA_949126875.1 of Lochmaea capreae. Classification (NCBI taxonomy): domain Eukaryota; kingdom Metazoa; phylum Arthropoda; class Insecta; order Coleoptera; family Chrysomelidae; genus Lochmaea; species Lochmaea capreae. The sequence continues at coordinate 7,514,566 of OX421404.1, read as the reverse complement.
TTTTCTTAATCAATACAAACAGTTTTATTTGCTGCAAACTACTCAACAAACTTTGTCGACGATTTAGCAAGCGAACTTGAGTAACTTTATATTACAGTTTATTTTGTTTTTGAATGCTTTTGTTTGGTTTCATACAATGAAGATTATCTAAATTTACTTCCAATACATGGTGAATGTGTCAGAGTTGTTACTAGAACATATTTTTATTTGCTAGATAGATGTCCAGATTGACCCCGACCCAGCCGTCACACAATGAAGAAAGTAGTCCCGGTAATTTGTTTTTGGAGTCCATTATACACTTAATTTTTTCTAATCATTATAGTGGGCATTCCAGGATGATGTGCTCCACAGTTAAGGGTGTTCTGCAGTTTGTAAATTCCGGAGGTGGATAATTATTTATTATTGTTTATGAGTCATAATTTAGTTCGAAATTTTCCGCTTTTTTGCAAGAGATTGCTGCACATACCCTTCAGCGATATTCGTAGACTTCCAACCTCCGTGTAGCTTTAAAGCAAGATTATATCCTCCAGAATTTGCATGTAAACTAGCCGAGGTTCTTCTGAAACTATGCCCGGTATCATTTTTGGCATTAGGCAGTTTTAAAAATTCTGCAATATTTTCAGGAATTTTAGCAATAGTATTTTTTCCAACCATTTGGTTGATATATTTTCCAGCTCTATAGCAGACAAATAAACGTGTCTGATCTGTTTTAGGGCGTAGTGATATATATATTTTCTATAAATTTCAATATAATTAGGGCCATCCCCCGGTGAATCATTGATTACAAACGTTCTCTGTAGGTATATTTGTTTTAGAATCTGTTATATTTACTATTCAAATTGAACCTTTGTCTTCAATATCTGTAGTGGCCATTTTAAGGAGCTCGTCACATCTGCAAGCTCCTGAAATTCAGAAAATAAGTGGAACCTACAAAACAAAGAAACAGTAATTTAAAAAAAAGGTGTCGACGCCGGGATTCGAACCAACACGTACAATTCTATCATGAACAGTGAGCACAGCACCAACTCGTTGCGCTACCGGGGCACACAGAAAACTGCGGAATCAAGAACATAGGCTGCTGCTGTAGCTCTATTATAATATTTGCCGTTTAACTTTCATTTTCTAAATATATTTACTTCTTGAAAATATCTTACCTTCATTAATAAATAATTATCATCGGGGGTGTCAGGGTGAGTAAATTTTAAAATAGGGAAATAATATTGAACAAGGTTGATTTCAAACTTATTTTATAAAATCTCTGCTACAACGAAGAATTAGTAAAGAATTAGTCGAAGCAATCTGAAATATGGATATTAAGGGCGATAACATAAACAAACCAATATTCGTGCCGATAGTGTAAACAGTTCGTCTGGGGCCTCACAAATAATTCGGGGGTTGATCATAGTACTTTATGCTTTCGATCATATAAGAAATAAAGACCAAAATTGCGTATAACGTCTTTTTCATAGCAGCTCGAGTAACGTTGGTTCCTGGTTTCTTAATAAGGAAGGTATTATTATTAAATAGAACAGAGTTAAATAAAGCTTGATAAAAGAAAGTGTGGTGACTGTGAGAGTTAAAGAAAACGATCTCCAATAGCCTAGGTGAGTTTTTCTCACGGGGTAACCAATTTCATTTATTGTGATTATTATTATTTTTATATTTTAATGATTTGTTGAGCTATTATAATTTTAACTATTTAATGATTTACTCTTGAAGTTGACAAATCCATTTATACATATTTATATTAAATAATTGTTTGACAATTCATTAATTTCATATCTGAGATTACAAACAATACATTAATTGAGGTACGTCGCGAGTTGACCCTTCGTACTTCGCTAGTTGAAAGGAGTGGATACTTTGCGAGTTGACCCCTAGTATCTTAGTGAAGGCCTATTACACTGTTTATCATGATAAATACTCCGGACTAGCAATTTTGTGCTCTTGGAGAGGTATTTCGCGAGTTGACCCTTAATACCTATGACCCGAGAGGCGTTTGAACGTTATTATGTGTTATTTGTACATTTCTTTTAAATGTATCAATCTAATTATGTTTGGTTTTGATATGTGAACTATAAATCAATTATATTGATATATTGAACTTTTGTTGTTGTAACCCAATTTCCATATCTCTTATGAACTGGTTACTCAGGTACTTTTATTTCCTTTTCAGAGGTGTCATCTCGAGAGAGCGCTGTTCCTGACAACCGCCCCACCTTTGTTTTTATTTATGTTAATTTAGTAATCGTTAATTTACCATTTTAATATTTTGTTTTGCTTTTATTATACTTTGTTTGCTTTAGTAAATTACTTCAATTAAATTTTGCTCGGACTAATCATTTTATACCTCTCATAAATTTTTCAGAAGTGGGATCTACCATGATCACCATGATTACCATAATTATCATAATTACCACAATAGCAAAAATAAAAATATAATACAAATTACAATAAATTAAATTAAATTATATTAGAAATTTTTCACAAATATTAAAAACAATTTCATTTTAATTTCTGTTGCCCTCTTTATCGAGATGACACACATGGATAGAACCGATTATATGTATTATTTTATTTCTTATTAAGAATCTGTGTACAATGAATGCTCGACGCGGACGTAAACGACAGCTGACATTAGAGGCGGATTCTAGTAGATCTCAAACAAGTCCTTCGCTAAATGTAGACACTACCAGCAATATTATTTTGCATGGTTATGGAAACGAGCGTACTCTTACATTAGGTTCAACATCATTTAAAATAAAAGTTGATGAAGTGGAAGCAGAGATATCAGCATATGTGGTTCCCAACATTGCACAAGAAATACCAATTTTGTTAGGAAGAAATTTGACAGAAAGACCAAACATACTTATTATTAAGGATGATATTACCTTGAAATTTCTTCACCAAGCTATAACAGAATTTAGTAGCATAGAAGTAGAATAAAATAATAATAATGTAAAACTACGAATTTCAGAAAACTCTACATTGTTGCCGAATCATTGGGGACATGTTTTAGTTCACAGTGATTCGTATAAAGGTGACCTTTACATTGCCGCTAAAGTTCGACTACAAGAAGGACAAGAGTATTGTATTCTTTACACCGTAGTAACAATAAGAAAGTGTGAACCTACTATAGTACCATGTATAAGTTTAGCAGATAAGGAAATAGAATTTAGGAAAAATAGGGTTATTATAAGAGCTTTTAAGTGTATAGAAGATAAGGACCCGGAAGAACATGTCATGAAAAATACGTGAAGGTGTCGACGAACCTTTACCGGAGGAGGAAATTATGGTTGGGCCTGTTACTTCCAAGGACAAACAAAATTCAGTCAACTTGTTGAATAAATATAGAGATTGTTTTGCATTAACAACTGAAGAGCTTGGATGTTCAAAGACGGCCGAAATGGTAATTAAGTTACGTGAAGAAAAACCATTTTCGTACCGGCCTTATCGTATGTCAAGAGCAGAGCAGAACCTGGTCAAAGGAATGGTTGACGAACTCTTTGAAAATCAGATAATCCGAGAGTCCGATTCAGAATATTCATCTCCCGTCAAATGGTCAAGAAGAAAAATGGCGAGCAAAGGTTGTGTATTGATTATCGCAAATTGAACACTCTTTGTATTAAGGACAGCCACCCATTGCCACGTATAGACGACCAAATTGACAAACTTCAAGCTGGACGCTATTTTATCAGTCTTGACTTGAAATCAGGTTATCATCAGATACCTCTGGACGAAGCATCAAAACATTATACTGCTTTTGTAACGCCGGAAGGACAATACGAATACAACAGAGTTCCTTTCGGGCTAAGCAATGCACCAAGAGTCTTTCAGAGGTTAATGACACGAATACTCAGACCAATACAGCAAAATTCCGCACTTTATTTGGATGACGTACTGTTGTTTGGACCAACGATAGATGATGTTTTAGTAGTTCTTGAACAAACATTAGAAATTCTCAAGCAAGAAGGTTTAACTTTAAACCTCAAGAAATGTAACTTTTTGAAGACATCTGTTACATATCTTGGATACGAAATTGAACAAGGAACAGTAAAACCTGGACTTGAAAAGATTAAGGCAGTCGAACAATTTCCTACACCAAAGACAATCCACCAAATACGTCAGTTTCTGGGGCTCACCGGCTATTTTCGCCATTTCGTTGAAAACTATGCCATTATTGTAAAGCCCTTAACAACTTTGACAAGAAAGAATGTGACGTGGATATGGGGAGAAAAGCAAGAAAAAGCTTTTCGTCAGTTGCAAGAGATTCTAGTCACTCGTCCGGTCTTAAGCCTATTTCATCCTGAAGCTGCCACTGAACTACACACCGACGCAAGCCAAATTGGATTAGCTGGAATATTGTTCCAAAGGCAAAAGGATGAACGTCTGCACCCTATAGCGTATTATAGTCGTCAAACATCTGATGCGGAGCAGAAATATCACTCTTTTGAGTTGGAAACTCTGGCTGTTGTCGAGAGTCTTAGGAAATTTCGAAGCTATCTACTTGGAATTTCTTTTACTGTTGTCACAGATTGCAATTCTCTCAAAGCTGCCAGCAAGAAGAAGAATATTTTACCGCGAATAGCAAGGTGGTGGCTAGAACTTCAAGAATTTACATTTGAAGTCCAATATCGCCCTGGGCAACGAATGAGTCACGTCGACGCACTGAGTCGTAATCCAACTGTCAATGCTGGTACAGAAGAAGAGTGCGAAGTGATCTTACATATTGAAGAAGCTGACTGGGTTCTGGCAGGGCAGTTAACAGACGATAAAATAAAAGAGATGCACAAGATACTTTCAAAACCTCCAGAGACGGACAAGAGCATCTACAAAATTACTGTTTGCGAGATGGAAGAGTATAGAGAATCACAGCTCGAGGAATACTTTGGGTTGTTCCAAGAGGAATGAGACAGCGCCTTTTAAAAGCAGCTCACGACGATTTTGGGCATTTTGGAGTGGAAAAGACGCTACACAGGTTGTGTGAGAATTATTGGTTTCCACGTATGAAGAAATATGTAGAACAGTACATATCTTGCTGTATACCATGTTTATACAATAAAAGGAACCATGGAAAAAAGGAGGGATTCTTACATCCAATACCGAAAGGAGATATACCATTAAACGTTCTCCATGTGGATCATCTAGGTCCTTTTCCAAAATCCAAAAGAAACAATCAATATTTAATTGTCGGAATAGATGCATTCACTAAATTTGTCTTCTTACGAGCCGCAAAAAGCACCCAAACCAAATATGTAATCGACTATTTCAAGGACATCTTCGCTACCTATGGAGTTCCAAAGATATTAGTGTCTGATCAAGGAAGCTCATTCACTTCCAAAAGATTCGAATCTTTTTGTCGCCAAAACAACATTAGACACGTACTGAACGCTGTTGCTACTCCCAGAGCAAACGGCCAAGTGGAACGTCTAAACAGTACGATACTTGGTGCGTTACTACCCTCTATAGCCGAAGAAGAATTATGGGATGAGAAGGTACGCTCAGTACAATTTTCCATCACTAAAGCCTGCTGTAACAATAAAATGTTTAACTATATTCAATAAATTTTTGTCTAGTCCATTGAAAAGACCACCTTTTATTTTAAGTATAATTTCCAAAAAGTCTCACCTTCGCAGCAGATATTTTTAATTTTTAAACGGGAAAACAATTTCTTCAAAATTTAAAAAAAACGGCCTAAAAAAAACAACAACAAATCATTGGAAGGAGCGTTGATCGGTATCTAGCGGTCACAACTGGAGGCCAGGTACTACTCAGTACTTACTGAACTCTCAGCCAAAGAATATGCCAAACAACAAGAAGGGAAGCTTCGCATAAAACCGTGTCTTCAGACGCCAGATTTTAAGGTAGTCGACACTTGACATTTGTCTGCGATCACATGTTCTGTGTGGACAAATTTGTAATTGTAGGATTTATAGGTCATTTGAGGTCATTACCGCTTTACATTTGTGTGGAAAGTGTTTTGTTTGCATTTATCTTTGAAACAGTGAAATTATGGGGAACATAAGTTGTGTTGTAAGTGGATGTGTTTCCAAAACCAGAGGACTAAGTTTGTTCAGATTTCCAAATGGTATTATCAGGTACGTATCTACATAGTGAGCGTTAAAAGTCTTTATTGCAATTGTTAATGTTGTATCGCGGCCATGTTCCTATATTAATTAAATTTGATATGAGTATTATGTTTTGTAGTCCATATCTTTTACCTACATATTATATTTTATTTTAGGACTCGAGCATGGTTAACAGCATGTAACTAGATGATGTAGTTGATGATTTGGAATATATTCGAACAAATTTCAGACTACCTATGTGAGCGTCACTTTGAACAAAAGTATAAGAGCTTAAGTAATGCCAGAAAACACTTTTTTATTGAAACTGAGCCCACAATATTAACTCACACTGCTAAGCATAAGATTATCATTCCTGAAATTGAGAATTTATTTAAAAAAATGTATCCAACTGGTTGGTAAGTCTGCTTTTTATGAATTGTTAAATATACTATAGTTTGTACGAAGTCAGTGGTAACAGATGATGGTCTTATAAATACACATCAATTTATACAATAATCCAAAAAGCATACTGAGGATAACTTAATAGTCCTCTGGAATTATTTTTGGGTTTTTCCATTGGCCTATGTATGTACTTATAAGTCTACAGGCTGTTCCAATGGACTGTATACAAACTATAACATGTAGAATGTGATTTATATTAACATTGGTAAATATTTCAATTTTATATATTGCATCATTGGATATCAAGAGAAATTATTTGCACCTGGAACATTATTATTCGGGGGAGAAATGGCTAAGGTTCCTGGATTAGAAACTTTACCAGAAGAAATGCATCAACCTGGTAAGTCTGCTGTTCAGGAACTGTTTAAAGATAACAGCATATAGAATGTGAATTATATCAACATTGGTAAATATTTTAATTCTATAGATAGCATCATTGGATATCAACGGGAATTATCCACACCTGCAACATCATCATTAGGGGAGATACGGGAAATAGATATTGAAAAAGCAAATGCAACAGCTTCCATTCCTCAGTTTTCTCTGATGTCAACACAAACATCACCATGCTTGACATGTGACAGCCCTAGAAAGAGAAAATTAAAAGTAAAAGTGAGGAGATACTCAAAATTGACACAAAAGAAGCCAAATTGTAAAAGAGCAAGTATTGCTTAAAAATAAAAAATGTTATGGCAGACGATATTCCGTGAATATAAAAAGGATGCAATAACACTTTTTTGGGGACCAGGGCTTATAATTTTTTGAAAAAAATTATTCAAAAAAAATTATTCACCATCTCAAAAGAACTTCGCATAAATTAAGTGAAAACCTTATACAAAAACCTGGCCTTCAAAATAAGGTTTAGGTTAAGTGTTTTAGCATTGAAAAATAAAGTCAAAACAATGACAAGACAGGACAAACATTTTACGGTCTTTTTAGCTAAAATGTCCTTAAAATCCCATTTATACTTTGATGTAGGTGTAAGGATGAAGTTGTTGGGTTTTGTGATGTGGGTGTTTATTAATTTAATTTTTGTTTTCACAATTCTGCTAACGGTTTGTCTAATTAGCTGGTGTACCTATTCTCTGCTTTTATTTTTTATATCTTGGGTTATTGTCTGTTTAATATATTGATATATTTAATAAAACATTAAAAAATTACTATTTGTCTTCTTTTAATCCCTATTAAGGCAAATGATAATGAAAAGCACTGTTCAATTTTATTCAAATTGGGTTTATGTTTTTATATATGCTGTGGGCCACTGTAAATAGTCCACTCTGATGAATATTCCTTAAAATTTAAGAAAATGATGAAACAGGTCTATTTTTAATTTAGTGTTTTTTAAAATAACAACCTTTATATTAATGTGATATAAGATTTATTTTCTTCAACCTTTACAATCATTTCATTTATCATTTTGTTTTTCTTTGGATAGGATGTTGAATTATATTGAATAATCCAAAAAATAACAACTATACAGTCCATGTAGGCCCCTGGCTTATGGTGTCTACAGGCCATTTGCTTCCATTTTCTTGACAATTTATTTCCATATTTTCGGATTATTTACTTTAACTTCTTTATTTCCTATATCCTCTACATCTTTTTTTACTGTTGTAAACACTTTTCCACTCAAAATGAGTTTATATGTGAGAGAAAAAGCCTTTTTAAAAACAAGTCCAAAATTTCAGTTAAATTAGGTATGTGCAACTGGCTCAAGATTCAGTTGCAAGATTCGCCAAATAGATACATACAAGTCAAGTTGAATGAAAGTTTTTATTTAAAAATGAGGCGACACATACTTTATAATTAGATTAGATTTAGGACTGCCACCCCTTCCGATTTAAGAGGGAGATTCTCAAATTTCCAATAAAACTCTCACTTATCAACAAACATATTTCAACTCCCTATAGTGACATCTTCGTATTTCCTCGATTCTCGCTTTCCTGAGTGCGTCAGTCTCCCTTTCAATGTCATCAGATTCAACCTGTGTCCCCGTTTCCCGTGTTACAGCTGTCGATATTTCCGTTTGCTGTGCATTACTTGTCTTCTCTTCATTTTAATTGTCAACATTTTTGTACAGTCTATGAATTGTTTGTAAAGGGTTACCGCTCCTCCTCCAATTTCTACTCTAGTGTTTATGTTTTTTTAGTAATTTCATAGATTGTCTCAGTTTGTTTCATGGAATCACGGATCATCTTCTTGATCTCCATTTCTATTTCGTCTTCCTTGTATGTTTTCTTGATCTGGTCCCTATTCCGTTTGTCGCATCTTTTCTTTTTCCTAATTATTTCGCTGTCTAATACCTCGTCCTCGTTGCCAAGCACGATTGATCCACAGCTATAGCCTCCAGACCTCACATTCATTTGAGGAATACACGGTAAAAACGATCTAAGTAAAAAAAAAAAATTAAAATTGGAAACCCCTTTCTAAAATATCAATAATGCAGCAATAATAGAAGCCTTTGAAGTCCAAAAAAATTAAAATTGGAAACTCCCTTCTAAAATATTAATAATGCAGCACTAATCGAAGCAATTGAAATTGACATATTTCGGAAGAACGATCCAAGTCCACCTGAATCCACAAAAGTTTGATCCAAGTCCACCGAGCATATTTTATTTTATGTTTGTTAACAAACCGACGCTCACTATACCAACGTTTAAAAACTCCACCAAAAGTACAGAGGAGTCAATGGTACCACAACGACTTTTTGCTAACCTAATTAATCTACCAAAACTTAAGTACAGTTACAGTATTTAAAAAGGTTACTATACCAATTTGCCTTGTGCGTCAAACAATGCTCATTTACACGATGCAGATATGGTAAGTAATACGAATTCAACTTCATTGCTTTTGGTGCAAGAAAAAAAACTACTCAAATTTGTTTGAAAATAATGAGCTAAGACTCGATTTTTTTTCTACATCCCCATTCACCCGTATTACTTACCTCCATAAAATTCGAAACGATAGCAAAATTGTACGAAACTCGTTTTTTCGGATGAAAAATTATAGGTGAATATAATCAAACATTGAAAAATAAATAGGTACACTTCTCAAAAATTTAAATGCGCCACCCTTTTTTTAAAACCTAATTAATCGTAAATGCTTTTGCGCAAAAACTACTTGTTCAATTTCCATATTTTTTTTTCCGTTTATAAGACATCTCAATTCCAATTGTTTCCCTTTAAAATGTAAATTTATTGCAGGTTGTTCAAAGTACAACATCGACAACTCTCGTCGTGTCAGTATTAGTTGGTTGAAACACCGGATGCTATATCTGGAAACACTATTGTGCCGAGCCGAGAAAAAGTGGGAATAAAAATGTGCTTTTAGTTTTGGGCTAATTTCCCAAGTAACCCCCAAAAAAAATAAAGGACCAAAAAGCGCAACTTTTTTCTAATTTAACTCTCGCTGTATCTCTTACGGTTTTCGAGATAGCCTTGATGTCACATTTGTTGAACCCTCTCCTTTTTTTATTATATTAGTCAAAATATTCTTAAGTAAAATTTAATAAGTTTTCTATTTTTTTTGGCACCAAAACTGGCTAACTGCAGTATCTTGTTACCCCCTGCTATAAAAGTATTGAAAAAACATGACTATTATGACATGCGTACTTATCTGCAATAAAGCACCATTCTCTCTTTCGCGTCAAAATCCGCAAAATGTTTTTATGCTCAAGTCTATAATAGTTATGCTAAAACATGTAACTTAATGCTGTTCAACTTGATTAAATATCTTGACTTTAGCTCTTCAAATATTATTGATATCTTTTGAAAATTCCAAAATCTAGAACCGGATTTATACACTTAATATTTTTTAGATGCTAAACATTTTCTTTAAAAAATGAAATACATACCTTCCTGTAAAAGCTCCATTCGAAAGTATCTTAACAAATTGAAAGAAAACTTTACACCAACTATACAAACTTACACTCAAATTGCTCCAAATTTAATTAAAAACCTGACGTTTCACTCGACTTACAAAGAATATGACCGTTATGTCAAAACAAATGAGTACCTAATAGGCTAAATAAAAGCGGTTACGGGAAGATTGATTATCAAGCTTTCGCATTATACCGCTCCTTTCAAATAAGGATTGTGCGTTATTAACGTAGTTTTTTTAATAATCCCTATCTAACGATTATACAGTTTTAAAAATAGTTTTGGGCTCCCGTACTATAATAAAGTTCTAATAGTGTATTAAATTTTAGTTCATCATGGAAAAGCCTCACATCTTTGGATCTCAGTTATAATAAGCTCGACAGCGTTCCGCTGGTAGCTCTTAAGGAAATTAGGAACTTACAGTGGATCAATTTACACGGGTGAGTAAAAATATATTACACATTGCACTCTAACTAAGGGACATCTATAAATTGACATTAAAACACGTCCACTCTTCTATATAATGGTGACAATAGGCCCACTTTCCACTGGGAGATAAATTAGTGTGCGTCAAGATTTGAATGCGTGCCTTGAAATGCTGGTAATAATAATATTAGGTAATAATTGTTCAAAATTACAACAAGTGAAAATCGTTAGGAGATCTTTCGTACCGACTCCTAACCTTATTTATAATATCTTTCTAAAAAAAAACCATTTGGGAAACAAACTCCGCTAGATTGTTATCTCTTATCGTGGGGATTAATATCGATTTCATGTAATTTGTTCGAAAACAATTTTGAAGTTAGGGAAAGGTAATCATTAGTTAGTCGATCCCAAGGTCATTATAAAAAATGTATAATAATATGTATAAACTATAAACTTCAGAGGCTTCAGCAAGACAGACGTACTGAAATAAGCCTATATTCTAACAAAGGCACCCTTATCTACAGTAAGAGAAGTGTCCTCAGCATGTAAGTAGTGATGATTGAAACTGGTCTTGGACTTGTTCTGCTCATCACTACCTGTTAGTGCAAAGAGACCTTAAGAAAATTCAAGATCAATAAATTGATTACAGTATCTTATTGAAACTTTTTACTTTTGTAATTATCATTTCATAAATTTCATTATCCATAAATTTTTATTTTTATACATCAAGGTTCGTGCGTTTTTTAATTATCTTACTTTAATGTATTAACAATCTATCAAAATGAATGGATATATAAAAAAATACTTGATAATCTCCAAATTCATAACATTTTGTTTTTCACCACTTGCCCTAGCTACTTTGTTCACAATAACTCCATGCGTTGTCTGTTTAGTCTAGTTAGTGGCCAATCCTATTAACAGTCACTAAGCTGGTACGAAATATCTCTGAATTCTCATTCTCAATTATGTATTCTAATGAAAATCCTAGATCAAACACACCGATTATATTTTGTATGGTTCTAAGTCTTATTTCGTTGTAACATATTGTTAAAAGAATAAAATCGTCCAATATTCCGACTATCAAGCTCCCCAAGGGTAAACTACATGAGCAAGCTGCACCTTTCCTACGTAGTTGGAGTGCAAGTCAGGGTTGCAATTTGCAGTCCACTTGCTGGCGCTTAGTCGTCTTCAGCTAGGGTGCTTCGTAATCGCAGCACTCGTGGGCGCATTTTACTGCACACCCCTGACTGTCGCATGTATGTATGTATATTGGGGTGACATTCGCTGAGACGTGAAAGAGCTATTGTGCCCCTTTATTTTATTTAGTTTCTGATGAAAGTCTCAGAAACTAGTAGTTCCCTTAGACTTATTTCCCGAAGGAATTTTAGAATATTCGCAAGCTTTAGTTTAGGTAAGTGTCTTTCTTTTAACCAGTAGGTGTTATGGCCGAGGATTCTGTATTGCTATGCAATCTGCAAAGATGGGTAGAGGTTTCCTCTTTCATTCCACGGAATCTACATTCTTCTTGTTCCGCTATTTTGAGCTTTTCAAGTTGCCTTTTAGCTGACTGTGTCCCTTCAGCACCCTAAGTGCAGTTTAACGACTTAGCATTTGTTGTCGCCAGAAACATCTTTGATTGTTCAAGCTCCACTAGATCTTTCCAATAGTCAGATCTCCTCTCTTCGGCGTTGCCTATTTTTTCCAATACTACATTGGAACTGACACCGCAAACGGGTTCAGGCCCGAAATGGCTCTCTTTTTTTTTAACCAATTCCGTATCGAATTCCTTTGAAAAGTCATACTTCATCATACCATTTTGTGACAAGCGAGGAGGTTGTTTTTGATTTAATAATTCTCTCTCTACTTGGTCTGTATCTAGTTCTTTCTGCAACACTTTTCATCACCATGTAGTGATATTAAATTGAATTAACTTCATTGCTCCTGTAATTCATATACAGACTAATGTTTGAATTCTGAAGAGGTTGTCTTTCGTCGTTAATAGGATAATCCTACTAATTCACGCAATGGCTCCAAAGGTGATGATTGGTCTCACTATGGCAGTGTTCATCCAACCAGTTGGGTCATAACCCCAATATCTTCCTTCCATGTTCCTACACACCATTAAAGCAATTTTTGCATTGTGTTGCTACGGTATTAGCAATTTCAGATGAGTCACTAATCATAATTAGCATTTGATTGAAGATTTCTGGTGAGGTTACTGTTTTTGGACGTCCACTGTAGCGATCATATTCAACACTGGTACGACCAAGATTAAAAAATACAGTCCTCTTAAAAACCATTTTTTTCTCAAGGAACAGATAATATAACACATTCACCATGTCTGTATGAATGCCTTTTGTTTTGGCATTTAACAAGATATTCAAATACTGAAAGAATTTCAATTTTTTATTACATACAGTTATTAAAAAACACTGACGTCAAATTCAAATGGCATGTAAACAAAAAATTAGTTGTCAGATTACATTGGTATTCAACGCATGTAATAATGACACAAGAAATATTTGATTGGAGCGGAAATTTTATTTCTGCTTGTGACCGATAATCGGTGTTGTACGAACTTTCCAACCAAAAAATAATAGATAGTTTAAGACAGTTTCCCTTTTATACTGATTTATGGAGCTATCTTCGTATATTGTGCCTTGCATAACAGAACTTATCAACCTATTTTTATTTACAGGAACCAGATTTCTTCAATAAACGGTGCTTGGTCTCATATGAAAACGTCAGTATCGACATTATTCTTGGGTGAAAATGACATAACTTTAACTTCAAACGAAACGATGCATCAACAAAGCCTGCGACAGTTCAAGTCATTAATATGGTTAAACCTTGACGGAAACAAAATATTGGATATTCCCAAGAACTCATTACCAAGTTGTTTGAAAACAGTCAGCCTTTCATACAATTTGATACAGGTTTTTCCGACGGAAGTCATAGCAAATTCTCAATTTCTCCAATGGTTATATCTAAGGGGAAATCACATAAGACTGATACCACAATACACTTTTCCGACAATGCTTTATATGGAAAAAATAGATCTAGCAGAAAATTTTATAAGTACACTACCACCACAACTTTTTAACAAATCTCTGAATATCAGAGATATAAATTTATCTTTCAATGACTTTAGAATGATAACCGATAACTGTTTTGCTGGTCTTAATACCGGAAAAATTATATTATCCTACAATTCCATAGAAAAGATCGATTTTGATGCTTTTAATGGAATCATAAACTCATTGGAATACCTAGATTTAGATCATAACAATCTACAACGAATTCCGCAGGGTCTAAGAAGATTAAATGCGTTAAAATATTTATATTTATCGTCCAATTTATTAAAAAACATCGATCCAAAGGCTTTTGATAATTTTTCTCACAGCTTAAAAGCTATTAGTTTAAGTGGAAATCAACTATCAGAAATTCCTTCCGAAGCTTTACAAAACTGTACGAAATTATCTCACTTTAACATTGCTTTCAACGGAATTTTTTATCTAGAAGAAAACACCTTTCAATATTGGTCGTCAACAATAAAAAGTTTAATTCTAGCTAACAACAGAATAAGCAAATTAGAAGGGAAAACATTTAGCCAGTTAACGGCATTAAAGGAACTTAGTCTTAGTTTTAATCTTCTCAGATATATTGATAAAGACGTTTTTAAGGGACTGGAAAATTTGGAAAGTCTAGAAATGTCATTTAGCTTCGATAACGACGCAATTAATTATGAAATATTCGATCATCTGAGTAATTTGAAATGGTTATCCTTGGATCATAATAATATTAACGTTTTATATCCTTCGTCGTTTTTACTACCAGAATTAATATACTTAAATTTGGAATTTAATAAAATTGAAAGAATTCCAAATACTTTTTTGAAATCTAACGTCCACACAAAGATACAAGATATTCGATTATCGCATAACGAATTGATTGTGATAGAATCCGGCACTTTTCGAGCATTATCTAATCTGGAAACTGTTCTTTTGTCCAATAATAAAATAAGATCCGTTCAAAAAGAAGCTTTTTCCGATCTGCCAAAACTAACTACAATCATTCTATCACACAACAGAATAAACAGCATCAGCCCAGATGCTTTTACGAATTTACAAAGCATCGGTAAGATCGATTTGAGCGATAATTTATTGTTTGAAGTGTATTTCAATTTTTTCACAAATATATCTGGACCACTACATTTAAATTTGAGTAGAAATCAAATAGCAACTTGTGATTCGGATTCCCGATTTTTGAACGTGCAAATTCTAGATATTCGATATAATAATTTAGAAAAAGTACCGGTGTGCATTGAAAAAACGTCAGCTTTAAGAAAACTCTATTTAGATTGTAACGTTATCAACAATTTAGATCAAAATACTTTTATGCATTTAACTTCACTGGAATATTTAGGATTGCAACAGAATAATATAAAAATTGTTAGAAAAAAAGCGTTCTTCGGTCTTCAAAATCTACAATCTTTGGATTTGTCGAAGAATTATATAAACCAGTTACACGTTGGACAATTTGCTAATATGTCCCAATTAAGAATTATAAATTTAAGCAGTAACCATTTAAGCTATCTACCGAAGGAAATCTTCAAGAGTACGCACGTTGAAATGCTAGATTTGAGCTTTAATTCTTTTTCAGTAGTACCCAGCACGAGTCTCTCCGATATCGGTATTTCTTTAAGATCTTTTTCTATGAGATCTAACATCATTGAACACATAGACATTACGACTTTTCCTGATATACCTTTGCTACAATACTTAGATTTGGCAAGCAACCGTTTAACCATCCTTCCTGACAACGTCTTCACAAGCTTAGGACTTTTACAGACACTCGACTTAAGTTCCAATCCTCTAAGATCGAATTTCAAAGAACTATTCCACTATGCCCAAACCTTACGGTTTTTAAATTTAGCCAATACCGGTATTATGGCCCCTCCACATTTTCCACTACCAAACTTGGTCTCTTTAAATTTATCCTACAACAATATTCAAGCAATTAACAAAATTTCAGTACAACAGCTATCTAAACTGAAGATATTGGACATGAGTAATAACGATTTAAAACAAATACCATCGCACTTATGGATTCACCTTCCCAGTTTAAAAACTTTAGACATATCTTCAAACCCGATTAAAGAAATATCGTTCGACAGTTTTGTAAATCTTCAGAATCTTCAAGAACTCAATATTCAACATTTGCATTCTTTAACGAAGTTTGACAGTGAGGCCATTTCACAGATTGTGATATTATCAAAACTGTTGATACAAACGTGGCCGAAGATAGAAAATTTTCCGGAAAAAATGTGCCAAATGTTTTCGAACATCGACCAATTGAGAGTGTTGAAAATATATTTCATGGAAACTGAATTAACTGACCAGTTACTTTGTATAACTAACAGAAAGATCAGACATCTGGAAATAACCGGAAAAAATCTCAAAGTTATAAATAGGGACGCTTTCGCACGATTCACTAAAAATCCGGAGCTCTTAATTGAAATACACGGAACACAAATAGAAGACTTACCATCTGGTTTGTTTTTAAATATGTTCAAGATTGCACATTTAACTTTGAATTTGAAAGACAACATGTTGACTCATCTCCATCCGGAAATTTTTTATGGAAATTCTAGTAGATGGAAATCTGTTGGTACTACTCTTATTTCAGGTAAGAAATTTAAATTAGTAAATAGAAATTACAATATTAATTCAACGATAATTCTGTAGTCGGTGCTTAAAAGGTAATATGTTGATATTCATTAAGTTTGGAAAATTGCGCATGAAGTTTTCGCACACTAACAATGTAAATCGATTCAATTTTTTTCGTGCACATGTAGAATTATACCATTTCACCTGTTCAAAATATACAGTCTTGTGAGTATTTATGAATAAAAATTCTATTTTCGTAAAAAAACGACGTATGACCTTTTAAGCGCCGACCACAGAAATGTGATTGTTGGTTGAGATAATACTGTCGATATCATAAGAGTATGGAGGGTAGAGTCATGTATAGGAGCCATGTTGAAGAAGTGTCCTGCGGTAAACAATTTAATAACAATTCAAAAATGTGGAATGTGAGCTCATTCAACCAAACAGAACCTCTACCGTCCAGTGTTTGCTTTTATAGAAATGATTGAAATAATAATTGTTTAATTTTAGGAGTGATGTAAAAAGTTGTTCAAGTGGGTCTGATAATTCGATCTTTCACCTCCTTGACATTTATTATGTTTTTAGCGTAGCTCTTGATTGCTTTCCAGCTCCTCTCGCTTTCTAATATCTTTTCCCCTAAGTTCCCTACGGTTATAGCGCCGATTTTCTTTATAACATCTTCCCTGCCTATGTGCCATCTGTTACAGTAAAAAATTGTATGCTCCGGTGAGTCTAGTTACTGGCAATATATACATTCGTTAGTCCAGGTCTTTTGAATCTTCTTAGTAAAGGTTCCGTGACCCGAGAGAAACTGGGTAAGGAAATAATCCGTATTTTTAAAATCACATTTTTACCATTTTTTCACGTCATTGATCAAGATCTTTGTCCAGTCACCTCTGCTGTCTGTTTGCTACCTTGCTTGCCATTGCCACAGTGTCCTCTCTCTTTCCTCAGCTTTTACCGCTCCTGTATCCGAGTTGGTTCTCTTATGGAGCCTACATCTCTGCTTCACCATGAGATCCAACTGTGGTATCCTGGTGATAGCCTGAATTTGCACAGCCGAAACCGTGCGGTAAGTGCACCGACTCTCAGTAAAGAAGTTCTCTGCACTATCAACATCATCATCATTCATTGATCGACATCACCCTTTCCAAACTGGTGCAGTGTACAACAGTATCGACTGAATTATTCTATATAAACATTGCCTCTTCCTACCGCTTGGTAGTATTCTTTGTATCCAAAGCTTAATCTGTCGTCCATTACTCCTCCTAAAACTTGAAATGCCTTTTCCTGGCTATCTGAGTATCCATCAACAGAATGTTTACAGCTTGTTTGTTTCTCGGTCTAACTGGAGATGATTCTTCTCTGTCCAAAAGGAGATACTCGCCAAGGTTTCATTCGCGTTATGGTTCAACATCTCAACCGTGTCCGCTGCAACCGTAACCACCAGGTCGTCAGCGAAGGCTATAACTTCCACTCAATCCTCCCTTTTTTGTACTACCTCATCATATAGCATAGCTCTAAGCTTTTTGTCTCCATTGTCGCCGGACGCTGTGGCCTCTGCTGCCTACACTTACACCACATCATAGCTGCCTCTCCTATGCTGCTGGTTTTTTATCGAGGCTTAACTTCTCTATTCCTTTTGATCTGCGAGTAATTATTCAAGTTCCTTATTCATTGCCTGTCCCGAGGGATGGTCGGCCATGAGGACTTTACCGCTCAGAGTCCCTTGACCGACCACGCCCCCTGAAGACACCCTATGAGCCATTGGAACGTGCCGTGTTGGGTAGGACAACCCCTCTCCGGAGGCTTGCATGAGAGATTTGGGGTGAATCACTTCCAGACTCCCTCATCCAACCCTCAGAAGCATGGAGAAAGTAATAGTTAGGTATAGGGTATTCTGTTAGTCGAAAATTTCAGCAGTACTCAAACGCTATTTTTACCTGGCTTGTAGCACTGAAATTGTGCCGTTTTTTTATGAGCGTATAGCCATGAGACCCAACCAGATATATTAGATACTTCATTTTTCATATGCAAACATAAATTATTATTAAAAAAATGAAAATTCCGAATTTTCAAAATACATGTTTTTTATTCGTACATTCAGTGCTATATTATCACAAAAACGAAGTAAGCTATCTACATGATCTTTTTTGAATGATAAGAAGTTTTTAAAAGCAAAAGTTTTACTTTTATCTCTTAGTTTAGACAATGAAATGCGCGCCATCAACTGTCTCTAGATGAAAATATGTAAGAAAAATTTTTTTTCATAAAAAAAGGTGTGACCTGAAGCGTTGTTTAAAATGATTAGCTATTCTAAAGTTTTTAAAACTTGTTCTTCCAGCAATATTCAAATATTTCAGCGTTCATGTTATCATGGTAGTTTTCAGTATTTTTTATTGCCACAAAAACTATACTGGCTTCTGTTAAAAACCCTTCGTTACTTCCAGCATGTACTACATGTAGAATCCGCAGTATTGCTATTTACTTTATAATAATTATACAACCGTTTATCTTGAAAACTTTATCACCTTTTTGATGCACATACATGACATTAAACAAGGAACTACTGACATCTCGTAGATAACAACAGTCCCCCTCAATTCTGTAACAGAAATATAAAATTACATAAAACTTTTAAAAAAAAAATAACTCTAGGAAAAATTTGAATCGTCAAGTGTGTCAACAACATTTAAAGAATCTCTGAATAATTTAAATTCAGTAGTTGGCAAAGCCTTTGTTGACATATCTGCAATTTGGTTTTCAGTTGACACATCCTATAAAGCAATTTTCTCCTGGTCAACACAGTCTCGTATAAAATAATACCGTGTATCAAATGCTTTGTGCGCTTATTTCCTAACGTTAAAGACATTTTAATGCACGCCTGATTATCCTCATATACATAAGCAGGACATACACATTTTCATTTAAAATCTCCAAACATAACTGACTAAAAAATAAACATCACTAATACAAGATGAGAGATTCTGATTCTGCACTTGATAGTGCCACAGTATTTTGCTTTTTGGTTTTCCATTCAACTATATTATTATTCATTTTTATAACATATCCAGTAATACTTTTACGGTCATTGGAATTGTTTGCAAAATCTGCATCTACATATGTACTAAGTTGAATACCCGAATTAGCTTCTTCCCCAAATTTTAAACCATAATTTTTAATAAGATTAAGATACCTCAAGACGTCATGTTTAAGGTGATTCCAATGTTTTGTATTATAGTAGTTTTGGAATTGACTGTAGTAACTTGAACAAAACCTTAAGCCTGGTCTTGAGCCTAGCATAATGTACATAATTCTTTATATAGTAAATATAGTAAATTCCCATCACAATTTCCACTTGAATTACATAATTGAAACTTTGGTTGAATGGGTAACTCATGTCGATTGCAATGTTCCATATTGAATTTATGTAAAACTTTGTTTATTAAATTGGTTTGTTTATACAGGGTGCGCCAATTATTTCCACTCGATCTCTAGCACCGAAACTAAAAGAGGTATCAATAAGATTTCTTGTAGGTTTATACGGTGCCACTCAGACTACAATTGTAAAAATTTTTGATGTATACAGGGTGGCTAATTTTTGTGGAATGAAAATTAATTTGGTTTTTCTAAATTGAACACCCTATATACGATTATGTCTTCTGATTCTACTTAATATTAGCTTTACGGTAGTTTTTTGAATTTGTAAATCCGACGCGGCGTTGACAAGTTATTCCTATTATAAGCAGATTTAATGAAAAAACAGCACTTCAGAAATATTAGCACAATAAACACATTTTTTCAAAAATTCCTCCAAAAGGCAACTATGATGTAAATGAAACATACACCCACCACAATAATTACCCAACATCTTCACCTGTTGCACAGGGTGTTTGCCGATGGCGTGCAAATAGTCTAGTTTTCAAATTGCAATAACTTAATTTTTTCAAATGGGGCACTCTGTATATTTTTCTTCAGTTAGAAGCTCTCCTTAATACACATTAAAAAATATAGGGTTTTGGACATCTAACTTTACTATTTACTTTAATAATTGACGTTAAATGAGAAATAACATATTTTACACAATTTTTAATAAGAAAACAAGTTATCTATGAAAATGACAGTAGGTATATTTTGTTGTAGCATTAATTGTCAACATAAAATTTTGTATTATATCACGTCTACTATATTTAATCGGTATTAGGTATAAAAAATGGATTATAATAAGAATTATAGTGTTCAAGAAAATATTGATATGATATGGATACTGGGTGAATGTCAAAAAAATGCGTTTCTTGCTAATAGGGTCTATCGTCAAAGATACCCAGAAAGACGTCTTCCACAAAAGGATACTTTTGAGAATTTAAAGAATAGATTTGATAGAACGGGAACCGTCAAGTATGAAAAACATTCACGTGATGCTACAGCTGTTACTGTTGACAACGAATATAAAGTAATGATCAGTATAGTTGAAGATCCCAATGTAAGCACAAGGCAATTAAGCAATCAGTTAGATATTTCCAATACCACAATTAGACGCATAATAAAGAAGAATAAATATCACCCTTACCATATCCAGCTTCACCAAGAATTGTTACCGCGTGATTTCGCGCGTAGAGAAGAATACTGTAGATGGTTAATAAACAAGATAAATACAGAGCGTAACTTTTTAAACAAAGTTTTATTCTCCGACGAAGCCACATTTCATAAGAACGGTTGTGTAAATAGACACAACTTCCATTATTATTCGGACCACAATGAACATTTATTTAGAACCACATCACAGTATCGATGGTCTTTGAATGTGTGGGCGGGAATAATAGGTGATTATGTAATTGGTCCCTATTTCTTTGATGGGACTGTAAATGGAGCTGCTTTTTTAAATTTTTTAGAACTTGATTTTAGAAACCTTTTGCAAAATGTGCCTCAAAATTATCGCAACGGAATGTGGTTTCAATTAGATGGTGCCACACCACACTACCAATTAAATGTTCGCAATTGGTTAAATAGGGAATTTCAGGATCGTTGGATAGGAAGGGCAGGACCTACAAATTGGCCTGCTAGATCGCCGGGCCTTACACCTTGCGATTTTTTCTTGTGGGGATTTATTAAAAATATTGTTTACAAAGAAGAGGTTACCACAAAACAAAATATGAAAGACAGAATTACTGGAGCATTTAGACAGGTGACCCCTGCAATGCTAAGAGATGTGCGTAAATCAATGAAAGAAAGGGCAAGAAAATGTATAAATGAAAATGGAAGACATTTTGAACACCTATTATAAATTTTAACTTTCAATATTGTAGTTTTCTTACGATTAAACTTTGTAAAATTTTGTACTTATTAAAAATTGTGTAAAATATGTTATTTCTCATTTAACGTCAATTATTAAAGTAAATAGTAAAGTTAGATGTCCAAAACCCTATATTTTTTTAATGTGTATTAAGGAGAGCTTCTAACTGAAGAAAAATATACAGGGTGTCCCATTTGAAAAAATTAAGTTATTGCAATTTGAAAACTAGACTATTTGCACGCCATCGGCAAACACCCTGTGCAACAGGTGAAGATGTTGGGTAATTATTGTGGTAGGTGTATGTTTCATTCACATCATAGTAGCTTTTTGGAGGAATTTTTGAAAAAATGTGTTTATTGTGCTAATATTTCTGAAGTGCTGTTTTTTCATTAAATCTGCTTATAATAGGAATAACTTGTCAACGCCGCGTCGGATTTACAAATTCAAAAATCTACCGTAAAGCTAATATTAAGTAGAATCAGAAGACATAATCGTATACAGGGTGTTCAATTTAAAAAAACCAAATTAATTTTCATTCCACAAAAATTAGCCACTCTGTATACATCAAAATATTTTACTATTGTAATCCGAGTGACACCGTATAAACCTACAAGAAATCTTGTTGATACCTCTTTTAGTTTCGGTGCTAGAGATCGAGTGGAAATAATTGGCGCACCCTGTATATAAACCACATCATTAGACTTCAATATTTCCAGACCAAGAAAATTTACATTCTTGGTATTGAATTCCCTTAATTTGAATTTCTTGTCTAAATTATTTTTGATAACAAATAAATTTTTTTGAGAGCTGGAAAATATTATGAGATCATCTACATGTATCAATAAAAATGTTTGATCACAAAAATATAGACAATGATCTTGGATCTTCGAAACCCCATTTCCACTAAATAATCATTAAAAAGTGAATTACAGCACTTTGCTGATTGTCTCAAACCATAAAGTGCTCTTTTTAATTTACAAACTAAATTCTGATTGACCTCCAGTCCATCTGGGGTTTCAGAAACACTGGGTTTTTCAAGGGTCCATTTAAAAAAGCTGTCTTAACATCAAGTTGTAATACATACAAGTTGTTTTCAATATACAATGAGAATAAAACTCTAGGACTGGCCATACGAGCCACAGGCGCATACACCTCTTCTTCACTTATAGAGCTTTGCTTAAAACCACGTGCCACTAACCGAGCATTTTTCTTTATCTCACCGTTAACCTACCTAGAGTCGATTATTTCCGCATTTTCCGGCGGTATAACATTCCCAGGTTTGACATTCTTCCAGTGAGTCGTAGATAACAACACTACAAGATATCGTTTACCACAGCTACTGGAGATATGGGAACAAGCATGTTTATCACCATCTTGCCTAGAATATTTTGTCAAATTACTTTCTGCAAACATTCATGTCTCGTCCAAAAAACCACTTGAAGAGGATTTTCCGACTCCATATCATTAATATACCTTCTCAAAAATCTCCATTGTTTGCTAGCTATATGAGACTGCTCATAAAATATTTTTCCAGTATTATTTTTTTTTCTACTTAAAAGCTAAATATTTAAGTACTTTTGATAGGCTGGTTTCACCAATTTGGCAGATGTCAGTTTCAGATAATTTAGTGAGCAGTTTTGTACGAGTAACAAGCAGTTTTCCTCGATATATGTTGTATATAAGTTTCCTTATTACATTTTCAATGCCATCTGGTGAATCTTCAGTTTTTGGCTTGGCTCGTTTTCTTTTATTCGTTTCTGCGATTCGACCTTCTTCTGCCATATTATGTAGACTATGTAAAGTCTTCTTTGATATTTTACAAAGATCTATTGTTCAGTCTTTTACTGCAAGTACAGCTTGTTTGCACTTTTGGAGCAGGTCCAAAACGGACGCTGAGCGAGAAGGACTAGAACTAATAGGCCTTCTAGCTCTGCGAGTAAATCTACAGATTGTCCAACACCAAACCAATCTTCAAGATGACGACAAGATTGGCAGTGAGAAAGGAGATGACTTTGACATAAGCACATATTTCTTTATCCTTCACAAAGTTACGTAAAAACATGTTTTATTCTTTTTCAAATGTTATTACCTAGATTTCGGGAAACAACTGTATATTTTAAGTAAGTTGTTTTTGTAAATAAAATATTTTTCTCATTTTGATTCTCGCGCATCATTATAAAACGACCCAAACTTAAAGGATTTACATTACTTATTACTATGAATATTTCCATCATGTGTAAAAAATCCCAATCTCCAAATGAACTCATGCAGTTTTTCCAAGACTTATAGTTTTCGATTTAAAAACTTTATTTTTTAAAAACAAATTTATTTTTATCAATACAACTTTAATAATACCGACAATTGAAGTACGTCTTAACTAATTGAACTCTACCAACTGACTGACTGTCTATTGTCCTAAGCACTTTTATATCTTCTTGAAAGGATGTTGATTCAGCTTATATTTTATAAATGTTGCTATTGTTTGGAGGTGACATAATTCCTCCCCCTGAAGATTCAGCTTTCGAGGGCTGCAAGCTTAAGGAAGATGAACGTCTCGAAGATGTTGGACGTCTTGAAGGTTGAAGGCCTCTTCTTGAGTGATAATGGGATGTCTGGTTCTAAACTTTCTGTATACTAGAAACAGAGCGATTATTATCAATAAAATATAAAGAATAATAGTCCAGGCACTAGGAGTATAAGTAAAAGTAGTGTCTTCTAATATGGGTTTATTCTTTAGGATTCTTTCTCGTAGGGTGTTGAGTTTGTCTAAATTAATTGGTGATAACGTGAGGTCATTGATTTCATTTTTTAATTTTGTTTGTAGAAGTACTGTCTGTGGGAACAGAACTGGTTGACTTTCAAATTTAATAGGTTCATTGTTTGAGATGGTTTCTCTATCGGTAGTAATTTGGCAATTTTTAGGAATGTTAGCCAAATGTGTGCCAACTAGGTTTAATATTTCTTCTTGTTGATAGCAATGGAGTTTGATTTTGGTTTCTGTTGGTAGAATCAATATCCATTGATTTGTTGTATCTAGTCTTTGGATTGTTGTTCGGGAAATTTCAATTGGCAACTGGTTGCAGGTGGAGGTAGTTTCAAAGTTCAGGATTTGAAGTTCGCAAAGACTGCTTTTTTGGACTTCATGGAGGCTAGTTTCTTCGCATAGATATTTTTGGTTTTCTAATTTTTGGCATGGGTTTTTCATAAATGCATAGTACAATTTATTTTTAATTACAAATGAATTTTCGGGAATAATGACCTTAAATTGACTCTCTTTCCTAATTGGTATGGAATAAAGATGGAATAAATCTAATTCATATGGTAATGTTATTGGTATATGAAAAATATAAATTATTTTATTATTCAATGTGAAACATGAAATTTTTATAAGTTTTTCAAAAATTAATATTTTATTTATTTCTAAGTCAACTGGCATTTGAGTTTTTCCTAAATTTTTAAATACGTTTTTTAGTATTATATATAAATCTGAGTTTTTAACTATACTAGGATGCATTACTCCTAGCTTTGCAAAAGAAATAGAATTTTCGATATCTTGTAAAATTGATATTAATAGTTCATACATATTCAAAATCTGGTTAAGGGTGTCTTTGATGAAAATACTATTTGTGATATTAACTGTGTAAACCACCATTTCTTCAATTTGTTTTAGTCGCTTTTCTAAAACAATTTCGTTATGACTTATTTGTTGAATTGTTAAATTGAAGTTGTCAATAAGGGATATTGCTAATGAATTTTTGGGCTCTAATATTATTTGCTAATTTGTTTTGATTTTGTTGAAGTTGTCTTATAAGTTTGTCATAGCGTTCGCCATCGCTTGCGTCCAAATTTCCACTTATTACCTTAAATACTGACCCTAGGCCATTAATAAGACCTCTTTTTATTCTTTTTGGAGAAGGCAATATTTCGTTAAGTTTGTTTTCCAATTTATTTTCTGTGAATTTCAAAATTTTAATATAATTAGAGATATCATTGATGTATTCGGAATTTATGTTTATTGATTTAGTTAAATTGATGGATTTAGATTTTAACTTTTCAAATTCGTTAATTATGGGGTTTAAATCATAATAGTATATGACTTCATGAAAGTATTCGGTGACTTTTGCCGTACCAAGTTTTACTGGTATCAGACCTGGGTTATCTTCTAAATTTCTTAGTTTAATTGGTTCCGGTAATCCGAGTATTCCGGGTAACCTGAAACGATAATTATTTATTATTATTGTCAAATGAATATAATCTCCTAAGTGGGCGTTTTACATTGTCCATATGTACTTTGCCGTGTTTTTCTGTCGTAAGCGTTTTACGGTTTTTATTGACTGTTTGTATAGTTATGGGTTTAAGAAATTTATTTGCATTTTTAGATCTCGCTTTCTTTTTTATATATACCTTTTGATCTTCTTTAAACATTGTGGGGTCTTCGCGGTTTTTATTTACTTTTTCTAAAGTGTGTTGTTTATTTCTTAGTAAATCTGAAATGATTTTTGAGTATAATAATTTTGATCGTTCTTTGTGTTGATTTACGTAATCATTAATTAATAATTTATCTACATCTATGTTAAATGGGTCATTATCTGTAACGTGCCCGTTGATGACATCTATTGGTTTTAAATTTGTTGTTGAATGTAAAGAATTATTGTAAGCTAATATGGCATTTATCATTTTGGTTTTTATTGGTGTGGTGTTAAATCCTTGTGTATTTAATAAACGTAAGTGTTCTATTAGGGTGGAATGGAATCTTTCGATTGTTCCGTTTGATTCTGGATGTTCTGGGGAACAAAAATGAATATTAATTTTATGAAGACCTAAAAGTTCCGTTATTACGGAATTTTTGAATTCTGTTCCGTTGTCACAAATTATTAGTTTAGGTGTACCGTGATGTGAAAAGAATTTAATTAAATTTTCGGCAACTTCTGTACCTGATTGTGCTTCCAAAAAATAGGCTTGAGCATATTTTGAAAAACTATCTACTATTGTTAAGAATTTTGAATTTTCAAAAGTAAAAGAATCTATATGGACTATTTCAAATGGTTTAGTAGCTGTAGGTGTCAAATTCATTTTAATATTGACGGGGTGTCTATCGTATTTACACTGCTGGCAAATTTCACAATCATTGATAAATGTTTGAATTGATTTTTTCATATTTGGCCAATAATATTTTTCATTGATACGTTTTAAGGTTTCTTTAATTCCGCGATGATTTGATTTACCTTCGTGGTAATTAGTAATTGTTTCTTTAATGTCGTTTTGGTCTGTGACGTCTAATAATTTTTTAGTACATCTTTTAAATTTAATTGAGGAATACCTAAAGTTTTGTTGCAAACAATTCGAAAATGGTTCGTATAAATTTTGATCTTCAAAATAGAGATAGTACGAGACGTCGGGAGCAATATATTCTCTAATGAAATTTATTATGTCGTTATTTGTATTATTTTTTGAAATTTGAATATGAATTCTTTGTTTATTTCCGAAAAGAATTTTTATTTTTGGAATTGCTGGTGAGTGGTGAACCGAATTTATAAAAATTTGATTTTTTCCGTAGTTTACTGCGTAATCTACGATGGGAATACCTATTACAGGGTGTTCGTCTGCATTAGAGTGTACGGTATTGTTATCACTAGAATTTTGATCGTTTTGAGCATTTTCTAGGGGCGTTTCGTCTATGTTTACTGCCATTGAAATGTTGTCTAAGTCATCTTGAGGGTTTGTGTCGTTTTGTGTTTCATTTTGTTGTTTAGAAGTGCTGGGTTGTGGCGAATTTTTATTTATTTGTTCTGGATAATTAAATTTAACAGATTTATTTTGGTAATTATCAAAGTCATTTAAAATTTCGTCTAAACTTTCCCAAAAGGAAGTTTCTTTTGCATGAACTTCTATTCTAGATAAACAGTCTGCGGTTACATTTGATTTGCCTTTTCGATAGATTACTTTGTAGTCGAATTCTTCAAGTCTTAATCGCCATCTTAATAATTTCGAATTTGGTTCTTTAAGAGAGAATAAATAAACAAGGGGTTTATGGTCTGTAACTAAAATAAAGGGGCGTCCATATAAATAAGGACGAAAATATTTTGTTGCCCACACAATTGCAAGCAGTTCCTTTTCGATCGTGGAGTAATTTTGTTCTGAGTCGTTGAGTGTGCGTGATGCGTAAGAAATTGGCAAGTCTTGTCCTAGAGTTCCTTGTGACAGTACTGCTCCTAAAGCAACATTGGATGCGTCTGTCGTTAGGATAAATGGTTTTTCGAAGTCAGGGTACTGTAAAATTGGTTCGTTCGTTAGTAATTTTTTACAAGTCTCAAAGCAAGTAAGGTATTCGTCATTAAGTTCGATTTTTGCTCCTTTTTTAAGGCATTTAGTCAGTGGTTTTGTTATTCGAGAAAAGTCTTTAATAAAGCGTCTATAATATCCTAATAGGCCAAGAAATCCTTTAATTTGTTTAGTGTTTTTTGGAATTGGGAAATTTACAATTGCATGAATTTTGTCCGGATTGGGTTTGACTCCATCTGGGGTTACTACGTGTCCCAGATAAGCAACTTCTTTTCTAAGAAATTCTGACTTGTCAAGTTGGACTTTGAAGTTAGCTGCTCTGAGGCGTTGAAAAACGGCTCTCAGTCTTTCTAGGTGTTCTTGTAATGATGTCGAGAATATTATTATATCGTCTAGGTATACTAAACACTTCTCGTTTTGTATACCCCTTAAAATATTATCTGCTACCCTTTGAAAGGTTGCAGGGGCGTTTTTTAGTCCGAATGGCATACGAAGAAATTCGTAATGTCCATTCTCAGTGTTGAACGCGGTTTTTTCGATGTCTTTTTCTTCCATCTCAATTTGATGAAAGCCACTTGCCAGATCGAGGGTAGAAAAGTATTGGCATTTGCCGATTTTGTCTAGGAGGTCCGTTATGTGTGGAAGAGGGTACTTATCGCTAATCGTCTTGTCATTGATCTTTCTATAGTCAACAACCACTCTATATTTTGGAATGTTACTAGCATCTAATTTTTTTGACACGACCCAAATAGGTGCTGACCAGGGTGAATTTGAAGGGCGAATTATTTTTGATTCTAACATTTTTTGAATTTGTTTGGCAACCTCTTGTCTATGAACAAAAGGGTACCTATAGGTTTTTGTATAAACGGGGATTTCATCGGTGGTACGTATTTGATGTTTGATTTTATTTGTAAAAGTTAACTTGTCGTTTTCGTTATAAAATATGTCTCTATATTCATGACATAAAGCTAAAATTTTTTCTTTTTCTTCTTCATTCATGTGATCTGTTCTAAATTTTGAAAAATCTAATGGTTTGTCTTCTTTTAATTCAACGTTATTTATTTCAAAATTATTACTTTCATTTTCATGATATTTTTCTACCTGTACTATTTTTGATAAATCTAATGTAACGGGGTTTAATGAACTATTTAAAATTGTTGTTAAAGCATAACCTTTTTTGCAGTGCTGAGAGACTGAGGAATCTCGCAGCTGTGAAGTTTCTGATAAGGAATAATAATATCTCCTTGATAAATGCTTGTGGCTATTTTGATTACGTGTTCCATTCTCGGTTCTAAAGTTACTAAATTAAGTTCTTTGTTGGTTTTATGATACATAAGCTTTATTTTTGAAAAAGGTGTAATCAAATAGCCTTTATCTATATCTATTGTAGCTTGTAATGATTTTAAGTTATCTATGCCGATTAAGCCATTGAATACAGTGTGGAATTGGAATAGATAAAATTTTAATTTAGTTGGTTTTGGTAGTTTAAAAATTTTTGAAGCCAAAATATTTGCACTATATTTATGTGTCGATTTTTGGAAAACAGTTGACACTACGAACGGATCGTTCTTAATAGTATTAGGATAATATTTAAAAGCTAATTCAGGATCGATAAATGATTTTGTTGACCCTGTATCTATTAAAATTTTAAGATTATATTCGGGTAAAATGATATATGGTAATTCGCTTGAATTTGCAGAATTAAATGAGATTACTTCTGGGGTAGGTTTATTTAAATATGTGGGTTCCGAGGCATTTAACAAAAATTTGCATTTTCTGTTAAAGATTCAGTATTGTTATTATCGTCATTAAACTCGTAATTATTACTGTAAAAATCGTCGGGATTTTCATTATTTTGATTATCGTTATTTTCTACATTATATAACTCTTCTGCAATAAAATTGGGTGGACCATTTGGTCTAAAGCGTGTAGACTGTTGTCTATTATTATTGTTATTATTAAATGTTCGAGTGTTGCTTGTAGAAACGCTCATAGGGGTAGGAGAAGGTAATCTTGTATTTTGATTTGGCTGTCTAAAAGCTTGAATATTAGTGGGGAAATGTCTTTGTATGGGTCTTGGTTGAACTGGTATAGGTCGTGAAGGGAAATTATTATTTTGCCTAGCAAAGAAATTACTTGGGGTTCTAGAGTTAAAAGAAAAGTTTGAATTTTGGTTGGAATTAGAAAAATTTGGGTTTTGATTTGGTCTAAAATCATTTCTATTAAATTGATTAGGTTTTGGAACATTAACTTGTTTTGGGAAAATTTTATTAGAAGAATTTTGCAAATAATGAGCATTTTCTTCCTGTAAAACATATTGCATTGCTTCGCTTAAAGTGGTAGGTTTCATACATCTAATAGTGGTTCCTAACGGTTCTCTTAATCCAGATAGGAAAGTTTTTAAGGCTAAATTTTGGTATAAAGTTCGTTTTAGGGTCTTTGCAGCATCAGTAATTTCGTGTATATTAACATAGCTACAAAGTAGATTTAAAATATGTAAACATCTGTCGTAAAATGACTGATTACTTTCACTATTATTTTGTTTTAGCATAACGAGATCTCTATTTAAGGAAACCTCATCTCTTTGGTCAGAAAAGTTATTTGTTAAAGTAGTTTTTAGTTGATCCCATGTAATGCAACCCTGTATATTGACAACTGATTTTGCATTTCCTCTCAATTTGGAAATGATTGAATTTAATAGATAAGTGTTTAGAAAATCGTCTGGTTCGGCTCTATTATAAAATTTAAGCAATAGTGATTCACTAACAGATAAAAATCGGTTTAAATCATTCGGATTTCCGTCGAAATCAGGAATGCAGTTTAAATATTCACTTTTAAAAACATCAGCTCTTGCATCAGGTATGATTGTTAGATTATTATTATTAGAAAATAAATTTGAATTTGGATTTGAAATTGAGTCAGTTGAAGGCGTATCTTGAATATTATTAATTTCGTCCAGTATAGACGTTAAATCGTCGACAAAATTATCAAAAATCATAAATTGTACTTACACAATTATAAAAGCGATGTACATAATCTTCCTTCTTCTTAATATATCTATGAGGGGCAATGGCTGGATTTTGGCAATGTAGTCCTCACCAGATCCTTTGGTCCTCGCAAATTTGGGCAATTTGTGTCCCAAACCTCGATGATCTGCTTTTTTTTTCTAAAACAATGTTCGTCTATTCCGGCTAATCGTTCAAACGAAAAATTACACAATCGATTTGTATAATCCCGAAATAATCCTACTGACTGCGCCACTTATAGTTTTCGATTTAAAAACTTTATTTTTTAAAAACAAATTTATTTTTATCAATACAACTTTAATAATACCGACAATTGAAGTACGTCTTAACTAATTGAACTCTACCAACTGACTGACTGTCTATTGTCCTAAGCACTTTTATATCTTCTTGAAAGGATGTTGATTCAGCTTATATTTTATAAATGTTGCTATTGTTTGGAGGTGACATAATTCAAGGCAACACGCTGTCATGCAAAATTATCGGTAATTACTTCCCATAATACTGTAATCATAAGTATTTTATTGATAATTTTAAACACTACAATATAATACTTAAAGATTTATAAACATATTATGTGCTTGCTTTTTCATATGCTTTTCTTAATCTCACTAGGGTTCATACGGTAGATCGTGGACATGCAGGTTAATTAAATAAAATCAATACTTCTAGTTTATCTAATACATAATCACCTTTACCTTAAAGTGACTACAAGTCTCTCAGTAGGAGAAATTCTCGACTTTATATTTGTGACTTGTTTAACAATCTTGTCACCCACTAAACTCAATAGATGGTTGAATGTAGATACAGACATTCTGTAGTATTGAAAAAATAGTTATTTATATGTTTAGGCCGCGAAATACCTTTTTAACGTACCGAAAGAACAGTTATCGCCGAGGCCGCTTGCGGCCGAGGCAAGATAATCTTGAGGTCGTTAAAAAGTTTCGCCATGACATACACACTATTTTGCAATCGTTAAAATTATTAAACTAGATAATTGTAAATAAATATATTATTGCTCTAAAATCAACAGCAGTTCAATTTATTTAACAATGTGTTCTATGGAAATGATATGTTTCAGTAAATACAAAATTTTTTGACAGTTCTTGCTTCAACTTCTGGAGTATATATAACTAATAATACAAACTGTACAATTAATGTTAATATTCATCCTAAATAATATAAGTACTTATGTATTTGTTGGTATTCAATAAAAAATAATCCTTGTCTTTGTAGTATTTCAGAAATGTCAAATTTGGAAGTGACGTTTGGTTTCGCAGCCGTTGCTATGGGTAACGGCCGCGAAATTAAACAGTTCTACGGCTAGTTAACCGCTAGATTTTTAACGGTTGTATAGTTGGCAAAAAAGGCGTAGTTACGGCGTATAAACTGCCGCGTAAAATCAGTCTGTATAGAATGGGCCTAAGAGAGGTAACATGACAATTGCTGATGGGTACTTTTTAAATACCGCTAACATATATTAACAAGTAAAAACTATTTATTTTCCAAATCGTTTTAGAAGTGGAGCTAATTAGTTCTCAAAGTGTGTAGATATTAAATATATTGTTTCTGTAAAAGTGACATTATACAATATATTGGGTACCATTCAGAAAATACCACGAATATAATTAAAATCCTTTGGATGAATTTCTCTTTCCATCTTATTCATTATTAAAAATAACGTTTGATTGCTACTAAAATATCCGACGAAGAGAACACATTATCGCTATAACTTTCTAATCCAAAAGTGGTAAACTAAGAGCGGCCTGACTATAGACCCAACATTTCTTTGCTCTCACTTAACAGTTTTGTATTTTTTAGGAGGATTATTATTATCAAACAACCCATTTCGGTGCGGTTGTCATCTTTCTTGGCTTAGTCTTTGGTTACGAAGATGGGCAAGAGAAAATGTGCAGTTTCCCAATTCCCAAATTGATGCAGTAACTAAAATGAACGAAATCATCAAAGAATCTACATGTATAGATATAATTAGTGGCACAAGAATTCCAATAATAGATTTAGAGCCTGAAGATATGAGTTGTCAAGCAAGCGCACTCAGTAATGGTACATATTCAAATAACGCATCTGTGATATTTATTATTTTTTTAATGATTATCAAATATTTCAGGTAGTTTTAAAAAGTGCCATGAAATCTTATTACACTGGTTACAAATTTTTATCACGCTAAGTCAATTCACAGGATTGGGTCGCATATTTGACAATAAAGTTGCCAGATGAATAGGGTGAAGGTGCATTTTCATGCAATCACTTATCGCTGTTTTTTAGCAACAAATGCAGCATGCGCACAGTAATTGTAGCGATAAAGCCAAACTTACTTTAGATTTTTTTACCTATCGATATAATATTCAAAGCGCTGGTTATTTTGTGATGTCACGAATCACTGGCTATTAAGAGAAATGATAATAAATACGGAAAATTAATATAGATACATGAAATATTGATTTTGTAGTATACCATACTGCACCATATTACAATGTTAGTTTTGTTTCCTCGGAATACATGCTATAACTTGGAGATCAGGCACACAAGACAAAAATAATATTTTATTTGTGACGAGAAAAAGGTTTGACATTTTATCTCTTTTGGCAGGTAAGAAAATATCACTTTCAATGGAATTACACATAAATGAAGGTAGATATTTTATTATAAAAAAATTACATCTCTTTATATAAAAAGTACGAATTATTAAATGTGCATTACATGAATGAAATGTACTATTCGGTACAACAGTCGAATTTTCTTGTGTTGAAATTATATTTTTTTTCCGTTATGGACACAACTGCCGTTGATGTACCTGGTCGCAAATTTCAGCACTGTCGCGCGTTCTGAATACTGTATTAGATATTTATTTCCTGTATGCTACCTATTCTTTAGTATATCCTTCAGCTTTCTAATTGAATATCACAGTAAGCTTCCTTGAACAATTTGCTCACAATAATTGATTCAAACATAAGGTTTAGGAGAAATCTAGACTAGATAAACAACCCGCTTTACTGACAACACACGGTTTGTAACCGACATATAAATCGATTCTGTATCGTAAACACCACTTATACTTTTAGCATAGTACACAACGATTCACCATCTTGAAAATATAATTTAACTAATTATCAAAGTATCTTTAATTGATCTACATTAAAAATTTTTCACAATATCTACCACAGTTGAATACAACAGCCATACTTACCATATTTAGTGAAATCAAAACAAACAGCTTTCAAAAAATGTAAACATTCAATATAAGCGGTTTTGTCACATGATAGCGTATTCGACCATCTTGTAGTTCTTTTCACGATCTAAGAAACTGACTTGACTTAGGCTTGAGATGTATTGAAACCATAAAACTTTTCGGATTTACCGTGTAAGACACCACTATACCTAATGAAAAAGAAAAAGTCTTATAGAGTTTTCAGGTAACAATTTATTATTCGCCAACCACAAAATAAATACGAACTTGTCACGGCTAATACTTTTATGGCTTTATTGCATGTTATTTTCTTATCTCAAGTCAGGTCAGTTTCTTAGATCGTGAGAAGAACTATACGCCAGCTCGGTGCAAAGTCAAAACTTCAAGTGCGGTTATAATATAAAAAGGACTGGCGCCGAGTCAGTTCAGTTATGAACGGGGAAAATGCGAAATAGCATGGTGCCCGCTTCCTTTTTTTGTTCGGATCGTGCAATGTGCTTGACGTTTCATATTTAACTGGATACGTTATTAATCATTGGAAATATTAGGTTATGTTCAAGTGCACTGCTAAAAATTCCAGTTACAAAAAGAACTCTGAGCGGTGACACCCGGTCGAACAAAAATAATTGCTCTGCACTCGTGCCATGCAAATAGCCGGACACACGGATTTTCATGCATGACATTCGGGTGAGTAATCCGAACATCGAAAGCTTCACTACACTGCACTGTGAAAAGTCGAGGTGCGAACCAGTGCACATAGTCGAATACGCTATGAATAATGCAGAATTACAGAAACCTTTAAATTGACATCCTCTTATAACCATTCACACATGTATTAATGAAACTTTGTACATGGCCAAAGATTGAATAAAACACGCTCCATACATTTATCTTACATATATAATAAGTATTAAATGATATATTCAGAAACCACAATAGTTATTTATGCAACAAGTGCAAAAGTAAGTGTTAATTGTATGCGACGTGACGAGGCCGTTACGCCGAGTTGAACAACAGTCTAAATGGACTAAAAATGGCGCCGATTTAAATGTTTATGTTTCTTATGATGACAAAACGCTGTTGTAAAATGAAAGATGAGTGCAATAATAGTATATTATTTAACGAACATATAATTATGGCTATTATTCACGAAGGTGCGTTTATGTCGGGAGTCGCAGAATACCAGAACATACTTACTAGCCATGAAGGCGAACATCTTCTTCCACTTCCCAAATTTGGAAAGTCGTTGTCCATTCGAAGGCGTTCAACAATATTAAAATTAGAAGGCATCTCGTCTTATATATCTCACATATTTTAACGTTTCTAATGACATATCCTAATAAATATGGTAGTGTGTTTTGTAAAAACTCTGGTTATATCTGTCACTTTAGAGTTCCTTCGAAAAGTCTGGATCAATTAGTTAATTCACAATCATTCCTTAGGTAGTATGGGTTTGCAATTGATGTAAAAGTTGCTCTTTTATTCATAATCTATGAGGTAAAAATTAGCTTTTTTAGAATAGATCTTCTATCTGAGACATCATTGCTTTTCTTTCGTTTCGAAGCTACAGCTGAAAATTCAATTTTTGTCAATAGTAGCCTTTCCTTCTTTACATTAGCACCACTCTAGTCATATTCTGAACTTCAATTTACTTGTCAAAGTTTTAACGTATGCGTTCGTCTTCCGTCTTTCACCTTCCATACTACAAATCAACACGATTAAACATAGAAATTGTTGACAACCATTTATTGTTAATTGTGTATAAAATTTCTAGGACTATAAGTTTAAAGTCATTTATTCTGGACTTCCTCTTTCTGTGTATAGTTTAAGTAAAATATTCAGTGAACCTAATGCTAGAATTATCCATTAGTTTGCATAACAATAATTATAACGAACCAACAACATATTCAAAATGATGTACACTTTGCTTACTTCTGGACTATATCGATAAGCACGAAATAACTTACAGAGAACGTCGAATTCGTTTTTAAAAAATGTATTCTCACAAATTATCGAGTTTGGCATAAACTTAAATTATAATAACTATGAGAAACCAAAAATAATCTAACGAGATTGTTAACTGAAACAAGTGTGTTTTTTTTTATGTTCTGGTTCCCACGAAAAGGAATATCCTGTAATGTTCAGAGAACATCGTGGGAACCAAGGGAAAGGAGGTAGGAGTTGGTGTTCTTCTTAAATTTCTGGAGGTTGTATGCCTCGGGGAACACCTCCCTAGGCAATGAGTTCCAAAGCCTAGCTGTTCGTTGGATGAACGAGTCTTTGGAAAGTGATGTTCTGCAGGTCTCCAAAGTGACCACGAAGGGGTGTGAAGATAAGGAAATAGAACATGCTGTAGCTGCAATGGAGTGAAGTAATTCTCTCCCTTCGAAGATTTAAATTCGCAGGGCTGTCGAGGGATTTGATCAGTCGACGGTTCTAGAGTTGGATGGTCTTCTTGCGGATTGAGACGATTTTCATTCCAATTTCCGGAGTTCTACTAATTTTGTGCTGCGCTGGTTCTGTGATAGATTTGGTTTCCTGATTTTCAAGGAACATCCAACACAACACTTCCACACAATACAATTTATTGTCGCTGTAATCAGCACTTTTTCTAGAAAGCAACAGAGAAGGCGTGAGGTAATTCACGTGTACTGTATGTGTAGTTATAATTTAAATTCAATACTATTATTTAAAGTTGAAATGTTTGTGCAATTTTCAAATTGTTACATGTTATTTTGCAAATATTTATTGATGGTTTTACATACCCCCTTTTTGCGGTGGATCGTATTGTAGTGCGGTCTAGCGGCGCATGACGAAAGTAGGTCTTAGTTAGAAAAATAGGTACCTAACCAAAAAGTGTAATTAGTGTGTCGTCATGTACATTTCATTCACATAATAATTCACAATAATAATAATTGCATTGCTTTAATAATCATAAAATAGATATTTGATTGTTCATTGTTTCCGTGAAAAGCCCATACGTATATTTGTAATATTGATATCAGTGAAAAAATTGTGCGAGGTGTGTTTGTCGTGTTTTTATACAGGTCCAATGAAATATCTAGTTTGTAATAGAAACATAAATATAAATATGTTACGGTCAATGCCGATAATTGGGCGTTTACGTTAATCGCCAGCCATTGACGTGAAAGCCCAATTTCGCAGACGAATAACATTAAAGACAGGGCATTCACGTTATAGCCCGTCGTGAGCGGCCAATGTTGTTAATATGTTTCATATCAACATCTTTGGCCGGTCATTAACGTGAATGACCAAAAACTGCCGGACAATGTTGTTGATGCGC
The DNA here is from genome assembly GCA_949126875.1 of Lochmaea capreae. Classification (NCBI taxonomy): domain Eukaryota; kingdom Metazoa; phylum Arthropoda; class Insecta; order Coleoptera; family Chrysomelidae; genus Lochmaea; species Lochmaea capreae. The sequence goes on along the minus strand of OX421404.1, from coordinate 7,476,953 downwards.
ATTTATTATTATTGCATCCCTTGCAGTGACAACGCTTGTAATCCTGGCCTCCTAAAATACTATTTGCAGCTGCAACTTATCTAAGGGTTACGAGTATTTATTTATATTTTGCGAAATCGCTGAGATTCTCGAGTAAAATAAGCTTTTTAACGCAGGGATTAAACTCGGCTCTGGTGAAGTTATAGTTTAAAACACCATGAGTTGTACCTAAAATCTCAACACTATTCTCTTATTTAAATTTTTAACAGCATTCTTACCAAACTTATAAAGACAATCTTTCACACTACTAACAACAGCTAGAACATTGCGGAGAGAACCACGAGCTCTGTCTACGTCCGGTATGGGTACACGAACCGTAGTTCCAACATGAATCTCAGAGAATTTTTGGTAAGATATTTTCAGCATTTTGGTGGCTTGGTTTTCCAAAGATTATCTGGCTCTTTTACGCTCATTGACAATGTTATCTTGTCGCTCACAATTGATGCATTTTGCGTCATTATTAACTTTTTCTCCAAGTGGTATTACTGTGGAACACTGGTCGTAAACAATTCTCTCTTCAATATCTACCGGTATACGTTCAAGTTCTAGTTCACCGTTTTCTGAAACTATATTATTTTTTTCATTTTCTATTTCTGTACGCTCATTGTCATTAGATTCTCCTTCCATTTCTTTTAGAATGCTTTCTAAATCTTCTTCAGTGGCTAAATGAGCGATTTTATTTTGTGGGTTGTCAGCTGAGGCTAGTCTGACTCTAGCCGGACATTCGAACATTGCCTAATATGGAGATCTTCCATTTCCTTGTAAGAAAATATATCGTAATTAATGATTTTTCAAATTACACGACATTGCATAAGGTAATGTAGTGCGCGATTTTCCCTAAATTGGATAAATTTGATTCCTGCAGGCCAGTCTTTGGTTTTATTTTCATTCAGCTATGCCCCCAACATTTCCTCTATATCTATTGACACGCTCAACCGAACCTTGACTCTGCTGTTGTTAGTAGTGTGAAAGATGGTCTTTATAAGTTTGGTAAGAATGCGGTTAAAAATTTAAATAAGAGAATAGTGTTGAGATTTTAGGTACAACTCATGGTGTTTTAAACTATAACTTCACCAGAGCCGAGTTTAATCCCTGCGTTGAAAAGCAAAAAATAAAGAAATACTCGTAACCCTTAAAGAAGTTGCAGCTGCAAATAGTATTTTAGGAGGCCAGGATTACAAGTGTTGTCACTGCAAGGGATGCAAAAATAATAAATGCGCATGCCGCTTAAACAAGGAACTTTGTAATGGGTCATGGGTCACTTTTTTGCCAAAACAAAAATGATGACTGATAAGTTGTGTTCCTATTGTTTGTTATTATAATTTGTTTTTGAACAAATAATAGAATCAAAGATTTCATATTGCATAGTTTCAATAATCATCACTACATTTATATAATCAACAACATTGTCCGGCAGTTTTTGATCATTCACGTTAATGACCGGCCAAAGATGTTGATATGAAACATATTAACAACATTGGCCGCTCACGACGGGCTATAACGTGAATGCCCTGTCTTTAATGTTATTCGTCTGCGAAATTGGGCTTTCAAGTCAATGGCTGGCCATTAACGTAAACGTAACGCGAGCGCGAATTGCGGAACGTCGATCCGGCGCGCATTTTTTATAATATGTTGATGGCGTTTCATTCAATTTTGTATTTGCAAATTGTGTATTTATTCCTGATGGTATACCTATTTTAGCTTGTAGCACTGGACAATTTGTTAGTATTGAAAAAATAACCCCTATCATAGTGAACTAAAATTCGAGATAAATGAAAAATACTCTGTGGTCCAGTAGTTAGTTTGTTTTAATCTCTTTTATTTTTGTATAAAACAATTCTAAGATAAACATTACATTCTACGGATGATATTTCAATTATATGTTCATGTAATCTATTACAATGCATAATTAAGTCAAGTGAAAGAAAATAAATACCATTCGACAACGCCGCTAAATGTGTCAGCTGGTCCTAAATTGTGAACCTAGGCTACCTAGACATGAGATTCTAGAGTCAGACTAGTGTGTAATTTTATAACCTAAAGTGTCAACTGAAAATAATTATGCTTAAGAATATTTCTAAAAATTGGCAAAATTTAAGTATTTTCTTCTGGTTTTTTTTGTGAAACAGACTTACATATAGTTCATGATAATAACCTTTACAGTTTAAAGTGCAAATAATTATCGTTAAATAGCAATAATTAGTGTTGGAAAAGTACCATTTTTTGAACTAAATTCGTGATTTTTGAAGTAATTTCTGAATGATCCAGCGAAATGTTTGTTATAATCTGCTTTATTTAGGTAAGCTATCAAACAAAATTAAAATTAACTTAAAACTCGCAAAGTCGACCAGAACCGCCGTGGGTATATCATGATTGTTTCTTTGGTGATGTTACAGTTATGTTGATTTATTTCAGAAATCAACCGATTTCTCCCACCATGCCCGATTGCCAAGTGAGCATTATGGATGATATCAAACAATTCTCAATTCGTTAAGTAGTATATCACTTTAGATTCCGCACTATCCGCAACAGATTTAATTAGGCGGTCTTCTTCGTTTATACATTTCATGTATTTGTCATTATTTATAAACGATTTATTGTCATCGCTTTTGGATTTTACGATTATGTCTAATATCTCAGTAAATCGACGTCGCATACCATCATTATCCATGGCTGGATTTATATAATTTGTCCCACAAACTCAAAATGTAAACAAACACAACACAACACTGCAAACAAATAATTCGCGTGGGTATTTATACTTTTAAATTGAAAGCTTGATTATGTTATTTTTAATGCTTCCACATATTCACACCGTTGGCCACCGTGTAATGGGCAATGACGTTATTGCTCGGACAATGATGTTAAGTGTTCACTTGAATTTCACGTTATTGGCCGGATGAACGTCATTACCCGTAACATATGTATACAGATACGAGTACATGCAATGAGAAACGGAACATAGGGATTTTAAGCATTGTGTCAGAACTGCTTTTGAACTAGTCGACCAATATCAAGCTTCAACAGATTAAAAACGCAATTATTACTATCGTTCATTTGTACACCTACAACATATCGTACAATTCCCACCACTCCGTTTCTCAACTGTGGGCAGTCCTTGATTAGCGTCAGATAATCAGTAAACAGCAGTCGAAATTCGTAGAGAAATCAGAATGTACACCCCTCAGGAGAAAATTGAAATTTCATCGTGTTATTTTGGAGATCACTTACAAGATCAGCGGATTTGTCTCCGAATTATTTCTTTTTATGGGGTCTGTTAAAAAATCAAACTTATCAGTACAATTTTAAACGGGCTTAAAATATGATAAAACTAAGGGCAAAAATTGTCTAACATTGTGCAAACATTACACCGAATCAGCTCAGAGATACAAGATTATCTTTGTTCAATAGATTCGGTTTTTGTTTGTCACAACAAGCCCAAAATATTTAATAGCATGGTAAATGTTGAAGAAGAAAATGATATATCAAATAAGGACATCTTTGAACTAATACAGGGCGTGATTAAAACCAATCAAGAGCATCATAAGCAGAATATGATAAGGAAATACAAGAAGAAGTAAGGAGCGAAATTAGAACAATAAAAAGTGACTTGGTCGAACAACTGGAAATAGTAAGCAGCGAGAATAAAATTTTAAAACAAGAAATAGAACATGCTAAAAATGAAATAAATGCAATAAAAAGAAAACAAAAAACGTACAATATCGTGGTTTATGGGCTAAGAAAAGAAGAAAGGGATGATGATATAGAAAACGTCTTAAAAATTATTAATGAAAAATTAGGAAATTCTTGTGACTCGTCAGAAATTAGAGATACATTTCGAATTGAACGGAAAATAAATAAAAAAGAACGACCACTGATGGTAGAACTGTCCAACTACAAATTAAAGATAGCAATTTTGACCAATGCTAAGAAGTTAAAGAGCTTAAACATATTTATATCTAAAGATTGTACCCATGAAGACCACGAAACACAAAAAATCCTGCGTACTTTTGTAAAAAAGGCAAGATCTAACAATTCTGATGCCACTATAAAAATAATGTATTAGTTGTTAATGGAGAAACATTCACCTATGAAGATTTACTGAAAGAAAATCCAGTAGTTGATATACAATATACATAGATGTGCTTAATTTTATGAATTATACGGTTCCATTCTATTACTGCTATTATGCCTTCATAAGGGATTTGGGTGTTTTGGAAGCCAATAATATCATCGACCACATACCTATCCTCAAACAGCACTTTTACTACTTCGTAAGGTCCTCTAAACTTTGGTATTACTTTCTTTGATTCTCCTGGGGTATTATCAAAATTGCTTATCATGACATACTGTCCTACTTTAAATTTTTGGCTCTCCTCATGCTTCGCATTATACTAATTCTCATTGGTCTTCTGAGCCACTTCAATACTCTCCTAAGCATCTGATGTTAGCTTGCATAAGTCTCTGTCCTCCTCATTAATGGTTTCTAGAGCCTCCTTCAAGCGATCCCTAATTTTCCCTAATTTTGATCTCTGCGCCAAATAGCAGTTTAGATGAAGTATCTCCTGTGGATCGATTGACTGTATTATTTATACAGAACTCTACTTCACGTATAGCAGAATCCCAATCAATTTGTTTTTCATCTACTATTTCAATCTGTCCATTTGCTCTGGGGCATCCCGTAGCTATCAGCACATGTCTGATATCATATTCGGCCAAAAATTCTCTAAAATTGTGTGAAGTAAAGCATGATCCTCTATCAGACACAATCACTTTAGGTGGGCTATAATTTGAAAAGTAATCTGTCAAGTGCGTGATTACTTCTTTTGTGTCCGTCGGTTTGCACGGGTGAAATTTGCAAATTTAGTAAACCCATCAATGATTTCAAATAAATCTTTATTATTCCACCTGGGCTTGTGTTCCATAATGGTCTATATGTGTGGTTTCAAATGGCAAGCTCTGTTTTGGTATACTGTGCAAGTAACCTTCAGCTTTACCTCCCTTGAGGTTGAACTCAATTCATTTAAAGCAGTTAGCAATGTGATTTTTTATTTTAGTTTTCATCTTTGGGTACCAATATATTCTGGAAATGTTTTCAAAGGTTTTGTCCAGTGCAAAATGTCCCATTTCATTGTGGTATTTGTGAATTATAGTTAACTCCATGCTCTCTTCCTGTAAACTAATCCATTGCGTAGCTTATAAAAAGGGTTTTCTGATTTTTCAAGAGTTTCACTGCAAGTATTTGTTCAATAGTATTGCCTTCGAGGATTAGGACAGAATTTGCACGGCTCAATGCATCCACATGCTGCATTCGTTTGTTACCTCTATGTTCGATTGTATAATTGTACTCCTGTAAGTAGAGGCACAATCTCATAATGCGAGGTATTATGTTTTTCTTTGCCAGGGTTAACCTGAAGCTGCCACAATCTTGAATGGAATTTCTTGGAGGTAAAGATGAAATCTCTTTATGGAATAAATAATAGCTAGGCACTCTAATTCATAACTGTGGTATTTATATTCATATTCACTTGTTCGTTTGTGTATTTTCTAGAGTCCAAATCTAAATTAATATGATAGAAGGGATCCTTTAGATCCAGCTGTGTGAAAAACTGTTTATTTTTTAAGCGGTCTAGGTGATCTTCTACTAGGGGTAATGGAAACTGATCTCGTACGATGTATTTATTAAATGTGGGAAAATCTACACAAAGGCGATAATCACCTGATTTCTATTTTGTTCATACTATGGGAGAACAATATGGAGAATTCCTCTCTTGAATGATGTTCATATCTAAAAGGTCAGTAATAATATTATCTACTGCTTGTTTTTCACAAAATGAGAGTCTACGAGGGCGAAATGCAAAAGGGTATGTTTTGTTGAGAATCGACTTCATTTCAAAATCAACTTGTGGTTTGTTTGGTTTTTCTGCATCAAGGTAATCTGCAAAAACTTTTTTCACATTAACAGTTTCATTGAATGATAAAGAAGGATTTATCTTAATGCTTTTATTATCATGTGAATTGTCTATATAAAAAACTTCAGATAAGGGAAATTGGTAATCATTAATAGATTCGGTTTTGGCTTTAATCTCAATTTTCCCATCACTGATTATTACTGGTCCAATATCCTTATGATTTGAAAGTATCTACCATTAAAATTAATAGTATTTTTATCAACAACATGAAATATAAATTCAATTTTATTGTCAAGTACCTCAATTTGACATGTAAAAAGTCCCAATATATGCAAATTAGTCTGATTAATACCAGTATAACCAGAACTGTCTTCTCGAACACAAATATCTTTTGAATTTAACAAATGCTTACTAATTAAGGTGGTGGGACTCCTTGTATCAACTACACCTTGATTGTTAAAATTGTTTTCAATGAAATACACATTAATAAAATATGGTTTATTAGATCTGATCTGTTCTCGAATTAGCACCATTGATCCATTAGGGTTGCGTGTAGTAGAATCTGCAGCTTGCTGAGTTAGCTGGTGCCTTGAGGGACACACTGATTCTATGGGATCCACTCCCGCACTTGAAGCAAGAACCGCGCTCTCTTTTGGATTGCCTACATTCACTTACTTTATGACCAAACCGCCCACAGTTAAAACACTTCACTGCTGTAGGTGATGAGCTATGTGTAGTTGCACTATGCGGCCATTATGTGCTCTTGCTGGATGCTTTGGTATAGGAGTAGTCTGTTCTTCTTTTGCGACACTGCTCATCAACTTGAAAAGTTCTCCGGTACTGTTAATAGTTGATAACATCATACGAGCCTGGTTTTGCAACATTTTGTCATCAAATCCATCTATGACATAGTGAATAATATCATGGTCACTCACTTCAGCATTGTTGCCTAATATTATTTTGTCGTGAAAGTATACTGAAAAACTGTCTGTTTTTTCCCACCGCCTATTCTCCATTTTCCTTCTAAGCATGACTGGGTCGAATCCGGTACAATACATCTTCTTGACTTCACTCTTAAACTCATTCCAATCCTTACTAATTAAATCAGACCTGCTTAAGTACCATTCTCTAGCTATGCCAGTTAGTCTACCTACAGCTATCAACTGTATGATATCTTCTTTTACAGAATACACTTCCCAAAGTTGTCAATACGGTCTAGCCACGTAGACGCATTCGAACATTTTTCAGATCCTGAGAACTCTGGTAGGAGCGCCGATAATTCTTTATTACTTATGCTGGGGTTGTACACTCGATTGTCGTGGTTCTCCACTCTGTTTTCTTCAGTAACGGTTGTTCGTTTCTTTTCATAATTTAATATGGCTCGTACTGTAGCCTGAATAATGTCACCAACATCGTGGAGTTGAATTGTCACATCGGCTTGGGGTTGTATATTGTGTTTCGCCATACTTTAGTTCAGGTTCAGCGTGTCATAAATGATAAATCTATACTCGTATTAATTAACGTAATCTTCAGTAGGTACTTTTGTTTCGCTGGTAATCCCACTTCTGAAATTATAGTCTTGGGCACTTAATCTCGACTATATTAAAACTCATACTTCGTCCTCAAACCTTTTAATCATTTATTTAAAAGGTGGTATGAAAAATACATGTCACTCCTAGCGATGACAATGTGACAATTGGCAAAATGCCGACCGGGGCCACAGAGTGCAAGGATGTCCTCGTTTAAATAGCCACTTAGATAGCCACTTAGACAGCCACCGGACAGTAAATCAACAAAGAGTTGGAATGGCGCGAAATTTAAAATTATAAACGCTGGTGTCTACAGCAGAAATGTATTAATCTGTTGCCATTGTTATTTCTGACTCATTCACCATAAGGACCAATGATATCACTATCGCTAGTTTTTCTTTTACCTACTCTACAGTTAAGATCACCTAGAATTATCAATATGTTTTCTATGTTTTCAATTGTTTCATTCATTCAACTTTTGCCAAAGCGCATCTTTTATATTTGAACTTTCATCTTCATTTGGTCCATATGTTATTACCAGTGTTGTTATAATTTCATCTTCTATTTTTTGTTAATTCTTAGAATCGGTTGTGATATTTATTCCCATGTTTGTATAATATTTCATGAAATATTTATTGATTATGCATCCTACTCCGCCTTTAGCTCTATCTGTTTGTTCCACTTCGATATATAGTAGTATGTGTCCTTTTTCCATTTCTTTCATTCCTTGGCCTTTTTTCTTAGTTTCACAAAGTGCAAGTATATCCAATTTTATATCGTCAAATTTTTCGATTAGTTCTTTCTCTTTTCCAGTAAGAGTTTTAATATTACAAGTTCCTATTTTGAATATATTTTCATCTTTTTCTTTTCTTTGATTGTTTGCAATACTTCCCATCCTAATTTCCTTGTGCATTGCCTGCTTCTCAGTCTTACTGTTGATGATGAAGGCTAGTGCCTTCTGGTGATCTCTTATTCGCTGTTTTTTCACTGTTGGGGTTGGTATTCCTTTCTTCCTTATCCTTAATTTTATATCCATGCTCGATATCCTTTCATCTGTAGGTTTCGTTATTTATGACTAGTTTGTTATATCTAAGATACGCTTTTTTACCCTCTTTCCTGGCTTGTTTTAGTTTTGAAATGAGTATCCTTCTTTCTTGTACAGCTATTTTGGGGTAATCTTCATCTATTTATATATCTGTACCTTTTAGCATATTTGACTCAACATCAATTTAATTGAGTGAAACGCAGACGGCGTCCTACTGCAACTTGGAGGTATGTAAAACCATCAATTTTTCACTCACATTCATTTATCAATATCATCAAAGTTTCAATGTTTTTAAAGGAAATACTGAATTGATAGTGATATATGAATGTAGTAAAATGCAGGATATCTGAAGATTGAAATGAAGGTAGTAGTGGTTGTAATATAAATTACAAATTGGAAAATTAATAATAATAATAATAATAATAATAATAATAATAATACATTTATTATCCACATTAAGTATATAACAGGAACACAATATGGTGTAAGATGAACATTACAAAATAGAGACAATTTTTCGAATGATTCCAACTGATGTGGATAAATGGCTAGGTTGGTTCAGGTTCAGACGAGTAGTCCTTTCCTGCTCTTCCACCAATGCCAGTAAAAATATAAACTACTCAATAAAATATAAAACTAATACTATTAGAACAATACATATCAACAAGAAAATGACAAATTTTAGACAAGGAGTAATTAAAATCATATATATATATATATATTGTTATGGTTTGTTTGTATTTGTTATTTTATATTAATTTTTATAGTGCTTATACTTGCCCTTTCTTCCAGCTAGCTCATATTAAATTCGGGAACAAGAAAAACTCCTACTCTCTTTGGGTTCTGGCGCTATTAAATTATTTATTGAACTTTTTCACAGATATATGTTATTTGTATCAATCCCTATTTTCAAAATTTATTAAAATTATTTTTCAATATATTATTTAAATAAATATGTATTAATAAAATTTTGTGACGCCTATGGACAAACCTTTCTTATTACTTTAAAAAGTAGATGTCTCTGTCGATGTGTATGTAAAGCCACAGAGTATGGAGAGTTGCAAACAATTCGGTTCAAAGCGAATGAATGTCTATGGTGTGGTATTATGAAAATTTTTGTTTGTACCTATAATAATAAAATGGAATTCAACTCAACAAAACAGTTTAATTATAATAGTGATTGCCTTTGTATGATATTTACATGAATATCAGCTCAAATTTATCTAATATTACAAAAAGAAAGAAATAATTATACAAATACAGTTACCTAACCTACAATTCAAGGGAATAAAATTTTAAATCTAAGGTGAGCTCTTATCTAATTTTGATTAAAGTGAATTATTATTGAATTTTGAAATTTATTTTAGAAGTACTTCTGATATGCATATGCTTTTGATTAAATTTTATTGGTACCAATTATTGACTAACCTTTTTAATATTGAATTTTTAACTGGTTGGATGAGGATTCATAAATTTGATGAGGTAGACGGGATTACAGGATTTCACAGGAAGATTGAGGATTCTGATTCTCCTCTGGGATGCTGGAACAACTTCTGGATGGTATTTCAGGTATATTTTAACTTTTCTTCTATTTCTCAATATTTTACTGAACCTTTCTTGGTATTTTTAAACTTTTTATCTAATTTCTTTAGTTTAATTATCAATTTATACTCTTTTTTTCAAATCAAAAACTTTTTTTAAACCTTTTCCTTTTTTTATTCACCTCCACTCTCTTGTCTCTTTTATCAACAACCCCGCGTTGCTATGTCCTAATTCCAAAGCACTTGATTTTTTCTTCCTAATTGCAAAATTTCATAATTTCTTGTTTATTGTCTATTATTGTCTATAATATTTATTCTTGCACTATTGTAATTCTTTCTACCTTTTATATCACTAAGAACTTCACTAAATTTACCCTTTAAATTGTCCTTATTTATAAAAAAAACCTTAAAATTATGTGTACCTCTTAAATATCTAATATACAATATTCTACCATCAATAATTTTATTTTAATTCATGTAAACTCATAACCAATGTCCAATAAATCTTTCCAATTACATATTTTATATAAACTAATTGTAAATTTATTTTAATAAACGTTTTAAATGTTGATTTTATTGCACCAATCACAATGCAGTACATATTATTTTCTTAACAACCATCTCTGAAAATATTATTCTATGATTCTGTCTGACTGTTCTGTCTTCGCAAAACATACTTCATCTTGACAGTGACATTCAATTATAATTTAGGTTAGAATTCTGCCCAAAATATAATTTATATTGTTTATTAAATATTGTATACTAATAATTTCAATTTCAGGTGTAACAAATACATATTGATTATAAAAAAAACAAACAAGCAAACTAATTTTAAATGAAGAAATCTAAATTTACTTTAATTATTACTGGATATGATAAAAAAATATATGATACTTTATTAATTCAAGGTACGTCTTTCTATTTTTATTTCAAAATTTATATTCAAATTAATTTATTATACATATTTATTTCTTGCATTTGTATTTTTCTGAAATCCTTGAATAAAATTGATTCAAGTAATTTAATTATCTGATACCATTACAATTCCCCTCAAATTTAAATTTAACAGATCTGGAATATTACAAAAGAGCTGCTTAAATTTTAATTTAAAATTCATTCTTCAACCACTGTATTTTCCCCTCTACTATTTATTTCCTATGTAATTTCTTTTTAATATTTCTTATATTCTCTGATTGTACGATATTTTAACACTATAGCACTACCTATCTCTATCTTATTTAATAAAAAAACCATTCTAAACCTACTATTTACAATTCTGTGACATAATATCATCTATTCCTCATAATATTTATAAATGTTTTCTATATTGAAAATTCCCCTTAATATTTTAAGATTAGTGGGTGTTCGGTATTCACATATTGCTTTCACCCTTTCTGGATTCATAGTGACTCCTGTATCACTTAAGACATAACCCAAATAATCCACTTCTTTTTTGTAAAATTGGCATTTATCCAAATTTAGTTTTAAACCCGCTTCTTCCAATTCTTTTAATATTATTTTTAGATGTGCCTGATGTTTTTCTTCTGTTTCAGAAAAGATCAAGATATCGTCAATGTAATGAAGTGTAAAATCTTCATATTGATTTAAAATAGTGTGTAATGTCCGTACCAAAGCTGCACAAGAACTTTGTAACCCAAATGGTACCACACAAAATTGATATACAACTCCATCCACCATAAAAGCAGTATATGGCCTACTTCTTGGATCTAATGGAATCAACCAAAAACTATGTTTAAGATCAATTTTGGAAAAGATATTTGCCTTTGTAATCCTTCCAAATATACCTTCTATATTTAAAGGACTTTCATATTGTTTTTTAGTATAAGTATTAATATTTCTAGCATCTAAACAAAGTCTAATATCTCCTGATTTCTTCTTCACACATGTTATAGCACTGATGTATTGTGAATTTGATCTTTCTTTTATTCCATCTTGTAACATTTTTTTTATTTCTTGATAGACTTCTGTCTTTAATTTATAAGGTATTGGATATGTTTTGACCTTAAAATTTTTTATTTCAGGTGTGACTTCTAGTTTATGCACATATCTAGATGCCACACACACTTCATTATTAAATAATTTTTTATGCTTTTGTAAAATTCCTTCAACTTCTTCTTGATATTTTTCAAGACATATTTCTTCTGTAATATTTAATTTTTCTTCTTCAATTTGATTCACTTGTCCTATGTCCCTTTCATGCTTATTAGTGTTTATTTGTTGTTTAATAAAAGGTATTAATTGGTTGTTATATTTAAGAAATTTTTGTTCATAATCTATAGTCATTTTATGTTTATTTAGTTCATCCGTTCCCAAAATTAAGTCATATTTTAAGTTTTTAACCAACAATAATTGTACTGGTATACTTTCTCCATTAAGTTTTAAATTTACCATGATAGTTTGATTTGCCTCAAACAATTTTCTATCATGCGCCCCTACTAATGATATTTTGTTAGTATTAATCACCGTAATATTATCTTGATTTAAGTTTTCAATCATATTTTCATTTACTATAGAAACCTCTGACCCTGTATCCAATAAAATTTTACATTTCACATTTGATAAATGACCCTCTATAAATATTAATTTAATTACTTCATTGAATTGTGTTTCTTCTTCTATAATAAATTCTCTCGGATGTTGATAATGAGAGGAATAGACAATATTACGCACGCAGGGACGATCTAAGCAAAATTTTGCTCAGTGCTTTCGCCCTGATCATTTTCTAGTATTACCTGATCCTGGACTATATTATTAACTTGCCTCCTATCTCCCTCTGTATAATTTTCCCGATTATAATTTCTGTCTCGGCTATCCTGGTTATAATTTCTTCTGTCATTCTCATTATTTCTTCTATCATTATAATTATTTCTTTCTTCCCCTCTATTCTGTCTCCAATTACTATTTCCATTATAGTTTCTTCTCTCAAAATTTCCATAGTTTCTTCTATTTTCATTATATCTATTACCATTATTTCTATCTCCATTTCCATAATTTCTTTCTACATTCCCTTGATATCTTCTATTATCCCCATTCCTATATCCATAATCTATGTTTCCATTTCTATCATAATTATCTCTTCTCATAAAACCATTTCCACTATCTCTTTGTCTATCATTTCTTGTATCTTCATTTCTAATTTCTCTTTGGTATCGATGAATACCATTTCCATTCTGTATACTTCTTTCTACTCTCTGTAAATAACTTGATAAATTATCCATGGTTTTTATATTATGTAGTGCTATGGTTTCTGCTACCTCAGCATTAAAATGTCTTCCAACATATAACACCAGTTCCTCTTCTTTCATCGCCGGTTCCAAATATTGCGCCATATTATAAAGTTGCATAGCATATGTATTTAAATTTTTACTTTTATTGTAATCAAATTTCCCGAAATACAACCTTTCTCTGAAATTAGCTTGTTGAATCTCCCCCCAGAAATAAGTTAAAAATTGCATCTCAAATTCTTCCATATCCCTAATTTGTTCCTCTTTATTACAGAACCATAGTAATGCATGTCCTGATAACATTCCCCTAATTATTATTTTCTTTTCCATCATATCCCGTATTCCTTTCATTTTACTCTTCATTATTTTCATAAAAACTTTTGGGTGAATTATATTTATATTTCCATCAAATTTTACCCCTATTTCTACATTTCCTGTATAAATCATTCCTCCTCCATTTCTTCTTATATTATCTTCTAATTCTTCTTTCGTATCTTGCAATTTTCTGTTCATTTCTTCCCATTCTTGTTTAAATTGATTTCCCATTATTTGGCTCCTGTTCACACATATTTCTGTTTGTACTGTCATTCTACCATCTAAATCCTTAATTGTCTTCTCAACATTTTCTTTGTACATTTTCATTGCCTCTTCATTTGTATCCTCACGTAACTTAATATATCCTACTTCCTTGATTATATCTTCATTTTGTCTTTTAACTTCTATTTGTATTGCTTCTGGTAAACTGTCTTCAATATTTCTTCCTAATTCCTGAATTTCTTCTTCTACATGCTTTTCAATTTCTTCTCTAATCTTAATTCCATTTTCTTGTATTTCTGCTCGTAAATTTTTATTTTGTTCAAACATATCTTCTTTCATTTCCGCCATCTGAACTTTAAATTGCTGATTTTCTTCTCTTATTTTCCTCATCTCCTTTAAACTTTCTATTTTCCCCTCTTCTATTTTCTTTTCTATATTATCAAATTTTCTATTCATAGTGTTCATGTCTCCTCTAATCTCTTCTCTCTGACCTAATAATTGTTGCAGCATTTCCATGATTCTGTTTTGTTCACTTCTATTTCCAGCACTTTCTCCTTGATTTTGTCCTGCGATGTCTTCTCTACTTCTAGTTTCTTCTAGTTTTTTCATTGATTCTGCTCTTCCGCTTACTTCTCTCTCATCATCATGATCCTCACTATGTCTTCCTTGTTCTAAATATTGTACTTGAAAATCACCCATTCCATGTCTTCTTTCTTCTTGTTCCTCTTCTGATCTTTCCTCTGTTCGTATTTGTTTTCCATCCCTTAATGTCATTCTTTTATCCATTTTGTTTTTGTTTTAATTATTTTATCAATAAAGTATAAAGTTTATTGTTTTATCACGTAAGATCCCTTAATTTAAAAAAAAAACTACCCAATTATATAAACCTAACAAAGACATAAACACACCCACGTTTTTAGTTTATTTTAATGAATTATTTATTTTTACTCGACCAGTTTTAAAAGAGAGCCCCACGTTTGGACGCCAATATTGTTATGGTTTGTTTGTATTTGTTATTTTATATTAATTTTTATAGTGCTTATACTTGCCCTTTCTTCCAGCTAGCTCATATTAAATTCGGGAACAAGAAAAACTCCTACTCTCTTTGGGTTCTGGCGCTATTAAATTATTTATTGAACTTTTTCACAGATATATGTTATTTGTATCAATCCCTATTTTCAAAATTTATTAAAATTATTTTTCAATATATTATTTAAATAAATATGTATTAATAAAATTTTGTGACGCCTATGGACAAACCTTTCTTATTACTTTAAAAAGTAGATGTCTCTGTCGATGTGTATGTAAAGCCACAGAGTATGGAGAGTTGCAAACAATTCGGTTCAAAGCGAATGAATGTCTATGGTGTGGTATTATGAAAATTTTTGTTTGTACCTATAATAATAAAATGGAATTCAACTCAACAAAACAGTTTAATTATAATAGTGATTGCCTTTGTATGATATTTACATGAATATCAGCTCAAATTTATCTAATATTACAAAAAGAAAGAAATAATTATACAAATACAGTTACCTAACCTACAATTCAAGGGAATAAAATTTTAAATCTAAGGTGAGCTCTTATCTAATTTTGATTAAAGTGAATTATTATTGAATTTTGAAATTTATTTTAGAAGTACTTCTGATATGCATATGCTTTTGATTAAATTTTATTGGTACCAATTATTGACTAACCTTTTTAATATTGAATTTTTAACTGGTTGGATGAGGATTCATAAATTTGATGAGGTAGACGGGATTACAGGATTTCACAGGAAGATTGAGGATTCTGATTCTCCTCTGGGATGCTGGAACAACTTCTGGATGGTATTTCAGGTATATTTTAACTTTTCTTCTATTTCTCAATATTTTACTGAACCTTTCTTGGTATTTTTAAACTTTTTATCTAATTTCTTTAGTTTAATTATCAATTTATACTCTTTTTTTCAAATCAAAAACTTTTTTTAAACCTTTTCCTTTTTTTATTCACCTCCACTCTCTTGTCTCTTTTATCAACAACCCCGCGTTGCTATGTCCTAATTCCAAAGCACTTGATTTTTTCTTCCTAATTGCAAAATTTCATAATTTCTTGTTTATTGTCTATTATTGTCTATAATATTTATTCTTGCACTATTGTAATTCTTTCTACCTTTTATATCACTAAGAACTTCACTAAATTTACCCTTTAAATTGTCCTTATTTATAAAAAAAACCTTAAAATTATGTGTACCTCTTAAATATCTAATATACAATATTCTACCATCAATAATTTTATTTTAATTCATGTAAACTCATAACCAATGTCCAATAAATCTTTCCAATTACATATTTTATATAAACTAATTGTAAATTTATTTTAATAAACGTTTTAAATGTTGATTTTATTGCACCAATCACAATGCAGTACATATTATTTTCTTAACAACCATCTCTGAAAATATTATTCTATGATTCTGTCTGACTGTTCTGTCTTCGCAAAACATACTTCATCTTGACAGTGACATTCAATTATAATTTAGGTTAGAATTCTGCCCAAAATATAATTTATATTGTTTATTAAATATTGTATACTAATAATTTCAATTTCAGGTGTAACAAATACATATTGATTATAAAAAAAACAAACAAGCAAACTAATTTTAAATGAAGAAATCTAAATTTACTTTAATTATTACTGGATATGATAAAAAAATATATGATACTTTATTAATTCAAGGTACGTCTTTCTATTTTTATTTCAAAATTTATATTCAAATTAATTTATTATACATATTTATTTCTTGCATTTGTATTTTTCTGAAATCCTTGAATAAAATTGATTCAAGTAATTTAATTATCTGATACCATTACAATATATATATATATAAAAATCTTATGATATACAAGAGGAAAGAGAGGATGATGTAAGCAAGAAGGGATCAAGGAAGGGGCAGACTTATATTTATTTCTGCAAATCAAAGAGATAGTTCTTGTATTTTTGTTTAAATGTCAAAGCCGAACAACGAAAATATTATGATGGATTTAGAGCATGTATTTTATTGATGTGGACTGCTATGCCATATGAAAACGAACTTTTGAAAATAGACTTGGAAAAACGTGGAATACGAAGAATTGTTTTCTTCCTCACATTTAAATTGTGGATATCTGTTCTGAAAGTAAGTTTGGTATGTAAATAAGCCGGCATTTTTTTGGTATATATTTTATTAGAAAAAACTGCTAAATGTAAGTTTCTACGATTAAACATGTTTAACCATTTTAATTCTTTTTTGTGCGAAATTTTTTGAAATTTTCTTATTCCATAAATCAGTCTAATACAAGAATTTTGTATCTTTTGTATTCGTTGACAATCTTTAACATCAAGACATGGGCCATATACTGTGTCACAATGGTTTAAATGAGAGAGAACTAAAGCATCACATAATTTTTTTTTGGTTTCGGTAGATAGTATATATCTCTGAGGATAGATTAATTTTAATCACGCGTAGGCGCTTCGTAATTTTGCTGTAATGTGTTCTCTAAACCGAAATTTCGTATCAACTATTAGGCCTAAACTTATGCAGTATCTTTTAACCGGAATATCAGTTCCATTAATTTCAAGCGAAATATTATTCACTATAGTTTGACGATACTCCTCACCACAGAAGTATAGAACAGCTGATTTATTGGGATTAATTTTTAGGCAGTGTTTTTCTGATATTTCCAAAATATCATTGAGATCTCTATTTATTTTGTGAGAAGCTTCTAAAAGATCTTCGTAATTAAAGGAATAGTACAGCTGAGTATAATCTGCGTAATAATGATAATTCATGTAGTGAAGACAGGACATTAAATAAGATGTATAAATAGTGAATAATAAGGGTCCCAGTATACTGTCTTGGGGGACACCGAATTTAAATTCTAAGGAATTAGATTGTTTATTACAGATTTTAACAGTCTGGCTTCTATTGCTTAGATAGGATTCTAAGAGCGCCCAAGCAGCATCACTAAAATTGATAAATTTTAAGATAGCTAATAGGATACTGTGATCAATCATATCAAAAGCTTTGGTATAATCCAGCAAAATCATAACTGATATCTTATTATCATTAGCAGCCTATCAGGTCATCGGTTACATGTGTAAGTGCACTGGCACAACTAAATCCTGGTCTAAATCCAGATTGATTATCAGGTATTACATTGTAGTAATTAGTAAATGCTCTAATTTGTTTTTCCATAACTTTTTCCAAGATTTTTGACAAAACTGGCAAAATGTTTATCGATCTTAAGTCACTGTAAGTTTTAGGTTTGTTAATTTTAGCTAAAGGTGTTACTACTGCAATTTTCCAGGCTGAAGGGAAATAACTACATTCTAGACAAGTATTAATTATATGTCTAACATAAGGTACTATAAATGGGCAACATAACTTAATGATGTCAATATTTAAATTGTCGTAACCAAAAGCTTTAGACTTAATGCCCATTATTATGTTGGTAATGTCATCATCTAGAATAAAATTAAAGTGAAAATCATCAGAGATATTGCCCTTTTCAATCTAATAGTTCATTACTAGGGGGCAACTTAATTGCAGAGTTGGTAAAATAAGTATTTAAGTCGTTTACTGATTGTAAATGTGCAGGGATTTCAGTATGGTTACTTTTGGATATATTTAGTTTCTTAAGCTCTTTCCATTTTTCTTTATTGCTGCAGTTTTGAAATTTGTGATTGAGGTACGCACGTTTTTCAGCATTTAGTGCCGTATTCGTATAATTTCGCAACTGTTTGTAGTATTCCCAATGTTGAGGCAGTTTTGTGTGACGAAATTTATTTAATGCTTTATTTCTTAACTTTTGCATAATTTTGATAGTTGTGGTTATCCAAGGGGCGTAACAATTCCGCTTGACCTTAACTGTTTTTAATGGAGCATGCATGTTTAAAGTTTGAATTATATATCTATGCAAGATATTTATTTTCTCATTAATGTCATCTGTTGTATAAATGTGATACCATTCAAGAGTCTAGCTGAAATTAATTGTACACAATTTGATTCAAAGGTCTATATCTAATTTTAGGAATGTCTAGTGATTCCGAATTAAGAGCAATATTACAGTTAATCCCTGCATGATCAGCAATAAAATCCATGCTCACCCACTCTGTGCATATATCAACATCAAAATTTGTAATAAACAAATCAAGGAGAGATAGACCACGAGTAGGTACTTTTATTAGTTGTATAAGGTTAAACATCCCTAATATATCAGTAAATTGTATCGTTAATGCGTTATCCAAGTCCAACATGTTAATATTAAAATCACCAACACAAATAATATGATCATACTGTGAGAAAATGTTTTCAAACATATCCTGTACATGATTAATGAATTGTACACTATTACACTTTGGAGGTTTATATAAAGTACCTATAGCAATGTTGTAGTTGGCAGAAGCTACCTTTATCCGTATATATTAAATAATTTCATTGCTATCAGACATGATGAATGTATATTTAGGTAATATTACTCTTTACATACAAACCAACACCGCCTCCTCTAGTTGGTTCATCAATACGCACAAGATTGTAACCAGGCAAACCTACCATATCATTACTAATTTGATTATTAAGCCACGTTTCTGTTACTCCAATAACAGTCCACATCATTGATATAGCTCTGAAAATCTACGAAATGGGGAACTAACGAACGTACATTGACATGTGTGTAGGGTGTTTTCTCTTTTGTTATTGACTATTCACAGAAACTCAATTGGTTTGGTAAATACCTTTTAATTTTGAACATATTGCATAACAATAACATAGATGCTCTCATTCTGAGCTCTCGAGATCGAATGGTCTCGCCCTTAACCCTAACACCTGCCGTTCGGCAGTACCGGGGGAGAGCGGGAAAAATGGAAAACAAAACATATTGGGGATTGGCGTGAACATGCCGCCCCCTTTGAAGGCACATGCCCTTCAACACAACAAGCAATAAATTTTTACATATAAAAATAACAATTATAACAAAACTTAATCTAATACCGAAACAAGATCATAAGGCTTGATTATTAGAGTTCAAGTAATTTGCCCCAATTGCAACATAATAATGGTGAGGTATATTGTTCATTATTCTCGTACGTTCGCACTTAATCATGAATCGGTAGAACACACACACGTCCAGCTGCACGCTTATATACTCCAGAAGACGTTCTAACGCTGATCACTCTGACAATTCCGTCGGCTCCAGGATGTACATCAACGATACGGCCCATTGGCCAATTCAACGGGGCTGTATTTTCCTGGCATAACACTACTAACATGCCGACTTTCAACTGCCTTATAGGTAGACGCCATTTGCATCTTTGCTGTAGCGTAGACAGATACTCTCTGGTCCATCTTTGCCAGAAATGTTGAACCATCTGTTGCAACTGTAGATACCTGGACAATCTACCAGAATTTATCTCCTTGACGTCCCGTTGCGGTATGGCAGTGAGGGCATCGCCAATTAAAAAGTGTCCGGGGGTTAATGGGGACAAATCAGAGGGATCGTCTGACATTGCCGATAAAGGACGGGAATTCATGATACTTTCTATCTGCGTAAGCACTGTGTACATAGCTTCGTAGGTCAGACTAGCATTACCCACGATTCGACCTAGGTGATACTTTGCACTTTTGACGGCCGCTTCCCAAATGCCACCAAAATGCGGTGACCTAGCGGGTGAGAAGCGCCATTCAATATTATTTAAATTTAAAAACTGGACGACATTTTGATCATTTTCAATATTTTTTATAATTTGTTTAAGTTCATTGCTGGCGCCAACGAAGTTGGTGCCGTTGTCGGACCATATCGTTTTACATAAACCTCGTCGAGCTACAAATCTTTTAAGGCCATTCAGAAAAGCCTCTGTTGAAAGATCTTCTACCAACTCAAAATGTACTGCCTTTGACCAGAGACAGATAAAAATACACAAATAGCACTTTACGAGCTTTCTATTTTTCAACCTACCATCCTTAACCATGAATGGACCGGCAAGATCGGTGCCTGTGTTTAAGAATGGCCGACAAGGTATGACACGCTCAGGAGGCAAATCTCCCATAAGCGGGTCTGAGGTTAGTGGTCTATTTTTAAAACAAGTGACTCATGATCGAGTAATTTTGCGAACGTTACTTTTGCCTTTTAGTGGCCAATACTTTCGTCTAACAGCATCTAACGTAGCTGACGGGCCAGCGTGAAAATGTCTTAAATGCTCATAGGAAATGACTAGGTTTGTAAACGGATGGTTACTAGGCAAAACAATTGGGAATTTTTGATTTGAATTAACATTAGATTTATTAATTCGACCTCCGACACGAATTATATTTTCCTGATCCAAAAACGGATTCAACGACAAAAGTTTGCTTTTGGAGCTTAGAGGTTTTTTGGATTTTAGTCGCTCCAAGTCATGCGAAAATGTAACAGTTTGAACTGTTTTTATTAAAACATTTAACGAATAATTCAACTCTGTAATCGTGAGACTAGACATATTTCGGAGAATCTTAGTTTTCTGGCAATTTTGTTTAAATCTTATGCAAAATGTAACTACTCTATGAAGTTTGGTCAACGACGAATATCTTGTGAACAAGTTGTCACAATCGGGAATCACCAAGTGTGAAAATTCTGAGTTATTTTTTACTTCAGGTAATTCTAATGGCACATTTATTTTACTAACTGGCCAGCTTTCCTTATTTTCGACTATCCAGTGCGGCCCTGACCACCACATATTGCAGTTCAACAATTGGTCAGGATCTAAGCCGCGGGATATTAGATCGGCGGGGTTGTCTTGTGACCTAACATGTCTCCAGGACCTCACCTCAGTTAAACGCTGTATTTCAGCAATTCTGTTTGCCACGAAAACCTTCAATATAGTGGGCTCTGAGGCTATCCAACCTAGGACTATACTGGAATCGCACCATAAAAATGTCTCATCAACTGAAATATTTAGCGCCTTTTGAGTTTTGGCTGTAAGTTCTGCAAGCAAAACAGCTCCGCATAGCTCTAGACGCGGTAACGAAATTACTTTTAGAGGTGCCACGCGAGATTTTGCACAAATTAGCCTGCATGAAATATTACCCAAGGTGTCGGTGGCCCTTAAATACAAACAACAACCATACGAGGATTGGGACGCGTCACTAAAACCATGATATTCTAGAGATATAGCGTTTTTTATCATTATTTGTCTGGGAACTTCTAACTCACATAACCTTGACATTTGGTTTCGAAACTTTACAAACTCGGTATGGAGGCTAAGAGGAATTGTCTCGTCCCACTGAACCCCTAGCTGCCATAATTTTTGTAGCATACGTTTGGCCCTTATGACCGCAGGACCTACCAGCCCCAAGGGGTCGAAAATTTGGGCAATTGTAGATAAAATGATTCGCTTTGTTACACGGCTTTGGTTAATATTGAGATTTATTGTAAAACGGAAGACATCTTCAATCGAGTTCCAAATCAAACCCAACGTTTTTACGCAAGCGTTATCAGTTATCACATATTGTTCCACATTGTTTGATAAATCGATGTCATTTTCGATAATTTTTGCGTCATTCGAAACCCACTTACGTAACGTGAAACCTCCACTACTTAAAATTTTACTTATTTCCGTTTTCAGCCTAATCGCGTCATCGAGTGTCTCCGCGCCCGTAATTAAGTCGTCCACATAGAAATCTTTGCTTATTATGTTACTCGCGACGGTATATTTTTCTCTGTGTTCTAATGATAGTTGAAATAAAACTCTAATCGACAAGAAAGACGCAGGAGCTGTTCCGTAACTCACTGTATTTAATTTATAGTGCTCTAATACTTTATCGGGATCATTTCGCCATAGGATACGTTGTAAGTCCCGTTGCGACTCCTCAATTAATACCTGCCTATACATTTTTTCAGCGTCCGCGATCATTGCGTAATTATGCGTTCTAAATCGCAACAAGATTTCGAAAAGATCGTCCTGTATAACGGGACCCACCAATAAAATGTCATTCAAAGAATATCCCGAACTACTCTTACAAGACGCGTCGAATACGACCCTGAGTTTTGTAGTTAGACTAGACTCTTTAAGTACACCGTGGTGCGGTAGATAGTAAACGCCCACTTGTTTATTTATTTCTTCCAAATTAGTTATTTTGCTCATGTGTCCTAGCTCTATATATTCGGACATAAAATCATTATATTTTTGTTTCAGTTCATTGTTGTTTTTGAATCTTTGTTCAAGCGATAAAAATCTTTTCGTTGCTATTTCCCGAGAATTACCCAATTTTTCTACAGGCTCTTTTAGTGGTAGCGAGACGACAAACCTGCCAGTTTCCGTGCGTCGAAAGGTTTCCAAAAAATGTTTTTCACAATCGTGATCCGATATGCCTAATTTTCGATCTGTACTTTCGCAATGTTCGATTTTCCAAAAATTTTCCAATGAATTAAGAATTTTATCATCACCATCAATAGCCAAATTACACGACGTGTACGAAATATTTTGATTTGACGCCATAGGACCGGAGATAATCCAACCCAGGTGGGTTTTTTGAAAAATAGGGCTGCCAGAGTTTGATTTGATTTGCCCAACGCATAACAAATCGTAAAAAATCTCCGCTCCCAATAACAAGTCAATATCTTCAGACTTGTTGAAGTCCGGATCGGCCAAAGTTATTTTATCAGGTATACTAATACCGGAACTATTAAATGTTATCAAAGGGATTTTACCTGTTATTTTTTCCAAGATTAAAAATGACAATGTTTGATTATAATTATTATGACATGATTTTAATTTAATCAAAGCCCTACTCGAAATATTAGTGGCTTGATTGTTAATTCCCATGACCGGTATATTAATTTTTTCAATAGGCAATCCTAACCTTGAGACTAACTGCTTAGTTATGAAATTTGACATACTGCCACTATCTAAAAGCGCACGACACTTCACTAGATTACCCCGGGAATCATACAGCATCACCATAGCCGTAGACAACAGAATATTCGAGTGGGACCCCGACGGAGCGCAGTGAACGGACACTGTAGGTTGTTCGGTTGTGGGGTTGTTATCTCGCGTAATTTCCTCCTCCCTATTACGAGGAGTAGGAGCGTCAAAATGCAACAAAGTATTGTGTTTTTTCTGACATTTGCGGCACGGTTCCGCTTTACAATTTGCACTGGTATGTCCTTGGCGCAGGCAATTTAAACACGCCCTTAACTCTTTAGCTTCAATAAATCTGGCTTTAGTAGTTAATTTTAGAAAGTTTTCGCAATAATAAATAGCATGACTCTCGTGACAAAAGATACACCTTTGACCTCCGCCACTGGCGGTATGCAAGGAGTAAGACCGATCGTCGCTTTGCCGACCAGACGATTTTTGAAAGTGCTTTCTATTACCGGAAAATTTATCTTGTGTGACCACAGTTTTGGTCGGATTTAACGTTTCTAATAGCTCACACCGTTTTAAAGAAGTCATTGAATTCGGAAATTTTGGGTTTAGTTTTATTTCTAACGGAGAGCTCCTCCCATTCTTTTTTAGATGCAGCATCCAATTTTGTGCTAATCAAATATATCAAAAGACTGTCCCACTGATCAGTCGGTTCCTTTAAATTTGTGAGGGCTCTTATGTTTTTGAAATATTCATCAACAAGTTTACGAAAGGATTTTGGACAATCCTTGCTGACTGGCAACTCAAACAGTGCCTTTATATGCGTATGGCTAATAAGTCTTTCATTTTCAAATCGTTCGGCCAACAAATTCCAGGCAGTTGTATAATTTAAGTTATTTACCGGCAATGAATGCAAAAGATCCGCCGCTTGACCGCGAAGTACGGACTTTAGGTAAACAAATTTTTGTACGTTCGATAACGCTTGATTATTATGAACCAGTACTTGAAAGGTTTCGGAAAATGTACTCCAATCTTCGTACTTACCGGAAAATTCCGGTAAACTTATTGAAGGTAGCTTAACTGCGCTGTCCGCGAACGTCGAGACTGTACCGCTCACCCCCACCGACTGCGTAGGAGTAATATCAGAAGTAATATGTCCCGCTTGAGAGTTGGCGCAGGTACCGCTACCGTTAATACTGGAAGACTCGGCAATCAAGTCTTTGGCTTGACACACTACCTCAAAATAACTATTTTCAAATTCTTCCCGATAATAACTGTGTTCAACAAGATTTAAAATTTCTAATCGCGATTGAATAGTTTCAAATTCTGACCAGATAGCTTCAATTTTATCTAACCGAATAGCAATAATCGTGACGCTATGAGATTCAATATTAAATTCGCTCAAAAATCTCGAAAAACGAGTAAGCGACCCTTTAAGTTGGCCTCTGCGGGCAACTAACTCTGTAACTTCACTGACTGTTCGATCTGCCGGTTCCGTCATGTTTTATACTTATTATGGGTAACGACACAACAATACAATTTTTGAACTTTTTTACAAATAATTACGAAATCAAATACCTACAATAAGGTTAAAAAATATGGGATTCTATTATGAATTAAGCTCTCAATGGTGTATTTTTAAACGATATATCTGTTGAAGAACCAAAATCAATAAAGTGGCATTCGTGTAACAACTATTTAATGCCGATGTTTATTATATTTCACAAACTATACCAAAATGTACGACAACGCTACAACTCTCCGCCAGCAATGATAGAAAAACAATTTACCCAATGTAATCAAACATACCACAATAATATAGATACCAATACCTATAACCTGATAGCAAAAATAAACCCAATGTTTATGTTTTATTACGACAAATTTAGTATCATAAAACGAGAATTTAACTGAATACTGTGCCCCAATACTTGGATGGACCGACAAAGTGCAAAATAGCTTTATTTAATTACGACAAATGTGTTTACAAAAAAACTATATATGTTCATTGAATTATGTCTGTATGCCTCCAAATAGGCGCGAGAATGACTTCAATATTCTAACAATACAAATTTAAATTTATTTTGAGCCCAGTCTGACCGTGTACACACTGCCCACGTAACCAGAACGAGGCATGGGGTAAATATATCTAGGAAACAAGTTAGAAAAGGATGGACTTACAATTTTGGCGGCTTTTTGTGTAAAACGTCGTTTTTTCGCTGCTTTTTTCTTAACTAGTTCTTCCACATATCCGGTTCTGATAGGACCATTTTTTGTAGGGTGTTTTCTCTTTTGTTATTGACTATTCACAGAAACTCAATTGGTTTGGTAAATACCTTTTAATTTTGAACATATTGCATAACAATAACATAGATGCTCTCACTCTGAGCTCTCGAGATCGAATGGTCTCGCCCTTAACCCTAACACCTGCCGTTCGCCAGTACCGGGGGAGAGCGGGAAAAATGGAAAACAAAACATATTGGGGATTGGCGTGAACAATGTGCTACTGTGAGCATCTTTAAAATTTATAAATAAGCGCAAAAAAAATAAAAGAAATACAATACAATATAAATATGGTTACATAGAAGTGTAAAATAATCAACTGCCGCTAAGTTATTTCTGGGAATTATTCCTAGTTTTAGGGCCCTGGTTCCTATTACTAGGTTTGTTTTGAAAGTTTCCAGATTTAGTATGACTTAGCGTACCAGGCGAACTAGAAGTATAACTTGTTGCACTAGCACTTTGAGACGCGCTACTGGCTAAATCCTTAAAAGTGGGTAGAATAGTTGGTTTCAGTGTAGAATTTTGTTTGTTTGAAGAAGGTGTGGGAGGAGCGCTAGCTGGTTTTTGTTCCTGTTGGTTATCCAAATCCTCAACAGCGAGAAGATCCTCGGCTAGGTAAAATTTATCGTCTACAAACAATTTGTTGTTCTTGATGAAACAATTTTTGTGTTTGTCTTGTTTGGCTAAAAGTAGATGCTTTCTTAGAATACTAGATTCGTATCTCTGTTTGGATGTTAGATCTTGGGAGATACTTATATTTTTACCCTTTAATTTATAACAATTTTTCAATAATTCACGCTTTTTCCAAGAACAAACAAAATCAATTTTTAATGGACTATTATTATTTTTACTCAACGAGTAAAAATCGTTAATTTCATGTGGAGTTACTTCTTCTTCCAGTAGCAGTTTGATTTGCGAACAGATGTATTGTATATTATAGTTCTAATGTTCTGTTTGTTTTCACGTTTTAAATTCTCAACCTCTTATTGCTTAAGCTCTTGGTTCTATTTTTGTAATTCAATAGTTTCAGTTTGCACTGTTTGTATTTTTAACAAAAACCTAGCTTCAGATGCCTCTATTGAGTTTTTTAGTTCATTTTTACTTTTGATAATTTCTTCTAAAATCTCCTTCAGTGAAATGGATTCCCCAGTGTTCATCATTTTTGCTGTGGTTGTTTTCACTTTGACGTTTGTGCTTTGTTTTATATATTATTCATAATTTGATTCAATATTTAAATACCAGGTATACTTATTCACAACTAACTAAATATATATTTATACGACTGAAGGAATAAGTCACCAACCTTCTTCGTAAAAAGACACAAAACAATGGAGAATATGGAATATTTAGTACATGAATTATTGATTTGATATCTAAAACTTGGAGTTAGTACTTGCCAACATTCACAGGGTAGACTTATACTGTATATAACTAAGTACCTACACTATTTTATATAAATTAAAATTACTTACAAACACACGATAAACAAATTTATTTGCGGAGCTGTGTAAATAATATGTTGTCCCAATTATATTTAAAAACGTGGTTCATACAAAAAACAACATCCTGTATTTTACTGTAATAATAAAAAAACAATAATAAAGGAAAGCAATAAAACGGTATTGTTAATGCCGGTAAATATATTTATATATCAAGTTTCTTCAACGTAAAACTCCATAAAGCTGAAAAAATATATGAAAGAACAAAAAAAATAAAAAAAACGGTATCGATATATCTGGTACTGGAACACTAAAGAAAATAATACGGAACACTACTAGGTACTAAGAAAGCAAAATTAACAATGGAATATATGCATTTAAGCGAAACTACTTACCATTCACATGAATGCACTTAGGAAAAATTTAGGAGAAACCCAAATAAAATTGAATTTTAACAAGATAGGTAGGTACTATATTTTATACATTTTTGTCACAAAGACAAAATCTCTGCTTGCTTCTCTTTAAATATAAAACACGAAATCATGTGAATGATTATGCACCTACGTCGCATATCTGTATCAAGCTCATCCGCTTGGACTAGGAAAGTAATTTAAATTCCGTTAGTGGATTCTCAATCCATTTTTACTAAAATTAAAAGCAGCCTTTCATCGACGATAAATATATTCAAACTCGATACATCTCTCAGCGCTGGGTATGAGAAAGGACTGGCTATTCGCCGCCCATACGATAGTTTAGTAATAGTTAAATATGAGGAAAGTGAACGAAATTAACTGGTTAACATTTTATCGTTTTTTAGCTCCTGTAATAAAAACTCAAAAGGAAAGACCATTATATAAAGTTCACCATATCTTTTACTTATACTCTATAGGTAATAATCAGTCAGTGTAACTGGTCAATTCACCAAAACCCTATTTTTCACATTTTGAAAAACGCCAGTGTACTCAGAAAAACTATATCATTACCTCCAAATGAAACGTGTCATATTTACATTTGTATATATTTTCAAAATTCTTTTGCAAAATTTCCCATAGTTGAACCATGGTTTGTTTGGTTATATGCCAATGTTCATATATCTACCAAACTGTTTTTAAAAATTACCTACAGAAAAACTTTGTTCATGAATTACTTATTTCGTTTAAAATATGTTATTTGATATCATCAATTTTTAAAAAGATAATGTAACCAATAAATAGTATGTAAAAGAGATTAGATCAACTAGAAAGAGATGACACTCTTCGGTAATTAACAACAAATATATTTTTTTATTATAATATGTAAATATATAAATATTGTAGAAATGTTATCTTAAATAAAATTACATATCCAATTTTGTTTTAATTTCTTGTTTTCCCAGTGCAATAATTGTATTTTTAGTGTAAGCTTTCGGTTTCGAACGAACTTATACAAAGTGTAACAGCCAAATGGAATACATTCATCACTTCAATTACTTTTTATAAAAGCAGGGCCGCCACTACTATGTGTGCAAAGTATACAGCGCACAGGGGCGCCCATAAGAAGTGTTAAACTAATATATTTTTTTCCTAAACATGGAAACAAATGAATGTAAATCAAGTAATAATCATCTTTTCTATTAAAGTACATACTTCGAAGTGTGTAAAACTTCACTTCATACAATAGTACGCGAAGGAGAAATTCAAATTTGTATGTAGTTATACTCACATAAAAATATATAATAAATGAATATTAGCTGTGAGAGACAAAAATGTGTTCGTGTATTGAATCTGATATTCAAACTGACATGCTCGGTGGATATGGCATGACAGGTGGCTGACAAATTTAAAATTTTTGAAAGTGGTATATGTTGTTGGATTTGGAGATATTTTTGAAACATTATGGAGAAAGGAAAATCGAAGAGACTGAGATTCGGTTATAATGATGATATTTTTTAACTCAGGGAGATAATTGACCACAATTCTCTCTTGAGAATCTGAAGTGCCACTTTATATCTTCATCTGCATAATTGTTCAAATCAAAGTTGCGTGCAGCACCATTAACTTCAACTCGATTGATAATAATTAAGGTTATTGAGAATTACCCATTCAATATCTTCATCTTCTCCTCCACCCAGAATTACAGCCTCGACTACTTCTTCCATCGAATACAAAAACAATATCAAACGGTTCAAACGTAACATCAACTAACCAACAGCTCAAATCTCAAAAAGATTTGTATAATTTAAATTTAGGTTATGTTTTATGTTAGTAATTGAATAACGAACGTCGGTATCGAATAAGGACAACTGACGATACTTGCAATATCTCTGTAGTTAATCAATCACAAAATAACGCCGGTCACTATTAAAATAAAGTCGCCTTTAATACTGCCAGGCGTTATTGCAATATATCTCTATTACTTTTATTAAAAAATGAGTAGCAAGGAATTTTTTTATTTTGAATATTTTATTTTTTTAGTTAATGTTTTTCATTTGGCTTTTCTTCGTATCTATTGTTTATTCAAGTCAAAAAGTACTGTCGGTTTTTTTGTAATTAGTGATTTTGTTCGTATAAGTAGAACCAATGATAATATCCCGACCTAAATGATCAGTCTTAACGATTAATTTATTATAGTCTAAGCACTCACACTTGTAAGATTATAACATATTGAACAATTCACGAAGATGATGGCGTACCTACAGAACTTACGTGATAAGATTTTTCAAAGTATAATACTAGCGAATTTAAATTCGTTTTTAGACTAAAAATGCAGATCGAACTATGTATGTATGTATAATGGGGTGACATTCACTGAGACCTAAAAGATCTATTGATTAAACCTCAGTCTAGCGAACAAGTAATGTGGTGTAGAAAGAAATATTCTACTTTTATTATACTAAGCACTGGTACGCTCAAAAATAGACTACGCGAAAACTTTTATACACAGTTTCATAAAACCAAACAAAAATCGAAAACTGTTAGACATATCTATAGGGGAGTGTTAGGAATATTTGTGTCATTTAAAAAATAGTTATCGATATTTTTGATAGAAGTCAAAATAATAGTGTTAAACTATTATTAAAATGCTTTACAAATTAAAAAATTAATTTCCAAAGGATAGACCGTTCACTAGGAAGCAACATCTACTTCTCGTTTATTTTCTTTCATACTGTATAAAAAATTGAAAATGTTTATCTAGGATATCATTGAACTATCTTACAGTGACCGATGTAGGAGATTGGAAATAAATAATTTTCATTTATGACGAGAATAATGGAGTTTATTAATATCAGTAAAACATCAACAGCCTTATTCAATATTCATAGTCACAGCGTTAGTGCCTATTATGTATACTCTACTAACAAGTAGCCACTAACATGTTGCAATGTGTCATATTCATAGTCAGTACTTAAGTGGCTACTTTAGTTAGCATAAAAAATTGTAAATTGGTGAAATGAGATCCAAACCAGATAAATATTAACGAAGAATTAGTTCAGGTACAAGCAGCGGAAATGGTGAAATATCGGAATCCAAAAGTGTATTTGGAACGACAAAATCGTTTAGAGAATATGTATTATTCAATTTATTCAAGGGTGGCAACGTGGCAATTAAATAAGAATACAGTCGGCAGAAGCAAACAAACTCTAATATTTAATTCTGCGTACCACACTGAAGCCATGTGCGTTACCCTGGGAACGAGATGTTTCAATAAAAAAAGACACTTTGTGTCAAAACCATAGGCGTGCCTACAGGAGGGGCAGGGTGGCCCATGGCCCACCCCAATTCCTCAAAATATCAATCTATTAAAAACATTTTATAATTTTTAAATTTTAACGTTCACTTTAATTGAAAATAAATTTAAAATAAAAAAAGAATTGCTTGCCGAACAGAGTGTAATAAAATTTGATTATTCTATTCCTAAAGGAGTTAATCTTGATGATTGGATGGCTTGGATCCTTTCCTCAGACAACTACAAAATATACACTAGCTTTTTCACGCTTTTAAAAATGTTTGCTGTCATACCAGTTAATAGTTACTCTTGTGAACGTTCGTTCTCAAAAATGGTTCAAGTTAAATCAATACTGAGGAGTACCATGTCTCAACAGAGACTTGATTCAGTTCTCTTTTTATTCATTGACCAAGAGAAAACGGTGAATGTGAATTATAACAATGTAGGTAATAGACGAGTTTAAAGTGTTATCCGAAGCACCCAGCAAACACAAATGTATATTAGGGTGGCCCAAAAAAACACTCCTCCACCAAAGGACAGGTAAAAAAAAAAATTTTAAAAGGTCGCTCCGAATTTTTAAAAAATTCCAAAATCGCCGAAAATTGTTTTTTTTTTGTTTTAATTTTTTTTTTCGTCATGTCATCTTTTTCAGTGTAAAATAATATAAGGATTCTGAAATTTTCGAGTAAAAATTAAAAAGTATCTAAAGGTCGCTCCGAATTTTTATAAATTTTCAAGGTAAATACTTTATATCTTTTTGAGCTACCTCTAAACATGAATATTATCGACCTTTGATAATAAAATTTTTACTTGAAAATTTCAGAATCCTTATATTATTTTACACTAAAAAAGATGACATGACGAGAAAAAAAAATTAAAACAAAAAAAAATCCAATTTTCTTCGATTTTGGAATTTTTTAAAAATTCGGAGCGACCTTTTAAAAAATTTTTTTTGACCTGTCCTTTGGTGGAGGCTCTTAATAGTTATTTGTATGCTTAGGCCGCGAAATACCTTTTTAACGTACCGAAAGAACAGTTATCGCCGAGGCCGTTTGCGGCCGAGGCAAGATAATCTTGAGGTCGTTAAAAAGTTTCGCGGCCATGGCATACACACTATTTTTCGTGCAATCGTTAAAATTATTAAACTAGATCATTGTAAATAAATATATCATTGCTTTAAAATCAACAGCAGTTTAATTTATTTAACAATGTGTGCTATGGAAATGATATGTTTCAATATATACAAAATATTTTGACAGTTCTTGCTTCAATTCTGGAGTAAATATAAGTAATAATACAAACTGTACAATTAATATTTATCCTAAATAATATAAGTACTTATGTATTTGTTAGTATTCAATAAAAAATCATCCATGTCGTAGTATTTTAGAAATGTCAAATTTGGAAGTGATATTCAAATTTGGAAGTGACGTTTGGTTTCGCAGCCGTTGCTATGGGTAACCTAACCTAACCGAAATTGAATTTCGCGGACTGTGTTGAGAATGCGAAATCCTGACTTCGCGTCCGATTGCACGAAAAACATAGTAAACTAACATATTTTCACGCAAGACTCGAAAAAACAAAATATTTTGTTTTTTTGGGCCACCCTAATGTATATATTACATGAAAATATATTATTAACACAAAACAAAATATTACAACATTAAATAAATATCAACAAACTATTACGCTATATTAAATATAATCCGTGTTGGTTCTTGTTTATCATTTCACCGAACCACTGAGTATAGCACGAAGCTACATCACTACTGGTGTGACTTTAGGGCGATTCGGGTGGCGCCATCTTACCAGCAGAGACTCAAACGGTAGGCTGGGCCTCAACATGAATACGGTGCTGTAGATAGGGTTGGATATCCTCATAGTGGTCGTTCTGCTACAATATATATTTATTACGTCTTAAGAAGAAGAAAATTATGACCTTTAAATTGTAACACCCGCACTACCCACAACCTGCCCAACTATTAATAATTAAAAAGTTGATCTGTGAGTACAATAGTTTATACCTATAGTCTTATAAAAATACAGGTAGGTATAATAAACGGATATTAACTCTGAGTTTTTTTTTAAATCATCGATTGAAAGATATAGAATGAATTCATAAAGTACATACCTAATAATTATTAGTAAATAATTATTGGGTACTGCAAAATAATAGAAAGTAGGTATGTACCTATAAGTTGGCTGTGAGTAAATGACATTTCTTCGTGCATTGAATCTGACATTTGAAATTTAAATTGAGATCTTCCGACTATATCTAGGGTAAGCAAAATTATTTTAATAGGAATCAATAAAAGCGTTATATTTACTTCTGAAGGAAATTAATTAAACTTCTATTTTTTGATAAAATTTTCGGTAGTAGAAAAAATATTGTATGCAATTCGTTTGTAAAGTCCCTTTTTTTACTAATGTGATCGTCGATATTCACATTCGTCAAAAAGGGGCTACTTTACACACTTGCTGCATAAATAACTATTTTGTCTGTGTGCTTGTGTTTAGAGGATTGAAGAACACATTATGTAAGTACTATTATATTATTATTATCAGAGACATGTCTTTGTTACTATTTTGAACAGGCACGCACGTGGATAAGGCTGAGTAAGCAGAGACTCCAGAGGGGTGAAGGTGAAAAACAAGGGATAGTGTTAGTTTTCTATTATTTTTTATATTTTGTTATCATTTAGTTTTTGAATATTTTTAGTTTTTGTTTTGCAATATTTTTGTTACAGTATTGTATTGTGAATGTTAATTATGATAATAAAATAAATGTACTTATCAGTGGCGTAACTAAGGGCCCGCAGTTGCGGGTGGGCCCCGGGGACACCAAGCGCCAACGTAACGAAAAAGTACTAAACTAAAATCTCATTATTTTACAGACCAAACCCTCAATATTTTAAATTTCAGTTATTTTCAATTATTAGGTACTATATTTGCTAAGACGCAGTAAATGGTAGTATGGCAGCACCTACTTCCTCTACGAGATATTATTATTATGAGTTACGCATAACCCATCTATCGCCGTGGCAGCCGTCGTGGTTTGTCGTCTAAAGAGATGCTAATACAAATTCACCTCTTTTAGGTTTTTTTGAAGAAATTTTTAGTTTATTTCATACTTTAGAGATACATATTACAAACATGTGGCTCGCACATTCATTTTTATCTTTATAGTTGACCTTGTCCTGTTGTAAAAAATGGTTTCTCGTCCCTTGTGTAGGCAAAGCGCTTCAGGTTTTGTTGATCAGTGATCTGCAATGTAGTTCCTGGTCTATAAAATCAGCTGTATTGTTAATTTGTCTTAGTTATTTTTATATAGTTTATATCTTTTGTGAAAAAAAATATAATTTTGTTAATATTGAACATAATGGAATACTGACTAAGTAAGTCAGGGGTCTCACAGTTTATTTGAAAGTAGATATTTGATATAAGTATTTATTGTTTTTCCTTAGTTTTGTTTGCAATCGAAACATACTTTATATTCAGTATATTAAGTGTGTGATTATAATAATTAAGAGTAGGTAATATAGAATATATATTTCAAAGCCAAAATTTATTTATAGGTAAAAATGCAAGCAGGCCAAGAAAAAAAAAAGATACGAAAGTGGTGCATATAAACGGAGGAATCAAGAACATGAGAAACAAAGAAGAGATGAACAATTAACAAAAATACCAAAATTAACTAGTTTTTTTTACAGACATAAGATACAAAAGATACTTTTTGGGTTCCACCAAGTCACAAGTTAGACTAAAGGCATTGGGGTTACTCTCCATAGAAGCTATGGAAGCTAGTAAAATGAACGTATCTGAATTAGTTCAGGCATTTGCCAACCACAAGACCCGTAAAAGAGAAATCTAGGTATTTATCTTTTCTTTCTTTTTTTAATATTTTCTTGTTCAGTGATGTAAAGTATTACCTAATTTGATTTGAATTACCCCTTGTCATTGCTTTGTTTCTTTTTAAAATTGTGTTATCATGACAATACAATGGTAAAAAGAGACAAAAGTAATAATTAAAGGTTTTGCATAGGTATACTATTTCTATGCATAATATGATGTTTTGTTTGTTTATCTCAATATATAAATATGTACTCGTATTATGTTAGATTTTTCTACTTTTGTTTGGTTTTTCCAATACATGAATGTACCTCATTTTGTGATATTTTTTTATTTTTATTAAGTAGGTATGTGTTTGGAATGTACACATTATTTATTTTCCTATATGTTCCTTATTGTTTCATTTTCTAAATTATATACTTATGTATGTCTTTTGGGTTATTATTTTTAGATAAAAACGCTGGTTCATTTGACTACCCCTTACCCTTTACTTGTAAATACATACCTATACTTATTTGTTCATTTATATGATGGGCCCCGGTAAAATCCTTGCAGGGGGGGGCCCGGATTTGAAGTTACGCTACTGGTACTCATGTGCATTCATTTGCTGTTTCTTTTTAGTAACTAAGAAAACATCCACCAGCTACTAAATATTCCAAATATAGACAAATATCATTTACAATATATATATATATATATATATATATAGGTATGAAGGGTATGTTGTCGCCTCCAAAGTAGATACTGAAGAAACGTTGTCACCTCATATATAACGTTGTCGCCTCCGATTTCGGAGGCGACAACGTTTTCCCATATTTTCATCGGTTTTGTACTCAGATACCATCTAGGGCCCCAAAAACGAAAATTTTGTCGGAGGTCAAAAAGTACTCTCAGTACCTCCAAAAACCGTTTTTAGTTCCAGTATATATCACTGGCGCTAGTGTTGCACAACACGTTTAAGCGAGATACGTTATTGCCTCCTATCATATAAACTCTCATGTTTGCATAACATTAGGTACTTTCCCGCCTCTGCTAAATGGCAACACTGGAGAAGAGGTGACAAGGATGCTTTTCTAGCATTTAACACTATATTTTGCGACTCGTGACCAAAGGACATGGTTGTAATATCATATCAGCTTTTAATACTCGCCTTGGATACTGTCAAATAGAAGAAGGAAGACAATTTGAACATCTCATTAAATACGATTAGTTATTTGTTCCTAATGGAAATCGAAATATTAACAAGTTACGTTACTTTATGTACACACTGTAGTAAGTTGGTACATGTAAAACTCCTAAAAATGGACCAAAATTATATTACAAAGGACGTATTTGGCGAGTTTGAAGAATTGACAGTATTCAGAACAGGAAAGTAAAATTTCAATTATTTAAGGTAATAACCAATAAATTTGAACAAATACTAGAAAAAACACACAGGAGCGGTTACAATATATTAATTTTAAAATAGATCAATAATACAGTATGAATGCACAGTAACAGAATTGTTCTAAAGTTTATGGTAAAGTTGTACATCTTTGAGGAATTGGAGTAGAGAGGTAATTTGTTTAGAGTTGTTAAGGATTTATTTGTAGTTTAGGCTTAGCTGAAACTGTTGTCTTTGGACGGTATATTTGTGACACTCGGTCAAAATGTGCTTTATGGTTAGATTAGTGTTGCAGTTGTAACAAATGGGTCTGGGGGTAGTAGACATCAGGTATGCATGGGTAAGTCTTGAATGGCCCATTCTTGCTCTTCTTATCGCAGTTAAGTCGTGCCTTGAGAGACTTGCGAAGCAACTAGGTTGGTGATGACCAATTGAGCGCTGTATTTAACGAAGGGTTGTGTCAACAGTGTCCCAATGCTGCTGCCATGTTACTATGGATTTTCTTTTGAACTGTGATCACAAATCTTTTCCAATAATTATATTGTCGGTGACGGTAATTGAAGTTGCAATTTTTGCGAGTTGGTTAGCAAGTTCGTTGCCCTCTATGTCTATATGGGAAGGTAGGTAACCAAATAAAGGTAACTGCTATTCCTTCGGCTTGATATAAGTTGGTAGAAGTCATGTACAGATTGGACAATAGGATGTTCGGTGAATATATTTTGGATGGATAATATTGAAGCAAGTGAGTGTACATATGACAACGAGCTTTTAAGGTGGAGAGATTGAAATAATGGCCTGTAGAATGCTGAATAGTTCGAATGTGTGAACGTTACAAGTTAGAGGGATTTGGGAAGATTTTATGACAATTCGTAACGTTGTTACAGCGCAGCCTACTCCTGTTTCATTTTTGGATGCATCAGTGTACAGTACCAAATCATATTTGATATTAGTTGTTATGTCAATAAAATCATTTTTAATTAATTGTTTGAGTGTTGTGTCTCATAAGGGATGTGTTAAATTTAGGAAGGTTGATAGTCCATGGAGGAGTAGAGGGAATAGGTAGGGGACTAGTTAGTTTGAGGTTAACACCGTCAAGCAGCTGTGATAAAATCAAAGGGACCGGTTTTAATAATGACGTGGTTGAGAAGTTGTGTGATGTGTTAGAAGTTGGTGTGAAAAGTAGGTAGACAGGATTGAGAGGGTTAGACTATAGGGAGGCTGCATAAGAAAGCAGAAGTTGCTGCCGTCTGATCCAAAGAGGGGGCTCATTAGCTTCACAGTAAAGGCTTTTTGCCGGACTAGATTGAAAAGCACCTAAACAGAGGCGTAGAGCTGTATTATGCACCGAGTTTAAGAGATTCAGATCAGGATTTGCGACCGAGATATATATGTGACATCCATGATCTAATTTTCATCGGATAATGGCCCTGTATATTTTAATAAGAGAGTTATTGTCTGCTCCCCAGTGATAATGCGAGAGGATTTTAATACTGTTTAGTCTTTTGCAGCAGTCGCCTTTGATTTCTCGAATATGTAAAGTAAGCTGAGAATCGAATGTTAAACCAAGTATTTTACAGTGATCACCAACGGGAAGGCGGTCATTGTTAATAAGGATAGTACGGGGTAGTGAAGGTGGTCGTCTACTAAATTTAATGATTTTGGATTTTGTTTGAGAAAAAGTTAATCCTAAGAGACTATTATTTTTACTTAAGGTGTTTATTGCTAACTGCATTAGATTAGTTGCAGTAGAAATAGTCGTTCCATGACCGTAAATAACCAAATCGTCAGCATTCAAGGCATACTTGATAGGGGAGGGAGGAGATCAGAGCAAATATCGTTTATTGCTAGATTGAATAGAGTGGCGCTTATAACCGACCCTTGGGGAACGCCATCAGTCTGGCTGTAGGTTGACGAGAAAATTCCATTAGTGAAGACTTTGTATGTCCTTGAAGTTAGGAAATTCCGAATAAAATGAAATATGTGTCCGGAGATATTAAGTAAAGTTAGTTAATTTAGAATTGCCTGTCTGCTAACAGAATCAAATGCACCGTTGGTATCCAACCAGAGATATGGGATTGGAGAAGAACCAGATTGTCTTAGGTCGATCTATTTTTTCGGAATCCCGACTTTTCATTCGGGATTAAATTATGATTATAGAGAAACCATTGAAGCCGCTTATTAACCATCTTTTCTAATGGTGCAGGTAAGTGATATTGGACGGAAAGAATTCGGAGAGGTAACAGCTTGTTCAGGCTTTTTAATAGGAATTATCGTAGAAGTACGACATTGGTTGGGGAATTGGTTGGTGGTCCATATTAAATTGTAAATTTCTAGAATCTTGTGTAAACCTATACTGGAGAGTTTTTTAAGAAATATATACGGGATGTCATCAGGACCGGAGGCAGTATTTTTGCAGCTATTAAGAGCTGAGGTAAGCTCGAAGAAGGAGAATAAGCAGTCAAGAGAGGTAATATCTTGCGATAAAGTCATAGAGCATGGATGGGGAGCTTTATCTATAGAGGGAGGTGTGAAATTAACTTTACATTTGAATTTTAATTCCAAGCTTTTTGCCAGAATGTTGCTGATTTCCTCATTTTCGCTTACTAATGTATTGTTGTAGGAAAGAAAGGGAATTTTTAAGTTGGAAATAGAAGATTTAATATTTAATAAAAATGAGAAATTTTGATTAAATATTTATTTAACATAAATCAATTTTTAAAAAAGAAAAATAATAAGAATAATAATGAATTTGGAAAGTTGAAGTTTGTAATGTTTAATTAA
Organism: Lochmaea capreae; assembly: GCA_949126875.1. Taxonomy (NCBI): domain Eukaryota; kingdom Metazoa; phylum Arthropoda; class Insecta; order Coleoptera; family Chrysomelidae; genus Lochmaea; species Lochmaea capreae. The sequence continues at coordinate 7,437,803 of OX421404.1, read as the reverse complement.
ATTGTTGAAATAAATATTTGAAAATGAATTGAACTAAAAAATGATTTAAATATTGAACCCAAATACCTGAGATTAGAGTTTTGTAATAAATTAATAATTAAAATCAAATAAATAATAAAAATTATAAATAATTATATAAAAATTAATAAAACAAAAGTTAAATATCATAAACTAATAGAGCAATTATATAAAATCAATAAAAAATGGCGCCCAAGGTGGGGCTAAGTAGAATTTAGATTTAGTTGAGAATTAATTATTTATATAACGTATGTGAAATTTCGAAACAGTGACAATTACAAAACATTAATTTTTTCAGAATTAATCATAGAAACAGTTTTTGTAGAAGAAGATAATTATTATTATTAACTGATATCTCAAATATAAATCATAATGAATACCAGGTATAAATGTTTAATGGATAGTTCTAAAGATATGAGTGAGGAAAGTGATGAGAATGTATTAAAGTAGAATATATGCAAGAAAAGGACAAGTAGTAGGAACAAATGGAAAATTACAAAAAACGACATTAGGGAGATGGTAGAAAGAACGAAAGTGGAAGAATCAAGACAGACGAGCAAATAAGTTAATATAATAGATATGTTGAATATGTTGATGAAAAATATGAAACAAGGACAAGATGAATTAAAAACAAAATGGAACAAGGACAAACCAAGACAGAAAAGAAATTACAAGAAATGGAGAAGACATTTAAAAAGATATTTGAAGAGGTACAGAATAGGTTGGAGAGAAATATGGAATTACAAATTATGAAAAACTGTTAACAAATTAGAGAAGAACTTGTTAAAGATCAAGAGAAATTTAAGATAGAAGTAATAGAAGAGATGGGTAAGGAAGTGATTCAAAGACACGAAGAAATCCAAAAGCAGATAAAAAGAATTAAAAATGGAAAACTGACAGGGAATGAGAGAATTAAATAAAATATATGAAGGAATTATCAACAAAATTCATAAGCAAACAGAGGAAAACATTATAAAATATCAGCAATCAATAGAAAGTATGGTGCAAAATATAAAACAGCAATTCCAGGAACAGGATAATAAAATGAAAATAATGGAACAGAAAGTAGATGATTAGGTTGGGGCATGTTTATATTAGTGGAATATCCAGAAACCAAAGGAATATTAGAAGAAATAAAAGAAGAAATGGTCGTAGAAAAAAAAGAATGGTTGATGGAATTGAAAAAAAAAGAAAGAAGGAAAAACGATAATATATTGGTAAATCGAATCGGGCAACATCTTATAAAATTCGCTAATGAAAATAAGTCATAAATTAATAGCTTTTTTTTACTGTTCATAAAGTTTGTACATTACATACACTAAACAGTACGTTAGGTAAAATATGTCAAAAATAGTAATTAGCAACAAAATTAAACGTTTTATATAATATAATATATATAATTCAGTTATACTGATTTTATGTTTAAATTGAAAATTTACATACCTTCCTACCTTTGCTAAAAATATGGAAACAAATGTCCGGATAACATAAATATATATATTTGAAATCGGCCATGTGGATAAAGAGGTGTCTTTATCACCTCCGATTATGTGGCAACGCTGTCGGAGGCGACAAAGATAACAAGATATATAATTTTTGGAGGTGACATAGTACTTTCTGTTTTTCGTATATATGAGTATATATGACCCGTTAAAAACTTAAATATATTTACCCCTCTCAAGGGATCCGGATTCGTCATCATATGACCACCCCATATATAACTTTTTTTTGGATGTAAGCCAATGGGAAGACCCGGAGGCCAGGTCGCCTCTTCCATATACCGGAGGCAACAAGGTATCGTGTACCAATATATATATATATATTAGGGTGCTTTTTTTTTGCGACTATTTTTTTTTTTTTCGGTCCCATCGTGAAATTTTGTTGGAAATACCAAAAAAAAAATTCCCTGAAAGTTTGAGCCCTTAATATTAATTTTAAGTACTCGACCAAGGCGTGTGAAGATTTTCCATTTAAAATACACGGGAACTTTGATTTTTTTTTTTTAAATTTCTATAGCTCAGCGGCATTTAATGGTATCACCTCGTCCAAAATGGGGATTTTCTCAGCATTAAATGCTCTACAAAAGTGCCCATTGCGGCGAAGTCGTAACTCACACCGGAGAGGTAGTACGGGCCACTAAACCTGATTTTTTCATGATATTTACGTTTTTTCGCATTTATCTCGTAAATGACAAGAGCTATAGAAAAAATGTAAATGAGAAACTTGTAGGAAATTTTATTTTCTACAAAAAAGCTTGTCAGCGCTTAATCGCTAACTTCAATACTGCTTGAGATATTTCAATTTTAAGTTTATGAAGTTTTAAATTTTTATCAAAAATCACGTAAAATTATAAAAAATATTGTTCTTTTATTATTTATCACTACTTTTTTAACTAATTACTTTTTTTTTAAAGATGAAAGGGTAAAAAATGTAAATAATCCGAAATATGTCAGTATCAATTGAAAAAAAAAGATGTTACATTCATAGATAGACAGGTTATAAATTTTTGTATTCCATTAAATAGTTAAAAATTGAAAATGAGGGTAATGAGAAGAAAGAGGTGAAATGTACGTGTGTAATTTAGCACCGCTTACTTCTTGTTAACCTAGATCTCCTACTCTTCTCAGCCCATCAATCAAACTTTGGTTTGACCTTGAATAAGCTCACTGAATTTTCCGCTTAATTACAGCGCTTTCTTTGTTTCCTACTACTGAACACTGGCGTCGCGGGGGTAACAAACAAAGCTTTGTCTACACTAACCTCATAGCGTCGGTTACTTATAGTCAACGTTGCGTTCCGTATTTGTGTTAAACATTATCATTAGTTATTTTAATTATCGTTATTAACAATGTCTGAAAATATTGGTGAAAAAGTGTATAACTATTTGATTGGATTTGAAATCAAATCATTCAATAATAATAGATTACCCTCATATCGCTACGTATTGAGCTTGTTTATGTATAAACAACATAATTCTTTGAAACAAGCTGTACTGAATAGTTCATCAAATGTTGTTAGTGAGCTTAATGCTGTTTGGGCTAACTTTTTGATTCCGACTATTCGTCCTCAGCACAGTAAGCGAAAGCTAGAAAAGCTTTATGCCGAGTATGTAATATTAAAAAAAACATCGAAGCAGAGTAAAAAAATCAAAAGCTCAACAAACCAATGTAAACAAATTTAGTGAAAAACTTGATAAATTGTTTGATATTGCCAATTGTGCTGCCGTTAAAAACTTGCCAGAAGGAGCCAGAAACTTTTTGTTTGAGTGTCAAGGGAAGAATGGTAATAAACGTTTGCCAGTAACCTATGCACCACCAGAAATGATTTGTGATAATCAGTCAGCTATGGAACAGGATATAGTTAATGAAGATAACGATAACATCAATGAGGAATTAGGTTAGTTATTAGATATCAACTCAATAGTTACTTAATAGAAAAATGATAAATACTTAAAAAGATTGGTGATTGTTCAGAATCGCAGCGTTCACTATTTCCAAATATTCAATTTTTGATGAAATTTGAAAAAAAAAAATAAATAATTGGTCAATGAAAATTGATTTTATGCTTCAAAAACGGTGGAGCCACGATTTTAAACAATTGCTCAAAAAAATTTTTATTTTTGAAGATTTATTTTTTCACTTATTTATAATTATTATGTTTTATAATTGAACTCTGAAAATTTTTCATTTTAGATTTAAAATTATCTCAAGAAACAGTCTTAACAAGTTTCTCGAGTAACGTATCGAGTTCTAGCGGATTAAAACGAACTTGCTCCGATTATGAAAATGAAATTCCTGCGCCAAAAATAAAAAAATTAAACATTTTAACTTCTGAACTCGTATCAGCACTTGATCGCACTCAAACCAGTGATAGAAATGCGATGTATATTATAGCAGCTGTTATTAAAAGCCTGGGCCTCGATATCGACAAATATAATTTAAGTTACTCCTCAATTCGTAACGCGCGCATTTCACAACGTGAAGAAATTGTTGATACGATAAAGAAGAAGAAAGAAGACGACGAATCTTTAGTAGTTCACTGGGATGGTAAGAAGCTTCCTACAGGACAAGGTACATTGAAAGCAGAACGACTGGCAATACATGTTTCTGGAACAGATACTTCAAGGATTCTAGAAGCTCCGTTTCTTTCTGATGGCACTGGGTCAAGTCAAGCTTCAGCCATATTCAACACTTTAACTGAATGGAATCTTTGTGATCAAATCAAAGCGATGTGTTTCGACACAACTAGTTCAAATACTGGTAAATTTTTATTTTGTATAAATAATTTTTTTTTAATATTTTTGAAATGTATCTTAAAAATATAGTTTTTATCTTTGTAAAAAGCTTTTTTTAACTTTATGCTTTCTACTCTAATACAATAATCATACTTCAATTTTAAAAAAGTTAATAGTTGAGTCAAGTCTTCCAAAATAATTTACAAAGCTTTGCTAAGTTTTTTTTTCAATTTATGTAATATTTAAAATGCGTACGGTGAATTGAAGCAACATTGTGACTTATGATAACGAAAGTTTTTATAAATGAACAAATTAAAGAATTCAATTTTAGATTTCATTGATAAATTTAAATTTAATAATAAAAATTAACTTTTCAGGTGAAGTAAATGGCGCATGTGCTATATTTGAAAAAATGATTGGTCGTGATTTGTTGTATCTTGCTTGTCGCCATCATACGTCGGAATTAATGTTAAGAAATGTGGCAGAAGTGGCTTGGCCGGTTACAAATGGTCCAGCTGTACCGATTTTCCAAAGATTTCGAGATGATTGGACAAAGATTGATACATCAGCGTATGAAATTGGCATAAATGACGAACATATAGCAGATATTTTAAACGATAAAAAACAAGATATACTGGATTTTATTGAAGATCAGTTAAAGGTATGCTCATTGCTCATATTGCTCATGAGTAATTGTTTACTTTCATACTTAAAATTCCATTATTCGAATACTTCCTTTCAAACAGAGACAATTTTCCAATTTTTCAAATAATTAATTTTTATACTGAGTGTTGATTTTAATTATTTATTCTTCCATCTAATTAGAATCATCATCCAAGAGATGACTACAAAGAGTTTTTGATGCTGAGTCGTATATTTTTGGGTGGAGTGGAAAGTCATGAAGTTAAATTTACAGCTCCTGGAGCTTGTCATCATGCAAGATGGCTTTCAAAAGCTCTCTACTGTTTAAAAATATATATGTTTCGCAGACAGTTCAAAATTTCAATCAAAGAATTGAATGTTTTACGTAAAATATGTGTTTTTATCGTATTATTCTATGTAAAAATATGGTTCACGGCTCCAAATGCTATAAAAGCACCTAATTCAGATTTGGAATTAGTGAAAAATCTCATACACTATAGAGACATTCATCCTGATATTGCAAATGCAGCACTGGATAAATTATGCAGGCATTTGTGGTATTTACATGAGCAGCTAGCTGGATTGGCTCTTTTTGATAAAACTGTTTCACAAGAAGAAAAATTAAAAATTGTAGAGAAAATTAACAGCACCGTAATCGTTGAGAAGTCAAAAAAACGTTACGCAGTGGCCGTTAGTGCCATAACTTCAATGAGAGATAAAAATATAAGTGATTTTGCGACGACGAATTCATTATTTATTTTTAAACAATTTAATCTTCCTTACGGATTTCTAAATTCACAACCAATTACATGGGAAACTAATCAAGAATATCAACAGTGTCTCAAAACATTCAACAACTTGAAGGTAGTAAATGATATTGCCGAGCGAGGAGTAGCACTAGCTGAAAAATTTAATCAAGGTTTGACAAATAATGAAGAGCAGAGGCAAAAAATTTTTCAGGCTGTCCAAAACCATCGCTCAGAGCACCCGTCGTGTACAAAATCACAATACAGTCGAACAGAAGTGAAATAAGAAGTTTTTTGTTATTATGCTTATCAATAAAATTTGATTATCTGACATATTTCACATTATTTACATTTTTTACCCTTTCATCTTTAAAAAAAAGGTAATTAGTTAAAAAAGTAGTGATAAATAATAAAAGAACAATATGTTTTATAATTTTACGTGATTTTTGATAAAAATTTAAAACTTCATAAACTTAAAATTGAAATATCTCAAGCAGTATTGAAGTTAGCGATTAAGCGCTGACAAGCTTTTTTGTAGAAAATAAAATTTCCTACAAGTTTCTCATTTACATTTTTTCTATAGCTCTTGTCATTTACGAGATAAATGCGAAAAAACGTAAATATCATGAAAAAATCAGGTTTAGTGGCCCGTACTACCTCTCCGGTGTGAGTTACGACTTCGCCGCAGTGGGCACTTTTGTAGAGCATTTAATGCTGAGAAAATCCCCATTTTGGACGAGGTGATACCATTAAATGCCGCTGAGCTATAGAAATTTAAAAAAAAAAAATCAAAGTTCCCGTGTATTTTAAATGGAAAATCTTCACACGCCTTGGTCGAGTACTTAAAATTAATATTAAGGGCTCAAACTTTCAGGGAATTTTTTTTTTGGTATTTCCAACAAAATTTCACGATGGGACCGAAAAAAAAAAAATAGTCGCAAAAAAAAAAGCACCCTAATATATATATATATATATATATATATATATATTTATTAAGTTGTTGTTCGAAATATTCATAAGGTAGGTATTGAATAATAGGTATAGTTACAATAATTGCTTTTTTGTTTTGACCCTCACCGATACTGGAAAATAATGTTTCTACAGATTTTTCTCAATTAAGTTTTAGTTGAAAATTTCAGTGAATTTTTTCATAGATCCAATGAAATAAAATATTTTAGGTAAGGGGTGAGGCAAAAGTGAAAATAGTTGATAGGATATTATCTTTATCTATCTTTTTTCTCTGGATTCCATGTATTGTTACGAATGTTACGTTATGTTTTTCTAGTTTATTTTTGGTTCAATATATTTTGTTCTATTACTTATAATTGCGTAATTACTAAATATTTTATTTATAAATGGGGCAATGACGTTTTTTATTTCGCTGTAACGAGTTATTAAATCATGTTGGATCTTCGTTTCTTTTTCTTTATATAACTCGTTACTTAATTCCCGACTTAAATTTCTTGTACCTTTTAGTATATCAGCATTACTTTAATTATTTATTTTTTGAGTAATTCAAAAGATATGAATTCCGATCTAAAATATAAAAATTTTAATAATTTCCATTTTCAAAATTCAAAGACTATAGAGGACATACGGTATATAAACTATTTTAATTAAATCGAAAACTGTCCAGTATATTAGACAAAATTTCGCTAATGACTAAAAATTGTAGGGAGGAATGAAGATATAAATTCGAAAACAAAACGGCTTTAAGGCTCTCGATTATTACCGTTCGTTATAAAAATTAATATAGTATAGTCGACGTAAAACTTACAGTGCCAGCTATCTAATCGTATATCTCCTTTAAGTTATGTTGCGGAGCTAGACTCTGAAAGGTATTATTATTATTTCTGCTTACTTACCAAACATAATTCTATATTGTATTTGAAGTTACGTAATTGTTGAAAGAGCGTGCTCCCTCAAAATAAATAAACCCTCTCTCAAAAATAGTTATAGTTCAGTCAAAGATGTAAAAAATTATGAATTTTTTGAAATTACTTGTTCTTAATAAAACGAGATATAAGGTAGTGTTAATTGTCTGGTATTGTGTTTAAGATGTTTTTGAATATAAATAGGTTAAAATTGTTTAGTTTAAAGCAAAGTTTGATAGGTATTCGGGTTATAAATAGCAGAGGAAACAACAAATAGATATTAGATTGAAAGAAACCGTGAATACATCAAAAGAAAGCTCGAGTCGTCAATTAGGTTGTTTAAAAACCATAAACTGCCTTTTAAACTGAAGTGTTCAAGCCACACTCGAGTTAACTCAAATATTTCCCTTTAGTTCCTTAAACCGACCCTGTCTACTTAATATTCAAAGTTCTCCCAGCCCTGTAGCAAACTCATAACAAAAAAAACACACAGCTTTTGTTTACGTATTGCCTATAAAAACTTTCCACTGGAAACAAAACAATATCTCATCTCACTTCAATTCAGCTCACCCACCTAGAAACATACAACAAATTGCAATTTAGACTTGCCCAGTTGTAACGAATTTCAAGCTTCTTTACCCTAAAGATAATGAATTAGCCCAAATATGCATTTTTTAACTCAGCTATCTCTTCCTACTTGCTGAAAAACGTCTCGCTCCGTCTCTTTCTCAAAAAACTCAGCGCCAATCCCTCACGTCCGGTAGGAGATTGAAAAATCGAAAGAAACGATTTTTTTGGCCAGTAGCTTTCTGTGTTTCGCCCAAAGCACTCATGTGCCGCGTATGTCTTCTCTCGTATTGTATATAAAACCACCCTCTGTAACAAGCTGTAATTTATGTGCCTTTGAACTTATTGGGACCTTTTTAACTAATAGAATTTCTTAACTAGTATCAAGATTCACTATAATTACTCTCTTTGACTTTGCTGTGTCTTTCTACAAAAGAAAAAAGGCCGGTAACTAGTTCATGTATTTTTCCTGTACAGTGCAGTGCGGCTTCATAAAATTTTGATTGTATTTTGTACGCATGAAAATACAATAATAATAAACGCGAAGCGATATGATCTCAGTGGTGCCAAGTAGCGGCATGAAATTGTAGTTGTAACATTTTCTCAAGTTTTTTTTGTTGTTCAGATCTTTACCCGTTTTTAGTTCATTAAAGATCGAGTGCAATAAACTGGATATTTTATTAATACGTAGTAGTTGGTTTAACCCGTTGTATCACACAGTCCGCTGAAGTTCCTGCATGTGTCCACTTCCTGAACAACATCTTCGGAAGCATTAACAAATAATACGAAAAGAAATTAATCAAACTGAACCAGAACCTAGTACAGTCCGTTGTATACTTTTCGGTATTGAGTCTTCTAACAGCCAATACTCGAACATGGTCCTTCGAGCCGGGATTATTTCAAGGTAATTTAATTGGAATGGTAAAAACAAGTTTCATCGCTGGATTTTTTATGAAAAATTTGGGACATCGAAAAAACAAAAAGACTGCCTCATCTCAAGTAAGAAGAAAAAGTGTGTGCTAGTTCGTTAATGTGTACGTTAGAGAATTTCACAAGAAAATTGAGTAAGGTTTTATTTTTATTTTTTAAATTTTGCTAGTAGAATTTGCGAAACATACATTCCCCATTTATATGTTTATTGTTGTAACAGATTGTCAAACGGACAATCTATTTTTACATGTATTGTGTATGTTGCTTTGTTTTTTTTGTTACAGGGTGAAGCAGCTACAAGAAATAAAAAATAAAAAGTGTTTTATTTAATCCCAAAATAATCTCTCAATCCTATTTGTATGATCGCAAAATTGTAATCACTGGCAAAATGTTGTATAATTATTATTTAAACATTTACTTATTTTTTACTAGTATAAACAAATTAGTATTTATGGAAATGAAAAATATTTAAAATATTTTTTGACTCAAAAATCTGATTCAAGTTTATATAGCCTTTAACGGTTTTAATTTTAAATTTCTTTTTAACAATAAAAAACATAAAGTTAATTTCTACAGCTTAGAAATGTGTTCTCTATAGGGGAACCTATTGTCAATTTTATTTCAGCCTTTAAACACTTACAATTATTTGTAGAAAAGGTTTACAATAATTTTAACAATGGATGATTTGAAGAAAAACAGAACCGTTTGCAAAAATCAAATTACACGGTTCAAAAACTGGACCGAAGCTAATTTAAACTGCACAAACAAAAATCAAATTAAAATCAGATTGGAACAAGCCGAAAGGTATTTTAACCAATATTTAGAGAACCAGGATGAGTTAGAGAAACTTGGCGAGATTTCCGACGACCGCGAGTTAACAGAAAAAACGTATTTCGACGCTCAGGAAATTTTAAGAAACATTTTAGACCAAATTGAATCAGACAAAGACACTAAATCAGACACTAGTCAATCTGTTAACAATTCAAACTCTAGACTAAAGCTGCCTGAGATCAAAATACCGGCATTTTCTGGAAACTCTCTCGAATATCCCACATTTATAAATTTATTTAGATCTTTAATTATTGATAATCCAAACATAACGTCAGAATCTGAGAAATTGTTCTATCTCAGGTCACATTTAACAGGTGAAGCACTCTCGTTAGTACAGGCGCTTAGCATAACTGATCAGAATTTCCATGTATCTCTAGACTTATTAGAAAAAAGGTACAACAATAACAGGCAAATTGTTGCCAATTTATTTCAAAATATTTTAAGCTCGCAAGAAGTTGTTAAAAGCACTATAGCTAATTTAAGAACTTTTCTGTCTAATTCACAAACCACATGGGAAGCTCTAAATACTTTAAACTTCACTCCGGATCAGTTATTTAAATCCTTATTAGTTCAAATTTTAGTTCAGAAACTAGATTATCAATCGCGCAAAGCTTTTGAAGAGCAAATTAAATCAACAGATGTTTTAAGCACACCTAATGATTTTTTTGATTTCCTACACAAGCGCTGTGTAGTCTTAGAAAACACAGCTAGCTCTCAAACAATTAAATCAGATCATAATGTGAAAACAGTCTCACCCCGTGTAAATAATTTTAAACAAGAGAAATTCTCTTTTTATGTATCTCAAAACGAATCAAGTAATCCGCGAAACGTAATGCATCAAGCTCAAGTTTACACTCAGTCGTGTACCTTTTGCAAAGACACGTCTCACAGACTTTACACTTGCTCGAATTTTTTAGCTCTTTCCATAAACGATAGAAAGTCATTTATTTTTAATTATGGTTTATGTATCAATTGTTTAGGAAAAAAGCATCAGTTAAAAGATTGTTTATCGAAAAAACGTTGTTCAATTTGCAATCGCAAGCATCACACATTAATTCATGATGTAGACAACCCCCTAGTACTCTTTCAATCACATGAACAAAATCAACAGGTTGTATCTCATCCTATCCCAAATGTACATGTTCCCCCCCGCAATTCACAAGCACTTCACCTCCAGCCACTCATATGCAACTAGATAGAAATAATTCGAGTAGCTGACCAGCACATAAGACTGTCCTGTCAGCCTCAGCCCTCTCAACCTCCCAAAACTATGTACTTTTAGCTACTGCCCATGTTTTAATTCAATCCCCGCACGGCCCCCCAGTTTTAGCAAGAGCATTAATGGACAGCGGAAGTCAAACTTCCTTTATTACCTCGTCATTACTTAAAAAAGCCGGTCTCACCCCTTTTAATCAGCATCTCCAAGTCTCGGGTATTTGCCAAAATACTAATGTAGTAAACACCATGGTAAATTTTAATTTTAGCTCGCAATATTCTAACAACCCTACTTTTAACATTACTTGTGCAGTAGTAGACAAGATAACATCACATCTACCCCAGATTCCAATTGATAGGAAAAAACTGAATATATCCCAATACTTTATAAATTATTTAGGCGATACTTCATTTGAAATTCCCTCGTCGATAGATTTACTTTTAGGTTCAGATAAATATTCTGAACTAGTACAAAACGGATTGTACAAGTTAGGCAAAGGATTACCCACCTTAGTAAATACACACTTAGGGTGGATAATATCAGGAAGTGTTGAAACAGAAAACGCTTCTCCCTCTAGTGCTTATCACTCGCTCTCGCATTTTTGTACAAACATCGAAACTTCATCTCACTCTCAAAATGTTAATAATTTAGCTCAGACAATTGATACTCTCTCTCTCTCACACAACACTGAAAGTCTAGCTCACTCTCAAAATGTTAGTAATAAACCTCTCACTCAAAATTTTGAACACTTATCTCATCATAATTTATCATTTCTAAACAACAACTTGTCTCCAGAACTAATATCTCGCCCTCTCAATGTATCACCTAGCACTCTCACTCTCTCTAACAAAATACGTAAAACTGACTCACTCCCCCCTATATCTCACGAATCTCTACACTCATCTAAAACAAAAGCATCTCAAGGATATGAAGTTATGCAGAAAGGTATTAGTCAACTGGACTCATCCAACACTTGGCTTAACTCGATCGAAAATGTGATGGAAAGGTTTTGGGAACAAGAAGAAGTATTACTTTCCCCCATCATGTCTCTAGAAGACGAACTAGCAGAAGAAATTTACAAAAGCACAACAAAACGACTGTGTAATGGAAAATTTCAAGTTGATTTACCCTTCATATCCAAGGACATTCACACTTCTCTTGGAGACTCATTTCAAATTGCAAGAAACCGATTTCTCTCCCTAGAAAGAAAGTTACACAAAGATCCTACCCTCTTTACAGAATACAAGAAAATGTTAGACGAATATTTACTGCTAGGTCATGCACGTATAGTCCCACTATCTCTTGTTAATGAAAAACAAGAAAATAAATATTTTGTCCCTCACTTAGTTGTTAGAAGAGATCAAAGTATTTCAACTAAACTTAGAATTGTATTTGATTTCTCTTGTCCTACCACTTCAAAACTATCCCTAAACGACATTCTCTTAACAGGCCCTAGAGTGCAACCGGAACTGTTCGATATTCTGTGTCGTTTTCGTTCATTTTCTTATGTACTCACCGCAGACGTACAAAAAATGTATAGACAAATAGTTATGAACCCTGAACACAATTTTCTCCAAAATATTCTTTGGCGAAACTCCCCAAATGATCCCCTGACCTGCATTGAACTAACCTGTGTTAGTTTCGGCCAAAGAAGTGCACCCTATGTCGCTGTTAGAACCTTAAACGAAATCGCTTATCGCAACCCTGAATTATCGTTAGCTAGGAACGCAATTTTAACTCAAACTTATGTCGATGACATTCTCGCTGGAGCAAATTCAGTACAAGAATTGACTCAGCTAAAAAATGAACTACAAAAGTGTCTCAACCCGTACGGGTTTGCACTGCACAAGTTTTGCTCAAATTTAGAAATAAATAAATCTCATGTAAACTCGGAATCAAAAGATCTGAACCTCGAAAACTCACCTTGTAAAATTTTAGGTCTCAATTGGACACCCTCGAGTGACAATTTTCGCATAACTGTTCCGTCGGAAATCCCTGTAAATAATATAACTAAACGAATTGTTTTGTCAGTAATTTCTAGTTGTTTTGACCCCCTCGGTTTAGTAAACCCCCTAATTGCTAGAGGTAAACTCATAATGCAAAAGTTATGGTTACACAAAATGGAGTGGGATGAACCCATAACAGACGCCAACATTTTGTCTGACTGGACAGAATTTTGTCAAACCCTTACACTTCTAAAAGACTTAGAAGTTCCCCGTCATGTGTTGTTACCAACAAGGACAGCTTACTTAGAGATTCATGCCTTTTGCGATGCAAGCTCGGTAGCTTACGGTGGAAATGTTTACCTTCGCTCTGTGTACACTGACAATACTGTGCAGTGTATGTTAATAGCCTCCAAATCTCGTGTAGCACCTCTCAAAACAATTGCAACTATTCCCAAGTTAGAACTCACAGCAATGACTTTACTCACTACCCTTGTTAAACGTATTTTAAACATTTTTAACAATCAATTTACATTTAAATCTATAAACCTATGGTCTGACTCTCAAATTGCCCTGTCTTGCATTAAAGGACACCCCTCCCGTTGGTCAGTTTATGTAAGTAACAGAGTAGCTCAAATTCAAAGTAATTCAAAAAATGTCCAGTGGCGTCACATTAAATCTTCTCTCAACCCAGCTGATCTTTTATCTCGAGGACTTCTCCCTCAAAACCAACATGACTTTTGGTTTCATGGTCCATCGTTTTTGCACAACCCTGACACTGATTTCAACTCCCTTGATTCATTCACTTTAGTATCCTCACCTCCAGAAACAAAAAAGACTACACTGACTGTAACTACAAATATCCCTGATTTTTGGATATCATTGTTCAATTCTTTTAATTCCTTCTCTAAATTAGTACGCTCTCTCGCCTTCATGTTTAGATTCATAAATAATGTCAAGTCAACTCTAACAAAGGTTACAGGACCTCTCACTACTTTAGAATTAGAAAAGTCTAGAACATTTATATTGCTCAGAACACAGTTATCTTACTTTCCCAAAGAACGCTCATTGTTGTCATCTAATCAGTTAATACCCAACAAACAAATTTTATCTCTCAACCCCTTCCTGGACTCTAACAAATTAATTAGAGTCGGAGGAAGACTCTCTTACTCGTCATTGCCATATAATCAAAAGCACCCTATTCTCATGCCTAGTAAATGTAAAGTAACCTCACTCATACTACGCCATGAACATATCCGTTTGGGACACAGTGGTCCTCAAAACGTTTTGTCAAACACTCGTTTGACATACTGGCCGTTAGATGGCCTGAGAGAAATTAAGCGGATAATCTCAAAATGTACAATTTGTCACAAGTTCAAGTCCCAGCCCGTTAATCAAATTATGGCTGATCTCCCTGCTTATAGAGTGTCCGCATCACGCCCTTTTCTCCACACCGGTGTAGATTTTGGTGGCCCCATTTCTCTGAAGTCCTCAACCCTGAGGAAAGCTCCAATCATTAAAAGTTATATCTCAATCTTTGTTTGCATGTCAACAAAAGCAGTGCACATAGAACTAGTATCAGATCTCACTACTGAAGCTTTTCTAGCAGCTTTGAAAAGGTTCATTGCCCGACGAGGATGCCCAGCCACTATGTATAGTGACAATGCAACCAATTTTCAAGGCGCCAAAAACTCCCTTTATGACTTGTATAAATTTTTTAAAAACAAAGCAAATTTAGATCAAATACAAAACTCTCTCTCCCTTACTGCAACAACTTGGACCTTCATTCCTCCAAATTCCCCGCACTGGGGAGGAATCTGGGATTCAAGCATTCGGAGCTGCAAGTATCACTTGGTACGCATCGTTGGAAACCTAGTCCTAACCTTTGAACAGATGACCACTGTACTCACTCAGATACAAGCAATAATGAACTCCCGACCCCTTCACCCTTTGTCAAACGACCCCTCAGATCTCAACCCTTTGACCCCTGGACATTTTCTTATAGGTGCCCCACTCACTTCCCTCCCTGAAAAAGATTGCTCGGACGCATCTTTAAATAGATTAACATTTTGGCAAATTTGTTCTCAAGCCCGGCAACAGTTTTGGAAGAGATGGAAAACTGATTACCTCAACCATCTCCAGAATCGCCCAAAATGGATGAAACCTTGTAAAGATTTACAGATTAATGAACTAGTTCTTATCAAAGATGATGACACCCCTCCTCTTAAGTGGCCTTTGGCCAGAATTATTGAAGTTTTCCGTGGTAAAGACGGGAAAATAAGAGCTGTCAGCCTCAGAACTCAAAGTGGAGTCTACACTCGACCCATTACTAAGTTGTCTCGCATCCCTATACATGAAAATGAAAAGACTCGTTCTCTCACACCTCTCCCCAATTAATCCTTTAGCTCCTTAACAGTTGATACATTTACTCGGATACTACCCAGTTGTACACAATGCACTAAAAAACCTTACCTTGATTCGTTAAGATATGTAAAAGTTCGAATTTATTGCTTATTCGAAAACGCCCCAATTCTTTCCATATCAGGAGACATTGATTTTTTATGTTTTTATGTAAGATATATTGTATTTTAATGCTGAAGAGGAAACGCTAGGACACTGATCTGGGATGTGTCCGCGAGTTGACCTGGCATACCCTACCATTTGTTACCATAATTATTGAACATGAATACTTGACTATTATTGATGTTCCATTTTTGTACGTTAATTTATTGTATATGATTGTTTTATGAGTTCTTGTATCGCTTCGCTCTTAACTAGTTCATCTCTCGTACGGTCACTCCGTCGCGGGGGCCAGTATGTTTAAAAACCATAAACTGCCTTTTAAACTGAAGTGTTCAAGCCACACTCGAGTTAACTCAAATATTTCCCTTTAGTTCCTTAAACCGACCCTGTCTACTTAATATTCAAAGTTCTCCCAGCCCTGTAGCAAACTCATAACAAAAAAAACACACAGCTTTTGTTTACGTATTGCCTATAAAAACTTTCCACTGGAAACAAAACAATATCTCATCTCACTTCAATTCAGCTCACCCACCTAGAAACATACAACAAATTGCAATTTAGACTTGCCCAGTTGTAACGAATTTCAAGCTTCTTTACCCTAAAGATAATGAATTAGCCCAAATATGCATTTTTTAACTCAGCTATCTCTTCCTACTTGCTGAAAAACGTCTCGCTCCGTCTCTTTCTCAAAAAACTCAGCGCCAATCCCTCACGTCCGGTAGGAGATTGAAAAATCGAAAGAAACGATTTTTTTGGCCAGTAGCTTTCTGTGTTTCGCCCAAAGCACTCATGTGCCGCGTATATCTTCTCTCGTATTGTATATAAAACCACCCTCTGTAACAAGCTGTAATTTATGTGCCTTTGAACTTATTGGGACCTTTTTAACTAATAGAATTTCTTAACTAGTATCAAGATTCACTATAATTACTCTCTTTGACTTTGCTGTGTCTTTCTACAAAAGAAAAAAGGCCGGTAACTAGTTCATGTATTTTTCCTGTACAGTGCAGTGCGGCTTCATAAAATTTTGATTGTATTTTGTACGCATGAAAATACAATAATAATAAACGCGAAGCGATATGATCTCAGTGGTGCCAAGTAGCGGCATGAAATTGTAGTTGTAACATTTTCTCAAGTTTTTTTTGTTGTTCAGATCTTTACCCGTTTTTAGTTCATTAAAGATCGAGTGCAATAAACTGGATATTTTATTAATACGTAGTAGTTGGTTTAACCCGTTGTATCACACAGTCCGCTGAAGTTCCTGCATGTGTCCACTTCCTGAACAACATCTTCGGAAGCATTAACAAATAATACGAAAAGAAATTAATCAAACTGAACCAGAACCTAGTACAGTCCGTTGTATACTTTTCGGTATTGAGTCTTCTAACAGCCAATACTCGAACATAGGTAAAGATTCATTAAAATATGTGTTTTGTTCTATACATTAATGCTAAGGCCACTTTCAGATAGGTCTGATGATTTATACTGACGATCGGTCGTGATTCATTGTTTTACATTGCTTTATATGTGACCTATGATACGCGGACATGTGAATGATAAATATAAAACAATGGATCAGGCCGATCGACACTACTGATCATCAGTCCTTTCTGAAAGTGGCCTTCGTATCTTAAAAAGTAGGATGGCGCTCCATAATTGAGGGTTAAAAATAATCGTTAGACAGTCGATAAATTTATTTAACAAATAAAAATTATTAAACACACTTTTTCCGTTTATTAATATCGATATTAATGAATTATTTTAATTAAAAAAGGTTGCGTTAATGGACGTCATTAGCGCACTTTGTTTGTGATTTTGACGTTTTGATGACATTTTCATATAGACAATATACCAATGTTTGCACTCGCCAACACTGCAGCAGGTAATTGCGCAGTGTTTTATAACTCCATAACTGCACAATTACAAATTTACAATAACTTTTTCACAATGACAACTTTTTTGACAATTCGCATTTTATTTTTCAATGATAACGGAGATTTTTAGCAAACGTGATTTTTACGTGAAATTGAAAATGTATGTCAATGACATTCTAAGTTGGAGTTGACATTATTGTCTCCTAATAGTCTTTGTGGAAAAGTGATTTTTGTCACAAAAAAAGAGTTTACGGTCAACGAAAAAATATTGTAATCAGCTCATTTGTTAATGGGCGATTAATAAACTCAACTATCGCTCGTTCGTGCTTTAACCAGTTTCGTTTTTTAATCGCCTTCCTTAACAAACTAGTTCATTAAATAACTATTAACGATTATTAGTTGAAATTATAACATTAAATGAATTTATCTTTAACTAAGTAAGCATTTTAAATAATTATAATATTGACTGGGCTATGACGGTATACTCTTAGTCTTAGGATCAAACAAAAAGCCGGCAACTTAAAGAATGCACTATACAGTTTACGTCGACTATACCGTTCGTCTTCGAATTTCTCTGAGCGATTGAGTTTTTGAAAAGTATCTTTCTGCCTCCGGTCGTGAATCTTATTTCCGTTAGTTTCGCTTTCGATTTTTATTTTTGAGTTCAAGTTTTGTTGTAAGTAACATTTATAGTGCGTGACCGTCCGAGTCCTAAGTTTTATTTTTGAGTAAGTTACTTGCTTTATAATATTAAAGTACAGTGTGTAGCAACAGTGAGGAAAATTATATTAGTGAAGCCGGGGAAATATCGTTGGATTAGTTTAAAATATAAAATTGATTTTCGTTAAAATTTCAGTATTCTAAATTGCCGAGATTAGATACCGTATTTTACTAGTGTTTTTTTGTAATAGATAAGAAAATTGATTTTCAATTAATTCTTGTAGTTTCAACAGTTTTATCGTTAAAATTTTAGTACCGTATTTCAGTGAATGGGTTTTTCTGTAACCATAGATAAGAAAATTTATTTTTTGCTCATATTTAATGTTTTCTTTTAGGAAAGGTTTTTTTTTGAGTTAATTAGTTGAATACTTGATATAAGATATAGTAAATCGGATTTTAGATTTTATTTTCAGATTACAGTTCTTATACCCGTTGTCCTACATCCTGACCAAATTTATAATATCACGTTTTCCGATAATTTAAAAACTGATTGTTGAACATAGCAGAGGCCTAGCCATCAGCTGTTTCCCTTTCAGCCGGTTGTAATTTTTTTTTGTGAGGTAGCTTTAATTTATTTTACTCCCAAATTATAATATAGTTCTGTTTTCCGATAATAAAAAAAATTTAAAACTGATTGTGAAACAGAGCAGAGTCCTAGCCACCAGCTGTTTCTCTTTCAGCCGGTTATAACTTCAATTTGAGTTAACGTAGATTTATTTTATTTCCAAATTATATATAGTTTTGTTGTCCGATAATTTGCGATTTTAAAAACTGATTGTGGAACAGAGCAGAGGCCTAGCCACCAGCTGTTTCCCTTTCAGCCGGTTGTAACTTCAATTTGAGTTAACGTTGATTTATTTTATTCCCAAATTATATATAGTAACGTGTTCACAATTAGCTAGTCCGGTTGGAAGATTGGAGGTAATGAGTACGTGGAGCGGAGCAGAGCTGTTCCACTTTAAGCCGGTATATATAGTATCTTTCCTACTTATCCCGCTTAACCATCCCCAACGTGTGGAGATAGTTTTATTTTGCTTATCCTGCTAATAGGGTTTCGGTTTTGTTCCTCTCACCTATAAGTTTTGCTCGCTGTTTGCTTATAACTGCTTATACCGCTTTATCTGTTGCTAATCGCTAAACTACCTAACTTGCTTACATACGTGCTACCGGCAGGTTTGGTACTGTTGAAAGTATTTATTATTTCTGGATGTTATTATTTGTGTATATATATTTTGTTCCCGTAAATATTGAATCTATTGATTTTTTTATATATAGGAATTTAGTATACTACTGTGCCTGTATATTGTCCGGCCCTGTATTCTGTTGAAAATATAGCAAATCAATACAATCAGTGTTTTCTTAATGTCCTGTAGTGCAATCATCTAAGAGCTATAGTGTTACAAAAGTGTTTAATTCAACGAGACCCCTGGAATTTTCTGTAACCTCCATCTGATGCTATCTGAAACTCTTGACATTAAGGGTCAAAGTGACGTACTAGTGGTAAGAACCGGTACGAGGTGGAAAAAAACTCGTCACATCGCCGATGAGCCTGCAATGGACTTTTCCGTTATAGAAAAGGCAGCGTTATTACTGAATTATCATTTTTAATAGGCATACTCAAATAAATCAATGCCCCACTAATGAAAAAGTATGCGCACGCCTATGGTCAAAACTGAAAGGTACAAAACACATATAATACTTTTGCTCATTATTATTACTTGTAAGTAATATAAACATTATATGAAATACAGTCCACTTCATCATTTATTACACCAGTGTTGGCGTTGTACGCTACAAAGTATCAAAGACAGTATAATTACTAATTCTAATTTTGTGAGGAGAGTTTAAGACAAATTGACTGGCCAATTACAATAGATGTGAGAACCAGTGCCAATAAAACTCAAACACACACAGGATATTTAAAAAGTTATAAGCAATTTTCTGCCAAAATCGTAACAGGATCAACACCCTGTATAGATAAATAGAAGTAAGAAAATAATAATCAAAACTTTTTAATGACCAACAGAATTTTGCTAAAATTTATTAAATCAAATACATATTGAGTAAAAACTAAAGTACTGCATAATTTTCTTGGTAATTTTAAATGGATCACCCTGTAATTTATATCATTATCAAAGACCATACCTTTATTAAATTATCAAGCATTTCTATACCTACCTTAAGTACCTATTGGCTTTCAAGATATTTTCCATTTTCTATGACAAGTATTAATTAGGTTTTAACATTGGTTAGTTTGCAGTTGAAGCTTTACAAAAAATTACACTTGTGGTGAAATAAGAACCAATACATGGAAAAATGAAACACAACACTATTTTACTAAAATAAAGTAGGTCTTAATTGCATAACATTCACTGAACCATTACATAATACCTATAATTAATACTTTATATACAAATAAATGAAAATCTCAAACACTATAATAACTTCAGGTTTGGGAATTGCTTGATAAAAATAAAAGTATGGTAATAGTAGTATTTGACAATGATAGAAATATGGGATGATCCAATTAAAATGACTGAAAAAATAATGTAGGTACTTGAATTTTGACTCACATACCATGTACTTGATTTAATAAATATTTGCAAAATAATCCATATTTATAAACTTTGATAATCATTAAAAATCCTTGGCTCCCAAAGATTATTATTATTTTAATCATATTTAATGATTCATGGTGTTGAAAGAATATTGATAAAAGCTTTTCAAATACCCTATATAAGATTACTACCTCATATTGTTTTAGTGGGTAAGTGGGGTGGATTTCAGTTTTGAAGTAAATTTATAGGGTGTTTCATTTAAAAAAGCATAACTTTGATTTGGCACTGAGCTATGAAACATA
Source organism: Lochmaea capreae (assembly GCA_949126875.1). Lineage (NCBI taxonomy): Eukaryota > Metazoa > Arthropoda > Insecta > Coleoptera > Chrysomelidae > Lochmaea > Lochmaea capreae. Next base: position 7,416,828 of record OX421404.1, on the reverse strand, counting down.
TCCTGTAACATTATAACTAATTTTGAAATATGAAGCTTAAATCAACCTACAATTTGTATAAACAACTTTTTTGGTATTTTTTATGATAACAGATCTCTCAGCTTTATTCTATATGGCACTAATCAATCACTAATGAATTTGCTAATAGCAATAAGTTTCTTCATCAATAATAAGTTATGTTTATTTAAGTATTATTACATTTTCACTGAAAACTCAGTTGCAGTTATATGGAACTATCGTAAAAGTTCTATTTTACATACCTACAATTGAAAAATGCAACTAAAAAAACATACCTAACCTCTTCTTATACTCGCTGTATAAGTATTTCAAAACATACCCCTCATTAACCAATATACTGCTGAATAAACAGAGATGTTATTCTTGCATAATGTGGAGAAGCACTGTTCTGCTGTGAAAACAAATTGCCTTTCAAGTTTGAACTTTGTCCACATAGCAAGTTTCAGACATTCTTACTAGGTAGGTACCTATCACATTCATATCTATTCAATAAACTGTCAAATATCTGGAATTAAATCTCTGATTATTTGTTTCAAGTGTAGAACTGGAAGGAGGCACTGGAAAAATTATGGAACCCATGCTGGAGAGGATTCATATTAGTTATCTCAATACATATAAATTTCTGTTTATTTCTTAAAAAATATATATTAATAGCTGAACTTCTCACAAATTCATAACAAATCTTCTACATTTATCCTCTTTCTTTTCTTGTGGTTGGCAACCATATTTGCTGCCTCCAAGGCTGCACTTGAATCTACTAACCATAAGTTCATTCTAACTCTTGCCTTATAAGCATCATTAAATAATTTTCTCTCTAATGTATCTAGTTTCTGTTGAACTGTCGGATCTGATATAGTGTTGTCTGCTAGATCCATAAGCTGTCTAAAGCGAGTTCTGAAGGTCTAAAATATATAAACATAACATTTATTTTTGTCAAACTTCGCATTTAGAAGTAAGGCATTTATTTCAAATAGATTTTGTAGCATTTTAGTCAACAATGAATGTTTTGGTAAACCTTTCAATACTTTAACTATATTCTAGGTTAAAATTTATTTTATAAGTCAACATTTTATTCATTCAAGAGCATGTTATTTCTAAGGTTCGATCTGGATAAGTAACAATTATATTTCGCAAGATTGTGAAATAATCAATAGCTGGGATCAAATATGTTCAACATATATTTTCATCAAATCAAGAAACTATTTCTAAACTGAAAACATTGGTTCTTACATGTATAAGAGTATCGTGGACTTCATCTTTCCGATCAAAATGTTTTATATGAGCACCCAATTCATAAAAATAAAGACTAAATTTATGAAGATCGACAGCAGTGGCATCTGCTTTTAAAATCTCCCGATATGATTCTCTGTAAATTTTTGGTAAATCTGGTGTAACAATTGGTTGACGACTAAATGAAATTTCATGAGCTAGCCATAAAGGTAATTCTTGAAGAGTACCAGACTGTAGATCTTTTTCGAGATTCGAAGAATTCAAATGCCCTGTAAAGCAGATTTAATTATAAGTGTAAGTAGGTTACTTTAAAACAATTACCCATTTTCGGAACATTGAGAATAACTTTACAAGGTATTCTTTCTTGAGTAGCTAATATATCATCAATTGAATAATAGTTCGGAAAATAAGAGGCAGGTAAAGGCATATTATGTTCAAAGTAAGTATTAAAAATGATACACAACACAAATTGTCTCAAACAGAATAAGTAATAACAGAGTCAGAGTATTTTGTAGGTTTTAAATTTAGGTTGACTTGACGTTAACAAATGTCACGTCCAATGCTTCTTCTTGTTTGATACAATTTGAACCATAGAGAAATTTCACTATAGAGTCTATAGATATTTTTCTTTGAACTTAACCACACAAACCGGGTTAACAATAATAGGTTTGTTCCAACACATTAAGAAACCGTTCTCGGAAAGGTGACGCGCATGTGAAATAGCAAAAATGCGTTCCAACCACGAGAGAACCGTTTAGCGAACGATAATTTTTTTGATCCAACCAGATTTGGTATCGTTATGGAACCGGTTGAAGAACGATGATTTCGATACTTCACTGAAAGCAGGTATCAAGGGAACTGACTTGCGCAGTACATATATCCATATCTAGTTAGGTTTAGTTGCCTTGATTTGCTGTTTTTGTATTTGTTGAATTTTGTGGGAGCGAACTTATTTATATTTGTTTGCGCTATCTGTTATAAATAAAAGCAAGCTAACATTTGCGATTCAAAATAGAAATATTCAATTATTAAACAAAACGTTTGTAAATGGTGAGTCATATAAGAACAAGTCCAGACAATAGTTTTGAAGAAAAAAGAAGAATAGGAAATAAAAAAGAAGAACGATATAACCAAACTTCTTTTTGTTTTCCGATGCCGATAATTTCTACCATCTACTCTCTATTGTTTTTGCAACAAATACAAATATAATAGTGAAATGAGATACATAGTATGTCTATGGAAGTGAGTAAATATGATTCGAGCGAGTTAATTTTGATTTTCCCACATTTCTTCACGTTTTCCCTCCCGTATTTAGAGTGAACGATCTGAACACTGAAAATAAAGTATACGGACTTGTGATATTTCCTTTTTTCATCTTTGTTCGGTTACTCGGTAAGTACCCTAGATTTATGTTATAATGAGTAAATAAAATTAGAAAGCCTTATAAAAGGGCAAGAAGAGATAAGCTTAACTTTGAAGCCGTTTTGTTGGACACTGCGGCCAAGGGAAATAGTAAAAATTCTGAAGCCGCTAGTGCTAGTACATCTAGTTCAAACAACACTCTGCTAACAACTTTTAATGATCCTGATAATTTATTTGATTTGACTCATAGTTCTGAACTTCATAATAATTCAGATAGCACAATTTCTGAAGATTCAGATGCTTTGAGTTCAGGTATTGAAGTTCCTTATTTTGATGAAAAAATTAATGGAGAAACTATTTCTGAAATTATTTCGCGGTGGGCTCTATCATAATATTAAGCTATTGATGAACTTCTAAAAGCACTGAAGCCATATCATCCAGATTTACCACTTAACGCTAGAACTCTTTTAAGCACTCCTAGACATACAGAAGTACAAGTAACTGCCCCAGGACATTATTATCATTTTGGCCTTGAAGCTTGTGTTAAAGAACTTGTTAATTTTCAACCCGAATTGACAATTTGTAAAGAAATTGAAATTTTAGTTAATATTGATGGTTTACCAATCTCTAAAAGTTCTGGCAGTCAATTTTATCCCATTTTGTGCAGTCTTTTTAACAAAAAATCTACTGTTCAACTAGTAGGGCTTTATCATGGCTATGAGAAACCAAAAGATGCTAACTTGTTTTTAACTATGTTTGTAAATGATTCTATTAAGTTGTTATCTGATGGTATAGTAATTAATAATAATTTATATTCAATAAAAGTTAAAGGATTTGTGTGTGATGTTCCTACCAAAGCATACATAAAATATACAAAGGGATATTCTGGTTATATGTTATGTACTAAATACCATACTGAGGGCAGCTATATTTCTCATAACATTTGTTTTCATGAGTTATCTAATTTAAAACTACATACAGATTTAGACTTTTGCAACAAATTACAAGAAAATCATCATACAGGAACATCTATCATTGAAAAAATACCTAATATTGATATAATTAAACATTTTCCTTTGGATTACATGCACCTGATATGTTTAGGAGTGGTAAAAAAACTAATTGTATTATGGTTAGGAGGAAAGCCACCACAGAAGTTATCATTTTATCAGATAAGTAATTTAAATTTATTATTACTAGAACAGGTAAAAAATATCCCAAAAGACTTTTGTCGTAAACCTTGAAGTATAAGTGAAAGTAAAAGATGGAAGGCTTCAGAATTTCGCCAATTTTTATTCTACACTGCTCCTGTGGTGTTTCAAAATATTTTAACTCGTGATATGTATCGTAACTTTATTTGTTTACATGTAGCAGTGCGGATTTTATCGAATGAAAAATATTTTGTGATGATTGAATATGAGTTATTCAAATATTTTGTCAGTACGTTCAGTATTTTATATGGAGCAGAAAATGTATCATAATATTCACAACTTAATACATATTACTGAGGATGTTAAAGAGTTTGGAATATTAGATAACTTCAGTTCTTTCAAATTTGAAAACTACATGCAAACTCTAAAAAGGATGGTGCGTAAAGCAGCAAAACCATTACAACAACTTATTAATAGACAACAGGAATTAAAAAATCTGAACAAAAATCTACAAACTTCACAATATTTTCCTTATACTGTAAAATAACATGATAATGGACCTCTTATTTCAAATTTACAGATAGTTTCTCAATACGAGCAATTATTATTTAAAAATTTGACTCTATGTTTAATTCCTTCAGATAATTGTCGCTACTTATCTAATGGCACTATTGTAGACATTAAAAACTTTGTAATAACATCTGATAATAATCAAATTTTGATCATAGGGAATGAGTATTTAACTAAACAAAATTGTTTTATAGAGCCGTGCAATTCTTCAGATATTGATATTTATCTACTTGATGAAAAAATGAGTGAACTGAAGTTTTGGAATATTAATCAAATTGCATTTGAATGTGTTAAAATTAGTGTTAATAACAAGTTTGTGGTGTTTCCTCTCTTACATACATATTAATTTTCTAAATATTATTTCTCCTATTTTTTAGTTAGCAATAATTATTTTAAAACACTTATAGTATCACCTGAATAATTCATTTTATTTTTGTTTGGCTTAGCTTGCTAGTGAGACAACAGGCAATAGAAACAACTAATTTAATTTTGCCCAACATTTCATCAATATATTTTGACATTTTCAAGTATACAAAATTGAACAAGTGACATTTTCCGGCTGTCAACTTCTTAAGGATTTTTTATTTTACTGTTCATTTCAAATTAGTTTTTATTGAAGTGTTTACCTACTAATAGTTTTATTTTCTACTTAGCATTTATTTTGTTGATTTTGAGGATAATGGAGACAAAGACTTGGACTGTTGTTTCCTTCCAAATAGATAATACTCTTGCAGCTGTTCCAACTACATGGATCATAGGAACTGATGAGTGTGTTTCGCCTCCATTTACTGCAGATAAAGTTGCGGCTGCTTTAAAGAACCATCACCCACTAAACACCTGCTGGCCCACTTTTAAAATAAGTATCTTTAGGAATGCTACATACGGTATTGTAGTCAGTTTTAGTTTTGAAAATATATGAATTAAAATAATTTTTACAGGTGATTATGCATTAGCACGTCAAAAGTGCATAAAAGCTGAAGGAATGAGTGATGTTGGTACGACCGATGGAGAACAACACAGGCCAGTGAGAAAAACAAGGTGCGTATTATCTTCATCAGATGAAGATAATGGCTGTACTCTATTAAAAACACCCCCAAATCTTAAGAAGAATAAAAGGTTTTCAAGTAATAAAAGAGGTAATTTTTTTTATTGTTGTTACTTATTATTTTTATTTTTATAACAACAAATGAAGATAACCTATAGTTCAACAACTATTTTCCAGAGAGAATTGATCTATGCTTTTATTTATTTTAAGGGACACATAGATGATCTTCCCCCTCTATACATATCTCAATCACCCTCAGTTATTTTGGGTCAGTTAGCAGGTACCTCGGAATTAAATACTAGCACACCAGTATTTACTGCAATGGCAGGAAAAACGAATTGTAGCCAATGTGATAAAAATAGTAAGTCTACCTAAATAGTATAATAGTCCTATTTTTTATATTGGGGTATTTAACTAATGTCTTGAAATTATTTTTAGGTGAATATATTAAAGAGATGCTCCGGCAGCAGTATATAATTAAAAATATGATAACAGACTTATCATTAGAAGTAAGAGGTTTAAAAAAACCAGTTTCACAGCAAAATATTAGTCCAGAAGACAGCTTATTTAAAAGACTAGAACTACCTTGTGATAGCCCCGCTGGGTTAGAAAAACTAAACCAATATTTGGAAAATGAGGAAAATTTCAAAAATGCTGTAAGTGTTATAGTATTAATTTTATATTTAGTAATCTGGTTTACAGTTTCAATAGTCTAACACTTTATGTTTGTAGGTCACTGAAATTTCCCAAATAGGTGGGAAAGACTCATATGATTTAATTAGGAGGGTAATGTGCAAACTTCTTACCAACGGTTTAGCTGCACAATATAGCTGGTTGGGAAGACGTGAAAAAATAAGTTTTTATACTTTAAAAGTAGCAAAACTGGTAATTGGTGAGTATTTTTATCTTTTTAAAATTTTATGCCATTTATCAATACAAAAGTCAGCAGCTGTTCTATAAAAATGATTCTTATGTATCTTTCTTAAGATGGTATCTCTGTATCATTTGAAATAACACTTTTTTAAAGTGATTTTTACATTTATTTGCTCAGATTTTTTTGATATTAATATTAATTTATTCAATAAATTTTAGAAGCAGCACTTCAAATTGAAAAGGGAGATCAAAAAGCAATAGTAAGAGAGTATTTCTTCATGGTTACGAAGATCCACAGACCGTGCAAAATTCATTAAAAAAAAGGAACTGATCAGAATATGTAAACATTATTTATTTTTGTTGAAATGTTTTATTTCTAAACCATATTTTGTTTTTAAAGGATATTATTTTATTTTTGATTTGCTTATTTAATGTTTTATTCATACTTTTATTTTTTAAGATTATATAAATTTTATTTTTGGATTACATGCATTTTTGATTATTCATAATTACTACAAATCAACCTTTTTAAGCACCTATCAACATTTATAACTTTGAAAAGATAATCTAGCTATTTAAGATATCCAATATAAAAGTTTGATGGATCTTTGGTAGATAATATTCACACTTTCTAAATCCATCAAAATGTTGAATATCAGAACATAAATAAAGGTAAATTATTATGACACATCATGATATTCAACAATTTGATGAATTTTGAAAAAAAAACGTTTAGATAGCTTCTCAGAGACAAATAGTCACAAATTATTTTTTAAGTAGGTCATTAAAACGTACGATTATGTACGTACATATAACCAAAACGAAATGTAAAATGTACGTAATTAATACATTTTGGTTCTTAAATGACCTAAACCGTATGTCTTTTGTAGGTACCTTAGTGTGCCCATATGACCACCTATGTACGTACATATAACATGCTTTACGTCGAGTTGATACATTTTTAAAACGTACATAAGACGTAAGTGTATTTACTGGGAGAGGGCACCACAAGTGTCCCCAAATTTTGAGGTTAGGTCAATTATTTTACGAATGTAGCAATATGCAGTACTGGCCGATACCTAAACACCATACTCGGTTTCCACCATCGGAACCATACTTGGGGGGTCAATAATTGTCGAAAAATTTTGTTTGCATTATGAGCACCCCTATGAGGAAGATTTCCAGAATATTTTCGTTCCGAGTTGATATTTTGGCGGGTCGTGAACCACAAAACTAATTTGGGCAGGGGGGAATTTAGGGACAAAGAGAGTCCGATATCCCCCTTCACCTGGGCATGTTCAAAGTATACTTTGATCAGACATCGAGAGTGGTTAAGAGTCGTCACTCAACATCAAAGTGATATTAGGTTGGGAAAACAAACTTGGATGAACAAAAGATTTTATTAAATCATATAAGTAAAGCTAACTTTGAGGACATTTCAATAGTTTATAGTGAATCACAGAACTTTAAAAGAAATTGCTTTGAGATATTCCAAACAGTATGAGGTACGAATTGCTTGAATAAAAAAAGACACACAGCATCTAATGCACAAATTCCTTTTTACTTACAATGAATGAAAATAATGCTATCAATGAATCAATCATCTGAGTCAATAGTATAAAGTGAATGAAATAATTTTCCTTATTTTGAAATGAACATTTTTTTATCATAATTTTTGTTACCTATTTCACTTGTAGTATTCCAGTTATTTTAAACTTTCTTTTTGACAAAACCAATTTCGTCTTTGCTGGATATCACATATTGCATGTTTTTTATTGGTGGTAAAGTAATGGATTTTGTGGTGTGTTAGACAATGTGGAATAATAATGGTAACAAAAGTAATGTTTGGGTATTATTTTTTTAAGAGTGACAAACTTATGAATTTTACAAGAGCCATGGTTTTTGTTGATAGGATTGTTGCAAATAGTTACATTTCAGTTGTGACCTTCTGAAATATTAATGACATTTTAAGAGTTTCAACATACACTTTTTATTAATTAACAATTTATTGACCTTCGTAATCATTTTAAATATTATGCTACTTACAATAGTATTATAGTTGATTAGAACCTTCGTCTTGGCATGGACAGTTTCTATCTGGTTGGATATCACATATCTTTGGATCCTTATTGGTGACAAAGTAATGGATCTTGAGAGGTGCAATGTGTAAATAGGTGGTTTGTATCTATGATAATAGGAGTGACAAACCTATAGATGTAGATATTAAATATTACATGTGTCATTGTTTTGTCATTAAGAATGTTATTAACAAAGCGAACAAAAAAGTTTTTAATAATCTAAATTTTTATAAGTAGGTACATTTGAAAATATCTTCATTTAGTAACAATGTTATTGACCCTCGTAAATAATGTTCATAGTCCAATAGGTACAAAGAATGTTTTCAGGTTGTTAATACAATATCAAAAATACACATGTCATTAAATAAAAGAAATATTACTTTTATTCATATAAGAAACTCAAGAATTATAATTACAAATTTTTAACCCTTAATTGGCATGGCAGAGTCAATTATGACCACAACACAAATGTATTTCAAATTTCAATAAGAACGAAAGTACTTGGCAACGTCGCCTATTGTGTATTCTCCAGAGATCTGCTAGCAGATCACGTTGATGTATCACTTATCAGTTATTCTCGTACTGGTGATCACAGTGGAGCCGTGAGTTCTTTGGGTCGAATTTGACCCCGCCATACCGTAAGCCCAAGTTTTTCCAATTTTTAATTTGAAGTAGGTATAATGGTGGATTTAAGAGACGGAAAAAGACCCTTGACACAGCAGGAGCTGGAAGGCATAGCTGATACGTTATTGGATGATGTCAACAACACTGTGTTATAACAAATAGGTACCTACAAAGAATGTTTTCAGGTTGTTGATACAATATTAAAAATACACATGTCATTAAATAAAAGAAGTATTACTTTTATACATATAAGAAACTCAAGAGTTATAATTACAAATTTTTAATATAGTAGTTTGTTATATATAGGTATAATAGAAATTTTTGTGGGGATGTGGCAATACCTAAAATACCAGAGTGTACTCTTTTAAGAACTCATTTCCGAGCTTTCAAATAACTATGTAGGTAGGTATTCATTTTCAATAATATCTAGATCAGATTAAAGGGATTATTTTCAAATTGTAATAAATTTGAACATCGGTATATAAAAACTCAAAAAACAATGTAAGCTACTTTAGAACACTTCTTAAACATCACTTCCCAGAGATTCGCAAGCAAAAGGTCTAATACAGCTGTTCAATATAATAAATGAAATATGTAATAGTCTCAAGCTTCTCTCTGTTGTTCCTCCTCGTCTTACTATGCAGGAGCAAACCTTTAATGTTTCGTTTCATAGGTAACAACTAAGCAGAGAATAATTTTCTCCTTAGAACACTTAGATTAGTTAACTCTGTTCAGGATATTTTAATTGTTAATGTCTCAACTTTCAAGTTTAAAAAACATCTGGTTAAGCTTGAACTTTGATATTTTTATATTTTTCAATAGTTGATTGATGTTGCATTTGTTTCACTCTTCTTACTTTTTTAAAATTATCATTACTGTATTTTGGGTATTTGTTTTTACTATTTTATACATAAATGTAATACCTGTTATTTATTAATTTCACATCTTTTTTCTTTGTTTTTGAAGCATTATAACACTATATTTTTTATGTGAATTGGACATGCTTGTGAATAAATGAAAAATCAACATAGATCCATTCCCCATAAGGTAAGTGAAGGTTCATTTCCCTAAGACATTAATAAACTTGTTATTTACATAAGTTGAATGAATGAACTAAAACTTAGCACTTTTATAGTGGGTATACTGCAAATGCAGTATATTCACTGGCTTGCAAGAATGTTGAGACCTAAAAATATATATTTTTTGTTTTGTAAATATTTACTTAAACATTCTTAGTAGCTGTGAGCACTACTAGACTGTCTTCAGTTCAAAGAACTGTACAACCACATTTGAGAGCACCTTAAACCAAAAATTCATTAATAATAAACAGATTTGCTTATACAATGTTGAATAAAAATTTAATATGTTCTAAACACAATTACTAGCATACTTGTCTAATCATAACAATTCATGGTGATACCAAGTAGGTTCAGTCAATGGTTTTAATAAAAAGCACCATGCACATAAACCCATGATGAATAAACTAATAACAGTCACCTTCTTGACTCCTGTTGAGCTAGCAGCCTCTGTAAAGTCTGGAAAACCCATATGGTTACAGAAAGAATGTACAATAAATATAGATATGAAATGTCCAGTTCTATAAAAAATGTATGCAGAATACATTCCAAATAGTGTTGTATATACAAACTGAAAACAAGAGATCTTCAAAGCCAAATCGAAAGTCATGCCCATATGATGTATCCTTTCCCACATGTGATGAAAATGAGCAACTCCAAAAAACAATGGACTACTAAAAACAGCTGAATATGGACTAAAACATTGTAATAGCATTGGCAGCATACAACTTCTATAAGTAAATTCTTCAGTAAAAGGTGCTACTATGTGATTTCTTAACCATATTAAATTTGTTAGATTTGAAAACCAGTATGTTTCTTCTGTATACAATTTAGATAAACCACTGTAGAATTCCATTGATATAGGACCCAAAAATAGTATCATTGTCAGGAAAAGGGGTATAAAAATTGCTTGACATAATCCCTGAAATCTTAGTCCCAAAATTTCTGCAAATGTTTGTTTTTGTAAAGCATCTTCTTGAAGACTCATATATAAAAAACATGGGGATATAAATAACATCACAAAAGCACTGGTAAATCTTTTTTTTATGGTCGAAGGATGGTCTCTACTATGAGGGCTTTTCCATATATGAAGACTAAAAACGTAAGTAACAGATAGCAAAAAGCACAGAAAAACACACTTATAGCATTTAAAAACTTCATCCAAATTCCATTCCATGTCGAACAGTCTTGATTGTGGCAGTTATAGTTATGTACATTTGTCTATTTCATCTTAACAGCACAAGTGAAATAATTTTTAATTTTATCTCATTTTATTTAAAAAAGGTTACGTAGCAGCTTTGTGGTTATGTAGTATCACAGATCACCTATCTATCTGCTTGTCAACGGTCAATAGACAATAGGTGCGCTCTTTTTGACTGAGATCTCAGCCAGGGTTGATCCTGTCATTACAATTGTAATGATTCCATTACAATTTAGGTGCTATCGTTACATCATTACTACAATTGAAAAAATTATTGGATTTCATTACAATTTTTTGGAAAGGCTTGGTACTTGGTAGGAATTCTGACATACAGGAACTTGTTTGCCAATATGATCTGTGGTTCTGTAGTTGTGTGAGTGCAACGATTATATAGTTAGTATATAATCGTTGGTGTGAGTGCGGTCCGAGATGAGAAGAGTAATCAATAGGGCATGTCCACGTGACGTCATGCCCTGAGGAATCTGACATGGAACATACAACATCTGATATAAACAAGCGTTCTTTGCTCAACACGTGGTTCTTAATAGTTATTTGATTTTGATTTAGTGCTTTTTTCGACGTTGTTTTAGTTGCTTTAGGTATTTTAAAAGTTATATATGACTGTTTATAATAAAAAGGATCATTAAATCAATACAAAACAACCAAATTACAAATCTAACCAAATAATTGTTTTTCCTCAGGGGTATTGTCAACTGTCAGTTGATGGACATGCCCTATAACCACATGTGATTCTTCACCAAGGATGTTAGATGCACAGACCACTTACCCTATAGACACCCCACGCCCGTTATAGAACGTCGTACCCATTATATAGTTCTAATCCTGACCATCGGATGTCGCTAGTAGCTTCTGGCATCTGCTTAGTAGGTAACTTACAATTTTAGGAGCGTCAAGATCCATCTGTTGTTCTGCGTCAAAAGTAACAAGAATGGCGCAAAATTCAAATCCAACGATGGCGCGAAATTCAAACCCAATAAGAATAACGTGAGAGTACGGAAAAAATAAAACAATTACAAATTTTCTTTTTTTATTTATTCGTTGCAATAATACAAATCTAACAAAGTATCTTAACACTTAGAAGTACATAGAAATTTAAACTACAAACCACAATTAACTTATATACAAAAAAATCATATCTAGCTATTTAACTTCCATCACTGAATAAACCCCTCTACATTGTATATAAAAAGAAGAAGAAAAATAAAAATCTATTACCTTTTTTAGCATTCTATTACGTTTTTGCGTGGAATTTAGTTACCAAAAAATTTTTCCTAGGAACAACGCTGTATCCCACTAAAGCAAATGAGGAACGCAACACTTTTTGAATGAAGGCATTTTGTCTATTTTTATAATCACTATTACTTATAGTAGCTAGTAGCACACACAACTGGCAATAATAAAAAAAGTAAATAGTTCAAACAACGGTAAGCAAAAACAAAAACACAGTCACAACTGACAATAACAACGATAAAATGGAACCACACCTTAACAGCGACATCACTTTAGATTCGTTTAACAAGAGAACTCCCGATTATGGCAACCAGCATTACAATCGTGAGCTATGATATTTGCCTACTCAGACTACTAGCGACATCCGATGATCAGGATTGTAACTATATTTTCGTTCAAGGTCTTGTAACCTGCGCGGGTTGTCTATAGGGTAAGTGGTCTGTGGTTAGATGAGAATAGGATTGATTAAAAACTGGAAGGTGTCAGCCTTGCACGAATTATGAAACTGTGAAATTCGTGGTGTTATTTATTTATTTATTTTATTTTAATAACAAAAAAATAAAGTATTTAATATATAAGCAAAACCTCTTAAGTCACATTTTTTCAAAACATGTTTTTTTAAATAATTTCTTTAATGTAGATGCGTATTCTGGGTATAAATCATGTAAAAGTCAAAAGACATTCCTTTTACTTTAAATAATAATAATTAATTGGGCGATTTAAAAGCTTAAATTAATATTATTAATTAATAGAAAAACTGTATAGTAATTTCGAAAGTAGATGCTTCAAAGTGTTTAGTGGTGAAGTTTCATTGAATTATATTAATTTCGAAAAAAGATATAGGTAAGTGAATGAAGTGTAAAAAACAAGTAAAATTAAGCATTAAAAAAAACAGATTTTTAAGAAGCAGTCGTTTAAAATTCTAAATGTTGATGGCTTTGCTTTTATAATAATAATGTTTTATGCTCATTTGCAATGCTAAATCCAGAAGAAATTTTCGCCACAAAATCTACTTTTTCAAATTTGAAAGTTTTTCTATCTAAAAGTTGAGATCTTTCTTTACATTTTACATGAGTTTATTTATTTTTTCAGAATGTTCTAAGCTCAATTCAGACAAAATTTGTAGATAAATGCAGCAGCTACAAATTTTAATTCGAAATTTTTTCTGTATATTCATTATTTAAACAATTAGAGCGAAAAAACAAAAACAAAAATTTTCACTTGACAATTTTCCGGAAAATCGCATGCCTAACATCGTAAGTAAAGTTTTTCTTATGTTAAACACAACCCTTTTAAATACCCAATTTTGAATTTTCAAGTTTTTTGTATTTTTTGTGAGGTTTTATGTGTACTTTGACTAGGATACAGGGGTAAAGATAAAAATGTGTGTACTGATGGTAATGATTATTAGGGAATGGATGGATGGATTTTGAGAGATTATTGACAGGAAGAAATAGTATATTAAGTATTAAGAACACACACACACACCTGTATTTATGGCTAAGACGTCGGTAAGTGAATCACTTACCGTCGTGTTGGACTTATCAGTAAACACAACCTACCGTCCTGACAGGAATCCTAACGGGACATTGTTGCCTGAATGGGCACCTTAAAAAGCTCAAAATAGTGGAGGAAGAAGATTGTAGGTTTTGTGGAATGGAAGAAGAATCCTCCATCCACATACTTGCGAACTGCACAGCAATTCAGAATCCTAGGGCACAGCACCTGGGAGACTACTGGATAGAAGAGGGACAGTTACCTAAGTTGAAGCCTGCAGATATCCTAAAATTCCTCGGGGAAATAGGACTAAAGGAGCTACTAGTCTCTGAGAATTTCCTCAGGAACTAAGTAGAAGTAAGGGGACACAATAGATCTTTTAGGTCTCAGTGAATGTTACCCCAAATGCCATACATACATACATACATACCGTCCTGACAACCTATGCTGTAAATAAACAAAAAAGATCGATCGCGCAAAAAAGATATTAAAGATAAGAACCCATGAAATTTTGCAAAATATTGGATTGGAAATTCTAATTGAAATCATTAAAAAAAAATTGCGAAGAATAATTAATATGGTTCTGGTCGACTTCGCGACCCTCTGAATTTTATGTTAATTTTGAATTTGTTTGATAGCTTACCTTAAATAAAGCAGATTAGAACAAAAATTTCGCTGGATCATTCAGTAATCACTTCAAAAACTACGAATTTAGTTCAAAAAATGGTACTTTTTTAACACTAATTAATGCTATTTTACGATACATATTTTCACTTTAAACTGTAAAGGTTATTATCTTAAACTAAATGTAAGTCTGTTTCACAAAAAAAAACCTAACCTAACCTAACCTCCTTTAGGCTCTTGGTTAGGTTTAGGTTATGTTAGGTTTAGGCTCTTGGTTAGGTTTAGGCTCCTAATCTCCTTTAGGCTCTTGGTTGGGTTAGGTTAGGTTAGGTTAGGTTTAGGCTTTTCCTTGGTTAGGTTTGGGCTCTTAACCTCCTTTAGGCTCTTGGTTCGGTTTAGGCTCTTGGTTGGGATTAGGCTCTTAACCTCCTTTAGGCTCTTGGTTGGGTTTAGGCTCTTGCGTTGGGTTTAGGCTCTTAGTTGGGTTTAGGCTTTTTTTCTTGGTTAGGTTTAGGCTCTTAACCTTAAAATACTTACATTTTGCCAATTTTTAGAAATATTCTTAAGCATATCTAATTATTTTCAGTTGACACTTTAGGTTATAAAATTACACTCTAGATTCTTATGTCTACGTAGCTTAGGTTCACAATTTAGGACTAGCTGACACGTTTAGCGGAGTTGTCAAATGGTATTTATTTTCTTTCAGTTGACTTAATCATGCATTGTAATAGATTACATGAATGAATATAACAAAAAAATATTTACAATAATAATCATGAATATTGAAATATTAAACATCCTTAGAATGTAATGTTTATCTTAAAATTGTTTTATACAAAAATAAAAGAGATTAAAACAAACTAACTACTGGACCACAGAGTATTTTTCTTTCATCACGAATTTTAGTTCACGATGATAGGGGTAATTTACTAACAAATTGTCCAGTACTACAGGCTAAAATAGGTTCACTATCAGGAATAAATATACAATTTGCAAATACAAAATTGAATGAAATGCCGTCAACAGATTATGAAAAACGTCGACCCGGCGCTTGCGATATTAGTCAGCTTGAGTATTCAAAACGGAAATCCAATCTTATCTAGATTTCTGAATTAGAAAATATATTCATAAACATATTGACTTTTCAAATTGACGAGTCCAAATTGAATGAACAGCCATCAACAGATTGTGAAAAATGCTCGCCGGGTCGTCTTTAATTATCAGCAATATGTTAGTGATAGGACGAAAATTTATATACTTATCGTATCGTATTTCCAAGCCGTAATGAGTTACGGAAATGAAAACTGGCAACATTGTCCATCAACCGCTCCTTCTAAAATTTGTGACCATCTGCTATCTAGACATAATTGTCAAGAATTAAAAAAAAATGGCGGATTTTTGGTACTTTCAATTGCGATTTAGACAGTGTGTACTTACCAGCAAATATTAAATAATTCTTGATAGTCTAAAAACCACTAACAAAAAAATAATGTTTTTATGTACACAATTTAACCAAAAGTTGGTCCTAAATCCATATATCCAGCTCAAAAGTTTTATAAAATCAAACTTTTTATTGTTTATTATTAATATCGCGACAGCAAAGCACCTTTCTCCAAAATAAACACTCTTATGTATACCACAAAATCAATGGTCTGAAGTTTGCCCTGGGACGCCATATTAAATTTCATTTGACAGGTCACTGGGTTGCGTAATAGCTACGTTCGGTATTTGCATCGCAGAGGCGACGGATCTTTGGTCACGTGATCACATATTAATCTGAGCAAATTGCTATTAACGAACGGCCCAATCAACCATAAATATAAACGATAGATATAAGTAAATATCGGTCATCTTCGCCAAAGACATGAGGAATGGACAATTAAAAATTAAATGTGTGTATGAACAACACAAAATGTTAGCAAGAGTAAAAGCATTGTGTAAAGTTTATTCTATTCTAAGATATGGCAACAGCTTGCTGTTTTGAGATGACAAATGGTTAAGAGACTGTCATTGTATGTCGCTATACTTCCTTACGATTTTTGAGACCAATTTCGTTCCATTTATTAAAAATAAAATTAGGAATATCAGAATTAAATTCCCTTTTCATAAAACAACGCGCTGTTGCCATATTTTTCACTGGAGCTTACTGACGCAAGTTACCGAAAAGGCCCCAAGATTTATCTAGTGACTACAAAATAACCTCATAACATCACATATGCACAGATTAATCTTTCTAATCGATCAAAATTTTCCGAGTAAACAGATTCACATAGGACTGAGTTATTAGCGGAATTAAGTACCGAACAGTTCAGCAGCGCTATTTTTCATCATTCGTACTTTTCAAGGTTACACGTAATATTGAACGTGCGAAAAAAAATCGGCGTATTACTATTGTTGACCATTCGTCAAATTGCGAGTATTCGCAATAAATCAACGAGCGGAATTTGGTTGTCGTAGACCATATGCGAATAATTAGCATAACCCAAATTTTAAAAACAATTATCTAAATTTATATAATTTGAAATGGACCATTTACAACAAATTGCTATTATTGAGAACCTGGAAAATGTTGAAGAGGCACAATTTCAAAGAAATAACCGATTTGAGATGATCGATCCATTCGAAGTCTTAAGTGAACACCATTTCACTCAATATTTTCGTCTATCAAAAGAACTTTGCCGTTACTTGGTAAACATTGTAGAACCATTTATGAGACCACAAAGAAGAACTACGACTTAAGTGTCGAAACGAGGGTAACTTTTTTTTATACCTATATTGTACCTATTAACTATTATAATATAAAAGCTACCTATATTTTATATAAATTTCTGTATCTACAGGTTTTGATAGCACTGAGATTCTTTGCTTGTGGTAGTTATCAAATGGACATTGCTAAAAGCAAATTCATGGCATCATGGCAGTATCACAGTCTACAGTTAGTCAGTGCATTAAGGAAGTTTCACTTGCACTTAATCAGCCTGGAATTTTTAATTCATGGGTTTATTTTCCAAGAAACTTTGAAGAGTTAAATGAGGTTAGGCTTAAGTAGGACAAACTTTGATGGTGATCAAAATATACCAAAATATAACTATAATATCTTTATGTAGGTTTCATTAAGATTTAAACTTTCTGAAACGTGAACTTTGCGTTCAACCTTCCAGCTAATAAATTTATCGATAAATTTCTTTAGAATTTTGATTTTTGGTGGAATATTTACCGAAAATTTTTCAATCGAAAAATTCATAAATTATTTCACATTTATAATTCTTGGTAGAATTAACTATTGGTTCAAAAATCAATGTTCTTGAGATATTTTGTTTTAGGAAACAAAATTAGTGGCGCCCTTAAATTTCTTTTCTTAACTATTCTCGTTTTTTAATTTCCGTCAGATAACAAAGCCCTGAGAACTGGTTTTGTTGTCTCCAAATATAAAATCAGTTTGGTAAGAACCTACATTATATTTTCCATCATTTTTTTCAAGTTTCTTAGCAATCAAAATTATTTTTTGTTTCGTTTCCTGGAGTTATAGGTTGTGTGGATTGTACACATGTGGCTATTTTCACACCAACAATCAATGATGAAGAATTCCCTGAAAATATATATGTAAATCGAAAAGGATACCATTCTATAAATGCTCAGTTGGTAAGAATATCCAGCTGATGCTCTGTCTATCGTCCTAACAATTACTATTTTGGTATTTATAAAAATGCTGCAAAATATATTGAAGTGTGTTTAATATATTTTTGTATGTTTCAATATCAATTATGTAGGTACCTACCTAATTTTTAGATCTGTGATAGTACAATGAAAATATTAAATGTGAACGCAAGATACCCTGGAAGCACAAATGACGCTTTTATTTGGACTAATTCAAATGTTCAAAATATTTTAAGAAATTTGCATACTAGAGGGAATACAAGTTACTACTTATTGGGTTAGTTAACGTAACATAAAATAATGTATCAAATATTTTACTTTTTTTAACTAGATGACTCTGGGTACCTCTTAAGAACATGGTTATTGACACCTCTTGAAGTTGAACCCCCTCAGAACACATTTAAAGAAGTAACGGACTACTGAAAATAAGATTTAGATGCCTTTTGAAAGATAGAGTCCTACATTATAAGCCTGCTGTTGCATGTCGAATTATAAATGCATGTGTGGTTCTACATAACATGCGTCTGGAGTATAATGTGCAAAATCCCGAAGATAAATTACCTGTAAATATAGTAGATTTAGGCATATTAAATAATAATGAAGATTATGAAAATAATGCGGACAATAATTTAAGGCGTGTTAATCCTGAACTTGCTGCTGGAAGACACAAAAGAAGTCAAGTAATATATAATGTGTTCAGAAATCATTAGTGAAATCTTTTTATTTTGACTGTTTTTTTTCTTGTACCTCCCCCTATAGTCAAAAGCGCTTTTATCGTGCGGGTTCAAAGGTCACTAACCATATGTATCAAATCAGAAAACACAGAGATTACCAAAATGTGAGACTTCAGATATACCCGGCGAAAAGATTGATGGTTTTATTTAACATAAACGTACCTGGTATTTTTATTTTTGCAAAAATTCTGTAGTAAGTACATGTGGTGATCAAATATTACAAAAACTATACAGCGCATCTTCGGACGTTCTTACAGAATGGCATACTTTTTTATACTTGATTTCTCAGAAAATTTTAATATTGATAAATGTTTTTGTATCTTGAGAAAATTATTTTGACGTATTAAGATTTTGGGTGGTGTATGTCGGGTGAAAATAAAGCACAAAAGCATGAAGATATAGTAAATCAAATTTTTCTAAAAATATGGAATCTGAGTCAGCCAAATTGAAGGACTTATAAATCTGAGATAAAAAGTTAAGCAAAGTTCTTTCCAATGCTAATATTTTCTGAGAAATGTCAACATGAATTTGCGAAAAATTGAGGAAATTCGAGATTTGTCAGTTGTTGAATTTTCCTGTTTCGGATTCTATATTTTTAAAAAACTTTGATTTACTATCGTCATATTTTGTGCTTAATTTTTACCCGGTATACACCAAAGAAAATCTGGATACGTCAAACATACGTCTTAACATACACATTCATTTTTCAAGATTAAAATTTTCTGAGAAATCAAGAATAAAAATTTTGCCGTTTGGTAAGAGTTTCCAAAAACACGCTGTATATAATCGTTATTCCGATAACCTAATCAATAGTCTCTTTATTTAAAACGAAAATAATAATAAATAGCAATTTTTTTAAAATTGTATTATCAGAACCAAAAAATACAATGGTATTCAATCTGATTAACTATTTCAAGAAATAAAAAGAAAAAATGGAAATTTCGTTTCGTTTCGTCCAAAATTACCACTTTTCTAAATTTTGATTTGTCATTTTCCGTATATCTTTTTAAAAACTGAACACGCTGACTCACTATTTGTGGCTGCTCACATAAAAATATTCGGTTACATTCTTTTTTACAGTGAAACCCCAACTTTTTTATTGATTTTGATAATGATGTAATTCCGATTTCCAAAATACCTCGAATATTTGAAGCTTCTTTTAAAACTGGAAGAGTTATATTGGTTTTTGTTCTATATAAATCATAAATAACATCTCGAACTTCCATTTTAATATTTTCCGCAAATCCTCAGTATTTGGCTTTCTTCGTTTGCATTTTTTAGTATTCCTGGGTATTATAATTATGCCTTTTTTTCATGCACAATTTTCTGCACAGTCCTTAAACTAATTCCTAGTGCTTTCGCTAATGTTTCCTGTACACTGGTTGACGAATTTCCACTTTTTCTTTCGTTCTCTAAATAATCTATCGGATTAAGTAGCACTTTTTTTGCTTGAGATGCAAAAAACCGGAAAATTGCTTCTTATTATTCATATTGTCACTTTGAATTGCCAAAGTCACAAAACTGACATATTTAAATAAAAACTTAGCTGGTGAAAAACTTTTTAGAATCGCTGAAAACTATATACATATCCTTTTTTCTCCTGTCAAAATTGCATAAGTCTGTCTTATTGATCTTACGGATTTTATTTGGAAGTTGTGATTAAACGCAATAAAAGAAAACAAAAACTGTGAGTATGTCTTTGTTGAATCGTATGACCCGCATGATAAGACTGTATTTGACTATATCTATGCTGTAGATACTATCAAGCTCCAATTGAATAAAATAAAAATGTAATCTGTATTTGGTCTCTTTATACAAAATAGTCTTATATAAGAGCAAACCAAATCAACATTCTAAGCCCAAGACTAAAAGGAACAAACGTTTGGTATGTAATACCAATAAAATTTAACATTCTTAATTTTATTAGGATTAACAAGAGAGATCAAAAATTAATAAATTGTTTATCAGAATAAAAATCATGTGTTACAAACCAAATCAAACATTCTAAATAACCTATAAGGAAAATAAACACAGAAAAGGAACAGTTTGGTATTGAACACAAAAAATTGTTCAAACATTTTTTTCCATATTTGAAATTGGAAATAACAATAATACCACTGCACTAACATAGAGTTTCATAAATAGCTGACAAAGTTTGATTGTTCTGCTTTACCATCTCTTCTTTGGCACAAACACTTCTTTCCTTTGCTATCGCAATCCTTTCTAGAATTTCAATTTTCTGAGCATAATATTTTTGTTTGATCTTGTTTTTTTTTCTCGAGGGATTGTCTATACATATCAGAGGCTTCAGAAGCATAAACAAGTTTTTTTTCTGGAAGCCCGGTGGAAAGATTAAGTATTTTCTACCCTATTTGATGTAACTGACGATGTAGCCTTCTCAGTTGTATTATGGACAATATATGTAGTCGTTTTGGATACTTCAATAGTTGACTGCTGGTTATTTGTGAAAGAATACAACATTTGTTGGTCATCTGCTGGTTTCTCTGGCAGTGGTATGTATATAGGGGATGGTGATCTTGGAGTTAATTCCTGTAGTTCTTGAAAGTCAAATTCTACCTGGGATTCCAACACATTTTGGTGGCCTTCTATGGAGACTGTTTTGACAGTCTCCAAAATATCCTTTTCAAAGTCAGTAGTTGGACTTTTTTGGTATGATCCGCCTCCGGTCCCACTGCGTTGTCTTAAGTATGTACTTCTTCTTGCCATGTCTATAAAAAATAGTAACATTAGTACAACTAAAAACCAAAAAGATTTCGACTTTTTATTGCCTTACGCCACGACTTCCAGTCTTTATTCGCTCCGGAGCAACTGCTTAATATTTTGCTGATGTCTTGCCATAAAACTTGGCCATCCTTTTGAGTGAAATTGTTTGAAAATTTACCACTTGCGAGACTAAGATTTTTCTTTCTTCACTTGACGTGTTTCCACCTCTAGCAGTTTTATGAGGAACAGCAGGATTTTCTACCATTTTTAAATTAAAAAACAATTCTCACGGATCTATTAATAATTTATTTATTACCGGTGCGGCGTGATAAACAGAACAACTCTTTTTTTGATATCTAACCTTAAAAATCTTAAAACGTCTGTTAATGTCAGAAACCTTCGAAATTACCACGTTGCCAAATCTATTTCGCACGTAGAAGAATTGAATTTTCGAAAAGTTCTCAAAAATATCATTTACACGAAGTTTTCGCAAATTATCCGCTCATAGTAACACGTATACGCAAAGTTGCGAACCATGTCAAAAATAGCGCTGCAGATCGTAGATATCCTACTTATATTTCAGAACGTTCGTATCCTGGTTCAGATTTACCTCCCCTACCTCTAGATGTAATAAACGAATGATTCAGACTAAAAAGATTAATCGAACGCAGCAAACAAAGAGAAAGTTGAAAATAAATAAATTCGGGGAACCCCTGAATTTTAGATAATTCTTGCTCACAAATGTTTTGTGCTCTGGCGTTTTGCGTTGTAATATTTCAATCAATGAATGATACTGTGTAAATACTCTTATTTTCTGCAAAATTTGTTTTGTGAAGAAAAGGATAAATTGTTCAATCAATAATACACTAATAAGTTCCAAACACATAAGCTAAGGTAAGTGATACTCATAATCATAATTGACATAATTGTTTGGTCATTGTCTAGTACAGGACCTTCTCGAATTTTACCAAAATTTGCATACCAATAGGTTCTGTATTGTGTCACTATTGCCCAATGTTTTCTTTTTTTTTTAATTTACCAAGATTATCTGATGTGTGGAAGATTTAGAACCACTGTGAACATAGTGACATTAAATATTAGTGATGTTTGTCTGGAAATTTTAATTTAAGCATTATATTAATATATAACATAATCATCAGAGTGACGAGAAGAAATCTATTATGGACACCCATTCTGCTTTGGAGTCAAACATTTGGAACACAAATTGTGGTGAAAACTTTGTGTTATTAAACAACAGCAGTGACAACATTATAATATTTTCGTGTGTAACCAATTTAAAGTTTTTATGTAACTTCTGTGACGTTATTTACGCCGATGGAACATTTTCATACTGTAATCGCTATTTTAAGCAACTGTTTACAATTCATGGATACAAAAATGGCCACTATTTACCTTTGTTGTTTTGTTTAGTTAAAGATAAAACATGCGACTCCTACAAAAAATGTTTAAAATTTATTGTAGATATATGTGCAAAAAATGACTTAGTTTTTAAGCCAAGCAAAATAGCTATTGATTTTGAACAAGCTATCCACTCAGCCGTAAATAGCATATGACCCGATATAAAAATAATTGGATGTCGTTTTCACTTAAGCCAATCATGGTGGCGCATGATTCAAGAACTAGGTTTGGCAAAAGAGTACAAAGATAAAGATTCCGAGATAGGAAAGTTTTTAAAATATACTTTTGGTCATCAGTATCTTACACCCGCCGAAGTAGGAGATTGCCTTGTTTTTGACTTGGGAGAAATACAACCACCAGACAGTAGGGTTACCCAATATGTCGACTATTTAGTAAATGTGTATGTGTCAGAAAGTGCCCTTTTTCCTCCTGAAATTTGGACATCTGCTTCACCTAGTATGTGTCGGACAACCAATGCATGTGAATCCTTTCACGCTCATTTTAATGATAATTTTTATAGTAATCACCCATCATTTTACATATTTCTGGAAACATTGTTACAATTTCAAATAGATACTTATATTAAAATAAATAGCATTGATACTGTTAAGCTTCCAAATACTCGAACCCGGAATAAATTTAATTTCTTAGATATAAAATTAAATCTGTATTATTAAACAAAAAGTATAACGAGATTGCAATTTGTAAAACAAGTATGTCATTATTTTGGAAATGTTTGAGCACATAATATGTACATATAGTGTAAATATTGTTTTTGATTTTATTATAGCGCTTATAGTATACTCGTATGTATGTGTAATGTGTATTTTGTCATCAATTAATAAATATTAAAAAATATTTTTCTTTTCTTCAGTATAGATAAGTAATGCAGTATAAATAATCTACGGTTTGTTTCAAGTTTAACTCAGTAGGTTTTCATAAATTTTGCCGCTGCAATTCACAGGTAAGATTAACGCTCTTTGTTGGCCGTGCGCTGCAATTTACATAGTTACTACGAACCCATACATGACCATTCGCTGCAATTTACATGTAAGGATTATAGAAACTTTGACCGCCGCTGCAATTTACAATCGCCTGGCAACTTGTACTGGCTCGATTGTCAATAATTCAGGCTAGGAGGTACAAGTTCTCAGAAGTCATCACTCACCCGTACAAGCAGTGGTAAATTGAAGTACATTGATAAGCATTCAATAGGTATGCAATAAAAGAGAAGATAAATTCCTGGGACTGGAGCACCCCAGGGAAGATTTCTCCAAAAAGGATTTAGTGAAAAGACTGTTAAGCCTGATAAGGACCAGGAGCGTCGATAATATTTTTTCCTAAGGGGGGGGCAAACAAATCACAAATCAAACAGCCATAAACGTCTATTATAATAATATTATCTATTACCTATCTTACAAATAATATGGATGGATAGTTCCGGAAACAATATTGTGTTGTGTGATGCAGCTATATCTGACTTGTGCATGTTAATTATTAAATATAAACATAAATGATACAACCAAGAGCACAAAAAAGCTTAGAGGCCAAGGACTTGAAACCTATAGTTTGTAACTTATAAATATCAACCCACGTGACTTCTGTCATAATTGGACTATGTTGCCAAGCTCTTGAAATAGTATGAGAATCTAGTAAATGTCAAATGAAGTTATCAAATATTCTTCTTTTTATTTGGCTATAGGTTAGGTTTAGTTTTTGATAGTTACTGTAAACAAACTTGAACTTATTTCAGTATAAAACTTTTATTTGTATATTAAAAGTACAGCATTAAGTAAAAAATTACTATTTTAAAACCTATTGAATTATTTTTGGCCTAAAAAGTTATGTATGAAATAGTTGGAAAATTCAAGATTCATTTTAATAAAAACAAATTCATATTGTGGTTTATTTTTCTTGGAAATCCACTACGTGGATGTGTGTCATATTTTAGGAAACCTCTTAGGAACATTCTACATTAAATAATTGTTCTTCCTCCAATTGCACCAGTAACATTTCTAAAGTGACATGGATTATCTGTAAATAAATTGTGCAAACATAATTGCTAAGTATTATGAATAGTTTAAGAGAATACAACAAATACAGTTGATTGAGTATAATATTAAACTCATACTTACTTGCTGCATACATGCTGTAAATAGTCAGGAATAGACGAATAGCAAATACATCAACTATTGTAGTGTTATTAAGTTTCATTTATACGTTAACTTTGACAACTTATCACTGCTTGTGAAAATTTACTCACAGTTTTTCGCAGTTTTTTTATAACAAGCAGATACAATAATTGATCAATATTAAATTGTCACAACATAGCCCTAAAAATGCCAAGACGTCAACTCAATCAGATAAACCATTTTAATCGCGGCAACACCGCGCATTTTTGCCAACATATAAAGTTTTTAGTACGACTGATGTTAGTTTGAGTTTAATAATTAAGTAACCCACGAGTTGCATTACATATGAAATCAATTACGAAACCTTTCTTTAAGCATATATTCATATTTTTTGATAACATGCGACCTATAAATTTCAATATTTATTAGGATTAAGGCTGTAAAACATAATGATTGACAGAAGCAAAAGAATGACATAATACAAGCAAACGTCTCTTTTTTGGCACTTTGATCACGTGGGTTGATATTTATAAGTTACGAACTATAGACTGGTACACACTGTAATTATCAATCAATCAATAAGATAAGACGATGTTATAATGACTATAAAAACCTTTTATTTTACAATACAAATTATTTACTCAAATTATCAATATAGATAACTTTTATCAACATCAAAACTGATTAAGACTCTTTTTCAGATATACCCACCATTAGAACGATTTTATTCAATAGCGTCAAGATGGGAAACTAATAAATTCGGGGAATCCCTGTGTAAATACGCATCTTCAACTGAATTTGTTGTGTGAAGTTAATAAAAAATTGTTCACCTAATAATACTCCCAATAAGCTCCAAACACGAAAACCAAGGTAAGCAATACTTATAATAATTGACATAATTGTTTGAATAAATCAGTTGTTCCAACCTTTAGTACGTGGAATTTGAATTTTTCCATATTTATGAAATAAAATCAATAACAAATTCCGCGGCAGAAATATAACATATTGTTAGATTGTACTTTGTAAAGCATATGAATGTATTAGAGGCTTGTACATAAAATAAAGTGACTTTTAAAAGATTGTATACGGTCGATTTTGACGCACCAACACACCAACAACAGATGCAAATGTTAAATAAAAAAAGGAAATGAATATACAGTGTAGGAGTTAAACCCATAATAGATAGATCTAGATAACTTCATTAATTAGTGTACATAAAAAAATGCGTCTTTAGTCTGGTGGACAAGGACGACGCAAAATTATGCAATGATAAGTTTAGGCAAGGTGCAAGGTGCGTTACTGGAATACATGTATTGATTTTGATTGAAGTGTATGCTTCAGTCTGGGATTAGAGATTCTCATACGGATAACATATACCTTGTACTGATGAGGCACAAATACGCCGAAACTGGTCTGAAAGTTGTGTTGTCCCTTCTAATTGCAAACCAGAATAATTAGTTTTAAAATATCTTGTAGTTACTAATTATCTTGTCCGTTTACTTTGAAGTGTAATTCAATATCCGTCGATGCATATAGCACGGAAAGTAGTTGTTGCTTCTTAGTTGAACGGTCACTGTTTTTGAAAAATATTTTTTAAAACTGTATGAAGCGTTGAAATAAAAATAATTATTCTTCGACATCTGCTACTAAACTTCTCCCCGGCCCTACATATGAGGTAGATATACCTCACAAAAAGGATTGGCCTTATAATACAATTGTATATGTTATGAACTAATTAGGTTGTTGAGAACTATTATAAGTGATATTTAACATAAACAAAGTGAGGTTAAATCCACAACCTGAATACCCAGTTAAAAAATGTCTACTGTTCAGAAATATATGTAATTCATGAAAAATACACAATTTTAAATCATTTTTGGGAAAATTTTTTAAAAAAATTTATATTTTGGATTTCTACCAAAATGACGAAAAATATAATTGTAAATATTTTCAAAATTTAAATTATTCTTATTCATGTGAATATAAGGAAATTAGGAGTTTTCCCGTAGATTTTAATATAAAAAAACAAAGGGAACGACAAAAAATTTGATTCATAATTGAATGGAAAATATATTGCCTGATAAAATTTTGTCTTAATCGGTGCGGCATATCAAAACTTAAATATGAACATAAGATTAGAATTGCGATATATTTCGTAGGTTACAAAATTTAGGGCACCAAAGTTTCAAACGAATCAGACAATTCTGTTGCCATGGTAATCATGACAAAAATAATGTTTTCGACTAATAAGAACGGATACTTTCGTCGAGATCATTCACAATTTACACTTGCAAGGGTAAGTGTCTTTCTCATCTTATTTCCGATGCAGGAAATCGTAAAACAATATTTATATAAATTTCAACTAAAAACTCAAACCTGTTCCTGAATTAACTTCAAAATAACACAGCTTAACAATAATAATAAAGAAATCCAGCTCTTATATATAGTTCCTGTTAGAATAGTATATTCTCCAATGAGTGTGGAATAATAGCCATTCTACACAAGTAAAAGACAATATTTTCTCCACGACTATGTTAAAAAAAAGTTTCCATCGGAAACCGAACCTCGATCGTCCGCGTCAGAGTCAATCATCTCTGTCACTGAGCTATCTACCACATTTATTTATTGAATTGTAAAGGACGTAAATATAGGTAATGCTGCAATTCTGTGTAAAATCTTAGTGATCGTAACGATCTATAAGACTCGTAATATCGGAACGGATACAAGTTTGCTTACAGGTTTTAAGGTTTAACGATATTACTATTTGCGTACACAGAATTGCAGCAAAAGTCATATTTTTAATAGAAACATTTACATTTTTTAATGAAATTATCACATTATTAGAAATAATAGAAATAACATAGATATACGTAATTAAACATATTAAATCCCCACTATCGTTACTGTTGTCCATTTTTTTCTATACTATATATATAGTTTTAGATGTGGTATGGGAACATTACGTTTTTTTGTGAATAAGATACAGTTGGTTTTTGTTGCAGAGAATTGTAATCCGGTCGATTTGGACCATAACTCTAGTTTATTGATGATTTTTTGTAAATGGTTTTGAATAGATGTCAAGTTTTTTCCTTTGGCAAATATAACTAGGTCGTCAGCATAGAGTCTACCTTTGACAAGTGGTGAGCATTGATCTAGTATGTCATTAACACGTTGACTGCCGATGACTCAGCTGTTGAGTCACGTGGTTCCCCTACCAAAGGCCGATGGCTCAACTGGTGGGTCACCTGCTATTGATTTAAATATTAACCAGTGCTGCTCCGGCTTCCGTAGGAGTGATTTCGCATTCGGTCGGCCTCTTATATACGTATAAACACGTGTTTTAGCAGTTTTGGTTTTTCGATCGGGTTTGCTGTAAAAACAAAATGGATGATCAAATTGCGGGACCATCTAGGCCCAAAAGAAGGCTTACAGACTCTGAAAAAAAGAAACAATTAACGTCAGCTGAAATGGAAGCGCTGCTTAACCTGTCGGACAGTGATGAGGAACCGTTTGTAGAGAGTGAGAGTGAGTACGAGCCAAACGACACTGATTCGAGCGATGGGGAGGGAGATGTTGAAGACGTTCCTGCTGTGGATGATGGTGAAACAGACACCGACCAAACGACCTATTCGTGGGGTGATAACGCTAATTTAAAAGACTTTCCATTTTTGGGCAACACTGGTCTCAAAATAAACTTGGATGCCGATGAGCCTATGGACTTTGTGCGTTTGTTTCTTACGGATGAATTTCTCGAAAATATCGTAACGGAAACCAACAACTATGCCGAAGAGTTGTTCCTTAGCAAACAAACTAAAGAGAAATCAAGAATAACTGATTGGAAACCTTTAACAGTTGACACTTTACAAGTTTTTTTGGGACTATGGCTTCATATGGGTCACATACAGATAAACCGCTTACAGGATTACTGGAAAACAGATGAGTTATATAATCTTCCTTGTTTTAGAAATTATATGAGCAGAAATCGTTTTTTAACGATTTTAAGATGCCTACATTTCTCTAAAAATCCGGAAAGAGGCGAATTAGGATTTGGCGATCGTTTGTGGAAGATAAGATGGCTTCAAAATTTTTTCAATCAAAGAATAGATGAAATTTACTATCCGAATAAAAACCTTTCATTGGATGAGTCCATGGTGCTTTGGCGAGGCAGGCTGATCTTCAGGCAATATATAAAAAATAAAAAACACAAATTCGGGGTGAAACTTTATATTTTATCGGAACCTAATGGCCTTGTTTTGAAAGTGAGGATATATACCGGCAACGAAACGGATATGCAGGGAGAATTAGGGCACTCAGCAAACGTTGTGATAAGCCTTGTAAAGAACTATTTTGGAAACGGACACTCTCTCTACATGGACAATTATTATAATAGTGTGACTTTATGCAATGAGTTACTTTCGAAAAAAACGTATGCTACGGGCACCTTACGGCAGAACCGGAAAGGAAACCCACCAGAAGTAACATCTAAAAAACTGAAGAAAGGTGAAGTTGCAGTGAAATATTGTAATGGAGTAGGAGTAGGAAAGTGGCGAGACAAAAGAGAAGTATTATTTATTTCTACAGAGTTTGATGGTGAATTGGCTAATGCAGTAACTAGACGGGAAGAAGAAAAACTAAAACCAAACGCTATTATTCAGTATAATAAAAATATGTCAGGGATAGACAGGCAAGACCAAATGCTTTCGTATTACGGAAGTGACAGAAAAACAATTAGGTGGTACAAAAAGATTGCCATCCATTTCATCTCGATTATGCTTCTTGACGCCTTTCACCTTTATAACATGTATTCCACTAAAAAAAAACTCAATTATTATGACTTCCGACACTGTATCATCAAAAATCTCCTATCAAAGGCGAACAACCAACCCACTGAAAATAAACCCAAAAACCAGCTTGGTCATATGCCTGAAAAATATCATCTGGATGACAATGGACGCCAGATGAGAAAGCGGTGCAGGGTGTGTTATGAACAAAAAATCCGCAAGAATACCCCATATTTTTGTCCTGCTTGTCCTGATCAACCAGGACTTTGCCTCGGAAATTGTTTTCGCATATTCCATGACAAAAAATAAAGCTCCTTTGCTTTGATTTTCGCATTTTCATATATTTTTTATTTTTGTTTTATGTATTTTTATTTTTGCTTTATGTACCTATTTTTATTTTATGTACGTTTCTGAGCTTGGAAAAATGCTCATTTTATTTTGTTAAAAGTTAGAATGTTGATTTATGTTGAATTATCCGAATTATTTGAGTTTTGCTTGACTATTATTTGTAAAATATATGATATTTTCAATAAAATGAAGTTTGACTATGCATTTCGTGCTTTTTTCCATATCATAGGTGAGTTTAGGGTCTGACTCGAGTGTTGAGTCATCGGCCTCGTGATAGAGAATAGGTCCTCAGAGGCCGGTGACTCATGCCTTGAGTCATAACAGTTTGAGGTATAATGATTAATTCAAAATTTTTTTAGTAATCAACTTAACACTAAGAAATACTTTTTTTACAAATCTAAACACGAAAAAAAATCGGTTTTTTCGAAAAGTTCCAATTTGACATCGGCAGTCAACGTGTTAATGGCTATTAGAAAAAGTGTAGAGCTTATTATTGATCCCTGTGGTACTCCGTTCTTTTGTATTTTTTTTATCCGAAGTAACGTTGTCTGATCGTACATGAAAGCTCCGAGATTGGAGGAAATTTGTAATGAATTTTAACATATTACCTCTAATATTCCAACTATGTAACTTCGATAATATGATATTGAAACGCCATACAGTGTCGTAAGCCTTCGTAATGTCCAAGAAGACTGCGGTACAAAATTGTTTATTTGCGATTGCTTCGTGTATTTCTGATTCCAGGTCGATTAAGTTGTCTGTGGTGGATCGATTTTCTCTGAAGCCGCTTTGTTGTGGTATGAGAAGGTTCTGTTTTTCTAGGACCCATCGTAGTCTCTTATTTGCCATTTTCTCTAGGATCTAACACATTGTGTTGGTTAAGGATATTCGGACCATGATGATGGAAATATTTGGCTGGTCCAAATAAAATTATAATACTTTAAAAGTAATGTTTTTCCATTTTCTGGTAGGTGTGATAAGAATGCCAATGGTATACCATCTGGACCAGGGCTTGAATCTTTGGAAGAGTTTATAGCTTCGGTTAGTTCTGTCAAGGTGAAGGGAACGTTAAGGTCTCGGATTTCGTATCCGCCGTTTTCTAATGTTCTGCTTTCTATATCTGCCTTATGTATTTTAAAATCGTCTGTGTAACTTTCGTCGCTTGAATTTAATTCATATTGGCTAGCTAACATATTTACAATTTCTTTTCTATCGCTGATTATCTTATTATTTTTTGTTAAAAATGGAATATGATATGGTTGATTTTTGCCTGAAATTTTCCTTAAATTTTTCCATACTGTACTTATCGTTGTTGAGGTGTTGAGGGATGAAATAAATTTTTTCCAATGTTCTCTTCTGTTTTTCTTAAGTGTGTACCTTGCTTCGGCTCTGCGTTTTTTATATTCTGTTGTGTTCTCATCGGTTTTATGTCGTTTTAATCTATTAAAAGCTGTTTTATATGCTTTGGTAACCTGGTTGCATTCCGGTGTCCACCACGGGAGTGGTTTATGATCTTTAAGAAACTTTGTTTTACCTACATATTTATCTGCGGCTGTTTTTAAAATGTTTAAGAATTGGCTTATAGAAGCGTCTATGTCGTTGAGTGGTAAAAGGTTGGTCCGATTAATTTCTAGTTCTACTTTTTCTGTAAAGTTAATCCAATCAGCTCTTTTTAAATTCCACTTTAAGGTAGATGTGCTTATATTAGTTGTTTCTTGGTGGGTTAAGGTAATTGTAATGGGGTAGTGGTCACTACCGTATAAATAAGGTAAAACCTCCCATGTTAACGTGGTGGATAGGTTTGGGTCGCATAAAGAAATGTCTATTGCCGATGCTGTGCCTGTTTGAATGTTAAATCTTGTTGGTGTCCCATCGTTGAGCAAGTTTAAATTTTTGGTTGTTATAATGTCTTCTAAAATGCGTCCTTTTCGGTTTAACTTTTTCGAACCCCACATCGGACTATGGCAGTTGAGGTCTCCAACTACAATCCTAGGTGAAGGTATTTGTTCTATGATATCTGTTAGATCTTCTTGTGATATGTTTTGGTTTGGTGGGATATACATATTGCAAATGTATATTTTATGAGGTATGTTTATTTCGATGACTATTAATTCAATATCGTTTGAGATTATTGATAATTCTGAGGAAATTAATTTTTTATCTACATAAGTTGCAACGCCGCCGCTGGCTATATTTTGGTTAATTCTGTTTTTATAGAAAGTTGTGTATTTGCTGAAGTTGAATACGTGGTTTGGATTTTTGAAATTTGTTTCCTGTAGGCAAATAATAGATGGGTGTATTTCTGTAATAATATGATTCAGTTTTTCGAGATGGGTATAGAACCCATTTAAGTTCCATTGAAGTAGGGATATGAATGTTATTATTCTTGAGATGAATTTACGGATGAGTCAGAATCTTCTTCCAACAATGACTTTATAGCGGTGGGATGGATATTTAATTGTTTGGCTAGTTTTCGTCTCAATCTTGTGCTTTTGGTTTTCATTACTTTATTTGTGTAATATGGATGTAATTTGGTTAGGAACTGTAGAAGTGCTTGAGAGTCATCTGTGTACGATTTTGTTACACTGAGTATGTCTTTTGATCCTTTACTGTTTTCAAACAGATCCACTACTTGTTCGAAATTTAGTAATTGAGTTTCATTTTCTAGGTATTCTTTTATGGGTTCTAGTAATGTTGTAAGGTTGGTGTTGGCGTTTGGTAAGTTTTCCTCATTGGTTTTGCTTTTTTTCTTTAGTTGACATAATATGGGTTTTACAAAAGTATCTTTCACAGTTGGTGAAGATGTTTCTTGAAAAGTCCTTTTTGGTGTTGGTTTGGTTGAAATTGGTTGAAGTTCTAGGATATCAATGGGTGTGTTTTTGGTTGCAAGTAGGGGTTGGCTCATGCCAGTTGATGTTGAAGTTTGTGTTTCAGTATTTGGAGATGCTTGAGTTGATATGTGCGTTGTAGGCTTGGAATTTTCTGGAGTGTACAGAGGTATAGGAGTGCTTTTTTGAATTTGGTTAGTCAATGAATTTTGGGAAGTGGTATATGGAGGGAGGGTAGTCTGTGTTTGGTTAGGAGTATTTTGAGAAAGGTTGGTAGGTGTATTATTTGTGCAATTAGCTGCATGGTGCCCAGTTAGCTTACATTTAAAGCAGGTTTCGTTTTGTGTTATGAAAAGTCGATATGAGGTCTGTTCATATTCGATAAGAAAAGATTCGGGTAGTACGAAATTGTCTGGAAAGGGTGTTACAAAAACTTGTCGTCTAAAACTGAGTATATGACTAAACATGGGATTAATTGACCCTAAACGTAGATATGAGATTTCTGATACTGGGTTTAAGCCTAGTTTTCTTAGTTCCTCTTTGATTATGTTTGGGGGTATGCTTGGACATACGTTAGATAGTATTAAGCGTGTTGATGGAGTTATTAGTCTTCTGGCTTCTAAAACATTTTCGTTTATGGTTATATATCCTGTTTCCACTATAAATTTATCTACTAAAACTTTTGATGATAAGTATATGCACATTCTACCATTTGATATACGGGATGCAAATATTATATCCTTCGGGTTTACGTGCTTACTTAATCCTTCGAGGTAGTCGTTGACAGAACAATCTTCTATGGTATTAAATAAAATAGCTTGGTGTCTATTTGGAGGTGAAATGATACGTTGTTGACTGGCTGCTTTTGAATATGAGACATTTTGTGTAACTTGATTTAAAGCTGACATGGTTTTTCAGTTTTCGATCGAGGCCGGCCCTGTCTCACAGCTGTGCTGTGTGGAAGGACGACGGCTCGTCGATGTGAAAATAAATCGATTAACTTAATGACTTGATACTTTTTATTCTTCGTTTGAGAGAATTTTGATTTCAGAAATTTGTTTAAGATTAAAATTTCAATTATAACGAGTAGTTTTATTTACTCACGGTTTGCACTTGTTGTTAACAAATCACTAATTACTTGGTTGATTCACTTTTTGAAATTTTCTAATTAATAGTTCGTTTGTTTTGGTACTTTTAGACAGAGTTGATTGAAACGACATGTGTCGCTTGCGAAATCAGGTCCGTCTCTCTCCAAAAACATTAAAACCTTCGAATTCAAAGAAAGAATAATTAAACATTCAGGTACTGTTCATATTAATTTTAAGTTTCTTTCTATGTAGGATAAATTGTTTGCTTATTAAAATTAAATTCTTTGCTTAGATATAATTAGATAAAATACTTACAGAACATTTGATAAAATCAATTCCTTAGATTAACGTTTTATCAAGTTTAATAATCCAAGAAACAGAAATAAATTTCTTCTTTTTCACTAAATAAAATAGTTTATGATAATTGAGGTATACACTTTTTTAAACTGATTTCTGTACGATAATTCGGTCGAAGTCAAAATAGTTTTAAAATTTTTACACTCGATTAAATTCGAGTTAACCCAGTTATCCTGTCATAAGTGACATTTGATATGTATATAATGTATAGGTATAACCTCATTTTTTAAATTAAAATTAGATTTTTGTGTCCATGTATTAGGTTTTTATTCAATCAAAAATGGCATTCAACGGTAATGATCATGACGACTATGGATGCAAATATTTATTATTTAATTGTTTTACACTAGTTGAAATTGAAAAAAACTGAACTATTTGCACTTTAACCGGTGTGAATTATCGTACTCAGCTAGTATTGAATTGGGAAAGTAAATAACCTCAAATCAAGAGTAGACGTCAAATTAAGCCTGATAAACCATGTTTGAAATTCTTTCAAACATTTTATAATATTTCTCACACTTATTACCTTCCTTTTCCTTTCATCAGTAAAACTGCAAAAAGGCAAAGAATCCGCGTCACGTATTAATAGAAAAGTTTGTTTTTAAATATTATTTCCATAGAAACAAAAAATAATAAAAAATCAGTTTTAAGTAAGAAAATTCTCTGTCAAGGGTTTTGACATTCATTTTCAATATAATGTAAATTTAGAATAGTTTTTATCTGGATTTTAGTAATTATATGTTGATTAAAACCCACTGGTCCTTCGAAGAAGAGTTTGTAATATAGTTATCTTCAAAATTTCAAAATTACATTGGATTTTATTTCACGACCTATGGATATTATTTCTGAGGTATAGATAAGTCAATATACCTCTCTGACTGTTAATAAACTGTAGTCCATTGAAAAGTTACATTTTGGGTTGCGTTTTTTAGAGGACGCAATTTTATTTTTTTGATGTGTAGGGGGGGTCAGTGTAAAGCCAAAACCAAGTTTGTGGGGTCGCCACCCTTGTGCCTTGTCCTTGTCTAGTTCTACGACAAAAAGTTACTGGAGCAAAGTTGTAGAGAATTTAATTTGCAACAAAAAATGTTAACAAATTTTTTTTATAAAATAAATAGTTTAAGAGATATATCGTAAATACCATTTCAACCCCTATTTTCAAGATGGCGGCCGTGGGACAAGGGTGGCGACCCCACAAACTTGGTTTTGGCTTTACACTGACCCCCCCTACACATCAAAAAAATAAAATTGCGTCCTCTAAAAAACGCAAGGTAATGCCTAAAAAATGTAACATTTCAATGGACTACTGATCAAACCAATTTTATCGCTGCCACAGCGCGCATTTTAGCCAACATAATAACATTTTGAGCAAGACTGACGTTAGTTTGAATTTGATATTTAATTATTTAACGAGATGCATTTGGTGTGAAATTGAATACAAAACGATTCTTTAGATATATATTTATATTTTTTAATAACATGCTACCTACAAATTTCAATATTTACCAAGTTAACAGTGACAAAACGTACTGATTGACAGCAGCAAACGAGTCAAAGTGTGATTTCTTCACTTTGATGACGTGCAAGTACATTTATATTAAATAAAGTATATGTCTTCTTCTTTTTCTTTATGGACCTCTACATATCCTCAGTACAGGTCCGACGTAACAATACTTTGCAACAAAATTACTTATATAATAATTATCAAAGCTAATCAGACAAAGATATTTTAATATTATAACAATTAAATGGAAACTAGAGTTGAAATTATGCAATCGAGGACATGGAGACTATATAAAGAGATCAGCAAGCGTAATCTGTATCGTGATAAAAATAGAAAGGAATAGCAAAGAGAAGAAATTTATTTTTATCGACAAATGCTACCCTCTATCAAGGTTACCGACTAGCTTTCAGCCAGTTACATTTCAATAAGACAATGGGTACCATTCATTACAGCGGTCACATCTAGAACATTCATAGTGCAGTGTCAGCAAGATTCGAGGACAATCAAAGTTTATAAATAAGATAGGAGAGTTATTCATATTCATTCTGGTATAAATTATTTCATAGTCATAGTTGTAACATAAATATGTTGTTTAATCTTTTTTACACTTGTATTATATAGTTTTATTGCATAATTATATTTAATATAATTTGTTTTTTAAAAAAGCAAATTTCGAATATTAAAATATAATTGGCGCAGTCAGTAGGATCGCGAAAGAGTCCTATAAGTGGAAACTCGTCGTTTTAAACGTTTGTTCGCGATTTGAACTTTTTCAAAAAAAATATATACAGTGCAACTTGAAACTAAGTGAAAAGAAGAAACTTTCCTGGACAACAGAAATTGAAGCTCATCATCCAGAATATTATACAGTCTCTACAGTCTACTGGACATGAAGTTGATCATCGCCCTTTCCTTTGCTCATAATCCTTCAAGTGATATATCTGCAGAGTTTTTAGCAACCTTAATAGCTAATTTAAATTTAAGTGAAAATATTTTAAATTCTACTATAATAAATAACGAAACCGACAATACAATGGTAGTCCCACAGTTTGATGTTAAGACTCTTTGTATTTTACCTCCTTTTATAGTTAGTTCAGTTTTTCAAACTCATTCTCAGGAATATTCTACTCAAATTCCAAGTTTTAAAGAATTCAAAAATAATAAAATTTTGCAATTTAGACTTTTCAAATTCCACAAGATTTTTGACGGACTTTTAAAAGCATACCTATATAGATTTTTCAAATTCAAAACTAATAACTGAAAATTCAAATTTACCTATCAAATACTACCAACCAGATAAAACTCAATTTTATCTTATTCAATTAGATCCTCATTCAATAAATCCAATTCGTGTTCCTGTTAAAGAAAATAAAGGTAAAATATTTTTACTCAGTCAAAAAATTAATAATGCACATTTAAGAGAAACCCTAACCGAAGCACATAATGGTATGGCTTGGGACAGTAGTGAAACAATTTCAATGACTTTAACTAATCCTCTAACAAGTAACTCCATAAACTTAAGAGAATATCATCTATATACAGGTGACGTTATACTAATTCAATCCCCGAACACAGACGAACAAATAGACATTAAAAATCTCATTCGAACTAACCACATGAACTATAAAAAAGAATAATACAATCATAACATTAATTATTATTAATAATAATAATACAAACAATAACAATAATAATAATAAAATTCATATGGTATAGTGTGATGTACTATTGTTTTTTGCTACATAAACAATCTTTTATGATAATACCATCTTAAGTAACAATAAAGATCGATAACTTATTACTTGTTCTCCACATTATTTATAATTTTAACACGTTAAGGGCCATGAGACATAACGCGTGTGTCACACATAATTTTGTTCCTCGGGCCACAGATAACATACTTATAGATAGGCATCTGACCGTGGCGCTCCCTACGACGAATTAATTTTGACGGGTGGCGTCATCTTGCGAGTCCCAACAGTACTTTTAACACTTTTCACATGGTTGTGAACTTCGCTAACAGCTGAAAAAGCAGATTCCTGTAATTTTACAGTTTTTGGCGGCATATTCAAATTTATTGTAATTTTACTATCATTGAAATATGGCATTTATGGTCCATTTTTTGATATTTCATTTAAAATAACTGAACATTTGATTGATATTACAATAATAACAATCAAATAGTCTTGTTAAATTAAATGAAATGTCAAAAAATGGACCATATAATGCCGGATATGGGAAAAATAAAGCAATAATCATCAAGTTTATATATTTTATTTAATATAAGGAAGTACACAACAAATAAAACGTTTTTTACATCTTTTAATGACAAACAGAAAGATCAGTAAATAAAGTAATGTGAGTAAACTGACAAATGTACCTATTTCAAAAATATTTACATAAACATACAAACCAAAAATAGTTTTATCTATCAGCAACCCTTTCTGTGGGCAGATGTATATTAAAAAAAAACATGAAACACATCCATTTCTACAGTTTGCAGATGTTTTCTAATAACACAGCTAACTAAAATGTGCACACTATTTAAAAAACTTAGTTTACAAAATTATGACTATCATTACTAATTTATTATTTATTATGTAGCTATATTTGGATATTTTCAATTATATAGATCAAACACACATTATATGATTGTGAACATTTACATTATTTCTTTCTCCAAACTG
Source organism: Lochmaea capreae (assembly GCA_949126875.1). Taxonomy (NCBI): domain Eukaryota; kingdom Metazoa; phylum Arthropoda; class Insecta; order Coleoptera; family Chrysomelidae; genus Lochmaea; species Lochmaea capreae. The sequence continues at coordinate 7,377,969 of OX421404.1, read as the reverse complement.
CTTACCTTTGAAAAATGCTTGTACCTTTCATCGGGAAATCCTTTTTTGTCCCTCTTAAAGGTAGAACCTCCATAATTGCATTATATGTAGACAATTTATTCATTTACTCATATACGAGTATTACTATGAAATATGTAATTAAGTTTGTTTTTGATGAAAATTAAACAAACCAAATAGTATAACAAAAGGATCATACAGATAGAAGATATTTTATGTTATACATACCATTATTTGATCATTGCTCAATACTTTCAAATGCTGTTAGTTGTGGAAGGAATAGCTATAACATAAAAATTAAAAGTTCAGTAAACTAAATAATATAACAAAAGGAATAGACACAAGATATTTTATTTTATACATACCATTTCTGATAGTGGCTTAATTTACTCTCATCCATTCTCCTCAAACCGCTTGCTTGTGGATGGTATGGCTACAACATAAAAATTAGGTGTTTACTTTTTCTTAGGGACACTGTACATTGTATGAATGTTAAAATTATAGTTGTATAAAACTCACCATTAATTAATTTCCTTGTATAAATTTTGGTTGGTGTTTGCACCTTCCCAACTGGTGAATAATTTGATATGTAGGGCATTTCCAATATTTCCAACATATACAGATACTTTGTACAAGCGTTGATTGTCTAGTTTTCATTCAACGGTACAAGTAAAATGTTTTGAAGTCCATAAAATAAAAACCTTTAATTTTCTCAGGAGTTTTTAGGTTAGGTTGGCAGAGGAAGTATCTGTAAACTAAAATTAACTACAACTAACGGCGTTACAGTTCTCTTTAAATCTGCAATTTTAGTACTGTTGGGACTCACTAGGTGGCAGTACCCTCGCGCGTTCAGAGTGCCCATACCCTGCCTCGGGCCTCGCATGCTGTGTCGCGACCCTCGCTATTCTATTTTGCCTTGTAACTCGATCGTGTTTCGCGCATCTGTACAATTCTTATAGGAATAGATTCCTTGTGGCACTGGAAACCACACGTAGATGTTGGTCCATTAGTTTTTGTTTTTTATTTCGAGAAAAACTTTTCTTATAATACATAGTATTTGTGTCGCGCGGCCCACAGAGAATAGACTTGGTTTACTTGGCCGCGCGACACAGAAGCCGTGTTTCATAAAAAAAGTCAATAAGAGAAAAATCTTGCAGACTTTTTGAAAAAATCGCATTAATTTACCAAATTGATGCCAAATAGAAGAAAAAACCATAATAAAAAAAATTGGCCTGTGGGACCAAATTTTTCTCACTCATGGTGGCCCTTAACGTGTTAATTGATTCGCTACACAGCTGTATTGACATTTCTGTGAACACTTCATGCCATTTTATGCGTTATGAAATGTTTTCGTATACAATGAGGAATATTGCCACTATGATAATGTACGAGGTGCAAGTTCTACCAAGCTGTAGCTGTTAAACTATAAATGCTATAATGCTAAATGAAAAAGTTTATAATAAAATTTATAGGAAATTTCATGCTCTACAAATTAGTTACCACAATTTTTAGTTTATCATTGACCATTAGCTAAATATTTAGCAAAAACCATATTGAAAAAAGTTTGGAGCGCTATAATTAACAACCTATGCGTTAAACAAAAAAAGTTTCAAATAAAAAAGATAGCAAATATTATTATCTATAAAAATGATCTCTACTGTTTTTGTCGTACGATGCGCGGTTCGCGAGATATTTAATAAAACGTGTTTTTCAAGATGGCGGCTAACGCCCTCCCAATTTCATGACGCCCACATGTATTTACATTCAGGGGACACCCCTGAACATATTCCAAAAAAAAAAATCCACTGGCTAGTACGTTGCAAAAAAAAACGCGGCTCTTGGCCTAAGAAAAGTAAACGAAAAAACAGTGGACGATAAATACCCTATTCCTAATATATCTGATTTACTTGACAAATTAGGCAGATGTCAATATTTTACGACACTTGACCTAGCCAGCGGGCTTCATCAGATTGAAATGGCCGAAGAAGACATTCCAAAAACGGCATTTTCAGTAGAACATGGTCATTATAAACATGTCCGAATGCCGTTCGGTTTGAAAAATAGTCCGTCCACATTTCAGAGAGTGATGAATGATATTTTAAGAGGACTACAAGGAAATATATGCCTCGTATATATGGACGACATAATAATATATTTAACTTTGTTACAACAACATCTAGTCAATTTAACTAAAGTATTTCAAATACTTCGAGATTCAAACCTGAAGATACAATTAGACAAATCAGAATTTTTGAAAAAGGAAGTAGCCTTTCTTGGACACATAATAACCCCAGACGGAAAAAGATCAAACCCCGACAAAATTAAAGCAATTAAAAATTACCCAATACCAAAGACAACTAAAGAAATAAGAGGATTTTTAGGACTTCTCGGTTATGATAAAAAATGTATTAAAGATTTTGCACGTATTACAAAACTATTACTGTTTGTTCAAAAAATAATGCAAAAATTGAACACACTTCTAAATTTATCGAGTGTTTCGAAACTTGTAAAAATCTTTTCATTAATGAACCCTTATTACAATACCCAGATTTTAAAAAACCCCTTAACTTAACAACTGACGCAAGTAATTTTGCAATTGGTGCAATACTTTCCCAAGGACCCATAGGTAATGATAAACCCATCGCATTCGCTACTAGAACATTGAATGATTCAGAACAAAATTACTCTACTATAGAAAAAGAAATGTTAGCTATAGTATGGGCCGTAAAATATTTTAGACCTTATTTATTGCTTCTCTATACAATAATCCGCCCGAAGAAAGATTATCAGATTTCGATAACATAAATGTACCAGAAATGCCTGTACCTCTTGAAGATTTACTAGAATTAGTGAGTCCAATCCAACCAATTCCAGAAACGAGTCCAGAAGATAATCAAGAAATCAATCCAGAAGAAAATCAAGAAATTAATGAAGAAATCAATCCAGAAGAAAATCAGCAACAGCAACAAAACGATCAAAGAGAAATCTCTGATAACGAAACAATCCATAGCAGTCAAGAAAATCCTATACTAGAAATTCCAATATCCGCAAAACCCTTGAACTATTATAAAAATCAAATAATATTAGATTTGGTAAGCTCAAATAGGTTTGGACATTTTTCAAATATTTTATAGACCCCAAAGTAAAACATGCTATACAATTTTCACCCGATACTTATTACGAATCCACTTGTGCTCTATTGCAACGCACTTTCAAAAATAATGCTTATAATCTTGTCAAATGTTCCACAATCCTCACAGACGTTACAGACAAAAATGACAAAAGTGACATTTTAAAAAATTACCATGAAGGAAAGACAAATCATCGAGAAATTTACGGAACAGAACAACAAATTCGGAAAAGATATTTTTGGCCTTCTTTAAAAAACGATATTGAAGAATATATAGACTAATTGCCAGATTAATAAATATGACAGACACGCCGCGAAACCAAAATTTATGCTAACGCCGACACCAACAAAACCCCTTGAAATTTTTCATATTATTGGTTAGGCTAATGAAACCGAAAGGATCCGCAGTCAATATCACAACCTCACACACACAATTTTACATATGTATATAATTGACACATTTCAAGCAAATGGACAGAAATTTTTAACTTTAATTGACGCTTTTTCTAAATATGGACAAGCATACCCTATAAACTGAGCTACAGCAATAAATGTAGTTAAGACACTTCTTTTATTTATAACTCACCACGGTATACCACACATGATAGTATCTGACAGTGGCACAGAATTTAAAAATGGACTTGTAAAAGAATTTTTAGACATACAAAATATTAATTCAGTATGCAACCCCCGATTACCCCAGTTCAAATGGTATGATTGAACGATTCCATTCTACACTAATCGAACATTTAAGAACCCTCAGACAAAAATATAAAAATTCCTTTGATATTAGAGAACATATGCTTTATGCTATTTTAGCTTACAATAGTTCAATTCACAGTACAACTAAACAAAAACCTATCGAAATCCTAAACGGACATTTAGACACCCAAGATCCTTTTGACATTAATAGAACTTTAATAAATAATTATACAGAAGAACACCGTGAAAAAACTAAATTAATGTATGACCTAAGCCTTAGACACAAAATTACTCTAAGAAAAGAAAAAGTAATTCAAACCAGAAACATTACGAAACAAGTACTAAACTATTTACCAAACTAATGAGAAAAGTAACAAATTACTTCCCCGATTTGCACCAAAAACAGTCAAATCCAACAATAAAGTGACAATTACAACAGTACATAAAAAGAATGTCAAACATGAAACGAATTCTAACAGACAAAATTCCTTACAGGTTATCAACGACAACATGTCAGAAAATAAAAATCCAGAACCTGAAAGACAACCCCGGTATACTACCCCTGAACCTGGGCCCAGCCAAGGTCCAAATTAGTCAACATGACTTATTCATTATTATAACTTAACTCCTATAGCAATAGAATTAGATACTTTAGAATATTAATATAAAAATATTACTAATACTATTTTTAAGTCACAAAATACAACTTTGCATTGGAATAGCCTAGAAAATTTAGATAATGGAATTAATTATCAATTACAATTAGCACAACGAAAATTCCAAACCCTTTATCCTTCACATAGAATTAAACGAGGTTTGATTAACGGTCTCGGAAGTATAATAAAAGCAATTTCTGGAAACCTTGATCAGGCAGACGCTGAAAGGTATGATAAAGCCATAGAGTCTCTCCAAAACAATCAAAAAATATTATTTCAAAAGCAAATCAACAAATTTCATTAACTATACACATTTAATTAATAACTATAATAAAACTATTACTTCATTAACTAACAATCAAAAATCAATAGGTAAAGAAGTAGAAAAATTAAGTACGGTCCTGGACAAATTAGCATTTGATTATGATAAGTTTATCTACATTCAAAATACCTTGAATCAACTAAATCTTTCTTTGCAATTAATTATTCAACTGTTAACTGATCTAGAAAACATTTGCTCGAATCAGTACCTTACACAATAGTATTATTAAGGTAGATGAAATAAAAATAATTATTAATAAAATACTTCAGCATTATAACACACAAAAAATAGAGTTCATATAAAAGCCTTCTTGGTGTGCGTCATCGTTTGTGGCGTATATCCGGGTTTTGGGAATGTCGTTTATTTTATTTGCTATTTTGACATATAGCTAACCTTAAATTTGATAAATGAAATGATCAGGATCGTATTCAGCCAAATTCGAAAATGCTATGAAATTAATAATACTTGGGATATGAAAACACTGTAAAATAAAACTAATTGTATATTCAATTTACATATTAAAATAACTTTACATTAGTAAATATAGTCCTGCAAAAGAATTATACAATTAAGTCTGCACCGTATGGGACCCTATTTTATTCTTAGGTTTTATGGAACTTCACTTATAATTCTTATTGTTAGAGAATTAAATTGTTTTATTTGATAAAATGTGGCCACTGTCTTTTTGATGTTTTTACTGACCTCATGTACTTGATGTTCATTAAAATATGTACAGGTGGTGTATTGAAAATTTATGTTTGTATGTATTTTGACATTCACTGAGACCTAAAAGATCTATTGTTGTCAAAAGCTCCTTCTATGTCCGAAAATGCACATACTACAGTTTCTTGGTTGTCTAAGGCACCTCGGATATATTGAAAATTTAACAAAATAGATATTATTCTATAGCTTTTTGAAGCTACGACCACTTGCTCTGCCGTTGAATAGCTTCTTTCCAAACACTAACTAGAGTATCCTATATTCAGTTACACGTTCAGTAGAAAACAAACATAGTAAATAGTCAAGAAACCAACCAACTAATGAAACATTAAAAAGAAGAGAATCATGAAAATTCAATTTTCGCACCAAACCATTTCTATTGGATTGAACTGGCAATGGTAGGGAGGTAGTTTTAAAATACGATGACCATGCTGAAGAGCCAGTCTATCTAATCTATAAAACAGCACGCTTACATTAACACTGTTGAGCCTTACCTCCTACAATAAATTACATCAAATTCAAATTCAAATTTCTTTATTTCCATAGTAAAGTACATATTTATAATAAATTTTTGGTTTAAACATACATAAAAATACATAAAGACACCTAACTGAGCATTTACCTAGGCATTGTCTGCCTGTTTTGTTTATACTCAATCAGGTAGTATTTACTCTGCACGTTTTATCTTAAATAGCTAATATTGAATATATAAAATAAGTAGAAAACAACAAAGAAAAAGAAAAACAAAACTAAATTAAAGTGCAAGTAGAGTTTTGAGACGAACAAATGTAGACAATTAATAAATCTAAAATAGATGATAATAAAAAAGAAGACAATACTCACGTAAGGAAGTAGTAGACAAGCAACGAATAACGAACCAGTAGTTTGTATGTTATTGAGCCATTATATCATATATTCTATTTTGATTAGTTATTAGATGGTTTTTCAATTCAATTTGAAATTTCTTTAATTTTTTTATTTGTCTGAGGTGAATCGGGATTGTATTAAAAAATTTTGGACCGAAGAAGGATGATGATCTTTGACTGACTGATTTTTTAAAGAAATTAAGAGGTATCTCCATATTAGTAACTGATCGAGTTAAATGGGTATTTTTGTTGTTAAATTTATCGCCGCTTTTGTATATTCTTATTATACATTGATAAGCAAAAAGTAGTTTAATGTTAAGTATCTTTGATTCATTAAACAATTTTTTCGTTGAAAATAGCTTTTCTTTTTTTAGGATGATTTTTAAAATGGTATTTTGTGTTGTCTCTAAAATTTTAATAGTGGAGTGAAATGCTCCACCCCAAGCTACTATACAGTATCTTAATAAGGATTCCACCAGAGAATTGTAAAGTATTAGTAAATTTTTCTTTGAAAGAATTTCTCGAAGAACATAAAATTAATGCATTAAGGCTCTCAATCTATTGCTAACATGGACAATATGTTGTGACCAGCGTAGGTGTTGGTCAAGTATAACACCTAAATATTTAATTTGGGACACTCTTTGTATTATGGGGCAGTTACAATCGATTATTTGACAGTCATTGGAGTGCAGTTTAATTTCAAAGTTTTCAGGTTGTTTAACGATGGTTGAGCTGAAGGTAATACATTTTGATTTCAACACATTCAAGGTTAGTAGATTATCATTTAACCATAAACTTATCTTCCCCAATGCTGTTTCTGCGGTGAGTTTGACCTCATGCCATTCTTTACCAGTGAAAATAATTACAGTGTCATCCGCGTAGCATATGACTTTACCAGAGAAATTATCAATTTGTGCAATGTTATTCATATAAACGAGAAAGAGAATTGGTCCTAATACGGTCCCTTGTGGAACACCCACCTTTACTAGGGAATTAGAGCTTCTGTCTTTTCCGATTTTTACGCGCTGGGTTCTGTTTGATAAATAGTTCTCAATGAGTTCTAGTGCTACACCTCTTATGCCGTAGTTATACAGTTTGTCAAGTAGAATGTTATGTGAGACGGTGTCAAATGCTTTAGCTAAATCGAGAAATACTGCAACACTTTTTAATGAAACATCTACTGCGCCAGCGGTCTTTTCTAGAAAATCAACTACTGCATCTTCAGTGCTTGAATTTTGTATAAACCCATACTGACATTCTGTTATAACATTATGAATATTAAAAAAATGTATTAGTCTGCTTTTAATCGCATTTTCAAATATTTTGGCTAAGTTATTGATTACTGAAATTGGCCTATAGTTGGTTAGTTCTCCAGGATCACCGGATTTGTACACGGGGGTGACAACAGATTCCTTCCATTGACTTGGAATTTTCCCTGATTGAAAGGAGAGATTAATAATATGCGTTAATGGAAGAGTAATGTATGTATGTATATTTTTTATTGTAGTTGCTGTTAGATTGTCTGGGCCAGGTGCTGAATTATTCTTTAATTCACTTATTAAAATAATTACTTCATTTTCTGTTATAGGTTTCAGGAATATATTTGATTTAACCGTGTCCTTTTTAAGAAACTTATCTGGAATTTTAACTTTATTTATTTTGTTGGCCATATTTTCACCCAAATTTGTAAAAAAATTGTTAAATACATCTGCTTTTGATTTATTTTGGTTGATGTAGTCATTTTTTTCTGACTTTATAGATATATTTTCAATTTGTTTAAACTTTTTTGTACATCCTGTAATGTCATTTATAACCCTCCATATTTTTTTGTAATTATTTCCGGCTTGAGAGATTTTATTTTGATAATGTTCGTTTTTTGTTTTTCTTATTAGGAAATGAAGTTTATTTCTATAGCTTTTATAGTGGTTTTCGAGCTCTAGAGTATAATTTTTTGATAATTTATTTTTTAGATAATCTCGATGCTTTATGGAGTTTATTAAACCAGTTGTTATCCATGGTTTTAGTTTAATTATATTATTGTTATGATTTTTATTTTTAACAGCTGTGTTGCTCCTGATGAGCTTATCAATTTCATTAAAAAATATATCGTAAGCTTGTTGCGGATCAGTACAACTAATTACATCAACCCAAGTCACTGTTTTTAAAGATTGCTCTACCTTTTTAAAATCTATCACAGAAAGTTTGTTTTCTAGTTCCGTTAAGTTTTGTTTTTGTGAGGAAAAGGATATTAATACAAAAGGGGAATAATGATCTGTCATATCTGTATGGAATATAATTGGTCCAATTTCAATGCTTTCCTTTAAGGTTTTCTGAGCTCTTATAAAAATATGATCAATGGCAGCTTTTACTCTCGTCGGTTTATTTATATATGAAACAAAACCTTTAGAATTCATTATATTTAAGTAGTTATTTGTTATGTTTGTTTCTCTTTTTAATAGATCGATGTTTATGTCACCTACATAAATTTCTAAATTTTGAAGTTCTATAGAATTAAGGTATATTTCTAAATTGTCTAAATACGTGTTTGCATCGGTAGCTGGTAGTCTGTAGAAACCAGTAAGCCCTATTTTGCAATTTTTAGGAAGATTACTAGTAGTTAATACAGCTCTTAGGAATTTAGTTTCATTCACAGGCTCAATATTAATAGTAGCTGATAAAGTATTTCTTACATATATTATAGTACCATCGCATTTGTTAAATACTGCCTCGTTATAGTGGATTGAAAACTTGGGTATAGAAAAATCTTTAGTATTTTTTATGTTACCTGTTTCTGATAATATAATAACGTCAAGCATATCTTTAGCCATTTCAACGTACACCAGCAACTCATTAAAATGTTTTTGTAAGCTTCTTATATTTAGGTGAACAACTCCTAGCCCATATCTGCTCTTGTCTACTCTTCCCCGTATATAGTCCTCGAAATTATCAATAAGCTTTGTCTCTATTTCTTCGTCGTCTAAGACATTCAAAAATTCTAACATAACTTATAAGAAAGTTGACTCAAACACCCTAAAAATTTATAATGAGAATACATCTCTGGTTATGTTCTATGTTATAATAAATGACTATTAAATGTAGAAAGTAAAAAAAAAAAAAAGAAAAATAATTTTTACTATGACGAGAGAAAAAGGTTTGAAATTAGCTTTTCTCCTTTTTCCCTTCTACTTTAAGGTTTTATTACTTTCATGTTGGGTTACAAATTTTTATATATTTTTTTTTTATTTACATTCACGCACATAGGAGAAATCATTTAGCTGAAAATAGATTATCAAATTCATTTCTATTTCTAATAATAGATACTCTATTGTCCTTGTTTACATAAATTTTGCCATACTCCGTCCAAACATTTTTCAAACCTTGGATTCCAATAGCTTCGTTTAACAAGTTTACTCTTAATCTGGTTAGATCTTCTCTTATGACAATCCCTGTGCCCTTAAGTAGTTTTTTTTTACCATATACCATTTGTTTTGTTTTGAGATCTTTCAATTTCAGAAAAATACCTCTACTTTTATTTCCTTCTCTCTTCCCAATCTTGTAGCTTAATAGGATATCATTTACATTGAGATTAAGCGACATATTTTTATTTAGATTATTTATTATGACTTGTCTAGTGTCTTCTTTTGGAGTTTCTTTTAAATTAAAAACTCTTAGGTTAGAAGATCTAGTCGACTGATCTATTTGATCCATTTTCAACTCAATCTCTACATTTTCCATACTGAGAGTAGTTATTTTATGTTGCAGATTATTCATTTTGTCTTCAAATTTATCATTTAATTTGTCAAAATTCTCCTTTAATTCCGCCACTGTAGTTTCAATGTATTTCAGCTTGTTTTCAAACGTGTTTATTATCGCTTCTGTTACTTTTTTGGCAATTTGACTGATAAGCAATTCATTTTTAATAGCCTTGCTTACCGCTGATTCAATTTCTTCGCGGATTTCTCTGGTTATAACCATGATTTTGTTATTATTTAAAACTCACGTGTGTTGCAGACACTACCACGATCACTGTATCACTTGTTTATTTATTTAATTTGATGTAATACCTTGTATTTTAACTTTATTGCGGGAGCCCAAATTTCGAACAACTATTCAGTATCGGCCATAGGCGCACATACTTGTATTCTTTATCCGGTATATGTTTCTTCACAATTTTCAAAATTTCATCTTTCATGCTAGATGCTGAAAAAGGTATACACCTTTCATGTAACCAACTAATTAAAGATTGCTTAGTCCAAGATGAATTAGGGATTTTTTCAACTAAACTTAAATGTTAAGATGCATTGTTCATTATTTTTAAAGAAGGTTCTTCTAAATTCGGCAGGAGCTGTTGTTCAAACCATTTTTCGAAGTTATTCGAATTCATCGAATCATGATAGTCTCCAGATTTACTCCCACTATTGAAAATCAAATTACAATTTTCGACAAAACAATTCTCAGAACCTACATGTAAAATAATGTACCGTACACCTTCACCACTCGTCTTCCTTACTGCCTTAGTGCTACCATCTTGCCAACTCTTGCGAAAGCTACCTTTATTAAAAATCCAGGTCTCGTCCAAAAAAACAGGCTGTAGAGGGTAAGGAGAACTCTCATTGTTCTTAAATTCTCTCAGAAAATGTAATCTTTTTTGAGCTACATGTGGTTGTTCCATAAGATATTTTCTATTGGAAATACTGCAATTAAGCCATCTGAATTTTAGTTCCCTTAAAACATTAGCCATTGAACCAACAGACATGTCGATTCCATCCAGATCGATGAGTTTTTTATTCTGTGTATGTAGAGTTAAATGTTCACCTAAAATAAATAAGTAAACAAACAATATTAATGAATAAAAAATATAAAAACACTTTTTTAATTACACACTTTTATTAGGAAATGCACTAAAAAGTAAACAATAATTTTTTTAAATTTCTCATTCACTCTTTCTCACTATGATTAAAGTAGGTGGCGCGATCTATAAAATGTGACTACTAGTTTTAAACAAACATTTAATATTAGCTCTCGAATATTTTACTTACATACCACTCACTTTTATTTTTAGTGAGAAGTGATGAACTAAAAATTACCTAAGTTAATTAAAAAAAATTATTTTTTACTTTTTAGTGCATTTCCTAATAAAAGTGTATCCGTGTATCTTGGCATATTTTTGTATTATTTAAATAAATAAAATGCTAACAATAAGATTAATATTAACTTTTCATAAATAATAATTGATCGTAAACAACAAAGTACAGACCTGACGAGAACTGTCAGTGGGACATTAGAAAAAGACGTAAGACACATTGCCGCTACGAAGGGAACGTCTACATCCTATTTTGAACGATATAAATTCGCCCGATTGATAGGTCGCGCTTGCACGTAAACTAAACATCAACCAATCAAATTTGTCTGTCAAAGATTATGGTTAACGTTTGTAATACGTTTAAACAGTTCATTATTGTGATATTTTGATTAGGATTAATCACAGACCTGCCTTTTTTTCCATTTCTTCCAATGTAATGTGTTAGAAGGAAACTAACAATCAATGACGCACACCAAAAAGGCTATTATATGAACTCTATTATACATTGACAATGAACATTTACTAAAATATTATGACGCTATTTCAATTGACGTTAATTTTTCATATATGTTTGTATTTGTTCTGCATTTTCCTATCTTCCATCCTGAATCCTTTAATCATTACCATCTATAGGTATTCAATACCTTCAAAAAATTTAACCACAATTATACCCCCACTACCTTATCTGACAATAAGTAAGGAACTTTTCCAATATTCCAATAAAGCTTGCAAGAAGTTAGACATTACTTATCTATGTCAAAAAGTTTCTCTACAACTTCATAGCAAATATCCAGACTGTATTAGCCAAATCCTTCAAGTCTCCGAAGAAGAAGCCCGTTGCCTTTATGTTCCAGTTTCAATCCATGATGTACTAATAGAAGCGATGGCAACCTCTCATTATATAGGCATCTTTCCGTCATCAACTCAACTAGCAACATTCAAGTTCTACATGGTGTTTATCTAATCGAAGTTCCACTAGGATGTGAATTCAGCACTCCCTATGAAAACTACTTCAATTCCAAAGACATAACTTTAGAAGAACCACTTACCCTTCCAAAAATTCAAACAATTGCTCATTATTCCTCTTCAAAAACCAAAACTTTTAAATTAGAGGAAATTCATCTAGACGACCTACAACGCATTCATCAAGAACCACAGCTTCTACAACCATTTTCCTATGAGGACAGCTCTTTCAACATCACTTACTTTTGGACGACCCCTGTATTCATGATTGTAATAATGTGTATATGTATAATAATCCACATTTGTGTGTACCCTTTCAAATGGCTTAGACTCTGAGTCTTTGTATTCTGGACACATAGTGTTTTCTACTACAAATGGTGCATGTGAGAAAACTCAACAATTTGTCGAGACTATCTTTCATAGTAGATTCAGCAGCATTAAGGCTACTCCTTTGCCATACTCGGATAAGATCCTCAGGAAGGCAGGACTCTTATGAAAGGTATTAACATAGTTGCACAAGTTTCTGAGGTGACATCAAGTGATTCCAAAGCACGAGATATTGAAATTTATCCTCCGAAGCAATGGCCTCTCTTTTTCAAGTAGTGTTCCGTCGTACTTGTGTAAATCGTATGTCGAGCTAAGATTTTTTCAATCTGTAGCAATATTTTAATATAAAATAATACGTGCCCTTTTCAATGCAAGTATATTTAAGTATGTATTTTTGCAAGTTTTTTTTTAAATTTTTTGTGATAAGGGTAGGATGCTATAGCTTAAGTCTGGCTTACCGCTGGAGAGTATTTTTTGTACTCTCTACCTTTTCACTTCCTCGGAATCAGTGTTTAAGTCACTGTTTGCTTTGATAAGTACATATTTTAGCTCTTTAAATTGACAATCAATAATACCTTACAATATATTGCGTTGCGGAAAATTTCTATGTGATGGGAAGGCCAACAAGTGATTACTGGTTCACATTTTCTTATGGCTTGTAATTTTTCTGATACTCCCATAATATAATGAAGTGACCTTTCATGAAAAAATGAAATCAAGAGTTATTGGCCTGGATGACTGCCTGGGAATAATCCTTTTCTGGTTTGGAAATAAAAGAGATTCTAGCTTTTTTCCAAGCAGTTACAATGTATCTGTTACCAGTGATGCTCTAAAGAAGAGTTTACAAAGTACTAGTATTGGATGTATTCCCTGCTGCAGATGCGCAGATATATACCATTTGGTCCATGAGCTTTGTATGACTCAAGTGAGACAATAGCCCAGTCCAATTAGCTCTGAGTAATTACTTCGTTGGCTACACTTCAGTCCTCTTTCCTCACACGAGCTAGCCAAGCTGGAGATATAACGGATAGTTACATTCCTGTCTCTACAAAATATGGTAGGTGTGTTTGCAGCAGAATCTCCAAGGTCTTGCTCAGTGTATTACCCTATGGGTTTTAACATACTGCCTAGGGGAATTGCAGGATCCTCAGCTATTCTTTTCTATAGTCGAGCCGATTCTAAAGCTGCTTCCACCTATACACAGAGTTTCCTCCAGGAATTCCTCTTTGCCAATTTATGTAAGTTTCCTCTTCTATCCCGTAGCCTCCCGAAGCTGTTTGTGGTGATTTTTAGACTAAAACCAAAAGGAAACTGAATCTGTATTTGAAATGGGAAATTTTTTTATTTCCGTAATAATCAACCACTTCTGTATTGTTTGAAATCTTTGTTAACTCATTGACAACGTTGGGTGAAGGTGAATCATTGTTGTTCATGGGTCCAGCTCGACGAGTGGATGAAGGATCTTCTATTTTCTGTTTTTTTAGCTGGAGGTTCTGAGGCGTCACTACTAAGAGTGTTTATGATGTTGGAATAATTATCCATTTGTAGATAAGGCTTAATTGAGTAGGCTGAAATGTTGCCACAGTAATGTTAATTAATTGTTGTTCACCCAACCCTCCTTCAGCAAGGTTACAGAGTACTTCAAAAGGTATAGAACGTGTTTACATGAAAATCGTAAGTAAATCAATGATCTGTAGTTTATGGTGCGTTGGAAAAAAAAAATTATTTTGCCTAACAGAGTTTCGGAATATGCTGCAATAGCTCAATATTCTATCAAATTTATTTATTTTCTTTTTTGTGTACAGGGTGAACGGAAATTCGAACCTGTCATTTTATTTCTTCTTTTAAATGGAACACCCTGTATTTTTTAGCAAAAATAGAAACTTCGATTATGTATCTTTAATCTTTGTTGACCATTCCCTATACCCAAAGTTTATAAAAACAGTGTTATTTTGTAATATTTATTGTAAACCATAATTATTAACCTATTATGTGAATGCAAAAAATCCTAAATAATAATAAATTTTAACAAACCATCTATTCTAAACAAAACAAGTCACCAAAAGTATAATCCTAACTGTAATATTAAACTAAATGTTTAATTGTCTTCTCCTTCTCAACCCGTAATAGCCAATGGAGGTGGTCATTAAATATTTGGGGTGATCATGTGACAGGACCATACTTCTTTGACGAAAGAGTAACTAGTGAGGTTTATTTAAATTTTCTTCAGAATCACCTGCCAGTTCATTAGAAGAAGTTCCACTTAATATTCATCTAAATTCTAAAACAGATAGATCGAAAGAGGGGGCCCAACTGATTGGCCAGCTCGGTCTCCCGATTTAACAAAAGTGTATTCCTTTTTTTGGGTCTTATAAAAAAAAGACTATTAAAGAGGACATGAAAGAGAGAATCAGAGCGGCATTTCGATCTGTGAGAAATGTTAGTTAATCATTTTAACTAAGACTGTAGCATTGATGTTAACGGTGAACACTTTGAACCTTTAATTTAATATTACGGTTAGGATTATACTTTTGGTGACTTGTTTTGTTTAGAATAAATTGTTTATTAAAATTTATTATTATTTAGAATTTTTTGTTACATTCAAGGCTTATTAATTGCTTTCACTTAACAGGTCAATAATTATAGTTTACATTAAATATTACAAAATAGCTCTGTTTTTATACTTTGGGTATAGGGAATACTCGACAAAAATTAAAGTTACATAATTGACGATTCTATTTTTGCTATAAAATACAGGGTGTTCCATTCGAAATAAAAAATAAAATGACAGGTTCGAGTTTCCGTCCACCCTGTATACAAAAAAGAAAATAATTGAAATTTAATAAAATACGGAGACATTGCATCATATTACGAAACTATGTTAGGCAGACTCTTTTTTTTCTTCAACGTACAATAAGCTACAGATTGATTCGCAGACGATTTTCACATAAACGAGACCGTATCAGTTGAAGAACTCTATAACGTAGCAAAACCTCATATATCAAAAGCTTCAAAAAAATGTGAGCAATCCAAATTCGGTATAATATACAGGGGTCCTCATTTAAAAAATCATATGTTTGGTTTGTAACGGAGTTATGCATCACTCTGTATAGTTCGAGATAAATTCGAAATAATATGGACCTTAAATACATATACAGTTAGTTCGATATTGGTACGTCGGTACTCTCTTGGTCAGCAGATGTTTGGAAGGAGGATGGGAGTTGATGGCCAGAAGGAACTGTGGTGTACAATTGTGTTATTGGAAATCTGACTTTTATTTAGTCATCCTGTAAGAGGGATCATTCTGTTTCACGTATTATTGAAATCCAGTCGTTGTTGGCTAGTAGAAATAGGTATTTTGGTGTTCTACTGGATTTCTGAACCGTAAGGGATTTTTAACTTTCACCCAGTCGCCATTTTATTGTGTTGGAGATTTTGCTATTACCGGTAAGTTCTATTTCCTTTCTTTTCTTGGAGTGCCGTATTCAGGATCTGACAATGCGTTTATTTGCCATAGATTCCCATTATTAGGAGTACTTATCCTGAAACTACCGAGACTCCTGTCATTTTCTTCTTCTGGGTGGTTATTGGTCTATACCCCTTCTGATACAATCGGATCAGGCTATAACCCCTCACTAGCATTGGGTGAGTTACTTTAATATTTAATTTATTTAGGTAATTTTGCAAGTATTTCATGGTCTTGATTCTTAATAATCAATGGGACTGCTTAAAAGTTGATGTACTAGAACTATTTAGTGTGTATTCCCTTAGCTTATGTTTTTTTTAATTGGGGAAAATGGATTTCATCATATTATTTGTAAATAATTAGCAGTACAAGCTCATGGACTAGTTAGTTTATCTTATCTTGGCTTAATTATTTTTGAATTCGTGTTTATGAAAGTTTATCATGTGGGTGCATTCAATTATTCTATTCTTATTTGATTTAATGAACTGGTAAAAATAATTTGCTTATTTAAAAATTAACTTTGAGTTTTATTGGTTGCTTATAACTAGTTTTTCCGTCTGGTTATTTTTCTTTTCTTCCCGCCTGGGCTATTGTAACCCGTCTTGGCTTGGTTATCCGTTTGGAGGGTGCATTTGGATACGACTGGTAGCACATCTATGGAACTGGGATTACTCGTTAACAACTTATATACTGGGTGATTGATGCTGCAAGGCTGTATCGGTGATATGTATTTAATTTAATTTTTTTTATGACAAATATTTCTTACCTAAAATATTACTCAAATTGGTTTAATAGTAAGTGGTTAATTTTGAAATTTTGCGCATAATGTTTGTTACTTGTTTCCTTGGGTACTTGGTGGAATTTTGATGAGCCACCCGTAGTTATACAGGGTAAATCATATATGTTTGAAGATTATTTTGTATTTGGTCGGACTTTATTACTCATACTTTTGAATACAATAGTAGATTGTTATATCACATATTTATGAATAGTTAGCACTGTATTCAAATATTCAAAATACATATTCACATATTAATTACTATTTTTGGTTTGTTTGACTGTAACGTTTGAATCAGAATTCACCATGTGTTTGTTAATGGATAGCTATTGTGCTGCACTCAAGCTATTTTTGATTATTCGCATTTTACCTGGGTTACCTGCGCATGAGCTCAAGCCGGGATACCAATAATTCGGATTTAATTTTTTTTATGGGTGATATACCTCCCTTCCCATGTATAAATAGGATACAATAGCGTTCCTTACCTATTTAGGTATTTTTTTTTTTATATATATTGCTAATACTTTATATGTTACATTTATTATTGGGTTTTATGGCTTACCACTGTTTTATTGAATAAATTTAATCTGTTTACACCTTCTTTACGTTGGTGTACTATTTGTTCGTTAAAGGCTGAATAGAATCGTTACTTGAATATTCTGTTTTAATTCAGTACCATTCCCTTTTGCGTTGGTATAGGTCGCGTGATTAGTGGTTCCTGGGATATTTGGGTATTGACTTGCCTGGCGCCCAATTAAGATCCTTTTCGATAGGTATGAGGTCTTAAACGAACCTCCCCATCTTCACTGAGTAAACCGGCAAATATCCTGTGAGGTACAACTCCGATTCGAAATTTAGTTTACATATAGAATTGTACGTCGCAAAGCCTTGTAAATAAAACTCATAAAATTGTACCCTCAATAGAGAGCCGGCGAATGTTCACTATCAATTACTTATTTAGCAAAAAAAACAATTTTTAGAACAAATCAACTTTTATTCAACAAAAAAAAACGGAAACGAGCTTCAACTCGACAGCAAGTTAAATTTAAAATCCGGGATACATAAAAAAAAATTAATTAATAAATTAATAACACTATCATGAAAATAGTTTGCCCCAAAACAAATCACACTAATTAAATATTGTCGGTTATTTAAAAAAAATGAACAAAGTGAAATAGAAAAATCAATCGGTCAGGGAAGTAAAATAAATATCGAATTTATTGCTAGTTTACGGAGGTACGAAAATTTCGGATAAACGGTGATTCTTAAAACATCTTTACCTTGTTTCAAACGGCTTCGGTGTCGGAATTCACTTTCACACATTCAAAAAAAATTAATGTCTGTTAATTACTAACTCAGGGAGCCGGATCGGAACACTACTAAATATCGGACGGAAAACGAAAAGCGGTATCAAAATTATTTTAAGCAAAATCAGTGCAAGCTGAGAGCTGAGAGCCGAGAGCTGAGAGCCCCGAATCAAACTCTTCTCTCCTTTTATATTCTCATTAGTAAAATTTTATTTAGAAACTACAAAAAAGTTTGTCATATACCAGACGTCTTTCGGAATGAATTAAATTAAATGGTATATATACCAAACGTCCTTTTCAATTGAAAAATGTTAACTTTGGAAACGACTAAATTTTATGATTGAATATAAATTTGCGTACCTCCGGATTAATACTAAAAATACTAAAACTACAATATAACGGTGATAATATAAAAAAATATATATATGTTTCGGTAACATAAAGGGAATCGGAAAGTAAGTAACGAGTTATTTAAAACCAGAAGGTAAAATAAAATAGTATATGTGTTGAGAAGAAAAAAAAACATTAAATCGGTGCCAAAAAAATAACTCGTTACAAATTATTCAATTAAATCAATAAATGAGAAATTCCACTACAGAAATATATCATTTATCACTCGACGGGTTTCAGAAAAAAAAATTTCATTATCATGATTTTTCTGTCAATATCGGATGATGGGCTTGAACCCTTGAGGAGTTTTATTTCAAAATGACAAACATACTGTGAGTAGAGTCGATAAAGGACATTGTAAGCAGTGAAACATTGACAGGAAGAAAAAAGCGTATTGATTTCAAGTCTCATCGTTTGGATGGTGCTCACAGGGCCGTGTGGTACTATGAAGCAGGGAGGCGATTGCATCAGGCGGCATTACAAAAGGGCGGCATTTGGATAGCAAACTAAAAACATATTTATTTTATGCGTCTGTTTTTTATTTAAAACTTTAACTTTTTCCAATATGTGTAAGCGCAAAGTTATTATATCAGAAAAGAGTAAATGTTATTATGATAGGAAACATAATTTTTAAAGAATAGCTATATATGTTCTTGACATTACTAACGATTTGCTCTTTTGGGAACCCACAACAACAATTTTCAATTTTTATATGACATTGCAGAATTAGAAAATATAGATGACGGAACTTTAAAAAATTATTGCACAAACCTCCAATCAGTATAGGTACTTAATATATTCTGTAAGTTCCTTGTTAATATTTACATGTTTACTAATTATTTTTTAATTCCTCATAAAATACAACGAATCAAACAAAACCGGCTCGAAAATTATTTTACTTTTGTCATAACAAAGTAATTTCCATGGTTACCACTTCTATATTTCAATATAAACATAGAGAAACCAATTTAAACTAACTTGATTACATCTTGAATGAAATATTTTTTAATTAATTTTTTAAATGTAAATCAACGATCGAAGAAAAAATATTATGTTTAATTCGTGGGAAAAGCGCAAAACTGAAAAATGTATCATTAGTTTCCATTGAATTTACATTAGCTGCCATTTTAGATTATACATCATTAATCGACGATTTATATACCTATTGCTAATAATATCCTTTTTTAAATAGACTTAGAATTTAGACTATTACTTCAAAGATATGCGCATTTTTTTTTGGTTTTTTTTATTTGAATTTTAAAATATTCAAAGTAAGGGGCGGCAGTTGGGAGACATGCATCACCCTGAAAAATATCACCGCACGACCCTGGCTCAACAAGGTATAATAAGAATTTAATTACAAGAAAGAACAACTACTGGAAGTGTTGAATACATTTACTATTAAAAAGCAATATGTATGTGACAACTTAGCAGAACAAACGGAACATACTGTGTTACGACTTCCTCCGTACCATTGTGTATTCAACCCCATTGGTCATATGTGGCACCAAATAAAAGCAAACGTAGTCCACGATAAAAGCCCATTAAATCATTATTTTGATTGGAGGTCTTGAATTTTTCATATACTTTACTTTGAAGTGTCTACAAACCAAACATACATGTGATGTTTCGACCCCCCGGAAAAGGAGAAAAATAAATAACGTGTTTTTTTGAAATTACGCAAAAACCGTTAGAATTACAGAAAAAGGTTTCAAACTAAAATTGTAGAGTAGAAATTGTCCATATAATTTTTCCCCAAATGACATTAGGGTGGTTGAACCCTAAGGGGTGGTTTTTCAACTTTAAAAAATTATAACTTATAGAAAAATAGAGATATTTTCAAAATTTTTTTTTTGTAATTCCCCATTTTAGAGGAAAAATTATTTTTTAAATTTTTTTCAAATAAAGTTGTTGAAAATTTAATCAACTAAAAAATGTCATGATTTATTCTTAGGACCAATGAGAAACCCGTAATTTCAAAATCATATTTTTATAACTAACAACAAATTTTAATCATTAATTATGAATCTCAATTTTGGTGAAAGTATTGATTTTTTGAAAAAATCATTGGAAGCTTTTTTAATAAGAAATTAAATTTTCTGCAACTTTTGTTTGAAAAAATTTTTTTATAGAACCAATATTTTCAACGTTATATTCAAAATTTAAACCAAACATTTTAAAATGAAAACTACGCACACAACCATATAATATCACCTTCCATATATTGACGCATGCGCGTTCTGTCATACACACACCTTTATCACCATTCGTTTATATTAACGCATACGCGTTCTGTCCGTTCCACGGTTGTAGAAGCATAGGCGTCACCACAGAAAAAAATTAAACAGGTAAAACAATTTATACCTGGCTGAAAATGAAACGTAAAAAAAAAGTTTAAGGGTAAATGTTCAATTTATATAAAAACAAACAAAATAGTAAGAAAAAAAATTAAATACATAGAGATAGAGTAGTTCTAATTTGATATTAAAAATTTCAAATTGTTATAACTTTGTTATAAACAAATTGAAAAAATTATTGTTTTCTGTGAAATGGAAGATCACGGTGTGCTGAGTAAATAAAAAAAAATTTGCAAATATCTAAATTTTTCTACGAGGTATAATTTGTTAAAGTACAAAAAACCACTCCTTGGCTCCACCTTAATGTCATTTGGGGAAAAAGGATATTTCCATGTAAAATTAAGTTCTACAATTTTTGTTTGAAACTTTTTTCTGTAACTCCAACGTATTTTGCGTAATTTCAAAAAAACACCTTATTTATTTTTTTTCAACCCCTTTCCGGGGGGTTGAAACATAGTCACATGTTTGTAGACACTTCAAAGTAAATTATATATAAAATTCAACACTTCCACTACTGAGTGATTAAAACTGTTATGAATAATATACCTATCGGTTGGGAGCTAGAAAAATTCAGTACATCATATTGTAAACGTTGAACACTCCTATTTGTCTATGCAAAGTTTTAATATACAGCCCATTGTGATTAATTTAAATGAGAACTCTGACAGTGAAACAGAATTAAACTTCGAATAACAACTCAGACTAATATCATTAATTTGTATATTTTATTTAAATCGTTCAATTAGGTGAAACCAAGACCATATACTTTGAGATAAATGTATTGGAATTTTATTTACAATAAAACAGATGATTCGAAAAAAAATTGCTAGTAAATACCTGTATATTATTATTTTTACCAGGAGTACGCCTCTGGTGCTCTGTCATAAAATACCTAGAAGTCTTGTATCTTATCACAGTTAGATACTCATTTAACACGTGTTTATCTAATAACAATGGATATACGATTTATATCCCATGACGATATACTGTGAGATACACTTTACCTTAAACTAGTAGAATTTTGTTATTACTTATTTCTTATTCTGTTTATTTATTTCAGGTGTTTAAATCGACTTAAGCATGGATTTCATTATACCCAGTAATATTATGGAAGAAAAGTTATGCAATTCGTGTAATAAATATTTAACAGTTTCACCTGTTAAAATATATCCTGGCGGAATAATCAAATGTGGTAGATGCAGTAGATATGATGATGAAGGAACAATTTCTCTCTACAATTTTATTATAGAAAGAAGTATTGTCAGGTGCATTAACAGATTCGACGGATGCAAAGAGCTTCTCATGTCTTCCCAAATAATACAGCATGAGCAAAAGTGTAACAACCGCTTTTTTAACTGTCCCCTTTGTATCAATCCAGATAAGATACCTGCTTTTTTATTTATGCATCATTTTGATAGCAAACACAAGGAGTCTATTTTAAAATACCCCATTTTCAAAATAAAAAGTTTAAATGATATAAAAAATTATTGGCTCTACAAACTTGACGATAATTTGTTTCTAATTAGTGTCAAAAGTACCGGGCGATATAGTTGGTTTATACGCTTAAAATTCAATATAATGTATGTGGGAGAACCTAACGCTGGTAGAGGTTTTCAAGGCAAAATATTTGTGAGTAGTGGTATTCATAGTATAGAAATAGATATTCCATGTCTTAGTTTTCCAGCAGATGCTGAATTTGGTACTAACGTTCCAGTAAAAATTACTAGGGCGAAAGTTTGCAATATTACAGTGGTTTTTGGGATTGAGCTCGGTGTCAAAGATATTTTTAAAATGCCTTCCACTGGGGTACGCCAAAATGACATTTTTGAAACACCCTTAGTATTTAAAGCGTTTTCGAAAAAAATTGAGGCTAACAATTTGTATTTCCAAGAACGAAATATTTTTTTGAGTGAAGAGTTATATAATAATCCATCTTTAATGCCAATAATATATAGGGAAACTTGTCTTATCCTTACTATTAATAATAAGAGAATTAATTTAAATTTAAATTGCTTAAATTGTTCATCAGTGACATCTAATTGTTTTACGCTTGATCGTAATAGTCAATTTTACAATCAAGTGTGTTTTGCAAGGATGCCGAATGGTCGGTATAGCTTATTATGTTATGAATGCTCATTGAATAAAAAACTACTAGACAAATGTCCAACTAATATATTTATCACTAGAGACGACTTCTTTAATATTTCGTTTTATTGTATTTGGAAATGTGGAAAACGTTCTTCATGTAATGCTTTGTATGCCCATGAACTAGCTTGTAAAAATAATCGGCAACTGCAACTGTGTCCTATAAATGACTGTAATCTCGATTTTCAATTACATAAATATGTAGGTCATTTTAGGAAAAATCATCCGTCAATACTTCTACCATATGCAAATACAGTATTTTTGGTCAGTTTGGATGTAACTAAGTCACCTATAAATATGACATGTTTGGTGTCCAACGTTTTCATAAATGTAGAGTTTGTATGGAACGAACCATATTGGATGATTACCTTAAATCAAAAATATGAAGGCGTAAAGACAAGAGCTTTCTTATATTCCGAAGATAGAAAATTTTTACTTAAAGTAAAAGAAAGGGGTAAATTATTGGAAGTGAATAAGATATATATCAAATGTTACTTGATTAATTCAGTTAATATGTTTGATATTTAAGAATGTTCAACATCACATACAACAACAATTTGGCTTAAACTGCTGGTAAATATCATGGTGAATCTTAAAGGAATTAAATAAAATGGACATTCTTATTATTCTAATAAATTCAATTTTAATTAAGAAATGATAAACACATTTTTTTATAGTAGTAGTTTTATACACCTAAGTTTACTTAACATGAATTTTTCCCAAATTGAAAAAAAGAAAAATTTGTAACAATTTTTTTTGTTGGGAGCATTTTTAATTATTTTTATGTGCTTTTTTTGTTTATCCCCATTAATATTAAGTAATGTGTTAACTACCCATTTATTATCATTAGACCTCTACAAACAAAGCGCAAAAGCTACCTAGTAAATACCTATACTTTTGACTCCTACATCTCATTCTACCCATAACCTTCTATATTGCTTTTCTAAACTTTTTATTTGGTTTATGCAATGTCTTACATGTTAATATATGTTATATGCTATTCTATATATGAAAGAGTGATCTAATACATTTTATTCCTCTTTGTTATTTAGTCTTTTTCCATGCTTTTTCCTGTGTGTTTTTGTATCCGTGTCGTTGAACGTGATGGTTAAATACTCATTCCCCACAATATTATATCTTATTTGGATTTCTAGTTCCCTACATAAATATTTTTTTTTATCATTCACTGACCCCTTCGCATCTATACATTATATTCATTATTTTTTGCTAATGAGCTATTAATTGGTAGACGTTTTGTTTAAGAAAAATAATTACACATGCATTTTTTTCATTTTGAATCTTTTAATTGAACTGACTTAATATGGGGCGAGAAAAATGGTATTTATTAAAAATAACTTTTATGTCCCAAATACCAAAAAAATAAATAGAATAAGTCGGTCAAACATTTTTCAGGCATCTGTAAAATGATCGAGAGTTCCTTTTTCGTTAATTTTCAATGATTGAACAGTACTTACATGAATTTTGTTTTTTGTAGATCTGCACTATTTCTAAAAAATGCTTTTTTGTTACATTTTTTTCTAAAAATTTTTGAATTTGATGGACATTTAAGGGCGGTAAAAAGATTTCAATAAACTAAGTGGGGGATAAAAATTTATATTTTTAAAAAATTCCAAAAACAAATGTATTTCATATAATTTACTAGTAAGTTTCCCGAAATATGATAATGGTAATATTTTTTTCATATATTCCAATTAACAGTAGTCACATAATTTTTACTATAGTATGGAGATGCTTACTCAATGGGAGTAGACAGGTAGTATTCTTTCATTGATCATAAGTCGAATTTCTTGAAAGATATTAACTTTTGGTGTAATGTCACACCACTTCTCCCACCATTTCTCCTCACCACTTATAAATTTTTTAAACCGAAATATGTAGAATCCTTGGTTCTCTAGTTGAAACTGGCGTTATTTTTTTGCGCTCATGATACAAACATCAATAGTGAATCATACGTGGTCATTGTTCGCATTTAGAATGTTATGAAGGGTTTCATTAGGACTTAACGATATAATCGTTGATTGATAAGTTTGGGTTAGGTTACTATCAATCAACGATATAATTCAGACCATTATCGGTAAAAACGGACGGAGAAAAAAATATAATAGATAGGTACTGTGGCCCGGAATATATGAGTGCATTTTTAACTTAAAATTATTTCTTTGTTTTCAGAGTGATTTAATTTATTTTTACCGGAATAATAACCCGACATATCCCCATATCCCGGACTTATAAAATGTTTTCACCAGTGCATTAAACTCGCAAATAAAATAAATTTGAACTGATATGCTCTTTTGGTAGGCGAACTCTACAGAACACCCAGTGAAAACAAAATTCTTCGCATGTCTTGGAATTGCAAAATATATTTTAATGCAAATAATAAATTTTTAAAAAGAACACAACTATGAAATACATCTAAATACTGTATAATTTAGAGCAAAATTTCATGAATGTGGCCACCGTTATTGTTTACCACTTTTCGTTCTCGACTGTGCCATGAATTGATATAGTTTGTTTAACCATCCTTTGCCGTTACGTCATAATCGGTGACGTATTCTGCTGTTTTACGTTTGTCTTATATTAGTTGAATGTTATTTTACACTTAACCTCAAATTATAATCAATGACATATGTTAAGGTGAGTTTGTATGAATACATTAGTAATGCCAAAAATTGTATTCTGCTTTTTGCGTTGCGTACTTTTTTACATGATTTAGTTTTGTTTTAACTTGAAATCCCCGTTTTTTTCTTAACTGATTTGTTTCAAATTTCTAGCTTTAGGATGTTTAACGCCCCTGAGCATGATTTTTTACTGAATTTAAAAAATTGCGGACCTATAATATATGTTAAAAATGTATTATACGATTATATTTTTGGGGTGAACCCAAAGGTTATGTAAAATTAGATAGAATATCTATATGCTCATATTTTTGTATAGTAATTATTGTTTGTGTTATTGTGAGAAACAATTTCGTAAGTATTCCCGAGAAATGCAAAAAAACACATGTATGGGAGAAAACAGGCAATAAATAAATTTCTTTCTGAAAAAATCTCCCAATAAAAACAGGAAAAAGGAACGAATATAGGTAGATACTTACGTTGTAGACTGCATTTAACGGTAAAAGCGGGATTCCAATGAAAAAATAATTGAAAAAGGGCGAAAATGACCAAAAATACTGAACAAATCAAAATATGACAACTGAACTGTCAAAAGTAACATAGATTTACGTCAAAATTAGCTAAGAGATACGTTAATGACGTCAAAATTCCGTCTCATCCATTTCATGAATGAAAGATAAAGCTGGACAATGTATGACGTAACGGCAAAGGACGGTTAAACAAACTCTACCCTGCTTAAAATTGTTCCAAGTAAACGTGCCAGGTATCAAGGGGCACCAGAATTATTATTTATTAAATATATAAATTAGAATACAATTTATGGAAAGCGTCTACCAAAGGATCCACCTGGATCCATGGCTAGGACCGGCGCTGTTCTGGCACAATATAATAAGAGCAATTTTCTTTAAAGCATGTACCGTGTAGTACATACATCGTTGTACTGCGGGAAGTGTACCCCAGAACACAATCTTGATGGAAAGTTTAATTGTCACAAACTTCGTCAATTTCATGTCATAGGAGCTGCAAAATTTGTTTGTGAATTGAATTTCACTCCAATATCATCAAATATCAAACTAGATTTTCCATCAGACACCATATATATATAATCAGAACCTTAATGTACCCTAAGGTGTTAAGGTGTTTTTATATGTACAAATTTAGCCCATTCCCGTTTATTTCCAGCCTTTAACTTCGCCTCCTGCCAGTTTAGTCCCCGATCTCTCAGGATTTCCGCTACTGCATCATCCCAGGTTTTTCGTGGTCTTCCCCTGGGTCGTCTTTCACATGTTTTTGTTTGCCATATCATTTTTGCTTGTTGCTCATTTTTCATGCGTACTAAGTGGCCAAACCACCTTAACTGATTCCTTTCTATGCTTCTTTCTAAGGGTTCTACTTCTAGCTGTTCTCTTATGTAATCATTTCGAATTTTGTCCCTTCTTGTAATTCCCAATACTGCTCTTAGATACTTCATCTCAACCGATTGTAATTTTCTTTTTGTCTCTCTCGTAAGAACCCAGCTTTCACTCCCATAAGTTAAAATGGGTTTAAAAACGGTTTTATAGACTGTCATTTTTGTTCTCTTTGACACTTCTTTTTTGCGAATGAAAGTATTACTCATGGCATAATATAGATTCAGGGCACTTTCAATGCGTCCATTAATCTCAGCGTTATTTTTCCCTTCTTTATGAATTTTCACTCCCAAATATTTAAATGTATCCACTTGCTGTACTTGTTCTTCGTTTAGATGTATTTCGAGATTCTTGTTTTCTTGCCCTATTACTATTACTTTTGTTTTCTCTGCATTTATTTTTAGATTTCTACCTTGAAGAGCTCTTTTCCAGATGTCTAGATTTTTTTGAAGATCTTTTACGTTTTTAGCATATACCACTAAATCGTCAGCAAAGGCGCATTCGGATATCTGTATAAGTTCCATAATTCTATATCCCACAGTGAATTTTTTTACTTGAACTTTTACCTCTTTTATTATATCGTCCATTATCACATTGAACAGAGTAGGACTTAAGACTCCCCCCTGCCTTAAACCCTCTTGTGTAGTAAACTCTTCAGATTGTAGGTTTCCGGTTCTTACATAATTCCTTGTATTTTTGTATATACTTTTTATACCCTCGATTAAACTCTGGTTTACTCCTCTCTTCTTTAGACTAGCCCATATTTGCAGTCTGGGGACACTGTCAAACGCTTTCTCTATATCCAAAAAAGCAACATATATATTGTTTCTAGCATTTTTTTCAATTAACTGTCTCACTGTAAAGATGTGATCCTGAACACCTCTACCCTTACGAAAAGCACTCTGTGATTCTTCTAGTTGATGTTCTATTGTGGTTTTTAGTCTTCTTTCAAGAATCCTTTCATAAACTTTTAACACAGTACTTAATATCGTAATGCCTCTATAGTTTGAACAGTCTCTATTATCTCCTTTCTTATATAAAGGTAATAATATTCCCAATTCCCATTTCTGCGGTATTCTTCTTTCAGTATAGATTTTATTCAGTAAAAGAGTTAATTTTTCTATTCCTTTTCTTCCTAGGTTTTTTAGCATTTCCGATGTAATTCCATCGTGGCCTGCAGCTTTTCCTCGTTTTAGTAAGTTTATCGCTGCTTCAACTTCTAGGTTAGTAATTTCTTCAATTTCATTTAATTCACATAGAATGTCTTCATCATATATTTCCTCCGGTTGTTGGGTCTGTATTTCTGGGTTCAGAATCTCCTCAAAATGTTCTTTCCATCTTTTCATAATATTTTCTTCTTCAGCTATTATTATTCCATCTTTTGTTTTTATATGTTTAACGCTATATTGTTTTCCTTTTCTGAGTGTTTTGATAACTCTATAAAACAATTTTATGTTTCCTAAACTGTCTTCTTCCAATTTTTCTCCGAATTCTGTCCAAGATTTTTCTTTTGCCTGTTTTACCATATCTTTCACTTTTGTTCGTTGTCTTTTATATTCTTCATAATTTGCTGTAGTTTTATTTCCTATATAGTTTTTCCATTTTTGTTTTTTCATTTTCACCTCATTTTTAATTTCTTGGCTCCACCACTTTGTTTGTTTTTTATTTTTTGTTACTCTTACTGTTCCGCACGCTTCTTTTGCAGCATTAATTATTGTATCCTCAAATGCTTTCCATAGGTCATCAATTTTATTGTTGTTTATGTCTTTAAAAATAGTATCCATCTCGGTTTCAACTGCCTCTTTATATAATTTTGCAGTCTTACTTTCGTTTAGTTTATATGATCTAATTTTATCTATCTTACTATATTTTTTATTTTCTTTTTCATTTTCTATTCCATTTTCTGAATTAATTACTAATTTTGAGACTACCAAATAATGGTCAGAGTAAATTTCTGCTCCTCTTTTCACTCTTGTATCTTTTATCTCCTTTCGGAATTTTTTATTTATTATTACATAGTCTATTATGGATTTTTCGCCTCTACTCTTTACCTCTCTGGTATATTTATGGATATCTTTATGTTCAAAAAAGGTGTTTGTGATTATTAGATTGTTTGTTATACAGAATTCTATAAACCTTTTTCCGTTGTTATTTCTAGTGACTTCTCCATGCATCCCTATTGTTTCTTCGGTTTCGTCATCTTTCTTCCCTACTCTACTGTTTAGATCTCCTATTATTATTATTCTCCCGTCAGTATCATCTATTTCCTCAGCCATCTGATCCCAGAATTCATCTTTATTTTTTGCTGACTCGTCTTCATTTTGCGCATATACTACTAATAATGTGGTGTTTACTCTTTTTTCCATTTCTATTTCAATTTTTAATATTCTTTCATTGACAGCTGACCATTGTCTAATATATTTTATATTCTTGTGATGTACAATACAACTTATTCCTTCTCTGGCTCTATCTTTCTTCTCCACTCCGCTATATAACATAATATGTCCATTGTCCAATTCTACTTCACCCTTTCCTTTTTTTTTGTTTCAGTTACACCTATGATATCCAAATCATTATTTTCAAACTCCTCAATTAATTCTTTTTCTTTCCCTGTTATGCTTCTAACATTCCATGTTGCTATTTTCCATACTTTTCCTTTGGTAATTCGTCTTTTCTCCTGTATCAATGCTTTTTGTGCATATTTGTGATTTGTTTTATTCTCTATTTTATCCAATTCCTTAAAATTTTGTCTCATATCCGTTTTCATAACCTGGGTTTCTCCTGCCTTGTCATTATTACTTATAATTATGTCGGCTAGTTTTTTAATGCCGTATCTTTAATTTTTCTCAGTTTCTCCTCTTCATTATCCCATCTCCATTCCTCCGTCCCTATATATAATTTTCTATACCCTATTTTTGTTGTTTTTCCATTTTGATTTTCTTCTTTTGCTCTACGCCTGATTTCTTTTTGTATTTCCCTATCCTTTTTTGACAGATCTTGAATATATAATGGTTCCCCAGTTTTCATTTTTAGTTTATTTTTATTTTGCATTACTTTCTTTTTCTCCTCATAGTTTATGAAACGAATTAAGCAAGTCTTATCTCCAAGTTTGACAGCACTATCAATACCCGTCTTTACACCCAGTTCCTGTATCATAAAATTATCCATTAATTTCTTTAGTTCTTCTGTATTGTGGGTGCTTACTTTTAGTCCTTGCAATACAACATTATTCCTTCTTTTTTCATTTTCCATGCGCTCTAATCTCCCATCGATATCCAATATAGCTTTCTTCATTTTTTGGTTCTCTACCTCAAGCTTCTTGTTTTCAGCTCTTAATTCATTGATTTCATCTCTATACACCTTCTGTTCTTCTCTCGTTTTCTTAATCTCTGTAGCTATATCGTTTATCTTTTCCCCCATTGACTGCATCATCGTCATTAAGGTTTCTATGTTATTTTCTAATTTTCTCTGATTCTTAATTGGTGATCTCCCGGTTATTTTACTTTTCTTAAAGGTATCATCTGTAAGATCTTCTTCATCCTCTCTATCGCTTTTTCTTTTCCTACTTTCATCGTCGCTAAACATCTTGCTAATATTTTATTTTATTTTAAGTACGATCCTGTTCTTTTAAATTGTATTCAAATAATATATTCGCTTAGATTGCTCTTCAATATGACTATTATCTACTCTTATCTACAATAATTAATAAAATAACACCTCAAATAAAAATTTATCTCTGTTGACACCGCGAAAAAAGCTGTTGGCCGGTCAACCCGTCGGACCTTGGCTTTTATCGATGTTTTATGCCTATACTTTTATAGTATTCTACTTTTATCTATTGCAGACTTGCAGTTTAATACTTAAATTACTTATTTAAAAGGACTGTTCTTACTTTACTACTTTGATATTTTGAATATATTCACTCAGAACCTTTAACTTCACACTATAACCACTTGATAGATTTAAAATGCTCGTAATACCCTTTAAATAAGAAGTTGATTACGGAGCCGAAATCAATCACAACCTTCTCACTAATTACCAGGGCCGGATTCAGACACCATAACACGTGTTAAAAAATTAATTTCCAATTAAAAGATGGAATTTCCCTCTTATATTGTACATCAACGAAAAACCCAATTATTTTGGGTATTTTTACGTGGTATTGTTCATCTAAAACCTACATTTTTCCGATACCTTCACGAGAATCAAAGCAAGAAATTACATCCTTTCAAATAATCTTTTACATATAATGAACCTGTTTTTTATGTATATGGAAGTTGTTGGAAAAATCAAGGATGTTTTTTTTTATTATGGATAATCCATCTACCAAAATGACATATCATTTCAAATTTAGTTTTTAACAGGTTTCATTGACAACGAGCTAAAAACTTTATAAATCTGGTCATATAAATATATACCTTATCTCTTCCATTATTAAACAGCCATACACTTTTGTATTTTATGTTGCTCAGTCTACTGCAAATCACCATTTCCTAAGCCATTTTTCTTTGAACTTAACCACGCAAACCGGGTTAACAATACCATGACGTCACGGTTTACTTTTATGACGTAACGGTTTGTGGAAACTCCGAAATAAACAAACTCCTAATTTCAAATAAGATAACTACTCTGTCAAACTATCTCAGTGAGCTGGTTTGTGTGGTTGGTTAACTGTTACGTCATGGTTTGGAATACAAGTCGAGGAATATTGACTGGTTAACTTATAGTTAACCCCGTTTGTCTGGTCAAGTTCAAAGGAAAATGACGCACTAATTAGTATTTGAACGAATAATCAAAATTTTCTCAGTTGTATCTTTTCGAGTTTCTCCACAAAATTAACATATTTTGAGAGTTAAATAAAAGATTTGGTACAAAAATAATAATCAGCCGTTCCATTTCTAATATATATCCTTTGATACTTACTAAATGTAGGTAAATGTATAAAAAGCAGTGTATCCAATCTTTGACATTAGTTATACAAAACTTCATTTATAAATGAATAAATTCTTTATTTTCTTTCTGACAAACAACAAAATTTGTATAGAACTTAATCCTAAAATAGACATACAAATTATAACTAAACAATATCTGATAAAATTTTTAATTCATAATACGAGCAAATAAATAAAAAATTATTCATACAACATTCACATGTTTAAAAACTCTTCTGTGGAGTGAAAACATCGTTCAATTAAGAATGATTTTAAAACTTTTTTGAATTGTATTAGTGTAGTACAGTTTCTGATAGAAAGAGGTAATTTATTATAAAACTGTTGCCCTTGTATAGCCGGAGATTTAAAATGAATATTTCCCTTAGCTAAAAGTTACATGTAGATCATTACAATGTCTTGTATTAAATATATGAACTTGTTAATTAGTCTTAAGATAGTTTATTTTAGTATATGTATATATAAATATTTATTTTATAAGAAAATAGTTTGTTGCCGATACAAGTTACGTCAAACTTTTATTTTAGTTATACATAATAAGTGAAGGTTTATGTAAATTTGTGATGGTTTCGGTATTTTTCAGTAAATAAGCCAACACCGCTTATATCGAATAGGCGATTAAGAGGGAGAAAGGCTACTTTTTTGCTTATGATAATTTAATTAGTTATAAACAATTATTTTAAACGGGACACGATTTATTTAACTATATAGAATCGACTACTTTTCTTTCTGTATAAAATTTGAATATGTTATAAAGTATTGAAAATGGAAGGTGCTGGATTAATTCCAACAGAAAACGGTTTATATGGAAAAGATTTTGAATTGCACTTGTTGAAAAAAAGTATCTGTATGTTTTTGATTTTTTTGAAACCTTCTCCGTTGACAGTACTTTCAACTTATTTCAGCAAGATAAATTACAGATCCACAGATTTTGATTGTTGACGATCTACGCGTACGAGGTTGTTGTTATGAAAATAATGTATTCGAACCACTAACTTCTTAACCGAACTTGAAGAGCTTTCGCAAATAATTTACTACCCCTATGAATGCTTAACTTTTGCTAAGGACTGCAAATGTCCTGTGTCGTTTGTATTTGTTAGAGCCACAACTAAGCACTGTTTTTGAGGCTAGACCCACCAAATATTTAAATTTTATATAATCGTGGAAAATAGAATGAACAATCCGCGCGAATCCCACTGATTTAAGTTACAAACATGTCTGAGCAAACAAATGTGGGAGCAAAGTGGCGATGTGATATCAGTCATTCCAACTCAAGTCCACCATAAAATTAATCGGTCCTGGTTTGGTTGAGAACTTCGTGACTCGAGAGCTAAAATAACTGTAATTTTACCCAATTGACAAATAAAATTGATAATGAATAATGTTACGCTTGAAGCTATTGATTTTATATCATGTACCCTTCATGTAAATGTGGAATGGAAGAGGAAACCCCCATCCACATACTTGCGAACTGCACAGTAATTCGGAATCCTAGGGCACGGTACCTGGGAGACTACTGGATAGAAGAGGGACAGTTACCTAAGTTGAGGCCTGCAGATATCCTAAAATTCCTCCGGGAAATAGGACTAAAGGAGCTACTAGTCTCTGAGACTCTCCTCAGAAACTAAGTAGAAGTAAGGGGGCACAATAGATCTTTTAGGTCTCAGTGAATGTTACCCCAAAAAAATACATACATACATACATACATGTAAATGCATGTAATTTTTTGAAAATCTTTCTTCACTTATATTCGTATATATCCATATGTATATACAGTAGGAGGAATTCTTTGGTTACATGGAGTTTAACGCGACAATGTGAAAGAAACAAGTAAAAATTCAGTGTTTTACTCTTTTTCTCTAACAGGATATCATAAGCGAATGTGAAATATAACATGGCACATAAGCGACTACCTATGAGTTCGAAAGAAAAAAATGAACAAAGAATACACACAACAACAAGAAGTGAACTCCGGCGAAAATCCTTCGATGTTGAAGGACAAAAATAAATAACCTTGAAGGTGACAGCCAACTCTGGCATACACTGAGATCCATAATAAATGCCTACATAAATGCTTAGAATTACACTGAGAAAAAGTATTTGAGCATAAAGTTCCCAGATAACACGTGAACATGCAATGTATGTCCAATGGATATCCACATTGGATATCAGGGATATCCATAAGATATCCGTTCAAGTCCAGAAGGATATCCTATGGACATCCATTGGATACGCACCCATATAGGAAATAGATGTATTATATTTGTCGAATATACATCTACAAATTAATGACTTGATGTCTGAAATATGTCTTCTATAGACACCTGTTAGAGGTCTTAGTGTCTGTTTTTTGCTATGTCTTTTATATGTCTACTTCAAGACGTCCATTAGATCAACTCTACTCAGATAACACACGATCATACAATGGATGTCCGTTTCGTACTAAGAATGGATATACCTTGTAAAAATATGGACATTAACTGAACATAATAAATAAACCATGGAGAACTCATGGACTTTTCATGGACCTGAACTTAATATGTTCTGTACATGGACAGAATGACATATGGACATCCCGTGTTGTTATGGACGTGAACTATTTATTTTGTCCACGACTATTTGATAATTTTAACAATTTACGTGTACTTCTTCACTTCACTTCGCATATATTGAAGATTATTCATATTTATACAAATGCCACAATTTATTATTATAAAATTTTCACCGCGACGGGGATTCGAACCTATGTCTAAAATTCCTCACTTCACCAAGTCAGCGCCTTAAACCACCATGCTATGCAGATACATGCAATAGTTTATCAAGCTGTGGTATATATACGAGTAGATTGTTTTATATGCAGTTTTTTATCTAGTGTGTATGATGTATTCCAAAAGCAAAAGTGACATTTTAAATAATTAAATACTTAGGTATTAAATATATAATCTGTTGAATGGCATAAGTAGCAATTAGTAGTTTTTTGTAATAAAGTATACTGTTTCAGTTTGACCAAAAATGTATAGATACCTAAACAGGTAATTAATAGTCGTTGACAAAATATAGTGTTCTACTCGCATATAATGACTATTATTCACTCATCTGCGGTTCACGACATAAAAGCACCATCGTGAATAATAGCCATCATTATATGCTTGTTGAATATATTTTGTACAAAAGCTCTCTACACAGTCTAACATCAAATTATTATTTATTTTCATGAAACCACAGATGTTCAGCCTTATTTACTCTTCCTCCTTCCAAATCAGATACAAATAGACATTTTATGTAATGCCATTTCCATTACCCGCACTTGTCTAAGCTTTTGCTACCTTCAATTCTTTTTTTTTTTCATTACATGAAACTAAAAATATAATAGGTACTCATTATACGAGTGTAAAAAATTAATCGAGTAGCTGATGGAAGGTATAAGTATAAAATATAGCGGACCTAGTACATTTTTAATGAGTGTATATTTCGATTCGACCAAAGGATGAATAATGAATGTCCAATGGACGTCCATCACTCAAATAAATATTCACGTCCAGTCCCAGATAGCACAAACATTCTCAGAATATTCCCATCATAAGGTGCGAAATTGTCATCTTGTAGAATATTCTTTGGAATATTCATGAAATGTTCTTGTAATGTTGCGAACATCATGGATTAGGTATTCCTTGGATATATTCTAAAAATATTATGAAATTACATTCCTAGAAGCTCCTGAGATAAAATATTTCAGAATGTTCCTGAAATAATATTTTCAGAATGTTGCGAACATTTATAGATTGTTTCATGAGAATATTTTAATAATATTCTGGAATTAAATTCTAAGGAGGTCCTGAGATAAAATATTCTGGAATGCTCATGAAATATTGTAATGTCAATTGTCGTCTGTCATTTTGTCAAAGTAATTCGCATATTTGACACATATTTAATTATATTTAGGTTCGAATACATAAATAAAGAACATAATAACAGAAAGATAGAACTGGTACTGGTGGCAATCAATGATTCAATTATCGGGAGGCTCGCAGTTTCTGACGTGACACCTATATCCTATAGAACAAAATCGCTTAATATAAAATTACGTCAACGTGATTTAAAGTACTGTTCTCGTTCTGTTTAGCATTTTTATATTTTTCTATGATTTGTGAGCAAGAAACTTGAAAAAGTGTGTGATAAAGTGAGTTATTTGTTACAGGTATATACATAGTAAGTATTTATTTTTCATTAAAAAACCTAAACCAATGTTATTTTTATAGAACAGCTAGCGAAATACCTAACCTAACTTTTTTCAAAGTTAGTTGGGTTGGATTCAAAAAGAAGAAACATTTTTCAATACTGGTTACAGCAAAAGTTTTGATAGGTGAGGTTACCTTTTTCAAGGAGTTGGGAATATTATTACAGATTTCAATACAGTTCCAATGGAATAAAGCATTCACTATGAGGAAAATTACATAAAATTATTGCAAATTTATGATTGTTGCATTCAATAAAGAAAGGTTTATATATTAACCTTCTGAAATATTCAATTATAACTAAAAAAAAATGAAGTGGATCATGAAGCAATAATACTGAACCAGACAAAATTATTGCAACTCTAGCAAAATAAGAATTGTGTTGAAACAATTAAATATACTGTTAGACTTAATTCACAACTGTGAGACAAGTCAAGTCCGTTATCTTTTTTGTTTCATTATGAAAGTTGACAATAAAGGAGATATTTTTTCTAGATGCTGTAATGACTAATAACCATTCATGTAACATCCAATGCAGCAGAAGTGGAAGGATCTGTTAAACAGTGGTTGGTGAAGAGCAAGGAAAGATATGAAAAAGAAGCTGATATTCAGCTTTAATTTATACATTTTAAACTACAATTTTTTTGTTTTTTGTATTTTTTGCCAAAGTTCGTGTCCTGTTGTTTCAATAAATCTAATACAAAGGTACATTTTCTCATTTCCCTCAACTTTTACAATAGTTTTCAAAAAATCAACCAGTAGATTTCGCCACATTCTATAAACATTCTCAGAATATTTGGTGGATGTTCTCAGAAACTTTCAGTATATTTAGTGAACGTTCATTGGATGATCGTAGAATGTGCCTAGGATATTGAAGAAATTTTCTGGAAACAGTCTATCAAGCTGCCAAGAATATTTTGATAATATTCTTAGAAAATCCTTCAGTATGTTCGGAAAACGTTTAAAGAATGTGCCTAGGAAGTGAAATAAATATTCTGGAAACATTCTATTGAGCGGCTAAGAATATTCTCAGAAAATTCTTCAGTATATTCTGAGAATGTTTATAGAATGTGAAACTCAGTCCACTTTGGATGTCCATAAAATATGCGTATAATATATGGATTGTGTTGTGGAAATATTTTAAGAACATTCAAACATTCCATCATGTGCTTCTATGAATATTCTATAAATGTACTTGTGCTGTCTGGGGTGGTGAACGAGAATTGAAGGTCCAGTGAATGTCCCCAAACGGATATCCATTGTACTAGTAGTAAATGGACATCCATTGGATGCCCATTCTGTGTCCATGTCCACTCAATTAACCAATCGTGGACATTATATGGATATCCTGTGTTTACTGGGTAATTGACGTCTACTATACACATATACTTACAACGTCAAATAGACATATCGTAATGTTGATATTTCACTACGTCTTTTAGACATCTTATTAACATCCACGCTTGGTATTTTAATAGGTCATTACACCTCTAATAAACACACATAGATTAATAATTAAATAAATACATTTTTTATTTTTTAACAGTTACGTTGACCGTAAAATTCTAATTTTTGCATACAGGGTGAAGAGATTTATTTTAATTGGAATACAACTCGATTACTGTGAAATCCAGATAAAACCAAAATCTTTGATATGTTTTTTAGATGTATATTAGATCTGCTTAGCAGACGTCTAATTATCTTAAATTATATACTTGAATTAGATCTGTTATTTTACAAGGACAATACCGATTAATTGATCTCACATGCGGTTTTTATAGAAGTATATACAAATTTAGACATTTTCTAGGGTGGTTATCGGTATTTAAGCTGATTTTGTTTTTCGTAGATCTCTATTAGATATTTATTAGACCATTTCACAAGATGAATCATCATCTATAAACGTCTATTTCCTATGTGGGCATTTGCCACAAAATTGGACATCCCATGGATGTCCGTTTAGTACTAAGAATGGATATATCTTGTAAAAATATGGAAATGATAAATAAACCATGGACTTTTCATGGACCTGAATTGGATACGTTCTGGACATGAACAGGATAGGATATGGACATCCCATGTACTTGTTATGGACGTACATTATTCACTAGTGAATAATAGGTGTGGATAATGAACAGCTCACATGACACATATTATAGTTAAGATTATTTATATATTTATACAAATGAGACATTACATTAAATTAAAATTTCACCGCGACGGGGATTCGATCCCATGTCTAAAATTCCTCACTTCACCAAGTCAGAGCCGTAAACCACTATGCTATGAAGATACATGTGATAGTTTATCAAGCTGTTGTATACAGTGCTATTCAAAAGTGAAAACTCTTATTTATTCAAGTTGAGTTCATAATATTTACTCTGACATTGTTAAGCATTTTATCATTTCTGAAATTAAATTGAGAATTAACCAAAGAAAATTTATCCAACTGGTAAGTCTGCTTTTTATGAATTGTTAAAATATACTATAGTTGGTACGAAGTCAGTGGTAACAGCTCTAAACTTATAAATACACATCAATCTATAAAAAAATCCAAAAACATACCGAGGATCACTTCTATAGTCCTCTGGAATTGTTTTTGGGTTTTTCCATTGGTCTATGTAAGTACTTATAAGTCCGATCTGATATTTGGCAGTATTATTTGAATTTTAAGAAAATGCTGAAACAAGTCTATTTTTAATTTACTCTTTTTTTTAAATAACAACCTTTATATTAATGTGATAAAAGATTTATTTTCTTTAACCGAGTAGGATGTGTACAGGCACTTCACTTTCAGTTTCTTGACAATTTATTTCCATATTTTCGGATTCCTTACTTTTACTTCTTTATTTCTTATAAGTACCTTCCA
Source organism: Lochmaea capreae (assembly GCA_949126875.1). Lineage (NCBI taxonomy): Eukaryota > Metazoa > Arthropoda > Insecta > Coleoptera > Chrysomelidae > Lochmaea > Lochmaea capreae. The sequence goes on along the minus strand of OX421404.1, from coordinate 7,338,662 downwards.
CATACTTTTTTACTGTTGTAAACACTTTCTCACTCAAAATGAGTTTATATTTAAAAAAAAAAGCCTTTTTCAAAACAATTGCTAAATTTCAGTTAAATTAGGCATGTGCAACTGGTTTAAGATTCAGTTGCAAGATTCGCCACATAGATACATACATACAAGTCAAGTTTTTATTGAAAAATGAGGCGACACTTTCAAATTAGATTAGATTTAGGATTGCCACCTCTCCCGAGTTAAGAGGGAGACTCAAATTTTCAATAAAGCTCCCACTTATCAACAAACATATTTCAACTCCCTATAGTGACAACTTTCGCATTACGTCCTGTGTAGAATTTGCAAGATATATGCAGAAAGAAGATATTGCCTAAATTTCTTATATTCTATTTATTATTAAGTTAAAATCTTTGGTTTTCTTCATATTAGCTTTCTCTTTGTTTATGAGAATTATATTTTGTTTATTTTTTACAATTATATATCTAGATACCTACGTAAATGTGTTTTATTATGAACTATTTTTGGCAGAATTCACGTCAACGTTATCAACGAAACGTGCAGAAATAGTTACCAAAAGAAAAAATATTTACAAATACATTTCATAAAATACGACTTCATACTAACACACGTTTTCTCAGTGTGAATCAAGTGTAATTACGTTTCTCAGTGAATGAATAAGGTAGTTGACGCTTGTTCAAGGTTATATATTTTTGGACCTCGAACATCAAAGGATTTTCGCCGGCCTTCACTTCTTGTTGTTTGGTGTATTCTTTGGCGTGGGTGTTACAATTTAAAGGTTATGATTTTCTTCTTCTTTTTCAAGACAAGACGAAGTAGGTACGTGTATAGCCCGCTACTCACTATTCGTTAATGCGTCGTTTCGTCGCAGTACTTCACGAATTTTTGCTTAGTGAGTATGACTCGCTTCGCCGATGCGATTCGTTGTGCGGCGCTTCGCCTTGGTATCGGTATTTGGACGAATCATCAAAGGAAAAATTGAACGATGCGACGAAGTTGACCCATTCGGTCTCCACGCGAATCATTCGTTGTTGTCAGTCGTGGTGTGTCTTCAAAATGGAATGGAATGACGATTTTGTTTTTTTATTTATTCAAAAAATTCAATCGCATCCATGTTTATGGAACCCGAGCGACAAAAACAAAAAAAATCGAAATAAAGTGCATGATGCTTTCAAAAGTATTGCTGAAGAAATGGGAACTGTAAACATCGACGAATTAAAAAAAAAGAAAGAAAGTATTTTTCAAACTTACCGATGCTACAGGAGAAAGGTAATCTGTAGCCAGAAATCGGGAGCAGGGACAGACGACTTATATAAACCAACGTGGCCGCCATACAGACTTTTAGATAATTTTCTACACGGGATATACACTCCGAAAGGAAAAATTGACACGTTGGTAAGTAAAAACAACTTATGTGATTTTTTTCCAATTTTATTCAACAGCAACTCAAAGTCTTCATAACTGATCCTGCAAAAGTTATGAAATTTGCCTGACGGTTCCTTAAGCATATCGACGATCATGGTAGTACAGTTGTACCTTAAATGGGTAAAATACATAAAACAGTTTGTAAAAATTTGCATTTTAACTGCAATGCTTACCGAGATCTGCTTTTATATGAAGACTGGGTCAACCATCTTCGTTTTTTTCTCTTTTTTTTTTGAATTCAAAATGACTTCATAATAAGCTTGAGCTGCAGCAAACAGAAGTAGGTCTTCTTCTTCCCAATTTATTTTTATAAATGGAAGCTTCACTGAAAGAAATTTCCATTAACCGTTAGCAAAAATTGAATAACAGTTATTAGAAACTTGCATGAAATAGGCATCAAGTAAGTTCATGATTATGGTTATTAAAGTCACTTTGTTGGACACCACTGAATAACTGTTAATAGATATAATTTTTAAGAATTCCGTATAACCATTATTGTGTGCACTTAATAAGTATTATAAGATTTTCTAATAGCAATCATACTGTCCTATAGTAAACGTTACTAGATGTTCAAATAAAAAACAGAATTTCGTCTAACTGTTATCGAGTGCACGTAATAGATATTAGAGGATTTTCTAATAGCAACCATATTGTCATATAGTAAAGGATACTAGATTTTCAAATAAAAAACATAATTTCATATAATTGTTATTGAGTGCACTTAATAAATATTATCGGCTTTTCTAGTTGCAATTGTACTGTCATATAGTGAAGGTTATTATATTTTCAAATAACAAACGGAATTTTGTACAATCGGAATCCAGGGCACTTAATTTTGATTATGGGATTTTCTAGTAACAATTATACTGGTAAAAAGTAAACGTTATTAGATTTTTTTAAGAATATATATGATATGTCATTTAACCGATATTGAGTGCACTTTTATAAGTATTATAAACTTTTCTAATAGCGGTTAGACTATAATACAATAAATATTACTATATTTTCGAATAATAATCTGAATTTATTCATTTAAAATTACTTTGCCTGGCAGTTTATCCGGAAAACTATCTAGAGATTTATTTTTCGCTAATTCCTAGATATTTTTAAATAAAACTAAATTTGCTATGAAACATTTATAAAAACAAAATATAACAAAATATTTAAATTAATAGAACTTACTATAAAACTACAAAAATACAACATAACAGGTATAAAATCAAATAAACATATTTTCCAGTTCAGTTTATAAGATATCAAAGCTCCCAAAAATTTTTAGATTGAGGAAGCTTATAACAAAAATACAAAAATTCAAATAAAAATGTTCTCCACAGAATAAACTTAAAGAAAGATGAGAGACATAATTTTTAAATACTTATAAATGTTTTAGTATTACATAAATATCTTCAAGTAAAATAAATTTTTTTGTGTAATTCTGATTTATCTTATAGGAACAAAAATAATTAAATTAATGGAACTTACTATAAAACTACAAAAATACAACATAACAGGTATAAAATCAAATAAACATATTTTCCAGTTCAGTTTATAAGATATCAAAGCTCCCAAAAATTTTTAGATTGAGGAAGCTTATAACAAAAATACAAAAATTTAAGATAGTGTAAAGTTAAATAGTAAATTTTAATTTTGTAACACTTTCACATGTTCTTATGCCTAAATGCCTACTTAATAAATGGTAACTGATTTGCATATTATCTATACATAAAATTTGTATAAAACAAAAACATTCAAAATCTATTTGGTTTAAATGCCAATTTAAAAATATCCATTCACTATTTTTATTATACTAAAAGACCAAATAGGTACACATTTTACCTGTGGAATGATGCTGTCCTTAGCCTTTTTTGTGTTGTTTATGTCTTCTAGATCCAAATCTAGTGATCTTTTGGACACATTAGATGAGCTTGAAGGTGAAGTCACAGAGCACCTTTGTGGTGAAGTCAAAAGGTCAATAAACTCTATTTCATAGGGTTGACTATCTGATGGGTGCTCAGGTGTAAGAATGTAACTTGTGCTTTCGGAGGAAGCTGTTGGTAATTCACGCTTATCAGTTTCTGATGTATTCTAAAAAAATATATAATTTGTTAATTTACTATAAAAAGTAGTAAAATGCAACACAAAAAATTAATATTAACATGCATATTAAATTAAGATTTTTAAGATTTCATTTAAAGTGGTTGAGACTTACAAATTATGGCACAATTAAAATTTAATTCCCATGCAAAAGGAATTTTTTCTCTCTTAAAATAAATTTGGCAAAAATACTTATTATAGGCAGTTATAATTCGAAATTTAGGTAGACATAGGTAGGTACATTATTTTGTTATAGTTGGCAATAAAAAATTGTATTTATGTACCTCTAAAATCATCATGTCATGGTTAAGGTATTCTTGAAAATTACGTTTAAATAGTAATTTTGGTCCAGATTTTAAGAATATTTTTTCTATGGTAGCTTCATCTATTAACTTAAAACTATCATCATCAATGCCCTCATCTGCGAAAAGAACAATTGATTAGCTCATTTAACACAATACCTAGTTAAGAAAAAACATATATAGGTAATATGAAATCAAAATTTGTACTTATATGACCAGACTTTTAGCCAAGATGAGCCTATAATTATACCATTTTTCACTTAGGATAATGATAATGTCCTCATTCAATAATATACTAGTAAAATGACAAGAAACTTGAACCAATAAGCTCGAGATAATAATCCTGAGGGCATTAGGTATAAATGAATGTAATTATAATTTATATAGAATTCAAAAAAAACATACTTTCAAAGGCAGATATGTAGTCACTCAATCGCCACTGTATTAATAGGTTTTTGAACTCCATTTACATACTACTCAAGTCTCAAACCAATTTAACACTGTCGGCGTTTTCAACCTAACCTCACAGTTAATAGCAAAAACTGCAAATTATTACCCAAACGTTCAACACACTCCCAAACCAAAACGTGAAAGTGAAATGCGCGGCCAGCGGGTGTTCCGGTTCTAACGGTTCCAACCACACCTCTTCGACAATCACATCGGTAATGTTCGGACGAGGTTCGGACCAAAAAAAGCTGCATTTCGATGCAAACAGCCGTTACGTTTTAAAAAATTATTGGATATCTTAATAAGCGTTATACGAGGACTGCATAATTATAAGTGGGTAATCTATTTTGTTGGTACTGAATAGTGTTAAGTGGGTACCTAATTAGGATTAGTAGGTGCTGAATTGAAGCAATTCAATGAGCTCTATAACGAAATGAATGTAATAACAGCAATTAGATTTCTAGTTAACTATAACATTTTATCGAATAACTGTTATAAAAATGTTTCAACAAAGTCAACATACTTGTGATAATTATGCACATGCTAGTAATCACTTGAATTGTTTTAACCACTATTTGATTTTTTGTACTAGTTATTAAGGGCATCTTAAGAAAGAAATCTAATTAGGGCATTTTGCTCAGTGTTGTGATCACACTTCGCACAATGGAACGAAGTTTCATGCATCATCGAAGCGAAGTGAATCAACGCACAATGAGTAGGATGTAATGCGTCACTTCGTTCGAAGCGCGAATTAACGAAGTGAACCGACGAAACGCATTAACGAATCGCATCAACGAATAGTGAGTAGCCGGCTTATGGCGATAGGAAATGTCACGTAAGAAATATATATAATTGTTTACATACAAGTTGAAACGGTGAAGCTTTTCCATCACGTGACCCAATCTACGATTCATACAACACATATTTTCTACATACTGTCTCTTTCTGTCAATATAAATCAAACATAACATCATAGGATCGATTGTCTTCTTCACAAGACCAACAACTAGACATACGTTATAGTTTCTTTAAATTTGCCGTAATAATCGTAAAAAGAGACAACGATATAATTGACGTAACGTGTATAACTGATCGTACTAAATGTTGAGTTTAACATTACCGCATTTGAGGTTATGCGAGTTTAGTTTACTGTCTTATTTTTAGCGAATTTTTGGATTGAAAGAGTATTTATTGTTAAAATCAGTTCTTGTGAGGACTAATTTAATTTTTTATTCCACTTGACATTGGTAAGTACGAATATAATTCATTATCAACTTGTAAATTTTTGACATTTTATAATACCTAAATTACCGTGGGACGGGTATATTAAAATGCTTATTTTACTACTTATTGATGGTAAAAAGTATTTATAATACTCCACAATTTGTAAATCTCTGTAAAATTTTCAAAGTTGAATGAATGAAGTGTCTGATTGTTCTTGTAACAGTATATTAACCAACAGTTATTTTCAGAAAATGCCTGGAAAACGGCTCAATTCACGAGCACAGGAGTTTGTTATAAACTTGCTTGAATATTTTGAGATGGAAAAAAACAACGGCGGACCTTTTCAACCTATCTCATCTGTTCAAGAGGTACATATTATACTTTTACATCTAGTAAAGGACATTTCTAATTAATATTTTATTTTAGAAAGTGGTGCTCTGAAACTATAATTTCGAAAGTGGTCAGTAAAAGCAAGTCTAGAAAAAGAGAGTTAATGAATTATATAACTTATTTGGTATTGATACAAAAAAAAATAATGGATTCACTACAATAAAATCTAATCATATCTTATATTGTAAAATGATTTCTTATAACTTTCTCTCAATAATCTTCCAGCTGCTAATTCTAGATTTCGCAAATTTGGAAGCACCAAGACATCATTTTCAGGTTCATATAAACCTAAATCCACCTGGCCAAGATTATTATCCCCATGATCTTCTAACTCAACAATATTATGCAAGACAACACAAGCATTTATGATTTTAGAAGATTTCTCAGGACTGTAATGAAGAACTCTATGCTTAAGAAGACATCGAAATCTTAATTTCAGTACTCCATTACACCTTTCAATAAGGGACCTTGTACTCTTCTGTCTATCATTGTACCTTTCTTCTGGGGAATTCTGCCTCATATAAGGAGTTAGCAAATCAATAAGGTCATAAGTGCTAGTTTTATTGAGTCTATATAGTTTAACAAAACCTAGCTGGGTCTCTTCAAATGCATCATCGTATACCCGAAATCTACTTCTATTATCAGCGAGGAGCTCTGCATTTTCCAGACCTTCAATACCAGCTATTCTGATGAGCTGATTTAAATTAGCCATATTCAATAATTTTTTATCTGAAATATTTCTTATTCACATAAAATTGACTAGTCCATCCACCCACATCAAACGAAAAACAAATCAATTTGAAATTTCTTTTCAAACTTCACACAATCATAACAAAAAATAGAGGTTAACCCCTTATGAAAATTCGCATTCGCATAGAAGATTTGTATGCTTAGTACCCATAAGTGTGAATTCGTACGACTGGCGGATGCTTTATTTCGTATGCTACTACTCGAGAATACCTATAACTACAAGTCATACGCAAATTGTAGATGACCATCAACTTTCGTATACGCAATTGACTCGAGAATAGCACCATAGATAACTTACAGCATTAGCAGCTTAAGATCAAGGTTAGACAATCACGCGCATAGTCGAATAGCTATGGCGTGCCGTTTTGGTATTTAATAACATCGTTTTAAAAACAAAAACGAAAATATCTCTTCTTTTAAAAATTTTTATTCCGTAATTATTCTGTTAATGAATTAAAATTAAGTATGTATTCCATAATTTTAATATACCTACCTATTTCCATTATGAAAAACATAATAGAAACTGTCGATTAAAAATAATGAGAATCATAATGGAAACTCGATAATTAAAATTATGAAATACTTAATAAAAATTCGAATTCCTATTATGTATTGAGATTTTGCCCATTGTATTTCAACACAAAATTATAGGTAATAATCAATTCATAATGAAAATTGAATTTCTATTATGTTTTCCATAATTTTAATTCTTGCATTTCTATTATGTTTTTCATAATTTTAAATGGGCAGTTTCTATTATGTTTTTCTTAATGGAGATACGTGTATTATTATTATTAGAATCATAATTGAAATTCAAGTATTAAATGTATGTTTTTCATAATTTTAATTCTTGAATTTCCATTATGCTTTTCATAATAATAATACACGAATTTCCATTATGAAAAATATAATGGAAATTGCCTATTTAAAATTATGAAAAACATAATAGGAATTCAAGAATTAAAATTATTAAAATCATAATAGAAATTCAATTTCTATTATGTATTGAGGTTGCCTATCCTGCAGTAATGCATACATTCGAAATGGACTGCCTAAGTCTGACGTCACTTTTCCAAACAAACCGATTGCGACTGTGCGAGTGTGAATTTCCACGTGAGATTTTTAATGTTTCGCAAGTTTTCTGTTTGGTGTTGATATTGTTGATATATTATGTCTGCTGTTGATTTAGTTTTAAATGAGAGTGATCGGTATTAGAGACAAGTACAAAGTGATGAATTAAAGACGTTTTCATAAGAAAATACCTATATAAATAACTATATAGCAAACGGTAAATTTAAAATATCTTATGTTGTTTGGACACATGGACACACGTGGTTTGTGTTGGGCACGCGCATTAGATTTGTTTGGAAAAGTTTATAGGAGGATTCTTCTGCTGTGACGTCAGAGCTTAGGCAGTCCATTGCGAAACTGGGTGTTCAACCGGCAACATCGCTAACCCTTCTCTTCTTCGTTTTTAAGGGGTTCGGATAATGAGAGTGTACAGTGTTTTGGTACTGACCAAGTAGGCTATATGTGATACTGTTTTCCAATGTTATTACTAGAGCAGTAGAGGGCTCTTTTCAAAATTGAAGAGAAGAGCACTTCCCGGTCTAGAAGTATGCTAGACGCAACCCTATACCAACCCATATTCACTTTCGGAATTGACAATTATGAAAATAAAGTTCAATTAATTCATGACCATATTCAAGCTATACTAGATATTTCCATTATAAGTAAAGATTCATATTATATAGAAATCGAAGGTCTATACGTGGAATTCAATAAACATTTGCGTTCACTCAATAATTTAGGCGAAAAAACCGAATATTGAGATAGAATTATAATTCAAATAATTTCTAATAAATTTGACAGTACAAGTATGTATGAGTTACCTGAATTAAACGACTTAAATAATTTCTTAAAGGAACGAATTAAAATTCTGAGTAAAGTTGACTCAAAGAAACAGCTGCAACATATTAATTCTCAACAAAATAATCAATTCAAAAGATAAAATTCAATAGTTATACATCAATATCAAATAAGTATAAATGTTTCTACTGCAGCAGTAAAGAACACGCCATTTATACTTGTCAACATTTTTTAAAACTATCAATAAATCAAAGAATTGCGGAAATCAAAAAATTAAAATTATGCCTAAATTGTTGAAAGGATAACCACCCTTCATGGAACTGTAATATTCACAAATGTAAAAAATGCAACAAGCCTCATAATACTTTATTGCATTTAGATTTCTCAAATTCTGACAGCATACTGATTCAATCAGACAAAATAGCAGGTGGAAGTTAAGTCTGATACAAATGAATTAAATTTTGATGGCGCTGCATTCAGCAGTGCTGCAGATTCAACAGTTACAAATCACGCTTCTACACAAAACAAGATACAGTTTATTTCACGAATTTACGCCTGTTTCGGATTAGTCATAAAAGCATCGAAAGAAATGGTAAACTGTACTGAAAGGTTCGATAGTAAATTCTCCCAATATTTAATGCGTTAGAAACCCGAGATTTTATTCTTTTTAATCATGTTTTCCCTTTTGTTCTTTTTTTATTAATTTTTGGTAATCAGGTCTCTTATTTATACGAATACAATAATGAGAAAAATAAAATTGTTTCACATTTGTGTCTAGAAGTGGTACTAGGGCAATTTTACTTTCGTCCTTCTTACTGAATTGAACAAGCTCAACACTGCTCGTCGAGATTTTGCCGATAATCCGAAACAGGCGTAAATTCGTGAAATAAACTTTAGCAGTACCATCTCAAGTACTTAAATCGACTGCCTTAACTCACATAATGGATAACAAAAATAACGTTAATTATTGTATTGTATGGATCTTAAAGTCACTTTATCACCGAAAAGCTATGTAAAAAATTAAATTTGTCTCCAAAAGAAGTAAATTTTTCAATTACAGGGGTCGGTCAAAATTTAAAAAATATCAATAAGCAAGTAAACATTAATATAAAATCATGTTACAATAGTTTTAAAGTAAACATAAATTGTCTATAGTATTACCGGTAATTACAGAAAAATTGCCATTAGAATCATTTAATATTGATAATTTTAATATTAATCAACATTTAAAATTAGCAGATCCTAATTTCAATGAAAGTAAAGAAATAGATTTACTTCTTGGCACTTCAGTGTTTTGGTCCCTTTTGTGTATTGGATAAATTAAATGAGGTCCAGAATTACCCATTTTACAAAAACCCACTTTGGATGGATTATAGGTGGCAATATTTGTTCTCTAAATAAAAACAAAACTATTTCATGTTTAAATGTCACCCAAAATGATTTAATAAATGACCAAATTACCAAATTTTGGAATTTAGAAGACGTACAATTAAAATCATTTCCATTAACTGCCTCTGAAAAATATCGCGAAGGCTATTTTGAAAAAACTACGATTACAAACGATAAAGGCCGATTCATCACTAGAATTCCCTTCAATAATTTAAAGGAACAGTTAGGAGAATCATATTACATGGCAAAAAATAGGTTTTTGACTCTGGAAAAAAAATTAAATGCAGATCCCAATTTAAAACCGGAATATTCAAAATTTATGGAAGAATATCTCCAGTTAGGGCACATGAATAAAATAAACAATGAGTATAATCTCTTAGAAGGTAATAATTTTTATCTTCCCCATCATACAATAATAAAAATGTAAAGTTTAACCACTAAACTACGTGTAGTATTTTATGGTTCTGCAAAAACTGATACCGGTATATCTTTAAATGATGTTCAATTTAGTGGTCCAAAGCTTCAAAATGAATTGTTAGACATTCTTCTACGTTTTCGTATTTACAATTTTGTTATATATCAAAAATGTATCGCCAAGTTTTAATACCGACATTACCAAATAATCCTATGGAGGGAATCAAGTAACATTGAAATTGACCAATAAATATAAAATTTCATAAAATATACTGTTGGTCAGATTCTACTATAACACTATCTTGGATACGAGGCGAACCTAGAAAATTTAAAATAATGCGAGTGTAGAACGTTAAGTAATAATTTGGTATTTGGTAATATTGACAATTCTAACGTCAAAATTAATAAATTTCTGGAGTACGTCGAGTGAGACATATAGAGATGGGCGATACTGTGTAAAGTATCGATACACCGTACCGTTATAAATATAGTGTTTTAAAAATATCAATATTAGAAAATATCGTTATGAAAAGTATCAATACTAAAAATTTCGATATTTTATCGATACGATATATTTCAGAAACAAATTTCCTAAACAAAATACGCAGATTTAATAGTTTATTTCATATTGTACTCCCATCTCAAGTCACCTATGTACCGAAATTTGGTGAGTGCTGAGTTGTCATGGCATGTTATTTAAATGCAGAAGCGTGAATTATGAGTTCATAATTCACTCTAGTGAACTATGAACCATAATTCACTCTAGTAGATATATGTGTACCATATAAATACCTTTTGTTAGGAGGTAAAACATTGACTTATTATTAAGTGGTCGTTGACAAACCAAATTATCGTATAATGCTGAAGATATTATGGTTTTTTTCATGATGATTTTATCGTACAACTGACCTTCCTAGTGTGACGTCATCGGAGACTGGTTAGTTTAAAAATTGAAAGGGTTATGTTAGAGAAATTTGAAACTAACTTTATTTAGTAAGCATCAGATTCGATATTGTATTTGTTATTGTCTTTCGTTTTGTAAATGTATCCTATCCTAATTCAGCCTATCAACCTATCGTCCTCTGCAATTCAAATTAGTTTCGCTTTACTATCTAAGGATTGGTACAGGGTTACAATTTTTCTCGCCCTGGGGTCGTTCAGGGTATTATTTGAACACATACACAGGTATACCTCGGATGGAAGGTATATAAACATTTTGGTTGGGAAACAAAGGTCACGAGCTCTAACTAACCAAACTGTATCGATATGTTAGTCATCCTTCTAAATTTTACTACACTATCTAATATTTTGATGTTATTCAGCGCCAATAGGTGTACTACACGTGTTTTATCATTATAAAGTTCTTCCGTGGCATTTCGATATTTCATGCATTCAAAAAATTGATGGTCCAGATCTCCTATGACATTGCAGGTTATGCATAAGTTTGATTCGATTACACGATTATTTTGCTTAAGTGGACTGGGTACGACTCTTGTCCAAATCTCATTCTTATCATACTATACAGCTAATTTCCCTACGTGAGTAATTAATTTCTTTGCACCACTGTTGTTTTGGTATTTCTCTATTCAGTAGTGTGTTTCTGGTAGGTTTTGTTTTTACATAGTGATCCCATTTCTCTTTTCATGCTGCTTGACATTTGTTTTATATATATTTATGCAATCTTGTAGTGCCAGTTCGTTCAATTGACATTCCTCTTTTTCTGCACTTGTTTTGGCTAACTGATCAGCTTTTTCGTTCCTGTAAATTCCATAATGCGGTTTTACCCATATTAATTAAACGTCACTCTCTTTAGTAAGTTGGTGTGATAGGGATTGGATTTTCCTAATGTGCGGGTGAGCGTTGGTATCCACTGCATTCTTATTCAAACACTGGATGACAGATTGCGAATCCGTTAGTATAGATACATTTTTCTTTTTTTGTTGTATTGTATGTTCTAGTGCCTTCATTATTATGCCTGCAGCTTCTGCTGAAAATATAGAATAGTCGTTGCTTAGATTGAAGGTTTTTACTTCTTTTATTTCTTGCACATAGAAAGCTGTGCCTGTACCCTTTGATGTCTTTGATGCATCTGTATATATTGTTATTGTACTATTGATGTATTTTTTTGTAAGTCTGTTAATTTTTTCTTTGTTCAATTCTGGTATTTCTGACTACTCGGGAATAATTATTTTTGCAGAGTGTAATTGCATCTTTCGTGTGTTAAAATCTCTTCTTTATCTGTATTCCGAAATGCAATGCATATAGGTGGCGACTTATTTTTTTCCCAATATTCATTTGTTAGGTCCAATGTATTTAACTCACATATTTTTGCTATTAGTGTAGAATTCTTTTCTTTGCACTTAAGTATCATTTTTTCAGCAAGAAATGTTCTTCTCAATTCCAATGGTGGTTCGAGTGCTTCCACCCTTAGTGGTTCCACTGGTGTTGTTGACATCGCTCCTAAGCATATTCTTAATGCTTTATTCTGTATTATTTCTAGCTGTTTCAGTGATTCTTTTGATGCAGATCCGTATAGAACAGGACCGTAGCCTAAAATGTACCTTATATATGCTTTATAAAATAACAGACACATCTCTGTGCTTGCACCCCATTGGTTGTTGGCATGGATGCTTGGCAGCTGTGTTTATTCCTTATATTAAATATTCATATTTTGCATTAATATCATGAAAAGTAGGTGCTGTTTGTGAGAACTACAGCTCTGCTTCGTTTTTGAATATTGCCCAGTCTGCTCTATTTATATTCCATTTATAGGAAGGGGTATATTAATTCATCTGTTTGTAGACGCTTATTTTAAGACACATTGATGTTAATAAGTATTGGAAAGTGATCTGAAACCTAGTGTGTCCTTTATTATGTTCCAATCTATGTGGTTTATGAGGTAGGATGTACTAAAGTGTCAGGTCCATTGCGGAATTTTCCCCAATGCGGTTTAATCTGGTACGTGATCCATCATTTGCCAATATTAGATCATGATTTTTTAAGACGTCTAGAAGTTGTATCCCCCTCTGATCATTTTGTTACGAGCCCCATGTTTTGTTGTGAGCGTTAAAATCTCCGCATATTATGCCGTTTTCTTTAGATATAATACCAAATATGCTATCCCAGTCGCTATTTTTGATGCTAATTTTTGGGGGAACATATACAGATAATATTTTAAACTGTAAATATTTATTGAAATTAATTTCAGCCACACATATATTGATGTCAGTATTTACTGGAAGTTTACTTTAATGTTAATATCTATTTTCTTAAAATTGATTTTTACTTTCGTTATTATTGCTGTGCCTCCATATCCATCCCCCCTATCTGTCCTAATTAGATTATAACCTGGAAATTTGATAATTTTTTTTTTAACCACGTTTCAGATATGACACAAATATCAATCTCGTAGACACTTCATCAAACTATATTTATTTGCAATCGCCGAGCGCGCGTTCCATTGTAATATTTTGATTTTATAAGGTATTGGTATTTTTAGGCTGATTATGATTCGTTTTATATAACCTATCTGTCACAAATTTGATATCAACTTTTTGTGAATCTTCAAATGAACTAATGTCAATTTATGCATAGTGTGTTAGTGCTTTTGCATTGTTTGGTCACATAGCCATACCTCAAGCAGTTGTGACATTGTACTACCTTTTGAATATATTTCTCCACAGGGCATATAACGTAATTAATAATTATAACAAATGGGGATATTATGTTGGAATATATGCTGGTTCTCCATCAATATCGATTTTACGTTTGAATCTACGAATACTGATGATTGCGTTTGGAGACTCAATATTTTCCAACAAATATTCGCCACTAAATGTGGTATCTATTTCTTTGATTACCCCTTTCCTTTCTATTAAATTCGCAAAGATGCATATATGCTACGCCAACTATTGCCTACATTTTTCCATAAAAGAGAACTCTTTATAGATTTCTGCAATCTAGAGGTAATGAACTAGTAATGTTATATAGTAAAAACTCTAGATGGCATACATGTATCTCATATGTGGGGTTCAGAGGGTCATTCACAATAATTAACTTGCGTGCCAAAGTGCCACTTGGCCAGCGAATTGATAACGAATGTAGCCTAAGAAAAGCGCGTGGGTAGGTGATCTCTGTAAGCGTTCTTTCGTCATTAGTCGGCACACACGATACGAGAATACCGAGGTTAAATAAATAAAAATGGGAAAGGGCGGTTGATGATTGGCTGATCTGACTCCTACTCTGCTGTCGAACATTCGAAAAAACCTTAGCTCCAAAAATAATTTTTTAGCCGGTATAAAAATCCATGGGATTGAGAGATGAACTTGAGGTCAACGATTGATAAAAATTTTCGTAGAGTTGACATTACGCATAAATCGACATAAAATATTGAATTTTAGAACTAATCTTATATTTAAGTTTGTAACAAATGAGTTAACTGCATAGTTGCTAGTTGATAGCATGTAGCATTCAATTTTATAGATAGGTAGGGTAGATAATTCTTTATTTTTAACAATAATATTTATTATTTTGAATTATAAACATTCACAATTTTGATTTAATTCAGCAATAGTCGGTGCATAATATTCTTGGTTAACCTGTCTCTAGCTAACACAAATAGAAGTGATAGTTTTCCCACACGTGAGCATGCAACATATAGTTGCCCATGGAAGAAACATGTATTTTCCAAACCTAAGCCACAAATGTTTGGCCTTGAGACTTATTTATAGACACGGCGAAAGCTAAACGAATGGGAAACCTTAGCCTTCTGAATGGTATCGTAGATTCTGACGGTATCACTGGAATACGTGGCAAAAGGGCCACTTCTCCTTTAAACTTTCCAGTCAAAATAGAAAATAGTTATTTCAAGAATATTTCCGGTAATTTTTTTTTGGCCAAACGCAAAAGAATAATAGGTGAACCAAGATTATGTGGTGGCATACCGGGTATATCTAGAGAAGTTAAAAATTCAATTGAAAAATTTACACTTCAATTTTCATCATCAACAGAATCGATTGAATCAAAAGACATCTGATCGCTTGACAACAATTAATGCATTGCGTATGTGGTTGCAGTTCTATTCTACCGTACCTAATATCTAGCAATTGCTCGGAAAATATTTGTGCTGTTGGATCATTTTTAGTGATGAGCAAAATTGGTATTGGTCTTGCGAAAAAGCAAGTTTGTTTATATGTGTAGTTGTCGATAGTATTCCTTTGCTGTTCCATGTCTCAGCTTCTTCTTCTTCTTTCTCCTTCATTGGGATGTTTGAGCTTGTTCAGGACAAAAATGTTGACATCTGACATCTATCATAATGCATAAAGCTCAAACTCGAACTAACTACTATCGTATTATTGTTTTGTTACATGTCAAAATATGTGACTAACTTCACTAGTGACGTCAAAGTCTAAAAGACGGATTTCAAGTAATTTTAAAAATGGGGATAAAAACAAAACAACATTATTAAATTGAATGAAATACGGTGCGATGTAATTTGCTCCCTTAAAATTAACGATCTGCTAATCATTAACAAGAATCAATTTTTTCTTGAACACCCTCTATTCGAAAATGCATTACTCGGCCCTAATTCTGTATCGCAAAGTTGCTACTGAGCAAGTGGTTTAGAACAAGGTCAGTGGTTAGGTTCAGTTAGGTTGTCACTTGTCTTCAATTGGTAGGTATTCTGTAGAGGTAACCAGTGGTTACGAAAGTTGATTTATAGTTGTTTCTGAGCAACCACAATATTTGTGTTTGTTAACATAAGTAACTATCAGAGAAAGGTAGAAGTGTGGTGGTAGAGAGATGGATCAGTGGATTATGAAATTAATGAAATAATCTGGTGCCCGATGATTAAATGTCCAGGCGTTAATGGTGTGAGATCCTCAGGGTCAGAGGATAAGGGGGAAATGGGACGTGAATTCATTATTGCCTCTACTTCTGTTAATAATGTATAAAAATGTCCAAATTACCGTAAGTATGGTCCATTAATAAAAAGTGGAATCGATCAATCACTTAAAACATTGCTTATTCATGCACAAGAAAATTGTTTTTCCGAGGATTTTGAGCAAATAAAATAAAACATTAATCAAAAATTCTTAGTTTAAAGCCAGTCATTGGCGACTCTGGCTTTTTAAGGGTTGGTGAGAAATTGTCAAATTCGAGATTTAGCTTCGAAAAGAAACACCCTCTAATTTTATCAAGGCGACACCATCTTACTAAACTAATCTTTATTTATGAACATGTGAACACTATAATAACAAAATATTTTTCTAACCTCACTTTTCTCAGTTGTCAGACTCGACCTCGGACCTGAAATATCATTCACCAAATAAACTAATCGGCTTTGTTAAGAAGCTAAATTTGTTTGGTGAAATTTGAATAGGTGTGAGCCACAATAGACTCTTGCGAGTCGCAGTGGAGGGCCTTATAGACTCACTTACCATAAACCTAGCCTAACCTAACCTACTGCTTTTTCGTTTGCGAGTCATATTACACAAATAACAAGATCAGCTAATAGAACGTTAGGATTTGTAATTAGGGAAGCACGGGAGTTCCAAAATTTAAATACAATTAAAATTCTTTACTACACCCTGGTTAGATCTATGTTAGAGTTTGGTGGTTTGGTGAATACATTTCTACATTGAGAAACATTGAAAAAATACAAAACAAATTTCTTCGCTATCTATTTTTTTAAAAACACAAACACTGTCCAGATTATAATAAGACTCGATCAACTCAATTGAGAACTGAATTCAAAATTATAGCGTTAGATCAAAGACGAATGTTGATATCATTAATGTTTATATTAAAAATTATAAACAATAAAATTGACGCGCTAGATGTACTAAAAGGTAATACCTTTTCATGTAGGTACCCTCTAGACACACGCGTAATACATTAGTATTTAATACACCGTGTCCGTAAAGTATGGAACAAATTCATTTTTAGCTAAACAGACCATTTCACCAAGATAATTTTGATATCACAAAAAATGCTGAAATGAATTGCCAACACAAAAAGTGAGAAATCGCTCATGGACCTCTTGCACGGAAGCAGACCAACGATCGAAGGGATGCCTACAGTGAGCGCGGAGAGAAAACAAATCGGACTAATATAAATAGATGGGTACTGAAAATGCCTTGATTTTATTCATAACAAATGTAAATATCTTCATATATTTGATAAACTTATCTTATTTGCAAATAATTCTTATCAAAAATAACATTTTTCAATCATTCATTCACTTGCAGTTTACCCATACTCGCCGTTGAACTAAAATAGCGAAGATCAAGCTGCAATCACGTTATTTAGTAGCTTATTACATAGGGCTTATTACGTATTCAGCAAATATAAAGGTTCAACTTATTGTGCTGGAAAGTCACTTTCTTGATGCGATAAATGCTGATCGCATCAATCTATCTATCTATCTATCATACCTAAGCATGGGGTATTGCAATAAATTTTTTCAAAATAACTTTTCAAAGATAATAACCTCAAAGCTGAAACTCATGTATTTTATAATTTATGATGTATGTGACCCAAAAAAGCCATTCAGCTAGTAATTTCTCGGGAGTCTTTCAGTCGAAAGGAAAACGCCAACGCCAATTTACGTATGGCGGCGCGCGAACATCGACCGTGATCCCATCAGCTGAAGGACTTTGTAGCACTGAATTTCCAGCTGAATGTTTTTGTTTGTTCCATATGCCTATAAAACTATCATATATATCAATTTCAACTGTGTGGAATTGACTTCAAAAATATTTTTTTTTCACTTTCAAGGCCAGCTGAGAAAGATTTTGAGTCTACCTACCACCAGCTGAACAATTTTTTCAGCATATAAACATATAATAAGCTTTTATATAAACCAATTTCAAGAACAATATAACTCTTTATTCCACTTATAAAATTGTACAGTTCTGTAACCGGTGTTAACTTCACCGTGCTTCTTCGCTCACTGTCTGGAACAGTGTTGCCAATTCTCTGAAGTCAGAAAGAGCGAGAGAGAAAAAGGAGTGAGATGGGTAACAGCTCCCACACATAGTTGACATTTTGGCGGGTGCAAGCAGGTGAGTATAAAATCGAGTAAACATGTCTCAGGAAATTACTGATGCTGAAATACGGTAAGACTTACCATATTTAAATATTACTTAGTAACAATTTTGCGAAATTCGTGTTTCTGTGACGAATAAAGAGTGTTGCACATCTGCTTCAGTGCGCTTTCGAGGATCAGGTAACTTTGGTGACCGTTACAAGAAGTGTTACAATACACATTCGATCGTCAAATGATATTTGATGGTTATGACGTGCATTAGTTCTTACTAGTTGTTTTTGTTTACAGAAAAACAAAAAAAAACCAGGCACAGTTATCCAAAGATGAGCTTCAATATTTCGTCGATCATTTGTCGGAAATTAGTGAAGATAGGCTCTTTTCCATTCCTCGTAGAACTAATCCGAATGCGCATTGTTGCATATATGCTGCACTCAAAAAAAATTAAAAACACATTTTCATTTTGAGTTTAAATTTTTTTCATGATTTTTGCGAGAGTTTAGAGTTGAAAAGACATGATACTAATTTTTCGGTTAAATAAAAAAATTGCGCATTTAAGGGTTAATGGTTCCTCTTTTAAATTTTCGTTTTCTATTATAGTGGGGTCAAACTAGCATTATACCTGTAACTTTTTTCGGAAAAGTCGGATCGACATGCGGTTTTTTTTAAAATGTTGTAAAAATTATTAGTAACAAACCGTACATCTAACCTCTGTACGCTCGGACATTTATAATTATTTATTTAACAAATTGGACAATTTTCTGTGGGGGTTGACGAGAGTGTGGAAAACATGACTGTCCGTTCAATAAAGAGGTCTGGAAAACTTTCCCGGGTCGGTTTTCAAGACCCTCATTATCTCGAAGCTATTGTTTATTGTTAAATTGTTGTAATCACGCTAATTAACAAATTGATATCTCGACTCCTGAAATCATTAGAGCTCTCGATTCTTTTCCAAAAACTCTGGGTCCCCGAGGAGGAGCATGCCCACAAAGTTGTGGCACACAATTGTTTATTGTTAAATTGTTAAATAAACCCAGAGTTTTGGAAAAAAATCGAGAGCTCTAATGATTTCAGGAGCAGAGATATCAAATTGTTAATTAGTGAGTTTACAACAATTTAACAATAAACAATTGTGTGCCACAACTTTGTGGGCATGCTCCTCCTCGGGGACCCAGAGTTTTGGAAAATAATCGAAAGCTCTAATGATTTCAGGAGCAGAGATATCAAATTGTTAATTAGTGAGTTTACAACAATTTAACAATAAACAATTGTGTGCCACAACTTTGTGGGCATGCTCCTCCTCGGGGACCCAGAGTTTTGGAAAAAAATCGAGAGCTCTAATGATTTCAGGAGTCGAGATATCAATTTGTTAATTAGCGTGATTACAACAATTTAACAATAAACAATAGCTTCGAGATAATGAGGGTCTTGAAAACCGACCCGGGAAAGTTTTCCAGACCTTTTTATTCAACGGACAGTCATGTTTTCCACACTCTCGTCAACCCCCACAGAAAATTGTCCAATTTGTTAAATAAATAATTATAAATGTCCGAGCGTACAGAGGTTAGATCAGTGATTCCCAAAGTGGTCTATATCGACCCCCAGTGGTCTATGACAACCTGCAAGGGGTCTACGTCGGCGAAAAAAACTTGGGGGTCTATGAAATGAAAATGGCGGTCCACGATAGTGGATCTCAACATACACTGATAGTACCTATTTACTTACATTATACTATCTTATAATTTGAAGACATATACCTACATTATTTATGAAAGAACCTGTGAAGTAAAAAAATTATTATAAATGTTCATAAAATTGTGTGAGTTGTAGGATTTAGGCATTCGTTTTATGGTCGCAATACATTTTGAACTTGTAAAAACCTACTAATAATGATATATCAGTATCATCTTGTCTCAGAGCTTCGCGAACTTGCACTGACTTGTTCAATTCGTCACTCTATATATACGAATGTGAGATAAATACGTTTATTCTTTTCCTGAATCTTGAAAAGGAAAGTGCTAAGAAAATATTTAAAAAAATATAAACTTCACTACAGTTGGAAATTTAAAAGAAATCAATATTAGGGAAGAAGGGGGGTCTAACAAAAACCGAAAAAAACGGCAAGGGGGTCTCCGACACAAAAAAGTTTGGGAACCTCTGGGTTAGATGTACGGTTTGTTACTAATAATTTTTACAACATTTTAAAAAAAACCGCATGTCGATCCGACTTTTCCGAAAAAAGTTACAGGTTTTCATTATATTCATGCTAGTTTGACCCCACTATTAACATATTTGCGTCTTTAATAGTTTTAACCTCTACTCTTACTTTATTTCTACTTACCTTTTGTATTTTTGTAATGTTTTGCACTTTTAGTTTTTTATGCAATATGTCTCCAACTGCCATGGGATGTAAGTTTTCATTATCAATTTTTTCGATAAATACGTAAATTTTATCAATTGAATATAAATTAGGTTTATCAAGTTTGAACTTTTTTGTTACTGGTACTGAAAAACCCGTCGCTGTATGATCAGACTAGCGTGTTTCTTTGTTATTTTGTTCAGCCTTTACCAAGTTTCTGCTTTCCTGAAATGTTGATTGTTATGTTGAGCTATAACGCACATTCCTTGTGTTATCGTTATTATAGCACAAATCTGAAGTTCCCCCTTTATCAGGGGAATCTGCACTAGACATTTTCCACTAAACTATGAATATCCGATTAACTAGGTGAACTGGCCGGTTCAATAGAACTGGAACTCTTAATAAAACCACTTTGTAGATAAGAGATAGTTTAAATACAGTCGGCAGAAGCAAACATGAGCCTTGGGTGGGCGTGTTCATGTCGCTGTAGTGTATTTTGTAGTAACAATCGATATTTTGAATCGATAACCAAATATTGATACCATAACTGTCAAGAGATATGTAAACAAAGTCAACCTTGCTAAAAATTTAACTCTATATATTAATTAAAAAATTTACCTATACCTATTGTCAGTGGCAAACTTACCGACGCAAACTGCACACGTCGCTTGGCACACGGTCCCTGGTACACACCGTGTCGAAAAGCGCTCGTTTACGAGGGTGCTTCGAAAAGTAATTTGCTAAAACCGACCAGGCAACGTTTATCTACGATTAATCGACTAGAATAGGTAAGAAAAAGCACCCAGTTACTGGACAAAGCCACCTTAGGCTGTTAACCGGGGAGTGAGGCTGCTCCTCGGCAGTAACCGATTACGACAAGACAATTGCATATAACGTTCTACATTTTTCTTTCTCAAACTTAAAATGCCTTCTACTAGATCGCAAACTGCATCCAAAACCTCCTCCAAAACTTCTTCCAAGCCATCCAGCTCCAAAGAGGAGTATCCAGAACTACCTCAAAAAGCCTCTTCTACTTCTAGCTCTCCATCCAGCTCTGTGACCCAAACCACTTCCAGTAATATTCGATCCAAAATCATCGAAAATCTTCTGGAAAATGCCTTATCCGAAAACGACCGATTAAAAGCCCGAATCGAATCTCTCGAAATACTTTTCGAGAGACAAAACCCACAATCTCCTCTGCCTGATGCCGTTTCCTATGCACAGGCAGCAAAATCACCACCCACTTCACCCCCAGCGTCAGTCCGAAGGGCTCACGCTACCAAACCAACCCCCAAAAAACCCAGCTCCGCTCACTCAGCGAGCTCCAAGTCTTCCACCCGACCAACCACAACACCTACACCACAACCTTCTCTCCAAACCCTGAATCTCAGGAGCCTACCCCCAAAATACTAATCCCAGAAGGAGCTTTTCACTTTCCTCAACACCAATGAGATCCTACGAGGCCAAATCCAATACCTCAAGGCCAACCCCAATGGTACTGCCCTCCTCAAAATCTCCAAATCTTTCGAGGTCAAAGCCCTCGAAATAAAAATTCAAAATGCCATAGGTGACAATCATGTGGTATGCATACCACTCAACCACTCAACAACCGCCAAACCCAACCAGCCCTCCCGACAACACGTCCCCAGCTTCTCCTTTGTCATCCTTAAGGTTGACAAAATAATCTCGGATGAAGAAATGGCTGATATTCTTCATACTCTCAACTTCAGCTTCAAAAAATGCTGGAGAATAATTTCCAAAACTAAAAATGCTCCCACAGTCCTAATTAGAGTTGTCACCGACTCTGAATCCGCCTACCACTCGGCCCTTTCCAAAGGCATCTCTTTCTATGGCCTCAATCATCGATGCGAGCCATCTAATGCCAATCCTCTCCAACCAGTCCCCAAATACTGTACTCATTGTACAGAAATCGGCCACCTTTCTACCGAATGTAAAGCCAAACTTTACACTTGCCCACTTGCCACAAAGCAGATAAATGCGACAAGGTAAAAAAACCTTGGTGCAGAAACTGCGGTGGTGATCACGCCACATACGACCCAAAATGTCCAAAACGTCAGACCCAGCCCTCGAAACCCGAGGAAACAGCCCACATTACCCTCCCCAAGCCCTCCATGTCTTTCGACTTTCCTACGGAAGTTCAAAAAATCCTAGAAGTGCTAGCCGTGACTATCATGAACGCCATCCCTTCTTCAAGAAAATTGGTGATTGAAACACTCAAACACCCCATCCCATCCTATTACAATCACAATTGCTCTGTCCAAGGACAGGGAAACAGCGCGTACTTCAGCTTCACGCCAATCTAATCTTAAACTGAAACTTTCACCCTAATAAAGGCTTTTGATGGACTTTGTGATAGGAACGTTAAATTGCCAAGGTCTCTCCAGGAAGAGACACTTGTTAAAGCATCTCCTGAATTCCAATAATATCCAAATTCTTTCCATAACAGACACTCTGGCAAAAAACCCTCCTCACTTTTCAGGGTACCAAACTTTCCACTATGGCAAAGACCAATACTCTCGTGGTAACGGCTTTCTTGTCAGAAATGGAATTGGTACCACAATTCACAGTTTTCCTGTACAAATCACCTCTCTAAATTTAGACTGCTTCGCTATTGCCGTATCCTGGAACAGGTCTACCATTACCTTCATCTCTTATTACAACCACCCTCTCCAAACCCTCAACTCAGAGCTTTTCGAATACTTTTCAAACCTCCCTAAAGCCATAATTTTTGGAGATTTTAACTCCAGACACACTCAATTTGGTGATACTTACACCAATTACTCAGGTAGGATTTTCTCCGACTTTCTTCTTGACCTACCTATCTTCCGAATTTTCAACAAAAATCCCACCTTTTTCGGCCACCAGGGAACTTCTATTACAAATCACGTAGTATCTACCCAAAGACTAGCCACTTTGTTCGACGACGAATGTTACCAGGGTGACTCAATAACTTCCGACCATCTTCCACTCCTAGTCCGAACAAAGCTAGCAAACCCCAAACCTCCGTTTTCGCAACAATTCACCTTTTTAAATTATAAAAAGGCCAACTGGGAAACTTTCAAAAATCATATATCTTCCCACCTTCCGAACGAACCTGAAAGAATCACCATAGATTCAATAAATTCTCAAGCCGAAACACTCCAATCTCTCATTATAGATGCTACTGATCAAGCCGTGCCACTTACCACCATTGATACCTCACATCGTGCTTTACCTAAGCACATCATTAACCTTATCAAACACAAAAGGCATCTTTATCGCACGTTTTTGCGTACTCGAGATCCTGCCGTTAAGAACGAATGGAATCGCCTTAATGCCCTGGTCAGACTTGAGACGAACGCCCTCAAACAGAGGGAATGGAAGCGTGTTACGTCTGACTTGGACTATAGGCGAGGAAGTGAGTTCTGGAACAAATTCAAAACTCTTACCGGACAACGGAGAAGAGTAGAATCAGGTCTCAGGGTACAAAATCAAATTGTACACACCCCAGACGAAAAAGCCGAGGTTTTCAAAACACATCTCCAAAGTGTTTTAATCTCCCCCGAAAACCCACTTTTTCTCCCCGATTTTCTCAGAGAGACCACCCTACTAACCGCGAACATCACGAGGAGCCCTCATATAATCACTCCACTTGACCAAAACGACCCTTTTTTAAAGCCCTTTTCTCTTGAAGAAATTCAAACTGCCTGCCTTAGAGGAAAAAATACGGCCCCTGGTCCCGATAGAATTTCTAGAAAAGCTCTAAAAAACCTCCCTCCTTCCATTTTACCTCAAATACAGAACCTTGTAAATGCCCTCCTCTCACTCTCTCACCGATTTTCTGATTGGTGCTGCAAGTGGAGAATTACACTTAATCCACAAAAAACTCAACTGATAGCGTTTAAACATTCAAATACCATCAAACACGACCTTTCACCTACACCAACGAACTTCCGTATTTCACTCTGGGGCGAGAGACTCGAATTTCAAAAACAGGTTACCTAGTTGGGGGGTGAGATTTACTCACACCCTCAACTGGGAGCCTGACATCACTGCTACTCTTAGCAGGGTGAAAAATCGAGTTAATCTCCTCAGAATGTTGTGCGGCAAGTTCGGTAGATCTCACCCTCAAACTCTTCTGCAGACATACAAAACCTTTATTCGCCCCGTAATCGACTACAAATACCTCGTATATTCAACTCTCCTTCCACGGTTGATGAATCGTCTCCTCTCCTGTGAGAGACGTATTCTGAGACTTTGTCAATATAAACATTTTCGCTCTCCTTGCAACGAGGTATATACCAATACCAATATCATCCCCATCTCCGATAGACTGCGAAAACTTCAAGCAGGTTACATTACCCGAACTCTCTCATCTAACAACACGTTAGCCAAAAATACATTAAAAATGTCTTGGAAAACCCGGCTCCTTCGCCCAATTTCAAAAATTCCGAAAAATAAATTGCCATATCCTCTTCTACGACTTCTTCGTACCATCCCTTACGAAGAACTCCCCCCAGACTTCCAAGACTTCCTCGATACTTCGCCTCTATCCATTCGATAGAGGCACAGTCGTACACCGGAAAATTCCAAGCCGAAGAAGAAGTGCTGCGAAAGCTGTTGTAAGTAAAGTGTACCTACCGCAAACAGTTGGACCGAAGCGACGATCCCTGCTAGGAGGAACACCGAACACGACAAAAAGCACTTTTTAGTGTATTGTCTCGGGTACTTTTCAGCATCCGAGACAATTTTATAACATATGAAAAAATTCAATAAAAATAAGTGTAAATTTATTTCCTTTCTCTTCCTTCACTACCGGGATGATGGATGCAGGTTTTCTGTGGTACTTTTCCTGCATCTTAATTTCCGCAATTGTTGGAACCGCGACATATTGTGGAAATTAACCAAATGGCCATCCTTGGGTGTACAGCCACAGCTGTCCCTACCGCGACCTTTAACTTCACTTGCATTAATATTCAAATCATACCTTGAAGAGGATTAATCTCCTATAGCAGGGTACAGAATTAAACTTTTGCAAATTCCAATAAAGGAAAATCAATTATCAATTAAAATCATGTTCGAACAAAAAAAAAATACCTATATTGTACCAAAAATAAAACTACTATCTGCCCTAAATGTCTATATTTTCAAATTTCATTACTCTGTAGTAATGTCATAAAAAAGAAGGGTCAAGTTTGTATTGAAAGCAAAAAAATATGCTTACACATAAATGACAGCTGACATCAAATAGTAAATAGAATGCAGTCTAGTGTTGCCGATGCAAAAATAAAAATTACCCGAACTTATTACGATTCAAATGATCAGAATTTGTCAAAATTACCAAAAGGACACAGTGGTTATCCAAATAAAGTCTTCGACCCTAGTCAATATGGAAAATCCATAAAAACAATATCCATTTTATACCTATATCCCTTCTGCAATATATTCGAAAAACTATCGAAGCCAAATTAGTTAAATTGTCTAAAAACCGGATAATTATCCCCGCATTTACAACACTGATACAGACACTAAAATTGATGTAATCACTGGGTCATATTATTTCGATTATGTTAACAATTACTAATGTACAATCGTTAACATTAGCTCATGATTGGCTCGTTGCGATGACCTTTCTTTTAGTTGGCATATTTTCCAGGTCTCATGTTTGCTTCTGTTAACTGTACGTTTTCACTAATTGACTAATTTCATTAAGCAACATAATTAAGTTGGTTTCGAATTAATGCAACACAATTTTGAAAGTCCGTATCTGAAGTAAATTGCTTCAATTTACGGGCGGCTGACTACTAGGATATACTTGGCCGGCAACTAGGATATGGGTGGCCGACTACTAGAAAAAAAGCACATTTTTAATATAAATATTAACAAAAAATTATTGACTTTACAGTAGACACATAATAGTATTTTATGCAACGATCATGTAATGATAGCCATTAAGACACGAGCATGTTGTAGGATAATATGCGAGTGTATTAATGGCCATTACATGAAAGTTACATACAATATTTTTTCTACTCCGATTAATAAGAATTATTTAATTAATAATTATCATTTCTTATAAAAAACAAGAACAATAAATTTTACAAATTGTACAACAAATCAATTTAAACTTTTGAACATAATAATATTAATTATTTAATCTTCTTTGTGCGTGTATAAATTATCACTCATTATTTTAACACAATTTAATTATTTAGTTTAATTAATTTTAAATATAGTTACTTTTGAAAATCAAAATTATTTTACAGCTGTCAAATTAAGTGTCACTTAATTGGTCTGTTCGCCTGCAATAAAAGTGTAGCACTGAGCTATATAATTTTGAAAAATTCAGGTCTATCTGTGAAAAAATGCGTGTAAAATTGCTAAATTTGGGACTATCTATGTATATTGCATTTGTATACTGCAAGAAGCATTAAAACATAATTAAAATAAATAAAATCGTATAGCTCAGTGCTACACTGTTATTGCAGGGAACAGACCTAATATAATTAATTTCAGAAATGTCAACCAGGTATCCATGGCTATATTAAATATTGTGCGAATATCGCATTCCTATTGGCTTAAAAATCTGTATCATAATGAAAATTTGTATCATAATGAATATCATTATGATACAGATTTTAGTCTTTTAATAAGTATATTATAAAACAGGAGTAGAAAAATAGTGTAATAGTTGTGCTCTCTCACTATCTAAGAACTAGCATCCTAAGTTGGAAAACACCTGTGCAATTTATTATTCAATTCGAGTGTTGTGGTCGAATGAGTGGCCGACTCCCCTTCATAGATCTTCTAGGTCTCAGCGAATGTCACCCCAGTATACATACATACTAGTTTTTCCTGTTGTATTACAAGCCATAATAATTAAAGAAACATAAATATTTATTAAAACTATTCAATATACTAGTTTTAATTTGTAATAACTCTAAATGTATATCAATGTTCACGTAATCACATGTAATACTATGTACTTAAGAGAAAGGACATCAATAAAAATATTCAGAATTCATTTGAATTTTTGTTAACATAAGTGGAATATTAAATAGCAGATAATGGACTGTAAATTCAAATTTGCCGCTATTTTATCAAGTTAGTTTCTTCCAAGGCGCTAGGTGGCGCTGAAATTCTATCTATCCGTATGTATGATATCTACGCTCTCACCATAAATCTCTCGTTTCAGGCCATCGGCAATGATCCGTTATACACCAATCCATGGCCACCTACAACACTGTGCTAGAGGTGGCCATGACCAATCTCATGTTGAGATTCTCACTCTCGTATTACATATTCTGTGAATCACATACAGTTATCACCAATCACTTAAATAAAATGAGATAGACATAAAAAGCCAGTGCCCACCATCTGGTTATCTATGGTAAGTATGTTATCTGTGATCTATGGTGCCCACTGCCCAGTATGTTAGTTAGCGTATCGTGAGTTAGCATCAAAAAATACTTCACTTTTTATGGTTATCGTTTTATTTCTACCACGGTGTTAAAAGTTTTATACTATAATTAGTGAGATTTTACTTCTGGTTCATTGCTGCTATCATTTCTTAATTATTAATTATTATAACTTTCAATTTGATTCGATTTTTATCAATAATTTGCCTCAGTTCAAACAACATAGTACAGTTTTGATAAAAGGCGGTTCTAATATAGGTGGTAAACCATTTTACATCCTAGTGCTCATCAGTGTTGTACAGGTAAGTTTGTTACAAAAGTTAATTTTCATCCTCCTTAATTAGATATAAATAGTAGGTAGGTACCTATAAATTTCTTGGAATCACATATCATCAAATTATGGCTTGAAATTTTAGTCAAAAAAATTTGTACATATTTATTCAGAATAAGTACTCCTAGGATGACTAAAGCTAAAGTTTATAAGTTATATTTTTTATTAATCAGTGACATCAAATACTGTAAAAATATTAGTAGAGATGGGATTATCAAGAACTAAACTGTTCCAAAGAATATCGGAAAGGGTCAATGAAGTGGTTATTTTCCCTTCCCCTACTTACAAAAATTCCCATACTAATTTTTAATTTATATCTTCTGTATGTTCCTTGAGGTGTATTCATTATTCTTTTTCGTTAATTTATTAGGAAATTAAACCAGAATATTATAAAAATCTTTTAGAAATAAAAAAAATATTGTGGTTTAATTTCCCAATAAATTATTGAAAAGAATAATGAATACACCTCAAGGAACATACAGAAAATATAAATAAATTAGTTTGGGAAAGTGAAAAATCCCTAGCCTGTATTTTTTTTGTATTTCTATAATACAAAAAATATTGTGGTTTAATTTCCCAATAAATTGAAGAAAAAAAATTATTTATTTATAGGTATACCTAGATATTTTCGGGGAGATAAATGAATTTCTGGTAAACCCTTTCTAATGTAATGTAATTTTAGTATATAGGTATGCTTTGTATACATTTAGTTCAAGCATAGTGAGGATTGAAAAAATTGTTTGTTTTATTTCATTGAGTGCAGATCTTCATAAGTGACACGAGTGAGAAGCCTCCTAGCTCCAAACGGGTGAAATTGATCTGAAAACGCCGCTCGACCGCTCAACCGCTGAGAGTCGACCGTATTTACGAGGGGCATATGTTATCGAACGTATTGGTTTAATATTTTGCATATAAAATAATAAGTTATCTCTGCTTTATTTTGAGAGCAAATTACGAGCAAACGTAACTAAGAGAGGGAAATAAGAGGGAAATAAGAAGAAAACAATTATTTCTGGCAAGAAGTTATTTTGTTGTGCCATACTAGGGTGACTCCAAAATAATCGTATGAATTATTACATATAACGATGTTTACTTTATTTTCTCTCCTGTATCTACAGATATTGATGTCAATTGAAAAAAAATTAGAAATAGATCGATAAACACGTAGTCTTTAGCAGGTCATATTAAAAAATTACTGACAAACGTTCCAATGGTGAGCAAAAAAATAAAAATCAGTTTTCTCAAAAGATATTTTACTTTATTTTCTCTCCTCTATCTACAGATATTGATGTAAATTGAAAAAAAAAATACAGAAATAGATCGATATACCGGTAGTCTTTAGCATGTCATATTCAAAAATTACTGACAAACGTTCCAATGGTGAGCAAAAAAATTAGAATCAGTTTTCTCAAAAGATATTTTACTTTATTTCCTTTCCTGTATCTACAGATATTGATGTCAATTGAAAAAAAAATCAGAAATAGATTGATAAACCGGTAGTCTTTAGCAGGTCATATTCAAAAATTACTGACAAACGTTCCATGGGTGAGCAAAAAAATAAAAATCAGTTTTCTCAAAAGATATACGTTACATTATTTTTTCTCCTGTATGTACAGATATTGATGTCAATTGAAAAAAAATCAGAAATAAATCGATATACCGGTAGTCTTTAGCATGTCATATTCAAAAATTACTTATAAACGTTCCAAGGGTGAGTAAAGTTTTCTTAAAAAAGATGTTTTACTTTATTTTCTCTCCTGTATCTACAGATATTGATGTCAATTGAAAAAAAAAATTAGAAATAGATCGATAAACTGGTAATCTTAAGCAGGTTATATTTAAAAATTACTGACAAACGTTACAATGGTGAGCAAAAAAATAAAAATCAGTTTTCTCAAAAAAGATATTTTACTTTATTTCCTCTCCTATATCTATAGATATTGATGTCAATTGAAAAAAAAATCAGAAATAGATCGATAAACCTAGTCTGTAGCAGGTTATATTCAAAAATTACTGACAAACGTTCTAAGGGTGAGAATAAAAATAAATTTTTTTATCGATATTATACTCGTCGGTCTAAAGACAAAACACTGGGGTGAACCCCAATAAAACCCTTCTTTACTGTTATCGGCGGGTCAGGATACACTGATAAGATAGAGAATATTGAATAGAGGTAGGTATATACCGTGTACTTTTATACACTGTTCCATTTAAAACTTAAAATGTTTTAAAAAGCAATTGAAATGTCAAATGGCATTTTGTATTTTAAATAGATATTTCAATTATTGAATTTATTTGAAACGGATACCCAACAGCCAACAGGGTAATTCAACCCATCCGACTTTAGTGATCTACAGTAACTATTGGTCTCACATGAATTTATATTTCCTTTTCCTCGAAAACTGCAAACACGCACTATCAGATTCCTAATAAATAGATCCATTGTACCTACTATTGAAATGTACCTAAGTTGGTTCTTGAACAAATTTTTTTTGTTGGTTCAACTAAAATCCTATGTTGTGAAATAATTCATACGTAGGTACACAGTAGATTTGACTACTTAAATTATATACATTAATTATTCGTAAAAGTTTATCCAAAATAAATTTCAGAAGGTTTTACTTATGCAGGACGCGGCTAAATAATGGAACAAATTCATTATTTTGCAAAACCTATCACATCGGTGGAGGATTGACATCAATATCTGTAGATGATACAGGAGAGAAAATAAAGTTCATTGTGAGAATTCGGTTCCTCCCGTATAATTCACTGGTAATCATCAGTTGCCGGTTCACAGAGGTCGAGAACTATCGATAGCCGTACCATCGATAGTTATCGATAGGTTTTTCTAAACCATCGATAATTATCGATAGTTTTCGATAGTCTGCAAGACTGGTAATTTTAAATAATTTAAAGTGTGAGTGGAACGCAAAACTCAGGAACAGTAAAACTAAAGTACGCAAAATAAAACTAACCACTAAAACTCTAAAAGTGAGTGGAACGTAAACACAGGAAACTGGAAAAGTAAGAGTTAAGGCTCGTTTTCAGAGACGTGAAATTCGCAATTGGCGACGCGAATTTTCGTTGAAAGTTCAATTAATTTCAACTTTTTTGCGAATATCGCTAAATATGACCACGGAACACCATTTTTTTTTGGTTTTATGATTATAATTTTGTTATGACACCTAACTTAAATGTCTTTTCAATTTTAATGGTGAGGAAAACGAGCCTTAAAAGTAAAATTCACTTCATTAAATAACAAGTGAGGTGACATATGACAGGACAGACAGGTGACGGTTAGTGAGAGGTTAAAATGTTAAAAAACAAAATATGCCACAAAACGACAAAACCAGAAATAAAACTCGAAAACAGATACTTAGTCTTCTTTTTTCCTCCTTTGTTCATATCAAAACATGTTTCGATATGGTGTGTGTCCACTCATATACCACTATCGAAAACTATCGATAACTTTTCAAAACTATCGATTGTGTTCGATAGTCATAAACATCGATAACTATCGATAGCGCTATCGATAGTTCTCGACCTCTGCCGGTTCAGTCAGTTGTCGCAGATCTGCGTTTGGAGCTGGGAGCTAGCTTCTCGTCGAAATAAGGTTTGTTCGTAGAGCAATCACAAACGGTTGGAAACTGGAAGACTCGCGCGCAGTGAATAAAAACCCAAGAGTCGTCCAGTTTCCAAGCGTTTGTGATAGCTCTACGAACAAACCTATAAGTGACAGCCTCATCTATTTAAGTAGAAACAAAGTAAATTCTAAACATGAACAATTTATTAACCATTTTGGCAATTTTTTTTTCCAATAGATATATTGTCTAGTTACAGAAGTAAAAATTGTCGATGTACCAGTGAAAATAATGGTATGGTAACAGTAATTAGCACAATCCAACTAAAATGGTTTTATTATTATAAGAGGGACTCTTACAATACCATGCTACACATATACCTATCTTCTAATCTTACTGCTTGCTATCTCGCTTGCTACTTGGTGCAATAAAGCAGACTATCAACTATTACACAGATTGACTAGTAGGTACCAACATAATAATTGGGCATGGTTTGGATAATTGAGTATATCAACACTACTTATATAAAACAAAGTAGGTAATCAAAAATATGACAAATTCATGTCCTGTCTAAAATATTTAAACTTAATCACTGGTAGTGCTTTAGTGAACATATCTGCAACTTGTTCATTACTTGGTATAAACAATAGTTTGATTTTACTAGACATTATACAATCCTTCACATAATGGTATTGTATGTCAATATGTTTAGATCTTTTTGTTTCCAAAGTGTTTGACATTTTAATACAGGACTGATTGTCTTCAAATATTTTTATAGGATACATGTTATACTTAAACACTTCTTGTAACAATTATTGTGATATGAACAAACACACATTAATACAATATGATAGTGGTTGATAAAGTGACAATATTTTTTATCTTACTCTTCCAGCAAATAATGTTGTCATTTAACTTTAAAATAAATCCAGAAATACTTGTCAGGGTAAGTAAATTTTAAAATAGGGAAATAATATTGAACAAGGTTGATTTCAAACTTATATTATAAAATCTCTGCTACAACGAAGAATTAGTAAAGAATTAGTAAAGAATTAGTCGAAGTAATCTGAAATATGGATATTAAGGGCGATAACATAAACAAACCAATATTCGTGCAGATAGTGTAAACAGTTCGTCTGGGGCCTCACAAATAATTCGGGGGTTGATCATAGTACTTTATGCTTTCGATCATATAAGAAATAAAGACCAAAATTGCGTATAACGTCTTTTTCATAGCAGCTCGAGTAACGTTGGTTCCTGGTTTCTTAATAAGGAAGGTATTATTATTAAATAGAACAGAGTTAAATAAAGCTTGATAAAAGAAAGTGTG
Source organism: Lochmaea capreae (assembly GCA_949126875.1). Taxonomy (NCBI): domain Eukaryota; kingdom Metazoa; phylum Arthropoda; class Insecta; order Coleoptera; family Chrysomelidae; genus Lochmaea; species Lochmaea capreae. The sequence goes on along the minus strand of OX421404.1, from coordinate 7,305,280 downwards.
GTGACTGTGAGAGTTAAAGAAAACGATCTCCAATAACCTAGGTGAGTTTTTCTCACGGGGTAACCAATTTCATTTATTGTGATTATTATTATTTTTATATTTTAATGATTTGTTGAGCTATTATAATTTTAACTATTTAATGATTTACTCTTGAAGTTGACAAATCCTTTTATACATATTTATATTAAATAATTGTTTGACAATTCATTAATTTTATATCTGAGATTACAAACAATACATTAATTGAGGTACGTCGCGAGTTGACCCTTCGTACTTCGCTTGTTGAAAGGAGTGGATACTTTGCGAGTTGACCCCTAGTATCTTAGTGAAGGCCTATTACACTGTTTATCATGATAAATACTCCGGACTAGCAATTTTGTGCTCTTGGAGAGGTATTTCGCGAGTTGACCCTTAATACCCATGACCCGAGAGGCGTTTGAACGTTATTATGTGTTATTTGTACATTTCTTTTAAATGTATCAATCTAATTATGTTTGGTTTTGATATGTGAACTATAAATCAATTATATTGATATATTGAACTTTTATTGTTGTAACCCAATTTCCATATCTCTTATGAACTGGTTACTCAGGTACTTTTATTTCCTTTTCAGAGGTGTCATCTCGAGAGAGCGCTGTTCCTGACAACCGCCCCACCTTTGTTTTTATTTATGTTAATTTAGTAATCGTTAATTTACCATTTTAATATTTTGTTTTGCTTTTATTATACTTTGTTTGCTTTAGTGAATTACTTTATTTAAATTTTGCTCGGACTAATCATTTTATACCTCTCATATACTTTTCCTGTCGTTGATATCCTTTGCAAAGTCAGATTCTACAAATGCTTTCAGCTGAATATCATAAGTATTATTTTTAATAAATTTCAAACAATCATTTTCTGTTTTCTTTAAATAATTTAATATACCTTTCTTCCAAGTGATTCCAGTGTTTAAATGTGAAGTTATTTTGAAATTTACTGAAATATGAGATAGAAAGCTTAAATCTGACCTACAACCTCATGATGTACCAAACATCCAATTAATTCCTTATAGGAAACATTATCTTTACTTTGAAATTCTTGCTTATTTAAAATCAATTTTAGTTGAATTGGTATCTGTGATGGCTTACAGTTATACATTATACATATTAAATCTAGGTACATAAAGTTTTTTTGATTGAAGATTTTGTGAAATATAAATATCATTCTTTTTCTCAAATTCTATTAAAAAAAAAATTTTTTTTCATTTTTAAATTCTTTAACTTGAAACAATTCAGATAGGTAATTCTGATTTGACAAAATTTAAAGACATGGGTATTTTAATTATCTTTTGAAACTTATCTCTATTAAAGTTTCATTTATATGTAAATTCCAGCATTTTGAAGCATTTTTGAGACCATAAATGCCTTTTTATTTTACAAACTAAGTTTAAATTTTTATTTACAATATTTATTAATATTAATTAATACTCGCAAATGAACAATTTCCTCTGGTAGTTCCATGTATACTGGATTATCTAGTATACCATAAAGAAAAGCAGTTTTTACATCTAATTGTAATACAAATGAATCAAATTCTAAATACATGATTAGTAACACACTTAAGTTATCATCCTTGCTACTGTTGTATAAACTTCTTCAATATCTACACTTTGATTGAAACCCCGTGCTACTAATCTAGCCTTTTTGACAACATTACCATTCAATATTTTTTCCGCAAACACCCACCTCAAATCAATTATTTCAGCATTTTTTTGGATGCGACACATATATGCTTCACTCAATGAATTCAACTCTTCATTGATGGCTTCTTTTCATTTTGTATCACTCCTTATTGCTTCTTTGTAGCTCTTGGGTATATGCGAGAGTAGATTTCCAGTGGCCTCAGTGCCGGAACCTTGGCTTGAGCTTGTCTGTCTTGGCCAAGGTTCGCCTGACTACATTAGTAGTAGTAGTAGTAGATGAGGCAGCAAGTAAAAGGTATTCATCTATTTCATAATCATCTAAATATTTTGGCTTTCTTTTATTTCTTTTTCCTAAGGTTTCATTTTCATGGTTTTTATTCTCTATATCTGGGTTAGTGTTTTCTGTATCAATGATTTATAAGTAATTTTCGATATTGGATTTGCTATCAACTCTACTAACAGATTCATCAAAAACCACTGAACAAACACATACCTATTGACCTTTCACAGGATACCAAAGACGATATCCATTGCTACAATAACCAATCATAATGTGAGTGTGCATCTTAATTTGCTACTTCTAATTTCTTTGTGTATATGAGTAAAAGCTGTACAACTGAAAACTTTAATCTTTTTCAGTTCAGATTTATACCCATATACCATAATTCTGAAGGAGTTTTATTATTAGCTATTGTTGAACTTGGTTCTATTTAATAGGTACACTGCTTTTAGGGTAGCATCACTCCAAAAGATTGAATTGAATTTGGCCTTGTCTAAAATTGATCTGTTAAATCCTTCAGCTGTCGTATTTTGATTTGGATTTCTACTTATTGTGTACTGTATTTGTAAGACGCAGTCGCAGTTGAATGGTATTCTAGCTTATGATACCGAACAGAACATTGATAGGTATGAACCGCCGTAGCGCAGGGTTTAGCGTAATGGCTTGAGGGGTCCCGGGTTCGAGTCCTGGTGGTTTCGCTTTTTCAATTTTCAGAATATTTGTATACCCTTTTGTTTACATAGGATTACAAAATTATGTGAAATGTATTATTCAACATTATCACATCTCAAGATGTTTATCTTGTTTTCAAATTTTGTTTCTGCCATTGCAATATAATCAATAAACTTTTGCATTACTTCATGTACTACTATTCCGTTATTATATTCGGGATTATATTTTTTCACCCATTCTATTTGTCTGTGTTCGTCTTCAATGCCCTGTAACAGTGTAGTACAAGAAAAAGCTCAGTTGAGTCAAAGTTTTCACTAAAGTAATTGCAAATGTAAGGTCTGTATTCGTGGTCTATTTGGATTTGTATTTGGTCGTGGAATTTCTTTGAAAACGTCTAGTATTTCAAATTTCCAAATTTCATCAGTTAAATGTATCGTGTGTCTATGCTTATTAAAAATTTTCTTATAAGTATAATTATTTTTCAATTGTGGGATAGTTTTGCTCTGCGAAATTCAGTGGTCTAGAATAATGAGCAATTGGGTGATTATCTTGAAAAAGTGGAAAGCCAATAGCTACATTTGAGGCATCTCTAGTTATTGCAATGCTTTTGAAAAATCGGGAGATTGAAGGATGGGGGCGTTAATCAATAATTGTTTGCATTTTTCGAAACATTCTAAATAATTAGGATTAGTGTGGTCGATATTGTTCCTTTTTGAGTGTATCTAGAAATTTGGGATAAATCTTCGATAGTAGGTATCCTATAGGTAAGTCCTAGAAATTTTTTAATCTCTTTCAATATTTTCGATTTTCGGCAAAGGAAATTTTTAGATGGCTTCTATCCTACAAGAATTCGGTTTGATACCATCAACGGTCACCAAGTGGACAAGAAAAGCGACTTCCAATTAAGAAACTCGGGTTTGTTCAATTGGATTTTCAGATTTTTTTTTAAACATGAAAGATAGCGGCAATATGAACAAGATGTTGGTCTGTGTATCCAAAGCCGGATTTATATAAATAGGGCAAAAATTGTTATCCATTAATGTTTCAAATGTTGTGGGGCTATTTTTTATTCCCATATGAAGTTGTAGCACATGGTCATTTCGAATATACGAGTTTTTTCGATATAATTTGTGTGAAGTTTGATTCGATGAAATCGTTGGTCTAAATCTAGAGCTTTATACCTAATTGTCCAAAATTTTATCAATTTTGGGTATTGGATATTTATCGTCTATAGTATTTTCGTTAGGTTTTCGGTAATCAATTACCATTCGAAATTTTTTCTGACCGGAAGCATCGACGTTTTTGGGACGATTCTTACGGGGGCGGAAAATGAAGATGTAGAGGGTCTTGTAATATTGTTATCCAAAAGATTGTTTACTTGTTTAACAATTTCTTCTTGCATTATTTTTGTGTGTGTAAATTCTAACATAAATAGGGTTTTTGTTTCGTGTTTTAACTTCATGTTTAATAGCAGGAGTAAAAGTCATTTTTTATTTGTCGTCATAAAATAAATCCTTAAATTTTTTTAAAAAATCTTCAATTTCTTGTTCTTCTCCGATTTTTAAATGACCTGTCCGAATAACAAACGTCAAAATTACTTGTGGGATTTTTTATCTAATCATTTTCTAAGCTATTTACTACTACTGTTTCTATGTTAACATGTGTTGGAAATGTGATGTCGTCTATAAAACCATACTTTACCGTGTGAAGAGACTGTGACATTATTATGTTATTGATTACTGTTTCTGGGAATAATATGTCACTACTGCTTAAGCCGGTCCCAGACACTACGTGTATTTGGCAAACATTTGGTATTCGGACTTATTTGCGTAGCGTGTGGGAAGTTAACTTTGGCAAATATTTGTCCTTCGTCATGTTCCCGGCGCTGGTCGGAAACTAGCATGAAGTAAAGGATGCCGTAGTGTTTCGAAGTAAACTACGTGTACCTTTGCTATACTACGGCACCGTGTGGGAGATCAAGCAAACATTCGTACAAATGATAAATATTGGCCTATTCGCCAAATACACGTAGAGTCTGGGACCGGCTTTATGCAAACAGGAATTTTATCAGATAAAGCTTAATTAATAATTGTTATCACAGGCGGATCAACGTAGCCACGGCGAAATTTTTGCCAGATCCCCATCAATATACGGAGTATTGATAGCAATATTACTTCAGGTATGAATGTTGGTTACAAAAAAAATAATTCTTATACCGAGAAGTATTTATTTTCCTGAACATAGAAAAATATGAGTGCAAGTACAAATCAAAAACAATGTGTTATAAATTTCATATACGTATAAGTAAGAATAAAACTGAAACAAAATCAAAAATATAGCTTCTAAATGAATATGATAGAAATAAAATAACCAAAATATTGGAAATACTTTAACGACTAACAAAAAAGAAGAACCGCTAAAATATTTACTTATTAACTTGTAAAATCTCTGTCGGAAATAGATTCTGGTTCGGTGGTGCAACGTTCTACCAACGGAGTCATATCTTTCGAAATTTCAAGTTGAATAAGAGAATCTTGATGAAAAAATAATCGAATATTAGAAGCCCCTGGACCAAAAAAGTAGTAATTTTTGGAAGCTTTGCCTTTTTAAAATTTGCTTCTTCAAATTCCCAGTGTTTTTGAGCACCAGATTTATATTTATTGGTAGGTATTGACTATTGACATCCTTCCACTAGTACAGTTGTGAGTAAAATTAGTTTGCACTGTTTGACAATAAAATAAAAGTATGCGGCAAGGTCTCGTTGAGAATTAAAAAACCGAAAACATAAAAAACTCAAAAATCACTTCGAGTCTTGACCTACCCACCAGCGAGTCTTTGATTCTCATTGGTGTAAGGTAGCTTCCGATTGGTCCATGCAAAATTTACTTGAATGGTTAGTCCACATTGACTTTGAACTTCCCAGGGTGAGTTTAATTCATTTCTGTTATTTACAAGACATTGTGTTCTTAGATGTTGCTGTGATTGAGATTTTGTATTACTGACTAAAACTATTTTGTTGGTAATAATCAAAATTATGGGTTTCTGACGACCATTTGAAGAGGCAGATATTGTTATAGATTCCGAACGATGAATACACTAGAAAAGCAAACAGACGTTTTATTCTATGCCAACATAAACAATGTCAAAGTTTATTTATTTATTCTGCTTGATTCCACATATGTTGCCATGTCGCAGTGAATATATTAAGCTGATTGTTGTATGTCTAAAACATTGTTGTTAAAATTTTTTACCTAAGGTTTTGAAAATTCTGAAAGTGGAGAGTAGGGATTTGACACAATACAAAGAAATTTGGTTGTCCTAGTCGCGATCTACGCAAAAAAAGTATGCAAAATCTGTACAGGCAGCTGAAACAGGAAAATAATGGGTCAGAGCATGGAGCTGCTGAAAGAATACAGAAGAGTACCGAAATCGCTTGTGTGTCGGGATCCTGCAACAATGAAAAATCTGTCTGAATCCGGTTATACTACTGCTTACAGATTTCTTTATCTCGCCGACAAATTGTGAAACGGTGCAAATTAATTTTACTCACGTCTACACGCTGGGTAAGCTTCCCATTGTTTCATTGTAAGAACGAGGCTTCACTCGAAAACAAGTGAAACATTTATGCAAATTTCTTTTGACAATTTGCTTGCCCCTAAATGGTCGAAAATTGTTTCTGACAGAGGCCAACGTTGCCTGAGCACTGTTAATTTTAATTACATTGGCTCTGGGAACTGTTTTTTGTGTAGGAACTTCAATTGTAGCTAAAATAGGTAATTCTTTTTGTAAATGAATCAATTCTGTAATTATTGGTGAAGGAGCAATTGGATCCCAATCCAATTTGAGCTGCCAAAGTTTTTGCATGATAACTTTGGCTTTAGCAATTACTGGACCGACCAAACCCAATGGATCGAATAAATAAGCAATTACGGAGAGTATTTCGGGTTTTGTGAAAAAATTATTTTTAATTTGTATTGAATCTGTGCTAAAATCCAACGTGTCTGTTTGAGAGTTCCAGGAAAGCCCTAACGATTTTGATTGGTCATCGGTTGATAAATAATGATCTGGTAGATCTGAAATGTTATTAATATCGTTAAAAATGTTTGGTTTGTTAGTTTTCTACTTCCGAAGTGGAAAAGATCCACTTTCCGTATGTAGCGGTGTTTAATGTGTAGAATTCTAGAGACAGGATTCCCACATCGATATATTTCTCTATGTCCGCTACCATTGCTACATTGTATTGTCTAAAACGAATGATGATTGCATAAAGATCTTCCTGTATTGTAGGACCCACCATGAGCGTGTCATTTAATGATTCACCGTTTTCCTGTTTTGGAGGACGTATCGACACTACTGGTAGTTTAGTGGTTGCACTATCCGTCACGACACCATGATGTGGTAGGTAAAAATACTCCCTTCCCATCTGCTTCCGTTGCCCACGTCGGCACCTTGGCCATATGTCCGAGTTTTTCATATTCGGTCATGAACTCTGAATATTGTTGGCGTATAGCTGAGTCGTTGATCAGTTTAGTTTCCACCTTGTGAAACCTTTTAATCGCATACATCTTTGAATTCCCCAAATCACCTACACCTTCTCGAACTGGCAACGTCGCACGCACGTCGGTACGCTGGAGTGTTTTTAGGATCCGTTCTTCGCATTGTTTTTCTTCGATTGTTCGTTTGTTTTTGTCATTATCTTGGTATTCCTAGATTCTCCAAAATTTTTCAATTGCGTTTTCAAGCGCGGCTATGATCAAATTACACGATAATATGGTATTGTTCTTATTATTATTATTATGTATTATTATTATGGGTCCCGATTTAACCCATCTAAATAATGTTTTCTGAAGTATCGGTTTACCGTCGCCTAGCTCAAATTTCCATATCCCAAAAGACACCTGCGCCTAAAAGAATATCAGTCTGGCGTATTTTTCGAATTCAGGATCCGCAAGAGTAATATTTTTTAGTATATTTAACTATTTTGAATCGATTTCGAAGTTTGAAATGTTGCCCGCTATTTGGTTTATAACTAAAAATTTTACATTTTGTTGAAATGAATTATTCTTTTCTCTTGAATTCAGTATCAGTATTTAATTGCTCTGTGATATTAGATTTTAACATGTTTTGCTGATTATCAGTTTTTTATTTGCTTTCTAAATATTGGCAACGATTCACCAAAAAATCGAGAAATTCTGACAATGATGGAGGTTCTCTTTTATTTTGTAAATGTAAATGTTCATGCCAACGTTCTCTAGTGCGTGAGTCTAGTTTAATTTTTAATAGTTGAATTAATAGACGGTCCCACGAATCTGTGAGTTCACCTAGAGCTTTAAGTGAAGTAATTAGTTGTTTGAATGTGTCAATTGAATTTATTGATTTCTTGAAGACTACTGACGTGTTAAATAATTCTTCTACATGTCTGTCTATAATATTTTTTTTGTATTGAAATCGATCTTGCAATATACGCAGGACTACCAAATAATCTTCATCTGTCAACTCAAGTTATTAATTTTTCTCATTATTTGTTAAAAACATAATAATTTTAATAAAAGAAATTAATTAAATTTAAACATTTAGTCACGTGATTAGAAACAGACGGTGCACCGATCAGATGCGAGTGACGTCACTAAATAGTAAACGTCCGACTACCGCCATTTAATTTACATTGTTGTAGCTTGCAGAACACCAGTATTTTTATTTTCTTGTTTTTCACAGACATTTTATGAAGTGCTGGATAACACAAAAACAAACAAACACTAAATAATCCCGTTAACTGTTTACAAGTTTACTATAGACTGGCGCCAGTGCAGCTCCATATTGGTAATGAACGTTTTAGCGGGAAGTTTAAACCGAAAATTTAAAAACTTGATTTCAAATGTGATAATAATAGAAAACAGTTATTGTAATAATTTTGCATATCAAATTAGAGGTATATATATATATATATATATATCGCGATAGCGGTTAAAGTGGCATCAGTATAGATTTGTAGCGCTGTGGCATCCCCCGATATACACAGTATGTATATAGAGCAACCCCAATGCATCGAGATTAAGCACACTGTGGCTTCCTATTATTTGGCAACACTGGGACCTTGATAGATTAATAGTAGGTATATTTGAATTTCTTTCAGAATCTGTGCGACGTGTATATTGTGTATAGATCGCGTTCAAAATGACTTCCAGTAATTTTAAATACGTATTAATTTTTCTTTTGGGAGACGAGAATGAAACACATATTCTAGTAATAGGGATATTGACAGTTGTTAGAAATTCATGTGAAGCAATATTTTATACATAAAAGACAATTTTTAGATACCTAAAATAACATTTTAAGAACTTCTTCATTCGTCTTAAATTGAATAAAATGGATTTAAATTGCGTTATTTATAATCCATTATCACGTGTAAGCGAACATCAATCAGAGCTCGATGACGTCACTGACGTCACTTATTTCTCATCGCCTAGTCAAGAGTAATACCTACAGTGGTCTGATCTAAAAGTACAATTTATAACATTGTCATATTTACATGTTGTTTCCACTAAATATTCCTAAGTATTTATTTAAACTCCCTTTTTAAATTGTGCGCAATTTATTTGATACCATAAAAATACATTTTATCTTTCTGCCAACCCTATTTACGATGCGAGAAAAGTATTGGTTTACCCAAAAAAGTTAGAATTTTTTATTTTTACGTTTTCTAGCGAGAAAAATACGAAAAACGGGTTTTTAGAAAAAAATCCTGTATGTATGTCATCGTCGTCGTCGTCATTTTGTTAGCACGATACAGCCTCCGGAGTGCATAAAGTTAACAATTTTAGGATTGGATATTGTTTCTGGCATCCAGATGTACTACATTTTTGGTAATTTTTTGAGAAATTTCTATTGTTAGCACGATACAGCCTCCGGAGTGTATACAAGTGTTTAATTTTCTGATTTGATATTGTTCAGGGCATCTCACAGATACTCCTTATTGATTTTCAGCTCACCAGAGCCGGTACCACTGGTGCTATGGTACTTGACATAACACATTTTTGGCCATTTTTTTGATAAATTATGCTTTGTTAGCACGAAAGCAGAAACAGAGGGCTGTTTAAATACATGTTTATCCCATGTACCCAAACAGATCACCCAAATTTCAAATCGACCACTCATTTAATAAGAAAATAGCGGGCTGGCTATTAATTCCGTGAACAAACTATATATAAAGAGAAAATATGTTTATTTATTTTTTGTATGAAGATTTTTATGTTTCATTAAATATTTTTTTTTGTCTATTCTGTCTAATGTTCTATCTAAAACGCATAATAGAGAAGAGCTATAATGATGATACTGATCTGAAAAATTGTACAGAGTCATGATGGATTCCTGACTACTCAGCGAACTATTTTCAAGATGGTGATCCATCAGGTTATACTGAAAGTGGACATCAACTTCGTTAATTACCTCTTCAGATCATGAAATAAATCATTAATTACCTCTTCAGATCCCTCATTCTTTTAATATGATCTTTATTAGCGTTACACCCAAGTCTAGCAATTCTTGTGAATTCAAGACTTTGTTGAAAATTTTCATGTTCACACTTTTCTTTTTGAAACTCATTTTCAAAGTTTTTCTTGAAAATTCAGAGCCTAATCTTTCATGGGTTTTGAATTATTCAAGAGAATGAAAAAGTCATTAAACAGCCTCACACGGCTCCATGGTGCATCTTAGTATAAAGGTAAGTTGATATCAATCGTCCCATTTTGAGCTCTAGTTCACACTGTATGACTAATTAATTATGTTGTTCTGGGACACCCTGTATACAGACATCACAACAGTAGAAACATTTGCACATGTTCAAGTTTGCATTTATCGGACACCCTGTATATTAGAACATAGTTTTCATTTTTGCACTGCACTGTTTGGAACCGGCGGTGTAGTAATGAACAGACTAGAGTTTTTCCCAACATCAAACCGCTATGGCGTTGGGAAAATAAACTATATTGTGTACATAGCTTTCATTACTCTCTACTACTTTTATTGAAGACATTTTTTCTAGTAATAATTGATATATGTGCCTGAGAGACAGTCTCCGAAATTTGTATAAATTCAATATTTTAGGTCAGCCACAACAACCCACTTAGTAATCTGATTGCTTTATGTTTTACAGAAAAAAGTTGAACTCAGGTATAGTGAAGTAGAAAAATATACCCATTCGAAAATTAACATTCACATTGAGTAGTAGTTCTACTTCATATCGCTAGTGTTTTATTTTGAGTGAATTGTAGAATGGAAATATAATTTTTCATTTAATAACTAACATCCTGGGCACTGTCAACAATGGTATCAGAAAATTGAAACTACAAAAATGAGAAAAAAACATTACTTTCAATATTAAAAGCTTTCGATAAACAGAAGTGAAGTCGGCAACACTGCCAGGATGCCACTGTGCAAGAAAAATACATATACGGATGCCAAACGATACCGTTCTTCGATATGTACACTGAAGGATGTCACAGTGTACGTCATATGTATAATAAATATATAAGTGCGCTACTATAACGCCGCGTACGGAGAACCTGTGAACCTTGGTGTATAGGTTTATACAAAAAACGACCAGAGTGACGTCCTGCTGATTTCATCAGCAATAGATTCCCAAGCATTCACTAAACCATTTGCGATATGTTTGAGCTCGATGCACTGTGACGTCCATATATCGGATGCCATAGTGCCGCGGACGCCACAGCTGCCGCGATTTTAACATGGGCGGATGCCACTTCACGCCGTGAATGTATATATATATATATATATATATATATATATATCATTTAAAACACTTATTCAAAATTTGTCAAATACCCTATTCTTCAAAAACCAGCACGTACGCAGGAATAGAACATTCGGAAGTTTTTGATTTAATTAGAAGGCCAGCATGATCTATGTGCCATGTTTACAAGATATCATCTGGTTTTTCTCCTTACTGCCAAAATCCACGGCCAGTATATGATTTTACTAATATGCAGGCTCTACGATTTTTTATGTATTTTTTTAGACACCGGCCCATTTTCGGACAATCTTCATATAATTTCCGAATACATTTGTCAAATTCTATATGTGAAGATTCATCAAGATATAAAGTCATAGTCAGCAATCGCGCTGGAACAGGCACGAAATATTTTCGAGGTTTTGTTTTGGTTACGATCATATTTTCAATAACTAAGTCAGGGTCAGAGACAAATATTTAATGACAAAAGATATCACTATGCTCTCGTAGCGTGCTTTTATCAAAGATTTTGTTTATATTTATCGTTTTTAACACGCACATGCATTTTATGCCCAGAGTGGTAATGAATAGCAAAGTCATGGTCTTGAAGCTTTATCCACCACCGCGCGACACGAGGATGTAAATTATTTTTTAAGGCAGTTGCCCTGACTGTATGTAGTTCACATAACAATTCAGGATTGTAAAGACGCAATAATGGAGTCAGTTAGCTTCTCAATAATTAATTTTCTTGCTGATTCGCACTCAGGTATCCACTTAAAAATATAAAACGGCGAAAATATCCTGCTAGTCCAAAAAATTGCCATACACCTTTAACATTCGTAGCGGCAACAATTCGTGTCAGCGCACTAACTTTTTGCGTACTGTTCCTTCACTAAGCCTTACTTAATCTCTAAAACTTGCTGTCCTCCTGAAATGGCTGTTGACAGAACTAAAATAAAATCAGAAATAGGTTGATAAACCGGTAGTCTTTAGCATGTCATATTCAAAAATTACTGACAAACGTTCCAAAAGGGTGAGAAAAAAAATTAAATTTCTTAAAATAGGTATTTTACTTTATTTTCTCTCCTGTATCTACATATATTAATGTCAATTGAAAAAAAATCAGGAATAGGTTGATAAACCGGTCGTCTTTAGTACCTATGTCATATTCAAACGTTACTGACAACCGTTCCACGAAAGAGAAAAAAAAATAAAAATCAATTTTCTTGTAAACAGAAGTCTTCAGTATGTCACGTTTGTCAGTTATTTTTGAATATGACATGCTAAAGACTACCGGTTATTCAACCTATTTCTGATTTTCTTCCAACGAACATCAATATATGAAGATACAGGAGAGAAAATAAAGTAAACATCATACACTGTGTCCGTAAAGTATGGAACAAATTCATTTTTAGCTAAACAGACCATTTTAAGAAGTAATCCTTAAACATGTCGGTTTTTGATTTTAATTTACCGTATTTTAAAATAATAATCTAATATACAGGGTGAATTAGTTTCGAGTAATGACGTCACCGTCATTTTTTTAAAGGAACACCCCCATTTTGTCTCAATTTTCGGATTACTCTAGCTGAGCTGATTCCAAAAATGTATCACATGTTGATTCCAATTGGTACAGGGTGGACCAAAATAGGTACAGGGTGGACAAAAATACAATAGTTTTGTGTGTGCTCATAAAGTAATCCTGGAGGTTTTGATGAAAGTTTATGGTTTCAACAGGATGTAATGTAATAATCCATACCATTTTTTTGGAGTCACAACAAAATAACAATACACCATTAATTGCTTTAAATTATTTTTTTCTTCATTTCCATATAATAGTTACGTTTGTTTGTAATTATCCCTCAAAATAGAGTAGAGAAAAGTTATTATTTTGCAAAATATTAAACCTATACGTTCGATTACATATGCCCCTTGTATATACGGTCGACTCTCAGCAGCTGAGCGGTGTTGCCAGATCAATTTCATTTGTCTAGAGCTAGAAGCTAGCTTCTCACTCATGTAAAATATCGGGCATGGCATATATATACCATATAGTTGATCCTGTATGAGTCGTGAGGGATGTATTTCCTTAAACAACTTTCTGTTCAGGTCACGGTAGTCCACGCATATTCTTGGCTGTCAATTTCTGTTTGTAACCAACACTGAGGGCTGGCATATTCTGAATTACTTAGAATATGATCTGGTGTTTGGTCCCTATATTTTACCAATAAGTTTTCTAAGCACAACTTTAAATCGGTATTTAAATTAGGTTGATTAATTTTAATTTCAATGACACACTGTCCACTAACTGCACAAATCATGGACCTATAAACAAAGAGGATGATTTATCATATCCCACCCAATAATAATATCCAATTCACCCGGAATATCTGAGTCAGGAACCACTACAAAGTTAATTTTTAAAATTATTGTTGACAAAACTAATATCAGTTCACAAACACATAAACAATCCGGCTACCAAATGCCACAAACGCACACACTTCACGTCTTGTTTTTATAATACCGACCAATGTAATATATACAGAATGATTTATAATTGACAGCTTAGCACCGGTGTCGATAAGATACGTAAATGAAAGAGCCCTTTTTGCTATTGGTGTTGTTGACAAATAGCGTCATTTCTTTATCAAAATCGCTTTAGCCAACAAATAGTATCCATTTGCTTGAAAAAATCACACACAGGAACCTTAAGGTACGTTTTCCCCCACATTCGCCAGTCGCTAGTAGCCGCAAAAAAGTAGCGACGACTTATTCGCCAAGACACCTATTAATTCATGTATTTAAACGGGAGTGTTTTCCTACGCGCTACTGAGTAGCTGCTACCCAAATTAAGTAGCTATTCGCTAAGTCGCCGGCGCCAGACCTCTCTGGGGCAGGATAGAGTTTTAAAAGTTATGTTGTATTAATGATTTGATCAAAAATGTATTTATATCTATTTTTTATTTTTATTTTTTTTTTTAGGCACAATGGGCGACCAACCAAATATTTATTAATTAAAATAAAGTGAATTCCTTCATAATTCCTATTTTTAAATATTGGCAATACCTTTTCCCGCCTTCTTTCAGACTCTAGTGCTAATTGAAGAAGCAAATTTTCATTTTGAGCCTGACAACGTAGAAGCATTAAAATCACTCTTTGTTTAGAATATTCATATATAAAATGAAATTTGTTGACGAATATTTATCAAGATCCGATCGGAGGAAAACATCTCTTTGCAAAATTCGATGAATATAATCGTCGCTACTTTGGTCGCAGTCGTTAGCGACCTGTGGAGCGAATGTGGAGGAAAACGTACCTTTATCAGGAATTGACATACTATGACGGGCTGATTCACACACTTTTTCTTCTTTCTGAACCAATTGGCACTTATTTTGAAGGTGTCCGAGCCGGCCGCATTTAAATCATTTATTAGACGATTGGCCGACCAGTAGATCATTTCTTTTCTTTGATCTTCGATCAGTTTACCGCTTTTCCGAAAAATTTTTGAATGATCTCGTACGGCGGGCATCAAACTCGCTGAGTAAAACTAATAAATCAAGTTCAGATGCTGGCTTGCACTCGGATCGCAGAACGGGCTTCAGTTTGTTAATTGATCGTAATTTTTGATTTCCATAAACAGTTAATGAATCACAATCCTTACTACAGCAATGTGTCCACGTTTTCCAGGTGTTTTACGATCAGGAAATGCAACAATCAGATCATGCAGAAATTGTCCCATGTTCTAGAAAGGGGCCTCCAATCACGATAATAATGATATCCCAGATGTTTTAATGCATTGCCTGCTTTGATAATCATTAAAATATCGCTAACGTTGAGTTGTTTCTTTAACTTTGTACAATATTCGAGCCATTAGATGTGTTCCGTCAATTTTGCGTGATGCACGTTAAACAGTTATTACATAGGAAAAACATAGAACATGAAAACGCAACATGATGAGAATAGTACTATATTCCTTAATAACCGGAGTATATAAAAATATAATCTGGTCCTAGCTCTTGCAAGAGATTATGGATGCTTGGCGGAGATAACAAAACCCCAACAATAAAATAACTACATCTCCCCAAGTATCCAGCACACAAATATATTATTAGTTATTTAATTTTAGGAGTTAAGAGAAAGATAATTAAGAAATGAGTGTTGCGAAAGGTTTTGAAAATATCCGAAAGTTCATATAATAAAACAATGTTCAAATTATGATAATACGGAAAATTCACACACTGGGGTACTTATCGTTGTGTTGCTATGGGGCCAATGAAGATGGTACACCTGTTATTTTGGCTCCAGATTAATATTCATCGGCTATTCTAATAGTAGGTTCAATAGATTCAAATCCATTCCTTAATTTAACCATATAAAAACTCATATAAAGGGGAAACAAAAACGCCTCTCGCACAGTAAGCCTTATTACCAGAGACGTTTTTTATATTTCTTCGTTAACCCCAACCAGTTACATCCGTGTAAACGTATACAAAATTATATAAACCAAAATTATACAATTTTGAAAAAATATTCAAAAGACACATTACAGCAATCAAACTTGATTGTTAACAATATTTCCCTACTGGTTGTAGGAAGACTAGCAATCGTTTCGTTTAACACAATAGCAAAATTTCGATTCTTCGTTTGTAGTGGCTTTACGCAGGTTTTCAGTGATACCGTATCGTAAAAATGACTAGTTCAATTTAAGGTATTGATGTTAACTATACCGAGTGGCCTAGTAATTGAATGAAATTAATGGAATACGTTTTGGATATTTTATTTATATTTATTAATGTGCAATTGAGGAATTATTATAAATTATATCTTGTATAATAACATGTACATGTTACTTCGTAACAGTTGATCGGGTACGAACTTTTATCAGGGTCATAAGTCGTTATATCAAAGGAAAACACTTGCCAATTCGAGGTCTCTGTTCCTGAGTTATACTAGGCGTTGGCTGTCACCGTCACTGTCACAATATTAAGATTAAAATAGATATCCTTTTTGAAAATATGTTGGTTTTAATCTCAATTCTAATCATATCAAGAAAGACACTTTATTTAGACATTGCTGTAGTTGAATCTACCCGTAACACGGGAGTCGTGTTCAAGTTAGATGTTTCGATTAGATTTAATATAAGCCACTTTTCCACGCAACAGTGTAACCCATTCGGATCGCAACACCAAGTTATGCTTTTAATACACATTTGATGAACTTCAAATTTTGGTAGATCATAAGGGTCGGCTAAGGAACTATTTTTACTTATCAACATTTGATAAATCAGTCACTAACGTAGATTTTTAGGAGGCTTCAAAAACATTATTAGCAATTTTTTTATGGGACTTTTGGTAACCACACTGTAATTAGTACCCTTTGAAACACTTAAAGGTGAATTTTGAGTAATGTTACTTCACCGGTGCCTGAGATGTACGTTGTTAAAATTAGTTTTTTTGATTTTTGTATGTCCCTGTATACACGCTAATCAACGTTTTATGATCCACAACATTTAGTGGTCAGTAAAAGACAATCAGTTGAGTGGTTGTTCTTATGAATTTTGTGTTGGTTTCAGCAGCATAAGTCTTTAGGGGACTTAAAAATCCGTGTTATAATAGTATAATAAAAAACGAGCAATTTATGATAGCCATTTTTCACGCAGGGTGACGTTTGCGTCCCGACCCGTAGGCGAGGGGCGCAAGTCACCCGAGTGAATAATTGTCATAAATTGTGAGTAGAATCACCGTACACTAACGTCGGTAGTTAGTGTACGGTGACTATACTTTGTCCACGACCCTTGATTTCTTCATTAAATAAGGCGAGTGTAGAACGGAAAAGTAATAATTTGGTATTATTGACCATTCTAACGTCAAAATTAATAAATTTCAGGAGTACGTCAAATGTGACATATAGAGATGGGCGATATTGTATAAAGTATCGATACACCGTATACCGTTATAAATATATTGTTTCAAAAATATCAATAAATATTAAAAAATAGCGCTATGAAAAGTAGGTATCAATACTAAAAATGTCGATATTTCAGAAACAAATTTCCTAAACAAAATACGCAGATTTAATAGTTTATTTCATATTGTACCTGTGATTGTACCCCCATCTCTAGTCACCTATGTACCGAAATTTTGTGGGTGTTGAGTTGTCATGGCATGTTATTTAAATGCAGAAGCGTGAATTATGAGTTCGTAATTCACTCTACTAGATATATGGGTACCATATACCTTTTGTCAGGAGGTAAAATATTGGCTTATTATTAAGTGGTCGTGAACAAAAATAGTAATTGCAATATTTCCGTAGATGTTTGGCAAAAAATAATTTTGGATTAAAAAATAACAAAAACGTTTATGAAATTTCAAACACACCAATGGAAAAATAACCAAATACTGAACAAATACTAACTTAAATGGCGGTGGCTTCTACCAAACTTCTATAAATTTGAATACATTTATCATATCGCTTATGCTCTTGACTGCAGTCCTTATTTGCTGTGGTGTGATTTGTAGACTTTTTGACCCATAGAAAGAAATCAAGGATTGTGAATTAGTGCACTACCTTCGATTCGGAATATTTGCATTAGCCATTGCTTAACAATCCTTGCGTTATGGATTATGCAACCGTCTAACTGAAAATACAAATTTTGTCTTGTCGCAAGGAACAGTGCATCAATTGCGTCATTTTTTAAAAGCTTTAAAAAAAATTTACATTAAGGTTTCCCTCGAAAAATAAGGGTCCAATTTATTTCATCTTGAAATATTCCGCACCACATGTAGACCTTCTCAAAATATTGTGATTTACAATTTATTGTCTAAAGTGAGTTTTCAGTGGCCCAATACCGTACGTTTTGGGATGAAACGAATCCATTTGTTGAAAATTTAGCTTTTTTGCTGAAGAGAATATTTTCCAAAAAATGTATTATTGACATACTCCCCTTGTGCCCATAACCAAAATTCTAACTTTTGTTGCCAGGTTCTGAAGTATGGAGAAATTTGGGTTTGAATGCGTTCATTTTTAGCCTTTTGAGACATTTTCGAATAGTCCCTCTTGACAGATTTAAATATTAACTATCCTGTGCGGATTATTTCTAAAATACATAAAGGGTGAATCATGAGGAACTTTTCATACTTCTACTATATGTAGAAACCCTCAGGGAGGATATCATGTGGCTACTAAAAAGTGTCAACTCCTCTTCTTCATTAATGTACAGGGTGATTTGTGAAATTGGCTATAGTGTTTACACGGCTTATTTGATTTTTTGAATTTCTTTATGATACAGTACACTACTATATAGCATTCTACTGGTATTAGCTTATCCCAGAAATTCCAGGACCGGCTTTGGAAAAATTAATTTAGGGATTCGATTAAATATTGCACCCTGTATATAATTTTTTTTTGAATACAATAAGTGATTTCAAACTACATAAATAGCCAATGGAAAAGGCATATATTTATTCACTTTTATTCAATTTTTAGTGAACGATCAAATCTTACCAAAAGTAGAACAACCATAATTACGTGTCACATAATAAGGTATTAATTTAAACAAATTTTATACAATTCAGGTATTTTAACTAAAATGAGTACCTACAACATAATCTAATAATAATAATAATAATAAACGTCTTTTATTTCCAATAATTAAAAAAACAAATAAAATTAATTATAAATAACGGGCGAAGTTTATTTTTGTTGTGTACTGAACACAACAAAAAAATTCTTCCACTTAACCCGCGTAGAAATATGTATTTATATACAACTATTTCATAAGAAAAATAATGAACGTTTTGTCGAATATTAATTAAAATGCCTTTTGTATTAAAGGGGTCGTGTCTAATGCCAGATATAAATTAGTTGTATGCCTTAATATTAGAATCCAATTTAAACATTTCAATTACAAAATTTACATGCAAAAAGTAATGTATGTGTGTAAGGAGAATGTAAATATTTGGAGAAGAAACTGATTAAGAACTGATTTAAATTTTGAAGTATTCAATTTTTTAAACTGTGGAACAACTTTATTGTACAAGTCACAGATAAAGTAACTAAAGGAACGCCTGAATCGTTCAGTCTTGAAATAGGGTATAGTCAATAATCCTTTACCTATTTCATATATTTACATTATGGACTTCAGAACGATACGTAATTTTGCGATGGTGGGAAGAGGGCTTTTTATTCACAATTATCGTATGACATGAAGCAAGAAAGTGATGTTTTCTTCTGTTCTCCATATTTAGCCAACGGATTACTTTTAATTTATCTTTTTCCGTCTTCGTGTACAAAAAATCATACGCAGACAAGAATTTTGAACCTTTTGAATTTTCTTTTTGTACGTAATTGTTAGATTGGGACCATATAAAACATCCGCATAATTAAATAAAGACTGAACCAAGGTATTACAAAGCCGTTTTTTTATGTGCATAGGAAAGAAATGTCTACTTCCACAAATCATTTTATTATTACAATAAGCACGCTGTAATAACTTATTTTTATGTCTCTCAAATCTTAGATCAGAATCGAAAATTTCCCATAAGTTTTTTTGCTTCATTTACTATCTCTAATTCTTCATTACTGATAGAAATATTTATGGAGTTTAACAAATATTGTCTATGATTTTTGTTCCCAAATATCATAACTAGATTTTGTTGGATTAATAAATTAATAATGTTCAGTTGCACAAACTTTTTTAAGTCATCATTAATAACTACATAGGCAGTGTCCACTTCATGAGGTCTAAAACTATAACACAACTGAGTATCATCAGCGTAGAAGGGAACACTACAGTTTGAGAAGTCTACATACTGAATAATAGTGGTCTAAGTATTGAACCTTGTGGAACACCTGACCTTAGTGAAAGAAAATTTGAATAAACTCCGTCTAAACAAACTTGCTGCTGTCTAAATTTAAGATAGTTTTCTGATAAAAAGCAGGCGTACTTAGAAAATCCTATACATTTTAACATACAGCATTAAATCATATTTCATGGTATATGCTCGACTGAAATCTAGCATTACCAATACTGTACTTTGACCTTGATCTAGAGCTTTTAAAATATCGTCTGTAGCGTGGATCAAAGCAGTAGTACAACCGAAACCTTGACGGAAGCCCGATTGAAATTATGGAAGTAGTGAGTGTTCTTGCAAATAATCTTTTATTTGGGTCTCCATAGCTCTTTCTTAAATTTTCGATAAACTAGGTAGAATACTTATCAAGCGTAAATCTTTGAGTTCAGTTGTGTCAGACTTCTTCGGTAAAATCTTCACTACCGCTTTCTCCACATATCCGGAATGACACATTCAGTGAGGCAAAAATTTATTATACGTGTAATATAAGTTTGTTTGTGGAACGGATTCAATAAAAAAGTTATTTATTTCAGTAAGATTGCGTCAATTATCTGGCATGTTGAATTTGGTATCAGGCAAAAATTTATTACATCTTAGAATACGCCACATTTCCCTTGGGGTAATATTATTAAATTGATGTATAAAATAGGCTCTCTCTTCTTTTTTAATAGATTGAAATGTGAAATTGCGTAGATTTTTATAAGTTTGGAAATCATCCTGAGATTTAGTTCGCTTGTACTTACGTAGGGCTTTGTCTCTTTTAGCCATCATAATTTTTATTGGAAACGTTAACCAGGGCGCTTTCGGCTTTGTAACTCTTGAAGTGACAATAGGCACGTGTCTATCAAACAAATTATTCAGGCAGTTCACTAAATACGAAGTTTTAGCATCATTGTTTCCTGATCAAAGATTCTAAAAAATGAAGTGTTGATGAGATCGCGTTGGATATCTTCTATAAGTTCCTTGTGGCAATACTTATTCTTTTTTCTTATTTTTTTGGGAATCAAACCACAATAATGTTTTTTTATTTCGACGTTTCGGTAGCGTTCCAGCTACCGTTGTCAAGATGAACTAATATAGAAACAATTTTTTGGTCCCTATCTGACACAACGAAAAAATTTGACAACTAGACAATCAATAATATTTTGAAGTTTAAGACTACAAAACTTTGTTGTCAAATTTTATTAAGGTCCATTCATAGTAGATCACACTTCTAGTAAAATGTGAAATAAAATATTTTATTTTATGACATTCTAACGATATGTAGTCCACTAGAAATGGAATCCAGTGAAGTGCACGTTCCAGGAACGGTTTTTATTGGGATAGCGCTTTTTTTCGCTTATTTTGGAAATTTTGTTAATAAAAACGCGTTTGTTGTTACTTTTTTGTGTATGATTATTTTTGTTTTCAAAATATGTATAACTCAGTTTGGTGATTTTGTGTATTGAAGTGTGTATCGATTAACATCCATTCCAAAGATAAATCATAAGAAAACCTGGATAAAAACTGATAACGCAGGTAATTGATTATTGGAAATTTCTCTTTCTAACATTGGTAACCAAATTTGACTACATTCGGCTGAAATACTAGCTACACATTTATCTGAATTTAGTTGTATTAAAGCACTTTCTTTGATTTTTCGTCTCTTGGTCTCTTGGGCTCTTTCAATATTATTTTTGTCGAATCCCATTGAATTTTATGCCCCTCTTCCCAAGCATGTTTGCAAATACCTGACAATGTTAATGCAGATAGTATATCGAATTTCTAACAGAGGGCGGAGAGTTGTAAAATTAGCTCCGACTTGAAGAGAAAATTAACAGTTATTACTTCGATAACCAATCCAGTCTTGACGTGTGCATAGGTACTAAAAAAAATTTAGGTACTTATGATACATAATCTAAAGATATAGAAAAGGCAAAAACATTTTTGAAAAAAAAATGCAGATACGCCACTGCATACTCAAGATATTTAGTTTTTAAATCTTAAATCAAAAGAAAGCAATTTATTATACCCGATAAGAACTACTTTGATACATTTACTAATAGGAAATAATGAGAATCAAGTTAAAAATATATTTACGGCAAAAGAACTAGAAGCAAATCCACAGCAAACTATTAAAATATGTTTCGACTGAAGGTCACTGAAAGATAACGATAAATTGAGTTAATAAATTGATACGCTAATTACTGAATGTCGACATCGAATTCGTTCGGTGCCAGAAGCCGCGGAGAGTTACATACAGACATACAAACATACAAGTGAAGCTAATAAAAAGCGTGTAAAATAGTTTTTTCTGATGAAGCGACGTTTCATTTAAACGGAACGGTTATAAACAGAACAGTAGATATTGGAGCAGAAAAAATCCTCACTGGATGTGTGAGCCTCTTACTCAATATCCTAAAAAAGTGAACGCTTGGGATGGTATCATTAACAATAAAATTATTGGCACTTATTTTTTTGAGGGCACAGTTAATGTGAGGTTTATCTAGATTTTTTTTATTAACTTTTTAGTGCCTACATTACAAAGACTTTCTCCTGATGTTAATCATCCAAATGAGATATATCGATCTATTTATTACCATCAAGATGGAGCTTCAACGCACTTCGCACGTACAGTTAGAAATTATTTAAACGAGGTTTCTCCCAATAGGTGGATTGGAAGACGTGGAACGATCGAATGGCAGGCTAAATCCCCCGATATGACTCCTCGATTACTTCTTATGGGGTTATTTAAAATCTAGAGTATATTTTAATAGACCAGACAATATTGCTGATTTAAAAGTTAGGATAACGGGGGAAATTAACAAAATAACCCCTGAGGTCATAAAGAATTCCAAAATCGCCTCGGTTATTGTCAAGACGTGAATGGTGGTCATTTTGAACATTTAATTTAATTGTAAAGTACATTGAAAAATACATTCTAAATATTTTGCGACATTATTATCTTCATTCTACTTAAAGTTTTGTGATAGAGAACAAATTTAAAAAAACTTTATATTGCTGAACAGAGGACTAAAATCCCTTCCAAACAAGGTGCCACACGTCCCCCTTTCTTATTTAAAATTTTCGAGGGGATGCTTATAATTCAGAGGGGGTGCTGGAGGGGGATAATATTTTCATACTGTAAATTGTCAATTTAAGAATAAAAATTGACCTGTTTCCGGTTTTTTTAACATAGTACATAATAACGATAAAATTGAATTTATTCCATACATTGTATAATACGTATCAACTGTACCAGATAAATATAACGAACGACTCTGAAAAGTTTTAAAATCAAGATAAGCGTTGACCGTTTGACGTTTCTTGATATTTTATACCCATTGTCATTATCAATCGTTATTTATGTGTACAAGAATACATATTTCTTCTGTTATATTTCCGTTAGGTGTGTTAGCTTTGGTAGAGCTTTTGTAACTTTCGTTCAAAATGCCACCATCAGTTTTTCAGGAGTTAACATTTTTTAGTGGCCACATGATATCCTACATATGGTAGTATATAAAGTTCCTCATGACTCTCCCTGTATAATACAAAATATGCTACAAGGAATAATAATAGAAATTTTATAATGTGATATGTAGTTTGGTAGCTATTAATAGTAGATTATACCACGAGTCAAGAATAATAGCCATTATTGCGAGTAGTATACTCTACTTTATTTATTTTAGATTTTCAATGAACAACTTTATGTGTCAATAACATTTAAATTAGTGACAGTACAATTAATAAACTGAATTGGTCGTAAATTATGATTAACTTTGGAAGAGTTTTCAACATGAATATTTGGAATTTCGATTGCTGTAAAAGAAGAAGTTGCTTCATTACTATTTATCTGTTTGGCAATAGTATCTGCTGTAGTTGTTTTATTTCTCATAGACTGATCAATGTATCCTTCAGCTACTTGGGTAGATTTCCAGCCCCCATGACGCTTCAATCCAGTTATATCGCCTCCTCCATCAATGTACAGAGTGGCAGAAGATCTGCGATAACAATGGCCGGTATAACTTTGAGGATTTGACAAGTTTAAATATTTGGCAATTTGTCTACCAATGTCTGCAAATTTGTTTTTTCCTATACGTTGTATTGTACATTTCGATTTTTGATAATTTAGAAAGAATGAATTGGTTTCTACATGTGATGGACGGAGATCGATGTACTTCTATACAATATTGTAAAACGTACTGTTTATGGTGAATTTTCGTACAATTTTAGTTTTAGTCTTGGGTATTGTTATCAATAACTCTGTTTGGAAATCCTTCACGTCTTCTATCTTCATTTCATAAAGCTCGTTTGAGCGGCATGCGCCCATAATTCCAATGACTAATATAACCTGGATCAAATAAGAACATGAGTTTTTGAATAGATCAGATTAAATATGAACATTTACCTTATGCAAAAAAAAAATTTCATCAGGAGCTCTGTCAATAAATTTCCTAATTTCTTCCGGGGTCAGAGTGGGAGATTTCTTTGCTTGAAATCCTTCAGAATTTCTTTTTAAAAACGCTCGTAGTTTCTTATATTTTTCCAGATCAACGTCATGGTTTATCTTCAACACACATTTAATCATTGAAAAGAATGACCATAATGAAGATGGCTTGTATTTTGCACCCAATTAAGCGAAATAGGCCAGCAGAACATTTTCGGAATAAGAGTTTGCCTTGTTTCGAAGACGCCATTCGTTGAACGATGCGTACGTTTTATTATAAATGGATTTCGATGTACTTTGGCCATTTTTCCCAATATTACATTCAAGCTGATTCCGCAAAAGGGTTCCGGCCCCCAAAAGGGTGTTTCAGTCCCCTTCTATTCCAGTGTGTCCTGGACTATTTTATAATAATAACAAACAACTTTTTATAATACGGCACTATACCTAAGTCTTATGGTTCTCAAGATAATAATTATTTTATTAAAAAAATTCATGTTCATCTGATATTTATAAACTCCATTAATCTCATGATAAATAGAAAATATTTAATCCTCACAATTTACTCGTATATTGGACACTGTAAGATGGTTCAATGATATCCATTGGCTAGATTAATGTAATTTTCAGGATTGAATTGTTCTTTCCAGTGGTCAAGCTACAACTCTGTAAATAATTTCATAACCTACTTATTATAACATCACATCATGGTCATAACATCACACACTATCCAAATTTATGTAATTATTTTATTATTTTCACATGTATTGATATTTCTCACTTAAATTTATTTATTTATTTCAGTAATCAATCACCTAACTATGGATTTTTTCATACCCAATAAGGTTTTAGAAGAGATGGTGTGCAATGTATGTCATAAATATTTAACGGTTCTACCTGTTAAAATGTATCCTGGTGGAATAATCAAATGTGGTAGATGTACAAGATATGAGGATGAAGGTACAATTTCCATTTACAATTTGATTATCGAAAGAAGTATTGTCAGATGCATCAACAGATTCGACGGCTGCAAAGAACTTCTTGTTCCTTCTCAAGTAATGCAGCACGAGCAAAGATGTAACCACCACTATTTTGGCTGTCCTATATGTATAAATCCTGAAAGGATGTCTACGTTTTTATTTATGTATCATTTTTATAACAAACACGAAACTTCGATTCTGAAGTATCCCGTTTTCAAAATCGACAATTTTGAGAAAATTGATAAATATTTTCTTTACAACGTTGACGATGATTTATTTTTAATTAGTGTTGAAGATACCAGACGGCATTTGTCCGAGAGTCATAGTGAAATTTCTGATAATAGTGATACTGATGAAGGTTTAGAAATTAAAATTAATTTGTTGTATTTGGGAGAAAACCTAGATAATAACTTTCAGGGTAATTTTTTTGTGAATAATGGGGTTACATGTACAGAAATAGATATCCCATGCCTTAGTTTTCCAACAGATACTAAATTGGGTTCTACTGTTTCAATAAATGCTGCTGAACAGTCAGTTTCAAATATTACAGTTTTTTTTAACGTTAAACAATGTACCAAATATATTTTTGAAATGCCAGCTAAAAAAAGGAAGCTTGATCAGAGTTTGACTGCAACTAGTAAGTTTTCAAAATTATTCAGGACTAAAAATTTGTATTTCCAAAACAGAAAAATTTTCTTGAGTGGAGAGTTGTATAATAATTTATTTTCAAATGCAAAAATTAGAAGAGAAACTGGTCTTACCCTAACTGTCGAAAATAAGAGAATTGATTTAAATTTAACTTGTTTAAATTGTTCGTTAGTGACATCTAATAATGTTTCCATTGAGCGTAATAGTGAATTTTACAATAAAGTGTGTCTTGCAAAGATGCCGAATGGTCAATACAATTTATTATGTTATGATTGCTCATACTTACTGAAAACGTTGCCAACTAAAATATTTATTACTAATGACCAGTTCCGAAATATATTTTTTTATTGTATTTGGAAATGTGGAAAATGTTTTTCAAGTCAAAATTTATATGCTCATGAACTTGCATGTAAAAATCAACAACAACTTCAAGTATGCCCGATAAATGAATGTACTTTTACTATAAAATTACATGAATCACAAGTACATTTCACTGAAATTCATCCGTTAATACCTCTAAAAATAGATTCTCCATCTCTAGTAAGTTTGGATATAACTAAGTCTCCCATAATTATGACATGTTTGGTGTCCAACGTTTTCATCAACGTAGAATTTTTGTGGAACGAACCATATTGGATGATTACTTTACACCAACAATTTGGAGGCGTAAAGCCAAGAGCTCTCTTGTATTCGGAAAACAAAAAATTTTTGGATTTAGTTAAAGAGAAAGGTGAAATCATGCATGTAAATCAGATATACGTTAAATGTTATCTAATAGTTCCAAATAAAATGTTCGAAATTGAAGAATGCTTAACACGGACATACAATTGTAGCCTCTTAGAAATCTAAAAAGAAGAACGAAAAAAAATTAACATTCTTATTAAATTTTAATACAGAATCACTATTATGTTTGTATCGCTTGTTCATTTAGTATTTGTAATTTAGCAATTAGGAATTCATAACTACGTTGATTATTGAAATACAATTTTTAGTTTCACCTGCTATATTTTAGACTGATTATAGAGACTAACAGTTCTGACAGTTGACATAAAACATCTTACAAATGACATCAGGTCTCGGACCAGTGAATGTGAATTTACAAGTTTATAAAGAAACAAAATTTGATTTTAAAAAATTTTATTTTTTTTCTTGGAAAAATTTTGACTTGCTTTTTTATCAATTGCTATTTTCTTGATTTTGTTAATGGTAGATATAAAGGGTATATCTGGTTAAGATTAGTCAAATGTTGAATGATTTTTTTTTATCTGTTTCCATTAAATTCACCACTATGATTCAAATATTTTTTTTTATTGAATGTTTATTGAACTACTAAAATTTATGGCGAGAAGTCCTTTCTGAAAATTTTACATCGTTTTGTTTTAACGGGTCGAAACATTTTTTTAAATAATGTTTTTTTCCGGATCCAGAGAGTGGATAGATTTGAAAAAAAAACGTGCGCAAAGTTCATAAGTAGACTACTGTTAAATGGAACATTTTTCGATTAGGTATATTATTTTTGTTAACCAAACACTTTTAAAAACTGTCATATTATTTAGTAATAAAGAATGTTTCAACTTAAATGTATTTTTTCATTTTTCATAAAAAGGCTTCACAGCATAATTATTGTACATTTTATTCTGTGATACTATTGTACCGGGTGGTCCAATAAGCCGATCTCTTGGCTATGTATCAGAAACTATTCATGTTATAACAGGTTTGTTCCAACACATCAAGAAACCATTCTTGGAACGGTGACGCGCATGTGGAATAGCAAAAATGCGTTCCAACACGAGAGAACCGTTCAGCGAACGATAATTTTTTTGTTCCAACCCGATTTGGTATCGCTATGGAACCGCTTCAAGAACGATGATTTCGTTACTTCACTGAAAGCAGGTATCAAGGGAACTGACTTGCGCAGTACATATACAGTGTGACCCATTTTTAATGGAAACACCCCCCTAAAATTTGAAGTTGAAAACAGATTTTAATAATTTTTTTTTGAAATGTCTAGTACTAAAATGTCTACCTTGGGACAGAGTTTGAAATGTTTATTCCAATTTTCAGGGCATACTACGATATTTTTTCTTAGCCGAAAATCGAGATTTTTCATTAGCGATTTTTTTATTGAAAAAATCACTACGCCACTGGATTCAGAGTGCCTCTAAACAGGTGTGACCAGAATTTCTTGAAAAAATACTCATTAATAACAAAGTTATGGCAACGCAAAAATTCGAAAACTAATACAGCTAACAGTCACAAAAAACACCCTATATCAACAGATATAGCCATGAGAATATTTTTTTATGGTTTCAACAATAAAGTGCCGCCAGATGGAAAAAAAACAAATAGCATAAATATTTTTAAGTAAAATAACGTAATTACATTCAAGTTTTCATGCAAATTAACTAAAACTAAGCTTAATTGATTTTTCAATTTAAATCTTAGTTGTCATGGAAATGATATTACAGTTTGACACTTGTGAAAGATTCAAATGTACTATTGTAAACAATATTCACCTTACAATTCTTCGAATTATTTTGTGTCATTGCTGCAAGATTGAGCGTAAGAGAGAAAATTGAAATTGTACGCCTTTCGGGAGATGACGTTAGGAGTGCTAGAGAGGTTTGTAGAGTGTTTAATGAGAGACATCCAGATCGTCCTCGTATTAGCTGCGGTACGATAAATAAAATATTCAATGAAACTGGTGCAGTATCAAAAATGATGTTAAAAAGTTATCCTGTACAAAGACGAAACAGGAATGATCAAATCATTTTAGATTATTTCGGAAATAATCCTAATGCCAGTATAAGGAATGCCACCTTAGATTTGAATATTCCACGAGAAACTATTCGGAGATGTCTCAAGGCGAAGAATATTAAATCTTTCAAGCCAAAATTTTTACATACACTGCAAAAAGGCGACGAAGCAAGACGTCTGGAATATTGTTTATGGGCACAAGGGGAATATTTAAACAATATAAATTTCCTACAAAATATTTTATATACCGACGAAGCCACTTGCACTACAAATGGAGTAGTGTCATCACAGAATTGTCGCTATTGGGCAGCGAATAATCCTGACTGGGTAATAAACTGTAAAAGCCAGTATTCCCAAAAAATCAACGTCTGGTATGGGATATTGAACGAACGAATTATTGGTCCTTTCTTTTTTGAGGAAAACATCAATGCGCAGAGATTTCTAGAATTTTTAGACACAGAGTTTTGGGATGCTATTCACGAGCTGCCAATCAATGAACGATCAAATTTAATTGTCCAGTTAGGTGGGTGTTCAGTTTATTTTGCCAGAGCTGTGAGGCAATGGCTTAACGAACATTTTCCAAACCGATGGATAGGCCGTGGTAGTCCGTTTATAGAGTGGCCACCCAGATCTCCAGACCTCACAGTTTTGGACTTTTTTCTCTGGGGACTTCTCACAAAAGGTTTACAAAAACCGCTCAAGAGATAGAAATGAACTTTGTGCAAGAATTCGACAGGTATGTGCAGGTATTACCCCAGAGGAACTAAGGAACATAATCAGAAACATTCGTAAACGCTACGACAAATGTATCGAAATACGTGGTGGATTAGTAAAGGCTTCTATTTGAATTAATTGTTGCACTGAATCGTTTTCGTTACGTTCATTAAAATTTTTTCCTTCATTATTAGTTGAATTGTGTGAATGTAATTCCGTTATTTTCATTAAAAAAATTCACGCTATTTGTTTTTTTTTATTGTTGAAATCATAAAAAAATATTCTCATGGCTATATCTGTTGATATAGGGTGTTTTTTGTGACTGTTAGCTGTATTAGTTTTCGAATTTTTGAGTTGTCATAACTTTGTTATTAATGAATATTTTTTCAAGAAATTCTGGTCACACCTGTTCAGAGGCACTCTGAATCCAGTGGCGTAGTGATTTTTTCAATAAAAAAATCGCTAATAAAAGATCTCGATTTTCGACTAAGAAAAAATATCGTAGTACGCCCTGAAAATTGGAATAAACATTTCAAATTTTGTTCCAAGGTAGACCTTTTAGTACTTGACATTTCAAAAAAAAATTATTAAAATCTGTTTTCAACTTCAAATGTTAGGGGGGTGTTTCCATTAAAAATGGGTCACACTGTATATCCATATCTAGTTAGGTTTAGTTGCCTTGTTTTGTTGTTTTTGTATTTGTTGAATTTTGTGGGAGCGAACTTATTTATATTTGTTTGCGCTATCTGTTATAAATAAACAGTTTTTTACTTAACAACATGTACCATATAAACAAAGTAGGGTTATGTTTGATACGTTCCAGTGATTTATGTCGAGTCAGTAACCAAACCGTTCCAACCATGATTTATTTTGGAATCGTTATTAGAACGGTAAACACTTGGCGCCTGCGTAACAAATCACTAAGAACAATACCGATAACGATTCAGGAACGATTACAATTTGTGTGTTGGAACAAACCTAACCTTAGGAGAAAAAAGAAAAATTTAAAAATCAGTTTTTGATTAAATAAGTAAATAAGCCCAATTATACCAAGTGTTTAATAAGTAAACTAGATAGAGGCCTAAATTCCGCACAAATTTGTTTAAGTACTTTTTATTTTATTTTCTCAAATAAAGGGTGGGGGAGCGTGGGAAAGTGTTTGTGGATAAACTTTTGGTTTGGATCAACGGATTTTAACAGAATTATTGTCATTATAAAGAGTGTAGATGAATTAATTACATCTACTATAAAACAATTGCATTCAGTTTTAATTGTCATAGGTAGAGGGTACTTTCGAATGAAAAAAATTAAAACTTGTTCTTCTTAAAAATGTTTAATGGAAACACATAATTATTGTGCATTATATTGGAACTTGATTAAATTCGTAACAAAATGGCGCAAACCGCATGTTGATATACCTTATTTAAAAACCAGGAGGAGTGATTTGAATTTAAGTTGGCAATTCTGTAGACCTCTGATTGGTCAGATTCCGCCCAGTTTCACACAACACTTTTTAACATTGACATCTCCTGATAATTGACAGTTCTGTCATATAAATTATTGTTTTCATTTTCGTTTCCTTGTTATTTCATCATTTTTACTTAGTTTTCCACTTTATTACGCTAAAATAGTTCTTTTCAGAACTCCTGTGTTGAATTTATGCAACTATGGATCCCTCTACTCCAAGTACCAGTTATTCACGTAGTCCGCCAAAACCACGAAAACGGCTAAGCTTAGGCCATTTAGGAATGTCAGAAAAACAATACATAATAAATATATATAAACAAATATTGGATGAAATGCCGAATACCAAAATTGTTGATGTTATATCGAAAATTTCTCAAGCAGCCGGTAAGTGATCATTATAATTTTCCAATTAACAATAGTATTAAATTCTGAACATTTTTCCTACAGGAGTAGCAAAGTCAACAGTTTACAGAATATTGAAGGAATACCGTAGCAGTGGAACAATTAACAGCCCAAAAAATATTGGTGGAAGACCGGCACTTCTTAAAAATTGTGATGATGGGTATAAAAATTCAGTTCGAAGAATAGTCCATAATTTTTTTTTAATAACCAGTTACCTACAGTTGATAAAATTTTACAAGCTCTGAAGAAACGATCAGATTTGATACAATTGTCCTGGTCATCTTTATATACTTTCTTAAAACAAATTAACTTAAAGTAAGTGTGTAACTTTGAAAAGTCAAATGTACTGTCTATTATCATACAATATATTTTTAGATATTTGAAGAGAAATAAATGTATAGAATCTTTATTTAATATAGGAAGTCCTAATACATAGTAGTTTTTTTTTTTTTTTTCAAATATCACATATTGTAGTCAGTCTTGATAAAATTAGTAATAAAAGTAAGAAGTCTCAGTATTAAAGTTAAAAATAAATACATATTAAAAAAAAAAAAAAAAATACAAAATTACAAAGTTAATTTACGGATTGGAAATAAATTGTAGCAAATATTTTTTAAACTGAGGTAGAGAGGTACTCATTTTAATTTCAGTAGGCAAAGCATTAAATTCACGTAATCCACATATGAAAATAGATTTTGTTGCTATGGCTAGTCTTGCTTGTGGTATATAGAAATTTGTAACAGATCTAGTATTGTAGTTATGTATTTCATTATTATAGATGATAAAATCATTTAAGTACTCAGGAAGTTTTTTATTTTTAGCTTTGTAAACAAAAGTCATTGCTAAATAATAAAATCTTTGTCTGACTGAAATCCAACTTAAAGTTGTCAGCATACTATTTATCGGTGTGTATCTGTTACATCGAAGGATTATTCTCATTCCTCTATTTTGCAATTTTTGTAGTCTTTGTAAACAGTTATTATCCAATTTATAAAGTAATGATCCGCAGTAGTCAAAATGAGGTTGTATAATAGTCTTATACACTGTTAATCTAGAGAAGAGAGAGAGATTTGAAGCAATCCTTGAGAAGAAAAATAGCTTTTTTGTTATTTTTTTACATACATATTCGCAGTGAGGTTTCAATAATAAATTTTCATCTAAAATAAATCCCAGGTATTTAAATTCATTAACCCATTCTACGTACTCATTTTCAATTCTAATGTTGTATCTATTATAATTTATTTGATTTAATTTATATTTACTTCCCAAAATCATTGGTTTCGTTTTTTTAGTATTAAGTTTAAGTTTATTTTTATTCAAAAACTGGGTTAAGACTTTCAATATATTATTCATTTTATTTAAAATTTCCTCAAGGCTATACCCATAACATGCTAACAGTGTATCATCTGCAAATAGATTAATAAAATCACACTCAATATAATTAATGTCATTTAAATATATGATAAATAGAAGCGGTCCTAATATACTTCCTTGAGGTACTCCTAAGTTATTTTCTATCACTTCAGATGTTGATTTACCTAGCTTTACATATTGTAATCTATCAGTCATATACTGTTCAAACCAGGTCAGGACTCGTCCTGCAAAACCATAATATTTCAATTTATTAATCAAAATTTTACGATCTATTGCCTCAAAAGCTCGTTTGAAATCTAAAAAAACTGCTATTATATATTTACGTTCATCAAGTACTTGCTTCCATTTAGATATAGTTAATTGTAAAGATGTTTCACATGAATGGTCTTCCCTAAATCCTGACTGATTTCCCACAAACAAACCATTGTTATTAAAGTATTCTAATATTTGGTCACGAACTACGGTTTCTAATAATTTTTCAATTGTCGGAAGTGTATTTATAGGCCGCAGGTTGGATGCGTCTGTATCATTTGCAATTTTTTGGACTGGAACTATCTTGCTGGCTTTTAATCGATCAGGAAATGTTCCTGTTTCTAGTGATGTGTTTATAAAATTTAATACTGCAAAGCCAGTTGTATAAAAGGTCTCCTTCAAAAACTTAGCACTCAATATTTCGTCATAGCTTCCCTTATTTTTTAACGAAAAAACAGATTTTTTTAGTTGATCTATTGTAATTAATTTAAAATCAGTTAATGTTGATTGAATATCACTTAGAAAATTGGGCGACCAATCCTCAGTTCTGTAATATCAACATCAATATCTTTAAGTAGTTCTTTTACTGAGTCTTTATCTTCTCTTATTTTGTTTGCAACTATTTTTTTTTTTTTTTTTTTTTAAAAGTATACTGATAGAGCGTGACGATATCTGTCGATGGAGGTTGAGCTATTTAAGTTCTATAAAACAATATAGAGAAGAAAACAGGCCAATCTTTTACTTGGATGAAACTTGGACTAATGAAGGTCATACTAAGGGAAAGACATGGGTGGACCAGAGTGTAACCAGTAGTCGTCAGGCGTTTAATGAAGGTTTATCCACCGGCCTGAGAACTCCTACAGGAAAGGGGAGACGCCTTATAATTTTACATGCTGGTTCTGAAGAAGGTTTTGTAGAAAATGCACTATTAGTTTTAGAAGGCAAAAAAAATGGAAGATTACCATGACGAAATGAACGCAGAGGTATTTGAGAATTGGTTCATTTCATTTTTGACAAAGTTACCTGATAATGCTGTGATTGTAATGGATAATGCATCATATCATAGCCGAAAAGTTGAAAAGATTCCTTCTTCGTCATCAAGGAAAGCTGAAATGCAGGAATGGTTGAAAAATTGAATAGATGAGGCTTTTACTTGATGAAGATTCATACTTAACTATGAAATAAAACAATAAAAATTTTTTGTTTAAACCTTCATTACAATTGAACTATGTTCAAATACAACTTGTGACGCGTTTCGCTACACAGTAGCTTTCTCAAACGAATGGAGGTATCATGAAAAGTTTTTTAATTTATATACAGTGCATTGATAAGGAATTTTAGGGATAAAAGTATTATAATCTATTTACTTGGAAATAAAAAGCAAAAAATATGGGATTAACTAAAGTATTAAACAGGTTTACCTGGAAATTCATTCACAACAATCGCACAGGAAGTTTCTAAGTAAAAAGGTTTAATAAGAGAGAATTGTTGATATCTATTTGGTCGTTAAGAAGGTTATCTGAATATTTGTTTTTTTTTTATTTCAACAAAAAAGTCGCATCAACCATAGTAGGTTATTAGCGACGGTACAGTAGGTAATTACACTGAATTAAATGCATTAATTAATTTCAAAAATATTATTAGTTTATGATAATTATTATCCTGAAATAAGGCTTCAAATGTGTTGGGTAGTTCACAGTTTTTTCTTTGAGTATGGTATTTAGGACATTCTACGAGGATATGTTTCACTGTTATATTTACATTACATAGATCACATATTGGGTTTTCTTCACGTTTTATTAGGTAACTATGAGTTAGTCTAGTATGCCCCAACCGTA
The DNA here is from genome assembly GCA_949126875.1 of Lochmaea capreae. Classification (NCBI taxonomy): domain Eukaryota; kingdom Metazoa; phylum Arthropoda; class Insecta; order Coleoptera; family Chrysomelidae; genus Lochmaea; species Lochmaea capreae. The sequence continues at coordinate 7,270,194 of OX421404.1, read as the reverse complement.
GCCGTGAAATAATCACTTGGTGTTGTCTGTTATTTGAAAATGGGAGCCACTTTTTATACAGGGTGTTTCAAAAAAAGGTAACACCGTCTCTAGGATAGGTAAAAAACTGAAAAATAATTGGGGTTTGCTGTGTAAAATTTTTTTCTAACGCCATCCGTTTTCAAGATAAAGGGCGTTGAAGAAAATAAAAAATTACACATTTCTTACGATTTTGACGAAACTACTGGCACCATTGTAATGAAATTTTATACGAATATGTTTTGGAAGCTGATATATCCCATGAATTTGTTTTTATAACTAACTCTCATAGAGGGCGCTAGTTACACGATTCATACAACGTATTATTCAACATAACTTTTTTAAGGGTAGAATTATTAGTCAAAAACTCCAAGTGAACATAAACATCGTTTAATTTTACACCAAAAAGGTACTCTTAGTAATTTCGATACTATGTACCGTTTTCGGAATATTTTGATTTGAAAATTATGAAGTAATAACCGCTCCTCGTATAAGTTAATGATACATTTATTAATTAAAAAAACTTACAATAAGAAAATTAAAATAAAGACAAAGAACATAACATAAAATTCAATTAGAGTAAATGTTCAAAATGTCCTCCGTTCTCACGAATACACAAGTCTATCCTTTTTTCTAAAGAATCCATTAATCTTCTTAACGGTTGGGGATCAGCTATGAGGTCATTAAAGTGACGTTTAATTCTGTCTATTAATTCTTGACGAGAATTTACCTCTGTAGCATAGACTTTTTCCTTAATATACGACCAGACTGTGTAGTCCAAAGGATTAAAATCGCATGACCGAGGAGGCCAATGAATCGGAGCTTCTGCACCTCTACCAATCCATCGATTCCGAAAATTGTTACTCAACCAATTACGACACCTTCTATCAAAGTGCGGTGGAGCTCCATCATGCATAAAAAATAATGATGTTCGCTCATTTATCGATAAATCTTCTAATATCTCAAATAAGTGATTATTTAAAAAATCAAGGTACATATCACCACTTAAATTTCCAGGTAGAATATGATAACCTATTAATCTGTTACCTAAAGTTGCTGCCCAAACATTAACTTTAAATGAGTGTTGGTAATGTGATACCCTTTTGGCTTGTGGATTCTCATCACACCAGTAGTGTGCGTTATGGGAGTTAAACATACCTTGTCGCGTAAAGGTGGCCTCGTCCGTAAAAAGAATACATTTAAAAAAATTTGGATTGAGGGCTGTCCTTTCTCGCAATGTTTCACAAAAATCGACTCTAACCGGTAGATCGTCCGGCAAGAGTTCTTGAACTTGTCTGTAATGGTAAGGATGTAGCTGCTGCTCTTTAAGTATCCGCCAAGTAGTTGAAGAAGATGTATTTGTTTGTCTTGCCATATTCCTTACACTTAATGTTGGATTTTGATCAACTAAATTTAAAATAATATTTTCTTTATTAATTGTTCTTGTTGTTCTTGGTCTACCTGAATTTATTTTCTTTGGTCTTACATTCCCAGTTTCTCGACAACGTCGTTCAACTGCTCTAAATGTTTTTTTACTTGGTAAGTTTCTTCTAGGAAACTTTTCTGCATAACGCGTAAAAGCTGCACTAGAGTTTCCTAAACACTCGCCTAAAGTTAATAACATGTCGGTGTATTCAACATTTGAGTACATTTTGTTTAACAATATCTAATTTTACAAATAACAAGGTTTCAAAACTCTATTTATTGTTGACTTATTGTCATAACAATCAATAAATGTCAATTTTACATGGCAAACTTAGAGAAAAGCGAACTTTATCATTAGTTTATACGAGGAGCGGTTATTACTTCATAATTTTCAAATCAAAATATTCCGAAAACGGTACATAATATCGAGTTTTACCAAGAGTACCTTTTTGGTGTAAAATTAAACGATGTTTATGCTCACTTGGAGTTTTGACTAATAATTCTACCCTTAAAAAAGTTATGTTGAATAATACGTTGTATGAATCGTGTAACTAGCGCCCTCTATGAGAGTTAGTTATAAAAACAAATTCATGGGATATATCAGCTTCCAAAACATATTCGTATAAAATTTCATTACAATGGTGCCAGTAGTTTCGGCAAAATCGTAAGAAATGTGTAATTTTTTATTTTCTTCAACGCCCTTTATCTTGAAAACGGATGGCGTTAGAAAAAAATTTTACTAAGCAAACCCCAATTATTTTTCAGTTTTTTACCTATCCTAGAGACGGTGTTACCTTTTTTTGAAACACCCTGTATAGAGGTTTAATTTCACGAAGTTTTGATTCACTTTCAGTCCACTGAGATTGCCACAAAGCGATGGTTTTATTATTTAAAACGCATTTTAGATCCGAACTAACCACTTTTGAAATCGATACGGCACTTTCGTCTGTAATGGCACTACGAGCACATCTGTCTGCTTCTTCGTTTCCACTAATACCAATATGGGATGGGATCCATATAAAGACGATATCGTTTTCTCGTTCTCTGGCATTGTAGAGTTCTTTCTTAATATGTTGAACCAAAGGGTGTTTGGAATAGATCGTTTGTATAGAGTGTAGGAAACTAAGGGAGTCTGTAAGGACAAGGAAACGGTTTTGGTGGCGGCTTTCGTTAATATGTGTTAAAGCTTGATATATAGCTAATAGTTCTGCTGAGAGGATGCTTGTGTAGGATGGAAGTTTAAACAGGAATTTCTGCGAATCAGTTACTACGGCTGCTCCTACACCTATGGTCGTTTTTGAGGCATCTGTATATATATTTTGGTAATTTGGATACTTTTCCAAAATCCCGATTAACTTGGCTTTTATAAAAGTTGGGTTTGTATTCCGTTTATCATAGATAGTTAGGCTTTTATCGCAATTTGGTATCTTTACTATCCATGGTTCTATGTTATAGGAGGCAATCGGGTAAACTGTTGGTAGACAGAAGTCAATATCTTGAAAGTATCTTCTAATTCTGTCATAAAACGGTTTTGGTGTCCTCGATTTTCCAGTAAGAAATCCTTCTAATTTATTTGAATGTGTATACTGGAATGTTGGGTTTGACTTATTGGCAAGAATAGTAACTGCATAATTACTGCTAAGAAATTTCCGCCTTATGCTTAAGGCTGGCTCTCCTAATTCCCATTGAAGGCTTTTCACTGGTGTAGTTCTAAAAGCTCCAAGTATAATCCTGAAAGCGGAATTTTGGATTCTTTCGAGGTGGTCAGTGTCGGTTTTGCTTGCTGAGTCGTATGCTATAGAACCATAGTCCAATACGGATCTAATCAGAGATTTATATAGTAACAATAAAGTTGGTCCGTCAGCACCCCATTTCTGGTTAGCTACCACCTTTAGGATATTTAATCTCTTTTGGCATTCTAAGGCTAGATTATTGATGTGTATTTTCCAATTTAATTTACTGTCTAAGTGCATACCTAAAAATTTTACAGAACCTAGGATCTTTAGATTTTCACCTTGTAGTATCAGATCGGGTTGAAATAGTTCATTTTTTTTACTAAATAACATGCAGTGAGTTTTGGATGCTGAAAAACGAACTTCTGTTTGCGAACACCAGATCTCCAAGTTTGAAAGGAAGTGCTGGAGAAAATTATTCATTGTGGTCACATTTGTACCTTTTAAGAAAACAACTAGATCATCAGCGTATATTCTTGCTTTAAGGGGTGCTTTTATATTCTCCAAAATACTATTTTAAGGCTACAATAAATAATGTTGGACTTATAACTGAACCTTGCGGTATCCCATTTTCTTGTAGTTTATTTTCAGACATCTGTGTATTTATTCTGGCAGCAAAAGTTCTTTTTTGGAGGAAGTTCTTTATAAAAGCTAAACAGTGGCCTTGTATGTTCCATTCACTCAACGTTCTCAATATATGATATCGCCAAACCGTGTCGAATGCCCGGTTAATATCGAAAAATATGGCCATGCACTTCTGGTTCAATGCGAAACCCTCATGAATGAAGCTTTCTAATTCAACAATGTTATCTAAGGTTGATCTATGTTTTCTGAAGCCACTTTGTTCCGGGATTAAAATGTTTCTGCTTTCGAGTATCCATAAAAGTCGTTTGTTAATTATTTTCTCGAGTAGTTTGCACATTGAACAAGTTAGTGAGACAGGTCTATAAGATTCAGCTAGTGTTTTAGGTTTTCTAGGCTTTAGTATTGGTATAACAATAGCTTCACCCCATTTTTCTGGAAAGACATGTTTAGTCCAGATTGTATTGTACAGGTGTAGCAAGTAATCTTTGGTATTTTGGGGCAAGTGCTTCAAGAATACTACAGGAATGTCATCTGGCCCTCCGCATGTATCTTTTAAGTCTTCTAGTGCTTCATTTAATTCGGCTTCAGTTATATTATTATTTAATGGATCGTGTCTGTCAAGAATTCCAATAACATTTGCTTCCTGTGATATTTTCTTGGTAATAAAGGCGTTATCGTAATTATTGTTCTTGGAGTGACTAGCATATGTATCGGAAAGAATATTTGCAATATGTTGATCATCTGTAACCGTTATTCCGTTGAGATCTAGAGATGTTATTTTTTGGATGGAAGTTTTACAGAAATCTTCTTGATTTTTTTCCATACATCAGATATTGGAGTGGATCTATTGATTGAAGATACAAATTCTCTCCATGATTCCTTTTTTGCGGTTTTTATTATGTGTCTAGAAATTGCTCTTAGTCGCTTAAATTCAACATGGTTTTCTGTGGTTTTGTGTCTCTTGTAAACGTTGAAAGCATGCTTACTATTTTTAATGGCGTTTTCACATGTATTACTCCACCACGGAACTGGAATTTTATCTGTAACTAGCTTTGTCCTACCAATATTAGATTCTGCGGCAGAGATAATAATATTTTCAAGATTTCTTAAATCCTTATCGATATTCTCGGTGATAGTGAGGTTTTCTATTTTCTTTTGAATGTTTTCAGAAAAGGCATCCCAGTTTGCATTCTTCAATCTCCAAATGTGAGATGGTGAGGTAATTTTAGTTTTTAAGTTAGTGCCGTATAATAATCGGGTAATGATCACTATCATATAAATAAGAATCTACTTCCCAGGATACCGATAACGAGATCGTAGGATCGCAAAAGGATAGATCAATTGCGGATGATTCTCCTGTTGCAGAATTGAAGCGAGTTTTAGTACCATCATTCAATATGTTAAAATTAAAATGGTCAATAACATCTGCAATTATTCGGCCTCGATTATCATTAGATTCGGAGCCCCAAAATATATGGTGACCGTTAAAATCACCTAAAATTAATCTCGGTGTTGGTATTTGATTAATAACATCACAAATGTCTTGCATGTCCAATGGACCTGTTGGTAGGTACATATTACATATGTGTATTGGGTGTGAGCTCTTAATTTTTGTGGCAATGACTTCCATGTTGGAGTTAATCGGAATAATTTCTGCTTCTAATGAGTTCGATACATAGATCGCAACCCCGCCACTTGCATGTTGATGATTTGTTCTGTTTTTGAAGAAACACTGATATTTTTTTAGTGAATGATAATGGTCTAGTTTGAAATGTGTCTCTTGAAGGCATAAAATGTCAGGAAGATATTCAGATAAAATTTTTTGTAGCATAGGTAGACGCTCGTAGTAGCCATTCAGGTTCCACTGAATAATTGATTTAAATAGCATATTGGATTGAAAATAAATAATAATAAACAAATAAAAGTAGAGTTCTATTCTTGACAGGATGAGTCACTTTCTGTACACATCGATTCATAATTGATTTCGTCTCCTAGGTGTCTGCATATTTTTTGTTTAAGTTTAGTGATACGGGTTTTAATTCGCCGTTCTGTAAGCAAAGGGTATATTTTGTTTAACATGATCACTAGAGATCCATAGTCTGCCGTGTAGTCCTTAACTATTTCCATAGCATTATGAGAGCCAAGAGTGTTTTCAAACAGGTCTACTAGTTGTTCGTAGTTTAAGGGAAGTCCTTCAGCATTGTCTGTAATATATGCTTTGGCTGGTTCAAGTAAAATGTTTACAGGAATTGCTGGTACCACTGTTGAGGTTGTCTTAACTTTTTTCATTGTTTTTTTAACAGGATTAGGTTTTTGGAAAATTGATTCTGAGCTTATATCTTCTATAGTCGGACTTTCAGATGCAGGTCTTTTTGGGGTATTAGTTGCTAATGGGATTGGTGTGTTGGGAGTGCTGTTCACTCCAATAGTAGTGGGTTTTATTATATCGATAGTAGGAGTAGATCTGTTTGTTGTGTTGTTATCAGTTGAGAATGTAGTGGGTGTAGGGGTTGTGTCAGTCTGTTGTTGGATAGAAACTGGACAGTGTGCTGCGAGATGTCCTGTCTGGCGACATTTGAAACAAGCCATTCCGTCTTGTGCTATAAAAACTCTGTATGATGTATTATCATGATTAATCAATATAGAATCAGGAATTTGGATATTGTGGGGCGTAACGAAGATTTGTCTTCTAAAACTAAGAATGTGACTAAATTCCGGGAGAACTGTGCTAATTATTAGTACTGACATAGGTGAAATGCAATTTAGTCCTATATTTTGTAATTCACTTATTAAAAGTTCATTCGGTATGCTAGGACATACATTCGATAGTATAAGTCTTTCCGCTGGTGTAACAAGTTTTCTGGCTTCAAGTATTTCACCATTAACCGTTATTTCTCCAAAATCATCAAGGAATTTATTGACTATAATTTTGTCGGCTAAATATACACAGATTCTGTTATTAGTTATTTTCGAGATGTGTGTGATATGTTTTGGTTGTATAACAGATCCCAAAGGAATTAAATAGTCTTGAATGGGAATTCCTTCTAATGCGTTAAAAATAATAGCCTGTTCTTTATTTGGATATCTTGTTTGTTTCGCAACGTTAGAATAGGTTTGTGTTTGGCTAGAGGGGATTTGAGAAGAGGAATATGGTGCTGTGTTATTGATCATTGTGCTGTTGGTGAAAGTATTTTGAAGCGGGTTAGAATTTGTTTGTGGTTGATCTGTTGCAGAGCTCCTGTAGTCAGAAGTGGTCTGCGTGGAATTTAAAAGAGGCATATCAGTTTATGTTGAATATATTTTACCAGGTCGCATTGGGCAGGTTTGACCCTGTCCATTCCAGTACCTAGGTACGGAAAATACCTTGACTTGACCTTTATTTCGTATTTGAACTTTATACCATGGGTGAATTTCTTATTTTCTTCGAGAAACGTTTTAAATTTTGGTTACTTACAGGTGAGCAATAGAAAGTAACTATTTAGAAGCACTATGATGATAAAGCGAATTTAAACTGCACTGTGTTTTCACTAGAAAATTAACAAAATATAAGAGCGAGGTTGAGACAACTTGTTTCAGTATTTGCCAGAACCGGACTCCATATTTGTTTTTATTTATCTCAAGAGCTTCTAAAAGATTTAATTTCAAGGATTGCATGTAGAAACTAAATTAAATTGATATTAAAACTTTCAATTTTAATATAATGTAGATTTTAACAAATCAAATTGTTTCATTTCATCATTTAGATAAATGTGATGTATAAAATCTGATTCATAGGCTTAGATGTATCCAACCAAACATAGTAGTAGAAACGTACCTAAGTGTCTGAGTGAGTTGGTATTTATAAAATTACCATAAAAATGGCAAATTCACTGAGTTATAAAGAAAAAATAGAGAGTGTGGTTATTGAAAATAATAAAAAAAATTTCCATATGGGTTACTGCTTAAGTAGAGACATTGTATATTTCTACTACTATGTTTGGTAGGACACATCTAAACCAATGAATAAGATTTTATACATAACATTTATCATATGTATTTGTATTGTGTACAACTTTGGAATATACTGTTATGGTTTTTTGAATGCCCCACGTTGGTGATAATTGTTATGGTTTGGTTTTTTTTATTTATTTTATATTTAATTTATTATTTATTTTATTTTATATAACCATAATCATTAACAAATTTATACTTACCTTCAATTCTTTTAATTGGGCACCATCAGTGATTACTGAAATTTTATATGTTTGAGTATGAGACTCTTATTTTTATTTGATATTAACACCCATTTGCACCGACTTTTTATTAACTATTATTTAACAAATGAACCTTTAATTTTAATTGCCACTTAAGTTTCAAATGATTTGCACCGAAACATTTTATCAAAACTTTAACTAAAGGTTCTTTATCTTCGTTATATTATGGCAACGTCGCAAGAATCCAGTGGGTTTTGTGTTAGTTCTGTTGGAACACTGCTTTTTTGTTGTTTTTAACCTTAAAACCATATACATAGAAATTTAAAACACATGCTTTAAAATACCTTTAATTTTAATAATTTTTGCCAGAGACAGAGCAGATTCGTTTTAGTTACATTTTGCACATCAATAAAACTTTCAGAATGTTTAGTTTTCCTTATTATATGTCAATGGTCGTGGTGATCTTATAAAAGATCGATTTTTCTAACATGCCCGCAGAAGCAAAAAGAATTAGGGGGCTGAATTTCAGCCCCAGGGAAGTAAGTCATCTTTTTACTATAGCCCTCCAATATAAACATATTATATTGGCTATTGTTACTTGATTTATTTAGGATGTAGTTTGTTGAGTTATGTAAGAATTTTTGTTTTATTTCAAAGAGCTTTGCAATAAATTAGATTTGAAATTGACTCATTCATTAAACATTTTTTAATCCAGTTTTCTCTACTTTTATTTTTTACCTCCGTTTTCATTTTAATTAAATTAATAAGTTACATCTTAATTCCTAAAGTGTGAAAAAGAGTTACAGAGGGGTACACATATATAAAAGACACTGCATGTATATACAATTTTGTATTGAAATTAATATGAAAGATAAAATATTTACAGTAAAGCAAATCATCTGGGTACTCCAATTGATTCTCAATTTGAGTTAAAAGTGTCATAACAGTAGGTTTTGTCCATTTGGTACATCTCTTCATAACGATTGGAACTAAGAAAAATGCGCCTTGGGTAGCCCATATCAAGGACTTCCAAATCATCTTCTAGAAAATCCTCAACCAGGCCCTCTTCAAAATTTTCCATTTTCACAAATTTCCAGGCTCTTATATTAATCAAAAATTTTTTTTATATCTATTTAAGGTTAAAGAACAATTAAATATGTTTAAGGGAAGAAACTTGGTCAGTTAGCTAACACTGCTTTAATGGACGTTTTAAGAGTCTCTTAAAGTTGGCGCAAAACACAAAAGTTGTTAACGGTACTTTAAAGGACACTTAGCCTAAGGGTCCTTTGAAAAGAAGTCGGTGCAAACGGTCGTAGAACTCTTTATTTTATTTTTTTAATTCTCAGGGTATATTTTTATTGTTAGTTCAAAATTGCAAAATTTGAAAACCGGCTCTGTCTTTTGTTCTTCTGGTTGAAAGTTGGCATTCTACTACTTACTGTAATGGTGTCATAGAAGTAAAACAAACAGCCACATCTAAACCCTGACAAACTTGCATTTTATTCGACAACTGCTTGTAATTTCTTTTATAATAAATATTCAAAAACAAAATTGAATACTCAACTTATTTACAATATCAAATTTCTTATCTAAAATTCATTCATTCATACATACAGTCGCACTGATATAAAATTTGTACTCACAGAACTAATTCAATTACGTGGCTAGGAAATTTTTATATATGATATTCTATTCTATAAAAAAAAAGAAGAAGTTTTATACTTTGTTTCTTTGAAATGGAAAATACATGGAATGAATTTATTTCTCAAATGTTCTGTAAGTACCTTTTTTTTATTTATATCTAAAATTTTAATTTAATAAACAACAATTTTTAAACTATATCATTTACAAACTTAAATTGATATGGAAAAATGGACAGTACCTGAATGTCTATTAGTTATAATTTCTTTCCTCAACTTTCAAGATTTCAATGGTGTGGAAACATTGAAAATAAGGCCTGCAGAAATTACAGACAGTCCTACGAGGATTGACTCAGCTCCTCTCTTCGTCAATTGGATATTTTCATGGCTCGTTCACTGTGGATTGTTTTTACTCTGTTTCAATTTCTTCTATAGTGGCATTTGGAATTGTATCAGCAAAACTATGTTTGTGATATTAGTTCGGTGAATTCTATGTGATATTGGCTTACCCGCACTTTGTAAGTATTCTTATAATTTTATATTTCACTTTTCATTTATTTATATCACTGAATTTTGTTATTAGAGTGATTTTAATACATTATTATAACCTTTTGAATATGTATCTTGTTTTTATCCGGATTTTTCCTTTATTTTAATTTGAATTAAAATTTTTCAATCTTTCTCCTTTTGAGAATCTTTTACCAGTTGTTGATTTTTTCATTTGTTTTCTCAACAAATTTTCTTTTATTTCATTTTCAATCAATCAGATTTATTTTAGAAGTTTGTTACTTATTTATTTATTTATTTATTTTATTTTCAATACAATATCCAACGGGACACGCCCAATTCCAGGATAAGGTGAACAAACACAAATATGTTCTACATAACAAAATACTACATAAAAAAAAAGTGTGTGTTCAGCATGCCTATTTCAGCTTTGAAATGAATATACAAAATTACAAACTAACTAACCCCACTATAAGAATTAGATTTAAGTAGTTAAAAATGCACATTTAATTGTGGACAATTGACAGTTTAAAATATCTATTTTTGTTTCGATATTTGAATAATTATAAATCATCTTGTATAGAGGAGACGACTTATATACGTTTGTCCTGTAATTGTTCTGATAAAATAATTGGTTTTGACGAGAGTTGACCCTAGGAACACGAAGATATAATAAATTATTAATATAAATGCAGTCCACCTTATAATTAATAATTTTAAACAAAAATATTACAGATTGCATTACTCGTCTTTTAATTAGGCTCTGTGCGTGAAAACGGTCATAAAAGTATTCCTGATCGATACCTCTTGCAGGATAAACACCATCTATCATGAAGCAAGCTGATTTGAAAAAACGTCGTTGAATACGTTCCAGTAACGTTATGTGAATATTATATATAGGACTCCAAATTACATTTCCATATTCAAGCTTGGATCTTACAAATGTCGAAAATAACAAGAACATAGTAGAAAAACTTTTAAACAATTTCATGTTTCTAATTACAAAAAACCAAGCATTTTGTATGAGGCTGCAGAGAGTTTTTCAAAATGTGCGACAAAAGTTAGTTTGGAGTCAAAGTAAACACCAAGATCCTTTATTAAATTGGGGCGAGCTAATACGGTATTGTGCAGTTGATAATCAAATCTTATTGAGGTGTCTGTTCTATGGAAAGACATGATGTTGCATTTACTGGCATTTAAGGGTAGTTCGTTTTCTATGCACCATTTGTCTAATAGGTCTATATTGTTTTGAAGTATAATACAATCTTGTAAACTGTCAATGACAGAAATAAATTTGAAATCGTCTGCAAATATTAGACCCGTTGCTTCAATTTCATCGATAATATCATTAATAAAAAGTATAAAAAGGAGTGGTCCCAAGACAGAGCCCTGAGGAACACCAGATGTTTGAATGAATACTACAGACTTATGACCAAGGCATTGGACAAACTGGGGGCGGTTGGAAAGGTACGACTTAATTAGATTTATTAATGAGAGGTGCAGACCAATACTGTCTAGTTTGCGAAGTAAAAGTTTGTGATTAATCCTATCAAAAGCTTTAGAAAAGTCAGTGTAGACGACGTCTATCTGTTTTCTTCTATCTAAAGCATCAGAGATCATTTGTGTCTTACAAAACAAGTTGGTTATTGTGGACCGTCCTACAACAAAACCGTGTTGATTTGGTATAATAATATTACGTAACTGAAAGGCTAGACGATTGTGGATAACTGTTTCAAATACTTTAGAAAAATTATTTAAAATAGTTATAGGACGGTAGTTGGAAATATCACTTTTATTCCCTTTTTTAAGTATAGGACAGATATATGATGATTTCCAGCAGTCTGGAAAATGACTGGTTTTCAAAATTATGTTAAAAATGACCGTTAATGGTTTAGATAAAACTTGAGCACAATCTCTAATTATAAAGGCGGGAATATTATCAGTACCAGCTATTGGCTTGGGCTTCAGTTTTTTTAATGCAACAAGTACCTCTTCCTCAGTGTTACTAAACTAATTTTTCAATTTTTAGAAAATATTGTGACTTTATTCAAATGAAATTATGTCATAGTCTCTATATGGTATTTGTTTCACTTCTATGTAGTTAATTTTAAAATTGCATTGGTCAAAATTTTGTATTTGTAGTTTTTATAACCTTTAGTTTTAAGTTGGTACTCAACACAATTTTTGTGAAGTTGGTGATCCTGTTTTTATCTGTCAGTTTATAGCTTAAATTCTTCGATTATACAGGGTTTATCAAAAATGATTATTAAAATTAAAATATAGTGTTTGTCAAAATTTTTATGAATTGTTATTTTTATTTTGATATTTTCATACCATAACAACATTCCCAAAATTTGTTTTCTAGATTTATTTTATTTATAAAAGAAATAAGAAAACCAAATTTTAATTCTTCTTTATAATTTGTTTTCTGTTATAGCATTTCATTCCAATAATTATTTATCTATGATTAATTTCAATAAAAAAATGTATCAAGTAATAATAAATATTCATAAATTTGTTAGTCATGTTCTTTAGTTTATGTACAAAATCTATATCATTGACTAACATGAAATATTCCTCTTATTCTTTCACTAATCGGATCTTTTAAAATGTAACTATTGATTCCTTTCTCATTACTAATAACATAAGTGCCTTCAAATGGCAATTGCAGTTTTGCACATTTGTTGTCTCTTCTATTTGGTACCATTAATGCTTTTAAAATTACTAGATCTCCTTTCTTAAATGTAACCTTTCTTTTTATTTCTTTTGATTTTCTTTTTACAAATTTTTCTCCAGCTCTTTTTAGTTTTAAATTCACCCTTTCCATTAACTCATCATATTTTTCTATATTTTTAGGTATCCATGGTCTATTTGGCAAAATCTGTTTCATTAAAACAATGGGAGAAATTTCAGTTACCGTATTTGGTATTCCATTTAAATAATCTTCAATGATTGGATGCTGTTGTTCCCATCGTTCATGATGATTATTTGTTAAAATTCGAAGATATTTTATGACTTCTCGTATGTATCTTTCGTATGGATTTGAACAAGGATGCCTTACACTGGTATATATGGGATTGATATTAGATTTCCTCAACCAAGTTCGGATTCTTTTATTATTAAGGTAAGTCGCATTATCCATTATACAGTTCTCTGGTATACCAATCTCTAGGAAATAATTTGTTAAACTTTGTTGCACTACCTTTGTGTTTGTTCTTTTTGTTGGATATAATTTTATATATTTTGTAAAATTATCTAAAACTATTAAAATATGTACATTACTATTGATTTCACTCGGAATTAAATTTGACATGAAATCAATTGCTAATATTTATAAAGGTTTTGTTACTTTTATAGACTTAGGCATGTTTTGATTCTGTGTATGTTCTTTTCCTTTGTTATTTGGCAAATTTTACAACTTCTTATTATATTTTTTATAATGGATAAATCTTCTTTTGATTATATAATTTTCCCGAAAAGTTAACCAAGTTTTCCTGCTTCCGATATTTACATACCTTTCATGTAATTCCCTTAAAATTTCTTCTGCCAATTCTCTTGTAATTAAATATAACTCTGTGACGTTCACGATTTCGTAAAATAAGTGATTTTCATATAATGCCCTTAATTTTTCCTTTTTTGTCAATTTTGTCTGGTCTTCTAAAATTCTTTTTGTCGAAAATAATTCTTCTACTTCTTTCAAAATGTTTAATCCAATTTTAATTTGTCTTCCAGTATCTCTTGATTTTTCTTCCATTCTGGTAATGGCATCTGGTACCACATTTAACTTTCCAGGAATATATTTAATTGTGAAATCATATTTCTGTAGTAACAATGCCCAACGATGGATTCTATTATTACCATATTTATTAGTCAAAATAGACGTCATAGCTTGATTATCACTTTCTATGGTAAAATGATTTCCAAGTAAATAAAATCGTAATTTCTTTATGGCAAAAATGATGCTGGCAATAAGTTCTAGTTCACTCACACTGTAGTTCCTTTCACTTTTCTTTGTTGTTCTAGAAACAAAACAAATAGGAACTTCTCCTTCTTCCTGTTCTTGTATCAATACTCCAGCCAATCTATTAATAGAATAGTTCTTAATACAAATGGAATATCATACCTTGGATGACAAATCTTCAAGTTTTCTGCAAATTGTTCCTTAATTTCTTGAAAAGCATTTTCTCTTTGTTCCGTCCATTGCCATTTTGCATTTTTCTTTAGCAGCTCTATTAATGGTATTTCTTTATTACTTAAATCAGGAATCATTCTTTTATAATAATTTAGTATTCCTAAGAATCCTCTTAAAGTCTTTAAATTTTTAGGTCTGACATATAATTTTTATTCTTTGAGGATCTAATTGTATAACATTTTGGTTTATTTTGTATCCCAAATATATTATCTCGTTTTTGTAAAATTCACATTTTTCTTTATTTAATTTCAGGCCTGCAGAATCAAGATCTTTCAAAATTGTTTCAAGATGAAAATGATGTTCTTCTGCATTCTTGGAAAAAATCAAAATATCATCCACATAATGAAGAACAAATGATTCGTGCTTATATAATATTTTATTTAGTGCCCTTACTAACGAACTACATGCACTTTGTACACCAAATGGCACAGCACAAAATCTTTAGATTTCTCCGTCTATGGAAAAAGCTGTAAAATCCCGACTATCCTCATGCAAAGGAATTAGCCAAAAACTATGTTTTAAGTCTAATCTTGAAAATATAGATGTTTTTGTAATACGTCCCAAAATAGATTCAACTGACATAGGTGCTTCATATTGAGGTTTTGAAAATTTATTTATATTTCTTGCATCTAAGCAAAGTCTCAATTCTCCATTCTTCTTTACTACCACAACAATAGGATTAATGTATTGTGAGTTGCTTCTTTCTATTATTTTATTTTCCCATAGTTCTTCTATGCATTTTCTCAATTGATCTTTATATTTATATGGAATAGGATAATTTTGAGCTTTGAAATTCTTAATATCTTCATTCACTTCTATTTTATGTACATAATCTTTCGCAATTCTATTTTCCTTTGAAAATAAATGATCATATTTATTCATTAACATTTTTATTTCTTCTTTTCTGTCCTCCGGACAATCCATTACAACTTCATATTCCCCTTCTTCTCCATCATCATAATTTTTATTCATTTCTTCCTTGTACATACTACCAATTATTTTACCTTCTTCTTTCAAAGCTATTATTTCAAAGTTAATCCATGTTCCATCCAATTTTAATTTTCTTTCTTCAATATCTATTATGGCTTTATGTTTTTCTAGCTCATCACATCCTATTATTACTTCAGTTTCAATATTTGGAGCAATTAATACTTGTAAACTAAATTCTTTTCCCTTAATATTAGCTTTTATATTCATCAATCTATTAATTTCACATATTTTCTTTGAGTTAGCACCTATTAAATTTATTTTTGGGATTTTAATAATATTGTTTGGAGGAATATTTAATTTATCGACATAATTTCGATTAATTATCGATGCTTCTGATCCAGTATCGATAAGTATTTTAGCTTCCAAATTGTTAATTAACCCATTTATAATAATTAAACTATTGGAGTCCGGTCCTGATACCTATTCCGTACTGGTGTTTTGATATCAGCTCCTGTTGTTTTAATAATTTAGTGGTGAACATTTATTCAAATTTGTATTAAGTTTGTGTAAGTGTACGAACAACGTTATCAACTCTAAGGAAAACCAGTGAGTTATGTTTTTCTTCCCCATAACCTGATGGTATATTTAAATTAACACAGAAACTCTAACAGATAGGATAGTTTTCAATTATCTTATCGCTTGGGCAGCCGGTTCTTATCACCGGACTGTTCAATAGTGAACAGGACCGCATTTAAACAAATGTCCATTAACATACCTTCAACAATCATGAACGTAGAAACGACTGAGTCTTCTGACTACAGAAGTACTCATACGATAACTCACCCCATCTCTCAACCTACCTACTCACTAGCAGCATCTAAGAAAATGTATCCATCAAAAGCACTGGCCCTCATATTTCCATCTTTAGACGGAGTTAAATTAGAAGAATATGTATATGCACTAGGACCTAAAGTTCAACCAAAAAATATAACGTTTGCATCAAGAATTTCAAACAACCGAATTTGCATTTACTTATCAAGTAAATCTGTCTTAGAAGAATATTTAAGAAAAGATGGTAAAATATCTATAAATAACGAAATTATTCCAGCAAGAAGATTGATTACCCCATCAAGTCGTATTTTACTATCAAATGTTTATCCCTCCATTCCCGATGAGACCTTAGAGGCAGAATTAAAAAATATGGGCTTCAATTTGCTATCACCTGTAAGTCCCGTAAGAGCGGGTTTTTCTAAAACGGAATATGGTCATATCGGTAGTTTTCGACGTCAAGTGTACTCGACTCCCCTACAAGATGATGCAAATATCCCAGATTCATTCCTAGTCACCCATGAAAACACATCCCACCGTATCTTCATGTCCATCGACGGAATGTCTTGCTTTAAATGTAAACAACCTGGTCACATTGCATCTCAATGCACAGTCATCTCTACTACTCCAATCGAACCTCATGCCCCAACTACTGTTACTCAAAGCACTACTTCATCAACATTGCTACCACAACCTGAAACATTACCAAATTCTCAGCAAATTAGTACTGTATCACTGCCAACATCCTCCACTAACCCAATTCAACAAATATCTGAACCACTCATTTCGAATCAAGTTAAAAGGAAATCTTCAGATCGACACTCACCAGAAATTGACAATGATACAGAACCTCGATTTGTAAAACCCTTTTCCCAGCCCCCAAAAAAAACAAAAGGAAAAAAACCCACACAAGAACTACTTAAGCACACTAAGTCTTTTATCGACGATCACGACTCTCGTTTTCCTCTTAACTTCGACCAACTCATTGATTTATTTGATAACTGCTATGGTTCACCCAATCCCGAATTGATTGCCCAAAATTATACCGATGACTTGCCAGCCCTGTGTAAAATGCTTGAAGAAATATATCCACATCTTTCTGATCGCGGTATTAAAACCAGATGTACTAAAATCCGGAAAAAATGTAAGCATGCTTGTAATCCTCAAACTACTGACACTGAAAGCGATTCATCGCAGGAAACCTATTGAAAATCAATTATTTTATTTTAATTTTTTTTTTCCTTCGAGTTCAATAATATAGTGCAGTGGAACATCAACGGCGTATACTCACATCTAGAAATGCTACAAGTATTAATATCAGAGCAAAACCCATCAATATTATGTTTACAAGAAACAAATTTTACAAATGATAAGACTTATACTCCTAAAAACTTCAACGGCTTTTTTCTTAATAGACAAAATTGTGGACGAGCCAGCGGCGGCGTATCAATTTATGTTAAAAAAGATATAGAATCATGCTTAATTCCACTAGTAACTAATTTAGAAGCAATTGCAGTTCGCATACATGGCATAACCAAATTAAATATATGTAACATATATCTTCCTTCCAGTAAGGATATTAACATTGAGAGCTTAGCCAATCTCATTAATCAAATCCCTCTTCCTAGACTAATTGTCGGAGATTTCAACGGGTATAATGTATTTTGGGGTTGTCCCTACACTGACCCACGTGGTAAAATAATATACGACGCTATTGAACAAAATAACTTATCACTCCTGAACGATGGCCGTCCTACCACGCTTCAACAGTTATAATGGTAATTTGTCACACATTGATTTAAGCTTTTCCGATTCCACCACAGCACTTAACCTTACTTGGAACGTACTTTCAGATCTTTACGGAAGCGACCATTTTCCTATAATTATAACAAACACCCGATGCAAACAGACATCACATCACCCTACTAGTAAATGGAAGTTAAAATCTGCAAATTGGACATTGTATAAAAGCCTTGTAGATAACCTTTTAAATCAAACTAATTTTAAAGAAATCGACAATAGTGAATTATTAAATAAATTTATGTCGATTATCACAAAAGCCGCGGATATAACGATAGGAAAATCATCTTCCTCCCACAATGGTCCTACCGTACCATGGTGGAATAATGCAGCTAAAGATGCAATAAAATTGAGTAAACAAGCATTTAATAAGTATAAAAAACACAATACCATACAAAAACAACAAGATTTCAAAAATCTCAGAGCTAGAGCGCGTTACATAATAAAAAGATCCAAGAAAGAGTCTTGGATAAACTTTGTATCTCATATAAACATCTCTACGCCCCCCACAGAAATCTGGAATAGGATTAGACGAATATCTGGAACTTACTCAAATTTTAATATCAACATGCTGACAGAACGAGGACAAGATCTAACGAGTACTCAGGAAATTTCCGATACATTAGCAAACACTTTTGAACAATTTTCCGGTAATGCCAATTATGACAGTAAATTCCTTGAGTTTAAACTCCTCACTGAAAAACTTAATCCCATTCGTATCGATTCCAACAATAATTCTCCCCTTAATACTTCAATTTCGTTGGAAGAGTTTTACGAAGCACTAAAAAAGGTCAAAGATAGTAGCCCCGGTCCAGATAATATTCCATCAGCATTCATAAAGAACCTTTCCAAGCAAGCTTCGATATTCTTATTAAATATCTTCAATTATTACTGGCTTCAACAACAATTCCCCGATACTTGGAAGGAAGCAACAATAGTACCGATCTTAAAACCAAACTGTCCCAAAAATGCTGCTAATTCTTATAGGCCTATCTCCCTTACCTCTTGTGTCTGCAAATTATTAGAAAAAATAGTTAATAACCGACTTATTTGGTTCCTGGAGTCCAGCTCCTTACTAAACAGGGAACAAAACGGTTTTAGAAAAGGACGTTCAACAATTGATAATATAATTGACTTAGAATCCGACATTCACGAAGCATTCCTTAACAAGCAAAAAGTTCTAGCCGTATTTTTTGACATCAATCGTGCATACGATACAGCTTGGAAGCATAAAATTTTATCAAAATTAGACGACTGGGGAATAAATGGAAATATGCTTGCGTTTATTAAAAACTATTTATACAAACGATCCTTTCGTGTAAAATTGAACGGACATTTCTCGAATAGCAAAGAACCAGAAAATGGTACTCCTCAAGGTTCAATAATAAGCGTAACACTTTTTTTAATCGCAATGAACGATATTCTGAATAATCTTGATAAGCCACTGAAGGGGAAACTATACGCAGATGATTTAGTTTTATATATTAAGGGTAAAAATATAAACTACATGACGTCGGTCATGCAGCATCATATTCGACAACTTGAAATTTGGTCCGAGTCTACAGGATTCCAATTTTCCACAGAAAAAACGAAATGTATAATTTTTTCCAAAAATCCATTTTTCTTCAACCCTAAACTCAAGTTATACAACAATAATTTGAATTTTGGTGATCATATAAAATATCTAGGTATGATTTGGGATTACAAGCTGACTTGGACAACTCACATTAACGACCTAATTTGTAAAACTCATAAAAGTTCCAATCTGCTCAAAATGTTATCTACTAGGAATTGGGGCGCTGACTCAACGTCTTTAATACGTATATACAGATCACTAATTAGATCACGTCTTGATTACGGATGCGTAGCATACTCGTCAGCGAAAAAAACAGTACTGAATCTTTTAAATCCAGTCCAGAATACTGCGATCAGAATTTGCCTGGGTGCATTTCGATCAAGCCCTTCCGAGAGCCTTCTCAGTGAAGCCTCCGAAATTCCCCTCCACCTCCGACGGATTTACCTTAGTGTCTCTTACGCGATCAATATATCTGCAAATCCCAATCATCCAGTTTATGACAACACCCTCTCCAATCGTTATTCGGCTGATTATAAAAAAAGGAAGAGAACAGATCCACCATTTTATGAAAGAATTAACAGGTCCCTCAGCCTTCTACATATATCTATTCCTTCAACGTTCCCCCAATTCATTCCCTCCCCTCCTCCATGGAAAATAAAATTACCAATATGTGATACATCCTTGAGAAGCTTTGATAAGAACGAAACAAACCATACTCTAATTAGAGGAAAATTCCATGAGAAAATATCTTGTTTACAACAATATACCCATATCTACACAGATGCCTCCAAAACGTATACTGGAGTTGGAGCAGCACTTGTAACTCCAAATGTGATAATCAAATTTAAACTACCTTATATAACAAGCATTCTAACTGGAGAACTTTATGCGATATTTCAAGCTCTAGTCCATGCCAATAGAGAAAACTTAAAACATGTGCTCATAATAACTGATTCATTGAACTCAATTGAAAGTTTACGCCAGACATATCCATCAAACCCATTACTGATACTTATTAAACAGGAACTATCCCAGCTGTACAATTCAGGAGCAGTTATACAGTTATTATGGGTGCCTTCACACACAGGAATAGAGGGGAATGAGAAAGCTGATGTAGCAGCCAAAGCTGCAATTCAGAATCCTAGTGCCACCGAAGTCACGAGAGCTGCGACGACAGATATAAAAATACTTATTAAGACATCGGTTAACAACGCTTGGCAACACCAGTGGTCCCAATCTCACAGCAAACTTAGAGAAGTGAAGAGAACAGTTAAACCGTGGAGGGCCGTTCCAGAAACCAGGAAAGAACAAGTTATCCTGACCCGTCTTCGAATAGGTCACACCCGATTTTCCATGAATATTTAATGTCGAAATCCGAACAATCCCGCTGTACAGTGTGTCAATGCCCTTTAACAGTCAAACATGTGTTAATAGACTGTCCAAAGTTTTCACAGCAAAGAGTGACATTTAACATCCCACCTACTATGTACCACTTACTCGGAGAAGAATACAATATGGAAAACTTGGTAGCTTATCTACGTGCTATTCAGTTTCTGCACAAAGTTTAACCATTAATTATTGAAATTGTTTTTTTTTCATACCTATACTGTAGTACTACTTAGTATTTATTGTTCATTTGGTAGCGCTAATAACCTAAAGGGTTGATGCGCTTTATTTTTCTTAAATAAAAAAAAAAAAAAATTAAACTATTGTTCCCATCTATGTCTATATTTTCATTTACTTTTATAAATTCATTTGGATCTTCATATTTACAAATATATAGATTTTTTTTATTTGATGTATGCATATTTAAAAATTTTCATTGTCATTTATTTGTTCATTTGTCTGTCTTGTATTTTCTCTATGTATTTGTGCTGTATGTAATCTTGTCTCGTTTGTATTTGTTATTTCATCTCTGTTTTCTGATCTGCTTCTTCTATTTTGATCAATTCTTTGATAATTTACTCTTCTTGTTTCGTGATCTCCATTTCTTCTTTGCATATTTCCTTCAGAATTTCTTCTCTCCGGTTCTCTATATTGTCTATTGTTCCTGTCATTGTAATTGTTTTGTCTGTATGAATCATTATTGTGTCTATTGTTAGAGTTAGTATTGTAGTTTCTGTTATTGTAATTATTGTTATTATTTTGTTCGTGCATGGTTATTATAATTTCTATTATTATTAAATCTATTATTTGTACAATTGTTATTTTGATTGTTGTTGCTTCTTTGATTGTATCCATTGTTAACATAATTTGTTCTTCTATTTTGTTGCGAATTTTCTTGTCTGATCAAATTTCTCTCTACTCTTTGTAGATACATAGATAATTGATCCAATTTTTGTATGTTTTGTATTGCAATGGTTTCAGCCAATTCTGCCTTGAAATGCCTTGCTATGAACATAACGATTTCCTCCTCAGGAATTGGTGGTTCTAAATACTGTGTCATCGCATGTAGTTGGATTGCATAATTGTTTAAACTATGGCTTCTATTTTCATTAAATTTTCCGAAACATAATTGTTCCCTTATGGTTGATTGTGCATTTTCCCCACAGAAATATTGTAGAAATGCCGTTTCAAAATCTTGAAATTCTGACATATCCGTTTTCCTGGCAGCAAACCATATTAACGCATGATTTTCCAAGTGGTCTCTTATTATTTCCTTTATGTCCTCAATACTATTTATCCCTCTTACTCGATTTCTCAAAATTCTTAGAGGTAAATATTTTTGGATGCAGTTTCTTGATATTTTCGTCAAATTTTTGACTAGTTGCTCCATAAATTGTTTTTACTCCTCCAACATATTCCATATTCGCTCCTTTTTCCTTGATTTGTTCTACCTTTCCTTGTATGTTCCTTATTTCCATTTTAAATTCCTTTTTTGTTTTATAATTCTCTTCTGCTATCTCAAATTTAATTTTTATTTCTTTATTCACTTCTTCCTTCATATCTTGTATGTTTTTATTTGTTTTCATTATTTCTCTTTCTAATTTCTGTATCTTCTCATTATTTATTTCTATTTTCTTATTATTCCCACCTATTTCCATTTTTAATTCATCTTCGTTTTTCTTTATATTTTCCATTTCTCTGGATTGTATTTCTTCCACTTCCATCAATCTTCCTAACATTTCATTTCGAATTTCTTGTTTTGTTTCTTGTATTCTTTCTTGTGTGTAGTTTCTTGATTCTTCCAATTGTTTTCTCATATCTTCTATTTTTTTTCCATTCTTTGACTATTTGTGTTCATTTCTTGTTTTATTTCTTCCTTATTTTTCTCCAATTTCCCCTCAATATTATTTATATTCCCTTCAATCTTATCAAATTTCTTATTCATATTTTGTAGCATTCCCATCATAATCATTAGTTCGCTTTTATTTCCATCTCGTTCTCCTTGATTTTGTATCACTACCTCTTCTCTACTTTCTCTGATTTCTTCTGGTTCTTCTATTGGTTCTTTTACTTCAGTTCCCTCTGTTTCTTCATCATTCTTTTGTTCCAAGTAATGTACTCGAAAGTCGCCCATTGCATGTCTCCTTTCTTCTTCATCTGATTCTCCTTCTGCTCTTATTTTCTTACCATCTCTGAGTATCATTCCTTTTTCCATTTTTCTTATTTTAATTTGTTATGTTTAATTTTGTTATGTTTAATTTTGTTGTGTCACGTTTTCGATGGACTTTATAAATTGCTTTTTTCTGAATGCCCACGTTTGTAAATTGCTTTTTCTGAATGCCCACGTTTGTAAATTGCTTTTTTTTCTGAATGCCCCACGTTTGTAAATTGCTTTTCCTGAATGCCCACGTTTGTAAATTGCTTTTTCTGAATGCCCACGTTTGTAAATTGCTTTTTCTGAATGCCCACACAGTCACACTGATTTAAAATTTGTACTCACAGAACTAATTCAATTACGTGGCTAGGAAATTTTTATATATGATATTCTATTCTATAAAAAAAAAGAAGTTTTATACTTTGTTTCTTTGAAATGGAAAATAAATGGAATGAATTTATTTCTCAAATGTTCTGTAAGTACCTTTTTTTATTTATATCTAAAATTTTAATTTAATAAACAACAATTTTTAAACTATATCATTTACAAACTTAAATTAATATGGAAGAATGGACAGTACCTGAATGTCTATTAGTTATAATTTCTTTCTTCAACTTTGAAAATTTCAATGGTGTGGAAACATTGAAAATAAGGCCTGCAGAAATTACAGACAGTCCTACGAGGATTGACTCAGCTCCTCTCTTTGTCAATTGGATATTTTCATAGCTCGTTCACTGTGGATTGTTTTTACTCTGTTTCAATTTCTTCGATAGTGGCATTTGGAATTGTATCAGCAAAACTATGTTTGTGAATTCTATGTGATATTGGCTTACCGGCACTTTGTAAGTATTCTTATAATTTTATATTTCACTTTTCATTTATTTATATCACTGAATTTTGTTATTAGAGTGATTTTAATAGATTATTATAACCTTTTGAATATTTATCTTGTTTTTATCCGGATTTTTCCTTTATTTTAATTTCAATTAAAATTTTTCAATCTTTCTCCTTTTGAGAATCTTTTACCAGTTGTTGAGTTTTTCATTTGTTTTCTCAACAAATTTTCTTTTATTTCATTTTCAATCAATCAGATTCATTTTAGAAGTTTGTTACTAAACTAATTTTTCAATTTTTAGAAAATATTGTGACTTTATTCAAATGAAATTATGTCATAGTCTCTATATGATATTTGTTTCACTTCTATGTAGTTAATTTTAAAATTGCAGTGTGGTCAAAATTTTGTATTTGTGGGTTTTATAACCTTTAGTTTTAAGTTGGTACTTAACACAATTTTTGTGAAGTTGGTGATCCTGTTTTTATCTGTCAGTTTATAGCTTAAATTCATTGATTATACAGGGTTTATCAAAAATGATTATTAAAATTAAAATATAGTGTTTGTCAAAATTTTTATGAATTGTTATTTTTATTTTATGATATTTTCATACCATAACAATACATAACGAACTTATAGGTACTATTATGAAAAGTTGTAATATGTGAGGCAAAAGTTGTAGAATATTTTTAATAAATAAAGAATTAACAATATATTGACTTTTAATTAGCAATAACTTTGCTGGAACCATTTTATTCACGAGATGAAAAATCATATCAAAACGAAGAGAAATTATTAAAGATGGCCCTATACTCGCATATACAATAACATCGTGTCCAGGTCTCATTTAGTGTGATAGTGATTTCATGTGGAGGTTGTGAAATTGTAAAAAATCCCATACATAAGTTTTTGATCATTTTCTCATAGAAGTCAGTTCCACATCAAATTATATGACCAGCTTTAAAAACATGTTCACAGATTTGCCAGAATATATGAAAGTTATATCTTTCAACATTGACATGCATTAATACAATTATAAAATAAATAGTTTCAAACAGAGACCTTTAATATAACTGTACAATAAACGATCCATTTTAATCTCCCAAGAACATCAAATACGAAACAATCAAAAGAATACAAAAGTTTTACAGGTATAGAAGAATACTCGGTTTGTTTACATCTTATCTCAACTCGACATCTTAAGAACAATTTTCAGTACATAAGGGTTACCTACGATTGGCTAGTTTCCCCGTCAAGTCAATCAAGGCATATTTCATAGATTTTGAACACGACTATTTCGGAACACACCCCTTAGTAACTAATCTGGTAACTTTTAGTGGTGTGCGTGAGTCTTTTCAAATTACTCCTCCTGTTTTTTAAATGAACTATAGCTTTCGTCGAATTCGAGATATAAATAAAAACGCATAAACATAAATAAGTATAGTTTTGACTCACCCTGTATTATAACTTAAACTTGAATATGTGGAAAAAAAATCATACAGATATCTCGATCATTAAAACTTAATGTCCAATTAAATGTTCAAATTGTTTTCCATCGTTGTCCACACAAAGATGTAATCTATCGCGCTTAGACATAACAGCTGCTTCAAATCAGCTGGTGATATACGATTTATTGCGTTTATATTGCGCTGTTTTATGTCGTAGCGCGTGGTTGGTCAAGTCTGGTACACTAAATCCTTCAATCTTGTCCACATATAAAAGTCCAGACATGTTAAGTCTGGAGATCTAGCTGGTCCTGAAAAAATACGTCCCCTCCAATCCATTTATTTGGATAACTTATAAATTCAAATAATCTATTCATCTGGAGAATTGCGCAGGACACCCGTCTTGTTGTTTGTAAGGAAATATCTTCCAATAGAACAGGCAAGTGATTTTCCAGAAAATCCAAATATGTATCGCCATTTAAAGTTCCATTGTTACGAGCTGAATTTCCAGTAAAATAATTAGTATTTCCATAACTGATAATCGACGATTTTGTTATCCAGCAGTTAGAATAAATTTAAAACTTGTCACATCTTACTAAAGTTATGTGCACCAAAAATGCAAGCTTTTGCATTTAATTCCAGGAAGCCGCCGCCCAATAGCAACCTCGATTAGAAGGTATAAATACCTCTAACTAGACGATAATAGACACTTCTAATTCAACTTCTGTTCTAAAGCTTTTAATTGTTAATTTATTATCTAATATTTATATTGTACTAAATATAATAAATTTTAAGTGTAAATTTAAATTGTTTTTAAAAAATAACTTTTCAATACGAAAGTTATATCTGGCGCAGTCAGTAGGATTCGTGCGGGTTGTGGAAAGACTTTCGCATAGTGTCGGTTGAACTATCCATAATCTTGGTGTTTCAACATCGAAGTGCGGATCCTGAAGAACCTACCCCTTGGAGGAGCTGTTCTGGTAGCCTTGAGGAAGTTGAAGAAGTCGAGAAGAAACTCCAGTGCTTCAGATTATCACTGTAAGTGCCAAGTTTCTTTTGCCTTACCTAAACCTTTTATTTAGAGTATAGGAGGGATATTGTGTTAAGTACGTGCTCAATAATTTGAGAATTTCATTATATTTTCATTGCAATTTATGAAATAATATTTATTCATACTACATTGAATGAATGATTTAGAAATCTTAATAAAGCAAATTTCAGATTTAAATATTGAAAAACCCTTGATATCTAATAATTTTGAGAATCTAGATTTATCTGATAATTTAAAAATGGCTACTACAAGTACTAAATCACCCATCACAATCAATTGGGATCTTTTCAAATTAAAATTAGAAAACATTAAACCTTATGATGGTAATTGTAATACTCTTAATAAATTTATTGCTCGTTGTGAACGACTAATTGAAACCTACGGTGTATATGAGGAACCTGACATAAATGCTCACATCCTAGAATGTATTCAAGAAAAATTAACGGGAAAAGCGGAAGCTATGGTTGGTAATAGAATGGAACTTGATACATGGCAAAAAATTAAAGACGCATTAAGACAGTGTTTTTCTGATAGGAGAGATTTAGATTGTATATTACAAGAATTAACAAGAACCAGACCTTTTAAAAATGAAAATTTGATTGATTTTGGTGCTAGGTTACAATTGTTAAAAAGTAAAGTAATCCAAAGAATCAGTAATGATATAAGTTTTAACGAAAATGACATACGGTGCCATATAAATCATTGCGACAAAACAGCGCTTAATACGTTTATTGCTGGATGTACTGGCATCCTGAAAAATAATATGCATCTTAAAAAGCCAAATTCTTTGGAAGATGCCATGGCATATGTCGATGAATATGAAAACTTTGAAAGATTATACGGTCAATTAAATGAACCTAGAAATCAACCATTCAGAAATAATTCTAAGCCTCAAACCTATCAAACGCAAGGTAATAACTTTAACTATCCCAGAAATAATAATCAACATTTATATAATAATAATAACAATAATTATCAAAGGCCATATTTTCCAAGTCAACCCATCAATATACAACCACAGCCTCAGCCTCCTAGAAATTACCCAACTAACGCTCAAGTATTCGGACGACCACGTAATGTGTTTAAACCTAACCCAATACCTGCTAACAAATTACCTAAACCCGAGCCAATGTCAACAACTTCGAGGAATTTCTCATATAATACTAAAAATACTCATAATAATAATACAAATAGACATCAAAATAATAATCACTATTTCCGAAATAATGGCCAAAAACCAAATTTCGTAGCTGAAGAGTTGTACGAAAACGAAATCGATGAAGGTGATCAAATCGATGATCATGAAGAAGTCGAAGACGATAATTTTGTTCACTCTGTAAAAGACGATAAAGAACATAATACAAATTTTTGTCTAAAGCCTCTGAAAAGAAATCGGAGATAATGGAAATAAATATAGCATCAGATAACCCACTTCCATATATAGAAATTAAAAACCCAAACTTAAAGCTTCTCATTGATACAGGCAGTACACGTTCTCTAATTAGGCCATCAGTTGCAGAACAATGGTATTCTAATTGCATTTATCAGTCTAATGTTGATATCAAAACCTCGCTTGTCAGCAAACGCATTAGATATCAAGCTGAAATACCAGCATTCAAGGAATTCAATTTCAAAGGTAATATAAACTTTATCTTATATGATTTTCACGAATTTTTCGATGGAATCATAGGCGTAGAAGATATGGTTAGAATTAATTTTAATATAGATTTTACTAACAAACAATTAATTAGTAATGACATATCTATTCCCATAAAATTTCGGTCACCCACAGATATAAAATTTGAATTCTCAGTAGGTCCCACAGAAAAATTATTGAAAGCATTACCTGTAAGCATAGTTAATGGAGAAATTTTAATCAAAGAAACTTATTTAGATGGACTTTACATTCCTGAAACATTAACCATTGCCCAAAATGGCTATGCTATAGTTGAAATAACTAATAAAAGCAATAAAACCATTTCAATAACCTTAACGGAACCAATTTCGGTTAATCCTTTTTTATCCACTCAATACGAATTACATAACTTCGATTATATTAACAAAGAACTCGAAAATCAAACAGTAAATAATAATAAGATAGTAGACATAAATAGTTTGCTTCGAACAAATCATATGAACTCTGAAGAGGAAGCTAGCATAATTAAATTATGTCGAAAATTTTCTGATATTTTTCTAAAACCAGGTGATCCATTACCATTCACTTCCAAAGTAAAACACATTATTAAAACCACAGATGAAAGCCCAGTTCATACTAAATCCTATAGGTACCCCTATGTACACAGGGATGAAGTTAAGAGACAAATCAATGAAATGCTAGATAAAGGCATCATAAGAGCCTCTTACTCCCCTTGGAGCTCACCTATATGGATAGTGAGTAAAAAGCTGGACGCATCTGGGTGTCAAAAATGGCGTTTAGTGATAGACTACCGTAAATTGAATGAAAAAACAATATCTGACAGATATCCAGTGCCAAACATCACTGATATTTTAGACAAATTGGGTAGAGCCCAATATTTCAGCACCCTTGATTTAGCAGCTGGTTTTCACCAAATCGAAATGAGCCAATCATCGATAGAAAAAACAGCTTTTAGCGTAGACAACGGTCATTACGAATTTTTGAGAATGCCCTTTGGTTTAAAAAATGCCCCTTCAACATTTCAAAGAGTAATGGATGAAGTATTAAAAGACCTTCAAAATAAAATTTGTATGGTATACATGGACGATATTATAATTTTTAGTACCAGTCTCCAAGAGCACCTTCAAAATTTACAATTAGTATTTTCAAAATTAAGAGAAGCCCACCTTAAAATCCAACTAGATAAATGCGAATTTTTACGCAAAGAAGTTGAATTTTTAGGCCATGTAGTGACCCAAGATGGAATTAAACCAAATCCAAAAAAAATCGAAGCAATAAAAAAATTTCCTATACCTCGTACACAAAAACAAATTAAATCATTTTTAGGGTTATTAGGTTATTACAGGAAGTTCGTTAAGGACTTTGCCAAAATAACCAAACCAATGACCATTTGTCTGAAAAAAGAAAACAAAGTCGAACATACAAAAGAATTTATTGACTGTTTCAATACATGTAAAAATTTATTAACTTCCGAACCCATTTTAGCCTACCCAGATTTCAATAAACCTTTTGAATTAATTACTGATGCATCAAATTACGCCATAGGTGCCGTCTTATCCCAAGAAGGACATCCTATTGCATATGCATCGCGAACCCTTAACAGTGCAGAAATTAATTACTCTACAATTGAGAAAGAGTTATTAGCTGTTGTTTGGGGATGCAAATATTTTAGACCCTATTTATTTGGTCACGAATTCCTTATTCTGACAGACCATAAACCTTTGCAATGGTTGTTTTCGTTAAAAGAACCAAATTCACGTCTTGTTCGATGGCGATTGAAATTGGAAGAGTTCGATTATAAAATAAAATACTTAAAAGGTAAATCAAATTTAGCAGCTGATTCTTTATCAAGAATTAAACCTGATTATGACCTAAATGCATTCGAGACAGACTCATTAGACGTTAATGTTGACGATCTTGACGAAATAATTGAAAGAGAAATTGACAATCTAACTTCGCAACGAAATCCAATTGAAAACGTTGACATGCTACCTAATTTATCCGCAGACGACGTAAATGATATTTTAGGCAATAATTCAAAAGTAAATATAATCTCTGATATTCAAATAAACCCACCAGACAAAATAAACCAGCCTGACGATACCGACCTGGAAACTGTTCATACATCAGCAGAAAATCCTATTCTAGGAATACCTATCACAGATAAAGCATTGAATTTATATAAAAATCAAATCTTGCTAACATGTGGCGAATCTAATGAAGTGAAACCCACACGAGAGAAAGTTTTTGAAAATAATCGCGTGCTTGCTGTGTTATCTGAAAGAAACTTAGAACAAAGCATAATTCAGTTTGTTAAAGAATTCATAGATCCAAAACGAACGTATGCTATATATTTCAGAGCCCCTCTCACCCCTGAAATATTTGCTGTAACAGTTCAAAATTTCTTTAAAAATTCCTCGTACAAATTTGTGCATTGTACAAAAATCTTAAGTGACATTTTAACTACAGACGAACAAGCTGAAAAACTTAATTATTTTCATGTTTATAAAAAAGGACACAGAGGAGTAAATGAGCTTAAAGCCTCACTTAGCTCAAGATATTATTGGCCCAAAATGTCAGAAGACATAGAGAAATTTGTAAACAATTGCGAAACATGCCTTAAAAATAAGTATGATCGAAATCCCCCTGTGATAAAATTTAATCTAACCCCAACAGCTTCAAAACCATTTGACCACATACACATTGACGTATTCCGTTTCTCAAACCACCCCTATCTTACCATTATTGATTCATTCTCAAGATATGGACAATCCTACCCTCTCTCCAGTGTCAATGGTACATCAATATTAGATGGTCTCCTGAACTATACAACACACCATGGACTACCTTTTAAGATTACCGCCGATTGTGGTACCGAATTCAAAAACCACGATTTAGAAGACTTTTGTAAACTCCATAAAATTGAATTACATTACACTACTTCAAAAAATAGTAACTCCAATTCCCCTGTAGAAAGATTTCACTCTACTCTAATAGAACATCTCAGATGTTTAAGAGAAACCAATAGAGACCTAACCATGGATCAATTAATGAAACATGCAATCCTATCCTATAACAATTCGATTCACTCTGTAACCAAATTCACACCCTTCGAAATAATTAAAGGCCATATTAATAGCCCAGATCCTTTTGATCTGAACGATCACCTCGTGATATCCTATTACGTCCAAAATCATAAACAAGCGGCTAAAGATATTTATAAAAACATTCATGAAAGAAATGCAGCAACAAAAGAAAAAATAATTACAAAAATAAATGAAAAAAGATCAGACCCCCCTGATTATTCCAAACAAGAAACAGCCTATGTCCGAACAAAATCATGGGATAAAAAATTACCAAAATTTAAGAAAACCAAAATTATCAAAGACAAAGGTATAATCTTGAAAACAGATAAAGGTACTTATCATAAAAGTATCGCCCGAAAACCTAAAAGTAATTCTTATAATATTTTACAGGAACAGCAAGGTCATGAACCCGATGGCGATTCTGACGTTGTACCTGGTACTCAATCTGCCGAAGACACAATGCAATGACGACATTCGTGTCATACCCCTCGAAAATCTCTTACTACCCATTAAATTAGGAACTTGTAGATTAGTTTATACTAAACATACTTTTATTCATTATTTAGATTTAGGTGAAATAGTTAAACAAACTAGTATTTTAAAGAACAACTTTTTAGTTATAAGAAATAATATTGCAAAAATTAATGCTTCAAATCCAATTTCTTATCATGCCCTAGCCGATAATATGCTAGAGAGAACAGAATTCCTGATAAATTCACTCGAGAAAAGAGTTGAAAATATACAACCTCACATTCGGACAAAAAGAGGACTTATAAACGGACTAGGAAAAGTCAATAAATGGCTTTTCGGAAATCTTGATTCAGACGATGGTATCAAATACGACAGTGCTATTCAGACTTTAGAACAAAACCAAAAACAACTTATTCATGAAACCAATTTACAAATATCTTTACATAAAAAACTGATAGATCACTACAATAAATCCCTCACAACAATGTGGCAAAATCAAGTAAAACTTCAGTCAAATTTAGAAAGATTTCAAGATGCGATATACAAAGAAATTAATAATTTAGACAGCTACATCACCTTTCAAGGTACAATAAGTCAAATAAATCTAGATTGCCAAAATATGATAACATTTATTGATAATATTGAAAACGCAATCATATTTTCAAAATTAAACTCATTACATAATTCAATAATATCTAGCCAAGAAATTATAGACATGATTGATTACTTGCATAAAATATATGATCCAGAGGAAATTCCCAAATTTGAGAATGTCTTAACATATTATTTACTCCTTGGAACTCAAGTAACCTTTTCAAAATCCAAACTCATCTTTGCCATACATATCCCAATCCTCAAACCAGAATACCTAGAATTTTACCATATCTACCCAATAATTCAGAACCTTAAACTATTTACACCCATCTATCCTTACTTGGCACGGAAAAATCAAGAGACGCAAACCCAAAAAGAAGAATGCCCAAAATTAGAAGATGTGTATTATTGCAAACAAGACTTCGCATCAAGAGACAACTGCACCCTACAACTTCTTGATGGCAACCTTCCCGAAAAATGTTCCGTTAACGAAATTAGAATCCATGAATCCATCATAGAGCAAATAACAAATAACGAAGTCCTTATCATCCCAGATAACTCAGAAAAAGTAATTTCCAAGTGCGAAAGAGATCAATTTCTTGAAATCTACCGTCCATCCCTCGTAACCATTCCAGAAAAATGTGAAATCACTATCAAACAAATGACATTTAGCAACAATCCACAGATTCAAGAAGGAAAAGCGTTAATACTACCAAAAATCGAGATTTCGTCACTTCAAACAAGAAAAACATTTCAAAATTCAAATATCACTAAAATTAATTTCGAAAACCTTTTTGAATTAGATCAAATAGCCGAACAATTAGAACCCCTTCAAGAAATCAATAACAACTCATACATTGTACCTTCAACAATTGGGGCCATATTTAGCATAATAGTTATAATACTGATAATAACAATTTTAATAATAATCAAGAAAAAGAAGACAAGAAAATCCAAACCATCCACCGAAACCGAAATGGAAAATTTGGAAGAAACTAGAAAAACTAACTCCATTATTTTTTCAGCTTAAGAAGGGAGGAGTTATGTGCACCAAAAATGCAAGCTTTTGCATTTAATTCCAGGAAGCCGCCGCCCAATAGCAACCTCGATTAGAAGGTATAAATACCTCTAACTAGACGATAATAGACACTTCTAATTCAACTTCTGTTCTAAAGCTTTTAATTGTTAATTTATTATCTAATATTTATATTGTACTAAATATAATAAATTTTAAGTGTAAATTTAAGTTGTTTTTAAAAAATAACTTTTCAATACGAAAGTTATATCTCTAATATCTTTTTTTAACTTAATCAATAAGGAAATATATTAATCATTAAATCAAACATTTTTTTCTCTTGAACATTTTATTAATTATCATATTTAAATAATTGAACATATATAACCATGCTCATTCAGCTTGCGCATTAACTCTCAAAACTTGGGGTTGTTTTCTGCTTGGTATCAAACAAAATCCAGCATAAGGAATGTAGTTGTATTATGTTTTCAATTCCTATAACAGACGAATAAGATCGTTGAAAATAACTTAATAATAGGTAAAAACATATTAAATAACTTACTGTAGTTAACTTCATTAACTTTAATTCGGCTTCTATAATAAATTTGATCCTGTATATTTATATTCATTAAATGTTTCAATATATCTAATATTAATTTCATATTAGTCCTTATGAATTCATACAATCTCAAACTGTCCTAAAAATAATAAAATAATCTAGTATTTATTGGTAAACAATACACATTCAATTTATCAAGATGAAGCAGATGATGTTTGCTTTAGGTACCTATAAAGGAAGTTATATCAATCTTGAGAATAAATATCATTATAATTTTTACTTACCAATAATGATGTTATGAAGTCATCATCACGCTCCAGATTTCTTTAAATTCACCAATTCATTTCATCTAGTAGTGTTCATACACTCCATGTTCTATCAGACTGTCAATTCTAAACTGGTTTGGTATGTCTATCAATCGATGTCACTAAAATGCTAATTGCCAACAGGTGTGAACGATAAGGATCAAAAATAGATAGTTACTCTGGTCCTATCGGTTATTAACCGACATTAATAATTTATTCGACTTATTTTGTCTAAACGTTTCCTAGTATGACTCCCTGAAGTTGTTAGGTACAAAAACTGGTTGAAATGGTTGTTATATTTATTCTTTCAGAATTCTTGTATATAATATGTTGTAAGTAGCTGCACAGTGTGCGCCAATATTTTAGGATATAGTTATTTTAATTGTTAAGTTGGCAAATTGTGGGTTCCTCTTTCCTTTGCGTGACATCATTAGGATGGTGACGTGGGGAACTGGTTTTTTGGGTCTACTTGCTGATGGCGAAAAGGTTGCAATAGTGCGCTTCGGTAAGAATCTGACTTTTCCATGTGGAAAACAAGTCATCCATATTGATGTGGGCTTAATTCCGTCGCACGAAGAACTGATAAATCTCTTATAGAAGATATTTTTCCTGATCAAAAGCTCTGTAGCTGATTTTTGGATATTAATTGCATACATATCGGAAGAAGACACGCCATTTAACAATTCCATGAGGAAGTTATTTTGATTACCCATCTGGTGCAAGAAACTGGTTTCAATTCCTGTATATAACGTTGGTTAAATTGTGAGGAGGTCAATTTTCTTAAATATTGAAGGTCATGGATGGTTGGCTCGGATAATATTGTAATGGTCTACATCTCCCTTTTCTTTTTTTTTTGAAGCCTATGAACTGTAGCCTGGTTGACAGTGTAACAGAGGGACTAGCTCTTTTTTATTTCAAACAATTATTGAAGATAAGTAGCTTTAATTATTTATTTGTACCTTCACATAATTCTGTAAAGTTGTTTATTACTGGTTCATAATTGAATAGAATTGGTTTCTCAATTAGTTTAATATTAAGTTAATATTAAGGTGCTACAGCACTAAGCGCTATAAATGTACTCATCTATATCGTTGATCACTCAACGCCTTTATATATATTTTGATTTCGTTTATTATTTTTTTTTCCTTTCACAGATGTCAATAGTTATGATAGGTCAATTATTCATGCTGATGTAAATTGTAAATATTATAATAAGTAAGTCGGAATATTAATATTTCTTTTTTTTTTCGAACTGTAAGCTTAAGGCAATTGCTTCAAGTACCCTACAGCTTTATTTTTTTTCTGTAAATATTTCACCATTTTTATAAGGAAGAACTTCGTTTCCTCCATGAAAGAAAACATCATCTACTATTTAGCATTGTTGCATTAATCACATTTTTTTTTTGGAGTTATAAAATAGAGTCAATCAAAGAGATTTTTTTTTTGATTTCTCTCCTTCCTGGACATGAGCAATTATTATTAGTCTGAGGGAATCAGCACCTTCAATGGTATGAAGATTAATAAAGAAATATTTAATATCACCTTTTAATAGTTTTTATTTTATTTTGTATTTAGGTGGGTACTAGCTGTTGATATAGCTTGGCCAATAAGCTGTTGATATAACTTGACTGGATAAGGGAAATAATGACAACGTATTGCACTTGAGGATCACTGTGAATACCAGACTACATAGCACCTGGAAGGAATATTGGTGAGATCGTTGACAATTTTCAGGTTCAATTATTATACTCTAAAGAGCTTTGTATATGACCAATTTCTTTTGGAGAAAGAGTTAGCCTGGTTAGAGTCTCATTTATTTAATGAAAAGGGCTTTTATACTTATATGTTCTTTTAAAAACCTTAACGTGAATATAACCGTTATACCATCAAAGAAATGCTCTTTTTCTATGAAATAACAATGGTCAAAATGGGTATCGACACTAAGATTCATCTGCTATAAAAAAATTGAAAGTACTGACTTATTTTTTAATTCAAGTTATAATACAGTCCCATTATAATTCGACTCGTTGGGTTAGGTAATCATTTTTCCACAAAAGTAATAACAAACGCATTTTATTAGCAACATTTCTAAAATTAGCAAAAAAGCGCTATCCTTTAAAAACCGTTCCTGGAGCGCGTATCACTAAATTCCCTTCCTAGTATTTCCATATTTTCATCAGAATGACTTTGAAATTTCTAGATTTTTCAATGACAGTTCTAGATGATTCCAGAAGTTTGTCTCCTTTTCGTTTATGGATCTTTATATATCCCAGTACAGGACCGACGTAACATTGCTCACTCTTTTCTAGATATTCGTTCCTAATAATTTGACTGATGCTGGGGTCCGGTTGAAGCAAACAGGGCGGTTTGGCCTACAGTGGGTGGCTAACTTCTCGACATGGATCACCTTGGGCTTACTTCTCGCTGGCAATTGAATGTGGTAGACTAGCTCGTTGATATTATTGAGAACGGTGTAGGGGCCTTCCCAGTTTCATTGCAGTTTTTGGCACAAACCATTTCTGATTTTGGGATTGAACAGCCTTACGGGCTCATCTCTCGAGAAACTTGTGGACCTTTCTCCAATTTTCCTTTCAAGCTTTTTATGTACATAGGAGGTGTACGTTCTTCACCGGAAAGAAGATCGTGGGGAAGTTTTATTTCTCTTTTAGTGACTAGCATAGATGTATTAAACAGGTTGATCCGTGTTGAGAACTTCTAGAGGCTATTAAAAATAGAGGAACTAAAGTCTCCTAGTCTTTTTGGTTTTCAGAGGCAAATAGTTCTATGTATAATGTCTTTCTACCATTCTATCGGACTGTGGGTGGAGAGACGAAGCGCGTGTTTCCTTAATGTCTAATGTCTTCATCAATGCCTATCATTAATTTCGATAATCTGCACAAAAGCGAGTGGATCCATCTTTCTTAGTTACCAGGACCACAGGTGAACACGAGGAAGCAGAAGTATCTACAATAATGTTTGCATCCATCATCACTTCTATCATATTCTCTACTTATTTCCGTTTCGCAAATGCTACTCTCCTTGGCATTTGACAAATTGATCATCCCCTCCCCTATAAATTCTATGGTGCACTAGACTGGTGCATCGCAGTTTTTATTGATCGAGTTGTTTATTTTTCCTAATTTTTCAGTTGTTGAGTGGTCATGATTTTGGTAGTTGTATACAACACCGGCTTATCGTATTTTCGCCCATTTTTTCAGAAAATTACTCAAAAACATTGTAAAATGCATTTTCAATGAGTCCCAATTAGCACACTTACGGGATGATGGAGTGGAT
Source organism: Lochmaea capreae (assembly GCA_949126875.1). Taxonomy (NCBI): domain Eukaryota; kingdom Metazoa; phylum Arthropoda; class Insecta; order Coleoptera; family Chrysomelidae; genus Lochmaea; species Lochmaea capreae. The sequence continues at coordinate 7,232,917 of OX421404.1, read as the reverse complement.
AGGGGTGCTGGGTGGGTAAGTAAAGGAAAAAAATAAATTGTAAAAGCATGAATGGGTGAATGGTAATGGGCTAAAATCGATATATTGCAATGTTGTCAAGCTTTTTTTTATCTGTGATATATGGAAATTGTGAGAAATTGAAATATAAAAAAAACAATGTTGCCAAACATTTTTTAAAATCCTAAAATTTATGAAAAATATATTTTCCAAAATTCAATACATATCGCTTCCTGATCAACTGACACCGATCAAAGTGTATATATAACAATATCAGAACTGGAATACCTAACCCAACCCATACCTTCTTCGTATTTTGTGTCAATTTTGCAGAAAACAGTTTCAAATGGTAATTCCGAATTTTGACAAACATTTGAGTGCCAATCTTTATTCTGTAGACATGTAAGTTATTATTATGTTTACAAATTCAATACATATCGCTTCCCGACCAACTGACACATATCAAAGTGTATATCTAACAATATCGGAACTGGAATGCCAAACCTAACCCAATCCATACCTTTTTCGTATTTTCTGTAAATCTTTGCAGAAAACAGTTTAAAATGACTTTAGAATGTATTTTCTGCAAGGTTCAGTCAGCGCACAGAAACTCAACTTGTTATTTGGTATTAAATTGTAATATTTTTCAAGGAAAAAATAAAAAATATGATGTAAAACAGATCATCGGTTCAGGGCAAAGAAAATGATTGAAGAAGGTGTACCTACAGTGTTTAAAAAATGGGGCAAGTGAAATTTCATTTTTCACAAACCAATAATAATAACGTGTACTTACTTAAATTTTCATTGGAGGATATAACTCTGCAACCAAATCCCAAAACACATGAAATCGGTCTTGTTCGTCGGGATATTTCATCATAAACATGCACTCGCTCAAATAAGACACATAGTGTTCTTTTTTTCGGCCCAATTTCCTCACTTCTACCCAACACCTTTCAATATTTTGTGTATGGGCACCACTATCAGGATCAACAAAATTAACCGTATGATTTACCGTTAAGTGATGAAAATTCTCTTCACTTAAACGATCGTACGATCGCCAACAGTCACTCATAACAGTGATTCCCGGTAAAATTTTTGTCTTTATAATATTAATAAGGGTTTCCGCAGAGCGATCTTCAACGGCCACCCTAAAAAACTTTCGCGATCCCCGTTCAATACCACCAAACACCCATTGTCCGGTCAAATACCTTCCTTTGTTATATTTCGCTTCATCTATTTCGACAATTTTCCCTTCACCTCCGATAGTTTCACTAAATTTGTCGAACTAATAAATAAAAACTTCGCGGATGAAGGAAAAAAAGTCAACCAAAGTCTTTGGATGAATTGAAGACGGGGTAGCGATTTATTAATATATAAAAAAACTAACTCGGCAACACTGGCCACACCCAGTTTTAAGTTGCCAAAAAAGAATTTTTATATAAACTAATATTGGTGGTACATAGAGAACCTTTTTTCCATTTTTTATTGATCCTCTGTCAACGAAACACAGGCCTATTTTGGTAAACACTTACTTTTAAAATGTTTCCTCATTGGGGGCAATTGAAAGTACGATTTAAAAAAAAGTCAAGTAAATCTTCCCTACGATTTTTTAAATTATAAAAACAATTAAATTTTATTACACACCCTTTTACGGGCAATACCGATGTCCGTCCCGCGGTCAGAAAATTGAGGGTTTAGGAAAAGGGTTTTTAATCCCCGACCGATGTCCGTCCCGCAGTCAGGTGGATACACAGGTAGAATGGGCAGGGTAGAATATTATTCCTAGAATAATTAGTATGATTCGTGTATTATTGACACCCTTCCACAGACCCTTACCTATAAATAGAGGAATATTTTAAATAGTAGCTAGTAGTGCTTTTGCTTTACAGGTCCTTCAGATTTCGATAAAATTATTTGTGAACACATTTGGCTATTTATATAGTTGTCGTTATCACAAATTCAATAGAATGCCATAGGTAATGTGAAATATAAATTGATTTCATTTTCAACAAAAATTAAGTTGATGCAATATTCTAAAGAAAATATTGCTAATATAAAAATAATCGTACAAACTAAATTTTTTGACACCCGGCCTGCAAAAAAGCTATAAATTTCCATGAGTGAAGTGCCCTTAGGGTGGGGGTAAATATTTTTAAATGTGTATGAGATGGAGGTTTCATTAGCTCTGAGTCTATTATCTAGTCAGTTCAGTTGCCATGTATAAATAAAAACAAAGACAATTTATTCAGTACTTGTGTATTATCAAATTTGTATTTGGCTTCCAAGATAAAATGGATTATTCATATATTTTTGCTGAATTGGGTTAGAAAAATAATTTGTAAGTAAAAATATTAAGTATTTTCAGAATCGAATTCTCTAGGCAATCTTTTCGGGATAAGGTCTTGGCGTTCAAATTAGTGACCACAAATTGTCAAAACTGTCAAAATCACACCATCACTTGATGGCTTATATCTTTTTTATAACAATCTAAAACTTGACCAAAATACCTCATCCCCAAGACAAAGGTCCAAGTAATATTGTGTTCAAGTTTCAACTCTTAATTTTACTGCATTCTTTAGATTTGTTGCATACAAAAGGACCTAAAATTTGCTGCAAGTCAGGAGTGCCAACTGTTTTGAGCTGTCTAAATCACAACACATTATAACAATCTAAAACTTGACCAAAATACCTCATCCCCAAGACAAAGGTCCAAGTAATATTATGTTCAAGTTTCAACTCTTAATTTTACTGCATTCTTTAGATTTGTTGCATACAAAATGACCTACATTTTGCTGCAAGTCAGGGGTGCCAACTATTTTGAGCTGCGTTGTGGACTAAATATTGCTGATATATTATAAATAATCCCACAAACAATTTTTTGACTTTGACCCTCAGTGTGCAAAAAAAAACTAAATTTCCATAAGTAGAGTCTATTATCTAAGAGTTGAAGTAGTGATGCAGCAATTGGTAAAACGATATAGTTATACCTAACAGGTCTCTTTGATAGTACAAAATTTTGATTTCTTGGGTTTCAGGTGCTGTTTATAACCAGAGAATAAAATACATTTTTTCATTATCTAACACCTATTTAAAAGAAACATCTAATTATTTTATTCCATTTACAGTTCTGATTATGTAGGTATCTAAAATGAAGTCCGATGTAACTGCCCACACAGATCCCAATAATTTTGATATAGAAGTGTTCTCTAAAACTATTCAGTAAGTAGAAAGATGACAATAACACCTATTTAGAAGAAACATCTAATTATTTTATTCCATTTACAGTTCTGATTATGTAACTAAAATGAAGTCTGATGTAACTGCCCACACAGATCCGAATAATTTTCATTTAGAAGTGTTCGCTCAAACTGTTCAGTAAGTAGAAAAATGACATCTTTAGAATTGTGAAAAATTGATATTTTTGTAAACTTTTTATTTTCTTTTTGTTTTGTGAGGAGAAATTGAAGAGAAAAATGGAAGATGAACTTCAGTTGCCATGTAATCATAAATATGAAGACAATTACATTAAATTTGTAATAATAATAATTTCATTTATATTTTTATAGAATATTTTTGATTTGTTTCTTTTCAATAAAAACATAAACCCACTTTTGCTGTGGTTTTTTCTAATAATTAATAAGGGTCAATGAAAAAGCAGACATGCCTGTTTATTGCTATAATAAATGTTTTTATAGTTTACCTAATTAGCATTTCTTTGCTATAATTAATTTGAATGATTGAGAGGGGTCAGTGGAAAATTAGACAGTCTGTTTTATAATAAATATAAAAACTACCTACTCACTTAGTACTTCAAATTTGTAATACTACAAGCAGATTGCCTAAATGATTTGTTTCCATATTCAATAAAATGAAACATTTTTGCTATAATTTACTTGAATAATTAAGAAGAGCCAATGGAAAAACAGGCATGTCCGATTATTACAAACTGGAGGAAAACTGCAAAAAGTATTTTATAATAATTTTAGATACATAACCTGGAAAAATTAAAGATCAAACATATATATATATATATATATATATATATATATATATGTATGTCATTCCTACACTTTGGGTACTGTATAACTTATACAACTTATACGGATTGTATAAGAAGTATAAATTATACGTACCTGAAGTGTACACTAAATGGATTGGAATGCAAAAATGCGTTGTAAAATTCATAGTAAGGATGGTAATCGAAACTTAATATCAAATAAATTGTTCTGGACCCTTTTTCGGAAGAACAAAAATAAAGGTAGTATTTAATACGCTTTTATTAGCTTCACTTGTATGTTTGTTTGTATGTTTGTAACTCTCATCTGGTATTTATATTATGGTATAGCAATAACGAGGGTCGTTGAAAAGGATGATAGATGATACAAACATAACAATTTCGAGAAGAATTGAATACGAGGGTTGATCAAAGGGATGGTAGAGGATACAAGGATAATAATTTCGAAAAGGATTTAATACGAGGGTTGATCAAAAACATGATAGATGATACAGGGATAATAATTTCGAAAAGAATTTAATATGAGGGTTGATCAAAAGGATTCTCTTATTGTCGAAATCCAAAAAGTGGAAAATAAATATAGTTTAAGAAAACTAAGAAACACGGTTTTTTAATAGGATGAACTAAAAGGTAGAAAATAATTTCAATGTATAAATTAATAAACATTATATAGTATTATTGTGGAAAAAGCGTGGGGTGCTCCATATAACTGTTCTTAAAAAGCACTCCACATTTGTTCCACAATAACACTATTTATTGTTTATTAATTTATACATTGAAATTATTTTCTACTTTTAAGTTCATCCTATTATAAAAGCGTGATTTTTAGTTTTTTTAAACTATATTTTTTTGACTTTTAATTCCAAAGACATTTGTAAATATGTTATATCAAAGTGTACATGTTCCAATGTAAATTTTTTTTGACAATATAAGAGACGTAACATTTGGCTTGCGGCATTCAATGAGGTTCCTCTGCTGCATGAAAATATGGACGCAATCTCACCCTAACGTGCCTTTCACAGGCACTACAAGTAAATCATTAAATATAACATACAAGACACATCAGACGGAGGCGCAATCTGTATATTCACGAATGGCTCTAAAACCAAAATGGGCTCAGGATGTGGAGTTTACTCCAGATCTCTGATATCACTGCTGTTTACATTGCCGCAAAAGAGATTACCAGAAGAAACACCACAGGTAATAAAATTCACATCCTTACGGATAGTAGATAAGCACTACTAGCCCTGAACAGACCACGTATCACATCAGGCCTAGTACTGGACACTGGAGTGTCACCTGCCCCTGATCGAAGCATGTAGCAACAACGAATCACTTTACGCTGGATCAAGGGCCACAGTAAATTGATAATCGTTTAACAATATTAGGTTAGGTTAAAAATCTTTATGAATCGATTTATAATCGGTTTATATCTATTCTTAATGTACTCGGAGAAATGATCTAATTTCTTGATAATGGCAGCAGGAACGCTATAGAAAAAACCTATCCCGGCTGCCGTTATCAAGAATTATGAAAAAGAATCAATCAAGCATTTCCGATTAATCGATTATTTTGGATGAATTGATTATTTCCAAATGGACGAGTTCTATACAAGGGAATTGCTGCCAACATAACGAGCAACAAAAAACCTGAAAAAGGTTGGTCGCTTAAGGAAGTGGTTTTTCCAATCTATGTTTAGTTTTTCTAATATGTTTTGAGCGCCTTTACCACCCATGTTGTACCCAAAAAGTTTAGAGGTATTTTAGTTTGGGGTATTTTGCATCCAGTTGACGAAACACAAAGAACACAAACAAAGCCAAATAAACATGTATAGACAGCTGTCATTAGCTGTTCGTCAACTGTAAGATATAAAATTCCCCAACCTAAATTGACCTACTAACTTCTCGGGTAAATCTCCAAACTTTTCGGGTACAACATAGGTGGTAAAGGGACTCAAAATATATAAGAAAAACTAAACATAGATTGGAAAAATCACTTCCTTATGCGACTAACCTTTTTCAGTATTTTTTTGCTCGTTATGTTGGCAGCAATTCCCTTGTATAGAACTCGTCCATTTCCGATTTTTTTGATCATTTCATAATTTTCGATTAATCGATTATTTTAAATTATTCTATTAATTGATTATTTTCTATTAATTGATCATCGATTTATTAAAATATTTTCGTAAGTTCCAAGTTGTCAATTTTTAGGAGCGTAAGGAGTGAGGAAAAAAATTAGTTGAATATAATAGTTCTTAATTACGATGTTGAAACTCTATTTTTATTCTTTCGGTAACGGTCCTGTTGCCATTATCAAGAATATGGGAGAATAATTAATTACCAGTATTCGAAAATTGATTATTTTCGATTAATTGATGTTAAAAAGTTTTAGCAAACATCGTGATCAAGAACTATTCAACTAATTTTTTCCTCTTTTTGCCTCTAAAAAAATGACAACTTAAAACTCACGAAAATATTTTGAATTCTTAGATCAAGTTGATTATAAATCGATCGATTAATCGATATATTTTTTGAAAATCGAATAATTGGAAATAATCGATAATGATCAAATAATAAAAAATCGAAAATTTGGAAATAATGAGTTAATCCAAAATAATAGATTAATAGGAAATACTCGATTGATTCTTTTTCATAATTCTTGATAACGGCAGCTGGAAGGGTTTTTTCTATAGCGTTCCTGCTGTACTCCATAAAAGATTTATAATCAATTCATAATCGATACATTTGTGTATGTAAGAATTTGAAGGGTGTGGGTCACCCCACAGCACACAATTGGCCCATTGTACATCCTTCTGTCTCGTCATCCTACAAACATCGTGATCAAGAACTAATTATATTTAACTAATTTTTTTCCTAGCTCACTCCTCTGAAAATAAATGACAACTTTGGACAAAAATATTTTGAAATCTAAGGCTAGATATAAAACGATTATAAATCCATTACAAATTGATCATGAATCGATTATAAATCGATTTATAATCGGTTTTCATAGTAGATGTCGCGAGAGTAGCAAATTTGCCGGAAGATAAAGGGAAGTATACCAACTAAGAACCGTTTCACACGTACGAGAATTATTGCCAAATTTACTCTGAAAATTATCAAAAGAAAAATTCTTGCTGTTTTACACGCCAAAGAATTATTGCCAACATTTTCGGAATGAAAATAAACTAGGAATTGCGCGAGAAACGACGCAGAAGCCGAAAATAAGATAAAAACAATAATGGCGTCATGTGTCATTATTTGTTGTCGTTTTCAACCATTAACTATATGGCATGAATTCTTATGAAATTTTTAGTGGTCAAAATATTATGTGTCAAGCAGTAGAGCAGTGAAATGTTTTCAAAATTCATATGAAAACCACAAATATTATTTCCAGAGTGAATTTCGCAATAATTCTCGCACGTGTAAAACGGTTTTTAGTTAACCTAACAAATAGTGTTTACATGTTATAATAAAAGTTGAAACGAAATTAACAATAATGGTAAAAATGTATGTTGTGAAAAGATGTCAAGTTATACTAAAATGATAAAAAATATAAATACGTAAACACCCTTATCTTTGTATATATTCTGGCCAATTGTAGGCACTTGAAATATTTTCACGTTAACCTTAGCATTTAAGGCAAATTATATTATTTGTCACACTCATTTTAAGGCGTAAGAGGATCGTAAAATAAGATAAGCAGGGAAGCTCAAAATATTCAATATTTCCCAAAGAAAGAACATTACTTACTAATGAAAAAGCCAACTACCTACCAACTATCTATTTACTTCCAAATGCCAAACTCATGCTACAGTTCCTCTAAAAACGAACAGCAATATCAAGTACAGCAGATCTACATTTAGCAATAGAAATTATTAGGAAATCAGGAAGTTTATAATAATTTAATTTATTGAAATTATCAGAAAAACACAATCAATAGAAAGTTTTGGAGATAAATGTTTTCAATTTTGCTGCTACCGTGCCGCTATGGCGTTATAAAACTACATAGATCTGAAATTCTTTTATATACCTAGGTATATATCAAATACAGTAAGTATTAATTGATGTTGGAGTGAATATATTCAATTGTCTTTTTTGTAATGTTGATATTTTTGAAAGTCCAGTAGGTAGGAAAATTATTTGTTTAACTAGGCAGCCAAGTAGTAGATTGACTGCCAAGGCTGAATTCAGATAAGGCAGTCAATCTACTTTGCTGCCGAGCTGAACATATAATTTTCTCTCTGATTGTACATAATGATATAGGAGTATATTGTATTTGCAAATCATTACAATTCCCACAATCTCTTTATTTTTTTCCTGTAGTGTTCAATTAAAATAAAATTCGATAGAAATCGCAATTGTTGGAATGGTTGCCATAATTATTATTGTTTGACAATTCACGAAATTTCTGACAGTTTTGCGAAAAAATATCGATATATTTAAATTATATAATAGACAGACAGTACGTAGTAATTTTACCATCAATGTTAATAACAACTGAACATATGTTTTTAAATTCTTGTAAAAAGTGTTAAAAATGTAATAATTGCAAATAAATGTTTACGTTAAATGTTTTATTCCAATTGACTATAATCACTTTGCTGATATTTGCTGCTAATCGGAGAAAAACATTATTTGGTTCGCCATACAATAAGAATTGATGTGATAAGAACCCAACTGATTTTAAGTTCTAATTTTGAATTATCTTTTAAGCAATATATAGATGCTATGTAACTTATTTTCTAGAATGTACCACTTGTGTTTTTTAATGTTTCATATTTTATTTGTTGAACATAATATATTTTACTAAAAACAAATATGTTTATAAACATGGAAAGATCCCTGTAATATTTTATTTAACCAATAAATGTTTTCAAGAATATGTAAAAGTTTTTTATTACCTGAATTTTCCTCCTATTTTTGATGTACTTCAAGAAAAAGAAGCTGTGTATTTAAATTTTTATTTGAAGTGAGTGGTATTATGTCATATCATGGTTGCAATATGATGTAGGTACCTACTTACCTACCTATATAAAGTTTGAGGTTCATCTTCAAAATAGCATAATCTACTTACAGCATTGACAATGACACAATTATAAATTATAATCAGCCACCACAAAGCCTGGCGGGTGCAGAAAAAACAACAAATTGTGCTTGTGTTAGACTTTTCAACAACTTACACTATCCAAATCAAAGAATATAAAAAGATGTTCAAGAATACTGTATTAGATTTGGCCCTAAATTGAAAATCTTCCACAGTTGAAGAATGTTTTCAAGAGTTCCTTATAAATAAATAAATAATGACCTGTAGGAAAGAATTTTTGCTATTTAATTTTTTATATACCTATTTATATTTTTTAAATGCTTCCATTCCACTTTCATGAGTACTCTTACTGTGGTGAGTATATTATTTTTATTAAGAATCAATTTAATGTATACTGTTATTAAATTTTTATTTTTATATGTAGGTACCATTAGTCATACACTTATTTTACAGAACAATTCATATATGATAGGATATCACAATCTCTGCAAATTTTTTTGGTTTACTTTTCTGCATTCCACTTATAGCACAACAACCTCATCCTATTTACAGTTTGTTATATAAGTGATGATAGCCAATTATGAGACATGATAAAAACTGAACAAATCACAATTTGTATATTTCACCAACGCTATCTTGAAATTGTCTTTTTTGGAACAAAAATTGGTGTTTGCTGTGACCATATTGTCGGAAATACCACCTTTTCTTTATATCCTTATCTTGAGATAATTTTACTTTTTATTTTTAGATACTTTTTGTATTAGAAATTTTAGACAAAGGGGTTGGTTTTCCACATTTCCTACATTAATTGATTTTAATATATAGGTATAGCCGAAAAATGATTGATAGTAGTCTGTAGTAAAAATTGGAAAAAAATAATGACAGTTGTTGTCAGATTAATTAATTGTATAAATTTATTTTAATAGTTTCTCGACGTTGTCTTTTGATTAAAAGGTCACAAAGGTGCCGTAGGTGTATTATTTGAACCGTCTAGGCCGGGAATAACGGGTAGTTTGTCCATCGGCGAGACATATTTTGGCGACCGTGACAGGACCCGCGGCACATTTTAAGTCAGAGTAATTGTATTTTCCTTACGATGTCTGTTGAAGTTGAAATATTAAACAGCATGAAGAAGTCACGTAAAGTGCTGAGATGTAGTTTTTCCAAAGCTGCTAATGAATTTGAAGCTTTTCTGCGTGCTCAAGAACCATGTTTGCTGGATTTAGAGGTTTCTTGGGACATTTTGAAAACAAAATATGAAGATTTGCAGGTATGTGAAAAACGTGTATATGAAGCTCTTGTAGAGACGGCGTCAGAGGAAGAAATGATTCGAGATATGGAACAAGGTGATGCTTATCATAGAAGGTACACCGAACTAAAAGTAAGATACACCCATTTTTCTAATGATAAATCTGCTACAGCTGCAAAGCCTCCGGCAATTGTTGACAAGAATTCAACAAAAAGAAAGTTCAAGTTGCCGCGCATCGAATTTAAATGTTATGATGGCAGTATCAAAGGTTGGTTGAGTTTTTGGTCACAATTTAAAAAAGTACACGAAGATCGTGATATTGAAAATTGTGATAAAATAGAATATTTGCTACAGGCTACGGTTCCAGGTACTAGAGTGCGTCAATTAGTAGAAAGCTTTCCCTTAATGAGTGAGAATTATGAAAAAATTATCCAATGTATGCAGTCCAGATTTGGTAGAGAGGATCTTCAAATAGAGGTCTACGTACGAGAATTATTGAAACTTGTTTTAAATAATGCTATTAGTAAACAAAAACTTGAAATTTCTAAACTATACGATCAAATTGAAACCCAGTTACGCGCTTTAGGTACCTTAGGCATTACAGCGGACAAATATGCTGCAATTTTATTTCCGTTAATAGAATCTTGTTTGCCACATGATCTGCTTAGAATTTGGCAGCGTTCAACATTTAATGCAGGGGGACTTAGCACTAGTAATGCTAGTAATTTTTCTGAAAATTTTAATATTGATTGCACGCTAGAGAAAAAGCTAGAAAACCTTTTATCGTTTCTCTGTTCTGAAGTGGAAAATGAACAAAGAATTGTATTAGTAAGTGAGGGCTTCGGACTGACATCTGATTGCAATAATAAGTCGAAATATGGGGATATGTGTTGCAGAAAGAATAAATCGTACCAAGGTTCTGCTCTACCTACCGCCGCTGGTTTGCTGAACACAAACAATAACAAGGATTTAACTTATACTTGTATTTTTTGTAGTGGTTCTCATAATGGAGATTCTTGTTTTAAGGCGCAAGAAATGAATTTGGAAGAAAGAAAAAATATTGTATCGAGTAAAAAGGGATGCTATAGGTGTCTTAAGATTGGCCATCATGCAAGAAATTGCCGAGGCCGTTTAAAGTGCATAATTTGTAAAAAATCTCACTACCCTATTATGTGTCCTAATTTGACTTCTGGTGAAGCTAATTCTCCGAATATATCTGAATCAAATGACAGTAAGCCTTCATCTACTTTGACAGATAACTATGAGCTTTCAAATCATACAAATTCGAATGCAAATCAGACCAGTAGTTATGTATTTCTCCCGACGTTGCTTATCAGATTAGTAGGTCCCAGTAGTTCCAAATTTGTTCGGACTTTGATTGACACAGGCTCACAACGTTCTTATATTTTGAAATCAACTGTATCATTTCTTGGTTTGCGTGTAAAAAGTTCAGAGAATCTGGTGCATGGTTTATTTGGAGGAAAAGAGATGATAGCTGCACATAACTGTTATGATGTTAGTATTTCTGTTGATAACTTTTCATACACTTTTGAAGTATTAGATCAAGATAATATTTGTAACAACGTTAAGCCTCTTTTTAATGGGCCTTGGATATACGAATTGAACAAATTTAATATCTCTATTTCGGATTTAAATAATGAAGATCCCATTGAACTTTTGTTAGGTGCAGACGTTGCAGGAATTTTATATACTGGAAATAAACATACTTTAGAGTGTGGGTTGGTAGCAATTGAAACACACATTGGATGGACTGTTATGGGAAAAGTACCCTGTCAAATTTCACATTCAAATTTATCAACATCTGCTTTGTCTTTGTTTGCCAGTGCTTCTATCACAGACTTATGGGAATTGGACGCTTTGGGCATTCAGGATCCTGGTGAACAAAAATCTAAGGAAGAAAGAGCTTCTGCCGCAAAGGAGCTATTTTTAAATACTATAACTGTAGATCAGGAAGGACGTTATGAGGTAAGGTTGCCATGGATAGATGGGCATAATCCGCTTCCAACCAATTACAAAGTTGCACAAAAAAGATTACAAAACACTTTGCGGAAACTGGAAAAAGATAATTTGCGAAGTAGGTATAATGACGTTTTCAAAGAATGGGAAAGCTTAAATATTATTGAAAAGGTAGAGCCAAACACACAGTGCGGACATTTCTTACCACACCGTCCTGTTTTAAAAGAAGGTTCTACAACGGCTGTGAGACCAGTTTTTGATGCATCTTGTCGAGAAAAGGACAATCCTTCATTGAACCATTGCCTTGAAAAGGGTCCAAACATGATTGAATTCATTCCTTCCTTGTTTGTTAGGTTCAGACAATTAAAGTACGGTGTGATTTCTGACATAAAAAAGGCATTTCTCCAAATAAACATTAATTCAAATGACAGAAGTTTTTTAAAATTCCTTTGGGTAGATGAAAATAATTCGGAAATTGCATATAGGCATAGGAGAGTAGTTTTTGGTGTTAACTGTAGTCCGTTTTTACTTGGTTCCACTATAGAGTATCACTTATCCCAGTGTTTGGCAGAAATTTCAGAAGACCTATCCTTTACAGCATCTACAGTGAAAAAATTGTCAAAAAGTTTTTATGTAGACAATTGCGTAACCAGTCTTTCTAGTTCTGAAGAGCTTGCGGAGTTTATTAAGGAAGCTGTCGATGTGATGGCCAAAGGCCAATTTGATTTACGAGGGTGGGAGTATTCCCGTGAAAATTGTACTCCAGATCATAAGATATCTGTGCTAGGTCTATTGTGGTATCCTGGACTTGACGAATTGGCCATAAATTCTGACTTTATTTTAGAGGAAATGAAAGACCTAGCTGTAACGAAACGTCGTCTACTGTCGCTAGCTCAGAAAGTATTTGATCCAATTGGATTCACAGCTCCAGTCACTATTTTGCCTAAGCTTTTGTTGCAGCAGTTGTGGGAGAAGAGAATTCCATGGGATGTTCCAGTAGATAAAGATGTTGCTGATATTTTTAGGGCATGGTTGTCTGATTTATCTGATATATTCAAAATAAGAATACCTCGATGGATTTCAATTTCCAAAAATGTATTGGATTTAAGTCTACATACTTTCAGCGATGCTAGTCAGAGAGCTTATGCAGCTGTAGTTTTTTGTCGAGTGGAAACAGCTGAAGAAGTTTCAATTCATTTACTCGCCGCAAAGTCTAGAGTCGCTCCAATTAAAAAATTATCAATTCCCAGATTAGAGTTGTTGGGGGCCAATATTGCTGCTAGACTTTATAATCAGGTTGCAGAAAGCTTGGAGTTTGACTGTGAAGCATTTTTTTGGAGCGATTCGTCAACTGTAATTTCTTGGATACAACGCGAAGAGCAATGGGCAACATTTGTTTTTAATAGAGTTCGTGAAATCCGACAATTAACTTCTTCCTCACAATGGCACCATCTTCCTGGAATTTTGAACCCCGCAGATTTGCCTTCAAGAGGATGTTCTGCAAAACAGTTATTGGATTCCAAATGGTGGGAGGGTCCTAAGTGGTTGTACCAGAAAAAAGAAAATTGGCCTGTTGAAGAGATGAATTTTGATGAGGTGGAAATTGCCACTGAACGAAGGAAAAGACTAATAACAACATTACCTAATGTTGAACAAGTTGATTTTTGGAATCTTGAAAAATTCAGTAAATTCTCGAAAACAGTTAACATGATTGCTTTGGTTTTTAGATTCATACACAATATGCGTCACCCTAAAGAGAAAAAGATAGGTTTGACTATCGTTAATGATTTGCAGATTTCAGAAAATTTTATATTGAAGATAATACAAAGGAAGCATTTTTCGGGTCCTGATGACAAAAGCATAATATGTTTGAGTCCATTTTATGATGAATCTGGAGTGTTACGTCTGAAGTCTAGAATTTCAAACAGAAACGATACTAGAGATTTTCGTTACCCCGTTCTATTGCCAGCCAAAAATGCGACTGTGGATATCTTAATAATGGAAACACACCAAAACTTGTGCCATGTTGGAGTACAAGGTCTTTTGGCACAATTGCGTGAGAAGTATTGGATCATTGGCGGAAGACGTACGATACGGAGAGTATTAAAAACATGTATGATATGCAATCGATTCAATTCGAAAGCTTATGAAGTAGAATCACCTCCTTTGCCAGTAGATCGAGTTAGAGATGCAGTGGCGTTCGAGATATCAGGTGTTGATTTTGCTGGGCCCCTCTTTCTTAGATCAGGGAAAAAAGCATGGGTATGCTTATTTACATGCGCGGTTTATCGTGCAATCCATCTTGAGTTGACATTGTCTTTATCCACTCAGAGTTTTCTACAAATTTTACGCCGATTCATAGCCAGAAGAGGCAGACCCAAAATAATTTATAGTGATAATGCTATGACGTTTAAAGGTGTGGAAAATGCATTTAATGTTTTGGACTGGTCTAAAATTTCGCAGGACACTTCTACCCAACGAATCATTTGGCGTTTTAATCCTCCAACCGGGTCGTGGTGGGGTGGATTTTTTGAAAGATTGATTGGCATTGTGAAGAATCTGTTAAGACGAATATTAGGTCGAGCCAGTGTGTGTTATGAAGAAATGCTGACTATTCTTTGTGACTGTGAAGCTGTAGTTAATGCCCGCCCTATAACATATCTTTCTAACGATCCCGGTGACTTATTACCTCTTAGTCCGGTCATGTTTTTACGTGAATTATCTGATGATAACATACCCGATTGCGATCAGATGGATCGTACTTCTGTATCAAAAATTGTCCGTAATCAACAGAGGCTAAGGGAAGCTTTACGTAAAAGATTTCGACTCGAATATTTGGGTCAATTAAAATTGTTGACCAAACAAAAACCGACCAATAATCTGAGAGTGGGTGATGTCGTACTAGTAGGCAATGACAATACAAAACGCATAGACTGGCCTATTGGTCGTATATCCGAACTTATACCTGGGAAAGACGGTCTGGTTAGGCTTGTACGTATTAAAATGGCACGAGGCGAACTATTACGTCCTGTTCAGCGGTTATTTCCACTGGAATGTGTATCCGAAGAAGCTGGAGTTAACCAAGACCAGCGAGCCGAGCAGCCTGATGAGCATCGAGAAAAACTTCGAATCGATCATCCAACAGAGTGTGCGGAAATAAGTGCGGGAGTGTCTAATAGCAGAGTACCCGACATAGTGAAGCTCACAAAAAGTGCGGGAGTGCCTAAAAGCAGAGTAACCGATACAGTGAAACTCACACGTAGGGGTCGCTTGAGTAAAATTCCTAAAAGATATCTGTGATATCGATTATAGTTTAGTATTTCCTTTGTTTTGAGAAATAGTTTAGCTTGCCAAATAGTTTCTCAGGTGGGAGAATGTCGGAAATACCACCTTTTCTTTATATCCTTATCTTGAGATAATTTTACTTTTTATTTTTAGATACTTTTTGTATTAGAAATTTTAGACAAAGGGGTTGGTTTTCCACATTTCCTACATTAATTGATTTTAATATATAGGTATAGCCGAAAAATGATTGATAGTAGTCTGTAGTAAAAATTGGAAAAAAATAATGACAGTTGTTGTCAGATTAATTAATTGTATAAATTTATTTTAATAGTTTCTCGACGTTGTCTTTTGATTAAAAGGTCACAAAGGTGCCGTAGGTGTATTATTTGAACCGTCTAGGCCGGGAATAACGGGTAGTTTGTCCATCGGCGAGACACATATAATTATAGTTGGAATTATTCAAGAGAAGTACCTTCCTCATTTGATTCACTCTCAATCTGTAACAACACAAAAAAATCAGTAATTTACGAGTACATATTTGTGCAATTATAAGCATATTGTGTGGAATATTTTTTATTGTTGCCATTACTATTTAGCAACACACAATAATATTAAGAAACTTACCTTTAACTAAACATCTAGCACCAGCTACGCGAGATACTTATTTTTTCCTTGAAATGTAACTCAATTAAAATAAACAAACCATCACCATTTACATAACCTTAAATAATTTACCATGACATTCCATATAAACACAAGCGCCAACGACAGTTGACATTGACAATACGACGGTGGTAAAACAATAAACACTCTCGTCTGTGGCCCGAGAGACGTGGTGCCGATCGAGTATCTCCGGCCCTCGGCTTTCATTCGGGGCGCGCACGGTTCAAACACCCCGTGTCGTTCTCTATGAAAAGAACATCTCCTCGCTTTCCATACACTTTTTTAACTAAACCACCCTACCTTACCCCCTACCCTAATCCGAATCGAAAAATTGAATTGTGTAATTGACAGATTATTATAATAATTTTCAATAATAACCCAACCAAAACCACCCTACCTTACCCCCTACCCTAATCCGAATCGAAAAATTGAATTGTGTAATTGACAGATTATTATAATAATTTTCAATAATAACCCAACCAAAACCACCCTACCTTACCCCCTACCCTAATCCGAATCGAAAAATTCTTCGTATTTTTAGTCAATTTTTGAAAAAAACAATAAGAAAATAAAAATAAAAATATCTTGACTCGGATACGACTCGAACCTGGTACCTCTGTGTTAAGAGCCCAGCACGCTTACGCTGAGCTAATCTATGCACACATTAATGATATCGTATAGAAGGTTAAAAGCTTTAGAACCGTGCGCGCTTCGCATGAAAGCCGAGCGCCACCGGAGATACTCGATGGCGCCCGAGGTCGGCACCACGTCTCTCGGGCCACAGACGAGAGTACAATAAACAATAGACAGGATGAAAAATTATCAAACAACAAACAGCTATTAACCTATATTAATTTTATAGTATTATTTTATAGTATTAATATGCAAGCTCAACAATAGGGCATGTCCACGTGACGTCACAAACTATTTTGACAACTCGCTGGTGGCAAAACAATAAACAAAGCGTTCAGTACACGTGGTGCTTAATATTGAGTTTATGCTGATTTATAATGATAGATGTGTTTGTGAGTTTGAGTTTGGTTGGTTTTGCTTCAGTGTACCTACTTTTAAAGTTATTTTGTTGAGCTTACATATTTAATACTATATAATATACAAATAGGTTAATAGTTGTTTGTTGTCTACAAGATATTCCAGAAGAGAAACAATAACATCAATTTGCAGGATGAGAACAAGTCACTGCTGTACCCCACAGCATCTACATAAAATAGGAGTAAAAGATAACCCTAACTGTATCTGTGGTGAGATTGGTGATCTAAATCATACAATTTTTAGCTGTCAAACAACCCAGCAAAATAGTCAAATATATGATATAGCCCTAAAAAAATATAATGGACCAATATGCATAGAACATATATTAATGGAACCAAATTCTAAACTTTTAGAAAAAATTATGCATCATATGAAGATAAATGATATAAAAATCTGAATTACATACACGACTAATAATTATTGAATGCTTTCTGTAGAAACTTAAGCTTATAGTATGCTTGCATGTTTTTTTTTTTGTTTTTTTTGTTTGCTGAACCTTTATTACTGCTATTATTAGACTGCTAGCCAAATCCTTATTTCCCTTGGCTTTTTCTTGTGTGTAAATGCTCTGATTGCCACAGAGCGAGAAGTGTGTCCAATACCTTATTCCTCATCCTTAGCTAAAGCTACTCATGGAAGGCATGGACATGAATCCAGATGTACTGTGAGGTACACCTTCCACTAAGAAAAACTTGGGTGGACGTTTCAGGAGAAACGCGATCTCATTGTAACAAAGAAGAAGAAGAGTTACATTTCAAGGAAAAAATAAGAATCTCGCGTAGCTGTTGCTATGTTTGGTTTAAGGTAAGTTTCTTCAATATTATCATATAATTGTGTTGCGAAATGGTGAAATAAACAATAAAAATATTCCACACATTTCTACACAATATGCTTATAATTGCACAAATTTGTACTCATAAAATACTGATTTTTTTCTGTTGTTACAGATAATGCCTCAAAAATGATGATAAGTATAAATAAAATCCACAGAGAATTAAAATTGTGTCACTGTGCAGTAGCAATTGGGACTATTCTCAGCACGTCAAAGAGTTACAAGTATTGATTTGAGTGAATCAAATGAAGAAGGTACTTCTCTTGAATAATTCCAACTATAATTATATGGTCACAGCAAACACCAATTTTTGTTCCAAAAAAGACAATTTCAAGATAGCGTAGGTGAAATATACAAATTGTGATTTGTTCAGTTTTTATCATGTCTCATAATAATTGGCTATCATCACTTATAAAACAAACTGTAAATAGGACTATTTCAAACTCAAAGATGTGGTCGTTGTGCTATAAGTAGAATGCAGAAAAGTAAACCAAAAAAATTTGCAGAGAGTGTGATATCCTATCATATATGAATTGTTCTGCTATACAATATAATTGAAAATTTATGTGTTCTGTAAAATAAGTGTATGACTAATGGTACCTACATATAAAAATAAAAATTTAATAACAGTATACATTAAATTGATTATTAATAAAAATAATATACTCACCACAGTAAGAGTACTCATGCAAGTGGAATGGAAGCATTTAAAAAATATAAATAGGTATATAAAAAATTAAAGAGCAAAAGTTCTATCCTACAGGTCATTATTTATTTATAAGGAACTCTTAAAGACATTCTTCAACTGTGAAAGATTTTCAATTAAGGGCCAAATCTAAAACAGTATTCTTGAACATCTTTTTATATTCTTTGATGTGGATAGTGTACGGTAAGTTGTTAAAAAGTCTAACACAAGCACAATTTGTTGTTTTTTCTGTACCCGCCAGGCTTTGTGGTGGCTGATTATAATTTATAATTGTGTCAGTGTCAATGCTATAAGTAGATTATGCTATTTTGAAGATGAACCTCAAACTTTATATAGGTAGGTAAGTAGGTACCTACATCATATTGCAACCATGATATGACATAATACCACTCACTTCAAATAAAAATTTAAATACACAGCTTCTTTTTCTTGAAGTACATCAAAAATAGGAGGAAAATTCAGGTAATAAAAAACTTTTACATATTCTTGAAAACATTTATTGGTTGAATAAAATATTACAGGGATCTTTTCATGTTTATAAACATATTTGTTTTTAGTAAAATATATCATGTTCAACAAATAAAATATGAAACATTAAAAAAACACAAGTGGTACATTCTAGAAAATAAGTCACACAGCATCTATATATTGTTTAAAAGATAATTCAAAATTGGAACTTAAAATCAGTTGGGTTCTTAGCACATCAATTATTATTGTATGGTAAACCAAATACAAAGTATATGGATTGTATTGAATATAGATGGAATATCTCTTCTAAAAAACATGTTTTCTACCTACTGGACTGTCAAAAATATCAACATTACAAAGAAGACAATTGAATATATTCACTCCAACATCAATAAATACTTACTGTAGTTGATAAATTACCTTTACCTATACAAAAGAATTTCCGATCTATGTAGTTTTGTACCTACTTGATATTGCTGTTCGTTTTTAGAGAGACTCTAGCTTGAGTTTAGCATTTGCTGTTCATTAGTGATACTTGCTGTTATGTAAGTACATAGATAGTTGGTAGTTGGCTTCTTTATTAGTAATTTTCTTTCTTTAGGAAAATATTTTGAGCTTACCTCAATGTGAACCTGTTCTTATATTATGTTTTCTCCGATCCTGGGAAAAGTTACACTATTTTGACCAGTTTTTAATGCGCAAAGCTCAACATTCCCAGAATATTAGGTAGTTGCTAAGCAATTAGAAAATAACAGTAATATTCTGTTACCAATGGATTATTACAATAAAATGTAACAAAGTATATGGCTTTAATTTTTATATTGATTAAGTTGTTATGAAAGAAATAAAAAAAACATCTAATTTATAACGATATTCTTGAACACAAATTAATTGTTGTTAATATTTACATTTACTGTACAGTTTGTACAATTTGTAAATTGTACTGGACGGCAACAAGAATTTATATACGTGGAAGTTGCATGGCTAATTGTTTGGTTCATCTCTTCACCACCACTTCTATATTTCAATATAAACATCGAGAAATATACTTACTTGAATACATCTTGAATGAAATATTTTTTTAATTAATTTTTGAAATGTACTTAAATCAACGATCAAAGAAAAAATAGTATGTATAATTCGTGGGAAAAGCATATTCCCAAACTCCTGTGTTATCAGGCTCGTCGCTACGCTCCTCGGCTGGTAATCATCACAGTCGTTTGGGAATATGATGCTTTTCCCACTAATAATACAATATATACTATTACGATCCTTCTACTCTTTATAATGAGTGTGAAACAATATCGTTTGCTTTAAATACTAAGGTTCACGTGAAAGTATTTCACGTACTGTTGGCCAGAAAAAATACAGAGATAGCAGTGTAAGTATATATTTTTCATCATTTTAGTATAGCTTGACAACTTTTCATAAAATACGATTTTACCTTTATTGATATACAGTTTTAATTTTTATAGGGCATGTATCCACGACAGATGACACTTGACAATAATCTGGTGGTAAAACAATAAACATAAACAAGATCAATAATTATCAAACTACAAACCACTATTAATCTATACTGTATGTATATTAAAATATGCAAGCTCAAGAATGAAAAACTTCAAAAAATACTTTAGCAAAAAACTCAAACACGATTTATCATTATTAATCAGCATAACCTTGGGCGGAGTAGAATTCGATGAGACCTCTGGCGGAAAAAATTGTAACTGTCGAAACAAGTAAAACAATTCGTTTTGCATTGGTTTTGTATTATATTCAAGTCCACGTAACGTAATTACCGTAAATTCGTTTTTTATTTGTTAAATTTTGTGTCAGTGACAAGCTTAAAACTGTGTTTTTCTATTTATCCCCATCTCATCGTTTCTGAATTTGTATTCTTATTATAATCAGAGATATTATGGAAGAGGTTATGTTATTCTATTTTTTGTTTTCATTGCACTTTTATGAAAGTATCACTTATTTTCTCTATAGGTAATATGCAAAAATATATGACCAACATTTAAAACTGCCTGTCCCTCATTTATACACCTAGAAGAAGACTCAGCATTTACAAAATCAAATAAACTTTGAATAGACAGTACTCAGTGTATACCTAATCCATAGTTACAAAAACAAAGAGAAAATAAATCGGTATTAAAGATTTAAAATATTACTCAATACAAACGTACCTTCCTTGTAACTTTTGTGGATATTACTACATCAAAAATAAAATAAAAACACGAAATCAGAACTAAACTTGTTTATTTTTGATAAATATCAACCATACCTATTACTCCAAATATAAAAATATTAGGAGTAAAAATTTAGTTTAACAACACAAAATACTAAAGCACAATCAAAGAAAAAGCAAAAGTTTCACTAAACACACAATGAAAATAACTAAAACAGCAAAATAAAACCACTTAAATATCAAAAGGCTTATACGACAGCTGATTTGTTTTACTCGTTTCTAGGATGACATTGACATTTCGGAGTGCCACCTATCGAATTCTACTTTTCCCAATTAAGTACCACGTGCTCTAAACGCTTTGTTTATTGTTTCACCACCCGCTTGTCAAATAATAAATAATGGCTTATGACGCTACACGGACATGCTCTATTATAACAAATGTAAACACAACTCGGTCGGTATACTTCACACCATCTTCCGACAAATTTGCTACTCTCGCGCCATTTACTATTCAATGCTTATCGCTGGATACTTTTTCGATATTTTCTCTATACAAGTTGGTGCTCCAAATAAATTTTGGTTGAAATTCCGACGTTTATTGACGATTGATAAGTGGTTGCTAGGGGTGGGCATAATAATCGATTAATCGGGTGATCGATCAATCGATATATACTTTGAAAATAATCGGTAATCAATTAATCGAAAATAATCAGTTGATTCAAAATAATCGATTAATCGAAATACTCGATTGATTTTTTTTTCATAATCCTTGATAACGGCAGCTGGAAGGTGATTTTCTATAGGGTTCCTGCTGCCATTATCAAGAAATTAGATCCTTTCTCTGAGCACACTAAGAATAGAAATTATTTTCGTAAGTTCCAAGTTGTCATTTATTTTTGGCGGCGTGAGTTAGGGGAAAAATTAATTAAATATAATAGTTCTTGATCACTATGTTGGATGACAAGCCAGAAGGAAGTCTGAACCTCAGAAGGATACACAATGGGCCAATTTTGACCTGAGTGCTGTGGGGTCACCCACCCTTCAAATTCTCCGATTTATAATAGGCTTATATTCGATTAATAATAATCGAATAGGAGCTACTAATTTCAGAGACTCTCCTCAGGAACTATGGGGGCACAATAGATATTTCAGGTCTCAGTGAATATTATCCCAAAAATACATACACACATACAATAATAATAGAATAATAATATTAATCGATTGTTGATCAATTAATAATAATCGAGTATTGATCGATTGCTAATAATCGATTATTGATCGATTAATAATAATCCAGTATTAATCGATTGATAATAATCGAGTATTAATCGATTGATAATAATAGATTATTAATCGATTTGCAATCTACTATTAATTGAATATAGATCGATTGATAATCGATTAACAATGTTAGGTTAGGTTAGGGGTGAGTGGGTCGCTGCTACTATCAAGAGTCTATTGTGGCTCGCACCTATCCAGATTCCATCAAAAAATTCAGCTTCTTAACAAAGCAGATTAGTTTATTTGGAAAATGATATTCCAGGTCCGAGGACCAAACATCAGATAATTGATTCAAGCCCACAATGTTACTTGATACTCCACATCCAGCTGCCGTTATGAAGAATTATAAAAAAGAATTAATCTTGGTTAATTGATTATTATCGATTATTTAAAAAAAATATATCGATTAATCGATTATTTCGCCAACCCCCAATAGGACTGCGATTATCAAAAGATATAATCGATTGGATAAAATAATCGATCAATCGAAAATAATCGATTAATCGAGAACAATCCATTTTCGATTATTGTAGAACTCTGATTATTTTTCATTATTGTTGATAATGGCAGCAGGACCGTTACCAAAAACGTTGAAAATTGAACAAACATCGTGATCAAAAACTATTATATCTAACTAATTTTTTCCTTTACTCACGCATCTAAAAAAATGACTGGGTAATTACGAAAATATTTTGAAGTCTAAGACTAAGTTGAATATAAATCGTTCAATTAACCCATATATATTTTAAAAATAATCGATTATCAATTAATAGAAAATAATCAATTAATCGAATAATTTAAAATCGATTAATCGAAAATGATCAAATAATCAAAAAATCGAAAATTCGGAAATAATCCGTTAGTCCATAATATTGAATAAGAATAGATATAAATCGATTCATTGAAGATTTATAGCCTAACCCAACCCAACCTAATATTATTAATCGATTATATATCGATTATTAGTTGATTTATAATCGATTATTATTAAGCAAATTTAAACCGATTATGAATCGATTCATAATTGATTTTTCTGTATCTATAAGAATTTGAAGGGTTGATGACCCCACAGCACTCAGGCCACAATTGGCCCATTGTGCATCCTACTGAGGTTCAGACTTCAAAATAGTTATTTTCCTAACAAGTGCGGAAATACACTTTACGCATGAGTTAGGAACATTATTTTTTCTACGACTCTATATAGGTAACTGCAAAAAAGTATACCAGCCCATTTTTCAAAAATTATCTCATTTCAACATACATATACAAAAATTTTACTAAAAACTACTAATTATTATAAATATTGATATTAGAACACAATTTTTTGCATTCTGTAAATTACTTAAAATTGCCGGTCCAGAGGAGTAATTTGCTGTTAGGGTTATATGAAAATATCTTCATTATTTTATATTATCAAAAAATGAAAAATGCAACAAAAAACTTGAAAATAATTTTTTTATGGATTATTTTGTGAATATTTATTCACCTGTAGTCACCTTAGTTATAACTTCCGAAGTAAAAAAACTATCTAATAAGGTAAAAATTTGCATTATTTCACTTTCCCGCACGCATTTTACTTTCCCGCACTAGTGCGGGATAGTGACACTTTCAAAACTAAAATGCGTGCGCAAAAGTGGGTTAAAACGCATGGTAGTAGAAAAAGAATCTTTTCGACAGTCTTATCTTCCTGTTCACATCCTCTACATAGTGAAGTGTCAGACAGACCCAGTCTATAGAAGTGTCTTCGTAGGTGACAGTGACAGGTCAGAATACCCGTGGCTTTTCCGAAGGTTTTGTCTGTTCATAGTCACGTATTTTTTGGCTACTTTGCTGTCCGGATAGTGCAACACTTCCTTGGCAAGCCTGCATCGTTCCATCTACCCTTAAACTTTTCAAAGCAGTGTTCCTTTATTAGGTCAATCATAGCTGATACCGACAGACCAATGAATGTCCCAAGAATTTTTGAGAGGCTGCTTTCCTGGATAGTGGTTACCTTATAGTACTCAAAATGTAGCGTGTATGAAATGCAAAATGTACCTAATTTGTAGTATACACGTTGTACCTACACTTTGAGGACTGAAGTACCCAAAATGAAATGAGCGTTGACAAAAATTGGCAGGCACTTTGGGGACGTCCCCAAAATGACCACCTTGGGTCCAAAGTGTAGTGATGTTAATATTTTTTGTACCCAAAGTGTAGGAATGACATACATATATATATATATAACATTTTTATTCCTGTGTTTCGAAAATAATAGTGTACAACAGAATTCAATAGAATACGAAATGTCTATTTTGGTCAATTAGTAGAATGCAATCATTTTTATTACTATTACCAATGTAGTTTCACTCAATAACTCAGGAGGCTGATGTATATAACTATGTGTATGCTGATGCAATCTATTGCTAAGTACAGGTCCCCGGAGGAACCAAAAGGCTCCGATATGAGGATCAATAAATATCAAGCACTTTTTGTGGAACCACTATAATTTGTGGTTCATTTCATTTTACACCTAGTCCCCTGCACTATACAGGATAGGTACTTGTGGTGGACCACATAGCACATGTGGAATAAAAATAAACAGAGTATTTACGAAGCACAAATTTACTATTCAAGCATGAAAATTATTTTATTATAACCGCCTACAAATACTAACAAGCTATAAACAGTAAATAAGCAACAAATCTCAAGAAATACAATGAATTGAGATTTCATATTTCCAGAATCGAATTCTCTAGGCTTTCTTTTGGGGATAAGGTCTTGGCGTTCAAATTGGTGACCACAAATTGTCAAAACTGTCAAAATCACACCATCACTTAATGGCTTATATCTTTTTTATAACAATCCTAAACTTGACCAAAATACCTCATCCCGAAGACAGAGGTCCAAGTTATATTATGTTTGAATTTCAACTCTTAATTTTACTGCATTCTTTAGATTTGTTGCATACAAAATGACCTACATTTTTCTGCAAGTCAGGGGTGCCAACTGTTTTGAGCTGTCTAAATTGTGAGGTCCCTCTTAAAATTGATATGATAATTGCTTCTGTCCATTATTTAGGTAACACTTCTTTTTGCCAGATCTGCGCCATTAATTGATGAATTTGATGCTCAAGTGATTCACCCCCTTCTTTTATTAGCTCTGCAATTATTCCATTTTTACCACTACTTTTATTATTTTTCAATTCTTTTATTATTTGTCTTACTTCTTCTCTGCTCGGTATTACTGTATGTTCATCTTCTACAATTTGCACTGTGTTATTATTTCTGTTTACTTCTTGATTGGTAACTTCTTCATTGTTGTAGGTACTTTCGAAATATTGTTTCCACCGATTCCCCATTTCCTTCTCGTCTCCTATTAGTAGACCCTTATTGTATCTACAAAATGTAATTTTTTGTTTATATCCTTTGTTTTCTTTTTTGACCTCTTGGTAGAAGTTTCGGATGTCATTATTTGTAAATTTTTCTTCTAAATCAGCCAGTATTTGTTCCATATATTTCTCTTCTTTTTCCTGCATAGATGTTTCACTTTGTTTCTTAGAGTAGTATATTCCATTTTATTCTCATGTGAGTTTATTTGTAAGAATTTTTGTTTTGCTTCGTTTCTTTTCTTTGTTAGGTTTTTGCAATCTTCGTCATACCAATGTTTGATGTTCTTATTTCTTTCGTCTTGCCTGAATATCTCTGCTGCTTGTTTTATTGCATTTTCTATCGATCTCCATTTTATGTCTAAATCTACCAATTCACTTTCATTGTTTGGTAGTTGTTCGTTTAGCTTGTTTATATATACTGTCCAGTTTAGCTCGTTTTTTATTTTTTCTCTTGAGTATCTGATTTGTCTTTTTTTTGTAATTTTATTCATAGTAGATTTGCTTTCTTCTAAAATTATTTTAACTAAAATATGATCCGATCCCGCTTCTGCGCCTCTTTGGTTTCTTACATTTTTTATTTTTTTAACATGTTTGCCTTCTATAAGTACGTGATCTATTTGATTTCTTGTAATCCCATCCGGAGATATCCATGTTTCTTTGTGAATGTCCTTGTGTTCAAAGTAAGTGCTTACTATTTTCATCTGCCGTTCCGTTGCAAATTCAATTAGCTTGATTCCATTATTATTACTTATTGCGTGTTTACTGAAACGTCCAATTGTTGGTCTATTGCTTTGTTCTTCGCCTATTTTTGCATTGCAATCTCCTAACACTATTTTTATGTCATAACCTGGTACTTTCCTGTATAACTCTTCTACCTCTTCGTAATATTTATTTTTTTCTTCCTCATCCTTATCTTCCGATGTTCCTCATCCTTATCTTCCGATGATGCATGTATATTTATAATCGATATTTTCCTATATTTTCCCCTTATTATTATACTGCTTATTCTTTCCGAGACTGCATTAAAGTCAAGTATCATACCTTTGAGTCCTTTATTTATCATGAATCCTGTTCCAAAGTGTTTCGTTGTTCCACTGTTGAAAATAATGTGTTCTTTCAGTTCGGTTATTCCCTCTTTCTTCTGCTTGGTTTCTTGTAATGCCAATATACCCAGATTGTATCGCCCCATTTCATTTCCCAAGTTTTTAAAAGCTCCTTCTTGGTTAGTACCTCTTACATTCCAAATTTATTTTGTATTCGTGTAAACACTCTTAATCGGAGTTGTGTTTAGAGATCCTGAGGGGGTACTGAATACGTGAGTACAATTTTTTTTTGTAAAATCCATAAGGTTGTGTTGTATACAATGACCATGATTTTTAACTAGTTGTTTCATGAGGCTGGCGTCTACATGTGGTGGTTTTCTCTTTGGAACTATTTCCATACCTGATTATGCTTTTCAAGGTCCTATATTTGGTTCCTTTTTTTAATTCGAAAGGTTTCTTTGATAAATTAGCAACTCTTACTGGAATTGGTTAACATTGATAAGCGACCAGAATTCCTCATCCATTCACTAGTTCGTCACTTTACACAATACCCAATCTATTTTTTCCTTCAGAATTTTCGGGAACCTCTGTATCTTTGTTCACTAAAACATTTATCTGAGAAGTCTTTTTCTCCTGATTTAGGACTATCTCTTCATTTCCAACTACTAACATTTTATTTTGAAGGTTTATAATGTCCCTACCGAGGGTGCATTGATCTTTAATATCGGCTACCAGAAGTAAGTGTTTTATCTAAGTATTACCAATCTGTATAGTGGCTGTTACTTCACCTCGCACAGGAACAATGTGTCTTGTAGCTGTTTCAAGAACTAAGCTTCTTCCAGTAGGTTGTAGTTTCAGCAAATAAATCACTAACTTAAGCTGGTGTATTCCTTGGTTTCAGGGTCTTGATAGAGTGGCTTTAAGAAACTGTACTTTGAATAGGGCCAGGTTAGGTTATAGAAGAGGACGAGGTCGTGCCTTTAGTTTCAATAGGTTCGTTCGTAGAGCAGTAAGAAACCGTTAGCAACAGGCGCTGTTAAAAGCGTTCGCATATGCCAAATCAAAAATATGTGATAAAAAATCCAACGTTCATACAAAAAAAATATTCGGTTTGAAACTGATTGCGGCAACAGAGACCTCCAAGTGCATGCAAAATTTTAGTTCGCAATACTACACTGGGTCCATTTTCTGTTAGGTATGAGCAGGGGGCGCACATGTTGATAAAGGGGCAAGAATGGTTCCTAGATCTCGGAATTGTTTAAAAAAGAGCACGAACTACAGAGCGGCTCAAAAAAGCTTTCGTACCATAGTATGGTTTGGAAAATAATACGACAAATCAACACAAATAATTGTTTATTGATAAATATAGCGAAAAATTTTTAAATTAGAAAAAAAAATATTTTCTTGTAAATTTAATACCTACTTCATAATAATGAGCCGTTGATTTTTAAAGTTACATAAGTTATTTAAAAGAAAAAATCTCAGTCCATATTGTGCCGTCCTATTAATTCAGGAACGGGTTTGTTCTTTCGAACGTTGAGTTTGTGAGCTTCAAGTCAACAATAAGCTCCAGTCGGGAGGAGGGGCGGATGCACTTTTTACAACATGTAAACTAGGCGCCAAGACCGAAGGGTCATTTTAATCCTATGTGTGTTTTGGGCGATAATCGACTGAAGTACGTGATTTGTGAAATACAGTTATTTATTAAATCACCGACATTTATAATAAGATATATTTTTGTGAAGTAAATTATAATAATTTTCAATAATAACCCAACCAAACCTACCCCTACCAAACCACATTCGTATTTTTAGTCAATTTTTGAAGAATAAATTATAATAATTTTCAATAATAACCCAACCAAACCTACCCCTACCAAACCAACTTCGTATTTTATTAAGATAAGAGTTATTTTATGACTCGACCTACCTGCACTTCTTAGCGGCGAAAATACATGTCGGATTATCTACCCTTCTTGGTCAGACAGGTAAAGAAGGATGGTTAGTACCTAAATTACACCCGCCGGGGAGGAGGCATGGGTGGTATTTATTACGGGAAAAATAAATACCAGGGTGGTTGGTAACTATTACTATTTAATATTTTTTATTGTATATTCGTTACAGACGGAGCTGGTACACAAAACAGGAAAAGAGTAAAAGTCACGATATGAGCACAGTAAAAATATTCGTACGACCATAGATCTATGATCTGGGATTGAAAGTGTCAAGACTCTTAAGTGTCATACAATAGACATATTTATAATTTATACATGATTATTGAATAAAATTAGGAAACTAATATTACCTACTCCTATTAAAAATAATTATTATTGCGGTAAGTTATCGCCCAAGAGTATATACTTTTGGTTTACAAGTTATTTATTGTAGGTAAATGGTATCAATTTTACAATAGAGTTTTCGAAAACGTACATATACTGAGCCGGTAGCGGTTAACATAAATTTAACCGCACGACTATTTTGT
The DNA here is from genome assembly GCA_949126875.1 of Lochmaea capreae. Taxonomy (NCBI): domain Eukaryota; kingdom Metazoa; phylum Arthropoda; class Insecta; order Coleoptera; family Chrysomelidae; genus Lochmaea; species Lochmaea capreae. The sequence goes on along the minus strand of OX421404.1, from coordinate 7,203,263 downwards.
CGGATAAATAATATATAGTTTTCGAACCTCATCCTGCGTCCCAAAGGTAACGGTAGGTAACACAAGTTTTTGTTTGTTACAATATTATTTGATTTGTTGCGGCTCGCAAAAGGCGTTCCAAATTAAAAAAATGTTAAGAGGGTTAACAGTTGGCACCCCTGACTTACAAACAAATTTAGGTCATTTTGTAAACAACAAATCTAAAGAACGCAGTAAAATCAAGTGTTGAAATCTTAACACAATAGAACTTGGACCTTTGTCTTGGGGATCAGGTATTTTGGTTGAGTTTTAAATTGTTATAAAAAAGATACAAGCCATTAAGTGATGGTGTGATTTTGACAATTTGTGGTCACCAATTTAAACGCCAAGATCTGATCCCCATAAGAAAGCCTAGAGAATTCGATTCTGAAAATATGGAATCTGAAATCATTATATTTTTTGAGATTTGTTGCACGGAAAATTTTGTATACGAACAACTTTTTACATTAGTTCAGCCGTTCCACCGTCTTGATGGATGGCGCTGTATGGAACTTCGACGCACTCTGCTTCAATGGCAGATGTCGTTGTCATGCGTGTTTTGTGTCCATACAAATATTTGAAATTATTTATTATTGTTTATAGCTTGTTAGTAGTTGTAGGTGGTTATAACAAAATAATTTTCATGCTGAAAAAGTAATTTTGTGCTTCGTAAATGCTGTTTATATTAACTCCACATATGATTCACCACAAGTATCGTGTTTAGTGCAGGGACCTAGGTGTAAAATAAACCAAATTAATAGTTTAGCTATTGCTAGTGATTCCACAAAGTGCCTTATATTTATTGGTCCCCATATCGGTGCCTTTTGGTTCCTCCGGGGACCTGAACACAGCCATAGATTGCATCGGCATACATACATCGGCCTCCCGAGTTTGTGAGAAAAATTACATTGGTTATAGTTATAAAAATAATTGCATTCTACTAATTGACCAAAATAGACATTTCGTACTCTATTCAACACTGTTGTGATCTTTTATTTTTGAAACAGGAATAAAAATGTTATATATTTTTGATCTTCAAATTTTCCAGGTTATGTATCAAAATGTTATTATACTTTTCGCGTTTTCCTCCAGTTTGTAATAAACTGACATGCCTGTTTCTCCATTGACTCTTCTTTATTCAGGTAAATTATAGCAAAAATGTTTTCTTTTATTGGAAATGGAAACAAATCATTTATGCAATCTGTTAAACTATAACAATGTTTATTATAGCAATAAGCAGATATGCTTGCTTTTTCATTGACCCTTATTAATTATTCAAAAAAATCACAGCAAAAATAGGTGTATGATTTTATCGAAGCGAAACAAATCAAAAATATTCTATAAAATATAAATAAAATTATTATTACAAATTTAATGTATTTGTCTTCATATTTATGAACACATAGCAACTGAAATCCATTTTCCTCTATCATTTCTCCTCAGAACAAAAGGGAAATAAAAAGTTTATAGAAATATCCATTTTCTACGATTTTACAAAGGGGTGGTGACCCCATCGACACATTGAAGTCTTGATCCATGTAGTTATATAAAGACTGAAAAAATATTTAAATACTTTCTTTAAATAAGTAATATTTTTACTTACAGAATTATTTTTCTAATTCCCATATCAGCAAAAGTATATGAATAATCAATTTTATCTTGGAAGCCATATTACAAAGTACTGAACACATTGTCTTTGTTTTTATTTTTACATGGCAACTGAACTGCATTTTCTATTTTCTCAATCATCAGACCAAAAAATTGAGTTTATAAACCATGGAGACTATATATATATATATAGTCTCCATGTTATAAACTTCACAAAGGGGTGCTGACACCTGTCAACATACTGAAGTCTTGATCCATATAGTTATAAAGGCTGAAAAAAAAAATTTAATTTTTTTGTAGGTACTTTAAATAAATATTTTTACTATCAAAATTATTTCAAAATCATTTCAGCAAAAGTTTTAAATAATCCATTTTATTTTGGAATCCATTTTATCAGAACTGGAAATGAAATATTAGATGTTTAATTCTTCTAAATAAGTGTTGTCATTTTTTTACTTATAGCAAACATTGCTTTATGAAAATTATTTAGACCTGTGCGAGCAACTATATCAGGCTTCGTTTTAGTTCCAGAATCAGAAATGTAAATGAAATAAAAAAATTAGATGTTTTTTTTAAATAGGTGTCATTTTTTTACTTACTAAACAATTATAGCGAACACTGCTATATGAAAATTATTTGGACCTGTCTGAGCAGTTATATCAGGCTTCGTTTTGGTTCCATAATCAGAACTGTAAATGAAATAAAAAATTAGATGTTTCTTCTAAATACCTAGGTGTTGTCATTTTTTCACCTACTGAATACTGCCGAACTATTTTTGACTGAATATTCGGTAGGCGTGGTTTGAAAATATAAAAAATTTAATGGGTGTAGCTTATGGTAATATTTCGATTAGTACTGCTACTGGCCCCTAGGTCTGGACTAATTAGACTAGTTCTGCCTTTGGCCGCTACAATCAAAGAAACTGTAGTTCTCTCATATAATCATCTGGACGAAATAACAATATTGTGCTAATTTTACAAATAATCCATTTTTACCTATAAATATTGCTCTTTTTATAACGCGTAGTGAGTTAAGGTTAGGTGATATTCTTGTTTTGATCAAAATGCTCAGCTGACTTCATTCAATTCTGAAATTAGGCCAGGTGTTTGGAATATGTGTAATGTTTGATACGCAAATGAATCAAATACTATAAATTATTATTGTCAGGTATCACTATGGTAAACTTTTATTATAAATAATAAGAATCAAGAATAGCATAGTAACCCCGTTATTAACCTTAATCTTAAGATAAACTCTTATTATCAATAATATAATATACAGAGTGTTTAATTAATAATTGGAAATATCTTAACTGATGAATCTGGAGCTTCAATTATTAGGATTTGACCTAAATTACTTGAATAAAATGTGGCTCCTCACTTACAGGGTGTAGTTCGCTTGGGTCTGTATACAATAATCGTTTCAATCTAGTAGGATCCTGTCATTCTGATTGTTGCGAAATTGGAAAATCTGATTAGGACCAAAATTGTGACTGTTACCTATAAATGACTAATTACTATCCTCGCTCGAAGAACCAAAATTGAAAAATTATCGGCTTTTGACAGACTTTTATTTTCTCTGACAATTACTAAAAAAAACTAAAACAAAACACCTAGATACAACATATAAGGGGTGTTTTTAAAATAAACTTTTGAATAAAACTGTTCTCTTCCACAAATCTTCCCCCAGTAATTGGTTAAGTCAAAATGCCGCGGCATAACGATTTTACTAATCTTGAAATTCGAGATATGCTTTATATTTATGTGGATGATAATTATTCATGTACTGCTACTGCTCGAAGATATCGAGAAATGTATAAAAAGTTCAACTCAGTTTAGCTTTTAATATTGTTTGTCACCTATTGAATGTACAGTGTTTCGCTATTGTATTATACAGTGTGTTTCTAAGAATTGATATTTATCGCATGTTGTTTCACTATTTCGCAATTCCAAATAACAAGATTGTCTTATAATTTCGACATTTCTTAGCCGTATCTGATTTGTATCGGCAAAGGTCTCATCGATTATATGTATATGTATTTTTTTAAATTAACTGTAAAAGTGTAAATGTACGTTGATCATCGCTAGTGCATTTGAGCAAGCTATTAATTCGTAGCAAAATGGCAACTTCTTCAATTCATCTTGAAAATAAACGGATAGGAACAAAATCACATCTCTCTCTAATCGAATCGTTTGTCGATAACTTCACGAGTGAGGAGGAACCTTATTTGCTTCAAGTTAAATTGAATAATTTAATCGGTCATTACGTTAATTATCAGACAACTCAGTCAAAAATTATAGTATTCTCTTACACTGAGGAAAATTTATCGGTTAGCGGGTATTGTAACTGTGATGTTCCATCGCCTTTCGTTGGCTTACATTTGATTGTAAACGTCAGAGATGACGGAACGTCAGAGATCGGGTTTCGGGCATGTCGGATTAGTTGGTTAATTTTATAATTTTGAAGAAATACATAATTCGAAGTAACCGGAATTGTTTCATTCATCAATCAAATACACAACAGTAACTATCATAGTTTTCGAGATGATTCCAAAAAGAGTAGTTTTTGGGGTAGTTTTTATTTTTTTTCAAACACTTCCCTACTCAATTTTCATTTTTTGACAATTGATTCTTGACATAGGTAGGTACACATAAAAATGAATATTTGACCAAAAAATCTTCGATTTCTAATGTCATGACCATTTGAAATCTTCCTTAATCGGACTAAAAATGATTATTTTTAGAACCAAAATTTGTTTTTAAATGATAATACATCTATTCCTTTCAATAAATAACGTTGTTTCTGTCGTTTTCACTGATTTAAGTTTCATTTGTGTAATAAATGCAATCCTATGACCCAAAAGCACACAGTATAGAGAGTTAGCACAAATTCAGGAAATGAACTTATTTTTTTGTTCTTGTCTTTAACTAAGGAAAAAATCATTTATATAATTTTTTAATTTTCTTGGCAAAAAATGTAATCTATGCCAATACATAAAATTGGAGTGTGTCTGTTCAGGGTAATCTCCAAAAAGGCTTGAATAATTACCGGTGCAGCCAATTTTAGCTGCAAAAATGTTGAGAACTGCTCAACTCGCGGTTTCAGTGGCGCGCAGAATTTAATATATTGGATCGAATTCATATTTCGTAAAGCCAACTTGGTATGCAATGAGTAGGGGTATTGGTGTAGAGGACAAACTGTTTGGAGGAAATTTGCTTCGTTGAGTAACAAAGGCAGAAATGTCACCCCTAAAACTGAAATAAATTCTAACTGCCAAAGGAAACGAGAAGCCAACTTAATATTTATAGGGTACAATGATGTTAATGTATAGAATACACTGACAAAAGGAAATTTGCTTACGAAGGGGATGAAGGGTTGAAATGCCACCCCTAAAATTAAAATAAATTCTAACTTCCAGAGGAAACGAGAAGCCAACTTAATATTTATAGGGTACAATGATGTTAATGGATAGAATACACTGTCAAAAGGAAATTTGCTTACGAAGGGGATGAAGGGTTGAAATGCCACCCCTAAAACTAAAATAAATTCTAACTGCCAAAGGAAACGAGAAGCCAACTTAATATTTATAGGGTACAATGATGTTAATGTATAGAATACACTGTCAAAAGGAAAATTGCTTACGAAGGGGATGAAGGGTTGAAATGCCACCCCTAAAACTAAAATAAATTCTAACTTCCAGAGGAAACGAGAAGCCAACTTAATATTTATAGGGTACAATGATGTTAATGTATAGAATACACTGTCAAAAGGAAATTTGCTTACGAAGGGGATGAAGGGTTGAAATGCCACCCCTAAAACTAAAATAAATTCTAACTTCCAGAGGAAACGAGAAGCCAACTTAATATTTATAGGGTACAATGATGTTAATGTATAGAATACACTGTCAAAAGGAAATTTGCTTACGAAGGGGATGAAGGGTTGAAATGCCACCCCTAAAACTAAAATAAATTCTAACTGCCAAAGGAAACGAGAAGCCAACTTAATATTTATAGGGTAGAATGATGTTGTTGTATAAAATACACTGTCCAAGGGAAATTTGCTTACGAAGGGGATGAAGGGTTGAAACGCCACCCCCAAAACTAAAATAAATTCTAACTTCCAAAGGAAACGAGAAGCCAACTTGATATTTGTAGGGTGGAATCTTGTTAGTGTATAGAATACACTGTCAAAACGAAATTTGCTTACGAAGGGGATGAAGGGTTGAAATGCCACCCCTAAAACTAAAATAAATTCTAACTTCCAGAGGAAACGAGAAGCCAACTTAATATTTATAGGGTACAATGATGTTAATGTATAGAATACACTGTCAAAAGGAAATTTGCTTACGAATGGGATGAAGGGTTGAAATGCCACCCCTAAAACTAAAATAAATTCTAACTTCCAGAGGAAACGAGAAGCCAACTTAATATTTATAGGGTACAATGATGTTAATGTATAGAATACACTGTCAAAAGGAAATTTGCTTACGAAGGGGATGAAGGGTTGAAATGCCACCCCTAAAACTAAAATAAATTCTAACTGCCAAAGGAAACAAGAAGCCAACTTAACCCATTAGCGCCCGGAACTATTTTTTGTTTTTTTTTATTCTACCTGGCTTATATTAGTTGAGATTAGTGTAATAACAATCAAAAAAATAATAAAAAAAATTAAAATTGTTTGAAAACAAAAATATTAGCTGATACCATATGGTATCACTGGGCGGTTAAGGTACAATAAATTAACCCAAGAAACAAATCTTTATTCGTTTGCAACTATAATGTTATATTGTGTATTATCTTCGAAAATAATGTAGACACATGTATATATCTATAGAAGTAGTACCTAGGACGTATAACTGTTAGACGGAAGGGTATTATAGCCGCTCAAAATTAGGATAGCCAGGAAACATTTGATTTCGGCTGCTGAAATTTTTGGATCGGGCTGATTTAAAAAAACTGCATATTTTTGAGTCTCTTCTACCAGATATTCGATAATCTCATTGTCAAAAAACATCTCAAATATATCGACACATGACAAGCTCTCATACTGGGAATAATTTGCCTCTGGAAAACTGTCCCGTCCAGTTTCTAAATCACCTTCGGTCCAAATGCAATCCAATTTTTTATCAAGACGGCCATTGATCCAAATGTAGTTTGGTTGTACGTCCTGGTCTGCCTGATCGGTCTGACTTTGAGATCCTTCCTGGAACACCTCAGCGGTTGAAGGTAGATATTCGTCAGTTACCGTCACAGGTTCGACACTATTGTTACCCATTCGAGTATTGTCTATTAGTTTGATTTCCACCGGTGCTGTCTTCCCGTTAGGTTTTGAACCGTACCTCCTTCGTCCTCATCTGCAGAGTCTTCGTCGGTCTCTATGTTACTCTCAGGGGGCTCTATAAATATTTCATCTACTTCATTAGCAATATTTTCGTTTTCAAAAACTATATCCAAAGCTTCGGACAAAGTTAGTCCTCCTCTGAAATAAACCGTATTTTATAGTAGTTGAAACGCCCAGTGATACCATTTGGTATCACCGACTTTTGGACACCCTATACAATGTTATTTTTTAAAAATGAGAGAATGTCCTATCAAAGTATACACCCATCCTAATATATTGTACTGATTTCGTTAAAAAAAAAGTTTAGACAACGGAATAAATTCACTTACGTAAAACGAATGTCCATGATTTGTGGATGTTAGAAAATTCCACAGTAAAAACACGTGTTCACAGCTGCTACGTCCGCACAGATTCTACCGCGATCGTTGTCGTACAATTGATGGTCTTTGGTTAAGCCAAATCGGGAATAAAATTTTACCCCCTCCTATTTGTGTTGGAAAGCCTACCCCTATAGTTACCCTGGATTTGTCGATACCATACGGTATCACTGGGCGTTAATGGGTTAATATTTATATATTTAACAGCATCATTCTACCCTATAAATATTAAGTTGGCTTCTCGTTTCCTCTGGAAGTTAGAATTTATTTTAGTTTTAGGGGTGGAATTTCAACCCTTCATCCCCTTCGTAAGCAAATTTCCTTTTGACAGTGTATTCTATACATTAACATCATTGTACCCTATGAATATTAAGTTGGCTTCTCGTTTCCTTTGGCAGTTAGAATTTATTTTAGTTTTAGGGGTGGCATTTCAACCCTTCATCCCCTTCGTAAGCAAATTTCCTTTTGACAGTGTATTCTATACATTAACATCATTGTACCCTATGAATATTAAGTTGGCTTCTCGTTTCCTATGGAAGTTAGAATTTATTTTAGTTTTAGGGGTGGCATTTCAACCCTTCATCCCCTTCGTAAGCAAATTTCCTTTTGACAGTGTACTCTATACATTAACATCATTGTACCCTATTAATATTAAGTTGGCTTCTCGTTTCCTTTGGCAGTTAGAATTTATTTTAGTTTTAGGGGTGGCATTTCAACCCTTCATCCCCTTCGTAAGCAAATTTCCTTTTGACTGTGTATTCTATACATTAACATCATTGTACCCTATAAATATTAAGTTGGCTTCTCGTTTCCTCTGGAAGTTAGAATTTATTTTAGTTTTAGGGGTGGCATTTCAACCCTTCATCCCATTCGTAAGCAAATTTCCTTTTGACAGTGTATTCTATACATTAACATCATTGTACCCTATAAATATTAAGTTGGCTTCTCGTTTCCTCTGGAAGTTAGAATTTATTTTAGTTTTAGGGGTGGCATTTCAACCCTTCATCCCCTTCGTAAGCAAATTTCGTTTTGACAGTGTATTCTATACACTAACAAGATTCCACCCTACAAATATCAAGTTGGCTTCTCGTTTCCTTTGGAAGTTAGAATTTATTTTAGTTTTGGGGGTGGCATTTCAACCCTTCATCCCCTTCGTAAGCAAATTTCCCTTGGACAGTGTATTTTATACAACAACATCATTCTACCCTATAAATATTAAGTTGGCTTCTCGTTTCCTCTGGAAGTTAGACTTTATTTTAGTTTTAGGGGTGGCATTTCAACCCTTCATCCCCTTCGTAAGCAAATTTCCTTTTGACAGTGTATTCTATACATTAACATCATTCTACCCTATAAATATTAAGTTGGCTTCTCGTTTCCTCTGGAAGTTAGAATTTATTTTATTTTTAGGGGTGGAATTTCAACCCTTCATCCCCTTCGTAAGCAAATTTCCTTTTGACAGTGAATTCTATACATTAACATCATTGTACCCTATGAATATTAAGTTGGCTTCTCGTTTCCTTTGGCAGTTAGAATTTATTTTAGTTTTAGGGGTGGCATTTCAACCCTTCATCCCCTTCGTAAGCAAATTTCCTTTTGACAGTGTATTCTATACATTAACATCATTGTACCCTATAAATATTAAGTTGGCTTCTCGTTTCCTTTGGCAGTTAGAATTTATTTTAGTTTTAGGGGTGGCATTTCAACCCTTCATCCCCTTCGTAAGCAAATTTCCTTTTGACAGTGTATTCTATACATTAACATCAATGTTTCCTATAAATATTAAGTTGGCTTCTCGTTTCCTTTGGCAGTTCGAATTTATTTCAGTTTTAGGGGTGACATTTCTGCCTTTGTTACTCATCGAAGCAAATTTCCTACAAACAGTGTGTCCTCTACACCAATACCCCTACTCATTGCATACCAAGTTGGCTTTCCGAAATATGAATTCGATCCAATATATTAAATTCTGCGCGCCACTGAAACCGCGAGTTGAGCAGTTCTCAACATTTTTGCAGCTAAAATTGGCTGCTATCTTCACACCGGTTGAATAATTGTGATAAAACTTGATAGGCTCATGGAATAGACCATGAAGAAGGACATACATAGGCTATTTTTGTTCGTGTATAACAGTTGAAAACGGGTCCTATGGAAGGTATTTTAGTTTCGGGAAAAGGTTTTTATGAGTACAATTATGGTACATGTTTTAAATAGTTTTTAGGTACCACACTGTATCAAAGTCTCTTCTTGTTCCTTTTGGAATTAACTTATTTTATATTCTATAATTAATTTTAGTCAGAAATAAGTTGTTCATTCGAACTACTACAGTTTTTTTTTTGCGAAATATTCCATTGAATCTATGAATTTTTATACCATCGGTCTCAAAAATGCTGAACAATTTGCTTCAAATATTGGTAACGGTTAAGTCCATTACAATTAACGTATTTTATGTCTGATTCTGGCAATGCCACTAAAGAAGTGCCATCTAAAAAATGACCCGGTGATAATGGCAACAAATCATTGGTGTCATTAGAGAACGAACTGAGTGGCCGCGAATTTATGCACGTTCCAATTTGCGTAAATACCGTTGATAACTCTTCGAATGTTAGTGAAGCATTTCCAACAACTCTCAAAAAATGATATTTCGCCTTTTTGACATTAGCCGCCCACAAATCACAAAGACCGAGGTGGAATAAATTTCTAGTTAGTTCCATCCTTATTATTAAGAAATTCGAAAAACTCTCGAATTTCGCGGTTTGCCCCTACAAAATTGGTTTCGCGGTCAGAAAAGTTGTTTTTGCATTTTCTTCTCGCAATGAATCTTTCTAAAGCATTAAAAAAACACTCTGATGTCAGATCCGACACCAATTCAAGATGAACAGCAAATAAATATACATAAGTAGCCTTTTAATGTTTACTATTACGTAATTTAATATTGAACGGGCCGGCCTAATCAACACCAGTATTAAAAAATGCCTTAGTAGGCACAAGACGACTCTTCAGGTAACTCACCCATCAAAGCATTGATTGACGGCGGTTTTACTTTAAAACATATGACGCACTTACGTAGTATCTTTTTTATTGCGTTGATGCCACCCAAAATCTAATATAAGACAATAAATTTTAAGCACCCATATGCAAATTTTTTCTGTGCTAGAATTAATGATTAAATTACTCAACACGTTGTAATTATTTAATATTATAGGATAGTTTTGGTTAAAAGGTATCAATGCCTTATTTATTTGAATGCCGGCTCTCAGTAGGTATACCGTGATTGTCAAGAAATGGATTTAGTGATATTATTCTACTATTACGACAAATTTGTTTATTTTTTTCGAGAGAATGAATTTCATCAGCAAAGTTGAATGATTGCGCAATCTTTACAATACAAACTAATGGCTCTTCTAATTCGTCATCTGATATATTTTCTTTGATTTTATTAATTTTGTTTGAAGACACGTTTTCATAAAATCTTAAACAATATGCTATGTAAGAGCAAATAATTTGAGAATTTAGATATTATATTTTGATCCAAAATAGATGTCATTGATATTTTACTACTTAGTTTTTTCTCTGGAATGTCAATTTCAAGAACAATTTTATTTCTAGGCCATCCAGATTTCCCGTTCCCTGCCATCAGTTGTGAACTTTTAAGGTTTTTGTGTCGCACCCTCAAGAAACCAAGTCTGTTGGATTTTCTTCACTTCCGACATGGTTCCATTTACCTACTAATTGGTTGTTTTGAATTTCGGCTATAGTCTAGACGAGGAGTTTAAAATGGTGTTAAATCGACATACTAATACTAAAAATATGTGTTATGGCTCATTCGATAGGGAATCACGTCTAGAAAATTGTCCATGAAAATTGGATTAGCACATTAAAAATTTCAAAAGTTATAAACAATTAAAGATGTTGAAAAAGTAGTGCTTGGTTTTTCGCTTGTAATTCGTAAACAAATAATTTTTTTGGAATTTGGAAAAAAGATCCTGAAAGAGGAAGAAATTTCCTATAAATAACTTCCGATCACCGAAACTGTACCTCTATTATTAATAATTTTAATTTAACGTTGAAAATTGCCGTCCGCGCGCCATTCTTAGGTTGCGCGCATGCTATAGAAAGTCAGTAAGTTATAATAAAAAATTTTTTTCGGGTACTTAGAGTAAATTAAAAAATCTAAATAAATTATGATATCATCTAAACACTTCAAAGAACTAATTCCCGTTGGAATTTTTTATTAAATTAAATTTTCCAATAAACTAGACAATTGTTAATTAACAACATTTTACGGGATTTCTCTGATCATTAAGAATTAAATAAAAGTTGCAATAATTGTTCTAAAATTATTTCCTTTCGTGGAGTCCTTTCAATTGACACAATAAAAACGAATACGTAATTAAAGTTTGAAAAAGTTTAATAGTTTGTTTATAATAATTTTTTTAAATTAACAAATAAAGAAAAGTCGCCGTAGTGTTGTAAAAAAATTTTTTTTCTCTATTTATCATAAGCTTGTCGTTTTTATATCAATAAGAGGCATTTATTAACTAAAAAAAAAAAATTTATCTTCATTTGTTTATAACAAATTTATAAACAAATGGACTATTTCAATATTTTTAAAAAATTTTTTTTTGCAACTTTATAAAGAATTGTCAATCATGATTTTTAAAAAAAAATTTTTTTGTTAATAATTTTCAATTGTTTATAAACGTTTTTTTCATATAACTATTGTTTAAATAATTAGTTAAGAAATTTTTTTTTTTTTAAATCATAATTGACAATTCTCTATAAAATTACAAAAAAAAAAATTTTTTTCATTAACAATTACATTGTTTACCATGTTAACAATTTGTTATAAACAAATTGTCAACTTTTTTTAATTTTTTTCCTGAAAGTAATAAAAATTACAAAAACGACCCTGTGCATAGTTCTACGTATTTTTTCAAAATCAAATAAAAAATCGAAATAATTTTTTTTTTAGTTAATAAATGCCTCTTATTGATATAAAATCGACAAGATTATGATAAATAGAGAAAAAAATTTTTTTTACAACATTACGGCGACTTTTCTTTATTTGTTAATTTAAAAAAATTATTATAAACAAACTATTAAACTTTTTCAAACTTTAATTACGTATTCGTTTTTATTGTGTCAATTGAAAGGACTCCACGAAAGGAAATAATTTTAGAACAATTATTGCAACTTTTATTTAATTCTTAATGATCAGAGAAATCCCGTAAAATGTTGTTAATTAACAATTGTCTAGTTTATTGGAAAATTTAATTTAATAAAAAATTCCAACGGGAATTAGTTCTTTGAAGTGTTTAGATGATATCATAATTTATTTAGATTTTTTAATTTACTCTAAGTACCCGAAAAAAATTTTTTATTATAACTTACTGACTTTCTATAGCATGCGCGCAACCTAAGAATGGCGCGCGGACGGCAATTTTCAACGTTAAATTAAAATTATTAAGAATAGAGGTACAGTTTCGGTGATCGGAAGTTATTTATAGGAAATATCTTCCTCTTTCAGGATCTTTTTTCCAAATTCCAAAAAAATTATTTGTTTACGAATTACAAGCGAAAAACCAAGCACTACTTTTTCAACATCTTTAATTGTTTATAACTTTTGAAATTTTTAATGTGCTAATCCAATTTTCATGGACAATTTTCTAGACGTGATTCCCTATCGAATGAGCCATAACACATATTTTTAGCATTAGTATGTCGATTTAACACCATTTTAAACTCCTCGTCTAGACTACTACTCTATGTGCCACAAAAACATTTCAGTTGAAGGTTCTGCAGCTAACCACGAGAGCACTATTTGAGAGCCTGTCCAGTAATGAACTTCACTTCACCTCAAACTTAAAGCTTCCAAAGTTTTATTTATTAATCTGGATAGCAATAATGCTCCGCATAACTACAGTCTTGGTAAAGTTACTTTTTTGATAGGAGCTACCCTTGATTTTGCACAGATACTATAAGTTGCTATATTATTAGTAACTTTGGTTTTTAAAATTCATCAACCTGTATTTTCAGTCATTATTGGAATCTCTTATTCAATACGAGTTCAATCATATGTAACACTTATGATTTTGAATACATAAAACAGTGCAAACTATGTAGATTTGAAGAAATTTAAATGTTTGAATGTAGAATGCTGTAATTTTGACATTTGTTCATCATTTACATTATTAACTAAAACTGACAGTAGTTTGATGTGTTTGGGAAAGTTCTGCAAGGTAAATTGCTTCTCTAACAGTGCTCTTAACGAAAAAGAACGAATCACTATTCTAATGATGAGAGGGTACGGCGACAGAAAACAATCTTATTGTGAACTAGTCAATTTGTTCAACGATACTTTCCCAAACCTTTCTCCTATTCATAAGGCGACAGTACAAAAAACTGTAAAGCGCTTTGAGGAATCTGGAAAGGGAAAGATGGATACCGATCAGGTAGACCGAAAACAATTATGAATGACAACAAAACTTTACATATAATGCAGAGTTTTGTTGAAGATCCACATAAATCCTCACGCAGGGTTGCACAAGTACATGATGTAGGTTGTTAAAGCCAGTAAACTTTTATAGTTACAGTATCACCCAGTATATTGGGTGGTTTTTCGGTTGATTTTGTAACTCATTTAGGAAAGAAAGTTTATGTTTCGTCTAAGTACCAGCCATACGACCTATTATCTATTATTTATTGCCGAAGATCAGGGTTCGTCTGGGGGCTGGTGTTTATGACACTCAACAGCTATTTGAAGTATCATATAATATATCGATTTTGTAAATGTGTTTTTACTTTTAAGTAGGGTAAGAAACCAGAATTTGTTTTTTGGCACTTTCTTAGATAAGTAGTACTTCACAGAATTCGAAAAGAATCGGAGGCAGATTTGGGACGGATATTTTTTATTAAATACGGGAAATTAATATTCGAACTCTTCCGGTTCTTTCACTTATTATCATTATTTGAATATATATTATAATTATAGAATTTATTATCGCGCTGTTTTACATAGCTTATTGTTAGCTATTCAATTAAAAGGGTTGAGATTACTGATTAAAAGGTTGTAAACTTAACACGGCCTTTTTCTTTATTTCGAACCGACGTGTTGCTAAGACGGGTAGTTTTAGTGACGCGACATATTTTAGTGGCGACCGTGACAGGACAGTGTCTTAGCTCTTTTAGTTAAATCGAAAGCTAGTTCGTGTAATAAATATTGGATTATCCAAATAAGTGATTAGTGCAGTACTCAGTGAACTTTGCGAGATCAAACGTGCGTTTTCGACTGTTTTTTTTTAGTTTTAGAAAACAGTTATAGTTTTAACGGTTTGGTATTGTTTCCTATTTATTTAAACATGGATCAACGAAGGAAACATCGCAAAGTGCTTCGCGCCTCTTTTACGAAGGTAGCTAATGAATTGGAACGTATGCTATCGGGTCAAGTGACAGAACCACGGTTGGTTCAAGTCTCCATGAACATTGTGCAACAAAAGTTGGACGAGCTGAAGCTGGTAGATAGCGAAATCTACAATTTCCTTTTGGAAGAAGATGCAAAGGAAGATGATCTACTAGCAGAGATGGAGGGTTGCGACAGTTACTGCCATAGGGGTAATTTGTTGAGCTTACGTGGTAGTGAAGTTTTGAAGCCACAAGCAATCGAGGTGAGATCTAGCGTTTCCGAAATCAGTAACAACGTTGTTCAAGGTAAGCGTAAATTTAAGTTACCTGTGTTGGAATTTAAAAAATTTGATGGGACTATTAAAGACTGGCTACCTTTTTGGTCACAATTTAAGAAAATTCACGACGATCTTGATTTAGATTTAAGTGACAAGGTCGAATACTTAATTCAGGCGACGGTGGCGGGTAGTCGAGCACGACAATTAGTGGACAGTTTTCCCGCGACCGATAGTAACTATTCGACAATGGTGGACTGCTTGAAGGCGCGATTTGGTAGAGACGACCTACAAATAGAAGTTTACGTTCGCGAGTTACTAAAATTGATAATAGGGAACGCTACGTCTAACGTTAAAATTGAGCTTTCCTTATTGTATGACAGAATAGAGACACAATTACGTGCGTTGGAAACACTCGGTATAACATCGGATAAATACGCGGCTATGTTGTTTCCACTAATTGAATCCTGTTTTCCGTCGGACCTCCTCCGCATTTGGCAACGTTCGACGTGCGTGGATATTAGTGAGGGTAGTGGAGAATCTGGTTTGGGAACTCGTCTTAAAAGTCTAATGTTGTTCTTAAAAAATGAGGTCGAAAATGAGCAACATATTTCTTTAGCTGTAGAAGGTTTTGGTTTAGGAAAGAGTAGTTTGAATAGATATAATATTGGAAATAAGCATGTTAGTAATAGTAATAGGAATATTTCTAGTTCCATACCGACTGCAACCGGTTTGGCAAATAATATAAGTGAACCAAGATGCGTTTTCTGTAGTAACAAATCTCATGAGAGTGCAAAATGTTTTAAAGCGCAAAAATTGAGTAGTGAACAGAAACGTAATATTTTAGTCGACAAAGGTGCTTGTTTTCGTTGTTTGAAAGTTGGTCATATTTCGCGAAAATGTCGTATTAAAATAAAATGTATCATTTGCGGTAAACCACATGCAGAAATAATATGTCCAGGTAGTTTAGAAAAAGTTACACAGGTCGAATCTACTCCTGTTACTAATGTCAACTGTTCAAATTTAGGTGCAAATCAAACTTTAGCGAATAGTACGAACACCCATGTATTTTTGCAAACTTTGCGTATACAGTTAGTAGGTACAGGGTGCACAAAAATTGTACGCGGCTTAATTGACTCGGGGTCGCAAAAGTCCTATATTTTAGAATCTACAGCCAAGAGTTTAGGTTACAGCCCCAAACAAAAAATTAATTTAATGCACGGATTGTTTGGGGGAAGTCAGATAGTACGGCAACATAATTGTTATGACATTCACATTCGACATAATAGTTATAGCTACACTTTTGAAGCTCTGGATCAGGATATAATTTGCACCTCGGTTTCTCCGGTTTTTAATGGAGTTTGGATGGAAGAGATAGGGCAGCTAGGAATAACGCTTTCCGATACGTCAGATGAAACACCTATAGAGGTATTAATTGGATCTGATGTAGCAGGAAAACTGTACACGGGTAGAAGGCACATTTTACCTTGTGGGCTAGTCGCAATGGAAACATTTTTGGGCTGGACATTAATGGGGAAGATACCACAAGAAGAATGTAGAACCAGATCTATGACAGTTTTGTCTTTGTTTGTCAATGACGCTTCATTAGCATCCTTATGGGAGTTGGAGACTCTAGGTATTTCTGATCCGGTACAGAAGAAAACACGAGAAGAGAATGCTTTGGCTGCGAATGATTTTTTCTTAAAGACAGTTATTGTAAATAGTGAGTCACGGTACGAGGTACGCCTACCGTGGTTAGAAGACCATCCAGAGTTACCCAGTAATTATTATATCGCAAAAAAGAGATTGGATAATACTGTAAAGAAATTACGTAATGATGGGCTATTTGAGTCATATGATAATATATTCAATGAATGGCTCGCAGAGAGTATTATAGAAGAGGTTCCCGAAAAGAATATTGGTAGCGAGGCCCACTATCTAGCACACAGGCCGGTCATCAAGGAGTCAAGCACGACAAAGATAAGGCCGGTATTTGATGCTTCGGCAAAAGAAAAGTTTAAACCGTCGCTAAATCAATGTCTGGAGAAGGGTTTGAATTTAATAGAAGAGATTCCTAATATCTTGCTTAGATTTAGAGTCAATAAAATTGGAGTAATATCAGATATACGAAAAGCCTTTTTGCAGATCAGCGTGAACGAGGCAGACAGAAATTATCTTCGATTTTTATGGGTTGACAAAGAGGGAGGTCAAAGGATTTTTCGGCACCGTAGAGTAGTTTTTGGTATAAATAGCAGTCCGTTTTTGTTAGGAGCTACGTTGGAATACCATTTAAATAGAAAATTACAAGAAGCCAATACATCTTACAGCAAAAAGACCATCCAAAAATTGTCAAAGAGTTTTTACGTGGATAATTGCGTGACTAGTGTGGAAAACGAGAAGACTTTACACAATTTCATTAAGGAATCATGTTTAATAATGGCAGAGGGAGCATTCGATTTAAGAGGGTGGGAGTATACTAACCAAGAGCAGTTAGAGGAATGCTACGAGGGCACCGCTGTACTTGGTATGTTATGGGATACCAATAAAGATACTTTAAGCATCCGTTGTAAAACTAAACTACTTGACGATTGGCTTATTAGACCGGTGACGAAAAGGTTTATGTTATCAGTGGCTCAGCAAATTTTTGATCCTATAGGTTTCACCTGTCCGGCGACGTTGTATCCGAAAACTTTATTACAGCAGACATGGGAAAAATCTTTAGGGTGGGACACTCTAGTTGAGGAAGATGTGGCAAGTAGTTTTCGATCGTGGATAAAAGAACTCCCATTGTTACTAGACATAAATATTCCGCGGTGGATAGGTGCGGGTTGCGATGATGCTAAACAATGGAGTCTGCATACGTTTTGCGACGCCAGTAAAAAGGCATATTCGGCGGTTGTATATTTAAGAGGCGTTCGGCATGATGGAAGCGTGTTTATCAATTTATTGGCAGCTAAATCGAGAGTAGCACCTTTAAAGAAATTATCAATACCCCGACTTGAACTAATGGCTGCTGTTATTGGGGCTCGCTTATTTAACAGCGTTAAAGAAAACATTCATTGTAACGCGGAAACCTTTTTTTGGACAGATTCTTCTACCACCCTATTTTGGATACAACATGAAGAGGAGTGGGCTACGTTTGTTTGGAACAGAGTAGAAGAAATTAGAAAGGCAACTCCTGCTTGCAGCTGGAATCATATTCCTGGGGTACATAATCCTGCTGACCTACCGTCACGTGGGTGTACTGCTAAGAAGCTGCTTGAATCAAAATGGTGGGAAGGGCCTAGTTGGCTTTACAAAGATGTTTCGTGTTGGCCAACAGAAAATACGATTTTGATTGATACAGAAATATCTCAAGAAAGAAAGAAGAACCTAATTACTTCGTTAGTCAATAACCACAAGGCAGACATGAACGCAGAAGATTGGCATCTTAATTATTTTTCAAAATATACAAAGACGGTGCGCATGTTTGGCTGGATTCTTCGTTTTCTGTATAATATAAGAAATAACAATAAACGTACGGGTCCGATGTTAGCTGAAGAATTTAACATTGCGGAACAGCATGTACTAAAAGTGGTGCAGCGGGAGTGTTTTGCTCAAGAAAACGACAAGCACTTATTGTCTTTGGACGTCTTTAAAGACGAAAATGGTGTTTTACGTTTACGATCTAGGATTAGTAACAGAAATGACCTAGAATTATTTAAATATCCGATGGTTTTGCCCCCTAAACATCCTGTAATTACGCAGTTAGTATTTCAAGAGCATGTAAAATCGTGTCACGTGGGTGTTCAAGGGTTAATGAGTTTATTGCGCGAAAACTTTTGGGTTTTGGGCGGTAGACGCGCGATAAAATCGATAATATCGAAATGTGCGGTTTGTCGGAGACATAATAGTAAACCTTTTAACGAAAATGCGCCTTCGTTACCTCTAGACCGTGTTCGCGACGCGGTAGCATTTGAAGTTATTGGCGTAGATTTGACTGGCCCCCTGTACATTAAAAGTGGTGAAAAAGTGTGGGTCTGCATTTTTACTTGTGCAGTCTATCGCGCGGTGCATTTGGAACTTTGCGTGTCCTTATCGGTAGCTAGTTTTATGCAAGCATTAAGACGTTTTATTGCCAGACGTGGGCGTCCGAAAACTATCTATAGTGATAACGGGACAAATTTTGTAGGGACTGAGAACGCGTTTGCACGATTAGATTTTGAAAAAATTGCTAAGGAAAGTGACGTACAACGAATCAAGTGGCGTTTTAGCCCTCCGACCGGTTCGTGGTGGGGCGGATTTTGGGAAAGACTTATTGGGATCCTTAAACCGTTATTAAGGAAAGTGTTGGGGCGCGCTTCACTCACTTACGAGGACCTGTCGACCTTGGTGTGTGATTGCGAGTCCATAATAAACTCACGGCCTATCACTTTTGTCGCGAACGATCCTAACGAACTCACTCCGTTAACACCGATGATGTTTTTAAGAGACTTGACGGAAACCGGTGTCCCTGACTTAGATAATGTTGACCGGGAAACTCTTTGCAGAAAAATGCGTCACAAACTCAAATTAAGGGAAGATTTGCGGAAGAGATTTCGCAACGAATATTTGGGCCAGCTACATCTGCCACAAAAGCATCACGGAGGTCGGAAGATATCGGTGGGAGAAGTTGTGCTCATAGGAAATGATCAGAATAAACGTTTAGATTGGCCGATGGGGAGAGTAACGGAAATGGTACATGGTAAAGACAACAAGGTACGTCTTGTCAAGGTTACCACAAGTAAGGGTCAGTACTTACGACCCATACAGCGAATATATCCTCTGGAGTGTACCGAACCTTTCTATTTGAACTCCGCTAGAGACCAGGTTGGAAATGAAGTGATTAGTCCCGAATCACATGACACTGGAAAAAATTTCGTACCGGATGCAACAGTTGCAGGGAAGATTGTGGGAGTCCTCGGGGAAAAAAGTGCCGCGAGTTCGGGAGTGGTAAAAAGCAGAGTACCCGCCGACAAATCGACAGTGACGCGGAGCGGGCGCGAAGTTAGATCTCCTAAAAGATTAGGCATAGATGTATAGTATAAGAAAACCATTGTTGTAGGTTTAGGATTTTGTCTATTTTTATTGTTTAAGATTGTTGTTTGTTTTTTTTTGTTCAGTACTTTACTTACAGTTTGCGAACTTTAAGGTACATGTGAGTATGTTTACTACGTTTCGATACATTCTTGTAAGAGAAAAAAAATGTATATTTCGATTAACTGTCTTGTTTTGATGAGGCCGGTTTAAAGTGTCAAACAGGCCTCAGGTGGGAGGATGTTAAAGCCAGTAAACTTTTATAGTTACAGTATCACCCAGTATATTGGGTGGTTTTTCGGTTGATTTTGTAACTCATTTAGGAAAGAAAGTTTATGTTTCGTCTAAGTACCAGCCATACGACCTATTATCTATTATTTATTGCCGAAGATCAGGGTTCGTCTGGGGGCTGGTGTTTATGACACTCAACAGCTATTTGAAGTATCATATAATATATCGATTTTGTAAATGTGTTTTTACTTTTAAGTAGGGTAAGAAACCAGAATTTGTTTTTTGGCACTTTCTTAGATAAGTAGTACTTCACAGAATTCGAAAAGAATCGGAGGCAGATTTGGGACGGATATTTTTTATTAAATACGGGAAATTAATATTCGAACTCTTCCGGTTCTTTCACTTATTATCATTATTTGAATATATATTATAATTATAGAATTTATTATCGCGCTGTTTTACATAGCTTATTGTTAGCTATTCAATTAAAAGGGTTGAGATTACTGATTAAAAGGTTGTAAACTTAACACGGCCTTTTTCTTTATTTCGAACCGACGTGTTGCTAAGACGGGTAGTTTTAGTGACGCGACATAGGTCGTTCTTCAGTGTTACCTTACGTGTATTACATGAAAATAAATTGAAACCATACAAAATTCACTTATTGCAAGAATTAAGTGAAGATGCCTTCGATCGTAGATTAGAGTTTACTGAGGTGATGATGGATGAAATTGAAAATGATGAAAATTTTGTTAACAGAATATATCTTTCCGATGAAGCAACCTTTAAACTGCGTGGGAGTGTAAATCGGCACAACTTAAGGTACTCCACACTGGATGCGTGAAAACCATACTCAAAGACCACAAAAATTAAATGTATGGTCAGGTATAGTAGGTACTCAGTTAATTGGACTTTATCGAAGGAAATTTAACCTCAGACTTGGAAATGAAATTGTACCATACATTGAGAATCTTGTTTTTGGCCAATTTCATTCAGATATGGTTTCAGCAAGATGGCGCTCCAGCTCATTTTGGTATAAATGTTCGGCGTTATTTAGATGAGATATTTCCCGGACGATGGATTGGTAGACGATGTAGAATTGAATGACTCCACGTGCACCTGATTTCAATCCAAAAGATTATTAAGATTATTTTTATTGGGGATACTTGAAAAATTCAGTTTATAAAACTAAACCAGCAAGTCTTGCAGAGCTAAGGCAACGAATTATCGATGAATCTTGATTAATTTCTAGACAATCACGGAGAAATGTGGTAGACGCATTCTACCATCAATTAGGGTACTGTCAACTCACAAATGGAGCACATTTTGAACCGTTGATAAAGTAACCATTATGTTAAAAATGTTGTAACCTTTCATTTGTTACGTTTTAATGTAGTTGAAAATAATTTGTATTAAAACATTTATTGAGACAACTAGGCGTTACCAGACTTCTGTTTTATGTATTTAAGACCTTCCAGAGTACATAAAATCATAGGTGTTACATATGGCTGAACTCGTATTGAATAGGTGATTCAAATAATAACTGAATATATAGGGTGATGAATTTTAAAAACCAAAGTTACTAATAATATAAGAGAAACGGCAAATCTGGCAACATTGAAAATATCAAATCTGGAATCTACGTATCCCAAAATAGGGGTACCTAAAATTTTATACAATAAGGACTAGCAATTTACGAAATAATTGGCCGTTACCAGACTTTTAGGCCACTCTGTATACAAACATGCGCCATACGCCCTTTCCGAAGCGTCGCAATAGCCATGAATTTCCAAACTTAGATAATCTTGATCAATTACATGTCTTCCAATATTTATTTTATATAAATTTCTTAAATCGTCATAAAACGATGTCCATAATTTGTGTAAATCTGCAGAAACCTCTTCGTCCCAATATATACCCGTTTTCCATAACTATTGCATATTTATTTTAGCACGTATTATTAATGGACTTAGAAGACCTGAGGGATCAGAAATTCTTGACAACATTGATAATCTATTTCTTTTTGTTGACCTAAGATTGGTTTCAGCGTTAATAATATACCTCAGTGTATACTCTTGGGTACCTACTCCATATTAATCCTAAAATCTTTGTGATATCCTTATCCACCACGTATTGCGTTATTTAATTTTCCTCTTCATTTTTCAATATTTTTTTATTATTTGAAATCCACTTTCTAAGGCAAAATCCTGATTTACTTAAAAATGTAGTTATTTCTGATTTTAGCGTCATAAGCTCTTCAATGGTTGATGCTCCAGTCAATAGGTCATCAACATAAAAGCTTGATTTTATTTCACTGCATGCTTTTGAATATAAATGCTCCTGCTCTTCGACTGCTTTATGAAGACAGCTTATAGCTAAATACGAAGCAGGCGTTATGCCATACGTCAGTGTATTTAACCTATAGTGCTTAAGCTCCATTTCCGGGTCCGATCTCCATACAATCCTTTGCAGGTCTCTTTGTTCTGAGTCTACCCATATTCGCCTCATACATTTTCTCCACATCAGCTTCCAAAACGTGAAATAATTGACTACGAGTCCAACTTGTAAGGAAACAAACTTACGCAAATCTTCACATTCGCAATATCTTCCATTGATATTTATCCTCACATTCGCAATATCTTCCATTAGTATTTATTTTACTGGTATTTTCATCGCTGTTTGAAATAAAATCATGAAATCTCTCTTATTGTGTAATTATTTGCTGTTTTTAATTATTTATTTTTTTAAGAGACTCTTTTTTGTGTTTATTGGAACTTATTATGCGATCATATATCTTTACTACTGATACCTAACAACAATGAAGCACACTACATTTTCCAACTTAACACCCTATATCTCGGAAAGAATCGAGCTTAGACCCCTTATTAATCAACCAAATATTATTATTTTTGTCTTCTGAACATACGGTTGCAATATTACTTATGAATAGCGAAAATTCAAAAGGGTATGCCGGACGTAGCGATATTTTTATTTTGACATTTATAGGAACAGGGTTACCCAAAAAATTGATCATTTATTACAACGTTGCTTTAAAACAGTGTAACGTCAATTTATAAAAATTTATATGGGATACTATCAAAGGATTAATATTAAATATTCCCATTCATTTATTTTTATTTTACATACATTTTCGGAGGGGGGTCAACACCTTATTGACCCACCAATTTTTATTGAAGGTGACATCTAAAAAAATATGGAACGCTAATGTTTTTTATAATAATAAAAATGTAAAGTTCAATAATTAAATATTTTGATGTTGACATTTAAAACGGTGGCTGCATCTTCCAAACTAAAATGTTAACAAAGAAATACAAGAGGGCAAAAAACTAAATTTGATTATACAAAATTCCCAGAAATTCCAGTTACATTTCTGTCCCTTAGTTTCTTCTCTATAATTTTTATCATTGTTTATATCATACTTAAAACGAGACTACATTCAAAGTTCGTGGGAGAGTAATATTTATTATGTACTCGTATATACAACTGAACATTACATAATATTTATTTTCCACGTTCTGCTATTGAAGACAAAAATATTAAAACTATTTTTTGCTTATTTCAATAATTAATTAATGAATCTACAAAAATATATCCAATTACACATAAAACACGAACAACGATTTATGAACACCATTCTAAAATATCAGCGCTCGTTGTTTATAAATACCAAGAAATAAGCAAAACAGACATTATACTTGTTCAACTCTCAAATAACTAAAATTGAAAAATATGAGGTGTATATACAGGGGTTATTGAGATTACTGAATTCGAATCAAAAATCAAAATTTAAAAAAACAAAATAGCGGATCAAGTACGATTGATAAAAAGCCCAAATTAAATTATGTAACTTGTACAAATTTGAATAAATTTCATTATTTCTTTTATAATAATTGATAAGTTCTCCATGAGGTTGCCGAGTGTAACTAAATGGTAAAATGATAAAAACAAAATGATGGATTTGATAATTTGAAATTAATATAAATTTAGAATTCAGTTAGGACAGGGAAAAATTATCAACAGTAATCCTCATTTTCAAACAAGCCTGTTGGCATGATAAGACATATATTTACATGTATTTTATACATATTTCTCTACTAACATAAATTTATTACTCTTATTATAATAATAAAGATACACAGTTAATCGAATTTATTCACCATCGCAAACCATTTTGTCCGTAGACGTAGCTAAACTTCCAGTAATCCTTTACGGTGGAAGAGGACTTGATCTATTACTAGAAGGATTTGGAGCAATTAACATATCAGTTACTTGTTTTGATGAATATTTTCGGTTGTTTGTTAACTTCAAGTCACATTTCATAGAAATTAGAGGATCAGAGTTAACAAAAAGTCATTGAATTAGATCTTGTAATGGCTTTTTTCTGTCACATTTTCTTGAATAATCCAGCCGAAACTTTTTCAAATATTTGTTTGAAGACTCTTGCGCATCTTCCGATAACATACCAATTGGTACTACAGCTGAATTGATTATTTTGTTCCATGAATGAGAATTTTATAAAGAGCTGGTGGCATATAAAACTATGGACATATTTCTACATACTTTCTTGCGGTGGTCAAGCAATAATTTTCAAAAAGCTCTTCATTAATTTCAAAACCCAAGGTAAGAACTTGCAGAATCGTGTAAAATCTTTCAAGTAACTCCTATCAAATCCAGTAATCGTTGCAGTTTTCGAAAAATCGCCTCGCAGTGTTTCCGTCATTTGCGCTTCCGAAGTCTCCTTGCTTCACTTTGTCTACATTAATACCAAGCTCTTCGCGTAAACCGAGCAGAATGATTTTATCAGAATTTTTTTCCATAACTTTATGTTCATCACTACGAGTTTGCTAGCGTTTAAAATATAACCGATAGCTTATGTGCAAGCACGTCTCCAATAATCTTAAATTAAATTATCTTTTTATATTGGAGCTTTTATCATTTTTTCAATCTTTGGAGCTTTTATCATTTTTTCAATCTTTGGAGCTTTTATCATTTTTTCAATCTCATTGAACTGAGATGTTGATTCATTACAGAGATTTTGCCATCTATCATTGTAGGAGATAAATGAACCTTGACAGTAATAATTTTTCAGTGGTCTACAGTTGAAAAAAAATGGTTGAAGTTTATCTATTTGTTTTTGTAATTGGTCCGATTCCATTTTGATTAAGTCATTTGTTTCTTTAGTATACTGAATTTTAATAGGTCTGCATAATTTGGGTGATCCTGGCTTTGGGTTTTGCCATAAAATAAGCGGAACTTTGACTTTGACAATTCCACTGTATGAGAGCAAGTGCAGTATAAACAATTGAAGCATCAGATTTAGTGCAATCTAGATCATCCGCAAAATTTTGTTGATATTCAAAAAACGCAGAAGATCCATCCGTACTTGCAAATTAATATTAGAAAATTTAGTTTACTAGCATCTAAAACTTCAACCATATCCAGCCGGGTTTTAATAATTATTTCAGCAGTGTGATTTAATAAAGAGTGCAAATCAATTTCAGCACAAGTTTTGGTGCACAAGAGCATCATGAACGTTCAGGATTAATGTTTTCCCCCGCAAAGAATATGCAGTTTGATAGGCTATTTTTTAGAATAGGGCCACTAGGAATAACCTTAATATAAAAATTGTTTGTTATGGCTTAATGAGTAAGATAACAAACTTGCATACAACAAATACAGGGTTCAAACCTACCTACGAAGAGAAAAAATTAAATGCAAGTTTTCATTGATAAGTAATACGAATAATAAATAAATATGTAATATTTATTCTAGATACATTTTGCATATTTAATATACCTACAGAACACGTTGTAGAAAACTGAAAGTTTATCAGATTTTTTTGAATTTTCATTATTAGCCTTTATTTTCATTGAAAACAAATAAAAAATATTAATAAATCTGATGACAGACCTTTATTACAAAATATTGCCAGCTATTGTTACACATGTCTTAGCTAATTACGTTTTACACGTGGAAACACAAAACTCTAGCAAGTCAAAGTCAAATTGCTGTTGAAAACCAGCAGTTCGAAAAATCTATTTTCAATACCAGTCGTCCAAAAAATATGATGATGTTCATAAAGTAATTTCTCTTGCAGACAGCTGGTACAAAATGAAATCAATGATAAAAAAACAAATGAACTGAGTCTGTGATAGGTATTTGCATTGTTATCTGAGAGATAATTAGGCCGAAATTTCTGGAATATTCTCTTCTGGAAGAATTAGTTCTATAACAATTGATTTAAAAAAAATACAGTATTGATAAATTAATATATTTTTCTACTACCGTTCTTAAAGTACTATCTTTTTGGCACATTTCATAGATCATAAAACTTCATTTTACGCGTGAATAAATAAGTTCTAATATAAACTTATTGAAAGTTCTTATACAAATATGTGATGATGGATATTAAATCTTCTAGAATTCCAAAAATTCGTCCTTATATAATTGAGTCCCACTCTGTATATGTTGACATTTCAAACTATCTATGTGTAAGTTAATGATAAACTAGAACATATCAATGGTACTATCAACTAAAAATACATATTTATTTGTTAATAATAAAATTACGTGGTCACAAAAAACAAGGATTTTTCAACTTTAATACCCTGTGTATCGGAAACTAGTCGTAGGATTGAATTGGTCCCATGGACACTTTTGGTCAAGAAGTCAAGTACAACATCATATCCAAAATTTATAACATTTGACGGAACGCCACTTTGTCATAAGAAAAGCGCGGGGTCCTTTCAAAAGTAAAAAGAATATTGTATGCAATTCGTGTGTAAAGTCCCTTTTTTGACTCATGGGATTGTGATTCACATTCGTCAAAAAGAGTTACTTTACGCACCTCCGTAATTAATTATTTTATTTTGAGAAATGGTTAGTGAAATCTCATTAATACTTAGATAATGTCATATTTCTGCTAAAATTACTTATTCGTTTGGCGAAATTATATATAATTAAAGTTTAAATCCGAATCTGTTCGTTTTCCCATACATCTCATCCGACTTTTAACTGGCCAAAGTATTTTTTGCGTGTATAGCATATCCTTTGATTGTTTGATATTTGATGTCTAATATTAACCAGTGTTCGGCAAGTGAGTGAGATAACCAACAACATCTCTATTAAAATTCAACTGATCAGCATGTAGAAATAGATTCGATTTTTCGATCTCATTCTCTATTGACAAAACTCGATTTCTAAGCATGAAAATAATAACAATAAATAGAATTCATTGGTAAAATAAGTCACTGTCTTAATACAAATCGTTTCCTATTTTTGACGTTTGGGTGCCTAACCTGACATCGTTTTCAAAAATTAAAATGTTTACTCTATAAAATAATTATGACGACAGTTTTCTATTTGGATAAAAATTATGTTCAGTACTTGGTTCAGGTCGTCATCTAGGAACAACTAGTCGATGCATAAATTAATACCCAAAAGTAAAGGTCATAGCTCCGCCTACTTTTCCACTACTACCTATCTTGTCGGAACCACTTTCATCCGTCTGACGGCACCACCATCATCCGGTTCCACTAAACTACAGTACATATATAAGGACAGGAATATTGGGGAAGCGGCAAACATTGTAAAAAGTTTGAGTCAAATGCTCTTTGGAAGTCAATGAATCGTATTTCAATGTCTATGTTATATTCGTTGGACTTTCCCAAAATTTGTTTCAGTATGTGTATCGCATCTGTAGTTGACTTTCCTTTTGTAAATCCGTACTGATATTCTCCACCTCTGTAACCTGCGTCATGCAGTCTTCTTTTTATAATTGTTGTTGTTATCTTATATGCTATGTTCAGTAGCGTAATTCCTCTGAAGTTCTCACATGCTTGTTGGTCTCCCTTCTTGTGTGTTGTTACTATTTGTCCCACCTTCCATTCCTCCGGCATCTCTTCTTCTTCCCATATTTTATATATCAATTGGTATAATTTTTCTAACATCTTTGTCCCTCCGTACTTGATATGTTCCATGTTAATTCCGTCGCTTGCTGGCGCTTTTCCGTTTTTACTCCTGTTAATTATCTCTCTTATTTCTTCTTTAGTTGGTTTCTCAATTACCTCTTGTTTGTTCTTTTCTTTTATCTCAACCTCTTCTCTTACTTCTGTTTCTGTTAGTAATTCCGTAAAATATTCCATCCATGTCTCTTTGTATTCCGTATCTTCGTTCACTATTCTACCTTCTTTGTTTTTTATTCCTGTTTTTTTGGTTTTGTATGTTCGGGTCTGTGCATTTATTTTTTGATAAAAGGCTTTTGTGTTCCTCGCATAACTTGTCCTTTCCATTTCACTATTTCTCTTTTCAAGTGTTGTTCTCTTAGCTTGTTTTATTATTTTCTTTGTTTCTTTTCTCAGTTTTTCATAAGCTTCTCTTTCTTCGTTTCTATTCGTCCTTCTCCATTTTAACCATGCTTCTTTCTTCTTTTCTATCATTTCTTTGCATTTTTCGTCGAACCATTCCTTCTGTTCTGTTTTTCCCACCAGTCCTATTTTTTTGTTTGCAGCTGTATTTATACATTTTTCTATACTTTTCCATCCTTCTTGAATTCCACTGATTTCTTCTGCCTCATTAATGAATTGTTCTTCTATACTATCTCTGTACTCGTTTTGTGTTTCTGTCTGTTCTAGTTTTCTTATGTCCAATTTTTTGTTGCATGTTTTAGCGTATAAATATATACTTATATTAAATAAATCTGAGAATATCACACAAGCCTTTTATTTATAAATAAACACCTTCTATATATGCCTTACTAGGTTGTATCTTATTAGTCCCAGGCTAGAGCACTCCACCTCAGGGAGTGGAATTCGGCACCAATTAAACTATTTTATTCGCTATCACTGGGATGGGGTGTACAATTAATATTAAATTGGAAACACCTCGTAAAAATTAAAGTTAAGTTATTAAAAAAAATAACAGAATGAAACTACTTATTTTCGAACACGTGTATCCAATTTAATAAATATTGAATAATCAATACAAAAATTGAAGATATTAAATATTGGATTATTCGATTATCCAAAAATTCACATAAATTGAATACCAAAGAAAAACCAAACGAGTAGGATACCAAGTTATAATCAAACCGCCAAATCCAAATCTTACACACGCTAAAGATAAGACGAAGGAACTTATCTTAGAGGGCTGGGATGTTGGGCAGCTCTTAGCGCGATGGCGACGATGGCGGCGATCGCTTAGCAGGCGGTGTACCTCGGGAACAGAAAAACTGGTACTAAACGTTACCTTAAGTTTGCCTAAAATTTGCCTTTTAAATTTGCCGGCTGCAGAGCAACCAGACGATAAAAGTAATTTCTCTTGCAGACAGCTGGTACAAAATGAAATCAATGATAAAAAAACAAATGAACTGAGTCTGTGATAGGTATTTGCATTGTTATCTGAGAGATAATTAGGCCGAAATTTCTGGAATATTCTCTTCTGGAAGAATTAGTTCTATAACAATTGATTTAAAAAAAATACAGTATTGATAAATTAATATATTTTTCTACTACCGTTCTTAAAGTACTATCTTTTTGGCACATTTCATAGATCATAAAACTTCATTTTACGCGTGAATAAATAAGTTCTAATATAAACTTATTGAAAGTTCTTATACAAATATGTGATGATGGATATTAAATCTTCTAGAATTCCAAAAATTCGTCCTTATATAATTGAGTCCCACTCTGTATATGTTGACATTTCAAACTATCTATGTGTAAGTTAATGATAAACTAGAACATATCAATGGTACTATCAACTAAAAATACATATTTATTTGTTAATAATAAAATTACGTGGTCACAAAAAACAAGGATTTTTCAACTTTAATACCCTGTGTATCGGAAACTAGTCGTAGGATTGAATTGGTCCCATGGACACTTTTGGTCAAGAAGTCAAGTACAACATCATATCCAAAATTTATAACATTTGACGGAACGCCACTTTGTCATAAGAAAAGCGCGGGGTCCTTTCAAAAGTAAAAAGAATATTGTATGCAATTCGTGTGTAAAGTCCCTTTTTTGACTCATGGGATTGTGATTCACATTCGTCAAAAAGAGTTACTTTACGCACCTCCGTAATTAATTATTTTATTTTGAGAAATGGTTAGTGAAATCTCATTAATACTTAGATAATGTCATATTTCTGCTAAAATTACTTATTCGTTTGGCGAAATTATATATAATTAAAGTTTAAATCCGAATCTGTTCGTTTTCCCATACATCTCATCCGACTTTTAACTGGCCAAAGTATTTTTTGCGTGTATAGCATATCCTTTGATTGTTTGATATTTGATGTCTAATATTAACCAGTGTTCGGCAAGTGGGTGAGATAACCAACAACATCTCTATTAAAATTCAACTGATCAGCATGTAGAAATAGATTCGATTTTTCGATCTCATTCTCTATTGACAAAACTCGATTTCTAAGCATGAAAATAATAACAATAAATAGAATTCATTGGTAAAATAAGTCACTGTCTTAATACAAATCGTTTCCTATTTTTGACGTTTGGGTGCCTAACCTGACATCGTTTTCAAAAATTAAAATGTTTACTCTATAAAATAATTATGACGACAGTTTTCTATTTGGATAAAAATTATGTTCAGTACTTGGTTCAGGTCGTCATCTAGGAACAACTAGTCGATGCATAAATTAATACCCAAAAGTAAAGGTCATAGCTCCGCCTACTTTTCCACTACTACCTATCTTGTCGGAACCACTTTCATCCGTCTGACGGCACCACCATCATCCGGTTCCACTAAACTACAGTACATATATAAGGACAGGAATATTGGGGAAGCGGCAAACATTGTAAAAAGTTTGAGTCAAATGCTCTTTGGAAGTCAATGAATCGTATTTCAATGTCTATGTTATATTCGTTGGACTTTCCCAAAATTTGTTTCAGTATGTGTATCGCATCTGTAGTTGACTTTCCTTTTGTAAATCCGTACTGATATTCTCCACCTCTGTAACCTGCGTCATGCAGTCTTCTTTTTATAATTGTTGTTGTTATCTTATATGCTATGTTCAGTAGCGTAATTCCTCTGAAGTTCTCACATGCTTGTTGGTCTCCCTTCTTGTGTGTTGTTACTATTTGTCCCACCTTCCATTCCTCCGGCATCTCTTCTTCTTCCCATATTTTATATATCAATTGGTATAATTTTTCTAACATCTTTGTCCCTCCGTACTTGATATGTTCCATGTTAATTCCGTCGCTTGCTGGCGCTTTTCCGTTTTTACTCCTGTTAATTATCTCTCTTATTTCTTCTTTAGTTGGTTTCTCAATTACCTCTTGTTTGTTCTTTTCTTTTATCTCAACCTCTTCTCTTACTTCTGTTTCTGTTAGTAATTCCGTAAAATATTCCATCCATGTCTCTTTGTATTCCGTATCTTCGTTCACTATTCTACCTTCTTTGTTTTTTATTCCTGTTTTTTTGGTTTTGTATGTTCGGGTCTGTGCATTTATTTTTTGATAAAAGGCTTTTGTGTTCCTCGCATAACTTGTCCTTTCCATTTCACTATTTCTCTTTTCAAGTGTTGTTCTCTTAGCTTGTTTTATTATTTTCTTTGTTTCTTTTCTCAGTTTTTCATAAGCTTCTCTTTCTTCGTTTCTATTCGTCCTTCTCCATTTTAACCATGCTTCTTTCTTCTTTTCTATCATTTCTTTGCATTTTTCGTCGAACCATTCCTTCTGTTCTGTTTTTCCCACCAGTCCTATTTTTTTGTTTGCAGCTGTATTTATACATTTTTCTATACTTTTCCATCCTTCTTGAATTCCACTGATTTCTTCTGCCTCATTAATGAATTGTTCTTCTATACTATCTCTGTACTCGTTTTGTGTTTCTGTCTGTTCTAGTTTTCTTATGTCCAATTTTTTGTTGCATGTTTTAGCGTATAAATATATACTTATATTAAATAAATCTGAGAATATCACACAAGCCTTTTATTTATAAATAAACACCTTCTATATATGCCTTACTAGGTTGTATCTTATTAGTCCCAGGCTAGAGCACTCCACCTCAGGGAGTGGAATTCGGCACCAATTAAACTATTTTATTCGCTATCACTGGGATGGGGTGTACAATTAATATTAAATTGGAAACACCTCGTAAAAATTAAAGTTAAGTTATTAAAAAAAATAACAGAATGAAACTACTTATTTTCGAACACGTGTATCCAATTTAATAAATATTGAATAATCAATACAAAAATTGAAGATATTAAATATTGGATTATTCGATTATCCAAAAATTCACATAAATTGAATACCAAAGAAAAACCAAACGAGTAGGATACCAAGTTATAATCAAACCGCCAAATCCAAATCTTACACACGCTAAAGATAAGACGAAGGAACTTATCTTAGAGGGCTGGGATGTTGGGCAGCTCTTAGCGCGATGGCGACGATGGCGGCGATCGCTTAGCAGGCGGTGTACCTCGGGAACAGAAAAACTGGTACTAAACGTTACCTTAAGTTTGCCTAAAATTTGCCTTTTAAATTTGCCGGCTGCAGAGCAACCAGACGATAAAAATTTGTTCACCAACAATAAATTAAGAAAATATTTTTTGAATGTTGCCTTAGTGGCAGTTAGAGGAAAAGAAAAGAGTTCGAATCGAAACTTGAAATTTCGAATATCTAAAGACAAAAATAGAAGGGGAATTTGATAAAAATTATTGTTTTATTTTGGAGTGACTAATGCGACAATGTTTAAAAATTTAGTAGAAATTTGGGGGAAGTGGCTAATAAGCCACAAAAATTAACTAAATAAAATAGTTTTTAAAACGAAAAACGTAACAGGCTAAACAGCATTCTATTTATCCTATTGGTCAAATGAATTAATCGTGAATTTATTCTTTGAAACACGGGTTCGCGTTTATTACCACTGAAATTGTTAATGACATCAGTCAAATCCTGAATAGTACTACGAATTTCAAAATGATCTTCCTGAAATGTGTAATTGTTTACCGGTAATGAAAAACTACGGTTTGCTTTCTCACGAGCTAATAAACCAGTAAGAACTTTGCGTTTTTCGTCAACTGCATCGGGTAAAGTAACACACCTAATTTTAATTTTATAAGAAAGTTCATGTACTTTCAAATGATTTGCCTGCATATTGATTTTATTTGAAAAAACCAATTAAAATGAAAAACTTGATAGCTAACAATAAGGAAATTTTAAACAAAATTATCAAATTTATTGAAAATATTAAGAAAATGCTTTAAAATTACTAAGTCAAAGTTAAGAGTATCAAAAATTATTTAAAAAACGTTAAGAAAAGGCAGATTTGCAAATATTTGTACAAAATTGAGTAATATAGAAAAAAAATAAATTATTAACCTTGCTTCTATAGTATTATAAAATTTCAAAGTTTGTCTAGTCAGAAAATACTTCCAAAATATATCAAAGTTTGAAGAGATACAAAAAATTTCAAGTTTGAAAAATATTCAAACTATTGAAAAATTAAAAAAAGAGTAATCAAACAACCAACTACCTAAAGTGATCTTCAAAACATGCACAAAATGTAAAACTAGCAATACCATGTACTAAAAATTATAAACCAAATAATAAACCTGTTAAAATTTTTCCTCTACTGAAATAGTTAACGTGATCGTAAAAAAACAACAATCAATATTTTAACACTTCAATTGAAGCAAAAGAGTAAAAATAGGTGAACCCAAAAAAAGTTAACTATAATTAACAAGAGACAAAAGTACCTAAAAATGGAATAGAATAAAGAAAACCAAAAGATACGGGGAGTGGTCAAAAATAAGTTACCTAATTAAAAAAAATTAACAAACTTTAATATTTTCAGCTTCATTGCTTCCATATGGGTGAACTTTCTTATTAGTCTCTATACTCAAGGTCAAAACTCACATTACACAAAAACAATTTGTTTTAGTGACGAAAGTACTTTTTGCCTCAATGGAAATATGAATACACAAAATGTAAGGTATTGGAGTGACACAAATCCTCACACCTTTCGTGAACAACATCCCCAATTTCCAGAAAAAGTCAATGTTTGGGCAGGTATTTTGGGAAACCACATAGTTGGTCCTGTTTTCCGAAATTCAAATTTAAGCGGTGAAGTGTATCTGGAGATGTTACAAAATGCAATTGAGCCGTTAATTCTTGAAATTCTGGAAGATAATCGAGATGAATTCGGCCATCTGAAAATAACATTTCAACAAGATGGTGCTCCTGCACATTATTATGGTGCAGTAAGACGTTACCTGGATGAAGAATATCGAGGTAGATGGATCGGCCGGCGAGGTCCTATAGAATGGCCACCTCGGTCACCAGATCTGACACCATTAGATTTTTTTATATGGGAGTACTTGAAATCTAAGGTTTATACTACGGCACCAGATAGCATTGGCGTTTTGAAAGAAAGAATTATTGAAGAATGCAATGCAATTTCAGCTGACACATTCGAACGAGTACGACAAGAGTTTACTAATAGGATGTATTACTGTCAGGAAGTAGACGGAGCACATTTCGAACACTTGCTATAAGAATCCATTGTTGATATTTGATTACTTAAATTTAAAAAAATAATTTCAATAATGTTGGTATTTATTTAATTTATCCGTCAAAATTAGTTTAAACCCAAACAAAATTAATATGGCTATGTAGCCAATGTCAATGCCTTTCAAACAAGATATCACTTGCCATAAGGTCCTATTTAAAATTATTTTCCAGAGTGGCACTGTGACGTCATCTATTACTATTACGTCACCTGTTACCATTCGTAGAGAAGTTTACAACACTTTATTTTCACAATTCTTGCCCCTTAATCAACATGCGCGCCACCTACTCATACCTAACAGAAAATGGACCAGTGTAGTATTGCGAACTAAAATTTTGCATGAATTTGGGGGTCTCAGGGTTGTCTCTGTTGCCAATCAGTTTCAAACCGAATATTTTCTTTGTACGAACGTTGTATTTTTTATCACATATTTTTTATTTGGCATGTGCGAACGCTTTAAACAGCGCCTGTTCTGCACAGTTGCAAACGGTTTCTTACTGCTCTACGAACGAACCAACAAACCTATTGTTATTAAAGGCACGACCTCGTCCTCTTCTATAACCTAACCTGGCCCTATTCAAAGTACAGTTTCTCAAAGCCACTCTATTAAGACCCTGAAACCAAATAATACACCAGCTGAAGTTGGTGTATTCTTTGCTGAAACTACAAACTACTGGAAAAAGTCTATTTCTTGAATCGGCTACAAGACACATTGTTCCTGTGTGAGGTGAAGCCACTATACTTACAGATTGGTAATACTTAGATTCAACACTTATTTCTGGTAGCCGATATTAAAGATAAATGCATCCTCGGTAGGGACATTATAGACCTTCAAAATAAAATTTTAGTATTTGGAAATGAAGAGATAGTCCTAAATCCGGAAAAAATGGTGCAGATTATATGAGAAATAAAAACATTTTAGTAATGTCTTAAAATTCGATGTAATAATGAAATATTGATAAAATTATTTTGGCATGCAATATACTATTTTCATTCCATCATTAATCACAATTCATACATTTCGTTCAGGGTGATTTGAAAAATTGGTGAAATATATAGCCGGTTCTTTCGTACACATCCTGTATATTCAAGTGAATTATCATCCTCCGAAGATAGCTGATACCGTATAAACATGATCTCGTTGGGATATATAGGGTGATCATGAAAATTTTCGATGATAAAAATGACAAAATATCAAAGTTTCAGAAATCATTCTGTAATTCACGATTAACCCGGTGAAATTCCTTCATTATTATTTAATATATTCATCATTCTCTCCTCAACACTTTCCCAAAAATTCAGTTTCCTACTATGATTAGTTTCATAGTTATTAATTATTGACGAATTGAAGGAACTTCGTTCACGCGTACATAATTCTACTAGTGGCCAAGATATTTAACAAATAGTGAAAAATGAGAATGTGGAGATCAAAATAAATGTAAAAAAGGGTGAATAAGCATGTCCTTTAATGTTCTATTTGTTGTTGTACAAAAGTCATACGGTGCTCGTCAATGATCCAGATTCAAAATAATCGAAAATTCTATAAAAAAATCTTCAAATTTTCAGTCCTTGGGATTACTCCTCAGATTTTTCTTCTAATGAGACGTTTTAAAGGAGGTATCCGACAATATCTGTCCTTCATTTCTCATAAGGAGACTTCTACGGTATCAAGTCCAATAGACATTAGTCTAAGGCCGAGGGCCTACCCAATCGGCATAACTAACGAACACGCACCCAAGTAAGATTAATCAAACACCACAAACGGGAATAAAGTTCCTTCAGCTCGTCATGCAAATGGTAATAAGTTTCTCAATAATTAATAACTATGAAACTAATCATAGTAGGAAACTGAATTTTTGGGAAAGTGTTGAGGAGGGAATGATGAATATATTAAATAATAATAAAGAAATTTCACCGGGTTTATCGTGAATTACAGGGTGATTTCTGAAACTTTGATATTTTGTCATTTTTATTATCGAAAATTTTCATGATCACCCTATATATCCCAACGAGATCATGTTTATACGGTATCAGCTATCTTCGGAGGATGGTAATTCACTTGAATATACAGGATGTGTACGAAAGAACCGGCTATATATTTCACCAATTTTTCAAATCACCCTGAACGAAATGTATGAATTGTGATTAATGATGGAATGAAAATAGTATATTGCATGCCAAAATAATTTTATCAATATTTCATTATTACATCGAATTTTGAGACATTACTAAAATGTTTTTATTTCTCACTCTGTACATAATGATATAATCTGCACTATCTGAATGATATTTACTAATAAAAAGGTACGTTGATGATAAGAGCCAAAAAAAATGCAGTTAGCACTTTCAAATCCCGAGGAAATAATTAAATAAAATTTACTGATTTTTAACTTGAACGCCTTGTATCTCAATATTTATCCATCGACGAACTTTGCGATTCTGCACGTTCAATCAGTGCATCGAATACTGCAATATACTAAAAATTCAGACAATTTCACCGAGAACCATTTTACCTATAAAAAGTGCGGGGTCCTTTACTGTACAAGAAACTGTCGACCGATGTTCCCGAATGACTGGAGTTGGAAAGTCCACCGTTTTTAAACTATTGCGGGGGAGAAAGATAGCAGTCCAAGTGGAGCCTCCCAAGAAAAGTCCAGGCAGACCAGTAAAGGTCCTTGATGAAAACACCAAAAGTGTAATTCGAAGAAAAGTTCACTCTTTTTATTCTAAAAAGAGAAATACCCACCCTGGATGAGATTTTAATGGAGTTTGGCCAGGATGACAGTATTCCGTTGATAACTAAAACACTTTTATGGACCACTTTGAGAAATATGGATTTTGGCTAGGAAAAGCATAACCGTAAAGCACTTTTACTGGAAAGCGATGAAATTGTTTGCTGGCGACGAAAGTACTTAAGAAGTATAAAGCAGTACAGAACAGAGCAGAAGAAAATATTTTATCTTGATGAGACGTGGATTAATGAAGGTTAGTACCAAAAATGTGGCAAGACAAAAATATAACCAGTGCTCGCCAAGCTTTCATGGAAGGCCTGTCAACGGGTATTAAGGTGCCTTCAGGTTAAGGGAAAAGACTAATAATCGTCCATATTGGAAGCGAAGCGGGATTTTTAAAAGTAGGTTTGCTAACCTTTCAGTCGTGCCATACGGGAGATTACCACGAGGACATGGATTTTGATGTTTTTGAACACTATTTTGGTGAAATGATAAAATATCTTCCGGCTGATTCAGTAGTAGTTATGGATAACGCAAGTTATCATTCTCAACGCATAGAGAAGACTCCAACTTCATCTTGGAGAAAACAAGAAATTATTGACTGGTTAACCACCAAAAGTATTGAATTTGAAGATAATTTAATAAAAAAAGAACTATTAGCTATAGCAAATTTACACAAACATCGTTTTATGAAATACGCCGTGGAAGATATAGCAGAAACACATAGTGTAACTGTGCTGCGCACACCGCCATATTATTGCGAACTAAATCCTATAGAACTTATATGGGCGCAAGTGAAAGGATTTGTGGCAAGACACAACACGACATTCAAAATGAAAGACGTTAAGCTACTGTTTCATCAAGCCATTAAGGAGGTGACACCAGAGAACTGGCGAAAAGCAGTCCAGCATGTCATTAAAGAAGAGGAGAAAATGTGGGATCTTGACTACTTGATCGATCGGACCGTCGACCCGTTAATTATAACTTCAAGAGGAGACACTTCCTCAGATGACGAAGAATATTATGATTTTTTATAATTTAATTTCTGTATAATGTATAATACTATCAGCGTTGCCAGATTTGTATTTCTATGAATCGGGATTTTTAACAATATACCTAAAAAAAATCGGGAATCCTCAAAAAAAATCGGGACATACATTAAAAAAAACGAATTAAAACAAAACTTCAATTGCATTAAAAAACAAATAACAAACATAATAAATGAATAAGCTACAAGCTACATTATAAAACAGTGAACAAGTACGTCGTTGACGTTATAGGTAATAATAAAATACAGTAAAACAAAACAGAAAACTACGGTTAATTTAAATGGTAAAGTATTTCTGCTTATTTATACTTCGCAGATAATTTTATTTTTTCGAGAATGTCCCTCCGTTCTTTTATATGCTTATAGAAATCATTACAACTTAGCGCAAAATTGAATTGTACCATTAATTCCGATTTTATTAAGTTGACCGTACATCTATTTCTTACATCGGACCATTTTAAATTCATCTGTGAGAAAACCCTCTCTACAAAACAATTAGAAGTAGGTATACTTAATAGAAAAGATATTAAATTGAATATATTTTGAACTTGCTCTTTAGGAAATGATTTGAAGAGTTGTTTCCATTTATTCGCTGCAAAATCGCCCCCTGAATTTTCTAAAATTACTTTCATAGATTGTTTTATTAAATTATATTCTTCATACAACTGATCTATCGAAATTTCATTTGTCATACGTAAGAGATCTACAGCATTTTCTAGAGCTTCAAAAGAAAGTGTTTCCAGCATATTTACAAAACCTAATTTATCAAAGACATTTTCATTTGAAAAATCATATCTGACTTCCAGATAATTAAGACAATTTTCATAAAATGATCTAAAATCATCTATCATCTTATTTTTTTGTGAATCTTCTAATCTATTAATAAGTTGTTTTGCTTGGAATCCAAAAAACATGTCTTGAAGCCTTGACTGCAACTTATTTCGGAAACGACACAATTGGATGTGCATTTCAGTAATAGACAATTCATTGGATTGTGCTTCCTTCATAATGACCTCAAAAGAACTCATTACATTGTGAACAAAACTCAAATAAGCAAGAATTCTGGTTTCTTCTTCTTCGGATTTAAAAATATTTTCGATCAATTTTGGACAGTTGTTGGACTTTAGGAAGTATGACTTAAGTGCTGGCCATACCTTTATAATCCTTCCAAGAGCAGAAGACAACGAAAGGAAACGTGTTTGAACATGTCGTAGCAATTCAGCCCATTCAATTTCTTCTAATTCAAATATTTCAATTAATTCTTCCCGTCTTTTTGCAGAGTGCGAAAAATGACTGTAAATTTTCAAAATCAGGGTTTCCACATCAACATCTAATTTATCACAAGCAAATCTACACATGTTGTGTAGAATATGTACTGAACAGTTCGCTTTAAATATATTCTCATTCAAAGATCTCAGATATGTGTGAACAGAATGATTTGTTCCAAAATTAACATTGGCATTATCTGCACCATAGGAGGAGATTTGTTTTAAGGGTAAATTACACTTTTCCAAAGTGTCACAAAGTAATTTTGTTATATCATCTGCACTTTCGACAAAATCTAACAGTTTATTTTGAATGCCGTCCTCATAACTAAAATATCTCACACATATCGGGAACATTTTTCTGTTGCCTTTATTACTGGCATCTGTTGAAATAGAGAAATATTGACTGCCATCGCATATACTTTTAAGTAAAGTATTTTGTGATTCTTTCGCTAAAATTTCACACACTAAAGCCTCACTTTTTGTTCTCCCGCATGCAAATTTTTTTGCAATATTTGAGTCCGAAAATATCAAAGGGAACATTTTGTGGTAGCAGTCCAGACTATTATAACTTAAAGAGTGTTTCACAGTGTGATAAACAGAAGATATTTCCGCAGCGGCTACTTTAAGGTTGTTTTCCAAATCCAGATCAGACGTACTCCCCTTAGCGAAGTAACTCATCAGAGAATTAGATGAACGCGAAGAAACTATTTTTAAATGACCACAACCTTTTGAATGCCTGAGAACGTCATTTACACCACCATGAGAAATACTGAATTCTTTTTTACATAATTTACAGAATGCATTATGCTCAAGCAATGTTATATTTCGTTAGTCGTTTTTCTTTTAGTTTAAATTTTTTCTTGGAGCTTTCGTTGCAACACGGCATAGGCGCCGTGTTATCACAATAACAAGAAAGCGAAAAAATTCCATATGAAATTTTGGACCCGAATTATGACAGGCATTGATGAAGACATTAGACATTAAGGAAACACGCGCTTCGCCTCTCCACCAACAGCCCGATGAAATGGTAGACAAACATTATACATAGAACTATTTGAATCTGAAAATCAAAAAGACTAGGAGACTTTAGTTCCTCTATTTCTGCTAGCCTATAGAAGTTCTGAACACGAATCAACCTGTTTAATACATCTATGCTAGTCACTGGAAGAGAAATAAAACTTCCCCACGATCTTCTTTCCGGTGAAGAATGTACACCTCCCATGTACATAAAAAGCTTGAAAGGAAAATTGGAGAAAGGTCCACAAGTTTCTCGAGAGATGCGCCTGTAAGGCTGTTCAATCTCAAGATCAGAAAAGGTTTGTGCCAAGAACTACAAAGAAATTGGGAAGGACCCTACACCGTTCTCAATAAAATCAACGACCTAGTCTACCACATGCAATTGACAGCGAGAATTAAGCCCAAGGTGATCTATGTTGAGAGGTTAGCCCCCCACTGCAGGCCCGATCCACCCGCCCTGTTTGCTTCAACCGGACCCCTGCAGTCAGATTATTCGGAACGAATAACTAGAAAAGAGTGAGCAATGTTACGTCGGTCCTGTACTGATATATTAAAGGTTCATAAAAGGAATCAAACTTCTGGAATCATCTAGAACTGTCCTTGAAAAGTCTAGAAATGTCATAAAAAAATCGAGAACTCTCTGGAACATGTGGAAAATATAAAAACCGGGACAATAACATTAGTTTTGAAGTATTAGATATTTGAGTTTTGTGTTCTGATAGTGGGACGTTATTAGTATTGAATTGTTGAAGTTAATGTTAAAGAAATAAAGAAAGTTATTATACGAATAGGAGTAACAATATTTTTTATATATCGACATTCTGATAGAACTATGGAAATACATGGAATGGGATTTAGTTATATGCAAGTTACAGGAACGGTTTTTAAAGGATATCGCTTTTTTGCTAATTTTAGAAATGCTGCTAAAAAAATGCGTTTGTTATTACTTCTGTGTAAGAATAATTACCTAACCCAACGACTCAAAAAATTTTCCACTACATTGATACAAAGATTTCGTGAACTGGGTGTTGCCCAAAAAGTTTCTAGTGTTTCACATATCAAAAATATTATTAATACTTTTGCTAAACTGGGTTGACGGAAGCAAAACTCACAACATTTTTTTTTCAATAAATATCTTCGTGTCCACCTTTAATCATAAAAAACATGTAGAAAAAACAATTCGAAATTTTCTGAGAGTTTGAAAATCGCTTAACCACAACCGAACTATTTAGAAATACTTGGAGAAGTGCGTAAAAAATAAAATCATTTTAATTTTAAATGCTGTAACATTTTTCGGCCCTTCAACAGTGAATTTTGTGGATATTTTATAGTGATAATGATGTATTCATTTAATACATTTAGTATAAAGGGAATGGTATTATTTTGGTTTTGGTGGATTCAGGAAAATATAGATTAACAAGTTAAACTGAAATATTTATTTCAAATACTTTTTAAAATACAGCAATCATTGTACAATAGTATTACAGAATAAAATGTACAATTATGTTATGAAGCCTTTTTCTAAAAAATGGAAAAATACATTCAAGTTGAAACATTCTTTATTACTAAATAATATGACCGTTTTTATATTGAATCCTAGTAATAAGTGATAAGTTAAAAAAAAATTATGTAGCACGTACGTGAAAGGTATATTGTAGGAATAACTAGAAATCGGACAATGATATAAAATTCATCCACAAAGGTGCAATACAAGCGTGACATATCAATTATTACTCTGCCGATTGAATAAAATTGATAACTATTTGAGTGCTCGAATCACGAATTAATTCTATCAAATCTCATAGATTGTCAAATTAAAGCCTATGCCTATCAGCTTATTGACAACCTATGTTTCAGTGGATCTAAATTATTGGAGACTGTGTCAAACTTATTATGTATTCTCAAAATTTCAATTGAATATATTTTCCCAATATTAAACGCTAATTATTATAATGATAAAATGAAACACAAAATGGCTATGCTTATATACCAAACATAAATACCTAAAGTGACCTATTAAACAGTTTTCTATTATTCTCCAAAGATGAAGAGCATTTCACAGTTGTGTCCACAATAAATTATGTAACATACAGTGCTGTAGTGTATAACTAAAGGTAGGCTACTTTGAAAATATAATTAATTTTTTGTACATATTTTTCAGGTAATTAGTCAATGGCTGTTGGATACCAAAAAAACTCATAACTTAAATATTTTGAAATTATTATTGGATGTTCTGTACTGACTGTTTAATTCGATAATTACTAAAAAATGCCCACTGAAAATTTTCCCTCAGAAACACCGAAAATATTTTAAAAACTCAAATAGCTCGTATATAGAATTCATTAAATTTTCCAAAATGGAGCAAATAACCAAATAATATAAAATAGTTCTTGAAAGTATCGATTGTTACGAACCAAGTAGGGGTAAAGTTTTTCAAATATCTTCAAAATAATTGAACAAATTAAAAAAACTTTCAAATATTCATTTTTAAAAGTATTTGTGTGATATAGATCTGAAAATAATCTAAAAAAAATGTTTGGGAAAAATGTGAAAAATTAACGAAACTACTATTCAATCAGTAATCGTCGAAAAAACCTTTTTGTATCCTCTTAGAAATCTTAAAAGTGTTTGGTTAACAAAAATAATATAATCGAAAAATATTCCATTTAACAGTAGTCTCATCTTTACGCACGTTTTTTTTCAAATCCATCCACTCTCTGGATCCGGAGAAAAACATTATTTAAAAAAATGTTTTGACCCCTTAAAACAAAACGAGATAAAATCGGAAAGTTCTCGCCATATATTTGAGCAGTTAAATAAACATTCAATTAAAAAATATAGAATCCTAGTGGAGAAGATAATGGAAGCAGGTAAAAAATAATAATTTAACATTTGACTAATCTTAACCAGAGATACCCTTTATATCTCTACAATTAAAAAAATCAAGAAAATAGCCGTTGAAATTATTGAATAAAATAAATCAATAACAAAGACGAAGTGACATGCTAGAAAGGCAATATTGAATCTTATTGATGGAATAAGATGTACCTAGTAGTCAGAAGTAGTATACTATGTAGGTTTGTGGCTTCGTTTGTCGAGGTCTGATGATATATAAGGAAGGATAGTTAACAGTCTACTTAATATTAATATTGATAAAAAAAGCAAATCAAAATTTTTCTAAGAAAAAAATAAAACTTTCTAAGATCAAATTTTGTTTCGTTATAAGCTTGTAATTTCACATTCAGGGTGTGTTGTAACTCGGTAGGTTAAACCATTGTTACAGTTAACCATTGGTTAACTTCAAAAGGTTGTTGTAACACGAAATTTTAGACGTTCACCAACTGGTTAACCTTCGAAAAGTTTACCATCAGATCT
Source organism: Lochmaea capreae (assembly GCA_949126875.1). Lineage (NCBI taxonomy): Eukaryota > Metazoa > Arthropoda > Insecta > Coleoptera > Chrysomelidae > Lochmaea > Lochmaea capreae. The sequence goes on along the minus strand of OX421404.1, from coordinate 7,158,972 downwards.
CGGAGAGTTAACCTATGGTCAAACACGGAACAATGCAATTTTACTTGTTCTATCTGATTGTCTGTTTTAATTTGGTTTGACAATTTATATTTGCAATTGACGTTTTATAGTTATTTTTGTTAATAAGTAAAAAAATAATTTATATAAAGATATATTTATCCCGTTCAACATTAAGTACGAATTGTTATAAGAAAAAAGAATAAGTAATGCCACAAGGAACTTACAGAAGATAAAATGGGGATATTGGAAGAAGCATGAGCTGATTTACAAGAACTCACAGATGATGAGTTGTTCGAGCCGAAAATGATTCCTAGAGCCTCTAGAAACTTACCCATTATATAGAGGAAATTAAAACTAATAAACTGAACCGAAATAGCTATATTTATTATAAAAAAATAAGTCAAATTATTTTACACAACGCTTATTTCCCATACCAAATACAATCAAGAACACTTTAAAACACCCAGCATGAAACTAAATTATTAAATATTAATGACAACAACGGAAACGAAAGATTGAAATGTCAACTGAAATCCATTGGTTACGTGACCCTTGATCAACAATTCGTGTTACAATGGAAAAAGGCTTAACTACTGAATAGTGGTTAAACATCCTTATATTTGCAATTGAAGTTTTATAGTTATTTTTGTTAATAAGTAAAAAAATAGTTTATATAAAGATACATTTATCCCGTTCAACATTAAGTACGAATTGTTATAAACAAAATGGGGGAATTGGAAGAAGCATGAGGTGATTCACAAGAACTCACAGATGATGAGTTGTTCGAGCAGAAAATGATTCCTAGAGCCTCTAGAAACTTACCCATTATATAGAGGAAATTAAAACTAATAAACTGAACCGAAACAGCTATATTTATTATTAAAAAATAAGTCAAATTATTTCACACAACGCTAATTACCAAATACAATCAAGAACACTTTAAAACATCCAGCATGAAACTAAATTAGTGAATATTAATGATAACATCGGAAACGAAAGGTTGAAATGTCAACTGAAATCTATTGGTTACGTGACCCTTGATCAACAATTCGTGTTACAACGGAAAAAGGCTTAACTACTGAATAGTGGTTAAACATAGTTTAACCACTGGTCTTGTGACCAGTGGGTTAACCTACTGAGTTACAACACACTCTCACTGGTCCGTTTTATAAATGTCAACTGTCAGTACTTTAGTCTCTATAATCACTCTAAAATATAGCAGGTCAAACTAAAAATTGTATTTCAATAATCAACGTAGTTATTAATTCCTAATTGCTAAATTACAAATACTAAATAAGCAAGCGATACGAACATAATAGTGATAAAAAAAATATTTTCTTCATTCTGTATTAAAATTTAATAAAACAAAAAAGTCAATTTTTTTTCGTTCTTCTTTTTAGATTGCTAAGAGGCTACAATCATCTTAAGCCAAATTATATGTCCGTGTTAAGCATTCTTCAATTTCGAACATTTTATTTGGAACTATTAGATAACATTTAACGTATATCTGATTTACATCCATGATTTCACCTTTCTCTTTAACTAAATCTAAAAATTTGTTGTCATTCGAATACAAGAGAGCTCTTGGCTTTACGCCTTCAAATTGTTGGTGTAAAGTAATCATCCAATATGGTTCGTTCCACAAAAATTTTACGTTGATGAAAACGTTGGACACCAAACAAGTCATAATTATGGGAGACTTAGTTATATCCAAACTTACAAGAGATGGAGAATCTACTGTTAGAGGTATTAACGGATGAATTTCAGTGAAATGTACTTGTGATTCATGTAATTTTATAGTAAAAGTACATTCATTTATCGGGCACACTTGAAGTTGTTGTTGATTTTTACATGCAAGTTCATGAGCATATAAATTTTTACTTGAAAAACATTTTCCACATTTCCAAATACAATAAAAAAATATATTTCGGAACTGGTCATTAGTAATAAATATTTTATTTGGCAACGTTTTCAGTAAGTATGAGCAATCATAACATAATAAATTGTATTGACCATTCGGCATCTTTGCAAGACACACTTTATTGTAAAATTCACTATTACGCTCAATGGAAACATTATTAGATGTCACTAACGAACAATTTAAACAAGTTAAATTTAAATCAATTCTCTTATTTTTGACAGTTAGGGTAAGACCAGTTTCTCTTCTAATTTTTGGTTTTAAAGAAAAATTATTATACAACTCTTCACTCAAGAAAATTTTTCTGTTTTGGAAATACAAATTTTTAGTCCTGAATAATTTTAAAAACTTACTAGTTGCAGTCAAACTTTGATCTAGCCTCCATTTTTTAGCTGGCATTTCAAAAATATATTTGGTACATTGTTTAACGTTAAAAAAAACTGTAATATTTGAAACTGACTGTTCAGCAGCATTTATTGAAACAGTAGAACCCAATTTAGTATCTGTTGGAAAACTAAGGCATGGGATATCTATTTCTGTACATGTAACCCCATTATTCACAAAAAAATTACCCTGAAAGTTATTATCTAGGTTTTCTCCCAAATATAACAAATTAATTTTAATCTCTAAACCTTCATCAGTATCACTATTATAAGAAATTTCACTATGACTCTCGGACAAATGCCGTCTGGTATCTTCAACACTAATTAAAAATAAATCATCGTCAACGTTGTAAAGAAAATATTTATCAATTTTCTCAAAATTGTCGATTTTGAAAACGGGATACTTCAGAATAGAAGTTTCGTGTTTGTTATAAAAATGATACATAAATAAAAACGTAGACATCCTTTCAGGATTTATACATATAGGACAGCCAAAATAGTGGTGGTTACATCTTTGCTCATGCTGCATTACTTGAGAAGGAACAAGAAGTTCTTTGCAGCCGTCGAATCTGTTGATGCATCTGACAATACTTCTTTCGATAATCAAATTGTAAATGGAAATTGTACCTTCATCCTCATATCTTGTACATCTACCACATTTGATTATTCCACCAGGATACATTTTAACAGGTAGAACCGTTAAATATTTATGACATAGATTGCACACCATTTCTTCTAAAACCTTATTGGGTATGAAAAAATCCATAGTTAGATGATTGATTACTGAAATAAATAAATAAATATAAGTGAGAAATATCAATACATGTGAAAATAATAAAATAATTACATAAATTTGGATAGTGTGTGATGTTATGACCATGATGTGATGTTATAATAAGTTATGAAATTATTTACAGAGTTGTAGCTTGACCACTGGAAAGAACAATTAAATCCTGAAAATTACATTAATCTAACCAATGGATATCATTGAACCATCTTACAGTGTCCAATATACGAGTAAATTGTGAGGATTGAATATTTTTCATTTACCATGAGATTAATGGAGTTTATAAATATCAGATGAACATGAATTTTTTTAATAAAATAATTATTATCTTGAGAACCATAAGACTTAGGTATAGTGCCGTATTATAAAAAGTTGTTTGTTATTAAGTAAGCGATTCAAGATACGGGATGTTTCATTTAAAATAAAATAGTCCAGGACACACTGGAATAGAGTGGGACTGAAACACCCTTTTGGGGGCCGGAACCCTTTTGCGGAATCAGCTTGAATGTAATATTGGAAAAAATGGGCAAAGCCGGAGAAAAGATAAGATCTGGCCATTGTGTAGAAAGATCTAGTAGGGTTGAGACAATAAAAGATACTGATATATGACTACAACCTGTTAAGATCAAATGAATGTCTAAGCGGTCTAAGTCAGAGCAAAACTGCACTAAGAGTTTCAACAAGGATCCTAACGGGACATTGTCGACTGAATGGGCACCTGAAAAAGCTCAAAATAGTGGAGTAAGAAAAATGTAGGTTCTGTGCATGGTACCTATCGAAGAAGAAACCTCCATCCACATACTTGCGGATTGCACAGCAATTCAGAATCCTAGGTCACAACCCCGAGCCGACTACTAGATAGAAGAGGGACACTTACCTAAACGAAAGCCAGCCTGCAGACATCCTAAAATTCCTCAGGAAGATAGGTCTAAATGAGCTACTAGACTCTGAGGCTTTCCTCAGAAACTAAGTAGAAGTAAGAGGACACAATAGATACTTTAGGTCTCACTGAAAACCACCACAAACATGCAAGAAAATATAATTTTGTGCCAGAAATTTAAAAAGTGCAATTTTCGACATTTTTTACACAATATTTTTTTCCGATGGCATCAAAATGAATAAACTAGTATCTACTATTGAATACAATATCAAACGGTATAGACCAGTAGCCCAAGACCCATGTAGGATTCATTATTTCGAATGGAAGACGTTTTCACCATCGAGTTTCATGTGAAAAGCGAGTAATAAGGCTATTCCCCAGAACCCAAACTGGATAATCGACGACACAATGGACATTGAAAATTTCCGAAATTTCACGAAACTAGAACAAGTAACTAATGAATGCCATGTACTTGGATGCATTCCTTGGGTACTACTCTATCATCAAGATAAGATAAATATGGGGCTTGTGTGCTCTTAGGAGAACAGATCTATTGTGTATGTACTCCCGTTATTTTAGAGTTCCTTGTCTAGGCCCGTCCTTATTACAATTATTAACCAATGTATGCCGAAGAGTTTGGATTTTGTTATCTTAGTAGATGTTGAAAATATTAGTGGCATACATTTTGCGGCGATACTTTATTTTTTAATAATTTTCCATAATATATGATGTAAAAGTGATCATTTATAACAATTAACTAATGGATGTCGTTTGATATATATAAGTAAACATTTTCGAATACTCTTCAAATATTCAAAAGCGGATATTTTTTAAGGTGTAAATTAGTGGCTGCCAAGGTTAAAAGATTGAAATTTATCAATTCTTTGATCGATACAATAATGGACGCTATTAATTTTTTCATCAATTCTAAATTAAGGGAAAACTGAAAAATAGGTGGCATACATTATTGATGTCTAATGGTGATGTAATAACAACAATTAACTACAGTTTGCCTCTCCAGGCAGAGCACATTACTAAAACTACATATACAGGGGGTTTTCAAATGACACTTACAACATTTGCATGTAGATACCTCTCGTAAAATATGATATAAGGATTGAGGGGTCCAGCCTATTTACTATTCGAAATACAGGGTGTTGAAGTTACGAAAAATTAAATGTTTTAATTTGATAACTTTAAAATGGATAAATATATTGATTTGACATTTGGCAGGTTATTTTTAAATGTATTGTTGAAAAACATGTTTCAATTCTTAATCCAGTGGTGTAAATTTGGAAGAATGTCACCTTTGCCCTCCCATTTTTTACGCCACTGGTATTTGAAGCTATTTTCATTTTATTTTGTATTCTCCAATGGTTTTCACGTGAAAAACGCATAATCTTTACATATCAAAAAATTTGTAGTTTTCAAGATATTTAATGTTTTTATGAAGTCTGCAAAATCACTTTTCGATAATGAAATGAAAAAATATTTTTCTTTAATTTATTTTAATAGCTACTAAACTACATATTACATTATAAAATTTCTATTATTATTCCTTGTATACTCAAACTATTGTCAGTGTAATGACCATAAAATGAAGCAATGGTGTCAGATATATTTTCTAAAATTGTTAGGCCCGCTGTAAACTGTTAGTTCGTGATGTTATAAGAAAGCTAGTTTGGAAATATTTTTAAAAAAAATACATAATATAAATTTATTAGTAAACATTAAAATAAGTCGCTTAAAATTGCTGAAAAAAGAAAAATTAATAAAAACCACTTTATATATGTTACTATATTTAAAAAAATTTTGAAGAGCTGGCAACGTATGTGCACTGATTGTGCATACCTAAGTAAATATTTTAGCGGTTCTTCTTTTTTGTTAGTCGTTGAAGTATTTCCAATATTTTGGTTATTTTATTTCTATCATATTCATTTAGAAGCTATATTTTTTATTTTGTTTCAGTTTTATTCTTACTTATACGTATATGAAATTTATAACACATTGTTTTTGATTTGTACGTGCACACATATGTTTCTATGTTCAGGAACATAAATACTTCTCGGTATAAGAATTACTTTTTTTGTAACCAACATTCATACCTGAAGTACTATTGCTATCAATACTCCGTATATTGATGGGGATCCGGCAAAAATTTCGCCGTGGCTACGTTGCTCCACCTGTGATAACAATTATTACACTTAAGCTTCATCTGATAAAATTCCTGTTTGCATAAAGCCGGTCCCAGAATACGTGTATTTGGCGAATAGGCCAATATTTATCATTTGTACGAATATTTGCTTGATCTCCCACACGGTGCCGTAGTATAGCAAAGGTACACGTAGTTTACTTCGAAACACTACGGCATCCTTTACTTCGTGCTAGTTTCCGACCAGCGCCGGGAACATGACGAAGGACGAATATTTGTCGAAGTTAACTTCCCACACGCTACGCGAATAAGTCCGAATACCAAATGTTTGCCAAATACACGTAGTGTCTGGGACCGGCTTAAGCAGTAGTGACATATTCCCAGAAACAGTAATCAATAACATAATAATTTCACAGTCTCTTCACACGGTAAAGTATGGTTTTATAGACGATATCACAGTTCCAACACATGTTAACATAGAAACAGTAATAGTAAATAGCTTAGAAAATGATGAGATAAAAAATCCCACAAGTAATTTTGACGTTTGTTAGTCGGACAGGCCATTTAAAAATCGGAGAAAAACAAGAAATTGAAGATTTTTTAAAAAAATTAAAGGATTTATTTCATGACGACAAATAAAAAATGACTTTTACTTCTGCTATTAAACATGAAATTAAAACACGAAACGAAAACCCTATTTATATTAGAATTTACACACACAAAAATAATGCAAGAAGAAATTGTTAAACAAGTAAACAAACTTTTGGATAACAATATTACAAGACCCTCTACATCTTCATTTTCCGCCCCCGTAAGAATCGTCCCAAAAACGCCGATGCTTCCCGTCAGAAAAAATTTCGAATGGTGATTGATTACCAAAAACCTAACGAAAATACTATGGACGATAAATATCCAATACCAAAAATTGATTAAATTTTGGACAATTAGGTAAAGCTCTAGATTTAGACCAACGATTTCATCGAATCAAACTTCACACAAATTATATCGAAAAAACTCGTATATTCGAAATGACCATGTGGTACAACTTCATATGGGAATAAAAAATAGCCCCACAACATTTGAAACATTAATGGATAACAATTTTTGCCCTATTTATATAAATCCGGCTTTGGATACATAGACCAACATCTTGTTCATATTGCCGCTATCTTTCATGTTTAAAAAAAAATCTTAAAATCCAATTGAACAAACCCGAGTTTCTTAAAAAGGAAGTCGCTTTTCTTGTCCACTTGGTGACCGTTGATGGTATCAAACCGAATTCTTGTAGGATAGAAGCTATCTAAAAATTTCCTTTGCCGAAAATCGAAAATATTGAAAGAGATTAAAAAATTTCTAGGACTTACCTATAGGATACCTACTATCGAAGATTTATCCCAAATTTCTAGATACACTCAAAAAGGAACAATATCGACCACACTAATCCTAATTATTTAGAATGTTTCGAAAAATGCAAACAATTATTGATTAACGCCCTCATCCTTCAATCTCCCGATTTTTCAAAAGCATTGCACTAACTAGAGATGTCGCAAATGTAGCTATTTGCTCTCCACTTTTTCAAGTTAATCACCCAATTGCTCATTATTTTAGACCATTGAATTTCGCAGAGCAAAACTATCCCACAATTGAAAAAGAATTATACTTATAAGAAAATTTTTAATAAACATAGACACACGATACATTTAACTGATAAAATTTGGAAATTTGAAATACTAGACGTTTTAAACGAAATTCCACGACCAAATACACATCCAAATAGACCACGAATACAGACCTTACATTTGCAATTACTTTAGTGAAAACTTAGACTCAACTGAGCTTTTTTTTGTACTACACTGTACATTGCATTGAAGACGAACACAGACAAATAGAATGGGTCAAAAAATATAATCCCGAATATAATAACGGAATAGTAGTACATGAAGTAATGCAAAAGTTTATTGATTATATTGCAATGGCAGAAACAAAATTTGAAAACAAGATAAACATCTTGAGATGTGACAAAGGGGAATAATACATTTCACATAATTTTGTAATCCTATGTAAACAAAAGGGTATACAAATACAGTACACAATAAGTAGAAATCCAAATCAAAATACGACAGCTGAAGGATTTAACAGATCAATTTTAGACAAGGCCAAATTCAATTCAATCTTTTGGAGTGATGCTACCCTAATAGCAGTGTACCTATTAAATAGAACCATGTTCAACAATAGCTAATAATAAAACTCCTTCAGAATTATGGTATATGGGTATAAATCTGAACTGAAAAAGATTAAAGTTTTCAGCTGTACAGCTTTTACTCACATACGCAAAGAAATTAGAAGTAGCAAATTAAGATGCACACTCACAGAAAACTATTATGATTGGTTATTGTAGCAATGGATATCGTCTTTGGGATCCTGTGAAAAGTAAAGAGATATGTGCTTGTTCAGTGGTTTTTGATGAATCTGTTAGAAGAGTTGATAGCAAATCCAATATTGAAAATTACTTATAAATCATTGATACAGAAAACACTCGCCCAGATATAGAGAATAAAAACCATGAAAATGAAACCTTAGAAAAAAGAAATAAAAGAAAGACAAAATATTTAGATGATTATGAAATAGATGAATACCTTCTACTTGCTGCCTCATCTACTACTACTACTACTAATTTAGTCAGGCGAACAAGACAAGACAGACAAGCTCAAGCCAAGCCAAGCCAATAAGGAGTGATACAAAATGAAAAGAAGCCATCAATGGAGAGTTGAATTCATTAAGTGAAGCATATATATGTCGCATCCAAAAAAATGCTGAAATAATTGATTTGAGGTGGGTGTTTGCGGAAAAAATATTGAATGGTAATGTTGTGAAAAAGACTAGATTAGTAGCACGGGGTTTTAATCAAAGTGTAGAGATTGAAAAAGTTTATACAACAGTAGCAAGGATGATAACTTAAGAGTGTTACTAATCATGTATTTAGAATTTGATTCATTTGTATTACAATTAGATGTAAAAAGTGCTTTTCTTAATGGTATACTAGATAATCCAGTATACATGGAACTACCAGAGGAAATTGTTTATTTGCGAGTATTAATTAATATTAATAAATATTGTAAATAAAAATTTAAACTTAGTTAGTAAAATAAAAAGGCATTTATGGTCTCAAAAATGCTTCAAAATGCTGGAATTTACATATAAATGAAACTTTAATAGAGATAAGTTTCAAAAGCTCAATGAAATACCCTTTATTTAATGATGAAAGTTATTTGTAAATGATATATTAGTTTTTTCAAAGTCTTGTGAAAATACAAATTTTGACAAATCAAAAATACCTATCTGAATTGTTAAAGAATTTAAAAATGAAAACATTATTTTTTTTTTAATAGAATTTGAGAAAAAGAATGATATTCTTTATATTTCACAAAATCTTCAATCAAAAAAACTTTATGAAGATTTAATATGTATAATGTATAACTGCAAGCCATCAGAGATACCAATACATATACAACCAAAGTTGATTTTAAATAAGCAAGAATTTCAAAGTAAAGATGATGTTTCCTATAAGGAATTAATTGGATGTTTGGTACATCATGAGGTTGTAGATCAGATTTAAGCTTTCTATCTCATATTTCAGTAAATTTCAAAATAACTTCACATTTAAAAACTGGAATCACTTGAAAGAAAGGTATATTAAATTATTTAAAGAAAACAGAAAATTATTGTTTGAAATTTATTAAAAATAATACTTATGATATTCAGCTGAAAGCATTTGTAGACTCTGACTTTGCAAAGGATATCAACGACAGAAAAAGTATTTCTGGATTTATTTTAAGGTTAAATAATAACATTATTTGCTGGAAGAGTAAGATAAAAAATATTGTTACTTTATCAAGCACTGAATCACAATATTTAGCACTATCATATTGTATTACTGAATGTTTGTTCATATCACAATAATTGTTACAAGAAGTGTTTAATTATATTGTATTAAAATGTCAAACACTTTGGAAACAAAAAGATCTAAACATATTGACATAAAATACCATTATGTGAAGGATTGTATAATGTCTAGTAAAATCAAACTATTGTTTATACCAAGTAATGAACAAGTTGCAGATATGTTCACTAACGCACTACCAGTAATTAAGTTTAAATATTTTAGACAAGACTTGGATTTGTCATATTACCTACTTTGTTTTATATAAGTAGTGTTGATATACTCAATTATCCAAACCATGCCCTTTTATTATGTTGGTACCTACTAGTCAATCTGTGTAATAGTTGATAGTCTGCTTTATTGCACCAAGTAGCAAGCGAGGTAGCAAGTAGTAAGATTAGAAGATAGGTATATGTGTAGCATGGTATTGTAAGAGTCCCTCTTATAATAATAAAACCATTTTAGTTGGATTGTGCTAATTACTGTTACCATACCATTATTTTCACTGGTACATCGACAATTTTTACTTCTGTAACTAGACAATATATCCATTGGAAAAAAAAAATGCCAAAATGGTTAATAAATTTTCCATTTTTAGAATTTACTTTATTTCTACTTAAATAGATAAGGCTGTCACTTATAGGTTTGTTCGTAGAGCTATCACAAACGCTTGGAAACTGGACGACTCATGCGCAGAGCCTCTCTGCGAAGGGTTTTTATTCACTGCGCGTGAGTCTTCCAGTTTCCAACCGTTTGTGATTGCTCTACGAACAAACCTTATATCGACGAGAAGCTAGCTCCCAGCTCCAAACGCAGATCTGGAAACTGACTGAACCGGCAACTGATGATTACCAGTGAATTATACGGGAGGAGCCGAATTCTCACAATGAACAAAACCTATATTCGATCACTTATTTTAATAAAGTATTAAATCAATGATATTATATAGTACACAAATTGTATTTTAACGTAAAAGACGTAATATATTATAACAGATGTTGGGATTATGGATTGGTGTTGAATATCAATTAAAACAGTTGGTAGAACTGCATTGACATTTCTGTCTTTTGTCTATATATTTTTCCTTTTTTCAAGTTGTCTTGAGTGTTACGTTAGAGAGTTGTTGTTCATGTTATGTTATAATTGATAATAAAATAATCACTCGACATCAGTGCCTTCTTTCCACTTTTACAACAGGTTATGGGCCCAGAAAGCACTGTTTGATGCCGAGGAAGTGTTAAAAAAAATATATTTATCATTAAAACAAAAAAGTGAATATAACCTCAAAAATGTCTTCCAAAGAAGTATTCGAAAATTTGGAGTGATTCAATTTGATGGAAGAGCATACGATCATTGGAAATTTCGCATGGAAATAATATTAGACAACCAAAATGTAATAGAGTGCATTAATGAAGAAAATCTAGAACCTAATGAAGAGTTCTTAAGAAAGGACAAGAAATGTAAGTCTTCAATAATCCAATGCATTGCAAATTCACTACTACAGTATGTGAAAGATAAAACCACCGCATTCCAAATGTGGTATGTGAAACATACCCTTCAGGTAATCCATGAAACAATAATTGAATTTGAGTGCTATTAGACGAAAAATTTAATGATAAAAAAAATATATTTGATTGCTATGAGACTTAAAAAAAATGATGGAAAAAATACTGCAGGTTCTTACCAAACTGATTCAATTATTTGGAGATAACAAAGCCAGTTCTCAGGACTTTGTTATCTGATGGAAATTAAGAAACTAGAAAAGATTAGATAAGGAAAGAAATTTAAGGGCGCCACTAATTTTGTTTCCTAAAACAAAATTAGAAAAAAAAATCAAATAAATAAAATCAGCTAACTCTTAACCTTTGCTATCTACACAAAAATAATTAAGTTAATTGCAAAAAGACAACTGATGGTGGAGGTGTAATAAATAAAACTTTCACTAAAAAAAATTAATATGGATAAACTATATTACTATAAACATTTGAAGCATTAACTGTGTACACAAAAAATGACTATAACTAGAAGGGTTAGTAACGCACAATAATCTACAAAATGGTCATCATAATTTTGCAACAATTGAAAAAAAATCAACCTTAGAGTAATACAACCTCTGTTTTTTACTTCTATCTTTCTGGTCTTGAAGCGTTGTTCGAATAGAACTGGTTTTTCTACCTTCTGACGTATACAAAAATATTGAGTATACTATTGTTAAAGATGCACACCCTCTTATGAAAGAGACTGGTGCTCCGCTGCGCTGCTAAGAGACTAGGAACATGTAGGTATTCCAATAAAATTCTAGGCCTTCCAGGTAACTATATGTACTCCAGGAAACTATAGCCCCGAAACTGTCGGCACTCCAGGAAACTATGCTCCAGGAAAAATGTCGGTACTCCAGGATATTATACCAAGAAATTGTATCCCGGAAACTGTATCCCAGAAACTGTATCCCCGAAACTGCATCCCAGAAACTGTGCTATAATGGAATATACGGTAGATATAAGAAAAACAATAAAGAAACTATAAGATTAATAAACATTAACTACAATTGAATACTATAATTTATAACTTTAGGATTCCTGATTTATAACAAAAATGTATGAACAATCTGACAAAATAAAAAAATTATATGTTGATAAAGAGAATTTTCAAGGAATATGTCAGTAAATTGATAAATCCATGTGGCACCCAAAATGGGTATCCATACTAACTAATTTTTTTCAAAAAAAAAATGGTACATTTTCCAATAACATAATTTTATATTAAAAAAGAAACAACATAATGTAATTACATACCAGTAATCCAGATTCTTATTAAATAGGATCTTCGTAAATTATCGTTTTATTTTACAGCACACAAGATATTTCTAAAGATTACTGCACAGTTTCTATATGTTGCTTCGTCGACTGACGATATGAGAAGACCTGCCGGTACCTTCTCCGTTCTTATAAAAAAAACGTCAAAATTTTAAATTTCGCGGTATAATAGCTATAGAATATTGATTTTTGGTTAATGAATTTATTCCACCACAAATCACAAATTTGAAATAATTTATTAATTTTCCGATGGCAATATTTTTAGAAAATCGACCAAAAATCAAAATTTTAAAGAAATTAATCTATGAATTTATCAACTGAAAGGTTGAACGCAAAGTTCACGTTTCATATGCTTTGCAAAAAGTATTTCAAAGAAAAGGAGTAGCATGCCAATTGTACTTAAAAAAAAAAATGGTTGACCTTGAAGCTAACAGAAGAAGATAGCCTTGAAAATCATTTTAATACATTTGATGATATCGTAAGAGAGTTAAAATCAGTAGGTGCGAAATTGGAAGAAGCAGACATAGTATGTCATTTGTTATTGTCATTACCAGAAAGTTATGATACAATTGTTACGGCTCTTGAAACGATAGAAGCTGAGAAATTGACACTAGATTTTGTCAAAGGAAAATTACTAGATCAAGAAATGAAGAGGAAGCACAACAAAATTGAAACTCCCTGTTCGACTGCCTTTTTTAATGATTCCAAAAGAAATGAAAACTTCAAGAAACCAGGATCATCTGGAAAATTCAAACAACTAAAATGTCATCACTGTGGGAGAAAAGGACATGCAAGATCCGAATGCTGGTTTCGTAAACAAGCACACGAAGCAGAACATTATTCATCAGATGAAGAACATGTTGCATTTCCAGCAGTAAGTGGAAGTTTTCAAGATGGTAAAGGTAGAGGTGAGATTATTCATTGGTTTATAGATTCTGCTGCGACAGATCATTTGGTAAATAATCTGGAATACTTAGAAAATGTTAAAGATCTTAAAACTCCTATAAAAATGTATGTTGCAAAATCGAAAGAATTTCTAATAGCCACAAAAATAGGTAATATTATTGTAAATTTAAACTGTAAAACCTATAAAACAGCAATATTGAAAAATGTACTTTATGTTAAAGATTTGCGTCATAACTTACTATCTGTTCAGTGTTTAGTTAAACAGGGATTAAAAATTTTATTTGAAAAAGATAAAGCAGAAATACATAAAAATTCAGCATTGTTGGCTGTAGGAAATAAAGAAAATGATTTATTTAAAATTGAACTTGAAATCAAATTTTTGTTCAGATAGTGATATGTGGCACTTAAGACTTGGTCATTTGGGATATGATAATTTGTCAAAATTGTTCAATAATAATATGGTAACAAATGTAACTTTCAATAAAAAAATTAATGAGAGTAATAAGTGTGAGATCTGTGCCAAAAGTAAGATAACAAGATTGCCTTTCAATAAAAACTCAGATAAAAGAGCGAAAAGGCCCATAGAAATTATTCATAGTGACGTATGTGGGCCAATAATTCCAACTACACATGATAATAAAAAATACTTTGTTACTTTTCTTGATGAATTCACTCATTTTACAATTGTTTATTTGATAGAACATAAGTCTGACGTTTATGAGTGTATGAAGAGGTATGAAGCCTATGTATGTATCAGCTAAATTTTCATCAAAAATTTCAATTTTAGTATGTGATAATGGTAAAGAATATTTAAACAATAATTTTGTAAGTTTTTGCACAACCAAAGGAATTCAAATTAAAAATACAATCCCATATACACCACAGTTGAATGGTGTTGCAGAGAGAGTTAACCGCACTCTCTTAGATAAATCAAGAGCCATGATGTTACAGTCTAAATTATGTAAGGAATTCTGGGGTGAAGCAATACTCTGTGCGACTTATTTATTAAACAGAAGTCCTACAGTAGCCTTGAATGGTAAAACTCCAGCTGAAATGTTTTTCAATAAAAAACCTAGCTTAAATAATTTGAAAGTTTTTGGCTGTCTGGCTTATGCCAAAATTCCAGAAGAAAAAGTAAGAAATAAATTTGACTCTAGAGCCAATGCAACAATAATGATGGGTTACACTCACAATGGTTATAGACTATGGGATCCTGAAAGTAATAAAATTATTAATGCAAGAGATGTTATATTTTTTGAAGATAAAAATATCCATAATCTACAAGAGAACATTACTGAACTCAAGAATAGACAACACGAAGAGGAAAGTTTAAATAAAATACCAGAAGAACAGGAAGAGGAAAACCAAAAGGAATTTGGATCAAGGAAAAGCACAAGAGAAAAGAAACTTCCTGATAGATTTCAAGATTATGAAATGAATCTTGAACACTTAGCTATGAGTGCAGAATTATTCGTTGATAATGTCCCAAACAGCTTAGAAGAAGCAAGACAAAGAAGTGACTATAAGATGTGGAAGGATGCTGTCGCAGAAGAAATAACATCATTAGACAAAAATAATACCTGGTCACTGGTAATTAACCAGGTAATGTTTCATTAATAGACAGCAAATGGGTATTTCCCATAAAAAAGGATCAAATAGGTAATACACAGAAATATAAAGCTCGACTTGTAGCTCGTGGGTTTATGCAAAAAGAAGGATTGGATTATGAGGAAACATGGGCTCCTGTTGCTGTTGCTAGACTTTCCACATTTAGAACTCTCCTTGCAATTATAAACCATAAAAATCTTTATGTACAACAAATGGACGTCAAATCAGCTTTTCTTCAAGGTACCCTAAATGAAGATATATATATGTATCAACCTGAGGAATTGAATGAAGACAAGAGCTTAGTTTGTAAACTAAACAAATCGTTATATGGATTAAAACAAGCTTCATATTGCTGGAACAGAGAATTTAATAATTTTATATCTGAATTAGGATTAATTAGGTCTGAAAATGATCCTTTATATTTCCATCATAACAAATGTTTAGAAACTTACTTACTACTCTATGTTGACGACATTATTATTGCCAGTAACAATGAAACTGATATGTGTAATTTAAAACAAAAATTAACAAGAAAGTTTGATATGCAAGATCTAGGAAATTTGAATCGATTTTTAGGAATTAATATTAAAATTACAACAGAAGGCATATATTTAAATCAAAAGGACTATCTTGAAAATGTTCTAATTAAATTTAAAATGCAAGATTGCAATGGATCAAGAGTTCCTATGAATAATACTTTGAGTGAAGCTAAAACTGAAACAATGAAACCTGTTCGTGAAATAATAGGTTGCTTGATGTATGCCACATTAGCTACCCGCCCTGATCTAAGTGCTTCTGTCAATTATTGTAGCAGAAATCAAAATAATCCAACTGAAGAACTATGGAATTTGTTAAAAGGAATCCTAAGATATATAAAATCTACAATTAATTTTGAATTATTTTTTGCTAAAAGAAACGATACAAAATTATTGGGATATGCTGACTCAGATTGGGCAGGAGATGAGACTGACAGGAAATCTACCACAGGATTTTTATTTAAAGTGTTTGGAGGAGCTGTTTGTTGGAATACCAAAAAACAGTCTACAGTTTCGATTTCTTCAACAGAAGCTGAATATATAGCCCTGGCTGAAGCAGCTAGAGAAGGTATTTGGCTTTCAAATTTATTAACTGATTTTGGTTTTGCAAAGACAATTTTCACTATTTATGAAGACAATCAGTCTTGTATAAAACTTACTAACAAATGGGAACATAAAAAATTGAAACATGTAGATGTAAAGTTTAATTTCATAAAAGATTTAGTATTAAATAAAACTCTATCTGTAGAATATATTAATACTAAAGAACAAATTGCAGATGTATTAACTAAAAATTTAAAATATGATTTGTTTGCTAAACATAGAAATAATTTGGGTTTAATTGAATCTTTGGAGGGCTAAAATTGTTTTAATTGAGGGGGTGTGTTGAATATCAATTAAAACAGTTGGTAGAACTGCATTGACATTTCTGTCTTTTGTCTATATATTTTTCCTTTTTAAGTTGTCTTGAGTGTTACGTTAGAGAGTTGTTGTTCATGTTATGTTATAATTGATAATAAAATAATCACTCGACATCAGTGCCTTCTTTCCACTTTTACAACAATTGGGTAACGGTCCATTTATTAAATAATTGAAAGATTATTTTAGAAGATTGTTTTATTTTAAAAATAGAGATTCGGAAGTATGTCTTTACTATTTCGAGGATCAGAGAGAACTTCATCTCCTACTTAGAACTATGTTATTCTATTTTTCCTTTTTAACATTTGGTAATACTTTAGGTCTATCTCGTCTATATTTTGCTTAAACTTATACCTGGTATTTATGACTTGAAGTTCGAGCACTTCTAGGAAACAATCAAATAAATTTTTTAAAGGTTGACAATGTAAATACAAATGTTATAGTTAAAAATAAACTTGAAATATAAAATATGGTATCTTAAAGAGAGAAGGATTTTAAACTCAATATCTCTACACGCCCCCTCAAAATTAATCTCCCCTAAGATCTTCAATATCAGTTACAATACTATGTATATAAGAATATGATAACTAGATATAATAGTTGAAAACAATACTTTTAATATTAATCGACATACCTTCCTAAACTCTTTGTCTGGGACGGTTGTTACTAACCGTAAACATAATGATCCGACATCTGTCTTCACGATAAGGGAAACCCAGAAAAACCTTATCAGTTCATAAACAAAAAAAAAAACAATTACAATCATAATATTACATCTAGATACTATTTATTATGTATTAATCAATCTTCCAATCCCATTTTCGCTCTCAACTCCAGGAACTTGATTTTTGGTAGCGGCTTGGTCAGCATATCTGCAATTTGCTCACCTGTTGAAATATGTTTAAGAATTATAGTCTTTTTCGCACACTGTTCCCGAGAGAAATGATATTTGATGTCAATATGTTTGGATCTTTTGTGGCTTGTTGGATTATTAGCTATGTTAATACATCCGTTGTTATCTTCATATATTAAGATAGGTTCTATAGTTTCTAGGTTAATACCTGCTGCTAAAATTTTCAACCACATTTCCTCTTTGACAGCTTCATACAGAGCCATATATTCAGCCTCTGTAGATGAACCTGCCACAGATGCCTGCCTTTTTGTGTTCCAACATATTGTACATCTATCATATAACTTAAATAAATAACCCGTTGTACTTTTTCTTTTAGAATCTATATCATGACTTTCACTATCATTTCCTCCCCAATCAGAGTCAACATACCCTGTAAATATATTATTATATGTTCCCTGTACATATTTTAATTTTAATTTTATGGTACCTCGTAAATATCTAAGTACTCGTTTTAAACATTGCCAAAGCTCTTGGTTATTTTTATTCATATATCTGCTTAATATACTAATTGTAAGAGTTAGATCGGGTCTTGTACATACCATTAAATACATTATACACCCGATGAGACTTCGACACGGAGCATCGTACTTCTCATCAGATTCTAATGCCTTATAATCTAAATTAGTCACTAGTGGTGTACTTACAGGCTTACAATCTGCCATATTAAATTTATTTAATACTGCTTTAATATATATGCTTTGTTTAACTTACAGACCTGACCGTCCTGGCCTTTTACACCCTCAGGTACTCTCATATATATTCCTCTTTTAATTCACCATTTAAAAACGCAGTTTTTACATCCATCTGGTGGACTAACAAGCTATGTTGATTTGAAAAAGCTATTAAAAATCTAAATGTCGAAATCCTTGCAACTGGAGCAAATATTTCGTCATAATCTATAAGATATTTCTGACTAAAACCTCTGGCAACGAAACGAGCTTTATACTTAAATGGATTTCCGAACTCATCGTTCTTTATAGTAAATATCCATTTGCAATCTACTATATTTTTATTACTTGGTTTTGGTACTAAAGTCCAAGTTTTATTTATTATTAAAGAATCTAATTCATCTTTAATTGCTTGCTTCCATTGTTTAGCATCATTCCTATACTTAATTTCTTGGTATGAATTAGGAATAGGACATACAATGGATTGTGCACATAACAAATAATCGTCAGGTATATTATCTTCATTATATAAAGCTTGGCTACGATCTTTGAGTTTATTACTCCGCCTAAGTACTACACTATTTTTATCTTGAGAATATGAAGCATTATCGGTTTGTTTTTCAACACTGTCTGCCTGTGTGTCATTAAGCTGAGGCACTGTATTGTGTGTTTTTTCAATACTACTATCACTATCTGTCTTATTATTGTTAGGTTCATTATAAGGGTCGTTTACTGAGTTTAACGCATCGTTAGGGATTACAGATTTCCTACCTGAATCGACCTGACCTTCAAGTACTTTTATTTTTGGTCTTGACTCAATAAAATATTTCTCATCTACAATAACATTTCTTACTACCACATATTTATCATTCTCCACTTCATAGACTCTATACCCATTTGGCTCGTAACCTACCAGTATTCCCTTTGATGATTTTTCATCAAACTTATTTTTACTGGTTTTAACGTGCGTATACACAGTTGAACCGAAAACCTTCAGGTATTTTAATTGTGGTTTCCTATTATACCACATTTCATATGGTGTTTTGTTTGCATTCAATGATTTCGTTGGTGTCATATTAATTAGATATGTTGCAGTTAAAACTGCATCACCCCAAAATATTTTATCTAATTTTGCACCAGATATCATTATTCGCGCTTTCTTTGTGATGGTTCTAACCATTCTTACAGATAAACCATTTAACTGTGGAGTTCGTGGTATTGTAAGATGATAACTAATGCCCTTTTTAACACAATGATCCTTCATCTCGTTGGATAAATACTCTCTGCCATTATCTGAATACAAATTTACTATTTTTAAATTAAACCTGGACTCACTCTTTGCTACATAATCTTTAAACATTGCAAAAACATCAGATTTATTTTTAATTAAATAAGTTACACAATAATGAGTGAATTCATCAACAAACAATACAAAATAATTTTTATTATTTATCGCAGAAGGCGTAATGGAACCACATACATCTGAATGTATATTAAATAATGGTCTTTCTATGTAATCTTTTTTTAAATTTATTAAATGATAGTCGAGCTTGTTTACCGTTAATGCAAGCTTCACATAAATCATTATCAGATATTACTTTGCTCAATTTTTCTACGTCATTTACTAATTGCTTATTTCTAACTTCATTAAACTTATCTTTTCCGATATGGCCTAGTCGCTGACGCCATAATTTATAATCGGAATGAGAAGTGTTATTTGAATAATTGATAAAGCTTTTACTTACCGAAAACTCGAGAGTATATAGATTGTTCTTCGATTTACCTGTCATTACCGTCTTACCATTACGGCTTACTGTCACTCCAGAATCACTGAAGTTTACCGAGTACCCTGCTGGCTGCATCTTGTAAACTGATAACAAATTATACGGTATATCAGGACTGTACAGTACATTCTCAATTTTTCCATGAACTCCAATGTTGCTTTCCAGTATGATTGTCCCTATTTTAGTTGCGGTGATGAAAACTCCATTCTTCGCAATCGAAATTTTGATAAGTGTCCGCAGGTCAGAAAAGATATCGGCTAAATCCTCTCGGTTTATCAGATGGTCAGAGGCACCTGAATCGAGTAGAAAAGAAATTTTATTTTCTTCATTTGCTAACTGAAAGTTTCCAACCATAAATGCAAATCCGTCTACGTTTTGTGGGGCAGCTTGGATGGTCTGAATGGGCCTAGGTCTTTCTGCATTTGGTTGTGGCTTTAAAGTTCTCAGGTAGTAACGGCACTCATTCTTATAATGTCCTCTCCTACCACAATGATTACACTTAATATGCTTTTTATTATTTGCATTATGCTGCTTCGGCTTGACGATTCTGCGACGATTTTTCGACGGTTTTCTAAAGTCCTTGAAATGTCGTTTCACTTCATTTATTTTCTGCTCCACGTGGAGAACCTTTTTACTTGTGTCAACATTTTCATTTACAAGTTTAATTTCATGATCTAATAACCGTGTTTTTACAAAACTTAACGTCATACTGTCTTCCGATAAAGTCTCGATAGCTGTTATAACACCATTGTAAGAAGTTGGTAAAGTCAGTAATAGTTGGGCCACTTTATCAACTTCTGAGATAGTTGCTCGTGCTGATGCTAACTCTGATATTAACGAATCAAACTGAATAAAATGCTTACATAAATCTGTATCACCTTCTAGTTTTAAACTGAACAATTTCTTCCGAGCCCCGAGTTGTTTCGCTACACTTTTCCGTTCGAAGATATTGTCTAATGCAGCAAAAATTTGTTTTGTCGATGATTCCGGTTTCACATAACTTAAATACGAATCAGACAAATACTCAATTAAAACATTTTTCGCAGTTAATTCCGATTTCTTCCACTTGTCAGGATTCGTCGGTTCCGGTTTATCGATCACATAAATCACTTCGAGTTCAGTTAAAAGACTACGGATTCTAAACTTCCATATATTATAATTTTCACCGTTAAAAGGTTGTTTCTTTTTGATTTTAAATTTTCCATATTGTCTATTAAATAATAGTTTATTTTTAATAATTGGAAATAGTTTATTACTTTCACTGATAAACACTTAACCACTAACTTTTAGTTTGCACTCACTAATTTTAATTGCACTTTAACATTTAATTTTCTTTCTTTCACGAAAATTTGTATTTTAATAATGTCAATTAATTAAGAACGTAACCTGGGCCCATAACCTGTTGGGATTATGGATTGGGTAACGGTCCATTTATTAAATAATGGAAAGATTATTTTAGAAGATGGTTTTATTTTAAAAATAGAGATTCGGAAGTATGTCTTTACTATTTCGAGGATCAGAGAGAACTACATCTCCTACTTACAACTATGTTATTCTATTTTTCCTTTTTAACATTTGGTAATACTTTAGGTCCATCTCGTCTATATTTTGCTTAAACTTATACCTAGTCTTTATGACTCGAAGTTCGAGCACTTCTAGGAAACAATAAAATAAATCCTTTAAAGGTTGACAATGTAAATACAAATGTTATAGTTAAAAATAAACTTAAAATATAGTATCTTAAAGAGAGAAGGATTTTGAACTCAATATCTCTACAACAGCAAAAAAATGTTTCTCTCCTATATCTACATAATATTGATGTCAATTGAAAAAAAAAAAGAAATAGATCTATAAATTGGTAGTCTTAAGCAGGTTATATTCAAAAATTACTGACAAACGTTCCAAGGGTGAGATAGGGATATACACCCAGGGGTATGCGGATGATCTGACAATACTTGTACTTGGGAAATACCTTAATGTCATATCAGGGCTGATGCAACAGGCTCTGGGAATGGTGGAGATATGGTGTAGGAGGGAATGCCTAAGGGTGAACCCCTCAAAAACCGCGCTTATTCCCTTCACTAGAAAAAGGAAGCTTGAGGGACTAAAACTGCCAAGCCTCTCTAACGTGCAGCTGTGTCTAAGTCAGGAGGTAAAGTATCTGGGTTTAATTCTGGATGCAAAACTAACCTGGAACTCACACCTTCATGATAAAACTAATAAAGGGAAAATGGCCCTAATGGCTGCCAAACGGGCGATAGGGAACACTTGGGGACTAAATCCACGGATTGTACACTGGCTGTACACAACAGTGGTAAGACCCATGGTTACCTATGGCGCCTTAGTTTGGTGGCCAAAAACAGATCAGAAGAAAGCTGAATTGGAGCTGTCAAAACTTCAGAGGCTTGCCTGTCTGTGCATAACGGGTTCCATGAGAAGCAGCCCGACTGCGGCAATGGAAGCAATTCTTAATCTTCCGCCTCTTGCTCTGCATGTTAAGGCGGAAGCGAGGATGGCTGCATACAGACTGGAATGTAATGGGAACTGGCATGAAAGAACCAACACCCCCTGTCACTCCAGAATCACAGAAGTTATCACAAACTCACTCCTTAAAATGAGAAGTGACAACATGTTGGCAAGATGCAACCCAACCATACCAAATCCAGCTAAACTGGGACGGGTTGGAAGAAAGCAGTCAGGAAGGAACGTTGATGTGGTACACTGACGGATCAAAGACTGACATTGGAACAGGTGCTGGAGTTCATGGTGCTAGACCCAGGTGCAATTTTCATGCACCGCTGGGGAATCTTGCTTCTGTATTCCAGGCAGAAATCTATGCTATCGATATGTGTTTGCAACTGAATATTGAAAGGGGTTACAGGGGTCAAAAGATCCTAATACTCTCTGATAGTCAGGCAGCATTAAAAGCTTTAGCATGTCCTCAGATCAGATCTAGACTGGTCTGGGATTGTCTACAGAAACTTAAAACCCTGGCTAACCATAATAGAGTTACTCTTAAGTGGGTCCCAGGGCATAAGGGCATTGTAGGAAATGAAAAGGCGGACAACCTAGCAAAGCTGGGGTCCGAGACAGCATTCACTGGTCCTGAACCAGTATTTGGGATATCCAAAACTGCTGCACGTGGTTGTATATCTCGGTGGACTCAAACTAAACACCAATCGTACTGGAGACACGTGCCAAAACAGGAATACAGCAAACTCCTGGATAAAAAACCCTCGGAGAAGCTGACCAATGATATACTAAACCTTAGCAGGGCCCAAATAAGGATAGTGACGGGTTTACTCACTGGACACTGCACTCTAAGGAAGCACATGCATACAATCGGCATATATAGGGTACATAGGTCGGTTGTGCATGGAAGAGGAGGAAACAGCCTCTCACATTATCTTTGATTGTGAAGCACTATCTCACTGGAGATATAGACTCCTAGGACTAGAATTTCCAAGGGAGGATTTCTCCAAGAAGAACCTAGTGAAAAGTCTGCTGAGCCTGATAAGGGCTGCTGGTCTCTTCACATAAACGGCACAACCAAGAGCACAAAAAGCCTTAAGGCTGAGGTGCCGAGGACATCAATCCTTTGACTGGTGTGCTGATCCAATCAATCAATCAATCAATCAAGGGTGAGAAAAAAAATAAAAATCAGTTTTCTTAAAAAAGATATTTTACTTTATTTTCTCCCCTGTACCTACAGATATTGATGTCAATTTAAAAAGATCAGAAATAGATCGATAAATTGATAGTCTTTAGCTTGTCATATTCAAAAATTACTGACAAACGTTCCAAGGGTGAGCAAAAAAATAAAAATCAGTTTTCTTAAAAAATATATTTTACTTTATTTTCTCTTGTATCTACAGATATTGATGTCAATCCTCCACCGATGTGATAGGTTTTGCAAAATAATGAATTTGTTCCATCATTTAGCCGCGCCCTGCATAAGTAAAACCTTCTGAAATTTATTTTGGATAAACTTTTACAAATAATTAATGTATACGTATAATTTAGGTAGTCAAATCTACTGTGTACCTACGTATTAATTATTTCACAACATAGGATTTTAGTTGAACCAACAAAACAAATTTTTTCAAGAACCAAGTTAGGTACATTTCAATAGTAGGTACAATGGATCTATTTATTAGGAATCTGATAGTGCGGTGTTTGCAGTTTTCGAGGAAAAGGAAATATAAATTCATGTGAGAACAATAGTTACTGTAGATCACTAAAATCGGATGGGTTGAATTACCCTGTTGGCTGTTGGGTATCCGTTCCAAATAAATTCAATAATCGAAATATCCATTTAAAATACAAAATGCCATTTGATATTTCAATTGCGTTTTAAAACATTTTAAGTTTTAAATGGAACAGTGTATAAAAGTACACGGTATATACCTACCTCTATTCAATATTCTCAATCTTATCAGTGTAACCGATAACAGTCAAGAAGGGTTTTATTGGGGTTCGCCCCAGTGTTTTGTCTACCGACGAGTATAATATCGATAACAAAATTTATTTTTATTCTCACCATTAGAACGTTTGTCAGTAATTTTTGAATATAACCTGCTAAAGACTACCGGTTTATCAATCTATTTCTGTTTTTTTCAATTGACATCAATATCTGTAGATACAGGAGAGAAAATAAAGTAAAATATATTTTTTAAGAAAACTGATTTTTATTTTTTTGCTCACCCTTGTAACGTTTGTCAGTAATTTTTGAATATGACTTGCTAAAGACTACCGGTATATCGATCTATTTCTGATTTTTTTTTAATTGACATCAATATCTACATACAGGAGAGAAATGAAGTAACATATATCTTTTGAGAAAACTGATTTTCATTTTTTTGCTCACCCTTGGAACGTTTGTCAGTAATTTTTGAATATGACATGCTGAAGACTACCGGTATATCGATCTATTTCTGATTTTTTTTTTCAATTGACATCAATATCTGTACATACAGGAGAAAATAAAGTAACATATATCTTTTGAGAAAACTGATTTTTATTTTTTTGCTCACCCTTGGACCGTTTGTCAGTAATTTTTGAATATGACCTGCTAAAGACTACGTGCTTATCGATCTATTTCTGATTTTTTTTCAATTGACATCAATATATGTAGATACAGGAGAGAAAATAAAGTAAAATATCTTTTTTAAGAAAACTGATTTTTATTTTTTTGCTCACCATTGGAACGTTTACCAGTAATTTTTGAATATGACATGCTAAAGACTACCAATTTATCGATATATTTCTGATTTTTTTTTTCAATTGACATCAATATCTGTACATACAGGAGAGAAAATAAAGTAACATATATCTTTTGAGCAAACTGATTTTTATTTTTTTGCTCACCCTTGGAACGTTTGTCAGTGATGTTTGAATATGACCTGCTAAAGACTACCGGTTTATCAATCTATTTCTGATTTTTTTTTCAATTGACATCAATATGTGTAGATACAGGAGAGAAAATAAAGTAATACCTTTTGAGAAAACTGATTCTAATTTTTTTGCCCACCCTAGGAACGTTTGTCAGTAATTTTTGAATATGACCTGCTAAAGACTACGTGTTTATCGAACTATTTCTAATTTATTTTTCAATTGACATCAATATCTGTAGATACAGGAGAGAAAATAAAGTAAAATATCTTTTGAGAAAACTGATTTTTATTTTTTTGCTCACCCATCATTATATGCAGATACAGGAGAAAGAATAAGGTAAACATCGATATATGTAAAGTTCTTCCAAAGTTAATGTGATGACCCATATTTTTAATCCCTTTGAAGGAAAAAGCCGCCCAATGGCGTGCATATAAATTTTTTATAAATTCGAATATTGTGAAATAATGTTAATCTACTATATCAATTTGAATGAAAAAAATTAACCTGCATACAAAATTCATAAAATTTGTAATACAATAATAAAGCGCTTTCCTCTAGAACACGGAGTATCTAAAGAACAGTTTTTTGTATCGTCAACCCAACCATATTTTAAAGGTGAGTGTATATCCTCATACAGTTTTAATTATAATATAATTACCATTACTACTATTTTCTTGCATATTAAGTTAAAATGTATTTTATTTTATATATTTATTCATGTAATAAAACCGTAAGGATTGTTTGAATAACAAATAAATGAATACACACTTGACAACATCATGTGTATCAAACCAAGTTTCGTCTAAATAAATTATAGTTCTATTTGAATCACGGTACCCTTTTATTTTGCGCTGTCTAAGTTCAGCGATACGCTGAGATTCCATTATTATCTAACTTCTTATATTTAAATCCACAATTCAATAATCCCGCGCATCATCTTGGACTGTTGTTTCAAATGGTCTCCAAAATGCCATTCTAATTAATTATATTATAAAACTTACCCTAACGTCTACGAACAAATGAATATTATATTAATATCAATTCACTGACGCGACCTAACCACTACACCATCAAAAAGGTTTTATATTAATGATACCTTTCTACACTAGATCACCTACACTTTCCTATAAATACCTATAACAATTCACTAAACTCACTCAACCAAGAAATAGATATTATATTAAATATTTCTTTAAAACAAAATTCACACCCGACACTGAATGATACTAATGGATTATAAGCCGAACCACAACACAACCCCCCCGAACACCCTCAAGACCGTAGAATTTTTTCTGCCAAAAACGTCAAACGGAGTATACTTCGGTTATTTCGTTATATTGCGATGAATACTGCAGTTGATGATTGGTTGTTTCGAAGTCTTGACTGCACGTGCCACTACGTTGGCAAATCTTCAAAATTTTCTTAAATATAGTAACATATAAAAAGTGGTTTTAATTAATTTTTCTTTTTTCAGTAATTTCAAGCGACTTATTTTATTGTTTACTAATAAATTTACATTATGTATTTTTTTTAATATTTCCAAACTAGCTTTCTTATAACATCACGAACTAACAGTTTACTGAAGTAAGAGGAACATTTGTGTAGCGAGCCTAACAATTTTAGAAAATATATCTGACAACATTGCTTTATTTTATGGTCATCACACTGACTTTAGTTAGAGCATAATAATTCATACGATTATTTTGGAGTCACCCTAGTATGGCACAACAAAATAACTTCTTGCCTGAAATAATTGTTTTCTTTATTTCCCTCTCTTAGTTACGTTTGCTCGTAATTTGCTCTCAAAATAAAGCAGAGATAACCACAGACATATAAAAAACAATAGACAGAGTTGTTTACAAAATGTTTTTTATGTCTGTGGAGATAACTTATTATTTTATAGGCAAAATATTAAACCAATACGTTCCATAACATATGCCCCTCGTAAATACGGTCGACTCTCAGCGGTTGAGCGGTCGAGCGGCGTTTTCACTTTTCAGATCAATTTATCAATTTATTCTTTTCTTTAATTTATTGGGAAATTAAGCCACAATATTTTTTTTATTTCTAAGAGATTTTTATATTCTGGTTTAATTTCCTAATAAATTAACGAAAAAGAATAATGAATACACCTCAAGGAACATACAGAAGATATAAATAAGAAATTAGTATGGGAATTTTTGTAAGTAGGAGAAGGGAAAATAACCACTTCATTGACCCTTTCCCATATTCTTTGGAACAGTTTAGTTCTTGATAATCCCATCTCTACTAATATTTTCACAGTATTTGATGTCACTGATTAATAAAAAATATAACTTATAAACTTAGCTTTAATGATCCTAGGAGTACTTATTCCGAATAAATATGTACAAATTTGATCATTGTATACAACAGGTCCTTATGGATTTTACAAAAAAAAAATTGTACTCACGTATTTAGTACACCCTCTCGATCTCTAAACACAACTCCGTTTTTGGCGCACGCTTTTAGTTACTTTGCTACTGGCGTTTAAAGTATGTAAATTTTCAAATTACGCGGCAATTTTTCCCATATATGTACACTTCTCCCGACGCACCACATTCCATTGTGCAAAAGGATTTGACGGTGTTGCCAAGTTAGTTGGTCTTGAAAAGTTTTTTACATTTTTTTTTTGGTTAGGTTATGGTTGGGGTAGGTTTGGTTAGGTTTTTTTATTTGGAAATATATTATATTGGTCTTTTTAAGACTAATTAAGTCCCTTTTATTGCACAAATACCGTTTTTTTAATATTCCAATTTTCCACAATTTCTCTAGATGCCCTTATTATTATTATTAATTGGTTCTTGAAAAGATTTTTACGTTTTTTGGTTAGGTTATGGTTGGGGTAGGCTTGATTTGGTTTTGTTTTTTGCTTCACGTTTTTTGTCTTTTTGATAAGAAAAATATTTTTCATCATTTTTTGGATAAAAAAAAATTTTGGCAACATTGTTTTTCTTAATATTTCAATTTTCCACAATAAGGAGCTGTTGTATACAATTACCACAAATTTTTTTGACTAAAATTTCAAGCCATAATTTAATGATATGTGATTCTAAGAAATTTACATATAGGTACCTACCTACTATATATCTAATTAAGGCGGATGAAAAAATAACTTTTGCAACAAACTTACCTGTACAACACTGATGAGCACTAGAATGTTATGGAATCTTCAGTCTATAGGTAATCACTAAAAATGGTTTACCACCTATATTAGAACCGCCTTTTATCAAAATCGTACTATGTTGTTTGAACTGTAAATGCAAATTATTGATAAAAATCGAATCAAATTGAAAGTTATAAAAGTTAATAATTAAGAAATGATTGCAGCAATCAACCAGAAGTAAAATCTCACTAATTATAGTATAAAACTTTTAACACCGTGGTAAAACGCTAATCATAAAATGTGAAGTATTTTATGATGCTATTATAACCCACGATACGCTAACTAACATACTCGCTTTTTATGTCTATCTCATTTTATTTAAGTGATTGGTGATAACTATATGTGATTCACAGAATATGTAGTACGAGAGTGAGATTCTCGTCTGCTGCCCGTGTAGGTGGTTTGGACTTCGGGCGCCATCGAGTATCTCCGGTGGCGCTCGGCTTTCATGCGAAGCGCGCACGGTTCTAAAGCTTTTAACCTTCTATACGATATCATTAATGTGTGCAGAGATTAGCTCAGCGTAAGCGTGCTGGGCTCTTAACACAGAGGTACCAGGTTCGAGTCGTGTCCGAGTCAAGATATTTTTATTTTCTTATTGTTTTTTTCAAAAATTGACTAAAAATACGAAGAATTTTTCGATTCGGATTAGGGTAGGGGGTAAGGTAGGGTGGTTTTGGTTGGGTTATTATTGAAAATTATTATAATAATCTGTCAATTCCACAATTCAATTTTTCGATTCGGATTAGGGTAGGGGGTAAGGTAGGGTGGTTTTGGTTGGGTTATTATTGAAAATTATTATAATAATCTGTCAATTACACAATTCAATTTTTCGATTCGGATTAGGGTAGGGGGTAAGGTAGGGTGGTTTAGTTAAAAAAGTGTATGGAAAGCGAGGAGATGTTCTTTTCATAGAGAGCGACACGGGGTGTTTGAACCGTGCGCGCTTCGCATGAAAGCCGAGCGCCACCGGAGATACTCGATGGCGCCCGAAGTCCAAACCACCTACACGGGCAGCAGACGAGAGTGAGAGTGAGGTGGTTTGTGGTGAGAAATTCTCGTCTGTGGCCCGTACAGGTGGTGCCGACCTCGGGCGCCATCGAGTATCTCCGGTGGCGCTCGGCTTTCATGCGTCCATAAAGCTTTTAACCTCCTATACGATGTCATTGATGTGTGCAGAGATTAGCTCAGCGTAAGCGTGCTGGGCTCCTAGCACAGAGGTACCAGGTTCGAGTCGTGCCCGAGTCGAGATATTTTTGTTTTTTTCAAAAATTGACTAAAAATACGAAGAAGGTTTGGTAGGGGTAGGTTTGGTTGGGTTATTATTGGAAATTATTATAATTCATTCTACAAAAATTGACTAGAAATACGAAGGTGGTTTGGTAGGGGTAGGTTTAGTTGGGTTATTATTGAAAATTATTATAATTTTCGATTCGGATTAGGGTAGGGTAGGGTGGTTTAGGTTAGGAATATATTTAAAAAATATATTTAAAAAAGTGTATGGAAAGCGAGGAGATGTTCTTTTCAGAGAGCGACACGGGGTGTTAGAACCGTGCGCGCTTCGCATGAAAGCCGAGCGCCACCGGAGATACTCGATGGCGCCCGAGGTCGGCACCACCTGTACGGGCCACAGACGAGAGTGTGGTGAGAATCTCATCATGAGATTGGTCATGGCCACCTCTAACACAGTGTTGTAGGTGGCCATGGATTGGTGTATTACGGATCAATACGGATGGCCTGAAACGAGAGAGATTTATGGTGAGAACATAGATATCATACATACGGATAGATAGGATTTTCCGATGTTAAGGTCTGAACCTGAATTTCAGCGTTATCTAGCGCCTTGGAAGAAACTAATTTGATAAAATAGCGGCAAATTTGAATTTACAATCCATTATCTGCTATTTAATATTCCACTTATGTTAACAAAAATTCAAATGAATTCTGAATATCTTTATTGATGTCCTAACTCTTAAGTACATAGTATTACATGTTATTACGTAAACATTGAAATACATTTAGAATTATTACAAATTAAAACTAGTATATTGAATAGTTTTAATAAATATATATGTTTCTTTAATTATTATGGCTTGTAATACAACCGAAAAAACTAGTATGTATGAAGGAGAGTCGGCCACTTTTAATAACATTCAAATTGAATAATAAATTGCACAGGTGTTTTCCAACTTAGGATGCTAGTTCTTAGATAGTGAGAGAGCACAACTATTACACTATTTATGTGTCTACAGAAAAAATACTGTAAAGTCAATAATTTTTTGTTAATATTTACCTATATTAAAAATGTGCTTTTTTCTAGTAGTCGACCACCCATATACTAGTTGTCGGCCAGGTATATCCTAGTAGTCGGCCGCCCGTAAATTGAAGCAATTTACTTCAGATACGGACTTTCAAAATTATGTTGCATTAATTCGAAAATCTTCCAGTTATTCTGTTTCCATTTGGTACATACTGGAGTAATATGCTCCAAACATATATACAGATTGCGAAAGGACTTTTCGAACCAAACGATTTACACAAGCACGACAAGGAAAATATGAGAAAAACTGCTAGAAAGAGAGAGAGAGAGAACAACTGTGCGTGGCCAGCGAGGGCGTGTATTTAGTTCCAGAGGCCGGCCGCCAGAAGCGCAGACTAATTTGTACAAATGATATTTTTGTTCGTCATCGTTGACTCCTTTTCGAGCTCATGTACTATTAGGCAAAACCAAAGACCTCCACCCGGCAACAGTGTCATTTTCAAATACAATGGCATGCGCTTCCAACGTGACCACGTGACTTTTTGATATAATATTTGATAAAAAGCCTACCAGTTATAAAGTGTCTACTGCAAACGTTCTGGTGTTTCAATATAGATTCGGTCAGATTGTCTCTCTGTATTGCTGCAATCCATGCAGCCCTGCGAAGTTAGTTCAAATCGTTTTTCTCCGTTAAAAACCTCTGTTTTGTCTCTGCGGCAACGCGATAAAACGAAACTTTATCTCGATTAGAACGGCTTCCACAACCAACTACAATACATATCGAAGAAACTTCACAAGACAAACACTACACTATTTAAAAACCACAATTTACAGCCAAAAAACAGAAAGAAAATCAATGAAATGTAGGTTAAACAAACACTCTACAGTTAACTTTGTTATTAATTTGACCGTTGCCGCCATATTGAATTTATTTTGACAAATCGTTGGATTGCCTTATTTAATATTGATCATTCAATTTTTCGCTTGTAAATTTTCACAAACAGTGATGAGTTGTCAAAGTTAACGTATAAATGAAACTTAATCTTAATAGAGAGATATTGCTGTGACAAATCCTGTGCGACGTTATTACCGCAGTTGAGCATGCGCAGAATGAATTCGAGAGACATGTTGCGGTAATACCGTTAGCGCATCACATTATTTACGGCAGAAGAACACCTCACGTAAAACGTTGCGATATCCTACTTCGGACAGAATCGGATAGATCCGGTAGCGGCGGTAGCTGATCGGAAACCTTTCGAGGTTAAGTTGTTGTTTATTATGATTATAAAGTGAAATGTTTGTAATAATTTTCTCGAAATATTATTTAGATGATCTTTTAATTGCAAAATATGTGTTCTACAAAAAGGTTGAGATTTACGTCCGATGATGATTTATGTTTGTTACGCGAAGTTGTTGGACCAAATCCTCTTCAGAATCCCCTCAGGAGAAATTATGCCATGATCTGGACCAACAAAATCAAAACACAGATGAATGGTAACACTGGTTTCAACATTTAGAGGTTAGTTCCAAAAAAAGCGCGTAAATAAAACTAAGATGGCAATACGTATACCGGCCCAAACATTGTTAAGACGTAAACGTAATATTTAACGCGGAGTAAATAACACACAGCATGCGCTATCGGTATTTGCAATATCTCTCTAATAACAGTGCAATAGTTGATGTATTTGCTATTCCTGACTATTTACACAATGAATGAAGCCAGTAAGTATGAGTTTAATATACTCAATCAACTGTATTTATTGTATTCTGTTACACTATTCATAATATACTTAGCAATTATATTTGCACAATTTATTTACAGATAATACATTAGAAATGTTACTGCAGCAATTGGAGGAAAAATAATTATTTGTTTTTATTCTAGATATTTTGTACTTCATGCTGAGAATGAAGATGGTTGCATTGATGGAGCATAATAGTTATTTATGATACAAGTGCGCAAAAGTACTTCACGCACAAGTGTCATACAAAACCTTATCTACGGCCACATGAATAAAAAATAAAAAAATGTGCTCTGAACGGGTTAAAAAACATAAAAATAAATTTTCTATAAACAAATATGCACACAACGAATTCTAATTATTTAAATTACTAATATTTATAGTAGAATGAGGACTATTATTCAAATTACTAATTATAACATTGGGTAATTTGTCTTTTTTTAAAGTAACTTGGTTACAAGACAATAATTGGGATGTTAAATTTGAAGTTGAAGGTGTATCAATATCGATGAAATCGTTCGATTTGGGCTGTGAGATTGAAGAATTTTCTGCCAGATTTTAACATTGAATGATGTGACCATAAAGTAGATCATTTCCATTACATTGACTTTTCGGAAAAATATGCTATTAGAACATTTTCGGTGTAATTCTTGACTTTTTTACTGTTACACCAATCTAAAAAATCAGCATAAGATTTCTTGTACATTTTTTGAGATTTCTGTGGAACCAAATTATTAATTGCATTTCCGGCAATTTCAAGCGGTGTGCAATCCGAAGAAATGCATTCTTTGTTAAATCCCTAAAATTTATATTTTTATTAAGTATTATATTCTATTATTTAAGGGGCACAGTGGCAACACTGTCGTAGCTCTACGCAGCAAAATTACGCCCTTGGCTCCAGCCTGGCGCACTATATATTAACACTTGTTTTTTGCTCCCTAAGAGGAGAGCACGTGCATATGCATCTAAGTGTAAAGTTTAAGATATTAAAAATAAATATACAGTCCATTAATAGTTTTTAATAATTGCAATCGTAACATGATGGTCCAGACGAACCGGATATCAAATTAGAAAAAATTAAGAAACGTTACAAAAGCTGCAATTTTAATAACGAGTATAAAACAAGTGGCAAGTAAGAAGGAAGGACACGTGTTGGAATTTGGATTCGCCGGCCGCCAAGAGTAAGGGTTCAGTGCAGAGGGAGATAATCCTGTAAGTCCATTCCAATTTTATTATTAATACTTTTATTGAGGTCCATAATAGTTGTTCTTGGTCGTAAATAATTATAATAGTTAAAAATAAAATATGTCAGAATTATCGGCAGACGATAAGAAACTTTTAAGTAATTTAAAACGGCAAAGGGCAGCAATAAAAAGTAATTTAACGAAAACTAAGAGCTATTTAGACAAAATCGATAAAAATAATATCACAGATTTGAATTTTAATAATATTAATACGCGATTAGAACGTTTAGAACCGAGTTATGACCAGTATAAAGAAATTGAAAATCAAATTTTTACTTTATTAGCTTCAGAAACCGATGGAAATATTAGTGAGCAAGACGATGAGTTTGAGGATAATTATTTTGATTTGATAGGGGAAATGAAATCGCTGATAAGTAAATTTGAAGCAGCAAAATACGCGGATCGTGACTCAGTAAAAGGTTCCACAATATCGAATGGGGCGAGTCGCATGCAAAGTGGAACGGGAAACGTGGTGGATGAATTAAGGGTTAATTTTCAAAATTCCATGATAAAATTACCACCAATAACCCTAACCACTTTTGATGCGTCATACACCAGTTAGTACCAATTTCGGGATTCGTTTATGGCTTTGGTGCACAACAATACTGCACTTACTGATGTTCAACGGTTTTTATACTTCTTGAAAAGCGCATTAAATAAAGAAGCCGGTCAGATTTTGGAACAGATTGAGGTTTCAGGAGATAATTACAACAATGCATGGCAACTATTAGTTGATCGGTTCAAAAATAAAAGTTTAATGATTCACAATCATTTGAAAGCCATATTTGAGTACCCAAGTCTGCACAAAGAGGGTCACCAGGAGTTGAGAAGCTTCTTTGATACTATAAATAAACATTTAAGGGCTCTTAAAACGTTGGGTGAGAGTACGGAGCACTGGGACCGGTTAGTGATTTACATCTTAACTAGTAAATTTGATATGATAACTCGTAGAGAGTGGGAAAACTATAAATTAAACAAACTGTCTGATCAAAAGGACCTACCGAGCATGAATGATATGAATTTATTTTTAAAAGGTCGGTGTGAACTATTAGAAAAGGTACAGGTATCTAGAGACAAAAATGATAAGAATATTTTGATAAAGGGTCATAGTAAAAGTTTTGTAAGTACCAATGAAGACGCAGGTAAATTGGAATGTTACTATTGTAAAGGCAATCACGTAATTTATACATGTAGTTCATTTTTAAGTTTACCGGTAAAACAACGCGTAGCTGATGCAAAAAGAATTAAAATGTGTTTAAATTGTTTACAGAAAAATCATTTTACTTGGAATTGTAAAAAGAAAAAGTGTGCAACATGTCATAAGCCACACAATACTCTCTTACACCACCGAATATTAGTTTATTAATATTCGGTGCTTACACCTAGCGAATTTTTCGAATTTTAAAAATCATTCGTCAAATAACGTCGTGACACCGGTACCAGCACAAGATTCAGATTTCGTGAATGCGGATTTAAGGGTCGAGGCGCCAACACAGCTGACTTCGAATAGCTCGAGGGGCAGTGGGGATGCCAGAGGTAACGGCGACTCAAGGCAAACTACTTCGTATACGGGGGCGTCAACTGATCTTTCGCAGGTTTTATTAAGCACGGCAGTAATAGGCATAAAAATAGGTAATCGTGTGTGAATTTAAGTGAATTTCAAATAGCACATTCCAATATACCAGAACAAAAAAGTTTAACGCTTACAGTTACTGACAATAAAAATAACGATTTTGAAATTTCGAATTTACTCTCGCGATTTTCGTCGCTAAACAAATTATTACGAACATTAGCGTACGTTTTTAGATTTTGTGAAAATATTAAACAAAAGATTCGGAATACAAATGCTCTTACTCCAATAGAAATCGAAAATTCTTTGTTATTCATATTAAAAAGGGTACAGATGCAATCTTTTCCACAAGAGTATAATGATTTACAAAAAGGAAAAACATTGAAGAAGGATAGTAAACTACTCTCACTCAACACCTTTTTACATGAGGGACTCTTGCGAGTCGGGGGTAGGCTTGGGAATTCCAAATACCCATTCGATAAAAAGCATCAATTAGTATTACCTTCTTCACATAGACTTACAGAACTTATATTAGAAAATGAACACCTACGACTTATGCATTGTGGCGCTCAAAATTTGCTTGGTGCGATACGTGAAAAATTCTGGCCGGTTTCGGGTAGAAACGCGTGCAAAAAAATAATTAAGAAATGTGTTAAATGCTTTAAAGTTAATCCGTCACAGCAACCAAATTACCTCATGAGAAACTTACCGGACGTTCGGGTAAATGATATATCCGTTTTCTTGAATGTAGGGGTTGATTACGGTGGGCCGTTCCTTATCAAAGATAGATTAACTCGTGGTCCAAAAGTAGTAAAGGCGTATATATGTCTTTTTGTGTGTATGTGCACCAAAGCCATGCACATAGAAATTGTAAGCGATTTGACAACAAAGTGCTTTCTTGCTGCTTTAAATCGATTTATCAGTAGACGGGGAAAGCCAGTCAGCATTTGGTCTGACAATGGTAGTAATTTCGTATGGGCAAACCGCGAATTGAAAGAATTGGCTGAATTTTTAGTTATAAATAATGATAATATTTCCAATGCTCTCGCGAGTGATTTAATTAAATGGAATTTTATTCCTGCAAGGTCACCGAGCTTTGGAGGAATATGGGAGGCGGGAATAAAAAGCGCCAAATTTCATATGAAACGGATAATAGGGAATATCAGGTTAACGTTTGAGGATTTGAACACTATTATAGTCCAAATTGAAAGTATCCTTAACTCTCGTCCCATTTCTCCAATCTCCTCCGATCCAAACGACCTGAACACCCTCACGCCGGCACATTTCCTGATTGGGCGGTCATTGACTGCACTGCCGTCCCCAAACCTACTGGAGATTCCAGATAATCGCTTGGATCGATACCAACGATTGCAAGCTGTCATGCAAAATTTCTGGAAAAGGTGGAGAAGAGAGTATTTGTCCGAGCTTCAAGTAAGGACAAAGTGGAAGCAGCAGTTTCCTAGTCTGATTGCAATTGGCTCGATGGTCCTGCTACGAGATGAGAACCTTCCTCCACTGGCATGGAAGATGGGAAGAATTGTGAAGTTATATCCAGGACATGACAATGTGACAAGAGTGGTAGATGTTAAAACTGTCAACGGAATAGTAAAGCGTGCGGTACAAAAACTTTGTGTGTTGCCGATAGATGTTAAGTAGTGAAGATTTTAAGACTGAAAAGAATTTATATTATTTTGTTTAATTTTGGTTTCTTGAAAGGGCATCCTTTCAAGGAGGGGTGAATGTTAAATCCCTAAAATTTATATTTTTATTAAGTATTATATTCTATTATTTAAGGGGCACAGTGGCAACACTGTCGTAGCTCTACGCAGCAAAATTACGCCCTTGGCTCCAGCCTGGCGCACTATATATTAACACTTGTTTTTTGCTCCCTAAGAGGAGAGCACGTGCATATGCATCTAAGTGTAAAGTTTAAGATATTAAAAATAAATATACAGTCCATTAATAGTTTTTAATAATTGCAATCGTAACATTCTTCTCGAGGGTCTTCTATTTAAAATAAGTGTAATTAAAATTTTAAATATAACAGAAAATAGAGCCATTTTTCTTTGAACTTGATAAAAAGAATGCTAAACATTTAAAACAATTTACATTAGAATATAGGTACTCATAAGCTCAAAATGTCTAAAAATAAATACAATAATAATACTACATCCATACATAAAATCATACAAAACAAACTAGTCACATTTATCTTCTGTAAGTTCCTTGTGGCATTACTTATTATTTTTTCTCTAATTTTTTTGGGAATCAAACCACAATAATGTTTTTTATACGTTTCGGTAGCGTTCCAGCTACCGTTGTCAAGATAACTATAGTAAAGAAATAATTTTTGGTCCCTATCTGACACAACGAAAAAATTTGACAACTAGACAATCAATAATATTTTGAAGTTTAAGACTACAAAACTTTGCTGTCAAATTTTATTAAAGTCCATTCATAGTAGATCACACCAATAGATAATAGTATATTGTCTTTGATCACACCTCTGTAGCGTTTTCAATTTATCTGCACTCTGCAAGTTCAGTTTGCCCTGAAATGACGTCACAAAACTCGACGTGGGCATGCCAGTTCACTTGATTGCACTAAAAAATGCGTTTTAAATCGAACACCCCTTCAAATGCAAGTGTTTCTAACCCAACTTTTGGTAAAAAGGTGGGAACTCTAACAGCATTTAGGTACACAACATGGAAAATATATATGTCGTAATAAACCAATTGCACAAATTTACTCTTCAAGTAGATTTGGAAACTCACCAGCAGCTTGTATCGGGTAAGTACGGAAGGGTGGAAAAATAAATGTGTAGTTTCAATTTCAAATATTCTGTAGGCAAATCTCTTGGTATACCCTTAATAGCTCATACATATAGAATTAACTCTGTGTACACAACTGAAAACTGCAACACAATACTATATTGGAGACAATATTATGGACAGGGTGTAAATTATTTTTGTTACAGATGCTATGCTGGCTAAACAGTATCTTCTGGATCTAATGAAAATGGGAGTCGTCCAAATAGAATCAGGTGACAAAATTAGCTATATGCTAATGTCTATTGATAATACAAATTTGTAAGAATACAGCATATTACGGAAAAAGGGTAGAAAATAATAATGAACTTTTAATTTCAGTGAAGAAATAATGGATTGTGATTCAGACACAATAAACAAGGATTCAGACTCTGTAATGGCTGACTTAAAAGGTTTCTTTAGTTTTATGCTTTGTTTATAAGCCCTCAGATTTTACCAATCATTTTATGTAATTCAACCAAATTTTAGATTATTAATTAAATCTTATATCTTATAAATGCAATTGGACTTCAATTTATTAATTATTTCTTCAAAGATCATCAGGATGAAAATTTTTGGTAGGAAAATGAAACTAAATTCCTATTGGATAAATATGAGCACTATTTACCTCAAGTAGGACCAATGAAAAAATTCAAAAACAAAAAGTCCATGTGGCAGCAGATATAAAAACCATGCTGCTCCTTGACAAAACAGCTACGCAGTGCGAAAATCGGTTTAAAACTATTTTGAAAAGAAAAAAGACTGCAGAAACCCGGAACAACCGGATAGGTGAGAGCCCCTCAAATGTAGAGTTTCAAGAAGAACTAGCAAAAATTGCTGCTGTCGATGACAGTATCAGTCCGGAAGTACAAATGAGCGTTGGCAAAAGTGTGATAAGAGAAAAAGTTGACTCACCAACATGTTCTGGACAAGACAATTCAAAACCAGAGTTTAAAAAGAAAGAAAAAGTTGTAACGCGTTTCCCTCGTACACGTGGTTGCTACCACCCGAACACG
Organism: Lochmaea capreae; assembly: GCA_949126875.1. NCBI lineage: Eukaryota > Metazoa > Arthropoda > Insecta > Coleoptera > Chrysomelidae > Lochmaea > Lochmaea capreae. The sequence goes on along the minus strand of OX421404.1, from coordinate 7,119,546 downwards.
TCACTATGGACACCCTTGTTGCTAATTTACGGTTTAAAGCTCGGGCGCCAGATTTTTATCGTGGTTTGCTCCACGGCCCCTTGACACTTAGCGTCAAGAGTTCCAGATAGCCTCAGATGGAGGTTACGGCGAATTCCAGGGGTCTTGTTGAATTCTACTTTAACGGATTGTATACAATTCGGACAAGCTGAATATCGGTACTCAAGTACTTAAGTTACGGTAGCCAACGAATAAAACAGCACTTCAAACCTTTTGTTTATTAATACTCTGTGGTGGATTTAATTCAAAAATATACAGGGACACGTAAAATAACGGAGGAAAGAAAATAAGGTATTTATTACTTATACCGGGGATTTAACGGACGTAACAATCAGGGCGGGTCAGAATCGTCAAATATAGCTTAAATCTGCCAGGTAACTGAACGAGTTGTGGCTAAGCCTCTTCCAGGTTCAAGAAACCCTTCGGATCCAAATGAGACACGGGAATTTCCTATTTAGACAGTGAGATAGGGTATGGATTCGTGAGACGGTGAAAGAAGTTTATAAATCTGCCGGGTACTCGAACAAGTTGTGGCTAAGCCTCTTCCAAGTTCAAGGAACCCTTAGGATTCAAAGGAAATACAGAAAACCAGTGCAAAGTCAATATCTATTGCACACGAGACGGCGAAAACAATTAAATCGGCCAGGCAATCGAACAAGTTGTGGCTAAGCCTCTTCCAAGTTCGAGAGACCCTTCGGATTCACAAGAAATACAAATAATAATATTTAGGCACGGAAAAAAAATTGACTTAGTCCACTGGACGATATAAGAAAGATTCAAATCTGCCGGTTAATCGAACGGGTTGGGGCTAAGCCTCTTCCAAGTCCGAGAAACGCTTTAGATTCAAAAGAAATAATAAAAAAAATTATTCAGAAACAGAAAGAAATAAACTGGTACACGGTACGATGTAAGAACGACTTAAATCTGCCGGTTAATCAAACAAGTTGTGGCTAAGCCTCTTCCAAGTTCGAAAAAACCTTTGGATTTAAAAGAAATACGAAAGAAAAAAAATATTATAAACTATTATTCCTGGAATAAATTTCACGAGTTTAAAAGGTACCTAATTATCGACGCACAGAGTAAAATTATCAAGGCCAGAATAAAGTTAAACTATCACCAACCATACCAGTTTTAATTACCTATGTATAAAAACTGCAGCAACTAAAATCATAAAGCCACCAGAGAGCCAGATTATAATAATTCAATCAATTACTAATTAATGTTAAACGCTGTAATACAAAAAAATTAAAGCCAACTATACTTCAACTACAAATCTTTATTTGAAATAAAAGAAAGAAACAATAAAAAACTTGTCACTCAACATACCTCGGTATGAGAAGAAAATATCTACAAAACTTAATATTAAATCGACGTTACGGAAAGTTTTCGAATATACTCGTATCGGAAACTGTATATATTTATTTCAACTAACAATCTAAATTTCGTAACCAGAAATAATCACAAAATAATTTTATCTCTATGCATAAAAAATCCTGGTCGTAAAGAAAAATCAAAACAATAAAATATTTATGGAATATCAATCGGCGGTACGGAAAGTCTTCGTATAGTATTATCAAAACTATATTACCTTCAAAACTATTTCTCGGAGTTCGGAGTCACACAAATACGGATTACTGGATAACTGCTTACGGGCACTCAACAACTTAACTTTTACTTTTATATTTTAAGAAGCACAGATCAGAGACTTCTATCGATTGTTTTCAAATTTATATCCTCATTCCTACTCCCATTTCGGCACTATCGGTTGTTAAATTTTATTTTTCAGAAAAAAGTTTCATATATACTAATTCTTTTTCTGAATTAATTAAAGTTCATATATACCGAGTGTCCCTACGGTTTAAAAAATTTGAACATCGGAAACGACTAAAGTTTTATGGTAGAATTCGAATTTGCGTACCTCCGGACTAATAAAAAAAATAAATTATATAAGTACGTATATATAAAGAGAAACAAATAACTACGGTAACAGAAAAGGCGGTAAAGTATGTAACGAGTTATATGTAACCCAATATAAAATAAAAAAAACGTTACGGTAAAAATGAAAAAAACTCTATTCCGTGCTCAAAAAAAATAACTCGTTACAAAGTAGTAAAAGGAACTGTTTGCAAAACTCTATGGGACATACAAAAATTTAAAGAAGAACAAAGGGAACGGAGGCACAGCGCTGGAGCTTGCGACGCAGCTTGCAAGCACAGCTCAGACCACCTAAAATTCAAGTGATTTGTGCTCGTGTCATTTCTGGATGTGTTCTTACAAAAAAATCGTAGAGATGAAAATTGAAGCAAATCTTATGCTCTTGAAGGTGACGTAAATAGTTTTTTCAAAAAAAAATTTTCCGATCTTAAATTTTCCAAAAATTAAAAAATTTTCGAAAATTATATTTTTGGCTGGTAATTATAAATAAAATATTAATATCGAGGTCAAAACATAGATAAACATAGAGGGCAAACTCCTAAAAATTTACATTTTTTCATATTTGGAAAATTCAAAATGGCGGCTGCGCAAATTGGAAACAAAATTTTTTTTTTCATTGGCGTCTAAATTTATGAACATTAACGATATTGAGAAACGGTTTGTTGCAATCGGCAGAGTGAAAGTTATATTTTTATAAATAACATAAACAAAATTTTTAAACATTTTTTTACATAATTTTTTAGAACATTTACCGAAAATAAAAAAATTTCCATCTAGTTTTTTCTCATTTTGGCGTTGAAAAATTTGTTTAAAATATGTTTTCACATTATAAATATGTGTGTCTTTGAAAGACGAGTATGTAAAAAATAAATTTTTTTTAGATGCGACTTTTACAAGCTGAGATAAACAAATTCAAAGTCTGTTAGATACTGTGATAATATTGATTGAAATTTTCAAATTTTGATCACTTCGCTAGGTTGTTGAATCCCAACTCAACGTAAACAAAATTTTTAATTGTTCTTCCGTCAATTGGTCCATTCAAAAGAGAACAGTAATCCTATAGCTCGCCCGATCAAACGGTTTTGATGGTTATCCTGAGAGTGTAAATGACCGGGGAACAAAAAATGTAGAACGAATCCGGCGAAAAAAACAGTGTACATCACCTGCATATGCTATTACTGATGATAGTCCAACAATCAACCAACGCAACTTTTTAAGCAATGATACGAATAAAAACAATTTTATTCAGTTATTGAAAAGAAAACTTGCAAATGCTGGATTTTTGGTAAACCAAGCAGAAGAAGATGTCGATGCAGAGCTTGTTCGGTCGGCTATAAACTATTCCAATAACTATCCATTTGCTTGCATCGTTGCTGAGGATGTAGACGTTACAGTTATATTAAGTCAGCTGGCTCATGAAAAAACTAATATTTACTTTCAACAACTAGGCAAAGGTAAAGACGCGAAAAAATTTCATCGATGCGACAGCTTCAAATACCCAATGCTTCAAAATTACGTGTCACTATTACATGCCTTTAGCGGCTGTGATACCACGTCTGCTTTTTATAACCAAGGTAAACTCAAATTCGTAGATCTTCTTAGGAACAACATGCAACTGCTCGATCAACTAAAAATATTTTACAACAGTAACGCAACGAAAGCTGAAGTCGAAAAAGCTGGCACAGAATTTATAAAATATGCATATGTGTCGAAACCAAATCACAATGAATCGTTAAACATGCTACGATTTACATGTTTTTTAAAATCTTCAGCTAAAGAAACTTTTAATTTAGCAACTTTGCCACCAACGGAAGCTGCAATGAAATTTCATTCTTTTAGAGTGTTTTATCAACTCCGGTTGTGGGATAAGGATACCATTATTGACAAAATGAAGCCTACCGACTGGGGTTGGAAATTCATTGATAATTATGGCCTCGCACCAGAAATGACTGACGACGTACTTGTACCCGACGAATTATTGAAAATTATTTCGAGTTCTTGTACCACAGGGTGCTCCACTTCCAGGTGTGGTTGTAAAAAAGTTGGCATACATTGCACGATATTATGTAAAAATTGCGAAGGCAAAAACTGTTGTAACATCGAAATTGTAAGTACGGTACTTGACAATGACAAGGATGATAATGAAACTCTGAGTGATGAGCCGAATTTTTATATGAGTCAATTACTCGATTGTGAACTTGCAATTGATAGTAGCAATAATATCGATGAGGATTTGTTTGCTAATGATAATGACGAGGAAAATTGTACAGAGCCACTTCCTCAGAGACCAAAAAGGGCGAGAATTTGTAGAAAATAGATGTTAATTTGTCAATAAATATTATTCTTAGTATCTACGTTTCGAATTATGTATAATATATATATAATAAATGGATTTATAGATATAAATTATAAATATCATTGTACCTTATTTCTAGCAATATGTAATGGTTGATAATAACCATACTATTAGCAAACCACAAATGCAAAATTTTTACAAAGAAAACCAAAATAAAAGCTTGAGCTTCGTTCAACTGCGAACGAGCGCTGACCCCTCACCACAACGCCAAGCAGCTGCCGCCGCACCGTTTGGCCAAGCGAGCTAGGATTACTATTCTCTTTTGAATGGACCAATTGACGGTAGAAAAATGAAAATTTGTGTTTAAGTTTAGTTGGGATTCGACAACCTAGCGAAGTGATCAAAATTTGAAAATTTCAATCAATATTATTACAGTATCTAACAGACTTTGAATTTGTTTATCTCAGCTTGTAAAAGTCGCATCTAAAAAATTTTTTTTTCAAATACTCGTCTTACTAAGACACACATATTTATAATGTGAAAACATATTTTAAACAAATTTTTCAACGCCAAAATGAGAAAAAACTAGATGGAAAAATTTTTATTTTCGGTAAATGTTCTAAAAAATTATGTAAAAAAAATTTTAAAAATTTTGTTTATGTTATTTATAAAAATATAACTTTCACTCTGCCGATTGCAACAAACCGTTTCTCGATATCGTTAATGTTCATAAATTTAGACGCGAATGAAAAAAAAAAAATTGTTTCCAATTTGCGCAGCCGCCATTTTGAATTTTCCAAATCTGAAAAAATGTAAATTTTTAGCAGTTTGCCCTCTATGTTTATCTATGTTTTGACCTCGATATTAATATTTTATTTATAATTACCAGCCAAAAATATAATTTTCGGAAATTTTTTCAATTTTTGGAAAATTTAAGATCGGAAAATTTTTTTTTGAAAAAACTATTCACGTCACCTTCAAGAGCATAAGATTTGCTTCAATTTTCATCTCTACGATTTTTTTGTAAGAACACATCCAGAAATGACACGAGCATAAATCACTTGAATTTTAGGTGGTCTGAGCTGTGCTTGCCAGCTGCGTCGCAAGCTCCAGCGGAAATTATTAGACAACCTAGGAGAGTGATGCTGGGTCAATATATTTTCATTTAAAAATGAAAAGTCAATTATGGGAAACTTTTGAATTTGATTTCCTTACTTTCCCGGACTAATATTTAGAAAAGACGGTTGGCAAATTTAATATAATTCATTTAAATATACGTAGTCTCAGTAAAAATTTTGATAGTTTATGTATATTTTTAAATAATTTTAAACTGGAATTCGATATAATCGTTTTAACAGAAACCTTCCAACTCACTGATTCTTTAGATGTATTTACACTGGATGGGTATGATATTCTATATAATAATGGAATAATAAATAGAAAAAACATTGTTCGTACCTTGATAGCGAGCAGTTGTGTTTAAAGGTGCCAATAAGTTATCAAAGTAAATAGAAGCTAACCGGTTTACCGATTAATTAAGGTAAGTATTTATTCATTTGTATTTTACTTACTATTAGATCCTTTTTATCGATAGTGTTTGTTGGTTCATAATATAAAATGAATGAAAATGAGGGCGACCTCCGGTCGCCCCATTTGAATGCAGAAAGTTCTTCACCAGAAAAAATAGATCAAAATACTTTTGTTAGAAAAATCGATCTTGAAAACAAATATCAGAGAACAGATGTTGGACCATATTTGGTTTATTTGGAACATTGCGAAAAAAATCTAGGCAGGCTTTTTCCAATTAGGATAGGCCACTTTCTTCGCGAAATTAGAGAGTTCAGAGAAAATATTACCGATATCAAACCTGTTGGAATTAATAGAGTTAAAGTAATCTTCAAATCCTATGAAATTGCTAATAAACTTGTCGAGCACGAGGCTATAAAAAAAAATCAAATAATTGCTTATATTCCACGTTTTTTCACTCAAAAAAAAGGTATCATCCGTATGGTAGACACTTTCTTCTCGGCTCAGTATTTACAGGAATCGATCGAATCACCAATTAAAGTAGTTGAAGTCAGCAGACTTAAACGCAAAATTGTCGATGATAGGTCTAAAGAGGTCAAATACGAACGAGTAGATAGGCAGATGGTGGTGGTTACGTTTTTAGGCAATAAAATCCCCCAGAGTGTCAAGATTAATATGGTGAATTTCCAGGTGAAGCCCTATATCTATCCAGTCGTACAGTGTTATAATTGTTTACGTTTCGGCCATTCTAAAGTACAATGTAAAGGTAAAAAAAGATGTCGTAACTGCGCAGATGAAAACTATGATGAAGATAATTGCGGGACAAATAGGCAACGCTGTAATCATTGTAAAAGTATTGAGCACATTTCCTCGTCAAGAAAATGTTCGGAATATAATAAACAATATGCTATTAAAAAAATTATGTCAACAAAAAACGTTTCTTTTAAAGAAGCAGAGTTGCTGGTTAATAATCCGTCTTATGATAAAAATAACAACCAACAATCCCTTTTCAGTTCTATCAAATTTGAATAACTTCCCAGAACTTTCAACGCTTTCTACTTCTTATTCCGCTATGGTTAATACGCCAAAAAATTACGTTTCTCTACCCAAGAAACGTAAACAATCATCACCCCCTCCCTCTCCCACTCCTCCAATTGTTGCTGACAGAAACAAGACAACAAAAAAATCATCCTTTTTACCTATCCCTCAGAGAGAAGACTTTAAACTTTATAAGGAACAATTAATTTTAAAAGTCGAAAATGTCGTTAGGGACATCTTTCAAAATAATATACAAGTTTACGAATCTAATATCAAAGATGTACCTACTAAATAAAATATTTGAAAACCGTTCAATCGTCCCTCCGACTAATACAGATTATGACGACGACCCAGATATGTTTTAATAATAATAAGGATACTATTAAAAGTACAATACCCAAACTACAATGGAATTATAGATCAATATCAGCCAATAAAGCAAGTCTCATTAATCTCATCAGTAAGACTCACGTTGATATCATCATTTTATCAGAGCTTTGGTTGAAACCAAACTCAAAATTTTCGTTGAAAGGATATAATTTAATAAAAAATGTAGAGAAGATGGCTACGGTGGCGTAGGAATATTTGTTAGCAAATCAATCAACTTTTCAGAAATCAAATTGAAACAAAATTTCCAAAAAAAATTAGAAATTTGTGCTATTACTCTTAATACACATAATATATCGCTTGCGTCTATTTATAGACCATCAGACGTTAATGTTAGTCGATTAGACTGGATGAATTTATTCCCACAATTTGAACCATCAACTATTTTTTGCGGGGACTTCAATGCCCATCACGGCATGTGGGGTCCTAACGCTGATAACCGTCACGGAAAAGTATAGTAGAGGCAATTGAAGATTTAGATCTGATAGTCTTGAATGATGGCACGCCTACTAGGTTAAACCCAAGAGGAGTCGATTCAGCAGTTGACTTAACTCTTACTACAAGCTCCTTGGTAGAGAAAATAAACTGGTCAGTTTTATTCGATACTATGGGCTCGGATCATTATCCGATAATTATACAATTACAAATATCCCCTTCAACATTTTTAATTAATCCTTCGACCAAGTGGAACGATTCCCGCGCTGACTGGGAAATATTTCAAAATGTTTTAGAATCTAAAATTAGTCAACATAGAAAAGATGATGGACACAATATTGATCATCTTTTAGAAATGATGACCTCCGCCGCATCCCAAGCAATGCCAACCAAAAAACCTTTCATTCCAGTTACCCCAAAACCGGTATGGTGGGAACAAGATTGCTCGAACTTAATTAAGAAACGTAGACAGACACTTGAAAACTATCGCTTTCAGGCAACTTATGACAACTATATTGCGTATCAAAATATAGCAGCTCATATCAAACGAGTTTTCAAAAATAAACAACGGATCAGTTGGATATCATTTCTAAATAAATTAAACAAAAACACTCCGCTAACCGACATTTGGAAATATGTTAGATCTATTAGTAATAAGCATTATGATAGGAAAAAAACCCCGCTGTCAAATAAACTAATCGAAAATTTGCTGAACAGACTAGCTCCTCCTTCGGTATCTAACTACATCCGTTGATTGAGGAGTTTGGGAAGATACGCAACCTTACGCGCCAAAATGTAGCGCGAAAAGTGCCCGAGAATGGGATGGCGACACTATCGTCGAGCCCGAGAATTTTGTCAGGCGAGCTGTGATCAGTAGACAGGGTAGTTTTTGAACGTTCACTTCGATATTTATAATCGGTTTTGCATTTGTTTGAGTCGGCAGTTGATCGGTACCAGCAGTATAAGTATTTTTTAGTTTTGAATTTCGTTGTGCTTCTTAAATTTATTGAATTATGGAGATGAAAAAACAAAATACCTGTTGTTATAGGGGATGTTGTAATAAAAATAAAAATAAAGACAATATAATCAGTTTTTTTAAATTCCCAGTGTCTAAATCAAATTTAATTTCTGAGTGGATACAGAACTGTGGAAATATGGATCTGTTTATGATGGAGGAGACATCGCTAAAAAATCTTGGTGTATGCGAAAATCATTTTTCAAAAAATGATGTTTACCTCAGTGGCAAAAGAAAATTACTAAGAAAAGATGCAGTACCCGTTTCTTGGAAAGGTATGTAGGTTAATTATATTTTTGTCTGCTAATTTTGACTTAAATTAAATGAAAATTATTAAATAATTAGATATCAATTAATAGGCATGATGACTGATTTTGAAAAACTGCTCTACGATGTTAGTTCGCATAAGTTTAATTTAAAAAAAGTTGTTTCTTTCAAAAATAAAGGCTAAAATGAGAAATTTACGTTTTTAAAATATAATTAAAATTTCGCGCCAAAACGCAAAAATATTTCAGTTAGCAAATTAGAAGTTTATTTTGATTACCTCTACTATAATTTGAATTATTATTTTGTGTGATTGTAATGAATTCTATAAAACGAGTGTATTGATATCGGGTAAATTTGTATTGTTCAACTTCTAAACTGTTTCCTTTAACAATTTGACTCGAAAAACTGTCACCTTCGGTGTCGCGTTTTTAATAGTTGACAGTTTTTCTCGTCTAATTGCTAGGCAACAGTTTCTCATTAAACAATCCAAATTTACCCGATAAAATACAAACCTCTTGTGAAAATAATACCCTGGCAATAATGATTTTCATCATGCCTGTTCATAATTTTCTGTTAGGTTAGGTTGGGTTAAAATAAGTGTTATACTTTTTTATTGAATAGGCAAAATTTTTTTTCCAGTCACTGAAAATATTCCTGGTACTTCTCAAATGCAAGAGGATACTTCGCAGTTCCTCCCAATCGCATGCAGAGGTAGGAAATGCATAAAATTTAGCAATCAACGATGATGTTTCTAATAAATTCCACAATGAGTATATTAAAAAACATATTAATATTGACAATTGTTTCGATACTGACAGAATGTAACTTCTGTCATTCTGACGATGATATATCAATGACAATTCAACTCATGTATAAAAAATCGCATATGCCTCAGTGTAATTGTCACTTTGACACCGGCAAAAGTTAGCTTTAACTTTTTCAGCGATAAATGCACTTGTGGTTTTTTCACTTATGCATTTGTTACCATGATAAATAATTTGACATGTTTGTCAACAACTTTTTGAATTTCTAAACACTAACAATGAGCCGATTCATTGAATTGTCCTGCCGAATTACACTCGATGTTTGTATTGATATCGGGTAAATTTGTGTTGTTCAACTTCTAAACTGTTTCCTTTAGCAATTAGACTCGAAAAACTGTCAACCTAAAAACGCTCCACCTTCGGTGTCGCGTTTTTAATAGTTGACAGTTGTTCTCGTCTAATTGCTAGGAAACAGTTTCTCATTAAACAATCCAAATTTACCCGATAAAATACAAACCTCTTGTGCAATTATAAGAAGTGACAAAACACTTGTCAATATCAATATTTTTACAATGAAATAAACTATAAACGTTTAGCTAAAACAGTAGCTTTATCAAACAAGTGAAGGTGTAGTGAACATTTTCTCAATTTTTGATTTATTTATTTATACGAAATTTCAAGGATATTGCAAGGATATTTACAAAAATATTGAAAAAAGATTGGTTGATTTTATTTGGTGGTTAAGAAGATTACCTGAATTTTTTTAATTCAATCTATTAGAAGCTCTTGAGATGAATAAAAATAAATATTCAAGTAATCTACTTAACGACCAAATAGATATCAATCTCTCTCACTTATTAACCTTATTTATCTAGAAAATAGTTCGGGAATTATTGTTGTGAGTAAATTTCCAGGTATACTTATTCAATAATTTTATTAATATTCGCAGAATTCCGTGTTCAGGTAAAGTCCGTCCGGAAATATAAGAACCAAACTTATTGTTAAAGATTATTTATGACTTCATAATTCAGCAGGTCCCTTTCTGTTAAAATCAATATACCAATAACTATAGTTGTTTTTGAAGATTTAATACTTAGTTATAATTATAGGTATATATTGATTTTTACAATAAGTTACATCTTAATTGGAGATTAAAAAGTTGGGATATTATATTTCCGGATGGACTATACTTTTTGCACTTTATTTCCATGTAAACATTTTCTAATACTCTTGTTAAATTCCTAAAATTCCGTATGTATTTATTCACTGTATAAATTAAATTTTTTCATTATCCCTCGTTCCATGAAGCTACTGTTTTAGCGAAACACGTCACAAGTTTAAAGTGAACATTAGTTCAAATAATAATATGATGAAGATTGAAACCAATTAAATTGTTTTATTGCATCGTTCAGTATGGATCTTCATCAAGTATAATTTTCCCAATTTTTTCAATATAGTGGAATCAATTATTAACAGTTCCATTCATAACAGAAATAATTTTATATTTTATATTTCAGAAGGGCACTTGAAAACATATTCTAGAAAGAGGCCCCATGAAGATGACATAGAGGTTGACCAGCTTGTAGAATTTGTTGATTACAGTCCAAGTTGCAAGAGCCCAAGTACTGAGGCAGCGCCAAAAAATACAATAGAATTTGCAGATACTCCATCTTCAACTAAATCTGAGGTGAAAAAAAGGTCTAGTATTTTAAGTGTAAAGTTATGTTCATTGAGAAAAAAGTTTAGATCTGAAAGAACGCAAAATTTTCGATTGAAAAGAAAATCAAAGGTAACGACTGAAAATCTCCTGGCCAATTTGTTAAAAGACAAAAGTCCTTCTGTGAAAACATTTGTCAATATGCAGTTATCTTCAATGAAAAAAAAGTATGGAAAACAAACGAACGCCATTTGGCTCTTTCTCTTTATTATAAGTCACCTGGATGTTATAAATTCTTAAGGCAATGTTTGTCATTTTCTTTGCCATCAGTTCGTACTATCCAGTCTTGGCTTCGAGTAATCAATTTAAAAACTGGTTTGGAGAACAGCTTAACAAAAAAACTTGAATTAAAAGTCAAAACTATGCCTGAAAGAGAACGAGCTTCTGTGGTTCTATTTGATGAAATTCATTTAGAATCCAAATTACAGTATAATCAGTTTTATGACTGTATTGAAGGTTACGAGGATTTAGGATTTCTTGGTCGAAAAAACAAAGCCGCCAATTCAGCTCTAGTATTTTATATTAGAGGCATTTTTGATAACTGGAAAATGCCTTTATGCTATTTTACCTCAAATGGGTCCATAAAAGGAGATATCTTGGCACAGATAATAACATACGTTATTCAAGGTTTGGATAAGATACAACTTATTCCAGTAGCTCTAGTTTGTGATCAGGGCACCTGTAATAGAAGTGCTTTCAAAATTTTAGGTGCAACAGAAAAGTATCCATTAATTTCTATTAATAGTTGTAAATTATTTACCATATTTGACGTTCCACACCTATTAAAAAGCCTAAGAAATAACTTTATGAATCCGAAATTATATTTTCGAATTAATGGAAATCCCGTATCTTGGCAAGATTTAGTCAAAACATATTCACGAGATAAAGAAAGCAAAACCACTAGGGCATTGCCAAAAATTACGGATACCCACTTACATCCAAATACATGGCAAAAAATGAGAGTCAAATTTGCAGCTCAGATTTTCTCAAATTCTTTTAGTGCCGCAATAAGGACATGTTCCCAAATTAATGCCTTTCAAAGTGCAACAGCCGAAAATACTGCAGACTTCCTAAAGAAAATAAATGTTTTATTTGATTCCCTCAACAGCAGAACTCTATTTGATCCAAATCCTGATAGACGACCCCTTTCTCTTAAAAATCCCACCTCATTAAATCACTTAAAATTTGGACTTGATTATTTTAATTCAATTGAAATTTTTGAAAATGATATCAAAAGAAATAATATCAACTGTATTAACGGTTTCATTTGGACACTTAATTCAGTTCTTGGTTTATTTGAACATTTGAGAAATACCTTCAACTGTAATTATATGATAACTAGCCATCTGAATCAGGATCCATTAGAAAATCTATTTTCTGTAATTAGGAATAGGTGTGGATACAATGCAAAACCAAGTGTCCAACAATTTCGAATATCTTTGCAGTGCAACATAAACATTAGATTACAAAAAGCATTAGATAGTGGAAATTGCGAAGAAGATTTGCAAGAGTTTTTAGAATTAGACGACAATCAGTCAAATAAAACTGACCTTCCAGTTATGGAAGCTAATAACTATGCAACTAATTCTTCGGAAAATATATTATCGCAAACTGATATCAGCGGCTTTATTTCTACTGATTTGGACATTCTTAATGAGACTAACAAAATTATTAATTTAGAAACTTGTTCTAATGTTTATGTTGCCGGATATTTCGCCAAAATGTTGGTAGAAAAAACAAAATGTGAAAACGATTGTTATAATTTTTTAATAAAAGATCAAATTGATATAAATGACAAGAAAGAAATTTTGTTAATTAATAAAAGCTTTGCTACAAAAAATAACGTATCTTCTCTTAAGAACCCGACAAACAGTTATGTGAGTCTATGCCAAAAAATGATAAAATCTTTTAATGAAATTTACCAGATATTAAAAGTTAGTGATAATCTATCCAAATCAATTTATAATAAACTATTAGAAATAATTCACTTACATAAGACAAACTTATGTCCTCTGCATATCGAAAAATATTTAAAATTATTAATTAAGACTATGATTTATAACAACTTGAAATGGGAAAGTCAAAATCTGAAATCAAATTCAATGAAAACTGGTAAACCTCACCGAAAGATATGTATTTTATCTAAAAAAACAAACACAAGTCAGCAGCATCTGTAGATACTTTTAGTAGAGTTTGCGAGGTCTGAAAAGTAGCCTAGAATCGATTTTCGTTTGCAATGTGTTGCTAAAAGCTACGACCTATTTTAAACGATTCCCCATCAAAAAAGAAGACGATTTTTCTTGGTCGTGAAAAAATCCCCCTGTACAGGGGGTTGTAGGGGGTAAATTTCCTAAAAAACACATTTTTTTTTTCTTTCATATTTGAAATTTACAACACGTTGGCTTTGTTCTCGCGTAATATTAGGTACGTGCCTTATTAGTAGATATATTTTTTTAATTATTCAATATTGTCTGCGTCACGCGTTCTTATGGAGCGCCTTAATGTATTAATGCTTGCCCTGAAACGTATTAATTGACAAATCGTTTAACTCATCATAACTCGAAGAGCGATAATTTATAGAAAAAAACACCTAAAGTAAAAGTTATAGGTTTGTTATCGAGGATTCAGCAGGTTTTTTCAAATACATGATAGGAAGCACCCTTTGATCTGTGGAATTTTTTTTGTGGAACGTTGTCGAGTCTCGGTGGCCCGACCACGGACAAGCGATGAAGGCTCATAATTACCGTACCGCTGGGGTCATATTCGACCTTATGGGATTCAGCGCGCTTCCAGTCGACTTTCGTTTATTGGACACAAAATACCTATGATACAATTCTAACGACCATTAAACAGATTGTACTATTGTTTTCTATGTGTTGGATTTACTGTGCATGGACTCTCTTTTCTCTTAGTTACTGAACCCATTTAGATATTTCAAGCAATTGATTGCTAAAAACAGTTGAAGTGTGTTGAAAAACAACGTTTTGATTTGTACAAGACATTATTTGTTAGGTAAGGTTCCCACTTTTACGTAGTTTAGTTTACCAATTTTGATGTAGCTATTTTTTGTAGGTCTGTTAAAAATGAATATTGAAAGTAGCACAAGTTCTGACAGTGAAATTGAATCAGAAATTAAGTTAACATCAGTAAGTAAAGCGATAACTGGGGAAGGAAAATGTTTTTGAATTATCAAGCTTGCGTGTTTTGCCAGAAGGCAAAAAATTTAATATCTTCAAAAGAATGTTCAAAAAAGACATTTATTCAGTGAACGAGAAGTCGAATAGACATTTCAAGCGGTAAAGATTCTAAATGGAACCACTTATACCATAATTTTAATGAACTCAAAAGCAGAGATATTTTATGGCACAAAAATTGCTATAAATCTTATACTAGCGCAATTAATATTGCATCGTATAAATCGAAATTTCAAAAAGTAAATGCTCATTTTTCTGAAGAGCAGTTAGTTCAGACTTTTCAAAATCAGAGGCTTACTATACGTGGTACACCTTTTGACATAAATAAATGCGTATTTTGTCAAAAACGACAGCTCAAACAAAAATTGTGCCAGGTTATGACCAAAAACATGCAAAACAAAATTAATGAAATTGCGCGATATAATGCGCTTCTTCAGGCAAGATTAAGTGGAACCGATTTAATCGCTGCAGAAATAAAGTATCATGCAGCATGTGTGTCCACTGAACTTCGCAATATACAGAAGCAGCCTAGGGCTAGTGTAAGTACCAAAAGAAAGTTGGATGTTGAAAATGAAGCTTTAGAACAACTGTTGAGGAAAATGGAGAAAGGCTTAGATCGAGGGAAAGGCTACACGGCTGTGTCAGCATGTAAAAGGTATAGAGAACTTGATGGAAAGATAGATATTAGTGATCGAATTCTGATATCAAAAATATCTGAACATTTTGGCGATAATGTTGAATTAATACAACCACTTTGGGTGAATGAACCGAGAATATTTTTTTTTTTTTGTATTTTATGGTTGTTAAAAAGTAAAAAGCTTTAGGTCTTTATTAAGATATTTTTGTGTCTAATTTCTGTGTTTGTGTTTCTAAATGGATACTTAGAAACTTTTTTGGTGACTTGTTCTTTCCATAAAATTTAATTGTCATAAGGTCGAACTCGTATAGTTTGGATCTATTTGATATATATTATTTGCTGTATTCGATTTTCATTTATGAATATTATTTATATTAGTTTCTTAATCATACTAGGTAACATAAACAGGCTGAATAATTATGTATTAAATACTTTCGATAATATTTCTATAATATAGTATACAACCATCGAATAATATACATACTACGAAACCTACAACTACTGAAACTGCAAGCAAATAGTCTCAAAAGGCAACGATTAAACAGTCACCGGACGAAAATCGACTATGTGAGTGCTGAATCACATAAGGTCGAATATAACCCGAGCGGTACGGTAATTATGAGCCTTCATCGCTTGTCTGTGGTCGGGCCGCCGAGACTCGACAACGTTCCACAAAAAAAATTCCACAGATCAAAGGGTGCATCCTATCATAAATTTGAAAAAACCTGCTGAATCCCCGATAACAAACCTACAACCTTTACTTCAGGTGTTTTTTTCGATAAATTATCGCTCTTTAAGTTATGATGAGTTAAACGATTTGTCAATTAATACGTTTCAGGGCAAGCGTTCATACATTAAGGCGCTCCATAAGAACGCGTGACGCAGACAATATTGAATAATTAAAAAAATATATTTACTAATAAGGCACGTACCTAATATTACGCGAGAACAAAGCCAACGTGTTGTAAATTTCAAATATGAAAGAAAAAAAAAATGTGTTTTTTAGGAAATTTACCCCCTACAACCCCCTGTACAGGGGGATTTTTTCACGACCAAGAAAAATCGTCTTCTTTTTTGATGGGGAATCGTTTAAAATAGATCGTAGCTTTTAGCAACACATTGCAAACGGAATGACACAAACGAGACAGATTGTAACTCTACTATTTGTAGATATTTTGGTTTTGGATACTTTTCTTTGGTAACGTTGCAACAGTATTTAGATATAAGATATTTTATTTGTACTACTTGTATTTCTAGTTGATACTTTTTTTTATTTCAAATTGTAAATATGTAGGTATTTATAAATCTTTACTTAATTTTTTTTCTTGGGCATGGTTGATATTTGAAACGTAGACATATACATGTGTATACATTGTATCCCAATTTTGTATGATTTCATTTTGATCATAATTGTACCTACCGAAGTAAATTTCCTTTATTCCAGTATTTTCGACTTAATAGATAAGTATTATGTTAAGTTATTCAAGATAGGCATACTAATAATAATAATAATAATAATAATAATTAAATAAAGATATACTAATATATGAACAGATTTTTGTTTTATTCACTTTTTAAGGTGGTAGGTACCTACCTACTTTACTCCTTCTACCATTTGCATTAGATGAAACAGTTGATTGAACGGTAAAATGTTATTTTTCAGCGGATATACATGAATTCATTTCATAATACTGGAAATTATGATTTGGTGTTTAGTGCGACTTTACATACGGTTTTCATACATAAATCGAAGACATATAGTTCCTTCAAACATTATCCTATCGTCATTATCTCAATAAACGCTAAGCGCCGAGTACGAATCCCGCATTGTTGCCCATTTCATAAAAATGAATACTTATTTATTTATTTTAAACCTTCTGTTATGCTGCATCTGGCGAGACGTGAGATAAAATGAGAGTTTCCTTGTTGGGCCACCAGAGGCTCCACCTTACAAATGTCGTGACTAGGGCCAGGGGTCAATCGGCGTAAGGAGAATGAAAAACGTCGTCTGCTACAAATAAATGTATTGCATCGCGTATCTTCCCAAACTCCTCAATCAACGCTACATCCCTCAAAGTACAAATCATTCTTCATTTCACTTAAAAGATGATTATATGCTCTCTCCGTTTAATATTGGCGAATTGGATATAGCTATTAAAAATAGCAAAAACACAGCACCCGGGCTGGACGGATTTACCTATAAAATGATTTATCATTTGCCATTATCAGCAAAAATTTATTTACTCAACATTCTTAATGATTGGTGGCAGAAACAAAAATATTTTGACAATTTTAAAGAAATAATAATTTGCTTACTTTTAAAACCGCATAAAGACCCGGAATTATCATCATACTATCGGCCCATCTCCTTAATATCTTGCTTTTCTAAGACTTTTGAGAGAATGATCAAGTTTAGACTTGAATATTTTTTGGAAAGTAATTCGATGCTGCCAAAAAACCAGTTTGGTTTTCGCAAAGGACTGGGTACAATAGATGCAGTAAGCCAGTTAGTATCTGACATACAAATATGCTTTTCAAACAATCACTATATGCTTAGCTTATTTATCGACTTATCGGGAGCATATGACGTAGTTATTTATTACTTATTACTTATTTGTGAATAGACAAATTTTTATTCGAGACCATGTAAATGTGCTACACGGTCCTCGAACGGTCTATAACGGATTACCACAAGGGTCCATTCTAAGCCCACTTCTATTTAATATCTATACTGCTGACCTGCACAGGTTGGGAAATGACAATATTAAAATCATTCAATATGCAGATGATTTATATGCTTTTATTTCATCCGTAGTTCCTTCGAGCAATGTGTTGAGGACTTGAGGATGTTTATGCCTGTGCTGCATGGATGGTTCTCTGACAACGGCTTCTCCATTTCATACGAAAAATCTGCTTTGGTTTGTTTCTCAAGACACCGTCTTAAGACAACTAGGGCCCTTACTATAGGAGAACAACAAATCCCTTTTGTTGAAGAATTCAAATACTTGGGGATAATATTAGATAAAAAGTTGCTTTGGACCAGTCACATTCAGTACGCAAAAAAAAATGTGAGAAGGGAATTAATCTGCTCCGCAGTGTCTCAAAAAAAATGGGGAGCGGATAGTTCAGTTTCACTTATGTTCTACAGGTTTTACATACGTTCGATTTTGGACTACGGATGTACCTTGTACGGTTCTTCATCAAAATCCAATTTGATAACTATCGATAGAATCCAATATAGATCTCTGAAAATTTGTTTGGGAGCTATGATGTCATCACCCAATCAAGCAGTATTGGCAGAAATGCAGGAACCTCCGCTAATGATTCGAAGACAATTTTTAGCTGAAAAGCAGTTGATAAAATACCGATCGTTTAACACATCCATGGTCTCGAAAATCGCTTATATAAACTCTTGCAACCTCTCTCTGCCTTACTGGAGAATAAAAAACTCCCCACCATTGTCGGATGCCTTTTTAAATACCATCTCAGATATTAGTCTCATTAACAACCAATCTATTTTCCCAATATACCAGTATAATTATGGTTCATTGATATTCCGACCAACAGTCATATACCCATCATATTCGGACTTTAGTTTAAATAAGTTGATCTTGAAAACCACATTGGCTATCATAAATCAGGATGTAATAAAAATTTTTACAGATGGGTCAAAAAATGATGACGGGACCGGCAGCTATTTTTGTTTCTGACTTGGACTTAGTCAAACGATTTAAAATTTCAGATGATTTTTCAGTATTGGGGCCATCCATAAAGTACGTCACACATTAATGGGGAGGGAGGGTATCACCGAAGTGTGACATCGTGTGACAAGGGGCATGGGGGGTCAATACTTTTGTGACGTCACATGTTGAAATTTAAAATACTAAAACGCGAAGTTTGGATGTGAATTAAAAATTTTAACAATTTACGAAATTGATCTATATTTATTAATAATTTAGCATTCTCGCTATGCGATAATCTCTCATGCAACGTCATTTAACTTCTAGAGCTGTTTTCTCTCGATTATTTTTAAATACATACATATATTTAAAAAATGTGTGACGTCACATCAGGAGGGGGGGGTTATAAAAATGTGACAACCTGTGACAAGGACGGGGGGAGGGGTTCAAAAGTCCTAAAATTCGTGTGACGTACTTTATGGATTGCCCCAATACAGCTGAGGCACTAGCTGTGAGAGAAGCCTTAAGCTGGATTTATAGATTGACGGACTGTAAACGTATACCACACGTAGACGCACTGGATACGTAACGAACGGTATGTAAAAATTGTTGCAGTTATAAATAAACGGAACGGAAATTTTGCGCATGGGCAGAGGTAACGTACTCCGCGACATTCAAATTAACCTAGAAATTATACAAATCATCTACAGCCTGTGTCCTATGTTGTTTTGAGCTTTAAATTTTGTATTATAATCTAAATATTTATATAGTTTGAATCACAATGGATTACGAAATACATGAAGATATTCTTCTTGGAGCCGTGGGACTACTATTGTGTGCAGTAGCATTGGAAAAGTGTCGACAAGATTAAACTCGAAAAACGACGCTAAACTAAACAGTAAACAAAGGATATCTATGCCAATCTATGCAACATTCAAAAACACATTATTAAATGACAGCTGATAGACACGCTGACATCACACAAAATTATTTTCTTTGATTGGCCGGACGTAAGAACGCACTGGAAAAAGATAAAAGTTGGCCAACTCTTCCGTTCCAATCCGTTCCCCTTACGTTACGTCATGCACTTACGTTCCTTTATAAACAAGGTACGTAAATTCTATAGTTGATCTTTTCACAGTGCGTCTACGTTTACAGTCCGTCAAACTATAAATCCCGCTTTACACTGGTGTAGTTTAAATTCATTTCAAAACGTGGCCATCATGTCGGATTCTGAATCTGTTTTGCAAGCAATAGAGAGTTCTCCATCAAAATGTTTCAGGCAACATCTTATTTTTGAAATTAAGCGGTTGCTATATGACTTGAAAAATAGTGGGAAGAAAATTCATCTTATCTGGGTGAAAGGACATTGCGGGATAGATGGAAATGAAAGAGTGGACTACCAAGCAAAAGCGGCATGTAGAATATCTAAGTTAACTAAGACCCAATCATCTTCGAACTTAATAAATAGCCACAAAGAATTAGCCCACACACGTTGGAAAAACTATTATCAAAATATTGCAAAAACTAACAGCAATCAGTATTTCCATTAATATCCGCAACTCCCCAGTAAAAGTAACCTCTTAAACTTAGATTATAGCAAAAGACATCAGGGAATTCTCACACGTTTCAAAGTGAATCATGGACGTTTTCGGGCTCATCTACACAAAATAGGTATTTTCAACACACCTTTTTGTACTTGCGATAATACATCAATAGCTGATCTCAATCATATTTTTTTGCATGTGAGGATCGACTGACAGAAAGAACAGAACTTTATAATTCTCTCATAGCCTACAACTTTCCCATGCCTGTTAATTTATGTTCACTTCTGGCAAAAAACGAAAAGGTTATTTTTGACCTACTTATACGTTTTGTTAATGATGCTAAACTTGAAATATAGACTTTTCCTTCAGATTAATATCTAAACTTCCTATACTCCCTGTGGTTAATGGACACCGTCCGAGACCATCTCTCTCTCTCTCACACACACACACAGTTCTCTAGCTATACACGTGGTAATGTCTCTCTTCAAAAATCAATTCATGCTACGTCAGATGTCAGCGGGGTGAGCAGTGTTGCCACAGTCACAAATATAACTGACGTAATGGTGGTTGCATAATCGGCAGCAAATAATGCTTAACATAGCCGGCCACCTTAAAAGTTCTTAATTTTTAAAAAATAGAAAGTAAATAATTGACAAAATTATAAAGTCGTAAGTTCAATCACTGGCATTGTTTATAGGAGGGGAGCACACCTTGGAAATAGCTCTCTTGAGAATAGTTCCGGATGGCACTTTCACCGACACGACACGAGTAACATTGTCCTTTCCGGGAAACAGTTGAACGATGCGGCCTAAACACCAGGCCAAGGGAGGCGAATCATCTTCCTTGAGAACGACCAAATCACCCTCTCGTAGTTCGTTAGATTGGAGGATCTGCCATTTGGAACGTGTTTGGAGCTGGGACAGATACTCCTTAGACCATCTGGACCAAAAATGTTGTTGGATTTGTTGCAGCCTTCGGAACTTGTTAAGACGGTTCTGAGAAATCTCCAATACATTGTCTTCTGGTAGTGCAGCTAGTGATTCTCCGATGAGAAAGTGAGAGGGAGTCAAAGGGGTGTAATCAGCAGGGTCAGAGGAAATAGGAGTTAGGGGGCGGGAGTTTAAACAAGCCTCCACCTGCGCCAGCACTGTGCACATTTCCTCAAAGGTTAAATGATCATTGGAAACTACCCGTGCTAGATGATACTTGGCGGATTTTACTGCGGCTTCCCAAAGTCCTCCCATATGAGGGGAATTTGCGGGAATAAAATGCCAAGTGATGTTATCGTTAGATAGAAAATGGTGAATATCTGTCTTATTACATTCTCGTTTAATGAAATCATATAGCCTTGATAATTCGTTATTACAACCAACAAAATTAGTACCATTGTCGGAGTAAATGTCGGACGGTTTTCCGCGACGTGAAATAAATCTTTTAAAACAATTGATGAATGAATGGGTTGTTAAGTCGTGAACTAATTCGAGATGTGCAGCCTTTGTGGAAAGGCACACAAAAATACAAACATATGATTTAATGACCTTGGAGTTTCTCAACGGGGAACTCTTTAATGAAAAGGGACCTGCGTAATCCACGGAACATTTGAAGAATGCTCGGGATGGTGAAACTCTATCAGCCGGTAAATTGCCCATGAGTTGGGTCAACGGAGCAGGCTTAGCTCGAAAACACCGAACACATTTTCGTAAGACACGTTTAACAGCGGTTTTGCCTGCCAAAGGCCAAAATTGCAATCTTATGATTGAAAGCAACAGTTGTACACCTGCATGCAAATGAGTCATGTGTTCATGCCTGATTATCAACTCTGTTAGCGAATGTTTTTGTGGTAAAATAATAGGATGCCTTTGAGCATAACTTGTCATAAGTGTAGTGCACATCAGTGATCCATGGAACGCACCTATTGTCAAATGTCTATGTACAAGCATTCAATAAAGCCAGTTGTCACCCAGTCATTGTCCTGTGTGTATCATTCACTTAACCAGTCCCCAACAAGAATAACACATGGCGTAGTCAGAAATTTAAATAATAAAAAATCATGGTCATCCAGTAATATTATAAATATTTTAAAGTAAAATATTGGTCGAAATGGATTTTCGCGGCGTACCACCAATGAATTTCTCCGGAAATGTCTCGGAAAATTGGACTTTTTGGAAACAGCGATTTATAACCTATCTCCAGGCTACTGAAATCACGAAAAAAGAGCAGGTAACACAATGTGCTCAATTATTAACGCTAATTGGAGTAGAAGGAATGAGAATTTTCAACACGTTCACGTTCGCCGACGATGAAAAGGACAAGTTAGATCCTTTAATAAAGAGATTTGATGAGTATTTTAATCCAAAAAAGAATCTAACCTACGTAAGACACAAATTTTTCACAACCAAGCAGAAAGACGGACAATCTATTGAAAATTTTGTAACGGAATTGAAGAATTTGGCATTATCCTGCGAATTTGGAAGTCTACTGGATGGACTGGTTAAAAATTTGTTTATTTGTGGCCTTAAATCACCAGAACACAGGGAAAGGCTACTAGAAGAAGCTGATGTGAAATCTTTAGAAGATGTAGTTCAGTATTGCATTAACGCTCAAAAATGTAGAGAACATGGTAAAGAAATTACTAATGGAAATGGTTACCATGAAAATGACTCCATTAACATGGCCCAGAAGCCTCCAGCACACCACAATCAGTGTCAAAAATGTGGTGCTCGACATGGGTATGGAAGATGCTTGGCTTATGGTAAGCATTGTGGCTCCTGTGGAGGACTGAACCACTTCGCAGCATATTGCAAAAAGGCTG
Source organism: Lochmaea capreae (assembly GCA_949126875.1). Classification (NCBI taxonomy): domain Eukaryota; kingdom Metazoa; phylum Arthropoda; class Insecta; order Coleoptera; family Chrysomelidae; genus Lochmaea; species Lochmaea capreae. The sequence continues at coordinate 7,096,256 of OX421404.1, read as the reverse complement.
GAATGTCAGTGGGAGGACAAAATAATGGTGGCAGCTCAACAAAGAAAGTAGGCAAATTCAATTATTATAATAATAATGAAAAAAATGTGCAGAACTCTAATAATTCTTTTAAAAATAATGTTAGTAATCGTTGCTCTAATGTTAATAGAAAATACAAGTCAAGATATACAGGGTCTCATAATAAATATGGCCCTAGAAATGTAAATTTTGTAGAAAATTGTGACAGAGAAAGTGTCGACAATTGTTCTGATTTGGAACTAGAACATGGAATCTATCTTGAAAATGAAAATGTTCAACTTGTAGAAAATAATTTTATATGTGAAAATGATTTTAAGAATGGTAACGCAGAGGAATTTTTGTTTATAGGTAGCATTGAAGGCCAGGTCAACGAGATATATGGGGGCTCATGGACGACACCGTTGAACATCAAGGGACAACTCTTCGAGTTTACACTTGACAGTGGTGCTATGGCCAACATCATGCCTGTAGAAGTATTAAAAAAAATAGGGTATGATTTGAAAGATTTAAATAAAACAAATGTTATATTAACCTCGTATACTAATAATAATTTGCCAATACTGGGAAAATGTAGTTTGAAGTGTATTGTTAAAGATAAAAGCGTTGATCTTTCTTTTTATGTGGTCAGCCAGAAAAGCAGAGCAATTTTGGGTTTAAGAAGCTGTGTAGATTTGGGGTTGATTAAACGGGTTGATTCTATTGATGATAATCATCAAAATAATAACTTTACTTTGAAATTGTTACTTAGAAAGTATGGGTTTTTGTTTAAAGGAGTAGGTTGCTTTGAAAAAGAATATCATATATCTTTAAAAGAAAATTATCGCCCTGTAGTCGTACCCCCTAGGAAAATTCCTTTTGCAATAGAAAATAAATTAAAATTTGCATTAAATGAACTTGAAAAGAATAATATTATTAAAAAAACAGATGAAAGCTCTGAATGGTTGAATCCAGTTGTTATAGTGAGAAAGAGGGATGATTCATTGCGTTTGTGTTTAGACCCTAAGGCTTTGAATGCTCAATTAAAAAAGAATTATTACTGGCATATACCTACAGTTGATGAAATAACTTCTAAACTGAGCAAGTGTAAATTTTTTTCAACATTAGATGCCACCCAAGGGTTTTCTATGATACCTTTGGATTTTGAATCTTCAAAGCTTTGTACTTTCAGTGTGGGAAGTTTGGGCAAATATCGCTACTTGCGAATGCCCTTTGGACTGTCTTGTGCACCTGAAATATTTCAACAACATATGACAAGAATATTTTCAGACATCGAGGGTTGTGGAGTGTATTTTGATGATCTGCTTGTGTATAGCGAAACGCGCGAGTCTCATTTTAGAACTTTAGAAAAAGTGTTTGAAAGGGCAGGAAAGCATAATGTGAGGTTCAATGAAAGTAAATGTAAGTTTTGTATGAGTGAAGGGACCTATTTGGGGCACAAAATTTCAAGTCACGGCATAGCTCCGGATGAAACCAAAGTGGAAGCTATAGTAGACATGCCAAGACCTGCGGATGTTCAAGGAGTTCAGCGCTTTCTTGGGTTTGTTACTTATTTGGGTCGCTTTGTGGAAAATCTGTCAGAGAAAACAGCAGCATTGAGAACTCTGTTAAAAAAAGATGTAAAATTTGTTTGGGAGCACATACATGAGGAAACGTTTCAGGAATTAAAGAATGTACTGAGTAGGGCTCCATGTCTTAGTTTTTTTGATACCAAAAAGCCAGTGGTGATTTCTGTGGATGCTTCTAGGGATGGCATGAGCGCGTCGTTGCTGCAAGACGGAGTTGCTTGTGCTCACGCTTCGAGGGCCTTAACAGAAACACAAAAAAGTTACTCTCAGATTGAAAAAGAATGTTTGGCAGTATGGTTCGGTTGTGAGCGTTTTTATCAATATGTATTTGGCCTAAATAATTTCACTGTAGAGACAGATCATTCACCCCTGATTCACATTTTTAAAAGACCAATTAGCTCTTGTCCCCCTAGATTACAAAGAATGATTTTACAACTTAGAAAATTTAATTTTACACTAATATACAAACCAGGGAAAAAATTAATAGTTGCTGATACCCTTAGTCGTGCTTTTGAAAATAAGTACTTTAATGAAAATATTGACTTAGAGGTAGAGGCGCAGATTTGTTTGGTTTCTTATCAATTAAATGCAACTGATGAAAAAATTCAGGAGCTTAAAGATCAGACGAGGTAAGATCCAGATTGTATGCAATTAAAAGCTTATATCTTGGAAGGCTGGCCATGTAAATTGAGAGAGGTTTCTGAGAATCTAAAAAGCTATTTTAAGTTAAGATCAGAACTTTCGGTTGTCAATGATTTACTGTATAGAGGTCAAAAATTAATTCCTCCTAAAGAAGCTAGACGCGAAATTTTGCATAGGCTTCATTCAAACTCTCATCTAGGGGTTAATAAATGTATAGATAGGGCTAACTTGTCATTTTATTGGCCATTCATGAACAAAGAAATACAGGACGTGGTGTTGTCTTGTGCAACGTGTCAAATTCATAGTAAAAATAATCAGTCAGAGCCGTTGAGTCCTCATGATGTCCCAAGAAGACCTTGGCAAAAAGTTGCATGTGACATATTTCATTTAGATGGTCAATCATTTATACTTGTAGTAGACTCTAAATTTGTAGAGATAAGCAGCCTAAGTGGGGATCTCACTAGTAAAAATGTTATTTTACAATTAAAATCAATTTTTTCAAGACAGTGCATACCAACTATCGTGTGCACCGATGGAGGACCTGAGTTCAATAGTCATGAATTTAGTTTATTTTCAAAAAATTGGCAATTTTCGCACATAATATCATCTCCCAGGTACCCTCAATCTAATGGTCAAGTCGAAAAAACCATAAACTCAGTAAAAAATTTGCTAAAAAAATGCAAATTCGAAAATCGGGATCCTTACTTGGCGTTGCTTGATTTTAGAAATACTCCTTTGAATGGGGAGTCATCTCCAGCTAATATTTTGATGCAGAGGTCTGTGCATGACCTTTTACCTAGACCATTATCTAAACTTAGTTCTAGTTTTCGAGTTAGATATAATAAACATTTAGACAGAGCAAAAAACAAACAAAAGTTTTATTTTGACAAAAAAGGAGTTAAAGCCTTGCCAGAATTAAAGATTAATGACGACATTTTGTATAAAAAAGATTTGTCTCAAGTGTGGAGAAAAGGTATTATTTTGGACATGGTAGGAATGCGTTCTTACAAAATTCGCACTGAGGATGGTTCAATTCTGGTCAGAAACCGTAAATTCCTTAAAAAATTCAAAAAACCGTTAATTAAAGAAACAATTGAACCCTCCTCAAGAAATTTTGAATTTGCTGAAAGCAGCAATCTTGTAGATAAGGATTTTGTGTATTTAGATTTAAGTAATGACAATGTATCGATGGCAGATGTGACTGAAAACTATTCTAATGACGGTAACAATGATTGTAAAGTGTCAGAATCTTCTGAGGGTGAAAACATAACCCTAGAAACTTCAGATTCAAGCTCTAATAGTAGTTTTGAATCAACAACGGATGATACCGTTGTTGATGATACAAATAACTTACAATGTGGTAGGGCTACAGAAACATTATGTAACAGCCCTAGTACTTCTGGGCATATTTCTAGTTCAAATTTGTCGTTTGAAAATACAGATTTTCAAACCCGTACCTCCAGATACGGTAGAAACATTAAGAAAAATTCTAAATTCAATGATTATGTAGCTTATAAATAATACAATCGTTGTTATTCTTACTGCATTACATAAATGCACTTATGGTTATTGGCATTACCAAAATAGCAATTCGTTTTCTTGTAATAAAATTGTTCAATTTACAAAAAATTGCGAATGGATCTTGTAAATATTTTATAATTGTTGATAGTGTTAAGTATTTGTGATGTTATATTGTATAATGAATGACAATAGGTAATTGATGGTTTTAGTTTTATTGAAATTTTATAAGTGTTCATTGGTGACTGTATATGTTTTTATATTGGTTTTTAGAAAATTTTGTAAATGTTAATTGTTGTCAACATAAGCTTGGGAACCTACTAGAATGTAAACTTAATACGGGGGATGTCATAAGTGTAGTGCACATCAGTGATCCATGGAACGCACCTATTGTCAAATGTCTATGTACAAGCATTCAATAAAGCCAGTTGTCACCCAGTCATTGTCCTGTGTGTATCATTCACTTAACCAGTCCCCAACAAGAATAACACATAACTAACGTTTGAATGTTCGATCCTGCCTCCAACTCTTAGCACATTATTGTTGTCTAAATAAGGGTGTAGGTTCAGTAATCTACTTAATCTAGGTAAAGGTTTTCGTTTGGATAGCAAATCAATTTCAGTAGAGAATTCTTGATATTGTGCCAACCGGCAGAGATACGTAAAAGCGGACCGTAGCTCTTGTACTGATAGTGGACCTATCAATTTATCAGGGGAGCGACAATTATTCTGGAAACGCAGGATATATGCATTGACTCGTTGGAGTTTCGAAAGAGAAGAAAATGCCTGAAATATTGAAAAATCAGTAAATGATTGACTAACAAGTAAGGTTGAGCTAATTTTCATATCAGGAATGTCGAGTTGCCTCAAATCGGCGTTATAGGGTGCAGGACGAAAATGCCCATTCTTCAAAAATGAAGGACCGTTCCCCCACATGGTGTTTGTATGCAATTGTTCGGGAGTGGCTCCTCTGGAAATAACGTCTGCCGGGTTCTCGGCAGAGGAAACATGATGCCAATGGGAATCTGGAGTTAATTCCGTGATTTCTGCAACACGATCAGCTACAAAGGTCTGCAAGTAACAGGGTTGAGTAGATATCCAAGCTAGAACGATCTTGGAATCTGTATACAAGTGTATTTGATCTATATGTTTAGAGATTGCAGTCTGAACGACGTTTAATAAGCGAGAAAGAAGTAGTGCGCCACAAAGCTCTAGACGAGGTAATGTAATTTTTTTGAGGGGGGCCACTCTGCTTTTGGCGCAAAGAAGCCTAGCTGAATGTTGAGTAGAGCTGTGGGAGTGAAGATATATGCAGCATCCGTATGCAGCCTCGGAAGCATCGCAGAAACCGTGAATCTCGAGTTTTCCATCAGAGATACACAAAACATGCCTTGGAATTTCTAACCGATCAATTAGATGAACACTGTCCAGAAAAGATTACCATTCGTCGAGTAAATGCGAGGGTACTGGATCATCCAAGTTGACTTGACACTGCCAAAGAGCTTGCATAAATAGTTTGGCCTTAATGATGACTGGACCGACAAGACCTAAGGGATCGAAGATCCTTGAGATTGTGGAAAGAATCTGACGCTTAGTAACATGGATAGACGTTGGAGGTTGAATATTTGTGGAGTATTTCAATACATCAATATTTGGATCCCAAACAAGACCTTAAGTCTTAAATTCGGATTTTTCGTGAAAGGTTTGATGTTCTGAGGATTGTTCTGAAATGATTGGTCGATGATTAGAAGACCACTTTCTCAGTTTGAAACCACCAGACTGGAGAATGGAAGTGATTTCTTGTTTCAACAGTATGGCTTCTTCTACAGAATCGGTTCCGGTTATTAAATCGTCGACAAAAAAATCGTGAAGAATAATTTCACAAGCTCGTGGATAATGCGGTTTGTTTTGAATGGCTAATTCATGTAGACATCGAGTGGCTAGGTAGGAAGCAGATGCTAGTCCGTAAGCTAATCTGGACATCTCGAAAACTTCAATGGGGCTTTCCTTGGTTTCCCGCCAGAATATTCGCTGGAAACGACGATGTTCAGGATGGACTACTACCATTCTATACATCTTCTCGATGTCAGCCGTTAAAATAAATGCATGAGTACGAAAGCGAATAATGATATCAAAAAGATTGTCTTGGATTTGTGGTCCAACACCAAGACAATGGTTTAAAGAAATTCCAGAATCAGTGACTGCGCTGCCATCATATACTACTCGCAGTTTGGTTGTGGAGGAGCTATCCTTCTTAACCCCGTGGTGTGGGAGGTAAAAGGAAGGTGTTTTTTCTTGGCATTTGGAATCTACTAAAGACATGTGATCAAGTTCCAGGTATTTATTAATGAAATTGACATATAGTGACTTGTACTCAGGATCACGTTCAAATCGTTTTTCAATGCTTTTTAAACGATTTAACGCTGCTGATTTAGAATCACCTAATTGGTTGATGGAATCGTTAAATGAAAATTTCACAACAAACCTACCAGTAGAATCACGACTAGTGGTTTCCTTGAAAACGTTTTCACAAAAGTTTTCTTCCAATGATAAATGTTTTTTAGTTGGAGTCTCTTCAAGCTCCCAAAACTTGCTTAATTGATTATTCAAGCTTAAAGCACAAAATGATTTTTGAGGACGATGTATCACAGGGATTTGAATGACACCTGTCAATATCCAGCCTAGTTTTGTGTTTTGAAGTTGTGGTTTTCCATGGCCTAAAGATCGGGTGTGATGGATAAGCAGATCATAGAATATTGAAGCTCCAAGTAAGACATCAATTTCCCCTGGCTTATTCAAGGTAGGGTCTGCTAAGGAAATGTCGTTAGGAAGAATAATGTGATTTAAATTGAAAGAGACGTTTGGGACTCTATCGGTAATTTTAGGTAGTATTAAGAATGGTAAATGAATTTCAAATTCTGAATGCATAGATTTAACGTTGGTAAATGCTTGTTTGAAGACACCAATGGAATTCTGGCCTACACCTGAAATGGAAATGTTAATGTCGTGCTCAGATAATTGCAATTTTTGCTCAATTCCTCGGTGATATAATTACTCTGGCTGCCTACATCCAGGAGAGCTCGTGCGGGATGGACATTTCCATGAATATCCTCAATGTGAATGATGGCTGTTGATAAAAGAACCAAATTGTTTGTCTCGAAACAATGTGCAGTAATGTTTGTTAGTGTAGAGTTATTTGAATGTAAATGAGAGGTTGAAGCAATGTTATTGATGTCTGGTTTAGGTTGGCCTTGATTCTGACCTGTATTGATTGAATTGGAAACGGTTGACTGATTGCCGTGACTATTAGAGTGTGAGGCTTTGATGTCAGATTGATTGGTGGGATGAAGTACTGTATTGTGTTTAGCACCACAGCAACGACAGTTACCTGAGCCACATTCATTTTTAGAATGTCCCTTTCTCAAGCATTTAGTGCACAAGCCTAACTTCCTAATTTCCCGGTACTTGTCATTTAATGAAAGTTTCATAAAATTTGAACAATTGTAAATAGCATGAAGTTGTTGACAGTAGAAACAACTATAAGATTTTGTTGCGAGTGCAGTATCATTTTGAGTGGAGGAAAGTGTGTGAGTGGTTTTGGAATTTTGCGAGAGGTGTCTAGAATGTGAATTATAATTTTTTGTATTCTGTGAATGTCGCTGTTTTTGTGACGGAACAATTTTTTCTGCACTTTCTAAGTATTCGCAACGGCATACTAGAAAGTCCAAAAATTCATTTAATGTGGAAGGATTTTCATTTGATTGTGAGTGGGAGACTTCTAGCCAACGTTCCCTTGTACCTCTATCAAGTTTTAATTTTATTAATTGAATTAAAAGTCTGTCCCACGATTCTGTGGGTTCCCCTAATGATTTAAGGGCTCTCAAGTGTTGTTTAAGAGTGTCGATAAGTTTCCTTAAATGTACTGGAGATTCATTACTTACCTCAGGTATATTGAATAAATCTTCCACATGCTTGTCAATAATGACCTTTTTGTTTTCATACCGATCAATTAAAAGTTTTAAAGCTACTTCACAATTATTGTCTGTTAATTCAATATCTTGTATGATTTCTGCAGCCTCACCCTGAAGCCTACCCTGTAAGTAATACAATTTCTCGACCTTGGAAAGAGTTGAATTTTGATCAACGAGCGCTGAAAATCTTTTAAAGCAAAAAATCCATTTTCTATAATCTCCGTCAAATTTTGGAAGATCAATTGGAGGTAAAAACGATTTGTTAAATGTAGTGTGTTGTAATGCAGACTTGCTACTTGACTCAATAGATTGCATATGTTTTTTATTGATGTTTGAATTAATTTGATAAATTATATCTTTGGCAAACGCAATGCCCTGAAAATAACTGTTTTCAAATGATTCTCTTTTAGAACTATATATTTCTGTTGCATTTAAATGTTCAATGACTGTTTGCACTTTGTCAAATTGTGAAAATAATTGTTGTGTGTGTTCGAGTCGAGCTTCAAGTTCTATTAGTTTGTCTTCACCAGCATTTTTAGTGAAATTAATGAAACGAGTTAATGTGGCGATTATTGTTTCCCTTTCGTTGGTTAATCGTATTAGTTTATCTGATTGTGTTTCAGAATGTACCGTAGTAAGACTATTTTCACCGTTTTCACTCATGATAATGTAGTTCCAAACTTTATAAATAAAGAAATGTAAGTATAAGGTGAACGAAGTGAATTGTTAACGCAATGATAATACTTTCTGTCTCACAGAACAAATATTGTTCAATGTATTGAATGAATGAATATATGGTTATGCAATAAAACATGCTTATAATTAATCGAGTAATTAATTGAAACGAATGGAATTGTACTCAGTGCTAGCCCAAATGGCGACGTATTAACGTAAACATAAAGGAAATGGATAAAAGGCATGAAATCACTTACATTTATGTGTGAATATTTCAGCGGTCTCGTGGTCGAACACCGGTGATTTGTGAATGATCTGAATTTTTCGCTTTTAATGAGTCCAAATCGGGATCGAAGCTGACCAATGTGTGGGATTTGATTGGAGTAATGTAGCACTAACTTTTTATTGCATTTATTCTGTAATCTTAATAAACTTATACATCCTTTGCCAAGGTTATAGAATGGTTCTCTAGCTATACACGTGGTAATGTCTCTCTTCAAAAATCAATTCATGCTACGTCAGATGTCAGCGGGGTGAGCAGTGTTGCCACAGTCACAAATATAACTGACGTAATGGTGGTTGCATAATCGGCAGCAAATAATGCTTGACAGACATTTTTGAGCTTATGTTTACCTATATTCTAATGTAAACTGTTTCACATGTTTAGCATTCTTTTCATCTAGATTATGTATTTATACATTTTATAAGTAGTGACTAATATACCTAATTGTATTAGCTCTTTTTTAGCTAAATAAAGGAAACATTATATATTATTTTTGTTAACAATTTTTTTAATAAACATTATTATATTATCTACCATTAGTCTTTGATCTATTTTACTGATCATATAAATTTTCAATCCTTGTCCTTGCATGCCAGTACACCACATTCCTTGCAAACTGTTCCGGTCCATTTCTAGATTTAACTTTTAGCACAATGAGTATCTCTCTTGAGTTTGAAATATCTTTATAGTTTATTTTTCAAGTGATGATAACCAGTTATGGGACATGATGTAAACTGAGCCAATCACAAATTTGTATTTCACCATCATCTTGAATCTGTCGTTCTTGGAACTAAAATTGGTATTGGTTCTGACCATATAATTGGAATTATTTAAGAGACTTCTTTCTTATTGGATTCACTTTCAATTAATACTTTTACTTGTAACTGCACAGTGACACATCAACCCCTTCTGAATTCTCTGTGGATTTAATTTATCCTTATCATCATTTTTGAGGCAATATCTGTAACAACAATAATCATTTATGGATGGGTACATATTATTTGTGCAATTATAGACAAATGTGTGGAATATTTTTTTTTCATTTACTATTGTTTCATTACACAATTGCCTATATAATGATATTGAAGAAACTTACCTTTAACCAAACATAGCACCAGCTACGCGAAATACTTATTTTTTCCTTGAAATTTGCTAAAACCAAGCATAAAAGGTAACCCAATGAAAATAAACAAACCCTCCATTCACATAACCTAAAATTTAGCACGACAAATATGATATTAATCGCTAGCCTCCCCAGCGCCACCACTATTTTCCTAATTTCGACGGACACTTTTTATATACAGAGTTTGTGCTCCTTATATTTAAAACATTTTTCTTTGAACTTAACCAAGCAAACCGGGTTAACAATACAATGACGTCACGGTTAACTTTTATGACGTAACGGTTTGTGGAAACCCTGAAATAAACAAACACCTAACCTCAAATATCATACCTACTCTGTCAAACTATCTCAGTGAGCTGGTTTGTGTGGTTGGTTAACTGTTACGTCATGGTTCTCATCCGAATTATGGTTGTAATATGTCTTCTCTCTGTATGGAAATTGGTTAAACCAAGGAGTTTTGTTTAAATTGTTCACTATTTTGCTGTAGAATGATGAGCTTGATTTATTATTGCCCCAGTCTTGAGTCCATTGATGCCAGATATTTTTTTGTGCTTGGTAAATAGTTAGAGAAATGCAATTTAACTTTCGCTGGGATATTTAACAGTCTCCCAGCATTAGCTAATTTGTCAGCAATCAAGTTACCTTCAATATCTGAGTGGCCAGGAATCCATGCCAAAACGATATCAAAATTTTGTAAATTTGCTTCAATGATTCCTCTTTTGGTCATAAAGGAGGAGTGTTCAGTATCCATTGCATAGGTTGACTTGCAGATTTTTTGTATAGAGGTTTTAGAGTCTGATAAAATTAAGGCTTTTTTGATGTCATTCTTCAAAATGAATTGTAAAGCATGATTAATTGCAATAGTTTCCGCAGTGCATATTTGAGTATATTGAGGCAACTTGCTGGAGAAGGAGTATTTAAAGTCTGGGCAAAAGACTCCAAAGCCTGCTGACCCATCATCATCAACTGACCCATCTGTAAATATCTGAGTGTGTAGAGGATTGTCAAGAGAAATTCTTTGAATTTGAATGAGGGCAAGTTCATCATTTCTGTTAGATTTTAGGTTGATAGGTTGGATTGAAGACAATTGGTATTCTAATTCAAAGTTGTGACAAGGGTATAAATCACTGGAAAATATATTTGAATACTTGCTCAAATTGTTTATTAATCTCACCAGCAGGGGAGTATTTTTATTTTTCCATATGTTTTTATTCATTTGGATCATAATATTTAATTGGTTGAGTGCAGAAATAATGGGATTATTAATAAGCATTAAGTTTTTTAGGATAAATTTGGAGCTAAGCCACTCCCATCTATACCTAAGGGGAATTTGGCCACATTCACTCAACAGGGCATAAATTGGGGTAGATCTCATACACCCTGTGATGATACGCATACTTTTGTAATGTAGACAATCTAGTTTCTTAAGGAGATAAAGTGGGCAATCAGAAGTTATCTGACATCCATAGTCTAAGTGACTCTGTATTAAACCATTATGGAAAATTTGAAGGGTTTTGGGGTCACTACCCCAATATGTTCCACATAAAGCACGCATGATGTTCAGGCTGCGATTTACTTTTGTTGCTATCAGATCAACATAGGAATTCCATTTAAGATTTTGTTGGAGTATTATCCCTAGATATTTAACTGAATTGACCCACTTTATTATATGATTACCAAACCATATTTTGGGTAAGTTCAATTTATTTTTACCTGCTGTAAACAGAATAGCTGAAGTTTTATTATGTGAAAGTTTCAGATTATGATCCAGTAGCCATGTCCCCATACTTCTCATCAAGGAATTCAAAGTGTTGGTCATTTTGTACCCGTCATCACCTCTAATTAGAATAACCAGATCATCGGCATATTGAATCAGATCACATGATTTTGGAATGATATCATATGGGGAGAGAGAGTATAGGTTGAATAATATTGGGCTTAAGGGGGAGCTTTGTGGAAGTCCTTGACTCGATTTCCTTGGACCATGTATTTTGCCCCATTTATCTTTGACAAAAATATCTCTATCATTTAAAAGGGAGAAAATGAGTTATGCTATTTGAGTGGGAATGTTATAGTTCAATAATTTTGAATATAGAAGCGAAATATTAACACTATCATATGCTGAGGATATGTCGAGAAACAGAGCAATGCTGTATTGTTTTTTTAGCAAATCCCAGTTGAATTTTTGAGTTCAGAAATGACAAGCATTCAGTGCACCCTCTACCTCTTCTAAATCCTAGTTGTAGCGGGTTTAAAATAAGGTTATGTTCTAGATACCATTCTATTCTATTTTTTAAAAGGGTTTCTAGCATTTTACCCATACAGGATGAAAGGGCAATTGGTCTATAATTTGAGGGTTCACTACTGTCTTTTCCATGTTTGAGAATGGGAAGGATGATGGATTGTTTCCACTGCTGAGGGATGAAGCCCTTGATAAATATTCAATAAAATTTGGCATGAAGAACGAGTACCGCAAGAATGGAAAATATCGTTAATAACACCAATATATAAAAAGGGTGATAAATATGACTGTAATAACTACAGAGGAATCAATTTACTGAATGTTGCTATGAAAATCTACGAACAGATATTAGACACAAAAATTAAAGCAGTAACAGAAAGTACACTAGAAGAATGTCAAAGCGGATTTAGAAAGGGAAGGAGTAGTCAAGATCACATATTTACATTGAAGCAAATCATGGAAAAAACAATAGAGCAAGACAAGGAAATGTATTTAGGATTTATCGATATGGAAAAGGCCTTTGACCGAGTCCCAAGAATTAAACTTTGGAAAATACTATCAGAAAGAGGAATAGAAAATAAAATGATAAGGGTATTAAAAAATATTTGCAGTGAAAATAAGAATTTTATTATACACCAAAACTGCATTTCAGACGCTTTCACGACAAAAGAAGGATTGAGGCAAGGAGGAGGTCTAAGCCCTACACTGTTCACAATATATATATAGACGAAGTAATAAAGAAATGTAAAGTAAAAGTTAAAAAGTTCAAGGTAGGATATAGATATATGGAAATGGTACAAATGTCAGAAGGGGCATACGCTGATGATATAGTCATAGTGGCCGAAAAAGAGGTAGACTTACAAAATAATATGGAGATTTGGAATGATGCCATGGAGCAATATGGGATGAAATTAAATAAAAATAAAACGAAAGTCATGGCAGTAGGAAACGAGCATAAAAACATACAGATAAGTATAGACAATGTTATAATTGAACAAGTAACAAGCTTCAAATATCTAGGAGTAGAACTACAAGAGAACGGGAGAAATGAAAAAGAGATAAACGATAGAGTGCAAAAAACACTAAAATTGTATTATGCAATGAACCAGGCGTTTATAAACAAAAAAGAGATATCCATGAAGACAAAAATAAATGTATTTAAAACCATCTACAGACCAATTCTGACTTTTGGTTGTGAATCATGGACATTGACAGGCAGACAAAGGAGCAAGATACAAGCAGTAGAGATGAAATATCTAAGAAGAGTTAAAGGGGTCAAAAGAATAGATAAAGTGAGAAATATAAAAATAAGAAAGGATTTAGAAATCAAATCGACCCTAGACTATATCCAAACAAGAAAATTGGGATGGTGGGGACACCTACAAAGAATGCCAAATTTCAGTTAAGCGAGTATGGGAGGCAAGAAAAGCGAATAAGAGAAAACGTGGAAGACCGAGAGAAACATGGGACAGCAGTGTAAGAAAAATACTTAAAGAAAAGGGAAAATCATGGAATAAGGCAAGAATATTGGCAAGAATTAAGAAGGAATGGGCAAAATTTGTTCACAAAGATATTACCAACTAGTGGTCAAATATAAGAAAAAATATATTGTTAAATAATTAAATCTTTTACCCTACACCATTGTAAAATGGTAATTGGGTTCTGAAGTTCTCACATGCTTGTTGGTCTCCCTTCTTGTGTATTGTTACTCTTTGTCCCACCTTCCATTCCTCCGGCATCTCTTCTTCTTCCCATATTTTATATATCAATTGGTATAATTTTTCTAACATCTTTGTCCCTCCGTACTTGATATGTTCCATGTTAATTCCGTCGCTTCCTGGCGCTTTTCCGTTTTTACTCCTGTTAATCATCTCTCTTATTTCTTCTTTAGTTGGTTTCTCAATTACCTCTTGTTTGTTCTTTTCTTTTATCTCAACCTCTTCTCTTACTTCTGTTTCTGTTAGTAATTCCGTAAAATATTCCATCCATGTCTCTTTGTATTCCGTATCTTCGTTCACCATTCTACCTTCTTTGTTTTTTATTCCTGTTTTTTTGGTTTTGTATGTTCGGGTCTGTGCATTTATTTTTTGATAAAAGGCTTTTGTGTTCCTCGCATAACTTGTCCTTTCTATTTCACTATTTCTCTTTTCAATTGTTGTTCTCTTAGCTTGTTTTATTATTTTCTTCTTTTCTCAGTTTTTCATAAGCTTCTCTTTCTTCGTTTCTATTCGTCCTTCTCCATTTTAACCATGCTTCTTTCTTCTTTTCTATAATTTCTTTGCATTTTTCGTCGAACCATTCCTTCAGTTCTGTTTTTCCCACCAATCCTATTTTTTTGTTTGCAGCTGTATTTATACATTTTTCTATACTTTTCCATCCTTCTTGAATTCCACTGATTTCTTCTGTCTCATTAATGAATTGTTCTTCTATACTATCTCTGTACTCGTTTTGTGTTTCTGTCTGTTCTAGTTTTCTTATGTCCAATTTTTTGTTGCATGTTTTAGCGTATAAATATATACTTATTGTTGTATATTCGGTTTACAATTGCTACTTTTATTTTTATTTAAGTTTTTTTGATAAGTCTGGCAACGCCGCTGTTTGTAGTCGTTTTCCCCATCCCTTACAGCTGGCGCAAGCCGTGGTTAGATAACGCTCCGTATCACTCCAGAAGATTGGAGAAGATGCCTACAACTGCTTGGCGAAAAGCAAAAATTATCGAGTGGCTTGTGGAGAAACAAATACAATTTGAGGACAATATGGTTAAAAAGGAGTTGCTATCAATTGTAAACACCAATAAACATCGGTTTCAAAAATATGTTGTTGACGAAATGGCCAAAAAACAAAATATAATAGTGCTTCGGCTCCCCCCCTACCATTGCGAATTAAATCCGATCGAACTGGTATGGGCTCATGTGAAAGGTTATGTGGATAGAAAAAATACCACTTATAAAATGAGTGATGTTCAAAAACTCTTTGAAGAAGCCCTTCAAGAAGTCAAGAAGAATTTCAAATAGAAACATTTTTCCAAATTTACTTGTTTATTGGTTGCTTTATTGTTATTAGTATTATATATTTTATTCAAATACAAGGGTAACAAATTATGCCACACATCCGAATGTTCACTAAATTATATAATTATTGTGTTTAATGTAAACTTAAACCCACCCGAAAGCACGTGCATGAGTGCAAAACATCACAGGTAGAATCCCATCGCTTATTGTTCGAGCCTCGGGTTAAGCTTTGTATTCGACGCCCTTATCAGATCTATAAGAATGGAAAGTTTAATAAATGCAAAAGGGTCTATACTTTCAATGTATATACTATTTAAAACTTGGCAATTTAGGTGGACCACTTTGTATACGTGTTTGACGGATTTTAATGATTTATTACTATCAACCAATTTCAAATCGAGTATATGTTAGTTTTTTCTTTATTTGTGAATGATCATACTATTTCTAACTTATGGGACTTGGATGTTATTGGTTTAACAGATCCCGTAGAAAAGGTTACAAAACAGGAAATTGTGGAGGAAACCAGAGCATTCTTTGATCAAACCACTCGACTTGACGATAATAATAGATACGAGGTTAGGTTGCCCTGGCTCGCGAATCACCCCCCTATCTCCAATAATTATGCTGTTGCTAAACAGAGGCTAGGTCGTACCATAGCCAAATTGCAAGCTTCTAAGATGTATGAATCCTACAATATAATTTTTCAAGAATGGCTTTCCGATGATATAATTGAGGTGGTACCAGAATCTGGTAATAATAAGGTTGTCTACTATTTGCCCCATAGGCCAGTCATTAAAGATAGTAGTAAGACGACCAAAATTAGGCCCGTCTTTGATGCTTCATCACACGAGAAGAATTGTCCGTCCTTGAATCAGTGTTTAGAAATAGGTCCTAATATGATAGAATTGATTCCTGATGTGTTACTCCGTTTTAGACAACAGAGAGTTGGCGTCGTCTCAGATATTCGCAAAGCTTTCTTACAAATTAGTATAGCTTCAGTAGATAGGGATTTTTTAAGATTTCTGTGGATAGGTAAGGAGGACCAAACCATAATTTATCGCCACAAAAGAGTCGTCTTTGGAGTCAGCAGTAGTCCTTTTCTTCTTGGAGCCACTATTGATTTTCATTTAAAAAAGGCCAAAGAAAAATGTTGTCACCAGGATTCATTAGATGTAATTGAAAAGTTGTCGAATAGTTTTTATGTTGATAATTGCATAACTAGTGTTCCTGACCAAGTGACCTTACGAAAATTTGTGTATGAAGCAACTCAATTTATGGAGAATGCCCAGATGGATTTAAGAGGGTGGGAGTCTTCGGGCAACAGCCGCATTACTATTCCCGTCCTAGGTCTTCTTTGGGATACTGAAAAAGTCTGCTTATCCATCAATACGAAATCCCTGAACGTGATTACGAAAATTAAAAATGAAGTCGTGGCGAAACGATTGATACTTTCTTTGGCCCAACGCCTGTTCGATGTTATTGGTTTTACATCCCCAGTGTCCCTGATACCCAAGTTGATGCTTCAGGGTCTTTGGGAGAAGCGCCAAGGGTGGGACGTTCCAGTGACTGATGACATTGCTAAAGTATTTTGTAAGTGGGTGGAGGAGCTTCAGGAGTTGTCAAAAATTAGCATTCAAAGCTGGATACAAGCAGGCCCTAATGAGGCGGAATGTTGGAGTTTACATACCTTTTCGGACGCTAGTAAAAAGGCTTATGCCGCCGCGGTATATCTAAGGGTGGAAATCAGCTCAGCTGTTAACGTTTATTTGATAGCCGCCAGAGCTCGGGTGGCTCCATTAAAAAGGGTTTCTATCCCACGACTGGAACTCCTGGCCGCTACAATTGCAGCACGTCTGTATTCTTCTATAAGGAAAGAATTTCCTCAAAATTTGACCTCATATTTCTGGAGTGACTCAACCACTGTGTTATCCTGGATTCGACGTACTGAAGAGTGGTCGGTATTTGTGACAAATCGAGTACGGGAAATCCGCCAGTTAACTATTGCTGACCAGTGGTTCCATGTCCCGGGTGCGCAGAATCCCGCTGATTTACCCTCTAGAGGCTGCTCTAGCAAGCAGTTGGTTGAATCCAAATGGTGGGAGGGTCCAAAATGGTTGTTAGATATTGATACATGGCCTCAGCAAGATATACAATTTAATGAAGAGGAAGTCAGTAAGGAGAGAAGAAAACGAGTTGTCTGCACTCTGCTGAATAACACATCTGACAATTGGCGTTTTTATTATTTTTCAAAGTACGAAAAACTTGTTAGGATGATGGCTTGGATTTTCCGTTTTGCACACAATGCGCGTTGCTTCCGAACGAAACTGGCCCGTCGTCGCGGGAAGTTAACTACGGAGGAGGTCGAGGAAGCCGAGATATTTGTACTGCGAGTAGTACAGGGTGAATCATTTGACGTAAACTCTAAACATATTTCTTCGCTACACCCGTTTCTCGACAAATCTGGACTTATTCGTATTAAAACGCGCATCGCGGAACGGCCGGATGATATGAACTTTTGTATGCCCGTAGTATTACCCGGTAATCATAACGTGGTTCGTAAAATTATTTATGACTTTCATCGAAGATCATGTCATGTCGGTATACAGTTTATTGCGGGAAAAATATTGGATTCTTGGCGGCAGACGCGTAGTACGGTCGGTCTTATCTCAGTGCACGGTATGCAAAAGACAAAATTCTAAACCTCTTGTTGTCAGCACCCCGCCTCTGCCCCTCGATCGAGTTCGCGACGCAAAAGTGTTCGAAGTTACCGGCGTGGATTTAGCGGGACCTTTATTTTTGAAAAACGGTGAGAAGGCCTGGGATTGTCTTTTTACGTGCGCAGTTTACCACGCCGTCCATTTAGAACTGATTACTTCGTTGGCCACAAACAGTTTCGTTCAAGGTTTTCGTCGTTTTATCGCGAGACGTGGTCGTCCGGGTGTCGTCTACAGTGATAACGGGACGAATTTTGTAGGACTGGAGAATAGTTTAAGACAATTAGATTGGAAGGTGGTTGCAGATTTTAGCACCGTCCAGAGGATCAAATGGCGATTCAATCCCCCTGGTGCGCCGTGGTGGGGTGGATTGTGGGAACGTCTCATCGGAGTGATGAAAAGACTATTACGGAAAACGCTAGGTCGTGCGTCACTAAATTATGAGGACTTATTGACTGTCTTGTGCGAATGCGAGAACATTATCAATTCGCGGCCGTTGACTTACGTTTCTAACGAGCCGGAAGAATTCGCCGCGTTAACGCCTGCAATGTTTTTGCAGGATCAACCCAAGTCAGGTACCGCAGATCTCGATGTTCTGGAGAAGACTTCTTTATGTCGTAAGTTAAGACATCGACAGCAATTGAGGGATCATTTGCAAAAGCGATTCCGCAATGAATACCTCGCTCAACTTAGTTTTCATTGCAAGAGGAAATCTTCTAGTCCGATATCAATGGAAGATGTCGTCTTAATAGGTAGTGACAACAGTAAGCGAATAGACTGGCCCCTTGGGAGGGTCGTCGAACTTCTACCTGGAAAAGATGGCGAGACACGTGTAGTTCGCCTACAAACCGGCAGCGGTCAACTCCTAAGGCCACTTCAACGTCTTTATCCATTGGAGTCAGTACGGTCCGTTGCTGTACCAGAAGTCGAGCTTACTGAGAGCACTGAAGAATATAGTGCGGGAGTGATTCAAAGCAGAGTACCCGTTGTTAGTGATATTTCCGGGGTGCCTACACGAGCCACTCGACATGATCGTTTAGTCGAGCCTACTGAGAGCGCGGAAGAAGATAGTGCGGGAGTGATTCAAAGCAGAGTACCCGTTGTTAGTGAAATTTCCGGGGTGCCTACACAAGCCACTCGACGTGGTCGTTTAGTTAAGTTACCCGCGAGGTTTAAGTAATTTTTTTTGTTATATTTGAGAAACTCTTGTATCGTTCCTCAAAGGTGGGAGGATGTTGTATATTCGGCTTACAATTGCTACTTTTATTTTTATTTCAGTTTTTTTGATAAGTCTGGCAACGCTGCTGTTTGTAGTCGTTTTCCCCCATCCCTTACAGCTGGCGCAAGCCGTGGTTTTTGGAATTCGGTTTTTTTTAATTAAGTTAGTTGTTGAGGTTATCTGTAGTGGTTGTTTTGTTATTGTTGAAAAGTCGTTACAGATATATAGAATAACCGCGAAGCAGTGCAGATGCACATAAT
The DNA here is from genome assembly GCA_949126875.1 of Lochmaea capreae. Lineage (NCBI taxonomy): Eukaryota > Metazoa > Arthropoda > Insecta > Coleoptera > Chrysomelidae > Lochmaea > Lochmaea capreae. Next base: position 7,077,016 of record OX421404.1, on the reverse strand, counting down.
ACGTTATTGTTTTCCTATGAGTTATGTTCACACGTTGATTTTATTAAAAGTGCTTTTTTCTCTGAACTACTCTAATTTTATTTACGAACCGTGATCTCAACGTAAAGTAATTCGTTTGACATCCTCACGTAACACATATATTAAATAAATCTGAGAATATCACACAAGCCTTTTATTTATAAATAAACACCTTCTATATATGCCTTACTAGGTTGTATCTTATTAGTCCCAGGCTAGAGCACTCCACCTCAGGGAGTGGAATTCGGCACCAATTAAACTATTTTATTCGCTATCACTGGGATGGGGTGTACAATTAATATTAAATTGGACGCCACCAGCTTTTTAATCGAACGAAGCAATGAGAAGCAGAAGCAGAAGGTGGAAAGCTGGAAACACCTCGTAAAAATTAAAGTTAAGTTATTAAAAAAATTAACAAAATGAAACTACTTATTCCCGAACACGTGTATCCAATTTAATAAATATTGAATAATCAATACAAAAATTGAAGATATTAAATATTGGATTATCCAAAAATTCACATAAATTGAATACCAAAGAAAAACCAAACGAGTAGGATACCAAGTTATAATCCAACCGCCAAATCCAAATCTTACACACGCTAAAGATAAAACGAAGGAACTTATCTTAGAGGGCTGGGATGTTGGGCAGCTCTTAGCGCGATGGCGACGATGGCGGCGATCGCTTAGCAGGCGGTGTACCTCGGGAACAGAAAAACTGGTACTAAACGTTACCTTAAGTTTGCCAAAAACTTGCCTTAAATTTGCCTTTTAAATTTGCCGGCTGCAGAGCAACCAGACGATAAAAATTTGTTCACCAACAATAAATTAAGAAAATATTTTTTGAATGTTGCCTTAGTGGCAGTTAGAGGAAAAGAAAAGAGTTCGAATCGAAACTTGAAATTTCGAATATCTAAAGACAAAAATAGAAGGGGAATTTGATAAAAATTAATGTTTTATTTTGGAGTGACTAATGCGACAAGGAAACGGCATGTTTAAAAATTTAGTAGAAATTTGGGGGAAGTGACTAATAAGCCACAAAAATTAACTAAATAAAATAGTTTTTAAAACGAAAAACGTAACAGGCTAAACAGCATTCTATTTATCCTATTGGTCAAATGAATTAATCGTGAATTTATTCTTTGAAACACGGGTTCGCGTTTATTACCACTGAAATTGTTAATGACATCAGTCAAATCCTGAATAGTACTACGAATTTGAAAATGATCTTCCTGAAATGTGCAATTGTTTACCGGTAATGAAAAACTACGGTTTGCTTTCTCACGAGCTAATAAACCAGTAAGAACTTTGCGTTTTTCGTCAACTGCATCGGGTAAAGTAACACACCTAATTTTAATTTCATAAGAAAGTTCATGTACTTTCAAATGATTTGCCTGCATATTGATTTTATTTGAAAAAACCAATTAAAATGAAAAACTTGATAGCTAACAATAAGGAAATTTTAAACAAAATTATCAAATTTATTGAAAATATGAGGAAAATGCTTTAAAATTACTAAGTCAAAGTTAAGAGTATCAAAAATTATTTAAAAAACGTTAAGAAAAGGCAGATTTGCAAATATTTGTACAAAATTGAGTAATATAGAAAAAAAATAAATTATTAACCTTGCTTCTATAGTATTATAAAATTTCAAAGTTTTGTCAAGTCAGAAAATACTTCCAAAATATATCAAAGTTTGAAGAGATACAAATAATTTCAAGTTTGAAAAATATTCAAACTATTGAAAAATTTAAAAAAGAGTAATCAAACAACCAACTACCTAAAGTGATCTTCAAAACATTCACAAAATGTAAAACTAGCAATACCATGTACTAAAAATTATAAACCAAATAATAAACCTGTTAAAATTTTTCCTCTACTGAAATAGTTAACGTGATCGTAAAAAAACAACAATCAATATTTTAACACTTCAATTGAAGCAAAAGAGTAAAAATAGGTGAACCCAAAAAAAGTTAACTATAATTAACAAGAGGCAAAAGTACCTAAAAATGGAATAGAATAAAGAAAACCAAAAGATACGGGGAGTGGTCAAAAATAAGTTACCTAATTAAAAAAAATTAACAAACTTTAATATTTTCAGCTTCATTGCTTCCATATGGGTGAACTCTCTTATTAGTCTCTATACTCAAGGTCAAAACTCACATTACACAAAAACAATTTGTTTTAGTGACGAAAGTACTTTTTGCCTCAATGGAAATATGAATACACAAAATGTAAGGTATTGGAGTGACACAAATCCTCACACCTTTCGTGAACAACATCCCCAATTTCCAGAAAAAGTCAATGTTTGGGCAGGTATTTTGGGAAACCACATAATTGGTCCTGTTTTCCTAAATTCAAATTTAAGCGGTGAAGTGTATCTGGAGATGTTACAAAATGTAATTGAGCCGTTAATTCTTGAAATTCTGGAAGATAATCGAGATGAATTCGGCCATCTGAAAATAACATTTCAACAAGATGGTGCTCCTGCACATTATTATGGTGCAGTAAGACGTTACCTGGATGAAGAATATCGAGGTAGATGGATCGGCCGGCGAGGTCCTATAGAATGGCCACCTCGGTCACCAGATCTGAAACCATTAGATTTTTTTTATATGGGAGTACTTGAAATCTAAGGTTTATACTACGGCACCAGATAGCATTGGCGTTTTGAAAGAAAGAATTATTGAAGAACGCAATGCAATTTCAGCTGACACATTCGAACGAGTACGACAAGAGTTTACTAATAGGATGTATTACTGTCAGGAAGTAGACGGAGCACATTTCGAACAATTGCTATAAGAATCCATTGTTGATATTTGATTACTTAAATTTAAAAAAATAATTTCAATAATTTTGGTATTTATTTAATTTATCCGTCAAAATTAGTTTAAACCCAAACAAAATTAATATGGCCATGTAGCTAATGTCAATGCCTTTCAAACAAGATATCACTTGCCATAAGGTCCTATTTAAAATTATTTTCCAGAGTGGCACTGTGACGTCATCTATTACTATTACGTCACCTGTTACCATTCGTAGAGAAGTTTACAACACTTTATTTTCAAACTCCAAATTTTATTAATGTAAGTGTAGCCGTTCAAAAGATACGAGGGGGGGGAGGTGACTTTTGAATGGCACTGTATAGTTAAGATATTTCCTTATTGCGTTGATTGATAATATAATAAGATACGCGATCCTATGTTTAAAAATGTTCATGATCTCCCACTATTACTGTAAAACTCAGTTGCTGTAATGATGCGCCCCTAGCGCGAGAAACGAAAATTAGCCTCTCGATGAAATTTAAAAAAAAGAGCCAAAATGAAATTAAAAATATTGTAGCGTACAATGTTACATTTTTAACAATCACTGTAACAAGTGGCAGAGAGTCAACGAAATTTTTTAAAATTGATAATTTGGCACGGGTTTCTTAGTAACAGAAATTTTTATTATCAAATTTTACAATGATTGTTAAAAATATTATAAACTTCACGGACAAAATAGAATTAACAACAAATCTAAATCTTTTAAAAATAAACAAATCAGAAGTTTATAAATTAAAATGTAGTAATGACAACAGTGATAAAATTTATATAGGTAGAACTTTTGGGAATATTAAAACTAGAATTTCATGACACCAACACCTATGAAAACCAAAAATTAGATTCCAACTACTCAAATCATTTATTAGCAAACCAACACACTTTCGATTCAAATTTTGAAATTTTGCATATAGAACCTAAATCCATGAAATTAAATCTTTTAGGAGCTCTTGAGATAAATAAAAACAAATATTCAGATAACCTTCTTAACGACCAAATAGATATCAAGAATTAGTTAAACCCTTATTTAGAAACCTTTTTGCTTTTTATTTCCAGGTAAATAAATTATAATACTTTAATAAATATTCGTAAAATTACCTATTAATACACTGTATAAATTAAAAACTTTTCATTATACCTCCACTCGTTTGAGAAAGCTACTGCGTGTCACAAATTGTATTTTGAACTTAGTTCAATTATAATGAACGTAAAACAAATTAAATGGTTTTATTTTATGGTTAAGTATGGATATTCATCAAGTAAAAGCCTCATCTATTCAAGAATTAACAATTAAAATACGATTGAGATTTAATAAATTACTACCTGCATTGTTCGGATTAGTTAATATTTTATTTATATAGAAGACAAGATTTTTGTTTTTCTACTTTCTTTAGTCTTAAACAACAGACTAGCATGGCATCTTGAAAACAAAAATTTTTTAACACCCTGTCAAAGTGGATTCCGAAAGTGTAGATCGACAATTGATAATGTAATATCTTTTGAAAGTGAAGTACACAATGCATTTTTGAATGACCAAAAACTAATCGCTATATTCTTCGATTTAAATAAGGCTTTTGATACAACCTGGAAATACAATATTTTAAAAACACTACAGACATGGGAAGTACAAGGAAACATGCTAGCATTCATAAATAATTTTCTCAACAACAGAACTATTCAAGTCAGATCAAATGGTCTCATCTCAACTACAAGACATCTCAAAAATGGCATTCCTCAAAGATCTATTCTGAGTCCCACACTTTTTCTCACTGCAATTAACAGCATAGCCGAAATGATAAAACCTCCCATCAAAATTTGCCTTTATGCTGATAACCTCATCATTTATACAAGAAGTAGAAGCACAAAGTTCGCCTCCACTTTACTTCAAGATTGCCTCCTTGAAATCGAAAACTGGTCACAAAAAACAGGATTCCAATTTTCAAGCGAAAAGACACACTATGTGATTTTTGACAAACGAAAAGACACCCCTAATTTTAATCTGATTTTATATAGAACTCCACTAATGCGGGTAGAAGAAGTAAATTTGCTTGGTCTTACTTTAGATTGTTCTCTCAAATGGAAAACACACATAGAAATCCTTCAACAGTCATGCCAATCCCGAATAAGTCTGTTAAAAATTTTATCAAACCGAACATGGGGAGCTAGTACAATCAGCCTATTGAACCTATACAAATCACTGATAAGAAGTAAATTAGATTACGGTTCCATTTGCTACAATACCGCTAAGAAAACATTATTAAAAAAATTAAATGTCATTCAAACTTCTTCACTTAGATGTGTATTTGGCGATTTCAGAACCAGCCCGACCAGCAGTCTCCTAGTCATTGCAAACGAACCTCCACTGTACTTACGTCGACAACTCCTTTCCTTAAACTATACTGCAAAAATATCTGCTTATCCAACAATAATGCATTCCAAGCCATTTTCCCAACAAACGCCCCTCCTGACGAAATATACGACTCCAAGTCAACAAAAAATCTTCCTTTTAGAGAAAGAGTGAGACGAACTAACTATGAATTTGAACAATTTAAATTATCGCTCCAACAAAACTCTAACTTTCCCCCCTGGTTGTCTCAGAAGCCAGGTGTTAATACGTCCCTCACTCAAAATCCACAAAATTCAACTAACCCCTGTCTCCTACAAAACCTCTTTAAGAAAATTATATCAAAATACCCTCAAACCCTGCAAATCTATACAGATGCTTCAAAAAATCACAATGGAATTGCAGCAGCTTACATCTGTGGACATAACAAATCTGCCATCCGACTACCGAATCAATGTAGTATATTCACGGGAGAAACTACTGCAATTCTGGAAGCCATAAAAATGTGCAAAGACTATAGCAACCAAGTTTCTCTTCATAACAGATTCACCGAGTGCGTTACTTGGCTTAAAACAACTTTACCCTTGACATCATATTCTCATACGAATCAAAAGTAAAATGGAAATCATACGTCTTACCCAAAAGAACGTCTCATTTCTATGGGCTCCATCTCACTCTGGTATAAAAGGAAACGAGGAAGTCGATCAATTAGCAGTAGATACATGTACGGGAAGGGATTTCGCCTTAGCGAGATTTGGCTGGTTCCAATGCGTTTTTATTTTTGCTTCTAGCCTTCCCGACATGTTTTGAGCATTTTTAGAAAAGAAGTGAAGATGGAATTTCCTTTTGAAATAAAGGTAAAATAAAAATACGGGACACTGATAACCCTTCTATTAGAAATCTTGCAACTTGAACAATTAATACATTTAACGAAACGAAGTACCAAACTTGAAAGGTGGATAAGGCAACAGCGCGCCATCATGCAAAAACCCGGCCTCGTTGAATACGCGGGAAACGAGGAAACATTTTATTTATTATAATTTGGAGTAATTTAAGTATATGGAAATGAACTAAAAGAGGAACCTTCAGAGATCACATCGCTACAAGAGTTGAGCTTACACTACTGGCTTTCGTTGGCGGTATTTTAGCGGCAAGTGAGTCGGAAAGTACCGATTGGTTCCGCGAGCATTCACAAAAGGCGCGGAGTTTAAAAATTGGAACTTATGCCTTAATGAAGAATTAAGGTACAGTGTAGGAATTTATAGGAGATTCTTACAATACAACATCTAATCAAGAAGCACCTTACATTAAAAAATTCCCTACACTGACCACATAAATCCAATCAAAAAACATATATTTAATTCTTGGCAAGTAATATAGAATCATACGACATCCAAACTGAAAGAAGTTAAGCCAGAAGTTGAATTATGTCTATCAATACCAGAAAAACGAAGAGATCAAGTTGTCTTAACCCGCCTGCGAATAGGTCACACACTCCTTACACATCAATATCTCCTTAACAAAGAACCAGCACCAGAATGTATACATTGCCATGTTTCTCTTCCTATAAAACATATCATCTTAGAGTGTCCTGAATATTCTAGATATAGAAGACAGAATAATTTAAGTACGGTATTCAAGGATGTGCTAACTAAAGACACAAGTGCTTTAATTAAATATTTCAAAGACATTAATTTGTATAGCAAAATTTAAAAATTATAACACAAATACACTTGTATAAGTCCTCCTGCTAATAACTCTTAGTAGTTGATGCGGGTATGTTTGTATTAAATAAAAAATAAAATAAAAATTCTGATTTGTTCGTTTTTAAGATTTTCTGCTTGTACAATATTAATGTTTATCCGAACTATCATCATTTTGGAAAATATTTTCAACAAATAATCTATGTGACTGTCAGCACAATAAATATCGTCTTTTATTAAATTGAAACATTCTTGTTTTATTATAGTTTTAATGTTTTTACACAATTTATATTTCTCATAAAAATTAGTAATATTTTTAAGTAGATTATGAATCACTGCATTAAATTTTGGAGTAGGTTTCTTAAAATAGCTAATTTGTTCTTTGCCAAAATCTTTGTGAAAAATTTGTAATTTAATATTACTAAATGACAGATCCGATTTTATCATAATAGTCGAACATCTTTGACAATTGTACCGCTTTTGAACCCTAAAACATAAGTAACCGGCAACTAAACAGTTAAAACTGCATTTGACCGAATATTTTCCAGACATTATTTTAATAAAGTTCAACGAATGATAAACGCCAATAATAAGTAAATAAAATACGAATCGTCAGTGAAAAACTAGTAAATAAAATCGTTTAATGAATAAATACGAACTCAAGCTGCGTTCGTTATTTGCGTCCGATCAATCTTTTTAGTCTGAATCGTTCCTTTATTACATCTAGAGGTAGGGGAGGTAAATCCGAGCTGTTCGGTAATTCCACTCAGATCAGTCCGATGTAAATCTGTTTGCTCGGAATATTTTGACCGACGAGAAATATTAATCTGTTTATCTGTCATGTTGTGAGGTTATGTTGTAGTCATTAGATAAATCAAGTACTGTTTTTCTTGATTACCTCTAGTGCTTTTGTACAAACAGTTAATTTTTATTTATCCATTCTACATGTCTTTTGCAAAAACGACCAATATTGACTTGGAAGTTAGTTTATATCTATGGTTGGTCGTCGGACCGTTCGGTAACAGCAGTTTGCTCAGATTAATCTGTGCCCACGTGACCAAAAATCCGTCGCCTCTGCGATGGAAATACCGAACGTAGCTTCAATAAACGATATAAGCGTACGGAGAAGCTAACGCGAAATATCAACCACCACAGCTAAACATCAAATGGCAAGGGTAAGAGGGATTTTAGATATGTAAACAACAGCGCCATCCAATTATTAGAGGGATTTTCGGCTACAAATAGTTCCATAAGGTCGCGCTTCTTTCTAGTTTTCATTCAACGCTTATTGCCAATTTTAAATTTGCCTTTAAAATGAATCTTTAACTGGAAATGTGAGGTAAGTGTAACAAAAAATTCAAATACCCAGGTCTAACTGTCTATGTATGCCCTCTGAAAGAATTATATCAGATTTTAGAAAAATCATATACCTACAGGGTGAATTGTTGAATATGAAGCAGTCCCACAAATTTTCACAAAAACGGTAAAGGATTTTTTTAATTCTGAATATGTCAGTTAGTTGCCAGACACCATTACACACTTTCACCAAAAAATGAGACAAATCGACTTAGTCATTGAAAAGATATGACGAAACATTGTTTGGTGAAAATCCATAATTCACCCTGTATATTAATAATCAAAACAAGAAGACATTTTTTATGGTCATTTGATATTCCCTAAGGTGCCTCTACTTATGGTAGAAGTATGTACAGTTCCTCGTGAACCACCCTGTATGATTTCTCTATGGTTTGCAACTTGCAAGAAATTTCGACGACTTCAACTTGAACTCTGATGTCAAATTGCGTTGTGAACGATCACACTGAAATAGATTTGCTTAGCTTGCGTGCCAAAGTGCCACTTGGCCAGCGAATGTAGCCTTACTCTTTTCCTGTTTTGTGTACCAGCTCCGTCTGTGACGAATATACAATAATAAATAATATTAAATAGTTACCAACCAACCTGGTATTTATTTTTCTCGTAATAAATACCACCCATGTCCCCTCCCGACTGGAGCTTATTGTTAACTTGAAGGTCACAAGTGTGGTCACAAGCTCAACGTTCGAGAGAACAATCTGGAACAAACCGTACCCTGCTCCTGCGGCACAATATGGACCGACAGGCGAGGGTCACACGGCAATACCTCGTAAGTAACAAAACATGTATTTTACAGGGGAGATAAAAAAGTGTTTTAGAGTTATATCTAAGTACTTAGAATCGATATTTTAGAATACGATGTTGTTAAGTGTTTCGTCCTAAACCAGTTTATTACTATCGCGATAGGTGGCGACACACATTTTAAAGCGAAATATTTAAATAACCGAATTTCATAAAAAATGTTACTTACGAGGTACTGCCTTGTAACCCTCGTTATGGAACTTTAAAAATCAACGGCCAGCTCATTATTATGAAGTAGGTATTAAATTTAAAAAAATATTTTTTTCTAATTAAAAAGTACTGTATTTCAGTTATAACAATATAACGGTAATATGTTCACGCACTTCACTATTTTTCGCTATATTTATCAATAAACAATTATTTGTGTTGATTTGTATTATTTTACAAACCACTCTACAGTACGAACGCTTTTTTGAGCCGCTCTGTAGTTCGCGCTCTTTTTTAAACAATTCCGAGATCTAGGAACCATTCTTGCCCCTTAATCAACATGCGCGCCACCTACTCATACCTAACAGAAAATGGACCAGTGTTGTATTGCGAACTAAAATTTTGCAGGAATTTGGGGGTCTCAGGGTTGTCTCTGTTGCCAATCAGTTTCAAACCGAATATTTTCTTTGTACGAACGTTGAATTTTTTATCACATATTTTTTATTTGGCATGTGCGAACGCTTTAAACAGCGCCTGTTCTGCACAGTTGCAAACGGTTTCTTACTGCTCTACGAACGAACCAACAAACCTATTGTTATTAAAGGCACGACCTCGTCCTCTTCTATAACCTAACCTTGCCCTATTCAAAGTACAGTTTCTCAACCGGTGTGAAGTTCAAGTTGGCAACCAAAAGTTAGCAACCGAAATGACGGAAATACCCGAAGGAACAGTGGCGTACCGTGATAGGAAATAACAAAAAAATTGGGTATCATCTTGCGAATAGTTTTAAAAAATCATCAAAAATAAATCACTACAACACATACTGAAAGCAAAACCCCTTCGAAAGGGTCTAAGGGTATCAAAATGGCCAAAAACCACCCCAAAAATATTGAAAACGTATAAAAAGCATGACGGAAACGGGGTATCATCTTCTGAATGGTTCCAAAAAATAAAAAATGAATCAATACAACACAAGCTGAAAGCACAACCCCTTCGAAAGGGTCTAAGGGTATCAAAATGGCCAAAAACTACCCCAAAAATATTGAATTCGTATAAAAAGGATGACGGAAGCGGGGTATCATCTTCTGAATGGTCCCAAAAAATCAAAAATGGATCAATACAACACAAGCTGAAAGCAGAACCCCTTCGAAAGGGTCTAAGGGTATCAAAATGGCCAAAAACTACTCCAAAAATATTGAAAGCGTATAAAAAGCATGACGGAAACGGGGTATCATCTTCTGAATGGTCCCCAAAAATAAAAAATGAATCAATACAACAGATACTGAAAGCACAACCCCTTCGAAAGGGTCTAAGGGTATCAAAATGGCCAAAAACTACCCCAAAAATATTGAAAACATATAAAAAGCATTACGGAAACGAGGTATCTTCTTCTGAATGGTCCCAAAAAATCAAAAATAAATCAATACAACACATACTGAAAGCAAAACCCCTTCGAAAGGGTCTAAGGGTATCAAAATGGCCAAAAACTACCCCAAAAATATTGAAAACGTATAAAAAGCATCACGGAAACGGGGTATCATCTTCTGAATGGTCCCAAAAAATCAAAAATTAATCAATTCAACACAAGCTGAAAGCACAACCCCTTCGAAAGAGTCTAAGGGTATCAAAATGGCCAAAAATTACCCCAAAAATATTGAAAACGTATAAAATGCATGTCGGAAACGGGGTATCATCTTCTGAATGGGCCCAAAAATTCAAAACTAAATCAATACAACACATACTGAAAGCAATACCCCTTCGAAAGGGTCTAAGGGTATCAAAATGGCCAAAAACTACCCCAAAAATATTGAAAACGTATAAAAAGCATGACGGAAACGGGGTATCATCTTCTGAATGGTCCCAAAAAATCAAAAATAAATCAATACAACACAAGCTAAAAGCACAACCCCTTCGAAAGGGTCTAAGGGTATCAAAATGGCCAAAAACTACCCCAAAAATATTGAAAGCGTATAAAAAGCATGACGGAAACGGGGTATCATCTTCTGAATGGTCCCCAAAAATAAAAAATGAATCAATACAACAGATACTGAAAGCACAACCCCTTCGAAAGGGTCTAAGGGTATCAAAATGGCCAAAAACTACCCCAAAAATATTGAAAACGTATAAAAAGCATGACGGAAACGGGGTATCATCTTCTGAATGGTCCCAAAAAATCAAAAATAAATCAATACAACACATACTGGAAGCAAAACCACTTCGAAAGGGTCTAAGGGTATCAAAATGGCCAAAAACTACCCCTAAAATATTGAAAACGTATAAAAAGCATGACAAAACGGGGTATCATCTTCAAAATGGTCCCAAAAAATCAAAAATAAATCAATACAACACATACTGGAAGCAAAACCCCTTCGAAAGGGTCTAAGGGTATCAAAATGGCCAAAAACTACCCCAAAAATATTGAATTCGTTAAAAAGCATGACGGAAACGGGGTATCATCTTCTGAATGGTCCCAAAAAATCAAAAATTAATTATTACAACACATACTGAATGCAAAACCCCTTCGAAAGGGTCTAAGGGTATCAAAATGGCCAAAAACTACCCCAAAAATATTGAAAACGTATAAAAAGCATTACGGAAACGAGGTATCTTCTGAATGGTCCCAAAAAATCAAAAATAAATCAATACAACACATACTGAAAGCAAAACTCCTTCGAAAGGGTCTAAGGGTATCAAAATGGCCAAAAACTACCCCAAAAATATTGAAAACGTATAAAAAGCATCACGGAAACGGGGTATCATCTTCTGAATGGTCCCAAAAAATCAAAAATTAATCAATTCAACACAAGCTGAAAGCACAACCCCTTCGAAAGAGTCTAAGAGTATCAAAATGGCCAAAAACTACCCCAAAAATATTGAAAACGTATAAAAAGCATGTCGGAAACGGGGTATCATCTTCTGAATGGGCCCAAAAATTCAAAAATAAATCAATACAACACATACTGAAAGCAATACCCCTTCGAAAGGGTCTAAGGGTATCAAAATGGCCAAAAACTACCCCAAAAATATTGAAAACGTATAAAAAGCATGACGGAAACGGGGTATCATCTTCTGAATGGTTCCAAAAAATCAAAAATAAATCAATACAACACAAGCTGAAAGCACAACCCCTTCGAAAGGGTCTAAGGGTATCAAAATGACCAAAAACTACCCCAAAAATCTTGAAAACGTATAAAAAGCATGACGGAAACGGGGTATCATCTTCTGAATAGTCCTAAAAAATCAAAAATAAATCATTACAACACATACTGAAAGCAAAACCTCTTCGAAAGGGTCTAAGGGTATCAAAATGGCCAAAAACTACCCCAAAAATATTGAAAACGTATAAAAAGCATGACGGAAACGGGGTATCATCTTCTGAATGGTCCCAAGAAATCGAAAATAAATCAATACAACACATACTGAAAGCAAAACCCCTTCGAAAGGGTCTAAGGGTATCAAAATGGACAAAATTCACCCCATAAATATTGAAAACGTATGAAAAGCATGACAGAAACGGAGTATCATCTTCTGAATAGTCCCAAAAAATCAAAAATAAATCATTACAACACATACTGAAAGCAAAACCCCTTCGAAAGGGTGTAAGTGTATCAAAATTGCCAAAAACTACCCCAAAAATATTGAAAACGTATAAAAAGCATGACGGAAACGGGGTATCATCTTCTGAATGGTCCCAAAAAATCAAAAATAAATCAATACAACACATACTGAAAGCAAAACCCCTTCGAAAGGGTCTAAGGGTATCAAAATGGCCAAAAACTACCCAAAAAATATTGACAACGTATAAAAAGCATGACGTAAACGGGGTATCATCTTCTGAATGGTCCCAAAAAATCAAAAATGAATCAATACAACACAAGCTGAAAGCACAACCCCTTCGAAAGAGTCTAAGGGTATCAAAATGGCCAAAAACTACCCCAAAATTATCGAAAACGTATAAAAAGCATGACGGAAACGGGGTATCATCTTCTGAATGGTCCCAAAAAATCAAAAATTAATCAATTCAACACAAGCTGAAAGCACAACCCCTTCGAAAGGGTCTAAGGGTATCAAAATGGCCAAAAACCACACCAAAAATATTGAAAACGTATAAAAAGCATGACGGAAACGGGGTATCATCTTCTGAATGGTCCCAAAAAATCAAAAATAAATCAATACAAAACATACTGAAAGCACAACCCCTTCGAACGGGGATCAATGTAATGTGTGACTTATGTAGAGCTAACTGACCTATGTAAGCTTCACATCAATGATATACAGAGTGATTTGTAAGTGCACCCACACGACTTTTTCTTTCTTCAAGATTAACATCTTTTTTAAGTTTTCAATTTTCGAGGGTAGTTTTTGGCCAGTTTAATACCCTTCCGATTGGGTTCTATTGCGTTGTATTGATTTATTTTTGATTTTTTGGGACCGTTCAGAAGATGATACCCCGTTTCCGTTATGCTTTTTATACGTTTTCAATATTTTTGGGGTAGTTTTTGGCCATTTTGATACCCTCAGACCCTTTCGAAGGGGTTTTGTATTCACTATGTGTTGTATTGATTTATTTTTTATTTTTTGGGACCATTCAGAAGATGATACCCCGTTTCCGTCATGCTTTTTATACGATTTCAATATTTTTGGGGTAGTTTTTGGCCATTTTGATACCCTTAGACCCTTTCGAAGGGGCTGTGCTTTCAGCTTGTGTTGTATTCATTTATTTTTGATTTTTTGGGACCATTTTGAAGATGATACCCCGTTTCTTCCATGCTTTTTATACGTTTTCAATAATTTTGGGGTAGTTTTTGGCCATTTTGATACCCTTAGACCCTTTCGAAGGGGTTGTGCTTTTAGTATGTGTTGTATTGATTAATTTTTGATTTTTTGGAACCGTTCAGAAGATGATACCCGGTTTCCGTCATGCTTTTTATACGTTTTCAATATTTATGGGGTAGTTTTTGGTCATTTTGATACCCTTAGACCCTTTCGAAGGGGTTGTGCTTTCAGTATGTGTTGTATTGATTTATTTTTGATTTTTTGGGACCATTCAGAAGATGATACCCCGTTTCCGTCATGCTTTTTATACGTTTTCAATATTTTTGGGGTAGTTTTTTTCCATTTTGATAGCCTTAGACCCTCTTGAAGGGGTTGTGCTTTCAGTATTAATTGTATTCATTTATTTTTGATTTTTTGGGATCATTTAGAAGATGATACCCCGTTTCCGTGATGCTTTTTATACGTTTTCAATATTTATGGGGTAGTTTTTGGCCATTTTGATACCCTTAGACCCTTTCGAAGGGGTTGTGCTTTCAGTATGTGTTGTATTGATTTATTTTTGATTTTTTGGGACCGTTCAGAAGATGATACCCCGTTTCCGTCATGCTTTTTATACGTTTTCAATATTTTTGGGGTAGTTTTTGGCCATTTTGATACCCTTAGACCCTTTCGAAGGGGTTGTGCTTTCAGTATGTGTTGTATTGATTGATTTTTGATTTTTTGGGACCATTCAGAAGATGATACCCCGTTTCCGTCATTGCTTTTTTAACGTTTTCAATATTTATGGGGTAGTTTTTGGCCATTTTGATACCCTTAGACCCTTACGAAGGGGTTGTGCTTTCAGTATATGTTGTGATTTATTTTTGATTTTTGGAGCTATTTGCAAGATGATACCCAATTTTTTTTGTTATTTCCTATCACGGTACGCCACTGTTCCTACACCTGCTGAAGTTGGTGTATTCTTTGCTGAAACTACAAACTACTGGAATAAGTTTGTTTCTTGAAACGGCTACAAGACACATTGTTCCTGTGCGAGGTAAAGCCACTATACTTACCAGATTGGTAATACTTAGATTAAACACTTATTTCTGGTAGCCGATATTAAAGATAAATGCATCCTCAGTAGGGACATTATAGACCTTCAAAATAAAATTTTTGTATTTGGAAATGAAGAGATAGTCCTAAATCCGGAAAAAATGGTGCAGATTATATCATTATGTACAGAGTGAGAAATAAAAACATTTTAGTAATGTCTCAAAATTCAATGTAATAATGAAATATTGATAAAATTATTTTGGCATGCAATATACTATTTTCGTTCCATCATTAATCACAATTCATACATTTAGTACAGGGTGATTTGAAAAATTGGTTAATTATATGGCCGGTTCTTTCGTACACATCCTGTATATTCAAGTGAATTATCATCCTCCGAAGATAGCTGATACCGTATAAACATGATCTCGTTGGGATATATAGGGTGATCATGAAAATTTTCGATGATAAAAATGACAAAATATCAAAGTTTCAGAAATAATTCTGTAATTCACGATTAACCCGGTGAAATTCCTTCATTATTATTTAATATATTCATCATTCTCTCCTCAACACTTTCCCAAAAATTCAGTTTCCTACTATGATTAGTTTCATAGTTATTAATTATTGACGAATTGAAGGAACTTCGTTCACGCGTACACAATTCTACTAGTGGCCAAGATATTTAACAAATAGTGAAACGTGAGAATGTGGAGATCAAAATAAATTTAAAAAAGGGTGAATATGACCCTAAGCATGTCCTTTAATGTTCTATTTGTTGTTGTACAAAAGTCATACGGTGCTCGTCAATGATCCAGATTCAAAACAATCGAAAATTCTATAAAAAAATCTTCAAATTTTCAGCCCTTGGGATTACTCCTCAGATTTTTCTTCTAATGAGACGTTTTAAAGAAGGTATCCGACAATATCTGTCCTTCATTTCTCATAAGGAGACTTCTACGGTATCAAGTCCAATAGACATTAGTCGAAGGCCAAGGGCCTTCCCAATCGGCATAACTAACGAACACGCACCCAAGTAAGATTAATCAAACACCACAAACGGGAATAAAGCTCCTTCAGCTCGTCATGCAAATGGTAATAAGTTTCTCAATAATTAATAACTATGAAACTAATCATAGTAGGAAACTGAATTTTTGGGAAAGTGTTGAGGAGGGAATGATGAATATATTAAATAATAATAAAGGAATTTCACCGGGTTTATCGTGAATTACAGGGTGATTTCTGAAACTTTGATATTTTGTCATTTTTATTATCGAAAATGTTCATGATCACCCTATATATCCCAACGAGATCATGTTTATACGGTATCAGCTATCTTCGGAGGATGGTAATTCACTTGAATATACAGGATGTGTACGAAAGAACCGGCTATATATTTCACCAATTTTTCAAATCACCCTGTACGAAATGTATGAATTGTGATTAATGATGGAATGAAAATAGTATATTGCATGCCAAAATAATTTTATCAATATTTCATTATTACATCGAATTTTGAGACATTACTAAAATGTTTTTATTTCTCACTCTGTACATAATGATATAATCTGCACTATCTGAATGATATTTACTAATAAGAAGGTACGTTGATGATAAAGAGCCAAAAAAAATGCAGTTAGCACTTTCAAATCCCGAGGAAATAATTAAATAAAATTTACTGATTTTTAACTTGAACGCCTTGTATCTCAATATTTATCCATCGACGAACTTTGCGATTCTGCACGTTCAATCAGTACATCGACTACTGCAATATACTAAAAATTCAGACAATTTCACCGAGAACCATTTTACCTATAAAAAGTGCGGGGTCCTTTACTGTACAAGAAACTGTCGACCGATGTTCCCGAATGACTGGAGTTGGAAAGTCCACCGTTTTTAAACTATTGCGGGGGAGAAAGATAGCAGTCCAAGTGGAGCCTCCCAAGAAAAGTCCAGGCAGACCAGTAAAGGTCCTTGATGAAAACACCAAAAGTGTAATTCGAAGAAAAGTTCACTCTTTTTATTCTAAAAAGAGAAATACCCACCCTGGATAAGATTTTAATGGAGTTTGGCCAGGATGACAGTATTCCGTTGATAACTAAGACACTTTTATGGACCACTTTGAGAAATATGGATTTTGGCTAGGAAAAGCATAACCGTAAAGCACTTTTACTGGAAAGCGATGAAATTGTTTGCTGGCGACGGAAGTACTTAAGAAGTATAAAGCAGTACAGAACAGAGCAGAAGAAAATATTTTATCTTGATGAGACGTGGATTAATGAAGGTTAGTACCAAAAATGTGGCAAGACAAAAATATAACCAGTGCTCGCCAAGCTTTCATGGAAGGCCTGTCAACGGGTATTAAGGTGCCTTCAGGTTAAGGGAAAAGACTAATAATCGTCCATATTGGAAGCGAAGCGGGATTTTTAAAAGTAGGTTTGCTAACCTTTCAGTCGTGCCATACGGGAGATTACCACGAGGACATGGATTTGGATGTTTTTGAACAGTATTTTGGTGAAATGATAAAATATCTTCCGGCTGATTCAGTAGTAGTTATGGATAACGCAAGTTATCATTCTCAACGCATAGAGAAGACTCCAACTTCATCTTGGAGAAAACAAGAAATTATTGACTGGTTAACCACCAAAAGTATTGAATTTGAAGATAATTTAATAAAAAAAGAACTATTAGCTATAGCAAATTTACACAAACATCGTTTTATGAAATACGCCGTGGAAGATATAGCAGAAACACATAGTGTAACTGTGCTGCGCACTCCGCCATATTATTGCGAACTAAATCCTATAGAACTTATATGGGCGCAAGTGGAAGGATTTGTGGCAAGACACAACACGACATTCAAAATGAAAGACGTTAAGCTACTGTTTCATCAAGCCATTAAGGAGGTGACACCAGAGAACTGGCGAAAAGCAGTCCAGCATGTCATTAAAGAAGAGGAGAAAATGTGGGATCTTGACTACTTGATCGATCGGACCGTCGACCCGTTAATTATAACGTCAAGAGGAGACACTTCCTCAGATGACGAAGAATATTATGATTTTTTATAATTTAATTTCTGTATAATGTATAATACTAAAATACTATGTACATAATGCCTAATATTCTGTTAAAATAAAATTCTATCCTTTTTACGAGTATCCCACCTTTGGCACACCATTTTCAGTGTTTGTGAATTTATAACAATAGGCTAAACCCGTATATTCACCACAACCCGGGTGGTACTACCTGCACTTGATAAAAAGAAAGAATTTTACAATGAAATCAATGCCAAACTATGAAAGTGGCTTAAATATTCGTTGGGTCACTCTGTGCACCCTTTGCATAGCTAATGAGGTTTTATTACCCTATACCTTTCTGAAATAAACTATAACAATGTAGATTAACCAATTCCAGTAAGAGTTGCTAATTTATCAAAGAAACCTTTCAAATTAAAAAAATAACAAAATATAGGACTTTGAAAAGCGTAACTCAGATGACGCCAGCCTCATGAAACAACTACCTAGTTAAAAATCATGACCACTCAACAACTGAAAAATTAAGAAAAACAAACAACTGTATGAATAACAACTGCGACGCACCAGTCTAGTGCACCATAAAATTTATACAAGTGATGCCAGACCAATTCGTCAAATGGAACGGAAAGAAGTAGAGAATATGATAGAAGTGATGATGGATGCAAATATTGCAGATGCTTCTGGTTCGTGGTGTTCACCTGTGGTCCTGGTAACTAAGAAAGATAGATCCACTCGCTTTTGTGCAGACTATCGAAGACTAAACCTGGTTACACGATAAGATAGCTACATCCACTTCCAAGAACAGATAGCACCTATTTTGGCCTACCCACGGGAGAAATTAACATTTATTTTGAATTGTGATGCATCCCAACACGGCATAGGCGCCGTGTTATCACAATAACAAGAAAGCGAAAAAAATTCCATATTTCAGTAAAACCATGGGAAATGCTGAGAAAAACTATTGCGTCACTAGAGAAGAACTTTTGGCTTATTAAAGCCTTTGAACAATTCCATATATTTCTTAATAATAGAAGTTTTGTTATAAAAAGTGACCAAAGCGCTTTGCAGTGGTTAATGAATTTTAAGAAGCCTGAAGGACAAGCTACTAGGTGGATAGAGAGACTACAGAAATACATCTTTGTAATAGTAGACCGAAAAGGACGTCTCCATGTCGATATACTTTTCTGACGAACCTGTTCAGAACGACCGTACTGTAAAAGGTTTGAAGAAAAGGATAATCAAATGGAAGAAGTTATTCTACAGATAACTACAATCAAGCCAGAAAGTTATGATAATTAGAATCCCCTTGAAATCCTTAGAATAAGTCAGCCACTCAAGGACATTTTGGTACTAAAAGAAGACTGGCACGAGTTCGGGAAATATATTCTTGGGTCAACTGCAGAAGGGATGTAGAAGATGCAAGATGGTGCAAGAAATGTGATCTGTGCAATAGCAGAATAGGTCCTAAGACAAGAAGACGAGGAAAAATGGCTTTCCGGAGAGCCATTTGAAAGACTTGCAATTATTGATAGTCTCGGTCCACTTCCTTTGACATAAAGAGGAAACAAATACCTGATGGTTGTAGGGACTATTTTTTCAAATGGCCCGAAATAGCAATCCCTAATCAAGAAGCGACGACGGTAGCAGAGACTTTTGTAACCAACGTTATTGCGAGACACGGAGTCCCTCTGGAAATACATTCTGATCAAGGATGAAATTTTGGACCCGAATTATGACAGGCATTGATGAAGACATTCGGCATTAAGGAAACACGCGCTTCGCCTCTCCACCAACAGCCCGATGAAATGGTAGACAAACATTATACATAGAACTATTTGCCTCTGAAAATCAAAAAGACTAGGAGACTTTAGTTCCTCTATTTCTGCTAGCCTATAGAAGTTCTGAACACGAATCAACCTGTTTAATACATCTATGCTAGTCACTGGAAGAGAAATGAAACTTCCCCACGATCTTCTTTCCGGTGAAGAATGTACACCTCCCATGTACATAAAAAGCTTGAAAGGAAAATTGGAGAAAGGTCCACAAGTTTCTGGAGAGATGCGCCCGTAAGGCTGTTCAATCTCAATATCAGAAAAGGTTTGTGCCAAGAACTACAAAGAAATTGGGAAAGACCCTACACCGTTCTCAATAAAATCAACGACCTAGTCTACCACATGCAATTGACAGCGAGAAGTAAGCCCAAGGTGATCTATGTTGAGAGGTTAGCCCCCCACTGCAGGCCCGATCCACCCGCCCTGTTTGCTTCAACCGGACCCCTGCAGTCAGATTATTCGGAACGAATAACTAGAAAAGAGTGAGCAATGTTACGTCGATCCTGTACTGAGGATATATATTAAAGGTTCATAAAAGGAATCAAACTTCTGGAATCATCTAGAACTGTCCTTGAGAAGTCTAGAAATGTCATAAAAAAATCGAGAACTCTCTGGAACATGTGGAAAATATAAAAACCGGGACAATAACATAGTTTTGAAGTATTAGATATTTGAGTTTTGTGTTCTGATAGTGGGACGTTATTAGTATTGAATTGTTGAAGTTAATGTTAAAGAAATAAAGAAAGTTATTATACGAATAGGAGCAACAATATTTTTTATATATCGACATTCTGATAGAACTATGGAAATACATGGAATGGGATTTAGTTATATGCAAGTTCCAGGAACGGTTTTTAAAGGATATCGCTTTTTGCTAATTTTAGAAATGCTGCTACAAAAATGCGTTTGTTATTACTTCTGTGTAAGAATGATTACCTAACCCAACGACTCAAAAATTTTTCCACTACATTGATACAAAGATTTCGTGAACTGGGTGTTGCCCAAAAAGTTTCTAGTGTTTCACATATCAAAAATATTATTAATACTTTTGCTAAACTGGGTTGACGGAAGCAAAACTCACAACATTTTTTTTTCAATAAATATCTTTGTGTCCACCTTTAATCATAAAAAACATGTAGAAAAAACAATTCGAAATTTTCTGAGAGTTTGAAAATCGCTTAACCACAACCGAACTATTTAGAAATACTTGGAAAAGTGCATAAAAAATAAAATCATTTTAATTTTAAATGCTGTAACATTTTTCGGCCCTTCAACGGTGAATTTTGTGGATATTTTATAGTGATAATGATGTATTCATTTAATACATTTAGTATAAAGGGAATGGTATTATTTTGGTTTTGGTGGATTCAGGAAAATATAGATTAACAAGTTAAACTGAAATATTTATTTCAAATACTTTTTAAAATACAGCAATCATTGTACAATAGTATTACAGAATAAAATGTACAATTATGTTATGAAGCCTTTTTCTAAAAAATGGAAAAATACATTCAAGTTGAAACATTCTTTATTACTAAATAATATGACCGTTTTTATATTTAATCCTAGTAATAAGTAATAAGTTAAAAAAATTATGTAACACGTACGTGAAAGGTATATTGTAGGAATAACTAGAAATCGGACAATGATAATTCATTCACAAAGGTGCAATACAAGCGTGACATATCAATTATTACTCTGCCGATTGAATAAAATTGATAACTATTTGAGTGCTCGAATCACGAATTTATCAAATCAAATCTCATAGATTGTCAAATTAAAGCCTATGCCTATCAGCTTATTGACAACCTATGATATTTTATAGCCTCAAATAATTCCAGACTTTAGGGATTCTAAGTCCAATATTATTACTAGGAAAATGTAATAAATATTTAGTAATTTTCCAATAAATATTTCCAGCAAAGAACATAAAATCTTTTTATTTTCCATTAATTTTTTTACTATCAGCACTATTACAAAAATAATAGCACTATCTACTTAGTGGCTACTTTTTACAGATTTTAACAGGTAATAGAGTTTTATACAATTTTTCTTATTCTTGGAGTCACCTTCAACTATTTACATGGGCACTTTACGCATCGCTGGAGTCATAATTTTATTAGGCCCATTTCAGTGGATCCAAGTTATTGGAGACTGTGTCAAACTTATTATGTATTTTCAAAGTTTCAATTGAATATATTTTCCCAATATTAAACGCTAATTATTATAATGATTAAATGAATCACGAAATGGCTATGCTTATATAACAAACATAAATACCTAAAGTGACCTATTAAACAGTTTTCTATTATTCTCCAAAGATGAATAGCATTTTACAGTTGTGTCCACAATAAATTATGTAACATACAGTGCTGTAGTGTATAACTAAAGGTAGGCTACTTTGAAAATATAATTAATTTTTTGTACATATTTTTCAGGTAATTAGTCAATGGCTGTTGGATACCAAAAAAACTCATAACTTAAATATTTTGAAATTATTATTGGATGTTCTGTACTGACTGTTTAATTCGATAATTACTAAAAAATACCCACTGAAAATTTTCCCTCAGAAACACCGAAAATATTTTAAAAACTCAAATAGCTCGTATATAGAATTCATTAAATTTTCCAAGATACACAAATAACCAAATAATATAAAATAGTTCTTGAAAGTACCGATTGTTACGAACCAAGTAGGAATAAAGTTTTTCAAATATCTTCAAAATAATTGAAGAAATTAAAAAAACTTTCAAATATTCATTTTTAAAAGTATTTGTGTGATATAGATCTGAAAATAATCTAAAAAAAAATGTTTGGGAAAAATGTGAAAAATTAACGAAACTACTATTCAATCAGTAATCGTCGAAAAAACCGATATCTTAAAAGTGTTTGGTTAACAAAAATAATATAATCGAAAAATATTCCATTTAACAGTAGTCTCATCTTTGCGCACGTTTTTTTCAAATCCATCCACTCTCTGGATCCGGAGAAAAACATTATTTAAAAAAATGTTTTGACCCCTTAAAACAAAACGAGATAAAATCGGAAAGTTCTCGCCATATATTTGAGCAGTTAAATAAACATTCAATTAAAAAATATAGAATCCTAGTGGAGAAGTTAATGGAAGCAGGTAAAAAATAATAATTTAACATTTGACTAATCTTAACCAGAGATACCCTTTATATCTCTACAATTAAAAAAATCAAGAAAATAGCCGTTGAAATTATTGAATAAAATAAATCAATAACAAAGACGAAGTGACATGCTAGAAAGGCAATATTGAATCTTATTGATGGAATAAGATGTACCTAGTAGTCAGAAGTAGTATACTATGTAGGTTTGTGGCTTCGTTTGTCGAGGTCTGATGATATATAAGGAAGGATAGTTAACAGTCTACTTAATATTAATATTGATAAAAAAAGCAAATCAAAATTTTTCTAAGAAAAAAATAAGACTTTCAAAGATCAAATTTTGTTTCGTTATAAGCTTGTAATTTCACATTCAGGGTGTGTTGTAACTCGGTAGGTTAAACCATTGTTATAGTTAACCATTGGTTAACTTCAAAAAGTTGTTGTAACACGAAATTTTAGACGTTCACCAACTGGTTAACCTTCGAAAAGTTTACCATCAGATCTCGGAGAGTTAACCTATGGTCAAACACGGAACAATGCAATTTTACTTGTTCTATCTGATTGTCTGTTTTAATTTGGTTTGACAATTTATATTTGCAATTGACGTTTTATAGTTATTTTTGTTAATAAGTAAAAAAATAATTTATATAAAGATATATTTATCCCGTTCAACATTAAGTACGAATTGTTATAAGAAAAAAGAATAAGTAATGCCACAAGGAACTTACAGAAGATAAAATGGGGATATTGGAAGAAGCATGAGCTGATTTACAAGAACTCACAGATGATGAGTTGTTCGAGCCGAAAATGATTCCTAGAGCCTCTAGAAACTTACCCATTATATAGAGGAAATTAAAACTAATAAACTGAACCGAAATAGCTATATTTATTATAAAAAAATAAGTCAAATTATTTTACACAACGCTTATTTCCCATACCAAATACAATCATGAAACTAAATTACTAAATATTAATGACAACAACGGAAACGAAAGATTGAAATGTCAACTGAAATCAATTGGTTACGTGACCCTTGATCAACAATTCGTGTTACAATGGAAAAAGGCTCAACTACTGAATAGTGGTTAAACATCCTTATATTTGCAATTGAAGTTTTATAGTTATTTTTGTTAATAAGTAAAAAAATAGTTTATATAAAGATACATTTATCCCGTTCAACATTAAGTACGAATTGTTATAAACAAAATGGGGGAATTGGAAGAAGCATGAGGTGATTCACAAGAACTCACAGATGATGAGTTGTTCGAGCAGAAAATGATTCCTAGAGCCTCTAGAAACTTACCCATTATATAGAGGAAATTAAAACTAATAAACTGAACCGAAACAGCTATATTTATTATTAAAAAATAAGTCAAATTATTTCACACAACGCTAATTACCAAATACAATCAAGAACACTTTAAAACATCCAGCATGAAACTAAATTAGTGAATATTAATGATAACATCGGAAACGAAAGGTTGAAATGTCAACTGAAATCCATTGGTTACGTGACCCTTGATCAACAATTCGTGTTACAACGGAAAAAGGCTTAACTACTGAATAGTGGTTAAACATAGTTTAACCACTGGTCTTGTGACCAGTGGGTTAACCTACCGAGTTACAACACACCCTCACTGGTCCGTTTTATAAATGTCAACTGTCAGTACTTTAGTCTCTATAATCACTCTAAAATATAGCAGGTCAAACTAAAAATTGTATTTCAATAATCAACGTAGTTATGAATTCCTAATTGCTAAATTACAAATACTAAATAAGCAAGCGATACGAACATAATAGTGATAAAAAATATTTTCTTCATTCTGTAATAAAATTTAATAAAACAAAAAAGTCCATTTTTTTTCGTTCTTCTTTTTAGATTGCTAAGAGGCTACAATCATCTTAAGCCAAATTATATGTCCGTGTTAAGCATTCTTCAATTTCGAACATTTTATTTGGAACTATTAGATAACATTTAACGTATATCTGATTTACATCCATGATTTCACCTTTCTCTTTAACTAAATCTAAAAATTTGTTGTCATTCGAATACAAGAGAGCTCTTGCCTTTACGCCTTCAAATTGTTGGTGTAAAGTAATCATCCAATATGGTTCGTTCCACAAAAATTCTACGTTGATGAAAACGTTGGACACCAAACAAGTCATAATTATGGGAGACTTAGTTATATCCAAACTTACAAGAGATGGAGAATCTATTTTTAGAGGTATTAACGGATGAATTTCAGTGAAATGTACTTGTGATTCATGTAATTTTATAGTAAAAGTACATTCATTTATCGGGCATACTTGAAGTTGTTGTTGATTTTTACATGCAAGTTCATGAGCATATAAATTTTGACTTGAAAAACATTTTCCACATTTCCAAATACAATAAAAAAATATATTTTGGAACTGGTCATTAGTAATAAATATTTTATTTGGCAACGTTTTCAGTAAGTATGAGCAATCATAACATAATAAATTGTATTGACCATTCGGCATCTTTGCAAGACACACTTTATTGTAAAATTCACCATTACGCTCAATGGAAACATTATTAGATGTCACTAACGAACAATTTAAACAAGTTAAATTTAAATCAATTCTCTTATTTTCGACAGTTAGGGTAAGACCAGTTTCTCTTCTAATTTTTGGCTTTAAAGAAAAATTATTATACAACTCTTCACTCAAGAAAATGTTTCTGTTTTGGAAATACAAATTTTTAGTCCTCAATAATTTTGAAAACTTACTAGTTGCAGTCAAACTTTGATCAAGCCTCCATTTTTTAGCTGGCATTTCAAAAATATATTTGGTACATTGTTTAACGTTAAAAAAAACTGTAATATTTGAAACTGACTGTTCAGCAGCATTTATTGAAACAGTAGAACCCAATTTAGTATCTGTTGGAAAACTAAGACATGGGATATCTATTTTTGTACATGTAACCCCATTATTCACAAAAAAATTACCCTGAAAGTTATTATCTAGGTTTTCTCCCAAATACAACAAATTAATTTTAATCTCTAAACCTTCATCAGTATCACTATTATCAGAAATTTCACTATGACTCTCGGACAAATGCCGTCTGGTATCTTCAACACTAATTAAAAATAAATCATCGTCAACGTTGTAAAGAAAATATTTATCAATTTTCTCAAAATTGTCGATTTTGAAAACGGGATACTTCAGAATAGAAGTTTCGTGTTTGTTATAAAAATGATACATAAATAAAAACGTAGACATCCTTTCAGGATTTATACATATAGGACAGCCAAAATAGTGGTGGTTACATCTTTGCTCGTGCTGCATTACTTGAGAAGGAACAAGAAGTTCTTTGCAGCCGTCGAATCTGTTGATGCATCTGACAATACTTCTTTCGATAATCAAATTGTAAATGGAAATTGTACCTTCATCCTCATATCTTGTACATCTACCACATTTGATTATTCCACCAGGATACATTTTAACAGGTAGAACCGTTAAATATTTATGACATACATTGCACACCATTTCTTCTAAAACCTTATTGGGTATGAAAAAATCCATAGTTAGGTGATTTATTACTGAAATAAATAAATAAATATAAGTGAGAAATATCAATACATGTGAAAATAATAAAATAATTACATAAATTTGGATAGTGTGTGATGTTATGACCATGATGTGATGTTATAATAAGTAGGTTATGAAATTATTTACAGAGTTGTAGCTTGACCACTGGAAAGAACAATTAAATCCTGAAAATTACATTAATCTAACCAATGGATATCATTGAACCATCTTAGTGTCCAATATACGAGTAAATTGTGAGGATTGAATATTTTCTATTTATCATGAGATTAATGGAGTTTATAAATATCAGATGAACATGAATTTTTTTAATAAAATAATTATTATCTTGAGAACCATAAGACTTAGGTATAGTGCCGTATTATAAAAAGTTGTTTGTTATTAAGTAAGCGATTCAAGATACGAGATGTTTCATTTAAAATAAAATAGTCCAGGACACACTGGAATAGAAGGGGACTGAAACACCCTTTTGGGGGCCGGAACCCTTTTGCGGAATCAGCTTGAATGTAATATTGGAAAAAATGGACAAAGCCGGAGAAAAGATAAGATCTGGCCATTGTGTAGAAAGATCTAGTAGGGTTGAGACAATAAAAGATACTGATATATGACTACAACCTGTTGAGATCAAATGAATATCTAAGCGGTCTAAGTCAAAGCAAAACTGCACTAAGAGTTTCAACAAGGATCCTAACGGGACATTGTCGACTGAATGGGCACCTGAAAAAGCTCAAAATAGTGGAGTAAGAACAATGTAGGTTCTGTGCATGATACCTATCGAAGAAGAAACCTCCATCCACATACTTGCGGATTGCACAGCAAATAATGAATCCTAGCCGACAACTAGATAGAAGAGGGACACTTACCTAAACGAAAGCCAGCCTGCAGACATCCTAAAATTCCTCAGGGAAATAGGTCTAAATGAGCTACTGGACTCTGAGGCTTTCCTCAGAAACTAAGTAGAAGTAAGAGGACACAATAGATACTTTAGGTCTCAGTGAATACCACCAGAAACATACAAGAAGATATAATTTTGTGCCAGAAATTGAAAAAGTGCAATTTTCGACATTTTTTACACAATATTTTTTTCCCATGGCATCAAAATGAATAAGCTAGTAACTACTATTGAATAAAATATCAAACGGTATAAACCAGTCGCCCAAGACCCATGTAGGATTCATTATTTCGAATGGAAGACGTTTTCACCATCGAGTTTCATGTGAAAAGCGAGTAGAAAAAGGCTATTCCCCAGAACCCAAACTGGATAATTGACGACACAATGGGCATTGAAAATTTCCGAAATTTCACGAAACTAGAACAAGTAACTAATGAATGCCATGTACTTGGATGCATTCCTTGGGTACTACTCTATCATCAAGATAACATAAATATGTGGCTTATGTGCTCCTAGGAGAGCAGATCTATTGTGTATTGTCTAGGCCCGTCCTTATTACAATTATTAACCAATGTATGCCGAAGAGTTTGGATTTTGTTATCTTAGTAGATGTTGAAAATATTAGTGGCATACATTTTGCGGCGATACTTCATTTTTTAATAATTTTCCATAATATATGATGTAAAAGTGATCATTTATAACAATTAACTAATGGATGTTGTTTGATATATAAGTAAACATTTTCGAATACTCTTCAAATATTCAAAAGCGGATATTTTTGAAGGTGTAAATTAGTGGCTGCCAAGGTTAAAAGATTGAAATTTATCAATTCTTTGATCGATACAATAATGGACGCTAT
Source organism: Lochmaea capreae (assembly GCA_949126875.1). Lineage (NCBI taxonomy): Eukaryota > Metazoa > Arthropoda > Insecta > Coleoptera > Chrysomelidae > Lochmaea > Lochmaea capreae. Next base: position 7,048,678 of record OX421404.1, on the reverse strand, counting down.
TAATTTTCTCATCAATTCTAAAGTAAGGGAAAACTGAAAAATAGGTGGCATACATTATTGATGTATAATGGTGATGTAATAACAACAATTAACTACAGTTTGCCTCTCCAGGCAGAGCACATTACTAAAACTACATATACAGGGGGTTTTCAAATGACACTTCCAACATTTGCATGTAGATACCTCTCGTAAAATATGATATAAGGATTGAGGGGTCCAGCCTATTTACTTTTCGAAATACAGGGTGCTGAAGTTACGAAAAATTAAATGTTTTAATTTGATAACTTTAAAATGGATAAATATATTGATTTGACATTTGGCAGGTTATTTTTAAATGTAAAAGGGCATATATTGATGGACAACATGTTTCAATTCTTAATCCAGTGGTGTAAATTTGGAAGAATGTCACCTTTACCCTCCCATTTTTTACGCCACTGATATTTGAAGCTATTTTCATTTTATTTTGTATTCTCCAATGGTTTTCACGTGAAAAACGCATAATCTTTACATATCAAAAAATTTGTAGTTTTCAAGATATTTAATGTTTTTATGAAGTCTGCAAAATCACTTTTCGATAATGAAATGAAAAAATATTTTTCTTCAATTTATTTTAATAGCTACTAAACTACATATTACATTATAAAATTTTTATTATTATTCCTTGTATACTCTAACTATTGTCAGTGTAATGACCACAAAATAAAGCAATGTTGTCAGATATATTTTCTAAAATTGCTAGGCCCGCTACATAAATGTTCCCCTTACTTCAGTAAACTGTTAGTTCGTGCTGTTATAAGATAGCTAGTTTGGAAATATTTAAAAAATATATATATAATATAAATTTATTAGTAAACATTAAAATAAGTCGCTTGAAATTGCCGAAAAAAGAAAAATTAATAAAAACCACTTTATACATGTTACTATATTTAAGAAAATTTTGAAGAGCTGGCAATGTTTGTGCACTGGCTCAAGATTTCCGAACAATTCAATCATCAACTACAGTATTTATCGTAATATAACGAGATAACCAAAGAATACTCACTTGACCGTTTTATCATAAAAAACTCTTTGACCTAGAAGGGTGTTCGGCTAATAATCCACTAGTTGCATTCAGTGCCGGGTGTGAACTTTGTTCTAGAGAAATATTTAATATAATATATTATTATTATTAAATGATAAGGGCAGAGGATTCTTGGTTGAGTGAATTGTTATAGGTATAGAAAAGTGTAGGTGATCTAGTGTAGAAAAGTATCATTAATATAATACCTATTTGATGGTGTAGTGGTTAAGTGGCGTCAGTGAATTGATATTAATATAATATTTATTTGTTCGTAGACTAGACGTTAGGGTAAGTTTTATTATATAATTAATTAGAATGGCATTTTGGAGACCATTTAAAACGACAGTACAAGATGATGCGCGGGAATCTAATAATTTGGCGCCACTTACAAATGACTTAGCAATAAATTATACCGATGATAGGGCCGAATTTAAAAACAGATTTACATGTTTAGTGTCAATGATTTACATCATATCACAATTTGTCAATTCACAAAAAAATAATGTAAAGTAATTCTTATGAATAAGTTTTTAATACAAACAGTTATTACACGAACCACAGGTCCTTCCAGTCAACAAATTTAAATCGAACATAACATATTTTGGTCCTTCGAGCCGGATGATAGCCAGCATTACATGGTCAAGAATAAAGTTATAAAGAAGAGAAGCCATTTTAACGTACCCGAAAGAATATTGTAATAGCAGCAGCGTTGCCAAGCAAGCCGTATCAGATAAGTTCCTTTCATTTTCCTTAATTTTAACATTGTTCTCTCGATTTGTGTTGATAAGTGGTACATTTCTCTCGCATATTTTGAATCATATAGTAATATTCATGTTTTGGTTAAGGTTTAATTATAATTCACCCACGTACATATTTTTAACTAACACATATATATACATATAAAGGTTAAACGTTTAATTCTCGCAGTAGTAACAAAAAAACATGTCAGCGGATAAACAAACGCAATTACGGCATCAACGCGGAATAATTAAAGGCAAATTAACTAGATTTGAAACATTTTTGAGAGACGAAACTAAAAAAAATAAAAGTAGGTAAACAAATTGAAACGCGCTTAAGATTACCGTTTAAAGAGAATACGTCGGCATTACTCGGAGAATCGCATACTAATTGTTTAAAACGTTTTAACTCACTTGAATACCGTTTGTCCCGCGACATCAGTCTTAAGGGGCAATATATCGAATTTTTACACGAGTATGAAAATTTAAAGCACATGGTTAAGGTCGATACGTCAAATTCTACATCCTCATGTAACATCTCATATTTTTTACCTCATCACCCGGTTTTAAAGCCAAGCTCCACTACCACCAAGGTTAGAGTGGTGTTTGCCGCCAGCGCAAACACGGACACAGGACACTGGGAGTAAATACCACTATATTCCAAGCAGAAATTTACGCAATTGAATCATGTCTGAGAGAAAACATAAGGAAGGGATACAGTGGTAAAAACATTCTTATCTGCTCAGACAGTCAAGCGTCAATTAAATCACTTAATAGTAGTACAATAAAATCCAAACTTGTCTGGGAGTGCTTATAAAACCTTAAAAAACTCGGTGCCACAAATAAGGTAACCCTGAAATGGGTGCCAGGTCACAAGGGTATTGAAGGGAACGAAAAAGCAGACGCCCTAGCACGAGAAGGATCTGCAACCGGCTACACCGGCCCTGAACCGGCAACCGGTATAACAAAGGCTTCGGTAAGAACCACATTAAACCAGTAGGTTCACAAACAACACCTCAAATACTGGCAAACAATTCCGAAGTTCAAACACAGTAAACTAATGGTCAAACAACCCATACCAAAACTTACTGAAGAAATCCTGAAGTTAAATAGGAGAGATATCAGGCTGGTAACCGGCCTTATAACCGGACACTGCGGCCTGAGAAAGCACCTTCACACAATGGGGATCTTCTAAGAAGAACCTACATGTAGATTATGCGGTGAGGAGGACGAAACAGCCACCCATATAATTTTCGAATGTGAGACAGATGACCCTATATACAACCTCACCAAAAGAGATACTGTGAAGAGACTTCTAGATCTCATCAAGGTCTCACGGGCTAGCAGACAGACAGGACAATACAATAAGCCAACGGCTGCAGTGTTGGGGCCCACTAACCCGGCCTGTTTTCGTCTGTTTACCAACCAACCAAGGGTGAGCAAAAAAATACAAAATCAGTTTTCTTAAAAAAGATATTTTACTTTATTTTCTCTCCTGTATCTACAGATAATGATGTCAATTGAGCAAAAAATCATAAATAGATCGATAAACCGGTAGTCTTTAGCATGTCATATTCAAAAATTACTGACAAACGTTCCAAGGGTGAGCAAAAAAATAAAAATCAGTTTTCTTAAAAAATATATTTTACTTTATTTTCTCTCCTGTATCTACAGATATTGATGTCAATCCTCCACCGATGTGATAGGTTTTGCAAAATAATGAATTTGTCGCGCCCTGCATAAGTAAAACCTTCTGAAATTTATTTTGGATAAACTTTTACAAATAATTAATGTATACAGTGCTATTCAAAAGTCCCCTCCCCCACTCGTATCTTTTGAACGGCTACACTTACATTAATAAAATTTGGAGTGTGATATCTCGTTTGAAAGGCATTGACATTGGCTACATAGCTTTTTGGGTTTAAACTAATTTTGACGGATAAATTAAATAAATACCAAAATTTTTGAAATGATTTTTTTAAATTTAATTAATCAAATATCAACAATGGATTCTTATAGCAAGTGTTCGAAATGTGCTCCGTCTACTTCCTGACAGTAATACATCCTATTAGTAAACTCTTGTCATACTCGTTCGAATGTGTCAGCTGAAATTGCATTGCATTCTTGAATAATTATTTCTTTCAAACCGCCAGTGCTATCTGGTGCCGTAGTATAAACCTTGGATTTCAAGTACCCCCATAGAAAAAAATCTAATGGTGGCAGATCTGGTGACCGAGGTGGCCATTCTATAGGACCTCGCCGGCCGATCCATCTACCTCGATATTCTTCATCCAGGTAACGTCTTACTGCACCATGATAATGTGCAGGAGCACCATCTTGTTGAAATGTATTTCTAGATGGCCGAATTCATCTGGATTATCTTCCAGAATTTCAAGAATTAACGGCTCAATTGCATTTTGTAACATCTCCAGATACGCTTCACCGCTTAAATTTGAATTTAGGAAAACAGGACCAACTATGTGGTTTCCCAAAATACCTGCCCAAACATTGACTTTTTTCTGGAAATTGGGTATGTTGTTCACGAAAGGTGTGAGGATTTGTGTGACTCCAATACCTTACATTTTGTGTATTCACACTTCCATTGAGACAAAAAGTACTTTCGGCACTAAAACAAATTGTTTTTGTGTAATGTGGGTTTTGACTAATTTTATTTGTAATTCATTCACAGAATTCGAGTCTTCTGTCGGGGTCGTCATCCGAAAGGTGGTGCACCATTTTTAACTTGTATGGATGAAATTTATTTTTACCCAACACTCTCTGTACTGTACTTTTACTTACTTCACAGATAGACGCAACTTTAGTTGAATAGGAAGTAGGGTTTACTACCATTTCAGCAACTATATCAATTTTTTTATCATCACTAAATGTTGGTCGACCAGATCGTTTGGCATCCTGAACACTACCTGTTGCTTCAAACTTGTGAAGAAGCTCCCTCAAATAAGTTCTCGAGATAGGGCGATCTGGGTATCTCTCATTAAATAAACGTTCCGCTTCATGGAGATTCTTTCCAGATTCACCAATTATTAAAATAGCTGCTACTTTGTCGGCTTGAGTACGTACCATTTTGCCTATGTAAACTCTTAAACGTCTCGTTAAACAATAATAAAATTAAATATTTAAGCTATTTAGAAAAACTTTGCAAAGCAACAAATAATATTAAATTAAAAACGTCAATTTTTTTGACAACTAACCAGAGGCGGACTGAAAAATCTTCAATATTTATATGTGAAATAATAATTTCGGTATTTATTTAATTTATCCGTCAAAATTAGTTTAAACCCAAACAAAATTAATATGGCTATGTAGCCAATGTCAATGCCTTTCAAACGAGATATCACTTGCCATAAGGTCCTATTTGAAATTATTGGCCAGAGTAGCACTGTGACGTCATCTATTACTATTACGTCACCTGTTACCATTCGTAGAGAAGTTTGCAACAGGAGAGAAAATAAAGTAAAATATATTTTTTAAGAAAACTGAATTTTATTTTTTTTCTCACCCTTTTGGGACGTTTGTCAGTAATTTTTGAATATAACATGCTAAAGACTACCAATTTATCGATCTATTTCTGACTTTTTATTCAATTGACATTAATATATGCAGGTACAGGAGAGAAAATAAAGTAAAATATATTTTTTAAGAAAACTGAATTTTATTTTTTTTCTCACCCTTTTGGGACGTTTGTCAGTAATTTTTGAATATAACATGCTAAAGACTACCAATTTATCGATCTATTTCTGACTTTTTATTCAATTGACATTAATATATGCAGGTACAGGAGAGAAAATAAAGTAAAATATATTTTTTAAGAAAACTGAATTTTATTTTTTTTCTCACCCTTTTGGGACGTTTGTCAGTAATTTTTGAATATAACATGCTAAAGACTACCAATTTATCGATCTATTTCTGACTTTTTATTCAATTGACATTAATATATGCAGGTACAGGAGAGAAAATAAAGTAAAATATATTTTTTAAGAAAACTGAATTTTATTTTTTTTCTCACCCTTTTGGGACGTTTGTCAGTAATTTTTGAATATAACATGCTAAAGACTACCAATTTATCGATCTATTTCTGACTTTTTATTCAATTGACATTAATATATGCAGGTACAGGAGAGAAAATAAAGTAAAATATATTTTTTAAGAAAACTGATTTTTATTATTATTCTCACCCTTAGAACGTTTGTCAGTAATTTTTGAATATAACCTGCTACAGACTACCGGTTTATCGATCTATTTCTGATCTTTTTTTTCAATTGACATCAATATCTGTACATACAGGAGAAAATAAAGTAACATATATCTTTTGAGAAAACTGATTTTTATTTTTTTGCTCACCCTTGGAAAGTTTGTCAGTAATTTTTTAATATGACCTGCTAAAGACTACGTGTTTATCGATCTATTTCTAATTTTTTTTCAATTGACATCAATATCTGTAGATATAGCAGAGAAAATAAAGTAAAATATATTTTTTAAGAAAACTGATTTTTATTTTTTTGGCTCACCCTTGTAACGTTTGTCAGTAATTTTTGAATATGACTTGCTAAAGACTACCGGTATATCGATCTATTTCTGATTTTTTTTTCAATTGACATCAATCTCTGTACATACAGGAGAGAAATGAAGTAACATATATCTTTTGAGAAAACTGATTTTTATTTTTTTGCTCACCCTTGTAACGTTTGTCAGTAATTTTTGAATATATCCTGCTAAAGACTACCAATTTCATCGATCTATTTCTGATTTTTTTTTCAATTGACATCAATATATGTAGATACAGAAGAGAAAATAAAGTAAAATATATTTTTTAAGAAAACTGATTTTTATTTTTTTGGCTCACCCTTGTAACGTTTGTCAGTAATTTTTGAATATGACTTGCTAAAGACTACCGGTATATCGATCTATTTCTGATTTTTTTTTCAATTGACATCAATCTCTGTACATACAGGAGAGAAATGAAGTAACATATATCTTTTGAGAAAACTGATTTTTATTTTTTTGCTCACCCTTGGAACGTTTGTCAGTAATTTTTGAATATGACATGCTGAAGACTACCGGTATATCGATCTATTTCTGATTTTGTTTTCAATTGACATCAATATATGTAGATATAGGAGAGGAAATAAAGTAAAATATCTTTTTTAAGAAAACTGATTTTTATTTCTTTGCTCACCATTGGAAAGTTTGTCAGTAATTTTTTAATATGACCTGCTAAAGACTACGTGTTTATCGATCTATTTCTAATTTTTTTTTCAATTGACATCAATATCTATAGATATAGCAGAGGAAATAAAGTAAAATATCTTTTTTGAGAAAACTGATTTTTATTTTTTTGCTCACCTTTGTAACGTTTGTCAGTAATTTTTGAATATGGCATGCTAAAGACTACCGGTTTATCAATCTATTTCTGATTTTTTTTCAATTGACATCAATATTTGTAGATACAGAAGAGAAAATAAAGTAAAATATATTTTTTAAGAAAACTGATTTTTATTTTTTTGCTCACCCTTGTAACGTTTGTCAGTAATTTTTGAATATAACCTGCTAAAGACTACCAATTTATCGATCTATTTCTGATTTTTTTTTCAATTGACATCAATATCTGTAGATACAGAAGAGAAAATAAAGTAAAATATATTTTTTAAGAAAACTGATTTTTATTTTTTTTGCTCACCCTTGTAACGTTTGTCAGTAATTTTTGAATATGACTTGCTAAAGACTACCGGTATATCGATCTATTTCTGATTTTTTTTTCAATTGACATCAATATCTGTACATACAGGAGAGAAATGAAGTAACATATATCTTTTGAGAAAACTGATTTTTATTCTTTTGCTCACCCTTGGAACGTTTGTCAGTAATTTTTGAATATGACATGCTAAAGACTACCGGTATATCGATCTATTTCTGATTTTTTTTTAATTGACATCAATATCTGTACATACAGGAGAAAATAATGTAACATATATCTTTTGAGAAAACTGATTTTTATTTTTTTGCTCACCCTTGGAACGTTTGTCAGTAATTTTTGAATATGACCTGCTAAAGACTACCGGTTTATCAATATATTTCTGATTTTTTTTAAATTGACATCAATATGTGTAGATACAGGAAAGGAAATACAGTAAAATATCTTTTGAGAAAACTGATTCTAATTTTTTTGCTCACCATTGTAACGTTTATCAGTAATTTTTGAATATGACATCGCGTTCTTTCGTGAATGTTGGTGTTTTTAATTACTCATTTATAATATTTTATAACTACCTATTCGAAGATAAGTTCCTATGTGAGAAATTGCTGTGTTCCTGCATTGACAAACAGTCGAGAAGGTTAGTACTAAATAACATGTTAATTTCCACCTTTATATTATCAGTTGAAAAAAAATTTACAAATTTCTGTTAGAAACCAATAATTAACCGGATTTCAGTGATGAGGACGTATAGAGAATTATTTAATATATTATAAAATACTAGTTAAACTTTCAAAGCATTCCATGAAATTTTTTTTTATAAAATGAATTCAAATAATAATAGGCTTAATATTTGGAATTGCTAAGTGGCTGTGTTAATTGAGATTTATACTTAGTCAAGGATTTCCTTGAAATCAAAATGGAAAATATCAACTGAGTACCTATTATCTATATTTTTTTTAGGCATAGCATTCCAGCTAACTGAGAGGTTATTAATGCCGTTTGGAATGATAGAATTAATAATTCTAAGTTGGCGTTTGAGTCTCACAAATCTTATAAAACGTTTGACACTCATTTTGATGATTGTTGTAAACTTCCTTGTGGCAGATTGAAGAAATTTTCTCTACCCACACTATATTTGCCTGGTAAGAACATATTCCATCTAAATTGATAGGTATTTGCCAAAGTAACATAAGTCACCAAAAATGTGGTGTAGGCTTACTACACTTTGGCAGTACCTCCTTAACAATAGAAGCTTTACAAACAAAAGACAGTAAATTGTAACTGTACAAATTATGATTAGTGGTGTATAAATACTTTTGTTTTAAGTTGATCCCCAAAAGATATGCTAATTTAATTTTTGGATATTTATTGATACTCATTAACAAAAACCTTTTTCAGAATCCACTTCTATTCTAAGTAGTAATAGTCCAGTAGAAATAGTACAACGACCAGTCAAGATATATTCAAGGAAGCGTTTACTATATGAGTTTGATGAAGAACCTGGTAAGTATTTTTAAAACACCTAAACGCAGTAAAGCTTATACGGTTACTTGTGTTATGTTGGAAACTCAATTGTAAACAATTCTTATGTAAATTTCAGCTTGCAGTTCCAGTAAACTTGATTTGGATGAACCATCCACAACAAGTTATTCACAATTATCGTCCACCTCAAGTTTCACACAAGTACCATCCACTTCTGGGCATCTGGACAGACATAAACAAGGAGATTTACTTTAGAAGATAAAAGGTTTTCACTATCTTGTTACAAAAATAGTGGAAAAGATTACAAGGTTTCTTTCTAAAATATTTTCTTTACCCAGCTTCAGAACTTTAAGTAGGTTGTTATAAGTCGTTTGCCTTTCAGTTGTGGGATAAATGAAAATATTTTTGGTCATCTTAAAGGGGTTGTAGATAAAATTGTTGATGTTGATAAATTTTGTAAGTACATTAGTGTTTCTTGAAATTTCATTGGATACTTGTATATAATCCAGTAAAGGGCTGTTTGATAGATTTTGGTAAAGGGGACAGGAGAGCTGCTTTTGCTGATCATGCTCTACTTTTTATGGTTAAAGGTGTAAGTAGAAGATGGAAGCAAAAGCAGCCTCCTGTATTGCATATTACTTCTGTGAACATTCTACTAAAACATTTGATTTGGTAAAAGTTTTAAAAAAAATGTTTTATGTGCACCATTAGTTAACTACAATAATATTTTAAAGAGTATATTTACTAAACTTTTTGAAAGATTGCCACACTTGATAAATTCATATGAAATAAAAAAACACATTTTTCGTTCAGAGGATTTAGCAGAAATTGCTTCCATTTTTTGTATGGATCTTAAGAGTTTTGTAGATACATTATTTATCAATATTGTTTTCAATGCTTGTATTTTTCATTATGTGGACAAAGTTAATATAATTTTACAAGGAAAAGACCTTCGCTGTAAAGATTATGATATCATAATGAGTACCTATGGCGTTTGCAAAATATAAAGAAAAGTGTAAACTTTAAGTGTACAACATTTTTTATAGTTTTCATACAGCCAAGATCTTTTGTTTTTATTTTAATAATTTTATATTGAAGTATTCTTGGAATAAAATAAATATTGTGCAGAGGATGAAATTGTGATATCAAAGCGTCAACATTAAAATTACATTCAGTAATAGATTTATTACTACTTAAATTTAATTTTTACATATTGATATCACAATTTCATCGTCTGCATAATATTTTAAAACTTACATAAATATTGAAAACTACATCTACATGGTTATAGGCAATATTAAAATTTTAAAATTAGTGTTTTAAATAAATTACATATCAAATTTTCAATGTATTTTCTGTTTTAAACAAATTACGTATTAAATTCTCAATGAATTTTCTGTTATGAATAAATTGCATATTAAATTTTCAATGAATTATCTGTTTTCTTATTGTTTTTATATTTATTCCAGTTTATTAAATAAAGTGTGATTTTTAAAAAGCAATTGTACATTGAATGCCCTATAAATGAATGGAAAAATAAAAACTAGATTAATGCTCATGTCGCCTTTTAATTTTTTTACCTACCTTCAACTTGTAGTAATTCTGTAGTAGGAAGGTAATCAGTTGTAACTACAAGTTATATTAGTAGAGTTATTGTCTTAACATTATACTGGTTTTATTTGACTGTGATAGCAAAATGAAGAGTGTAATGCAAAGATAATAACTCTACTAATATAGCTTTCAGTTACAAGTGGTTACCTCACTATTACAGAATTATTACGAATACAACAATTTGAATTTCCCACGTAAATTTATTTTTGAATTTCCCGCGCTATTTCATTTTTGAATCTCCCGCTAAATGACAGGTTTAGCCTGGATCTGAACCTTTAGCGAAATTAATATTAGTATTACTCGGCTCCAAATATAGATGTCACTAGTTTTGATGGCGTGGCCATTTTTTTCTACACAGTGGCCGATCTACTTGTGTATAATTATCTCTGATCCATTGTGCAAAAGCATTTGACGGTGTTGCCAAGTTAGTTGGTCTTGAAAAGTTTTTTAATTTTTTTTTGGCTAGGTTATGGTTGGGGTAGGTTTGGTTAGGTTTTTTTATTTGGAAATATATTATATTAGACTTTTTAAGACTAATTAAGTCCCTTTTATTGCACAAATACCGTTTTTTTAATATTTCAATTTTCCACAATTTCTCTAGATGCCCTTATTATTATTATTAATTGGTTCTTGAAAAGATTTTTACGTTTTTTGGTTAGGTTATGGTTGGGGTAGGCTTGATTTGGTTTTGTTTTTGCTTCAAGTTTTTTGTCCTTTTGATAAGAAAAACATTTTTCATCATTTTTTGGATAAAAAAAAAGTTTGGCAACATTGTTTTTCTTAATATTTCAATTTTCCACAATAAGGAGCTGTTGTATACAATTACCACAAATTTTTTTGACTAAAATTTCAAGCCATAATTTGATCATATGTGATTCTAAGAAATTTACATATAGGTAACTACCTACTATATATATAATTAAGGCGGATGAAAAAATAACTTTTGCAACAAACTTACCTGTACAACACTGATGAGCACTAGAATGTTATGGAATCTTCAGCCTATAGGTAATCACTAAAAATGGTTTACCACCTATATTAGAACCGCCTTTTATCTTTATCAAAACTTTACTATGTTGTTTGAACTGTGGCAAATTATTGATAAAAATCGAATCAAATTGAAAGTTATAAAAGTTAATAATTAAGAAATGATTGCAGCAATCAACCAGAAGTAAAATCTCACTAATTATAGTATAAAACTTTTAACACCGTGGTAAAACGCTAATCATAAAATGTGAAGTATTTTATGATGCTATATTATAACCCACGATACGCTAACTAACATCAGACTAACATACTCGCTTTTTATGTCTATCTCATTTTATTTAAGTGATTGGTGATAACTATATGTGATTCACAGAATATGTAGTACGAGAGTGAGGTGGTTTGTGGTGAGAATCACAGATAACATACGTGAGAATCTCATCATGAGATTGGTCATGGCCACCTCTAACACAGTGTTGTAGGTGGCCATGGATTGGTGTATTACGGATCAATACGGATGGCATAGAGAAATAATATATAATGAGAGTTATCGATCCTGTATTAACAGTTGGCATCACGTTGATCGAAGCGCACCAGGAAGGGCTGTTGGAACTAATTTTTAAAGGCGGGATATTTAAATTTGTTAGTTTGGATTATGGGTAGGTGAATTTTACAATTTGTCTAAAAATTGTTTATTATATAATTATTTCATTAGAAAAAATAAAATAAAATTCCATTTTTTCTAATGAAATGATTATAATAAAACAATTTCAAGACACAATTTAGATAAATAAGAAATCAAGACACATTTAAAATTTTTATTAAACTGCACTACTAAAATTACATTATATTTAAGAAAGTTAATCCAATATCATATCCAATTGTACATTATTTTAAAATAATTGACAAAAAAACAAATATTTTTATAAAAAGGAATTAAAAACTAGGTAAATTATCCATTTCTATGAAGACAGGAACAGGTCTGAAACCAAAAAAATTAAACGCAGTACATTAAGTTACAAAGAAAAAATAATTATTTTTGTTTGGTACACCTCTCACCATCATTATTGTCAGAATAAAATACGCTTTCGTTTTACAGGCAATACCTACAGTATTTTCAAAACCTTGGGTATTATTATTATGTCCAACTAAGTACTTGTAAATGCATTATTATTCAAATGATCTTCACACAACCTTTGATCTTTGGATGTATAAGGACGTTCTAAAATTTTGTACTACTGTTGATTAATATCAGATGGAGACTTGAAAAATATTTTATTCTTAAACTCCAAATTGCATTTGCTATTACAATTTTTTGCAATACAACTATGACGAATTATACCTGGTGATGACATTTTAAAGGTTCACTTACATTTATTTCCTTTATTAGAACTAAAATCCTGAATGAATTTAAAACTAAACTAATCTTAAATCCAACTCACCTCATCACAAAGATAATATACACAAAGCCTCATCATCCATTACTAATTTTTGACACTTTTTAATTTCTTATTTATCTAAATTGTGTCTTGAAATTGTTTAATTATAATCATTTCATTAGAAAAAATGGAATTTTATTTTATTTTTTCTAATGAAATAATTATATAATAAACAATTTTAAGACAAATTGTAAAATTGACCTACCCATAATCCAAACTAACAAATTTAAATATCCCGCCTTTAAAAATTAGTTCCAACAGCCCTTCCTGGTGCGCTTCGATCAACGTGATGCCAACTGTTAATACAGGATCGATAACTCTCATTATATATTATTTTCTATGACTTTCACTTTGACTTTGACAAACAGAAGTCAGATTCACACCAACCAATATATGATTGATTTTGTATATTTTCATTTTTAATGACCTAGAAGTTAATATACAATGATATTTTATAATATTTATCAACATTAAAGGCGAAATGTTGGAGTGTAATGTAATTTATGATATTTTAAACGATTTTATTCTATTCTGCTTGTGTAAGATGTCTTGTAGTTCGCGCGACCGCAGCGACTCGATGCGCGGGTCAGTTGAGCAGAAACGCTATGGAGCGTCTAAATGTAGTACTCTTTACCAACGTTGCCAAGTGTAGTCCTAAACTGAAAGGGCGCCATCGAGTATCTCCGGTGGCGCTCGGCTTTCATGCGAAGCGCGCACGGTTCTAAAGCTTTTAACCTTCTATACGATATCATTAATGTGTGCAGAGATTAGCCCAGCGTAAGTGTGCTGGGCTCCTAACACAGAGGTACCAGGTTCGAGTCGTGTCCGAGTCAAGATATTTTCTTATTGTTTTTTTCAAAAATTGACTAAAAATACGAAGAATTTTTCGATTCGGATTAGGGTAGGGGGTAAGGTAGGGTGGTTTTGGTTAGGTTATTATTGAAAATTATTATAATAATCTGTCAATTACACAATTCAATTTTTCGATTCGGATTAGGGTAGGGGGTAAGGTAGGGTGGTTTTGGTTAGGTTATTATTGAAAATTATTATAATAATCTGTCAATTACACAATTCAATTTTTCGATTAGGGAAAATGTATCTATGCATTCGTGAGTTTTCCTTTTTGTATGATAATTCTGTATTGTAAACTCGAACAATTTTCAATACGTTTTGCTAAACATAATTTTAAAAATGACAAATATTGATTTCTTAACACATTGCTTTTTAATCAACTGTGATAAATATCATTATTAAAATATTTTTACTTTCCAAAACACAAACGTTTTAGTTTAGGACTACACTTGGCAACGTTGGTAAAGAGTACTACATTTAGACGCTCCTCTTATATCACCTATACTTCAATCCGTCTCTTTTATTTTCTCTATGACGGATGGCCTGAAACGAGAGAGATTTATGGTGAGAACATAGATATCATACATACGGATAGATAGGATTCTCCGATGTTAAGGTCTGAACCTGAATTTCAGCGTTATCTAGCGCCTTGGAAGAAACTAATTTGATAAAATAGCGGCAAATTTGAATTTACAATCCATTATCTGCTATTTAATATTCCACTTATGTTAACAAAAATTCAAATGAATTCTGAATATCTTTATTGATGTCCTAACTCTTAAGTACATAGTATTACATGTTATTACGAAAACATTGAAATACATTTAGAATTATTACAAATTAAAACTAGTATATTGAATAGTTTTAATAAATATATATGTTTCTTTAAATATTATGACTTGTAATACAACAGAAAAAACTAGTATGTATGGAGGGGAGTCGGCCACTTTTAATAACATTCAAATTGAATAATAAATTGCACAGGTGTTTTCCAACTTAGGATGCTAGTTCTTAGATAGTGAGAGAGCACAACTATTACACTATTTATGTGTCGACAGAAAAAATACTGTAAAGTCAATAATTTTTTGTTAATATTTACCTATATTAAAAATGTGCTTTTTTCTAGTAGTCGGCCAGGTATATCCTAGTAGTCGGCCGCCCGTAAATTGAAGCAATTTACTTCAGATACGTACTTTCAAAATTCTGTTGCATTAATTCGAAACCAACTTATTTATGTTGCTTAATGAAATTAGTCAATTAGTTAACAGTTAACAGAAGCAAACATGAGACCCGGAAAATATATATGCCAACTAAAAGAAAGGTCAATCATGAGCTAATGTTAAAGATTGTACCGGGTGTCCCAATAAGAATGGCTCTCGGCCATATCTCGGGAACCGTTTATAGTACAGCTTCGGGAAAAACAAATTTATAACAAACGTGACCTCGAGAAAAACCTGGAAATTATTTACAGAGTTGTAGGTTCACCGCTAGAGGGCGTAATTAAATACCAAAAATTATAAAGTGAATAATTTACAAATTTTGCCTAATTAAGATGCATTTAAACTATGATTATCGTATTCTTCAAGAAATTCAGCGTATATTTGATTTTATAAGTTTTAGTCTATCTCTTCAAATAAGAGGTGGGGGAAAGCGGGAACTTTATTATGAAAAAACGCCTGTAATTCCAGTTCTACTTAACCTATCTATGCAAACTTAGTCTTTTTGAAGAGAGCTCCTTTCTACCAATGTAAAAGTTATAATTTCGAAACAACCTAATGAGTAACGTATACGCTACAGGGCGCTATTTATTTATTTTTTTAAATCTAGCTATCCTTGAAAAATGTTGAATGGAAACATGCAGATTTAATTAAGGAATATAAAAGTAGACCAAATTAGCAACAGAATAGCGAAAACCGCATGTCGATATCTTTTTCGTATTACGAGATATCCTAAGAAATGTGTAAATTTTAAGCATTTTCCTTTAAACATAAATTACTCCGGTTTGACTGAACGGATTTTAACATTTTTTGACTCCTCAAAATTGTCTTTCCTTGTTCTATTATGAATAGTTCCAATTATTATGTCAATATTATTTATGCTGTCACCGGGAAACTGCGTTATGGAAGTTAAAATGGAAATATAACTAGTGACGACCTAAATGCTGACAGCTAAGTTGACAATTGTTAAGTAATTTTTCCACTTAATTTTTATTTGACATATCAATTCTTGATAGCGATTGGTCAAAATTTAATCTGACCCCAGAGATAGAAATCTAAGACGGTTAAGTTAAGTTAAGTTAAGTAATTGTTACATAATCGAAATATGACCCAGTGATTACATCAATTTTAGTGTCTGTATCAGTGTTGTCAATGCGGGGATAATTATCCGGTTTTTAGACAATTTAGCTAATTTGGATTCAATAGTTTTTCGAATATATTGCAGAAGGGATATAGGTATAAAATGGATATTGTTTTTATGTATTTTCCATATTGACTAGGGTCTAAAACTTTATTTAGATAACCACTGTGTCCTTTTGGTAATTTTGACAAATTCTGATAATTTGAATCGTAATAAGTTCGGGTAATTTTTATTTTTGCATCGGCAACACCGGACTGCATTCTATTTTCTATTTGATGTCAGCTATCATTTATGTGTAAGCATATTTTGTTGCTTTCAATACAAACTTGACCCTTCTTTTTTATGAAATTACTACAGAGTAATGAAATTTGAAAATATAGACATTTAGGGCAGATAGTAGTTTTATTTTTGGTACAATATGGTAACTTTTTTTATTAATATATAGAGTTAAATTTTTAGCAAGTTTGACTTTGTTTACATATCTCTTGACAGTTCCCAGTAAACACAGGATATCCTATGGATATCCATATAATGTCCACGATTGGTCCATATGGACATGGACACAGAATGGGCATCCAATGGATGTCCATTTACTACTAGTACAATGGATATCCGTTTGGGAACATTCACTGGACCTTCAATTCTCGTTCACCACTGGACGTGAATATTTATTTGAGTGATGGACGTCCATTGGACATCCATTATTCATCCTTTGGTCGAATCGAAATATACACTCATTAAAAATGTACTAGGTCCGCTATATTTTATACTTATACCTTCCATCAGCTACTCGATTAATTTTTTACACTCGTATAATGAGTACCTATTATATTTTTAGTTTCATGTAATGAAAAAAAAAAAGAATTGAAGGTGACAAAACTTAGACAAGTGCGGCTAATGGAAATGGCATTACATAAAATGTCTATTTGTATCTGATTTGGAAGGAGGAAGAGTGAATAAGGCTGAACATCTATGGTTTCATAAAAATAAATAATAATTTGATGTTAGACTGTGTGTAGACAGCTCTTGTACAAAATATATCCAGTTCATGTCTTAAATATATGCAGTTCATGTCCTATATAGTATATTATTCAACAAGCATATAATGATGGCTATTATTCACGATGGTACGATTATGTCGCGAGCCGCAGGAGAGTGAATAATAGCCATTATATGCGAGTAGAATACTATAATTGTCAACGACTATTCATCACCTGTGTAGGTACCTATACATTTTTGGTCAAACTAAAACACTATACTTTATTACAAAAAACTACTAATTGCTACTTATGCTATTCAACAGATTATATATTTAATAAGTATTTAATTATTTAAAATGTCACTTTTGCTTTTGACATACATCATACACACTAGATAAAAAACTGCATATAAAACGATCTACTCATATATATACCACAGCTTGATAAACTATTGCATGTATCTGCATAGCATGGTGGTTTAAGGCGCTGACTTGGTGAAGTGAGGAATTTTAGACATAGGATCGAATCCCCGTCGCGGTGAAAATTTTAAAATAATAAATTGTGGCATTTGTATAAATATGAATAATCTTCAATATGCGAAGTGAAGTGAAGAAGTACACGTACATTTTTAAAATTATCAAATAGTCGTGGACAAAATAAATAGTTCACGTCCATAACAAGTACACGGGATGTCCACATGCCATCCTGTCCATGTACAGAACGTATCAAGTTCAGGTTCATGAGTTCTCCATGGGTTATTTATTATGTCCAGTGAATGTCCATATTTTTACAAGATATATCCATTCTTAGTACGAAACGGACATCCATGGGATGTCCAATTTTGTGGTAAATGGATATCCAATGGATGTCCATAGGATATCCTTCTGGACCTGAACGGATATCCTATGGATATCCCTTATGTCCAATGTGGATATCCATTGGACATCCATTGTATAATCGTGTGTTATCTGGGTTATGGTATCGATATTTGGTTATCGACTGTTACTACAAAATACACTACAGCGACATGAACACGCCCACCCAAGGCTCATGTTTGCTTCTGCCGACTGTATTTAAAGCGGCTCTCTTATCTACAAAGTGGTTTTATTAACCTTTCAGTGGTCGCGTGAAATTCTATTGCAAGGTTGGTCGCGCACTGTCTCTGAGACCGGGTTGCTAATTTTTTCTGTACTTCTTTTTTTAGAGTTGGAACGTCAACATATCATTTAACTGATTATTATTAAATATCTTCACAAAGTTTCAATTTTCAACTCAGATTTTTTTACTGTAAAAGAGATAGTTGAAAAAAATCATTTCTAAAATGCAGAACTTTATTTAAAATTCAAAAATTAAAACTTTTCTATTACGAAACAGTATAAAAAAATAATATAATACATTATATTAAATTGCTTCCGCAGAAAATCTTCCATTTATTCTGTTTCCATTTGGTACATACTGGAGTAATATGCTCCAAACACATATACAGATTGCGAAAGGACTTTTCGAACCAAACGATTTACACAAGGAAAATATGAGAAAAACTGCTTGAAAGAGAGAGACAGAACAACTGTGCGTGGCCAGCGAGGGCGTGTATTTAGTTCCAGATGCCGGCCGAATGTCCACTGCCCCCCCATTTCAACTGCTGTTGCCAGAAGCGCAGACTAATTTGTACAAATGATATTTTTGTTCGTCATCGTTGACTCCTTTTCGAGCTCATGTACTATTAGGCAAAACCAAACACCTCCACCCGGCAACAGTGTCATTTTCAAATACAATGGCATGCGCTTCCAACGTGATCAACGTTTGTAGCGAAAAGACCTAGGAATAGCAATTTAAATGTGACTTATCTCTGTAAAGGACACTGTTGCCGGATGGAGGTGTTCGGTTTTGCCTAAATGTGCATGAGCTCGAAAAGGAGTCAACGATGACGAGACAAAAATATAATTTTTTGTACAAATTAGTCTGCGCTTCTGGCAACAGCGGTTGAAATGGGTGGGGGCAGTGGAGATTCGGCCGGCCTCTGGAACTAAATACACGCCCTCGCTGGCCACGCACAGTTGTTCTTTCTCTCTCTTTCAAGCTGTTTTTCTCATATTTTCCTTGACGTGCTTGTGTAAATCGTTTGGTTCGAAAAGCCCTTTCGCAATCTGTATGCATTACACTTATAACAGCAAAATCTTGTTTTTCTGTTTTTTTTTCCATCCACAATCGGAACATGGACCTGGTGGGATATTGACTTCCACAGCAGTTGGTTCTACGCCTGCAATTTCTTGAAGTCGAATCTTCAATATCCGTGGGAGACCTGTCAAACAAGATCGAGTAGCAAAATGAGGTTTGATCAAATCATATGCCAAATCTCTTAAAAAAATCTTATAATTTTTTTGTCTGGATTATTAGAGCAATGAATAATTTGGGAGTTCATTCCACTAATATTTAACATCAAGTAGAATATAACCATCGGCCATCGTCTTGTGGCTCTTGCACACTTATAACTGGAACACAGTTTGTCAACTGTACCCACGCCTCCTTTCGTCTTATTGTAATCTGTTATCATAACGGGTTTATTGAGATTACCTGTACTTTCATCGATCTCATCGTCTTTATGATAACTCGGAACCAATAATATGTTTTTGTTTTTTTTGGCAAATATGAGACCAGAATACAGTTTTCTCTGAATCCGAAAATACTGGAACATATTGGTCGTGGAACAGGTTTTGTGAAATCTAATGGCAATCCTTTCCTATTTTTTTTATGGTATGTCAGTTTGAGATCATTTTGTAACTTTTCCACGAGAGACATTGACATGAACCAATTGTCTATAGTTACATTTCGTCCACTACCAGATATATGACTGCACATTCTGGTAACTACAGCGTCTGAGGCATTGGATACTTTGTATGGCCCCTCAGGTTGAGTACCAACGTATACTTCAAGCTTACTAGTGTAAAACGTTTTGGCGTCACACAAAGCAAATAATTTGATTCCATACTTTGTTAGTTTCTTCGGTATATACTGGCGAAAGCCGCATCTTCCACGAAAACCTGGGAGCATTTCGTCAATTGTCACAAACTCGGAAAGCTGATATCCTTCTTCGCAATGTGATACGAAGAGATCGAATAATTTACGAATCGGTGCCAATTTATCCAACTCTCTTCTCGGAGCTCTAGTGTCAATATTGTCGAATCTTATATTCCTTATCAAAAATCTAAATCTTTGTTGAGACATTGTCAAATAAAAAATTTCTATCCCATATCCATCTCTCCTCCACAAATCTTCTATGTTCAATTTATTACTTTTGTTGATCCGTTTTACGAGCATCCCTTTCCCTTGTATAGTTATCTTTAGATTTGTCTATAAATAGGTTTGTACAAGTAACAATTTCAGATATCATTTCTTCAGTGATGAAATACCTAGCCTAACCATATTTCTATAGGTTGTTTCAAATGTCTTGTTTTCAATGCCGAGCGCTCGGTCCGGCAAACGCTTTATTATATTCTCTTGGCGAGTTCTAATTGCTTTCCTTGGAGGTTTATGTTTTTTCCAACAAGTTTTATCCTTGGCTATAAAAAAAGATCTAAAATGTTATTTATAAATTAAAAATACCATAACTCACCTATGAATGATCGAGCGGACGTCTGGTATTGATCATTAGTTCCATCAGCATCAGCAATGTCTTGCTCAGAGTCAGTATTATGATCTATGATTTCCTCATGATTGGATTTATCTGAATCATGTTCATCAAAAGGTTCTTCTTCTACATAAGTATTTTCATTTGTTTGAAAATCTTCCAATGAAACTTCGTCTAATAAACGTTGTAAGCGTTCCTGTTCTTTTTCATAGGACGTCATGACTGAAAACACTGAATAATGAAAAACGTGACGTTAAAATATTTATTTACTCACCGCACCACAAGAAAAAGCTACGAGTAGTCGCGCCGGTCTCCCACACCGGTTTATTTTATAACAGAGTAGAAAAACAACCCACACTAGTCAAAGTTGTACTCAAAGATGTTGTACTGTCGATAGGTACCGCCAGTCGTTACAGCTACTGATAAGGACCACAGATAAGGACAGCCCGCAATCCCCACTTCCAAACAAGTTTCGTCGAAGAAGGGGAAAACCCGGTCTCATAGACAGGTACGCGACCACTGGAAGGTTGAATTCCAAATCTATTGAACCGGTCAGTTCACCTACATCGGATATTCATAGTTTAGTGGAAAATGTCTAGTGCAGATCCCCCTGATAAAGGGGGAACTTCAGATTTGTGCTATAATAACGATAACACAAGGAATGTGCGTTATAGCTAAACATAACAATCAACATTTCAGGAAAGCAGAAACTTAGTAAAGGCTGAACAAAATAACAAAGAAACACGCTTGTCTGATCATACAGCGACAGATATTTCAGTACAAGTAACAAAAAAGTTCAAACTTGATAAACCTAATTTATATTCAATTGATAAAATTTACGTATTTATCGAAAACATTAATAATGAAAATTTAGGACAATTTACATCCCATGTCAGTTGGAGACATATTGCATAAAAAACTAAAAGTGTAAAACATTACTAAAATACAAAAGGTAGGTAGAAATAAAGTAAGAGTAGAGGTTAAAACTATTAAAGACGCGAATATGTTGATCCTGAAGACACTTTTTGTTTTTATGCTCGGCGATTGCGAATAAATATAGTTTGATGAAGTGTCTACGAGATTGATATTTGTGTCATATCTGAAACGTGGTTTAAAAAAAACAAAATTATCAAATTTCCAGGATATAATCAGGACAGGACAGACAGAGGGGATGGATATGGAGGCACAGCAATAATAAAAAATAATAAGTAATGCCACAAGGAACTTATAGAAGATATCAATATATGTGTAGTTGAAATTAATTTCAATAAATATTTACAGTTTAAAATATTATCTGTATATGTTCCCCCAAAAATTAGCATCAAAAAGCGACTGGGACAGCATATTTGGTATTATATCTAAAGAAAACGGCATAATATGCGGAGATTTTAACGCTCACAACAAAACATGGGGCTCGTAAAAAAATGATCAGAGGGGGATACAACTTCTAGATGTCTTAAAAAATCATGATCTAATATTGGCAAATGATGGATCACCTACCAGATTAAATCGCAATGGGGAAAATTCCGCAGTGGACCTGACACTTTAGTACATCCTACCTCATAAACCACATAGATTGGAACATAATAAAGGACACACTAGGTTTCAGATCACTTTACAATACTTATTAATATCAATGTGTCTGAAAATAAGCGTCTACAAACAGATGAATTAATATACCTCTCCAATAAATGGAATATAGATAGATCAGACTGGGCAATATTCAAAAACGAAGCAGAGCTGTAGTTCTCACAAACAGCACCTACTTTTCATGATATTAATGCAAAATATGAATATTTAATACAAGGAATAAACACAGCTGCCCAAGCATCTATGCCAACATCCAAACCATTCAAGATAAAGTCAAGAACACTACATCCATGGTGGGACAGAGAATGTGATACAGCTGTAATAGATAGACAAAATGCGGTAACTGCATACAAAATTAACAGCACGCTGGAAAACTTCATTACAGTGCAAAGAATAGTAGCAAGAACAAAAAAATATCTGAAAGAAAAGGCAAGATCCTCATGGAGAGCATATACTACACCAAGCTGAATAAAAACACATCAATGTCAGACATTTGGAAACAGGACAAGAACATACATTTCAGCAGTGGGGAATGGAAAGAAAAGTTACTGGAGAGCATAGCACCGCCATCAACCTTTTATCAAAATAACTCACACAATGAACATGAACAGGTGGAAACAACACCACAAATATTTATAAGACAAAAAGACGCATTATTAGGACCAAGACATACATCTAGAGGTTTACCACAGGGCTCTGTTTTAGCACCACTGTTATTCAACACATATACCATCAAAGTGCATCAAGAATGCAGGAATCACACACTTTTACAATACGCTGATGACTTTGTAATATATGTCAAAGACAAAAAATATCAAAATTGTCTAAGTAAGCTAAACATAAGGCCACCTCAAACATCATAAAAGCTATTGAGGACGTGGGCTTTGATCTATCAACGTCTAAATAGAACGTCACTACAAAACATTAGATAATAAATTAAATTGGAAGCCATATATCGAAGAAATCAAAACAAAATGTAACAAAGCCATTAATTTCCTCAAAATGATCACCAAAACGTGGTGGGGTGCAAGCACAGAGATATGTCTGTTATTTTATAAAACATATATAAGGTCCATTTTAGACTACGGTTATGTTCTATACGGATCTGCATCAAAACAATCACTGAAGTGAAGCACTCGATAATTTAATTTTAGAAACCATTACTGACTCAAACTCGACAAATTTAGATAGTACTGATAATAATCAAATAAATATGGCCCTACAACCTTTTAAATGGGAATATTCAAATTGTATCCCCGATTTTGATGGGAACCCAAATGACTTGAATAGATTTATTTCTGTTAGCGAAACAATTATCAATAATTTTGTTGATAGAGCGAATCCTAATAATTTCCAGAACGTTTATTTGTTGAATTCTATAATTGCCAAAATAAAAGGTAAAGCTAGAACGGTAATTAATATTCAAACATGTAATACTTGGAATGAATTAAAAAATGTTTTAACAAGAAATTTCTCAGATCAAAGAGATGAAGTCTGTCTAAACAGGGATCTCGTAATGCTAAGACAAAATTTTAATGAAAATCCACAATTATTTTATGATAGGTGTTTACACATTCTGAACTTGTTTTGTAGTTATGTATGTTTACATGAATTGACGGAAGAGGGTAAAAATTTAAAACGACAATTATATCAAAATTTAACCTTAAAAACTTTTCTTTCTGGGTTAAAAGAACCATTGGGTACCACCATTCGCTGCATGAAACCAACATCACTAAGCGAAGCAATGCAATTCGTTTTGCAAGAAGAAAATGCACACTATTTACAAAATTCAACAAAATTTAATCAAAAACCAACACAACCTTTCAGACAAAATTTTCGACAATCACCTGAATTTAGACATGACTATCAACCACCTATACAAAATCAATATTCAAATTATAATCCGCCTAATTCGCAATCATTTAACGCTCATACTCCAAATAATTTTTTTTCTAGGCAGAATAATTTCCCTTCACAACCAATCCCAATAAATCCTAGACCTATTCAGCAACATTTTCCTAGAAATTCGCAAGTCTTTCGAAGGCCCAACCAAAACGTAAATGTTTTTAGGCCAAATCCAAACGCTAATTTACCTAAACCAACGCCAATGTCCACTAGTACACGAGCTACATACCCTAATAATCAAAATCAATCTAATTATAAAAGACCACCGCCGTCTACAAATAACTTCAAACAAACTAAACGTCCGAATTTTACTTCTGAAGAACTTTATAATGTCGACACAGAAGCTTACGATCCCGAAAATTGGGAATACTTAGATAATAGTTACGAATATTCTGATCATACTGTTGGTCAGCCATATACCGATAACGAAACTTCAAATAATAATAATACTAATTTTAGTAACGATAACGATGACACACATAACAAAAACGTAAATTTTTGTTAAGTGCCTCGGAAAACCAATATTACAGAAACAATACTAAAATAATACCTTTCAATAATGTAAAATCAAGTGAATTACCCTACATAATTTTACCTGAATACAATTTAAAGTTTTTAATAGACACCGGATCAAGTCGATCATTCATAAATCCTGATTTAGCATTTAAATACTATCGTAGTGAAATTAAAAATGATCCATTTGTAGTGACAACAGTTTTTCAAAAATCTGCCCATAAATATCGAGCGGATATCTTATCCTCAGAAATATTCAATCTTCCAAATCCAATAAAATTGAAATTTTATCTGTTCAAATTTCATAACGTTTTTGATGGTCTTATTGGACTAGATAACTTAAAAATATTACAAGCTAAGTTAAATTTCCAGGAAGGATCTCTTATCACTCCTCATAATAAAATAAAATTACATTACCACGAAGTTAACACGGATCTTAATCTTGTAACCGTATCCCCTAGATCGCAACAAGTTGTTAGAGTAAAAACAAGTGTTTCTCAGGGAGATATAATTATTCCTTATCAAAAATTGTATAATTGTGAAATCCCACAATGTCTTACTACAGCAAAAAATGGTTATGCACTAACTACAATACTTAACAATTCCGACAGTACCGTATCATTAGATTTCTCAGAACCATTCTTAGTAGAAAATTTTGACGAAAACGAGATACAAAATATTGACTTAAATAATATTGAATTATCAGATAATATACCGTTAGATCTTAATAAAATTAGAACCAATCATATGAATAACGAAGAAAAACAAAAAATACTAAAACTATGCCAGGAATATAGCGATATATTCTACAAAGAAGGTGAGCCATTAACCTTCACAAATAAAATTAAACATAAAATACATACAAAGGATGAATTACCTGTATATTCAAAAACTTATCGTTATCCGTTTGTACATAAGCAAGAAGTTGCTAATCAAATCCAAAAAATGCTAGAATCCAATATAATACGTCCCTCGAGTTCACCATGGTCTTCTCCCATATGGGTAGTAAGCAAGAAAATGGATGCTAGTAAACAACAAAAGTGGAGAGTGGTCATCGATTATAGAAAGCTTAACGAAAAAACTATAGAAGATCGATATCCTCTACCTAACACTACCGAATTATTAAACAAACTAGGCAATTGCCAATACTTCTCTACGATTGACTTAGCCAGTGGCTTCCATCAATAGATATTGAAAAAACGGCATTCAATACTGAAAATGGCCATTGGGAATTTCTGCGCATGCCTTTTGGTCTCAAAAATGCGCCAGCTACTTTCCAACGTGTCGCCGATAATATATTACGAGGTATACAAAACGAAATGTGTCTAGTATACCTAGACAACATCATTGTCTATTCAACCTCACTTCAAGAACATTTAGAACGCCTCAAAGCTGTTTTTCAGAGACTCAGAGAAGCAAACTTCAAAGTGCAGCTTGACAAATCAGAGTTCCTGAGAAAAGAAGTAGCCTACCTAGGTCACGTGGTTACACCACATGGGGTCAAACCTAATCCCGACAAAATTCAAGCTATACTTGATTATCCGATTCCCAAAACACCCAAACAAATCGAAGGTTTCTTAGGATTGCTCGGATATTATAGACAATTCATAAATGATTTTACGCGAGTAACAAAGCCATTCACTAAATGTTTAAAAAGGTCGCAAAAATCGAACTTAACGACGAATACATAACTTGTTTTAACACTTGTAAAAATTTACTAACCAATGAACCTATATTACAATATCCGGACTTTAATAAAACGTTTAACTTAACCACTGATGCTTCTAATGTAGCATTAGGTGCCATCTTATCACAAGGTCCTATAGGACAAGACCTTCCCATAGCTTACGCCTCGAGAACACTTAACGATTCAGAACAAAATTATTCTACAATTGAGAAAGAGTTGCTTGCTATAGTTTGGGCAACTAAATATTTTCGCCCATATTTATATGGCCGTCAATTTAATATAATTGCAGATCACAAACCTCTCGTGTGGTTAAATTCATTAAAAGAACCAAATTCTAAACTTTTACGTTGGCGAATTAAACTGGAAGAATTCGACTACCAAATTTTTATAGAAAAGGTAAATCCAATAATGTAGATTCTTTATCTAGAATAGAACTCCATACTAAAGATACACATCCACTTTTGAACGACAGTTCATTTTGGAAGAATGTCGATGAAATTTTAGGTGAAACCAGTTACTATAATAACTCAAATACGTCCGAACAAGCATACCAAACTTTGAATACTCCTTCCCCTATTACCAATAGATTGACATGCGAAATCCCATCCACATCAGAAAATCTCCTACAGGACAAAGAGAATTTTTCAATGATAGTAAACATTGACGAAATACTTACAGAAGACAACATTCAATCACAAAGTCAAAACGATCAGCAAAATCAAAATATGACAGATGACAATACTGTACACTCAAATTTCGACGAAAACCCAATTATAGGCATACCCATAATCGAATGTGCCGTAAATCACGGTAAAAATCAAATATTTATACAATCAGTCTTACATTCTCCTGCAAAATTAAAAAGAATAATTCTTTTCGAAAACAAACAACGACTTTCCGTTCAAATTTCTAAAAATAATTTTGATAATGATGTAATCAATTTCATTAAAGAATATATAGTTCCAGATATTCATTACTATATATATTTTGAAGACCCCAGTCTATACGAACCGTTCTCAGTATGCCTGCAGAAATATTTCAAATCGTCATCTATAAAATTTAAAAGATGCACGACCAAATTATTAGACGTAACAAACAAAGACGATATCCAAGAAACCATTAAAAACTATCATGAAAGCAAATCAAATCACCGTGGAATCAATGAAACCCTTCAAAAAATTAAAGAAAAATACTATTGGCCCGATATGAAAAAATCCATTCAAACATTTATTAATGAGTGTGAGATATGTCAACAATGTAAATATGATAGGCACCCATTAAAATTAAAAATGAATTTGACACCCACTGCAAGTAAACCTTTTGAAATAATCCATATAGATTCATTTACATTCGAAAAACTCAAATTTTTAACAATAATTGATAGCTTTTCCAAATACGCACAAGCATATCACTTAAATGCACTTTCTGGTACAGAAGTAGCCAACAACCTAATAAATTACTTTTCCCATCACGGTATACCAAACCAAATTATTTGTGATAACGGCACAGAGTTCAAAAACACCGTAATTACTGAACTATTAGGACTACACAAAATTAAAATTCATTTCTGTTCCCCTGATCACCCCCAATCAAATGGTATTGTAGAACGATTCCATTCGACAATAATAGAACACTTAAGACTTTTAAACTCTCAAGGATTCTCCAACACACCTATAAAGACTAAGATGACAAATGCCATTTTGGCATACAACAACTCAATACATTCAGCTACTAAACTGAAACCAATGGATATAATTAACGGACATATTACTGACAATGACCCATTTGATATCGCAATCGATAAACTATTAATTAACGATTACGTTAATAAACACAAAGAACGTTCTAAACTATTATATGCAAAAATCAATTCTGACTTAGCAAATCAAAAAGAAAACCGTTTAGAAACAATAAACGAAAACCGCGAGAGTCCTGAAGTATTTGTACCAAACCAAAAGGTGTTTATAAAAAAGAAAAAGAGACAGAAAAACGCAAATAAATTTCATACGGCAGTTAGTATTAAATCAGTAAACACTAAACGTAAAACAGTTACAACTGCAAAACATGGAAAAATTCATATGAATAATATAAAACGCCCACTTAAGAGAATATATTCATTTGACACATAATTATTATCATTTCAGATTCCCAGGAATCTTAGGATTCCAAGAAATAATTACTTTACGAAATCTTCAAGATAACTCTGGTCTACTACCTCTGAAACTTGGCACCGCAAAAGTAACTGAATACTATCACTCAATATTTTATTATTACGACATAAATCTCATAGTGACTCAAGTTGAAAATTTAAAATCCAAAACAAATCAGATTTTCAACTCGGCATATAAAATTAACAAATAGCGAGAAGAAATAACTAATCATAAACGTTTTTTAAAATTCGCTGATAATAAAATAGAAATTAAATTGACAGAGTTGCTACCTCAAACAAATAGAACCAAGCGAGGCCTAATCAATGGTCTTGGCTCAGTTTTCAAAACTATTAGTGGAAATTTAGACGCAAGTGACGGAGAGCGTTACGATAACCTTATTGGGCAGCTTCAACAAAACGAAAATAAACTAGCTAATCAAATAAAAATTCAAAATTCCGTAGCAGTCTCTTTAATCGATAACTTTAATAAAACTGTTCAACAAATAAACCATAATAAAATCTTATTAGATCGCAAACTAGAAACTATTGACTCTTATCTAAGTAACCAAGCTAATTTTGAAGCAAATACCTATATAAAAGACGTAATATTCCAAATTTTAAACATGTACGAAATGCTTAATTCAATTTTACAAGACATAGAAAATTCAGTATCATTTGCAAAAGTTGGAGTTATGCATCCTAGCATAATAAAACCTAGCGAATTATTTAAGCTTTTAGAAGATATATACAGAAATCTCAGAGAAAACCAATTGCCCATACAATTAAAAATGAGCAACATTCCGATATTTGAAAGTTTAATTAAAGTATCATATTACATAATAAAAAATAAAATAACATATATTTTACGTGTACCCATAGCACATCCTTTTGATTTAGACTTATATCATTTGTATCCTATCCCTATTCTGAGTGAGAGTCAGTTAAAGGTGATAATCCCTCAAAATAAATATGTAATAAAAAATAAATTGTACTACAAACTTTTGGACGAATCATGCACACAACTAGTTAGACAAGAATATATGTGTGGAGAAGTCAGCTTACAACATGTAAATTCCAATAGCCCGTGCGAAATTCAACTTCTAGACCTCAAGAGCACCTCCAACTGTCATCAAATACCTATTAGCAATTCTCAGCAACTATTCAAGAGACTCGAAAATTCCAATCAGTGGATTGTGGTCCTTCCCAAGAAAACACCCATCAGACTAAAATGTTACCAGCAAGAAGAAATCCTGAACTACATTGGCACCTTTCTCGCCACCATTCCGGCATCCTGTCAAATTATCACAGACTTCGAAGTAATAACTAACAATGGCCCAATAGAATTTGAAAGTCAGCCCATTTTTATTCCAGAAACATCCATCTCAAATCATGACTACGTCATACATAAAAATCTCAATCTCAGCCTTCCACAAATTAACCTAGACGACCTAACTACCCTTCGAGAAAGAATAATTAAAAACACTCCAATTCTAGAAAACTATATACCTTCCTTTGTTCCAAGCACTTGGACAATATTAATCTATTGCCTCCTAAGCCTAATATGCTTATACGTAGCCTTCAAGAAGTTTCAACGTAGAAGCCCAACTCAAGAAAACCAATTTCAAGATGTTCATCTTCCTTAGCTACTGCCATCGGAAGCTGAAACTTCAAGGGGAGGAATTATGTCATCCCTTTTCCAGAATATCATATATAAAAAACTGACACACTATATTATTTTTGCTTATACTAAATAATTTACTTCCTAGGTAAAAGACAGAGAACAGTCAGTCAGTAATTAACCATTGAATAGAAAACACTTATCTTATTGTCGGGAATATTATAAATTGTAATAAATAAATTAATAAAGTTTTTAAAAAGGAACTTTTCACCTGTGGTGACTTATTTCGCATTATGGAATTTACGGGAACGAAAAAGCTGATCAGTTAGCCAAAACAAGTGCTGAAAAAGAGGAATGTCAATTGAAT
This sequence comes from Lochmaea capreae, assembly GCA_949126875.1. Classification (NCBI taxonomy): domain Eukaryota; kingdom Metazoa; phylum Arthropoda; class Insecta; order Coleoptera; family Chrysomelidae; genus Lochmaea; species Lochmaea capreae. The sequence continues at coordinate 7,018,002 of OX421404.1, read as the reverse complement.
TAACTGGCACTACAAGATTGCATAAATATATATATAAAAAATGTCAAGCAGCATGAAAAGAGCAATGGGATCACTATGTAAAAACAAAACCTATATACCAGATACACACTTCTGCATAGGGAAATACCAAAACAACAGTGGTACAAAGAAATGAATTACTCACGAAGGGAAATTAGCTGTATATAATAAGAATGAAATTTGGACACGCGTCGTACCCAGTCCACTTAAGCAGAATAGGCGTAATCGAATTAAACTTATGCACAACCTGCAATGTCATAGGAGATCTGGACCATACATTTTTTGAATGCATGAAATATCGCAATGCCACGGAAGAACTTTATAATGATATAACACGTGAAAAAATATGCCTTCCCGTCAACATGTTACACGTATTGGCGATGAATAACATCAAAATATTAGATTGTCTAGTAAAACTTATAAGGATGACTAACATATCGATAAAGTTAGGTTAGTTAGAGCTCGTGACCTTTGTTTCCCAACCCAAATGTTTATATAACTTCCATCCGAGGTCTACCTGTGTACCTATGTGTTCAAATAATGCCCTGAACGACCCCAGGGCGAGAAAAATTGTAACCCTGTACCAATCTTTAGATAGTAAAGCGATACTAATTTGAATTGCAGAGGACGATAGGTTGATAGGCTAAATTAGGATAGGATACATTTACAAAACGAAAGACAATAACAAATACAATATCGAATCTGATTGATACTTCATTAAAATTAGATTCAAAAACAAATATTATAATACCTCTATATATACTCCATACATATAACCTAACACAAAGTATTTGGCTGCATGGATTCCTCCAAATGCCATAAAATAAAAAATAATAATAAAATAAAAACTACCAAATGGCTAACGGCGACCGCTAAACCATATCATATTTCAAGTCGAAACAAAATACCACCTCCAGCTTTCTGAATAAAATATGTGCAGACACTGCTGACCTTGAAAGTGGCACTGGCCGCTGAACCAGGAATAGGTTAAGTGTTATTTTTTGTTTTATGTTTATTCAATAAAATTAGTTTCAAATTTCTCTAACATAACCTTTTCAATATTTAAACTAACCAGTATCCGATGACCACACTAGGAAGGTCAGTTGTACGATAAAATCATGAAAAAAACCATAATTTCTTCAGCATTATACGATAATTTGGTTTGTCCACGACCACTTAATAATAAGTCAATATTTTACCTCCTAACAAAAGGTATACTTCTTAACTTATAAATATCGTCTCACGTGATCAAAGTGTCAAAGAAGAGACGTTTGCTTGTATGATGTCATTCTTTTGCTGCTATCAATCCACTATATTTTGCCGCTATTATAAACTCAATAAATATTGAAATTTGTACGTCGCATGTTATAGAAAAATATAAATATATGCTTAAAAAAAGGTTTCGTAATTGATTTCATATGTAATACAACTTGTGGGTTGCTTAATTATTAAACTCAAACTAACATCAGTCGTACTAAAAACTTTATATGTTGGCAAAAATGCTCACTGCTGCCGCGATTAAAATGGTTTATTTGTTTCAGTTGTTGTTTTGGCATTTTTAGGGTTAAGGCAATCCAAACCACGTGACTTTTTGATAAAAAGCCTACCAGTTATAAAGTGTCTACTGCAAAGTTTTTGGTGTTTCAATATAGATTCGGTCAGATTGTCTCTCTTTATTGCTGCAATCCATGCAGCCCTGCGAAGTTTGTTCAAATCGTTTTTCTCCGTTAAAAACCTCTGTTTTGTCTCTGCGGCAACGCGATAAAACGAAACTTTATCTCGATTAGAACGGCTTCCACAACCAACTACAATACATATCGAAAAAATTTCACAAGACAAACACTACACTATTTAAAAACCACAATTTACAGAAAGAAAATCAATGAAATGTAGGTTAAACAAACACTCTACAGTTAACTTTGTTATTTATTTGACCGTCGCCGCCATATTGAATTTATTTTGACAGATCGTTGGATTGCCTAATTTAATATTGATCATTCAATTTTTCGATTATTTTTTCTGCTTGTAAATTTTCACAAACAGTGATGAGTTGTCAAAGTTAACGTATAAATGAAACTTAATAGTGAGATATTGCTGTGACAAATCCTGTGCGACGTTATTACCACAGACGTTGTATTGGCAGTTGAGCATGCGCAGAATGAATTCGAGAGACACGTCGCGGTAATACCGTTAGCGCATCACGTTATTTACGGCAGAACAACACCTCAAGTAAAACGTTACTTCGGACAGAATCAGATAGATGATCGGAAACCTTTCGAGGTTAAGTTGTTTTTTTTTTTTTTTTTTTTTTTTTTTTTTTCTATTTCTGCGACTGAGGCTAAGCCGGGAGCACTCTACCCCTAACCGGAAATTTTGCCGAACCCACTGGTGTTCCAACCAGGTAGGGTTCTTTATCCAGCCCAACATCCATGGGCTCGGGACCTCGGTTTTTACGTCTCCTCCGAAAGACGGCATACCTACATTATACCTCGTGCTCATTGGTATAATGCCTGCGAGCTATGATATGCTACTCCGCTGCAGGCTGTACGGGCTATTTGCACGACGGTCTTCCCCAGTGGGCCGGTCACCCATCCAAGTACTAACCGCGCTCGACACTGCTTCACTGTAATTATCGCATCAGATGCTTTCCACTACAGTGCTGGGCCGACGCCTACGTTGTTGTTTATTATTATTTAGATGACCTTTTAATTGCAAAATATGTGTTCTACAAAAAGGTTGAGATTTACGTCCGATGATGATTTATGTTTGTTACGCGAAGTTGTTGGACCAAATCCTCTTCAGAATCCCCTCAAGAGAAATTATGCCATGATCTGGACCAACAAAATCAAAACACAGATGAGTGGTGACACTGGTTTCAACATTTAGAGGTTAGTTCCAAAAAAAGCGCGTAAATAAAACTAAGATGGCAATACGTATACCGGCCCAAACATTGTTAAGACGTAAACGTAATATTTAACGCGGAGTAAATACCACACAGCATGCGCTATCGGTGTTTGCAATATCTCTCTAATAACACTGCAATAGTTGATGTATTTGCTATTCCTGACTATTTACACAATGAATGAAGCCAGTAAGTATGAGTTTAATATACTCAATCAACTGTATTTATTGTATTCTGTTACACTATTCATAATACTTAGCAATTATATTTGCACAATTTATTTACAGATAATACATTAGAAATGTTACTGCAGCAATTGGAGGAAAAATAATTATTTGTTTTTATTCTAGATATTTTGTACTTCATGCTGAGAATGAAGATGGTTGCATTGATGGAGCATAATAGTTATTTATGATACAAGTGCGCAAAAGTACTTCACGCACAAGTGTCATACAAAACCTTATCTACGGCCACATAAATAAAAAATAAAAAAATGTGCTCTGAACGGGTTAAAAAACATAAAAATTAATTTTCTATAAACAAATATGAACACAACGAATTCTAATTATTTAAATTACTAATATTTATAGTGGAATGAGGACAATTATTCAAATTACTAATTATAACATTGGGTAATTTGTCTTTTTTTAAAGTAACTTGGTTACAAGACAATAATTGGGATGTTAAATTTGAAGTTGAAGGTGTATCAATATCGATGAAATCGTTCGATTTGGGCTGTGAGATTGAAGAATTTTTTGCCAAATTTTAACATTGAATGATGTGACCATAAAGTAGATAATTTCAATTGCATTGACTTTTCGGAAAAATATGCTATTAGAACATTTTCGGTGTAATTCTTGACTTTTTTAATGTTACACCAATCTAAAAAATCAGCATAAGATTTCTTGTAAATTTTTTGAGATTTCTGTGGAACCAGATTATTAATTGCATTTCCGGCAATTTCAAGTGGTGTGCAATCCGAAGTACAAATGAGCGTTGGCAAAAGTGTGATAAGAGAAAAAGTTGACTCACCAACATGTTCTGGACAAGAAAATTCAAAACCAGAGTTTAAAAAGAAAGAAAAAGCAGTAAAAGGAACTGTTTGCAAAACTCTATGGGACATACAAAAATTTAAAGAAGAACAAAGGGAACGGAGGCACAGAGAAAAAATGGACCTGGACACCCTGTATATTAATACATTTTTGAAATCTACGTAATATTTTAGTATACTTTTGTCTAAAAACTTTTTTCGAAAAATGCACACTTTTTGAGTTATTCATTTTTTTGTAGAAAATTTGACCGCTGAAGACCCTTATACATGATTTTTTTACGAGAGGACCCTTGAAGATATGAAAATGGTTTCTCCTCGGTTGCCTTAAGCAAGGTCAAACGTATTCGAATCTATGTTGAAAAATTTTTCATTTTATACAGAGTGTGTATAAAAAGTGTTCAAAGTTTAACTTTATAAATATCAAATTTCTTCATTTTTTTAAATAGAACCACCCTGTTTTTTCTATGTTAATGCATTCAGGAGAAAAAAATAAGGCAAGTTCATGTATACTTTCCTATACCTAAACCTTACCGTTATCCAGATATTAAATGTTTTCTGTAAATTTAGAGATGGAGGTGTGGTCTAAATTTTACATGTATACTTTTAGTAGGCTTTGTAATAAATGACACTTATTTAACTGACATTAGTTAATTGTTGATACTTTCGAAAATCGTTAAAATGGCTCGTTCCCAATTTAATAACGAAGATTATGTAAATTTGCTTTTAATACATGGTGAATGTGAAAAAGTTGTTACAAGAACATGTACTTTATTTGCTGCAAGATATCCAGATAGACCACGACCAAACTCGCATACTGTTAAAAGAATCCTCAACAATTTAAAGCTATACGGTTCATTTGAAGCAAAAGTAAATCGAATTAAACCAGTTATTGACAATAATAATGCCGAAATTAATGTTGTTGCTTATTTTACTGCTTATCCAGAAGCATCAATACGCGTTGTCGTAAGAGATCTTGGAGTAAGCAAATCGTCGATTCACCGTATTTTACGAAAACATAAAATGCATCCCTATTCGTACAATTTGTGTCAAAATTTAAAACCAACCGATTTTACTAAACGAATAGACTTTGCTGAGTTTTTATTAACAAAATGCCAGGAAGACGACGATTTTTTAAAAAACATAATTTGGTGCGACGAATCGAAATTCACGAAAAATGGATTATTTAATAGACGCTATTCCCATTATTGGAGTCAAGATAATCTTCATTTAACCAAAGAACGTGCTTTTCAAGATCGGTGGCAGTTCAATGTCTTTTGTGCTATTAGAAATAATCAAATAATAGCACTTCATTTTTACGATGGGAATTTGAATGGTTAGGAAACACAATCAATTAATTTATTCCTAATTAATTATGTTAAAAACATTGTTTTTGTATTTATTAATGTTTTTTGTTGTATTTTTAGGAGAAAGATATCTTGATATTTTAAGAAATTTGAAACAAAATTATTTAGACCGCTTGCCACCAGACGAATTAAGCAAACTTTTTTTTATTCATGACGGTGCTCCTGCTCACAGTTCAATTGTCATAAATACATTTTTAGAAGAGCAATTTGAAGACAGGTGGTTAGCAAATAATGATCCCTTTCGGTGGCCCCCTCGTTCTCCCGACATGACGCCTTTAGATTTTTTTATATGGGGTCACATAAAACAAGAGGTTTACTCACAAGCCTTAACATCTAAAGAAGATTGTGAGCTAAGAGTTCGAAATTCCTTCAATTCTCTTTCTGAGATGATGATCAGCCGTGCGACGAATGAAGGCATACTGAGAAGGGTTGAAAAATGCATTGAAGTTCAAGGTAGCAATTTTGAACATTTACTTTGAAACATAAGACTATTTTTCTTTGACTTTTAATTTTCCATAAAATTTGGTAGCATATCTTATTATTGTCACAAATGGTTTAATTCGATTAACTTTTGCTTAAAATTAACCGAATAGCTTCAAATTGTTAAGTATTCTTTTAACAATGTGCGATTTCGATCGCGGTCAATCTGGATATCTTACTGCAAATAAAGCACATGTTCTTGTAACAACTTTGTCATATTTACCATGTATTAAAAGCAAATTTACATAATTCTTTTTATTATTTAGACTACACCTGCATCTCTAAAAATTTACAGAAAATATTTAATATCTGTATAACGGTAAGGTTTAGGTATAGGAAAGTATACATGCACTTGCCTTATTTTTTTCTCCTGAATGCATTAAAATAGAAAAAACAGGGTGGTTCTATTTAAAAAAATGAAGAAATTTGATATTTATGAAGTTAAACTTTGAACACTTTTTATACACACTCTGTATAAAATGAAAAATTTTTCAACATAGATTCGAATACGTTTGACCTTGCTTAAGGCAACCGAAGAGAAACCATTTTCATATCTTCAAGGGTCCTCTCGTAAAAAAATCATTTATAAGGGTCTTCAACGGTCAAATTTTCTACAAAAAAATGAATAACTCAAAAAGTGTGCATTTTTCGAAAAAAGTTTTTAGACAAAAGTACACTAAAATATTACGTAGATTTCAAAAATGTATTAATATACAGGGTGTTCCATTTAAAATAACAAAGTTACAGTCGACTTCCGGTAGAAACGGAAGTCGGCCATCTTTGAAAATATTTTAGTTGAAAAGATCGTATCCGAAAACCCAAACGTAGAAATTTTCGTGATTTTACTATAAGTATTTTGCCATATACAGATAGTTTTCACTCCTCGTGGGACACCCTGTATACGTAACATGTATATTTTTCAATATCAGAAAGAAAAAGTTTATTATTATTGTTTCAGGAGAAAGACTTTGTGAAAACCATAATGAAGATGTCAATTAAAAGTATATTTTATAATAATCTGCATCTACCTAATTAAATTAGGCAATAGATTTGTTTTTTTGTTGGTATTGCAATATTTACTTAATCTAGATATAGTGTAAAGAAATGTTGTGATTTATTTTTATGTAGGTAGTTTATTTTGAAAATTACATTGAAAGATTGGTACAAAGTTCATTTCATTTTAATTCTCCTAATTGTAAAATTAAGTGTCTACTTTCTTCGGCTTGTTGCTGATCATCATCATCACTACCAACAACCTCAACATCATCATTGTCCCATACATCATTTTCGTTGATAGGTACACATGTTGTGCATACTGCAACAGCTAATAATAAATTGACTACTTAAAACAGTTTGAAACTCCAGCAGCCTTATTAATAATAAAGACGATCACACCATACTAACTTATGGTTACTAAGAGCATACTTATAGCATGTTAAAATAATGTTAAATGTATTTATTAATATGTTTTTTCACTAGTTTGATTTTAAAGTCATGTTAGAATAATCTAAATTTATTATTAATAAGGCTGCAGGTGTATAAGCTGCCTGAATCTGCCTTTCAGTAGACCGAAAGTATTTTCTATAAAAACCCTAGAAGATGAAAACTTTCTGTTAAAGTTTCTCTGAGCAGGAGTTAAGTTTCCATAGTCACGAAATGGAGTTATTAAGTTAACTGACAGAGGATAGGCTGAGTCTCCCAGAAGGTGGTATTGATATCCACATATTTCAGGTATTGTTTTACTGATGAATGATAACCGATAAACTCTAGCGTCGTGAATTTTACTTGAAACACCTGTGAATACATCGATGAATCTTCCTTTGCTATCACATATACCTTGCAAAGTAATTGCTGTTAAATGATGTCTGTTAGCATAAGTGCTTCTGATTTTATTTGCTGGTGTTCTAATGTTTATATATGAACCATCAATGCATCCTATGATGTTAGGAATTCCAGATATCTAGAAAATACCGTGAAATTATTAAACTTGGGATATATCTAGTGAATGTGAATCATTCAGTAAGCAATCTCATTTTCTTAGTCTGAACGGAATAGATCAAACTGTAATTGATGATTCAAGTGCTCTAATTATAATCAAAAAATGGTGGCACCAGCAAACTTTGCGATTGTGGATATAATATAAAGTGTACCTAAACATTTAATACAGGTACTCACATTTTGAAAATCATTCGCTATGATTTGCAGCTCGTTTTCTGTCTTGGGGAATTTAATTATCTCTGAGCCAATTTCAAGCAAATATTTCATCACACGTTCACATATCAAATCAAACGTTGAAACACTAATATGAAATAGAAGGCATACTTCTGGAAATGTAGATTTATTCACTGCAAACCTGCAAAAGTTGTTAATAGTTAGTATACCGTGAGAATTATTAATATATGTATTAAGTATGTAAGTACTACAAGCCATTTTATCTATTTGGAATAAAAAGTGATAATGGAGCGAAAATCAAAACTTACCATAAAAAGGAATAAATGTGTCCTTAGGGACTTACTACAGGCTTGCCTCTATTACCATTCATTAGATCTTTATAAAGACGGGAATTTTTGAATTTCTCTATTAAATGATCGCATGTACTTCGACAAAGCCTGAAGTGCTGCCTAAACTAAAAAAAATTTCAAGACAAATTTCTTCCAACGAAAAAAGGCACACTTACTTCTTCATCTGAATATTTCCTTATCGCATTAGTAAAATCGAGTATCTTGTTCTTTTCTTCACGATTTATCAGAAACATTTCTTCATCTGAACTACTTTCGGAAGATGAAAGTAATTCGGTTAGCAGCGCTAATTCGAAAAAAAATTTATTTGGCGCCATTTAAAACTGAACTGAGACGACTTCACCGTCTTTCGTTTCAGGGCAAATAAAATTGAACTGAGGGCGAGCTCTGACAGTGCCGTTCGTAAATCGAACACGTGAAACTGGAGAAGTGTAACTCTGAAAACCATAATCGAACACGATTTATGCACTGAGTGCGCACTCAGTTCAGTCGGGGCAGGTAAATCGAAAACTCTATTTAAACTTCAAAATATTATTGATTGTCTAGTTGTCAAATTTTTTCGTTGTGTCAGATAGTGAACAAAAATTATTTCTCTACTATAGTTAATCTCGACAACGGTAGCTGGAACGCTACCGAAACGTCGAAATAAAAAAATAAAAAACATTCTTGTGGTTTGATTCCCAAAAAAATAGTCACATTTATTTGATAATATTAAAATAAGCACAAAAATGAAAAATCACTGCCCAATCAAATAATCTCTTAGTCGCCTTTAAAAAATTTCTAAACCCATACCATTTTTTATATCATATGGTAAAGCATTAAACACATCAGATTCTTTTAAAACATGGAGTTGAGTTGAATTTTTTTATATCTACGTACCTGATATTTACTCCAATTCCAACCTTGTGTAAATAAATATGAGAGAATATTCGAACAGTTTTTTTACTTGCAACTAGTTGAGTGTTTCATTTCATTTATTGGAGTGTATTGTGAGCAATGTAGAATAATTCGCAAGGCATGATTTTGCGTGAAATAAAGAAAATTCTTCAACAACTTGTACATGATGTTATAACACTTAATAATTAATATAAGTATTCATAATAAATAAATATGGATAATTTGACATGATTAGGTAAATTATCTTCATTGAGTAATATATCATGATTGGGTAAAGTTGTCGTCATTAGGTAAGCTGTCTTCATTTGGATAGTTGTTATCGATATGTAAGTAGACATGCACTCATAAACCCACTCTAACGTATAAATATCGTCGAGCTTGTTTATTATTTTTGCGGCTTCAAAGCACGAATTTACTACATTATGAAATTCTTCTGGTAATTGCAAAACAGCTTCTTGCACTATAGCATCTGACTTCTTTGCACACTCAGACCTGACATTGATTATTTTTTCTCTCAGTCAGAATTTCTGCAAAGAAATAATAAAAAACTTAAAATTATGGAAGTCAATAATTATAGAATAATGACATAGTATTTGCAGACCATGAAAATTTTGTAAACTGTACAACATAGAAGTTTTTTTATTGCAACACAGTATGTTCTCAGTTGATTGTAATAAAATTTTTGACCATAGTGTTAATTAAGGCATCAGGGTATAAAGAGGCCTAGCAAAGGATGAATATACACTTTTTAGGCATTTGCATTGCTTAACTAAATTTGAAATATGCTGTGTTGTCCAAGTTGGTCTATTTAAAATAGTTGTGGTTGAATTATGAAACTGCAAGCGTTTCTGTAAAATTTGACAAGGTTTGCATCATGGATTTGGTTGATTTTTTAAGTATGTATCATCACCAACAATCACACATTTACAAGTTTCTGAATTTCTGAAAATTTATGCAATTAAAAAAAATTAATATCAAAACTTCATTTGTTTGTTATATAAAAATAAATTAATCTTACTTGTTGTCAATTTGAGAGCCAACACATAATGGCCACCTTTCTACATATTTTAAGTATTCACAAGTACTGTTATATAAGCTAATTTTATCACTTAGGGGCAATTCTTCATTATTAGGGAAAATAACCTGCAATTACATTACAATTAATTATTGTTAGATATAAAAAGATAACCAAATATATTTACCCATAATATATTAATGAATACTTACAGTAATTGATAAATTCTCATTTAAACGTATATAGTTTTTGATCTGCTAAGTTGCAGGATCCATTTGAATAAATTCTAGTTCATTTGGTTTGTCTACATTGTGTAGTTGCTGTTTCCTGATGACTCTGATCTAATAATTCCTATTGCTCCATGTAGTTTTGTTGAAATTGTCACTCTCTTTAAAATGAAGGTGGCAAATGTAATCATTTGCTTTCAAAGCCATACCCAAGGAGATCTTCCATTTTTCCAATCTTGACGCTGTCTGTGAATTAATATAAACAAAGTTAATATAAGTTAATAGTTAATGTATTGATGAGAAGTAAAAACTATCTATTCTACTTCTGTATTCTACTTAAATAAAAATTAGTTTACTTACTGTTGCTCGAAAATAAGACAGGGGCTGAGGTGTGTAATTTTTTTTATTTTCAACTTTACTTCTAGTTGGACAACTTTTCACGACACACGTTTTTCACATTGTAAATTTTTATAAAAACTTCTATAAAAATAAACACTATTTTCATGTTTTGTTAGGTTAACTCAGAGGTCGAGAACTATCGATGGTTATCGATGTTTATGACTATCGAACCATTGTCTAAAAAAAGAAATAGTCTGTCAACCTCATGAGTATAACAGAGACACTAAAAAGAGTTATGCGAGTCCGATTCAAAGAAGAATGGGCCAGAGGCGTCAGAGCCTACGTCATCGCGTTGAAATATTCTCAATCAACGGTCATCGTCAGGAGGCGTGTGTTTGGTGAATTAATCGATATTCCAGTAGCGTAGTTGATTTTAACTTACATAGGAATGTGATTTGAAGGTGTAGTTATTATATAATTAAATAATTACATTGCATTTTAAATATTCAATTTTTATTGTAAAAATAGTTTTTCATACAAATTTTATTATTTTAAAAAATTCGACGTTTTAATGAGATGGCAGTTTAGGTTTTATAAAAAAATTTTATTAAATGTTAAGCAATAGACGATGAAATAAAACAATTTAATTTGTTTAAATATTCATTATACTTGAACTAAGTTCAATATACAATTCGTGACGCGTTTCGCTAACACAGTAGCTTTCTCAAACGAGATGAGAAGTTATTAATTTATACAGTCCATTAATAGGGAATTTTACGGATAAAAGTATTATAATTTATATACCTGGAAATAAAAAGCAAAAAAGTTTCTAAATATGGGATTAACTAAAGTATTGATTTACCTGGAAATTCATTCATCTTACCCTAAGTTTCTAGGTAAAAAGGTTTAATAAGGAAGAATTGTTGATATCTATTTGGTCGTTAAGAAGGTTATCATAATATTTGTTTTTATTTATCTCAATAGTTTCTAAAATATTCATTTTGAGGGATTTAGACTCTATATGCAAAATTTCATACTATTGAAAGCTGCTAATTTATGACTGAATGGGTGGACCGAACTATTATGAATTGTAATGTCTGTATGTGATGGTTTGTGAAATATGTTAAATTTTCTCCGAATGAGCTTTTACATTTTTTTCTGGTCATTCGGAGTTGTCTGATTGGAGGCCTGAACAGCCTAGTTCATAATCTGATGCCCTGCTGTCGTCGTCCGAGCTGTCTTCACTGTCTTCCGATGAGACTGTGTTTACAGTGAACACTAGGTTTTCAAGAACGTTATCCAAAAGATGCTCTTTTTCTATGAGATCATTTTCATATTTCCTCACGTGCTGACAAATGTTAAACCATTCTTGCTCCGTCACCTCCTCAAATTTTTTTCGGGTCAGCGCCCTAGTTTTTTAGGCGACATAACTCAATTACAATAATGTGCGTTTTCAGTAGATACAATACAATAGATTGAAACCACCAAACAAATAAAAATTCACAAAATTGATCACAATATTAACAAATTCCAGTCAGAACACATAACACTTATAAGGGAACTGTAATAAAAAATAGTCTAATAAAACGAAAAATTAAACTTCTGACAACACTGAAAATGAATCACAAATATACGCTTATGGATGTGCTCCCGGCGAAGTAATTTTCAATTCTACGAAAAACGCATAGCTCAGCCACGGCGTTGCCAGCTCTTCGAGCGCTGTCGTTTCCATGATAAATTGAAAAGAAATAAGCACTGCACGCCTTTTGTCGAAATTGGAAAGAGCACGCATTATCTGCAGTCGCAGTTTAGTGTGACGGTCATGGCCCATTCTACTTTGAATCGGACAAGTTAAATTGCGGTGAAATTTGGGACTTCATAAACTTTCAAATACTTGCGTAGGCGAGATGCTACTGACCGATAGGTGGCACCATGATAAGCTTAGAATAAAAAACATATCAAAATATATTTCTCCTCATCAAGGTTAAATAAAAATTTCTCTATGTACCTACTTAACCAACCAAACAAAATTTTAACTTTTTATATAAAAAAGTTACGAGCATTCCACCGTTGTCTTCATGTAATGTAACTTTAATGGAATATAATCGAGAATATGAGAAAGCTGTCCTTGGGACAATAATGAAACTTCAAATACAATAATTATTTCAACATTTACCCAAACTTTCATTAAAATCAGTTAGGTATCTATATCCTTTGATTAGAAGTACCTATTCGAAATTCGAATAAATGCTCTATTAATATTTATTTTGTTTGTCAGGTATTATATATTATGGTTTTCGTCATTTTTATACATGATGCTTATACACTAAAGAGAGTTCACCCATATGGAACCAATGAAGCTGAAAATTATGTCCAGCAGGTGGCGGTTATCTATTAGTGACTAGGTGAACTACACCGCGAAAGATAGATCAAAAACTATTTTGCTTACAGGAACCTCTAATCGCTGATGGAGTACTGAATACTCATGTAAAATTTGTATGACGAGCAGGCACGGATTGAAATATATTTACGGGGTGAAAATAAATTCTCTAAACTTTAGAAACTATTGAATTTATATAACCATGAAATAATATAATAGTATATTAATGAGACATGTAGTCATGGCAGTCTATGATTATATTTCCAATGACAAAAATCAACAAATTTCAAATTAGTGTTTAATTAATCGTTTAAGGGCCGGTTTTACAATAGTGGTATAAACTAAGAGTAAGCTTACTCTCGGTATAGGATGTATTCTAGAGTTTTACAAAGTAGGTATAAGTTTAACAATGGAATAAGATTCTCGGAATAAGCTATACCATCGCCGAACAGATAGATATGTCGGTTACTCTACGAATAACCTCAAAAAGTGACATAAATGCAGGTTGATTACACTTATACACTAGTTTGACATTTGGAGGCACAAACTTTTATTTTTATTTGTAGTGAATGCATGAATTCTAAATTATGTCTGTTAAAAGCGAAAAAAGAACGCGTTGTAGCAATTTTAGTGCAACCGAAATGGAAATACTGTTGGAAACTAAAACGTACAGTTCTTACAGAGACCTGGGTCTATCCCAGATATCACTCTTTTTAACATTACAAGCAACAAAATGATATACAATAATGGCGATCTAAATCAAAATGACAGAGTTGTTGTGTTTGTTAAATCTAATATATATGAATCACACAAAGTAATAAGTTTTAATAAAAGTTTTCTCTTACAAGTGAAAATAAACTTTAATAACAATATTTTTCTTCTAAACTCCCTTTACCTTGTACCTTGTACTTGCGTAGAAAATTTCTTATTTGAAGATCATTTAAATCCATTTTAAAATAATCAATGAAATACGGCATTGACGACCTATACTATATATAATATTATATAAGTATAAATTTTACCGTTTATTCATAGAGCACCCTGTATTTTGCAAAATGGTAGAAATCAGTGAATTGTTATTTTAATTTAACGATTTTTACATCAACAATTTGACTTCAATTCATAGATACATCCGGTTTTCGAATTTAGGACAGAAATATTATATAGCATGCTATGGTCCATTGACAGATTATCAGTTTCAAAGTGTGTTGCGCTATAATGTATCTATAATTTATACTGTACCTACTTCATAGTTTTAGTTTGTTTGTTAGTTTCATAAATAAATTATTTTAAAATGTTGTTATTTGAGGGAGGCGGAAAAATTAACAATCAAAATATGCATAAGTAACATTCTAGAGGTTATGATTTATTTCGGAATATCTCGAACACGATTTTACTATATTCCTTAAAAATCAAATCGAGAAATAATTAAGTTCTAAAACTGCATTTTTTGACCGATTTGTGGAAAAGTTATAAATTTTTGTATTGAAATTATAACTGATGTATGTCTTACGACAATAATTTTCTTGAGCATACCTTAGGAATATCTAGCTGCTTGTAGTTACTATTTAGACTACCCTTTTGTCTACGAATGTGGCGAGTGAACTACCTTAAAGCGTTGTTCATTCAACGCTTAAAGTTAAATTGTGACAATTTTTTAATGGGTTGTTTTGGTGTTCAATAAAATGTCAAGACACTGAAAAATTTTAATTCTGTCTTAAATTACAAATGTTTGAAAATATTCAATTTTCTGCGACCAGATGAATGATTATTTGTTAATGTTGTTCTTGTTTGTTTTAATTCCTTACGATTTGCTAGTTTAAGGAGCTTCACCCTGACTAACTGGTTTAATATCTCTTGTCGATGCCCACCACAAATTGAATTCCCAATTTCCAACCAGCTACTGATAATTTTTTTTTGCGGATTTCTTCAAGGATCTTGTATTTTATAGAAGTAGTATGAGATCGATCTTTCAAAAAGGTTTCTATTATCATTAGAGATTTTCTTATTATTTCAGTGAAATTTACACTTGGTATTCTCAAATATGAGTTACTTTGGGAAATTCCAAAATCTCTTTGTAAAAGATATATTCCTCTATCACCAACAACTTCTTCTTTGTTATGGAGTATCTAGAGTTTTTTCACAATTTTCACAGTTATATTTCTTTATTATTTTTTTCACCAAATAACCTGCAAAATATGTGATAGAATTACTCTCTAATGTTTTTGAATTATACATTTCATTATCATTTGAAAGTTCTTCACTTTCCGTCAATATATTTTCAGCTTCAAATGGAGAAGAAATGTCATCAATATCGATGATTTCCTTTTCATCCTCGTTGGATTCTATTCTCCCATAATCAGGTTGCTCAATTATGCACAAAGCGCGGTCATCATCATCCAAACAATTGGATTTTTCGGAATACTTTTCCAAATACCTATCCAGTCATAACGGATTGTAAACCAAATCGGAAATGCCGTGCTGATGGATTTGGGTCATATCCCCTTCGTTGCCTTATTTTCGAGAAAAGATTTTCAATAGGATCTTGATTCAGGCGACTTGTTATTAAATAAGGAAATTCCAGCTTCTTCTCCTTCCACAGCTGTAAAATTCCTTTTATTGTATGCACCAGGCCATCAAAACAAAATGGGGTATTCTTTTCATCTGACCACGACTCGATGAATGCAATAGAATCCTTGAGGGTCTGGTGTGCTGTCGTATTCATTTCAGATAACGGTCTTCTTAAATAATTACCTTTGAAATGTCCTTGAGAATTGAGGCAATCGAAAATATCATCAATTTTTAAAACAAATTGGGCAGTTTCTGTAGCAGTTCCAGATTTCAGTTCACCAGTTGAAATGACGGTCATCATAGCCGAGTAAACTGTTCTGCTAAATATTTGGGTCGCTAACTTGACATTCATTTTCTCAAAAGGGTTTGGGTTTATATGCTTCTCAGTGATCTTCAATAGTGTATGTGAGAGAGTGTTTCTTAAGTCAATATCGTAGGTCTGTTTAATATCCCTCCAAGACACAAATTTCTCACCGACTTTGATATCTCTTTTCATCAAGGAATTTCTAACATTTTTTATCAGATGAGGAGCATCATAAAGGGCAAATATTTTCCTTCCGCTGAAGACGAAATAGGGCACATTTTTTGTGACGCCAAACATATTAAATACAGATCTATTATTCGACCCTTCGTCACAAACAACTGCATTAGAGGTTAGCCCCAATTTTTCTACTTCCACCAAACATCTTTCAAGACATATTTTCAGTTGTTTTGCCGGTATTGGCCCAGATGATAGGTAGTAAGCCAAAAGGCATAGACCAGTTACGGAATATACCTCTAGCCATAAAAACGAGTGCGTGCGAAGCGTTTTTCTTAAATCTGCCACCTTCTTCTGCGTAGTCCTGAAAACCCTCCAATATGTCCAGTTTTTCGTCGTAATCCAAACGCTTTTTTAGCGACATTTCATCCATGAGCACAACACATTCTTTTTCGAATGTTTCCATAAGATCTACCTTTTGCCTCAATTTTTTTAAAAATACTGTTTTGAATCCTGTTTTCAGATTGATTACTCGAATCCATCTCCTCAGAGTACTAACAGCTGGCAAATTCATTTTCGGTTTGTGTAATAAATAGTTATATAGAGAAGAAGACTTATAAAACATCGATAAATCGATTCGTCGTTCTGTAGTGGACCATTTCGACTTCAGATTATGTCTTATTTGCATGTACATTAAAGTTTTCACACTGGGATATAAATTCTTGAATGCGTTTTGTAATACTAAGTCCTGACTTAGACCAGACATCTTGGATTTCATTCTGCGCAGTTGTTGCTGACATATACGCAATTTATCATTTTTCCTTGTGAGAAGTGCTTTTAGTTGTTTATTTTCTTTCTGAAGTTTCAACAGCCTTTTATTCCTCTGTTTTGTCTTGTTTTCTCTCAATTCAGGTTGTTTATTTTCTTCTTCCAAAAGCGGGGCTTCCAATATGAATTTCTTTTCTAGTGGAGGGATCGATAATTCTTCACCTGATGAAAGATCTGAATGTTCAGGATTTGCAACAATTTTTCGTTTCTTCGCAGAATATGTCCTAAGTCCAGTACTACTCCCACGAACCTTAAAAAAAATTTGAATTTAGATATTTATTTATCCAGTCCGATGCCACGATCTTGGTTGTACATGCCAGAAAATGCTGTAGTAGGTACCTACATGTTTCTTTGGTATGTAAATTGTAATATACGTGTCTCCCAAAGTGTTGAAACACTTACAAACGTATCCTCATGCTCTTGAAAGTGTATTGGTAAGGCTGTTTTAATTAATCTATTTCGTGCATTATTGGTAAATGCACGTTCATCAAAATAATCTTGGCAAATTCTTCTATCCCTCAATTTTTTCTCGTCCATATCTGGAAATGTTGTAAATATTTAATCTAGAGTCGACTAGCTAGACTAACAACAAATTCGAATACTTTATGCGCTTATTAATTTCGCATTACCCAAGAGTTCAATATTTCCTGAATGTAATATCCATTTTTGACAACGATTCTTATCCTTCACTGGAAATCTGAAGCAAGTTGCTGATGAGATATTTTTAGAACATCCAGTATAATTGCACCTCACTGTAGACATTATCGCTGAAAAATATTGATTGTTTATTAATATTTTCAATCTCTCGTAAGTATACTATAGGTACGTCTTTAAAAATTACCTGTTCAAAAATTATTCCGTTAATAAAAATAAAAACTTTTCAATAAAATATATATAAATAGCATAGCTAGTTGTTGCAAGTAAAAGTTAAAAAAAAACTGAAATACCTACACTGATTTTACTTATATTTGTTGGTAGGTATTATCGATTATTTATTTCTAGCATATCGCTGTTCTCTCGAATACATTAATCACACTAAATATAATAATTATTATCCTCCTATGAACATTTCATTTTTATTAGGACCAGAAAATAAATTTATCAATTACCTATTAATTTAGTTTCTCAAAAAAAAACAAAATTCACTCATTAATAAGCCACTATTTACAAATATCTCGTTACTAACATGTTGAAAACTTAGGTAGGTAATCAGTAAAAAACAATTTGGATAGAGTTTGTTTAACCGTCCTTTGCCGTTACGTCATACATTGTCCAGCTTTATCTTTCATTCATGAAAAGGATGACGTCATTAACGTATCTCTTAGCTACTTTCGACGTAAATCTATTTGTTACTTTTGACAGTTCAGTTGTCATATTTTGATTTGTTCAGTATTTTTGGTCATTTTCGCCCTTTTTCAATTAATTTTTCATTGGAATCCCGCTTTTACCGTTAAATGCAGTCTACAACGTAAGTATCTACCTATATTCGTTCCTTTTTTCTGTTTTTATTGGGAGCTTTTTTCAGAAAGAAATTTATTTATTGCCTGTTTTCTCCCATACATGTGTTTTTTTTCATTTCTCAGGAATACTTACGAAATTGTTTCTCACAATGACACAGACAATAATTACTATACAAAAATATGAGCATATAGATATTCTATTTAATTTTACATAACCTTTGGGTTCACCCCAAAAATATAATCGTATAATACATTTTTAATATATATTATAGGTCCGTAATTTTTTAAATTCAGTAAAAAATCATGCTCAGGGGCGTTAAACATCCTCAAGCTAGAAATTTGAAACAAATCAGTTAACAAAAAAACGGGGATTTCAAGTTAAAACAAAACTAAATTATGTAAAAAAGTACGCAACGCAAAAAGCAGAATACAATTTTTGGCATTTCTAATTTATTCATACAAACACACCTTAACATATGTCATTGATTATAATTTTGAGGTTAAGTGTAAAATAACATTCAACTAATATAAGACAAACGTAAAACAGACAGCACAATACGTCACCGATTATGACGTAACGGCAAAGGATGGTTAAACAAACTCTACCTATATTTCCTAGCTATTCTCTTCTCACACAACATATTTTTCGCATGGCCGTAATCTGTACTGTTCATTTCGATATATATGCGTATAAATACGTAGAGGAAAAATGTGACTTATAACATATAATAATTATCATTATCAGAACAAATTACCTGCCAGGAAAATGAAGTGAAATACTTATAATTTTATTGAGTACAAAATTGGTTTGGTTAACTAAGAAACGGCAAATAGAACTTTGCTAATGGATTCCATCAAATAATACAGTAATTAAAATGCATCCCATCACAATGAAATAGTAATTAATATGCATCCACTTAGCTGAACTCTTGATAATCAATAAAAACTGTTCACAATCGCGAAGAAACAATAATAATAAGTAATTTTTGTGTCCTAAAATTTGCAGTTCACTCGTGGCTAATATGCGCTTGCAATCACCTTCATAAAACCAATGACCAATGATCGGATAAATCAAGGGTCTTTTCTAATCTTAGAGTAAAACAAAAAAAATTTCAAAGGACCGCTTGTCGGTCGCCCAAAGCTTAGACCGTTCTTTTAATCCTCTTGATGTTCAACGCCGCCTAGAATGGGGTGCACATTGGTTTGTTAGTCGGCGTTTAACAGTTTAAACTGTAGGTATTATACCTTCCTAATAATGTACTCTCTATTATATTTTAAAATATATTTAGAAATAACCATTATACTTATCATATATAAAACTCCTAATAATTCTGGAAATATGATTGCATTCAGACCCTCAATTGATTTTATTTGTTTCAATGATTTCTCGACCTTCAAATACTCTCAACAATAATAAACTTAGGTCAAAAAAACGATTGTGAAGGTATACCCATTTAAAAATAAAAATTGCGTTTTGTAAAACCATTCGCTGATTAATACTCATAAATCCTAAACGGTCAAGCATATTATTAAAACCACTGTATGTATTTACTCTTAAAATAACCCTCATTGCTTTATTTTGTAAAATTTGTAATTTAGACCTCTCAGACTGGCTCAAATAATATATAATTGTATCTGTAATCTGTAATACTCCCACGATTACTAAAAAGAAGAACATTAAAATCTTAGGTATAAATATTATACCATCAGCCTCTTGAATTTCAAGCAAAACTATAAATTTATAAATAACCTAGGACATGGCAATAACCAATAAGAAATACAGAGTAATTGTCTAAAAATTATTCTGTATTGGATTAAGGTAAACATTAAAAATAAATAAACATTGAAAGACGAAACCTTTTATTATAGTTATATTCACAATATCTAAGTGGTAAATATATAAAGCAATATTTAATTCCGCTTTGACATAGTCCTATTTTCAAAATAAAACTCTAAAAGAAACAGAATAGTTTCATTTCAAATATTCATTTGTAATAATAGAGAAATAATTAAAGTTTGCAATAGCTGCATACCCGATCATTTATTGGTGTTCAACCAGTTTTTACATCCGAAGCTAACAAAATAATTATTTACCTACAACATTATAAGAGCACTGAAATATTGAAATGTGGCTGTGTAAACAATAAACACTTCTAGGATGATGCAACGATCCGCTCATCTTACTTCACCCACCTTAAAGGTACTTTCTCTAGATATACACTATTCGCTCATATCTCTAATATTACCTTCTCGAAAATAAAGATGATACGGCCCTGTTTTATAGATTGGGCTAC
Organism: Lochmaea capreae; assembly: GCA_949126875.1. Lineage (NCBI taxonomy): Eukaryota > Metazoa > Arthropoda > Insecta > Coleoptera > Chrysomelidae > Lochmaea > Lochmaea capreae. The sequence continues at coordinate 6,997,179 of OX421404.1, read as the reverse complement.
TTTGGAAGGTATTGAAACTTTATTAAATAGTTCTACTATGATTGAATAGATGGCATTGTGGAAAACCAAAAATCCGCCATATTTCACCGAGTTTCAGTAGCGCTACCTATGAATGAGTAAGGGAACTAATGCTTTCGGTGGCTTCATACTTTTACATGGTGATGGAACATCTTATTGTGTATATAAATTTTGTATATAATCAAGGGTAGAGTCCGATTCAAAGTAGAATGGGCCATGACCGTCACACTAAACTGCGACTGCAGATAATGCGTGCTCTTTCCAATTTCGACAAAAGGCGTGCAGTGCTTATTTATTTTCAATTTATCATGGAAACGACAGCGCTCGAAGAGCTGGCAACGCCGTGGTTGAGCTATGCGTTTTTCGTAGAATTGAAAATTACTTTGCCGTGAGCACATCCGTAAGCGTATATTTGTTATTCATTTTCAGTGTTGCCAGAAGTTTAATTTTTCGTTTTATTAGACTATTTTTTATTACAGTGCCCTTATAAGTGTTGTGTGTTCTGACTGGAATTTGTTAATATTGTGATCAATTTGGTGAATCTTTATTTGTGCGGTGGTTTCAATCTATTGTATTGTATCTACTGAAAACGCACATTATTGTAATTAAGTTATGTCGCCTAAAAAACTAGGGAAGGGTCGGGTTTTACACAGTCAAGGTCGGGAAATTGTGTACTATATCTAATTTTATGAAAAAAGAGTCTGAAAAAGGCATTACCATTCCTTTAAAAAACAACAGGTATGTATCGTAGGTATTTCATATTATAGGTTTTTTTACCGATATCAATTGAAGGAATGCTTGCAGAATTTAACTCTCACAGATGGGATACTTTAAATATTTAATTGTATGCATGAAAATAATTTCCTGAATTATATTAGGAGTAAGATTGCGATAGTTCCGAAAGGGGGGTAGATAAAAAACTAGAGCATGTCTTTCTCAGTCAGAAATCGAAAGAGCATCTTTTGGATACCGTTCTTGAAAACCTAGTGTTCACTGTAAACACATGCAGGCTCATCGGAAGACAGTGAAGACAGCTCGGACGACGACAGGGCATCAGATTATGAACTAGGCTGTTCAGGCCTCCAATCAGACAACTCCGAATGACCAGAAAAAAATGTAAAAGCTCATTCGGAGAAAATTTAACATATTTCACAAATCATCTCATACAGACATTACAATTCATAATAGTTCGGTCCACCCATTCAGTAATAAATTAGCAGCTTTCAATAGTATGAAATTTTGCATATAGAACCTAAATCCCTCAAAATGAATATCTTAGAAGCTATTTAGATAAATAAAAACAAATATTCTGATAACCTCCTTAATGACCAAATAGATATCAACAATTCTTCCTTATTAAACCTTTTTACCTAGAAACTTCCGGTAAGATGAATGAATTTCCAGGTAAATCTGTTCAATACTTCAGGTAATCCCATATTTAGAAACTTTTGCTTTTTATTTCTAGGTAAATAAATTATAATACTTTTGTCAATATCCGTAAAATTCCCTATTAATGCACTGTATAAATTAATAACTTCTCATTATACCTTCCCTCGTTTGAAAAAGCTACTGTGTTAGCGAAACGCGTCACGAATTGTATAATGAATATTTAAACAAATTAAATTGTTTTATTTCATCGTTTATTGCTTAACATTTAATAAATTTTTTTTATAAAACCAAAACTGCCATATTTAAAATGCAATGTAATTATTTAATTATATAATAACTACACCTTCAAATCACATTTCTATGTAAGTTAAAATCAACTACGCTACTGGAATATCGATTAATTCACCAAACACACGCCTACTGACGATGACGTAGGCTCTGACGCCTCTGGCCCATTCTTCTTTGAATCGGACTCTATAATCAAGGACTATACTTAGGTAGCCTTTTAATTTATTTTCGATTTGTTTGTTCAAATATATGTCGCAGTCTTATGGTAAAATCTAAGCTTTAGTAAAGTATATTTCACAATAATATTTCCTTGACTCGGTTTCTGGTCGGATTTATAATATAAGTAACAGATCCATAGTAGGTAAAATTTAGACACTAAAACATAAATTAAATTTATTTTGTGAAAAAATCACTGAATTTTTTAAAAACAAATTTAATTTTTGTTTATTAATTGAAATTAAACTGTTCAAACATATACAGGGCGGCCCACCGTATACGCTTTAGTTTAGTTCATCAAATTGCGGCAGATGTTATCAAAAATTGTATCAAATAAAAAATAAATGATATTGTGTTATTGTTATCGGATTAACGTCTACCTTCTGTGGGTTTCTCTTTTTAATCCATTATATTAATTATTGGTGTTAAATTAAAACGAAATATCTTGGAATAGAGTGAACGTAATTTAGAATTTAAAATGCGATAAGAATTAAATTTATTTCTTTTAGTTAATCGCAGTTGACATTCCGTTCGCTACCTATACCTATCTACCGAAATTATTTTCCATAAATGATGTGCGTAAGTTTTTCATTAAAAAAAATAGTTAAAAGAAACACATTTATATAGGGTGTTTTCAAATGACACTTACAATTTTTCCATGTAGATATACCTCTCGTAAAATTGGACAAAATGATATAAGGATTAAAGGGGTCAAGTCTATTTACTTTTCGAAATACAGGATATTAAAGTTATGAAAAATTAAATGTTTTAATTTGATAACTTTAAAATGGTTGAATATTTTGATTTGAAAATTTGGCAGGTTGTTTTTAAATGTAAGAGGGCATATTTTTATGGAAAACATGTTTTAATTATTTATCCAGTGGTGTACATTTGGAAAAATATGTCACCCTTCCCTTTTTGACGCCACTGGCATTTGAAGCTATTTTCATTTTATTCTGTATTCCTCAATGATTTTCACGTGAAAAACGCATAATCTTTACATATAAAAAAATTTGTGGTTTTTAAGTTATTTAATGTTGTCATAAGATGTTGTTGTAAGATCACTTTTTAATAATGAAATGAATTTTTTTTTTCAATTAATTTCAATAACTATACCATACTACTAATGGTTAGAATAGGTAACAGGACCTAATTTGTGAAACAGCAATGCATCTAAAACATAGAGAGAAGATTATTGAAAATAATTTTCCAAACTTTTGTGATTTTATTAACAAAATAATTGATGACAATAAAAAATAAGATAGGTACAAAGTTAAATAACATCCCATTCAAACAGTTTTTCACCAAGGCAGGGTTACATGAAGCCCCTTGTCTACGATACAATAGTAGAAACGGATTAAGTACTGATAGCAAGAATCCATGCAGCTCCAGTCTTTTCAAGGTATGCTTTCAATGAGAAAACGTTGCAGATTATGTATAAATGTAAATGGACAAAATTTTTAAAATCCCTTGTAATTTGTTGGCTGCTTTTTAAAAAAATTTGTTCGAACTGGATGTTATTTAAGTTTATAACCATCTTATTTTTTATTGTCATTAATTCTTTTGTTAATAAAAACGGAAGTTTGGAAAAGTATTTTCAACAATCTTCTCTCAATGTTTTAGATGCATTGCTGTTTCACAAATTAGTTCCTGTTACCTATTCCAACCATTAGTAGTTTGGAAATAATTTGAAAACATTCAATCTTTATCTAATCTTTATCACCGGGAAGAATTCCTAATAGACCCGGTAAGAACTCCTTGTATAACTATCGGGTTTTCGGAGAAGGAATTGTTATGAACTTTGTGAATAGGTAGGTACAAATTCTCTGGTAAAAACAATAATTTCAATACGATGCTCGTTTTAGAACAACCCTTATTTATAATAAGTGGAATAATAGCAAAATTAACCAAAATTCAAGAAAGTTATGAAAACAATCCACGCAATTACAACAAGAATAAGTACCTGCTTGATAAATGCAAGCAAAATACACCCTTGCGTATATTATCTCTGGCAATCATGCACCGAACTAGTAGCCATATTGTTTATTATCATTGTACGCAAATAAAGGGTGTGTCAGTATCAACTTATAATCATTTTATATTTTATCGCGTTCTTTCGTGGTTGTTGGTGTTTTTAATTACTCATTTATAATATTTTATAACTACCTATTTGAAGATGACTTCCTATGTGAGAAGTTGCTGTGTTCCTGGATGCATTGACAAACAGTCGAGAAGAGGTTAGTATAGTCGACGTAAAACTTATAGTGCCAGCTATCTAATCGTATATCCCCTTTAAGTTTTTAAGTTATGTTGCGGAGCTAGACTCTGAAAGGTTTTATTATTATATCTGCTTACTTAACAAACATAATTCTATATTGTATTTGACGTTACGTAATTGTTGAAAGAGCGTTAGGTTTAAACGGGATACCACACGTTAACTGAGCCCTTTTTGTATCCCATTCGATTTTTTTATGGAAAACTAAATTTCAAAGCCATAAATAAAACTAAATTCTATGAAAAAATAACAAACAAAAGAAATTTTATAACAATGAATAAAACAATTCTTTAAAAACTAATATAATTTCTAACTCCAATTTGTCACTACTACATATAAGTAACATAAAAAATATATTAAACTTAATTAACTTGCTTCTTCCAAAAATCCTATTGATCCTTCTTCCATACCACCTGCTTCACTAGCACTATCGTCTTGTAAATCAATATTAAACTTATTTCCCCCATTAATATGGACTTGTCCAATGTTCTTGTACTCATCTTCAATTTTGATTACTTTTTAAATCATTTTCTGCCAGTCGGCATACACGATTTTGACCCATCAGTCAATCCTTTCTTAACCGTATCGTGTGTATCATACCAAGTTTCGTCCAAATATACAATTGGCCGCTTTTATTCTCTATACTTAGTTACTTGTTCCTAGTATGTATACCACATATCCACTATTCTTCTGCTTTCCATGACTGTTTGACGTTTATTAATCGTTTTGAATTTGAATCCCAGTTTTCAATGGGTTTCTGACAGCAATTTACATTACGGCCGGCATTTGTTAATTTATTTCTTATTATTTCAATTGTAGGTAACTCATTTCATCTGTAACAGTCATAAATATTGGTTTTCAATAATTTTATTAAAGACGCATCTAAAGGTTAGACGGATCCCTTATCACATCGCTTCTTGCCTTTATAAGGTCCATTCTTGGCTATTTTACGTATAGTTGACAGGGGAACTTGTGTTACATCAGATACTGCTTGCATTAATTCTGTTTTCCCGTAGATTCTTATACACATTGAAATATATTTTCTGTGCTTCCAAATTTAAATGTCGTCGAATCCTGTTTTTATTACTTTCACTATTACTAAAATCATCACTCTCTTCACCATTATTTAAATTTTCGTCGTTGTTACACACAATATTTTGAACCTAACTCGATATTTCCCACATGGTAAATATATAATGTTTAACTAAAAAGATAATGTCTAATAAATATGAATATTTACCTACAATTTCCACACTACACTTTGTTGATGTCAGATCACCGACTATAAAGGGAACACCTGTGTGCTCCCTCAAAATAAATAAACCCTCTCTCAAAAACAGTTATAGTTCAGTCATAGATGTAAAAAATTATGAATTTTTTGAAATTACTTGTTCTTAATAAAACGAGATATAAGGTAGTGTTAACTGTCTGGTATTGTGTTTAAGATGTTTTTGAATATAAATAGGTTAAAATTGTTTAGTTTAAAGCAAAGTTTGATAGGTATTCGGGTTATAAATAGCAGAGGAAACAACAAATAGATATTAGATTGAAAGAAACCGTGAATACATCAAAAGAAAGCTCGAGTCGTCAATTAGGTAAAGATTCAAAAAAATATGTGTTTTGTTCTATACATTAACGCTAAGGCCACTTTCAGATAGGTCTGATGATTTGTACTGACGATCGGTCGTGTTTCATTGTTTTACATTGCTTTTTATGTGACCTATGATACGCGGACATGTGAATGATAAATATAAAACAATGGATCAGATCGATCGACACTACTGATCATCAGTCCTTTCTGAAAGTGGCCTTCGTATCTTAAAAAGTAGGATGGCGCTCCATAATTGCGGGTTAAAAATAATCGTTAGACAGTCGATAAATTTATTGAACAAATAAAAATTATTAAACACACTTTTTCCGTTTATTAATATAGATATTAATGAATTATTTTAATTAAAAAGGGTTGCGTTAATGGACGCAGCAGGTAATTGCGCAGTGTTTTATAACTTTTTCACAATGACAACTTTTTTGACAATTCGCATTTTATTTTTCAATGATAATGGAGATTTTTAGCAAACGTGATTTTTACGTGAAATTGAAAATGTATGTCAATGACATTCTAAGTCATTGGTATGGAGTTGACATTATTGTCTCCTAATAGTCTTTGTGGAAAAGTGATTTTTGTCACAAAAAAAGAGTTTACGGTTAACGAAAAATATTGTAATCAGCTCATTTGTTAATGGGCGATTAATAAACTGAACTATCGCTCGTTCGTGCTTTAACCAGTTTCGTTTATTAATCGCCTTCCTCAACAAACTAGTTCATTAAATAACTATTAACGATTATTAGTTGAAATTATAACATTAAATGAATTTATCGTTAACTAAGTAAGCATTTTAAAGAATTATAATATTGACTGGGGACTGCTTTAAGGAGGCACTATACAGTCTACGTCGACTATACTTTCTTGGAAAAAATTATTAAATATGGAACCGAAGGATGGAATATTGTGTATAATGATGAAACACATTCACAGCTCCCATGTGAGGGCACGATATATCAGAGGAAAAGGTTTGAGAAAGCCAAACTCAAAAGGGAGGAGACTTGTGATTGAGCATGCAGGTAGAGAAAAAGGATTCATTCCTAATGCCCTACTAATATTTCGTTCAGGTTTGTATTAATTATATACTTATCGAAACATGATATTTTGTAAGTAACTGTTTGTTGGAATTTGCCGTGTAATTCCAACTGTGTCGAATACAATTTATGGACACCCTGTACATCCACCCTGAAACCTGCGCAGTCGGTGACGCATCCATACCAACAGCGAGTCTCTGCGCGCGCGAACCCAGTTATCAGTTCAGTAGCATTCAGACTTTGTGGAAAGCACCACTGCTGAGTGCTGCGTCTGCACATGACTGCTCACAGTCTTTTCTGACAAACAACCCCACGTTGGAATCTATGGAATTTCAAAGTGTTTATAGTGTGTGTGTGAAGTAGTATGTAATTGGTGCCTAGTATTCCAATCCAATTATCACCCAACACGTTGGTTGGTGCCGTGTTCTTTAGGTAAAAAGCCGGTACGTCCATCTCTCTTCACTACCGTTAATTACTTACATTATAGTTCTGTTATTAATTCTCAAATACTCAAGTGTATAACATTTGTTTGTATACTACCTACTCTTGTAAAGATCAGTGTTTTTTACGTTACAATACCTAATTGTTCGCATATCAATTAGTGAATTTTAAACGCGAAACTATAATCTGGCAGTGTTGTCAAGTAGTGGTTTCAACAATTATAGCGCTACAATTTCACATGTTCCTTTTTTTGTTGCTGTTAAGATCTTTAGAATTTAATTCATTAAAGATCTATTGAAAATAAACTGGCTATTATTGACATCTTCGTAGTTAGTTTACCCTTTCGTGGTCAGTGTAGACAAGGTAGTTCGAGTCAGATGTCAACAACCACCTTCCTACAATCATACAGTCCACTAACAATACTACTTGTCTTCACTCCCCTTTCCCCCCTCTCGTTTTTCGCCTTTATCAATGTGCCGTACCGTTAAAACTTGTTTATATATCTATGGTTAAAACCCTGTGAGTGCGCGCAACGGAACTTTCGTAAAATCATCGTATTAGAAGATCATTTGGTGTTGGAAAACCAACACATTTCACATTTCCCTATCGCTAAGAAGTCGCAGCGACGTGGCAACAGCGCAGAGAGACCAACTCCTCGTGCGAAACCCTAAATCGTCCACGCCGATCCTGTCTTTGCGCATGTTAATATAGTGTAAATAAAAATTCTCGTCTGTGGCCGGTGTTCTCGATGGCGCCCGAGGTCGGCACCACCTGTACGGGCCACAGACGAGAATTTTTATTTACACTATATTAACATGCGCAAAGACAGGATCGGCGTGGACGATTTAGGCACAGAGTACATATAAAGACAGAGTATCTTCTCGACGCTAATGCAATGGATCTGTGTAAGACAGCGGCAGCCATGTTAAAAATCTAGAAACCAGGACAGTATTTAGATAATTTAGTTAGAGCGAGGAAGATCCGTACTTAAGAAATTAAAATAGCGTTAATGTAGTAGTTCCGCAAATTTTTAATTGTCTATCCAGTTTTGAAAGGTACTAGAAAAAGTCAAATATGCATCTAAAAATATCAGGTGCGTATATGGGGTAAACTTAGATTACATAATTCATGCTCATGCCGATAAAAGTATAGGTAATACCTAGTATGGGTTAAAAAAAGATTGGAATATAAAGAATTTAATAAATTTTATTGTTTATATAATAATGTGACATATTTATAATACATGACTGATGTAAATTATACTTTTTTTAAAACCACTATTTAGAAATCGTTTTTCTGCATATTTTTTAGTTCGCAAATTTGATAATTTCTCGGAATAGTTGAAAATAAACATACATGATAGTGTCGAAATAGTTACATTACGAGTGAGGAACGTAATATATTTCCGTGGCATATTTGGTTGCCATGGCGACTTGTTTATATAGCAATTGTTTAACAAGGGATGATGGCTGAAGAGCAAAAGTACAATAATTGATCAAGCTAATAAAGTCAGATGCGTAGAAAAGGGGAATCAATTAAAATTAAAATGAGAATAAATTAATATGATATCAAACAAAATAATATGTTGGAGTAAATTCCAATACGATATTAGCCTTTTTTTACACTAGGTATATGTTATTATTGATTTTTCCAAATCATTGAGAAACATTTTTCCTCAAAATGTATTGCGCATAATCTGTAACTAGACGGTTTATCCATTTTGTCACGAAGATCTTCCCTACCACATGCCATTAACCACATTTCTGCCCTAAAATATATATACTTAATTAGTTACTTTTATAGAAAGATAGTCATCACTCATCATAAACAAGTTATGATTCTCTACTCACCTTTTATGATCCTTTGGAAAAGAAAAAAAACTTAATTTGCAATTATATGATTTATTTGGACAGTCTCTTGCCGCACAAACAATACCAGTTTTATATTGGTTCAGAAAACAACTAAATAAATAAGAATTGCAATCGAAGAAGGTATAAAAATAATAAAGATCGAAATATATAAACGTAATTCACAAATAGCACGCCGCCACTGCCAGAATACACACTAATTAGATATCGAAACGTTTCAATCACAAGTAACGCTACTGACTAGATTTAGAACATGGATGCTTGAGATGCGTGAAACGGAATGCGCGTACTTACCCCCTCCATAACGAGTCGATTCTCTGTCTTTTATGTACTCTGTGATTTAGGGTTTCGTCTCCTCGTTCGTTGCAGCTGCAGTACACCTGAGGCTTAACAGACGTTAAGCTTTTATCATCCTTCTCTACAGCGCTGGCTCATGCATATAGCCAGCTCACTCGAATGCCGCCACAATTCTTTCAAGTTCCACGGAAAGTCAGTAAGATTTTTTTTGCTCAGTTTTATATGATTTCAAGTTTCTAATGACAATAAAGTTTGTACACGTGTTGTTTACTATCTTACTTTTGAAAAGCATTCGTCAGATGATTTTGCTAATTTGTTTTGACCCATATTGTGTGTTTATTTAGGTAATGTTTATCGAATTTATTTTTTTTATAATAGGTATTTGGGAGAATTTATTTCACATTTAATTTGTTGGTCAATGTTTATTGATTTTTATTGGAATAAGTTATTGAGCCTTTTATCACCATATGGACTAGTAAAAGAAGTTCAGTGGCGTATCATGTGCATTTTATTATTGTGCTCCCTTTAGGTTATCATATACCTATTTATGTTTTATAGAAGATTATATTATTTGTAACAATGGCTGCAAAACAATTTGCTGATTCGATTAAAAAACGTAACTCGTGCGTGGGTCAGTTGAACAGGTTATCTGATTGGATTACAGGTCATTTTGCTACCGTTAAGCGAGTATCTGAACTCGAAACAAGGGTAAAAACACTTTATGAAGCTTTAGATAATTATACTAATGCGCAGGACCAAATTGAAGATTTAATCTCATCCAACCCCGCTTTTATTGACAGTGAAGACAGAGCAGCGTTTGAGGCAAAGTTTTACGACACTCTTGCAGATTACAAAGATTGTATCCAAAATATCACCGGTCCCATTACTTCCTCCAGCGCTGTCAATATTTCAGGCCCTTTGTCTGGTGACAAATCTAATGTTAAATTGCCAGAAATTAAAATACCCAATTTCGATGGATCTAAGCCTTCGGATTTTGCTTCTTTTTATGATATATTTGAAGCCTTAATAGGTTCAAGTCCAAAGTTAAGAAAAGCTGAAAAATTGTATTACTTGCGCACTTTGCTCAAAGGCTCAGCTCTTCAGCTAATACAAAATTTAAAAGTAATTGATTCAAATTATGAGGTAGCTATAAATACACTAAAAAAAAGATTTGAAAATAGATCTATTGTTGTTAATGAGCATTTAGCTAATCTGTTCAGCTGCCCCAATATAGTCAAAGCCAACGCATCAAATTTGAAAAATTTGACGAATTCTCTTACTAAGGAGCTAGAGTGTCTAAATAATTTAGGTATCAGTGAAAAAGTACTTACTGAAGCACTTATAGTTTTCATGTTTGAAAGAAAATTGGACCCTCTATCTCGTAAAATGTTCGAGGAAGAGAGGGTTAATAACGATATCCCTACTCTTAAAGATTTCATCACCTTCACCGAACGAAGGAGCATTATTTTGGAAAACTTATCTAGCTTTGATGCGCTGCAGGATCACAAACCTGCTTTTCAGGATAGGAAAAATACTGTTGTTCTCCATTCTCGAGTAAATTTACATGCTAATACAGAGTCTAACCGACGGGTTCCTCCTCCAGGTTCACCAAACCTTAGGAATAGTTGTGCTTATTATCAGCAATCACATCGAATTTATTCTTGTTCGACATTCGGTAGTCTCTCTCCGCACGAGAGGCACAGATTTTTAAAAAGTAAATCCTTTTGCTTCAATTGTTTAGGGAAAAATCACGTAGTTATCGATTGCCCTTCTGCGCATCGTTGCAGCGCATGTCAAGGTAAACATCATAGTTTATTGCATTTAGATTCGCGCCCTAACAATGATCGGCCGGTTTCGCAAACCAATGCAAATTCTAATAGAGTCATTACTCAATTCAATAGAGATACTGGTCAACAAAATCGGTATTCGAATTTCTCTAGAACTAGGAACGCTCCGAATCCTCACCACAATCGGTTAACCCCTAGTCCTTCCCGCCCTCGCTCCTCAAATCATGATTCTCCCACTGCGCAAGCGTCAAGTTCACAAACTCGAAGCTTGAACGCCCTTTCAAACAATAGCTCGTATACGCTATTGGCAACTGCTCAAGTTGTAATCTACGACTCTGATGGCAACCCTTGTGTAGCTAAAGCCATCTTGGATTCTGGCTCCCAAAGCAGCTTTATTTCTCGCGATTGTGTTCAACGTTTAAATTTGGCTACCAAGAAACAAAATTTGCACATTTCAGGAATATCAGCGCAAGATTCCGTTGTCTCAAAGGAATATACAAATTTGATGGTTCACTCGAAAGTAAACCCTGACAAATGTTTTTCTCTTTCTTGCTCTGTGTTGGAAAATATAACGAAACGAATTCCTCAGATTCCTATTAATCCCAGTATGTTGAAAATACCCCAAGAAATTTTGAATCAGCTCGCAGATCCATCCTTTTCCACTCCCTCTCTACCGGAGATTTTAGTGGGGGCAGATTTATTTTATGCGTTACTTACGCATGGTTCCTTGCATCTAGGTAAAGGTCTCCCTGTTCTCTTCAATAGTCATTTGGGATGGGTAATTGCAGGGCAAATACCGTCGTATGCGCAACAAAATGAAAAACAAACCATTGCGCAATCACACTGTTTTTGCTCAACAGAGTCTTGTAGCGGCTCTGCAGACAGTTTATGACTAAATAAACCACCAACTCTAGATTCGCTTTTAATCAAATTTTGGAATCAGGAGGAAATTTCTGATTCAGAGCACTCCTCACTCTCACCCGAAGACGATTACGTCGAAAATCTCTTCTTATCTACCACCAAGATTTGGAAAAACGGTACCTATCAGGTAGACATGCCCCTGCGCACCCCACATGAATTTACAAAGTTAGGCGACTCCTTTATCACTACGCAACGAAGATTTCTCTCACTAGAAAAAAGGCTCCACAGCAACCCTGAATTGTTTACAGAATACAAACGTTTTATTGATGAATATATTTCTTTAGGTCATGCCCAAGTGACACCCTTAGCTCTTACGCATACCCCTACTCTAGATCCTGCCCAAGGGACAGTACCGTCGCCGTCAAGTCGACAAGGGTTTCATAAATATTTTGTTCCCCATCTCTGCGTTGTCCGTCCTGACAGCGCAACCACCAAAATACGGATGGTATTCGATTTCTCGTGCAAGACATCGTCATCACTTTCTCTAAACTGTGTATCGCACAAAGGCTACACGGTACAGCCTGTTCTATATGACATTTTGTGTCGTTTTCGAGTCCCTCGATATGTTTTAACTGCAGACATCAGACAAATGTTTCGCCAGGTCAAAAAGAACCCCAATCAAAATTTTTTGCAGAATGTGTTGTGGAGAAATTCTCCACAAGAGTCTCTTCAGTGCATCGAATTTCAAACGGTTTCTTTTGGGCAAACCTTCGCCCCTTTTTTAGCTTGTCGGGTCATCAAAGATATCGCCGACAAAAATACTGATCTCTCTTTGGCCTCTGAAGCCTTATTAGCTCAAACTTATATTGATGATATTCTTTCGGGTGCACAAACCCTTTCCGACTTGAAAAATCTTTACCTGCAGCTCAACACAGCTTTAAATAACTCTGGTTTCGAATTGCACAAATGACAGTCCAACTCTACAGAATTCTTGCAAGATATAGCTCATACCAATACATCGGAAAAAGATTTGAATTTAAATGAATCCGCATGCAAAATTTTAGTTCTTAAGTGGAACCCCTCGCTTGATGAGTTTAGAATTTCAGTACCCTCATAGTTAGACATACACCCCCTTACGAAAAGAAAGGTTCTATCAGTAATTAGTTCATGTTTCGACCCATTAGGTTTGGTCAACCCTATCATTGTAGCAGGTAAGGTTCTGATGCAGAAAATTTGGATGTCCCATCTTGACTGGGATATGCAAATACTATATGTAACTCTTTTGGAACTGTGGCAAGAGTTTGTAAAAAATTTATTGCAATTAAAAAATTTGTCAATCTCTAGGAATTTGTTCTTAAGCAAAGAAATCTCTAACATTGAGTTACACGGTTTCGCAGACGCGAGCACACTGGCGTACGGAGCTGTTGTATATCTGAGGGTTCAATATTCAGATTACACTATTTCTTGCTCACTCGTCTCGGCAAAGTCTCGTGTGGCCCCTCTTAACTATCACAATACCCCGATTAGAACTTTGTGCCATGCTTCTACTCTCAAAATTAGTTGTGAAGATTTCTCAAATTTTTGAAAATAAAATTTCGTTCAATTCTTTCAACCTTTGGACCGACTCCTCGATTGCTCTTTGTTGGATCGGAAGCCCTTCCAGTAGGTGGACCACGTTCGTGTCCAATCGCGTATCCCAAATACATTCTCTATCGCAAGAATTCCAGTGGCGTCACATTTCCTCTCAGAACAATGCGGCAGATCCTTTGTCTAGAGGAATGTTCAACTGTAAGTTCTGGGACACATGGTTTCATGGGCCAGAATTTCTACGAAACCCTAATTTGAATTTATCTCTTTTTGAAGCTACCCCCAACGTTGTAACCCACCCCCCAGACGAGAAGAAAATTGCTCTCACTCTAGATACACAACAAATGAACTTTTGGTCACCTCTTTTTTCGAAATTTTCCAATTTCCCAAAATTACAAAGAACAGTGGCGTACTTATTGCGCTTTACCCACAATTTAAAAAATTCCGACAGAAGAATCGGACCGCTCTCGGTATCCGAGCTGTCCTCTTCGCTAGATTTCATAATTAAAGTCATTCAAAATGAACATTTCTCTACTGAAATAAATGCCCTTTTGACAGATCGTCCCCTGAAGAATAGTAAAATTCTTTCTTTTAAACCTTTTGTTGATAAGTGTGGTTTTCTGCGTGTAGGAGGTAGGCTCACATACGCAGACATTCCCGAAGCACACAAATACCCTATTTTGCTCCCCTCTCAGACGCATGTGGTTTCACTCATGCTTCGTCAAGAGCATGTTAGGTTAGGCCACGCAGGCGCACAAAATACACTCTCGAATTTCAGATTACGATTTTGGCCGTTAAATGGACTCAGGGAAGTTAAACGTATAATACACTCTTGTGTTACTTGTCATCGCTTTAACGCAGTAGTAGCTGAACAAATCATGTCGGATCTCCCTAAGGATCGCGTTTGCGCAGCTCGTCCCTTCCAGAAAGTTGGCGTGGACTTTGCTGGACCCTTCCTAATAAAATCTTCTAGGTTGCGCAAATCCCCACCTATTAAAGGCTATGTGGCTCGTTTCATTTGTATGGTCACCAAGGCGGTGCACCTCGAATTTGTATCTGGCTTATCCTCCGAAGCCTTTTTAGCCACCCTAAAAAGATTTATTTCCAGACGTGGAAACCCCACTCGAATTTTCAGTGACAATGGCACAAATTTTCTCGGCGCACGCAACAGTTTGAAAGAGCTTTATGATTTTTTTCAGTCTCAAGGTAACTACGATACAATTCGTGAGTTTTTGTCGAAAAATGAAACTGAATGGAGTTTCATACCCCCGCGCTCACCCCATTGGGGAGGGCTGTGGGAGGCTGCGGTGAAAAGCACAAAATATCACCTTGTACGAATTTTGGGTGACACTCGAGTCACTTACGAAGAGTTTTCCACGATTCTGGCACAAGTGGAGGCAATTTTGAACTCCAGGCCCTTATGTGCCCTTTCCAACGACCCCTCGGATCTTCAATCGCTTACGCCAGGGCATTTTTTAATAGGAGCCCCTTTAACCGCATTCCCTGAAAAAGATGTAACTCAAACCCCAGATAACAAGCTATCATTTTGGAAAATCTGCTCCAAAATGCAGCAAGGGTTTTGGAAACGGTGGACGGTAGACTACCTCCACAGATTGCAGCAAAGACCCAAATGGTCACGTCCCTCAGCCAACCTAGAAGTTGATCAGGTGGTACTAATCAAAGGTGAAGATACCCCCCCCTTAAAGTGGCCCCTAGCACGTATTGTTGAAGTAATCAAAGGCAAGGATGGTAAGGTGCGGGTAGCCCATCTTAGAACTCAGGACGGTGAGGTGACTAGACCCATTGCCAAATTGTGCCCTCTCCCTTTTGCCCCTCAGGTAGATCATACTGCGTAAATGCACACTGGTTGCATCCAACGACTTTACACGTGTTAACACACAAATCTTTTATATTGCTTGTATAATTTATTTTAAATTTATTCGCTTTACTTTTTGTTTAAACTCAAGTTAACAAACAAGGATTCGTTTTTTTTTTGGGTTGAGTAATGACCTTGAAGTGGTGATTGCTCTCATAGAGATGCCTTTCAATTTGTCGCGCGGGCAGAATGTTGGAATTTGCCGTATAATTCCAACTGTGTTGAATACAATTTATGGACACTCTGTACATCCACCCTGAAACCTGTGCAGTCGGTGACGCATCCATACCAACAGCGAGTCTCTGCGCGCGCGAACCCAGTTTTCAGTTCAGTAGCATTCAGACTTTGTGGAAAGCACCACTGATGAGTGCTGCGTCTGCACATGACTGCTCACAGTCTTTTCTGACAAACAACCCCACGTTGGAATCTATGGAATTTCAAAGTGTTTATAGTGTGTGTGTGTGAAGTAGTATGTAATTGGTGCCTAGTATTCCAATCCAATTATCACCCAACACGTTGGTTGGTGCCGTGTTCTTTAGGTAAAAAGCCGGTACGTCCATCTCTCTTCACTACCGTTAATTACTTACATTATAGTTCTGTTATTAATTCTCAAATACTCAAGTGTATAACATTTGTTTGTATACTACCTACTCTTGTAAAGATCAGTGTTTTTTACGTTACAATACCTAATTGTTCGCATATCAATTAGTGCATTTTAAACGCGAAACTATAATCTGGCAGTGTTGTCAAGTAGTGGTTTCAACAATTATAGCGCTACAATTTCACATGTTCCTTTTTTTGTTGCTGTTAAGATCTTTAGAATTTAATTCATTAAAGATCTATTGAAAATAAACTGGCTATTATTGACATCTTCGTAGTTAGTTTACCCTTTCGTGGTCAGTGTAGACAAGGTAGTTCGAGTCAGATGTCAACAACCACCTTCCTACAATCATACAGTCCACTAACAATACTAGTCTTCACTCCCCGACACTGTTGTTCCATATATTTGTAAAGACTTCACTTATATCAGATATAACCTGTTTCAACTTAATTTAAAGAAATACAATTTTTAAATGTGGTCATCATAATTTTATAATAGGAAAGTTATAGTATTGTCACTTACAAATGTATCATTGTGTTTTAAAACAATATCTAACAAAAGATATTTTCAATAGTTAAATAAGACAAACACAATTAAAAATGTCTCTTATGACATATTGTTACCGTGAGCCTTGATAAAATTTATTCTTTTTTGTAGGTTCTAGAAGTGAAGATTACCATGATGATGATGTGAACCATTCAAACTTTATGAAGTGGGTTCAGGAACAACTATTACCCAATTTGCCTGAGAAATCAGTTCTGGTTGTGATTAATGCTTTTATTATAATGTGAAAACTGAAAAAAGTATTGCATCAGCATCTAGCAAAACAGAAATGTTAGAATGTCTGTCCATGATGTCAGTAAAACAAAACCCGCTTCATATGAAGCAATAAAAACATAGAACATGGGCATATAGTTTTGTGTTTGTCACATTATCATCTGAAATTCAATCCAATACTGGTTAAGAACTGTAGCAGTGCATAATACTACATTTAAACTGGTTGATGTGGAGAATTTAGCAAGGAAAAATTTTTCTGAGGTATCTGTTCAAGAATGGTGTTCTAGTTGCGCACATATGTAAAGAAATGTGAATTAGAATGGATTAAAAAAGAACACATTTTTGATGTTGCTGTTCTGTCAAGTTTAATGTGATCACAGGATAGTCTGATGAGATTTTAATGGGAAAATACCATATAAAGATGGGTTTTGTTAAATTTAAGGGAAAATGTAAGAGAGACAATGTTAAACATTGATTTTTTTTCTTTATTCATTATTTTATACCAACATTAGTAAAATGAATTCGTACTGAGAGAGAGAGAATGTCAAACAAAATAACATTTATACTAATGTTCATTCTGTGTTTTAATATTCCACTAACCTATACTTTATAAATTACTGTTATAAATTAAACTAACTGTTTTTTGATAATAAATAAGCTAGATGTCATGTCAAATTGTAAATGAAACAAAAGCTTCTGAAATACTTCTTTTTTGATAGCATTTCAACTTTGAATATTTTGTGGTTATAACAGCTATTTTTGATTTTGGAATGCTAGGAAAAAAGAAGTATTTTGCAAAATACTTTTGTTTCATTTATAATTTAAGCTAACGAATAGCCTAGATAATTTAAATTTCGCGGGTAATTTTATTTTTAAATTTCCCGCGCAACCATAAGTCTATTTTAAATTTCCCGCGCATACACTACGTTAGCGTGGATCTGAACCTCTCTACAATTAGATTATTAGTATTGGGACCATTTCTTAGATGGCGTTAGGCATCAAATTTGTCAACACAATTTTTGTACAGAGTGGCTGATCTATCCGTGTATATAATCTTTGGTGGTAATTGATGGTTTCAGCTGACGCCATACTGTGGTGGATCGTATTATAGTGCTATCTAGCGGCACTTGTCGAAAGTAGGCCTGAGGTAGAAAAATAGGTAACTACTAAGGGTAATTCATGTGGCGCTTTCTACATTTTAATCACTTAAAAATGTCAATGTTGCCATGTTTCAATTATAAACGAACTAGAAATTTTAGTGTTCCTGTGGAAACCCGAGACACACCTTAAATATATTTGTGACATTAATAAAAGTGGAAAAGTTGTGTATTTTGTTTGTTTTAAGTTGAAAACATTATCTATTTATTGTTCGCCAATCGCCACACTTCTATTATGGATAAAGATAAGTAATAGTGTCACAATACCAGCAATACCAGGGTAAAATAAAATAACTTTGTTTCAGTTTTCCAAAAGGGCCACGCACAAAAAGTGGTGGCTGGATATGTTGTGTTGATAATTGTCATAATAATTCGAAGATGATGTCTTTTCACGTTTTTCCGAAAAGTAGATATTATTATTTTTTAGTTGAACTGCATGCTCTTCGAAAGTTGTTTTATCCAAGACCATGGTGTTTTTAGTCACCAGTAAATTATTTAATTATTTGCATCTTTTTTCAACTACTCTGAGGATCTTTTTGAGAAATTGCTGTGTTCCTGGATGCATTGACAAACGTTCGAGAAGGTTAGTATAGTCGACGTAAATATATAATGTTTAACTAAAAATATAATTTCTAATAAATA
Source organism: Lochmaea capreae (assembly GCA_949126875.1). Lineage (NCBI taxonomy): Eukaryota > Metazoa > Arthropoda > Insecta > Coleoptera > Chrysomelidae > Lochmaea > Lochmaea capreae. Next base: position 6,978,462 of record OX421404.1, on the reverse strand, counting down.
TGAATATTTACCTACAATTTCCACACTACACTTTGTTGATGTCAGATCACCGACTATAAAGGGAACACCTGTGTGCTCCCTCAAAATAAATAAACCCTCAGTCAAAGATGTAAAAAGTTATGAATTTTTTGAAATTACTTGTTCTTAATAAAACGAGATATAAGGTAGTGTTAATTGTCTGGTATTGTGTTTAAGATGTTTTTGAATATAAATGTGAATGATAAATATAAAACAATGGATCAGACCGATCGACACTACTGATCATCAGTCCTGTCTGAAAGTGGCCTTCGTATCTTAAAAAGTAGGATGGCGCTCCATAATTGCGGGTTAAAAATAATCGTTAGACAGTCGATAAATTTATTGAACAAATAAAAATTATTGAACCCACTTTTTCCGTTTATTAATATTGATATTAATGAATTATTTTAATTAAAAAGGGTTGCGTTAATGGACGTCATTAACGCACTTACTTTGTTTGTGATTTTGACGTTTTGATGACATTTTCATATAGACAATATACCAAAGTTTGCACTCGCCAACACTGCAGCAGGTAATTGCGCAGTGTTTTATAACTCCATATAACTGCACAATTACAAATTTACAATAACTTTTTCACAATGACAACTTTTTTGACAATTCGCATTTTATTTTTCAATGATAACGGAGATTTTTAGCAAACGTGATTTTTACGTGAAATTGAAAACGTATGTCAATGACATTCTAAGTCATTGGTATGGAGTTGACATTATTGTCTCCTAATAGTCTTTGTGGAAAAGTGATTTTTGTCAAAAAAAAAGAGTCTACGGTCAACGAAAAAATATTGTAATCAGCTCATTTGTTAATGGGGATTAATAAATTCAACTATCGCTCGTTCGTGCTTTAACCAGTTTCGTTTATTAATCGCCTTCCTTAACAAACTAGTTCATTAAATAACTATTAACGCTTATTAGTTGAAATTATAACATTAAATGAATTTATCGTTAACTAAGTAAGCATTTTAAATAATTATAATATTGACTGGGCTATGACGGTAAACTCTTAGTCTTAGGATCAAACAAAAAGCCGGCAACTTTAAGAAGGCACTATACAGTTTACGTCGACTATACACAATTGTAAGAAACCTTTTTTTCTAGTTAGTTTATAATTGAAACATGACAACATTGACATTATTAAGTGAGTAGATATCTGTACACTAATTACAGTTTCTGATTTCCCAGTTTTCTACCTTATACCTACTTTATAGAGAATGTTTAAAAATCTTGAAAGTAAACTGCTACCGCCATCTAGGTGATTCTGAACAAGTTTTTTAAAGAAAAATTTAGATTATTCTCTTTAGATTAAAGTTCTCTAGAGTTCAATCATGGTATCGCAGCATATCTATTAAAATTAATCGTTGTATGATACATAGTAATTGTTTTCAGTATGAGCATTGTAATAATGGAAAAAATCTAGCTGTATAGAATATGTTGTCGCTGTTTATATTTCAAACTAATCCATTTTAGTGCATTCTGTTACATTATACACCTGTTGTATTAGACAAAGTAAGAATAGAATAACCTGAGAATCTGGAATTAAAAAAAATTAATTTGAGACATGGGTGGAGAGGAGACAAATGGTCAAATTAGAAATAGTAATTCACAATTAAACCTTAATTGCTATTTTTCATTTAATTCCAGTTTTAATAAAACCAAAAAAAAAGTTATATATCAATACCTGAATACAATACTGTAACAACTCAAAAGTTGCTGATGAGTTTAAAAAGAATGTTGTAAAGAAACTTTATTCTTTGATAACTCCATCTAGTAATGAAATACTCATTTGTTTTTTTTTAAAGGAGCCGTCCCTTTGCCGGCACCACCTCAGCCTCTTGGGCTTATTGTGGATGAGTTATTTGTTTACAAAACTCTAGATTTTTTCGCTTTGTACCTACCCAACTTGTTGAATACCTGGGACAGGTATACCTAGATCCTGATCAGGTTACACAGACCTAATTCCAAAAAGGATATTAGTCTGAATTTAGTTAAATATTTTGTATTCGACTTGTAGAAAGTCTTTCAAAAAGGGGAAGAGAATAATAATAAATTGATGAGATTTTGTTGAACTTCAGATCTATTTAAAGTAATCTATCTAAATTATATCGTAATTGTTTTTAGTAGCGAACATATATAGTTTTAAGCAAGAAAATAATATTGAAAAAAATTAAAGGATTGCGTAGAATGTCTCTTCGTTGATTATATTTCAAACTGTTACATTTTGTCACTATACATATTATTGTGTAACACTGCAAAATAAGAATATGACGATCTGAGAATCTGGAATAAAAATATATACGTAAACTTAAATATTACTTAAGTAGGCATAGCCGCACTTCAGCGAGACAGCCCGCCGGCAACGAGACAGCCGCTTATCAGTTCTTATCAGCTCGGGCTTATCAGTGTGGTGTAAAATCGAAGCCTCGCCAGTGCCGTACCGGATGTAATTACAGAATTGGAAGAAAAAACGGCGGCACGGTCATGGCCGTTGTGACAATCATACTGATACAATATTCAAGGTGATTCCAGCGGTCAGTGGTATACAGATGGTAATTCAATTGGATAATAAAATCAAAGTCTTGCCAGTGCCGTACCGGATGTAATTACAGAATTTGAAGAAAAAACGGCGGCACGGCCATGGCCGTTGTGGCAATCATACTGATACAATATTCAAGGTGATTTTAGCGGACAGTGTGAAAATTCTAGCGTAAATATAAAAACTATATACAAGTGTTGTCTGAACACGTTGAACACTGGATGTCAATTAGGATATTTTATTTGAATATTTTGTAAGCGGAGTGATATCATTAAAAAACAGGCTATAAGATATTATAGGTATTACGTAGATATTTTAGCTACATTTGTCCATGCTGAACACACGATATCAATTAGGATATTTTATTTGAATAGGTATTTTGTAAGCGGAGTGATATCATTAAGAAAAAAAACACAGGCTATAAGATATTATATTACGTAAATAGGTATTTTAGCTACAGTTTCATGAATATTTTCACGCACTTTCGATAGATGTTTCGGAGCTTTAGCGAAGTATTCAATCGTAGACTCGTTCAACATAAATTTTTCAAAAATACCAACCATGACTATATCTTCGAGGGTTTTGCATCTTTTCTATGAGTAACTTCTAGATTATGGGGTATGTGGTGTTGCGTAACAGCTGGGTGGGGTCATAGATTACATCATTGTGTTCTATCCAGAAATGTGGTGTAATTTTCACACCATTCGAATAGACCTTTGTACCCAGACATAGTTTGGTTGCTATTCCATATTTTGCAGCCACTTCGTGGAAAATTAAACTTCCCGCCAAACACACACCGCAATAGCCTGCTCGATACAATATTTAATGAGTTTGAGTATGATGTACTCACGCATGGGATCCATATCTGCTCACGTCAAGTGATAAATGATGAATGATGAACTGTCCAGACATGTTAACGCTTTTAAGCCTACACCAGCCAAACGATGCATAATTCTTGGCTCGATTTTGTCATAGGACGCATGAAATTATAAACTCCTAGATCGTGAGATATTTTTAACGACTCCTGTATATTTTTTGACCGATGATAACCGCAAAGTAGATATAAAAATATTCAATTGTTAAAAACAGAAGAAGCTACATATTACACCCACCTATATTTTTTTGTGCGATAATATGTTATAACCGCAAAGTAGATATAAAAATATTCACTGCATTATTTGTAAAAAACATAAAAAGCTACTGTTGTTGTTTTATTTTGTTAAATCAAAACAGAACACCCCCGCAATATGTAGTGAGAATCACTAAATAACGATCTTAAAATAATACCCAATATAGGGACACTTGCTGGGTGGCGATATGTTATAACCGCAAAGTAGATATAAAAATTTTCACTGCATTATTTGTAAAAAACATAAAAAGCTACTGTTGTTGTTTTATTTTGTTAAATCAAAAGAGAACACCCCCGCAATATGTAGCAAGAATCACTAAATAACGATCTTAAAATAATACCCAATAGGGACACTTGCTGGGTGATAGAAAGAAGAAGAAAGGAAAGGTTTATTGTTTACACGTAAAATTCAAAGAACATTAACATATATAGAAAAAATAAATACGTAGATAGAAAGAAGAAGAAAGAAAAGGTTTATTGTTTACACGTAAAATTCAAAGAACATTAACATATAGAAAAATAAATACATAGAAGTTACATGTGAAGATGTCTTAGAGGGGCTATTTCTCGCGTCCGCATTTCTTTCCCCACGAAGCGCTGTGAGGTGTAGATAGTGAGGCTTTCCATTTTTTTTTTCATATCAGACTTGTAAAAATTATTTTTGTACAGGGTATGCCACAAATTAAGAAGGCGACCTTAACGAATGTTGACATGTAACACACATATCAATTGATTCAGCGTTAAACAAAGTACGTCAAGCGTCACGTATTGTTGAAAAGGCCATAACATCTAGAAACATGAATTAACTTGATGATTATTTACCCAAAGAAGTTGACCCCATAATTCAGATATATTTATAGTAGTTAAAAAAAGTGTATGTGACTGTACTGGAATGCTCCTGTAACATCTGTTGTTATCCCTGGGAAAATATCTTTTATTTTAACTGTATAGGAAGCCGAATCTGACTCCAGCCATCTACAATAGTACACATTTAAAATTGTTTGAAAATTAAGTGATAACTGCTGTCTACTTATATTTATTGAGAAAGGAATAATGAATAAAAATCATATATTTAAAAAATTTATTGTGGAATATCTGTAAAAAATACAGTAATTATAATACAATGTATATTAACATTCTCATAACAACATACCTTTTAACGCCCACGCCGTCACAAAATCAGCCCCCACCTCTACATATATGTGGTGGGGGCCTACGGTCCCTATATTCTTGAAAGAGGATGGGGGTGGACGTACCCCTTTCAGACCCATCATAATCACTGTCGGTAACGTCTGAAAAAAAAATTCAATCACATCCGTATCGACTTTGAGCAATTATTACCAAGCTGATTATTTTCACAAGTTAGTGGACAACAAATGTTTAAAGGATAATTTATATAACATGAATTGAGGTTGATATTTTCAAATAACAACTCCATTTTAGCGCTTTCAAAAATATTGAAAGTTATTATTAACGTAAATTGTCGAAAATCATGCAACTTGTCTGATTTTAGTACAAAGACACACCATACACCCATAACTCAATAGCCCAAATTGTCGAAACACCCTCTTTAACCATTTTCCACCGTAACAGAGTTTTCCTAACCCCTCTTTAACCATTTTCCGACGTAACAGAGTTTCCTGAAAGATGCTAAGGTGTTCTGCTGTTGGAACAGCGTTAAGTTTTAAGTAAAACTTACCAAAGAAAGTTACTATATGTTCCATGGGCATGACAGAAACGTAACTATTATAAAATCCGTCAACAAATATACCCTCAGTACCATTGACCATTTCATAAACATATTCGTTAATATAATCGGGTGCCGGAGTTGTAAACTGTATTTGCAAAACATCCCCTTCACCATAGTTTGCATGTAGTTTGCAGTAAAAGGTCGCTATTGTTTGCGGGTAAAAGATATCATAGTGGTTAGAAATCTGTGCAGGAGGAATAAAGGAAGATAATGCCACAAGCGGTGGGGAATCAAATAAATAAAACTGCTATATGAATTTTAATATCAATATTAAAAAAATGCTTTTACAACAAATAGAAAAAAGAATATGAATAATAATAAAACAATGTAAAAGTTTTGAGATTCAAAGTCAACGCTGTGTAGAAATAATACAGCTAATATACTGACATTTTCAGAAATAATCAAAGTAGTAATAATTAAACTTTTACAACAGCAAAGATATAGAAATTGAAAAAAAAACTTACTATGGGTTAGAGGTTATTCTTCACGGTCGTAAGGAGGGATCCAATTTTTCTTATCCCCAACGATAGAAAACTCTCTCTCCCCGTGGTCATAAAATGTCTCTAGAAAACCACCATCTTGAGGGTTCTGAAAGGTAATAGGTGTAATACAGCATTAGTTGGTTATCCAAATAAAAATGGATGTTAACGATGGAAACCTCACTTCGATCTTCTAGAGGTATGGTGAATTCGACCATATAAAGAGGTATATGGTGTAAATCGTTGACGTGTCTCAACAGCAGATTAATGCACCAATAAGTAAAACAAACTATGCATAATACAATGTTTTAATCAGAAGAAAGTTTCCATATCAACCATATAAGACAAAAGTATTCTCGAGTAATACGGTTTAGTAATTGACCGTGTTTTGGAGTTTTCAAAAATATTGAAAGTTATTATTAACGTGAATTGTCGAAAATCAAGCAAGTACTAAGTTAAATTGTAAATCAAAAAGAGTTAATATTTTTTGTGTTTCCAGTAAAATATTTTTTCTTTGAACCATTTAATGTTACCTACTTATTATTATTAACGGAAATTATAAAACAAGCAAAAGTATTACGTTCAATTGAAATTAATATTTCAGATACGGTTTCATAAGTGTAAAAAAATACGTTCAAGAATGATCGTCAAAATGAAATAGTCCCTGCGTAAAAAGATATACTTACACGTTGAGATTGTGATAACCAGCTTCTCACTCTCTCGAGAACTCTGTTTTCAAAATCTGTAAGAAACAAATACCCAAATTATTCTTTTAAACAGGAGGATGCGATGTTTCTCAAACTTACCCATTCTTATGAAAAATAAAAAAGCTACTGAGTTGTATCCTTTGCTACACCGTTATATTTCGTTCGCTATCAACTAATGTGGTTTATTTTGTTATTGAAAATATTTTCAAAACCGCAGTAACTTATTTGTATTAAAAATAGTTGTTATAAATATGTACAACAACTTTGAAAACAGAACGATAATATTATATAAAATTTATTTGCAAGATGAAAAAGGGTTCTTGAACTATAACAAACATTTTAGAATGTTTGTTCAATATTATTTCTATTATTCACACAATGAGTGATGGGTTCTTTGAAAAGACTTGTAGACGAACACGTGGCCGAGATGTCGTAACATGAAAGACTAGAAACACACCAGCGACGTAGCAGAAGCACACCAGAGAGAGAAGCCTGATATATGAAAATTCTAGCGTAAATATAAAAACCACGTCAAACGTCACGTACCTTGTCAAATGTCACGTGTTGCGTCAAACGTCACGTGTCATGTTAAACGTCACGTGTTCGAGATGTCGTAAATGAGACAAAACGGTGAACACAGGGTATCAACAGTAGTATACCGAAACTGTTTCAATATGTTATTACTTTTCTAAAAACTTCACCAAGTACCCCCAGTAGCAGAGGTATGTATATAGTAGAAAAATTACAGTGATTATTAATGACCCTGTACAGCTTTAAAATATTAACATAAATTTACAGATAGAATACTGATAGAGTCCCACGAAGAGTATCACTATCTGTGGAAAACCGATAACGGTACAAAATCAAAGACATTTTAGGTCAAGTAGTGAAATGACGGTGTGCTGTGGTTGGAGAACTAGAAAAAAAAAGGTAACAATAACTTGTGAGTATTTATGAAAAAAAAGGTAAGTTATATTTTTTATTACCACTACATGTCTTTCAATTGTTAGATAAAGAATCTTTAGTATGTGGATTTTGAAAGTATTGTTGGTTTCTACCCATGACTAGGATTAAGTATTAGGAAATGTACCTGTTTGTCAGCAAAAACGCTGTCCAAGGGAGACCAAGCGAGGAGGTAGGCACTTTCGTCATATGTTAATGACTACTTCTCCCTCAAGAAAAAAGGAATATTCGATACCGAAAAATTTTTGGGGGGGACACACCAAAGTTAAGTAGGAGGTGTCCTCCCTACCATACAACATTCAAGACAAATTTATATGGGAGACATTTTGCTCAAGGAGGGGGCACACAGATTCCCAAAATTAATTAGAAGGTGCCCTTCTTACCTATACACACACACAACATTTTAAGGAGGGGGCACACAGATTCCCAAAATTAATTAGGAGGTGCCCTTCTTACCTTCACACACATCATTTTAAGGAGGAGGCACACAGGTTCCCAAAGTTTATTAGGAGGTGCCCTTCTTACCTTTACACACACACACACACAACATTCAAGAAGAAAAATGTTTCCAGATTTATATGGTATTGCTTTTTCTGTAAAATTTTCGATATCGGCTATTGGGGATGGGGTTAGGGGAAGGGAAGTAGCCGTGAAAACGGCTGATTTTTTGTAAAAAGTTCCAACTAGTAGCATTGGCGTTTGTAGCCGTAGGGAACAGAGTCAAAGTTTTCTATTCGTTCTCTTTTAGTGAAGTTGGTTCGGAAGACTTTAGTCACATTTATTGTGACCACTGAATGATCGGAGTTCCTTAATATGTTACGAGTAGTTATGAATTCGTCGGGGGCTTCATTCAGGACCATGTCTCTTAAGGTGTCGAAATTTACTTTCTGGCTCGTATTATAGTTCAAGGTTATACCTTTCGCTTTAATAATATCGAACGTTTTATTTTTATCGGTTGAATAAACCCTGTAGGCATATATTTTTGGAACACCGGCTACAAAATCTGTTATGTAGCTTCCCTCCCCATATTCGCATAGTTCGTCTGTCATATCGCCGAGAAAACTACCTAAAGGTACTTCGTAGGTGCAAGGTCGAGAGACGTAAATGACAGAGTCTGTGTCATGATATATTACTGTATCGTCGAGTTTTTCTAAATACGTGTATAGTTTTAGCCTAGCTTGTGCAGTGGTGTAGGCCGCTAGTACGACATTTACAGTTGGAAGTGTGGCATATGCCTCTTCTTTAAAGGACCAGTTAACAATGAGGGTGTTTTCGTTTACCGGAAAAATATTGTTTACTTCTTTGCATGGCTGCGATAAAATGTCAAATAGTTCTGCAGGTGTGTTGACTATAGACGTCTTAGACTGGTTTTCACATTGTCCAAGCTTGCCCCAAAAACTTGTTATCATGGACTTACCAACCTGTCTTCGACCTGGATTGAATTCAATTTCATCGTAGGACAATTCTACACCCTCGCGATCAAAATATTCCTTTATATAGAGATCTTTTTCTTTTGGGTTTTTACATTCGGTGGGCCAACCGCTTGCCTGTTGTTTTATTTTTAAAAATTTTGAAATATATTCGGCAAATAGGCCACCAGACTTTGTAGTTTTATCGTATTATATCACTTGATATTTCCAAATTTCGTAAATATTTAGAATTTTGTATCCTTTTTCTTGAGCTTTTAGAACCTCGTCCATTACCCATGTACCGGTAAAGCTTTCTTTCTTCATCGTTATGTAAACATTCATTAGACATGTTAGATTCACAACATGTACGACAAAGTGAAAACATTAGTTTACTATTACATTTATAAGGTAGTACGGGGTGGTAGAGATTTGTTGGAGGTAACACTCGACACTTTATTAGTCCTTCGGTTTGTTTTAAATCAAGAGCGTGTAACGAGTTATTTTTTTTTGGTACCGAATTGAGGTTTACTTCTTTTATTTTCTTTTTAACTAACGTTTTATTTGTGTTTCACATAACTCGTTACATACATTCCGATTCCTTTTCTGTAACCGTAGTGGTTTTCTTGTTTTTTTTGTATATAGTTTTTTTTATTATTAGTCCGAGGGTACGCATAGTCAAATCGTAACATATAAAAATGTTTTCCGTTAACGATATTTAAATTCTTCAACTCACAGGACATTCAGTATATTTACCTTTTAATTAAATCCGAAAGCCGTTCAGTATATGACAAACTTTTTACTGTAATTAAGAATTTTTACACTGGCTGGTCGAAATAGAGAGCAGAAAGGGAAAATATAAAAGGGGAAAAATTTGATAGATCAGAGAGAATGGTAGTAGTGACCTTTGAATAAAAATTGTGTAGAAAAGTTAAGTGTTTTTCCGGACCCGGACTTTTATTTGAGAAGGTAACTTATTTTTCAAATTTCCTGTGTATATGAAAACTTTCCGTACCGCCGCTAAATATAAAATTATTCACTGTATTCTTTTCTGAAGAAATAATTTCCGTCCGTTTGTTGAAGGGAAATAGTTTTTCCCTGTTTTTGGGTTTTTGTGTTAAAAAGTAACAATAAAGATTTGTAGTAAAATATAATTTTCTTCAATGTTTTATAACTGTGATTAATATATTAATTCTTAAATCGACGTGAAGTATTATCCGGTTTCCTAGTGGTTTTTTTAAGCTTTTACTTTCTGCCGTTTTATATATACTTAACAATCGCATGGATTTCGACAAGTTAATTTTATTCCGGTCTTATATTCATACTCTGTGTGTCAAAAATCAGGTACTTTTAAATTAGTGAACTTATTGTTGAATAGTAGATTATACTACTTTCTTATTTGTGCTCGTGTTTATTTTAAATCCAAAGGGTTTATCGAACTTGGAAGAGGCTAAGCCATAACTTGTTCGATTTACCGGCAGATTTAAACCGTTCTTTCGCCGTCTCGTGGTTCAATAGTTTTTTTTTATTATCCAAAAACTAGTTATCTGTATTTATTTTAAATCCAAAGGGTTTATCGAACTTGGAAGAGGCTAAGCCATAACTTGTTCGATTTAGCGGAAGATTTAAACCGTTCTTTCGCCGTCTCGTGGTTCAATAGTTTTTTTTGTATTATCCAAAAACTAGCTTTCTGTATTTCTCTTAAATCCAAAGGGTTTATCGAACTTGGAAGAGGCTAAGCCATAACTTGTTCGATTTACCGGCAGATTTAGACCGTTCTTTCGCCGTGTCGTGGATCAATATATTTTTTTGTATAAAGAATAGTTTCCCGTATTTCCCTTAAATCAAAAGGGATTCTTGAACATGGAAGAGGCTAAGCCATAACTTGTTCAGTTACCCAGCAGATTTGTACCGTATTTGATAACTTGACCGGCTGTGACCGTTACGTCCGTTACTTTATTTTTCCCGATATTTTGACTGTCATTATAGATATATAAATCAAATAGACCACAGAGTATTAATAAACCAAAGACTTTCCGTAACTCAATACTTGGAGTACCGATATTGGGCTCGTCCGAATTGTATAGAATTAGTTAAAGTAAATTCAACCAGACCCCTGGAATTCGCCGTAACCTCCATCTGAGGCTATCCGGAACTCTTGACGCTAAGGGTCAAGGGGCCGTGGAGCAAACCACGTTAAAAATCTGGCGCCCGAGCTTTAAACCGTAAATTAGCGTCAAGGGTGACCATAGTGACGTGTAGAAGGTAGGAAACGCGTTACAAGCGTAGCATTCTTCTCCCACAAAAACTTCCGGGTGACCAATTGGATATTTTCCATATTTATTGACCCACGGATATAGGGAGCAGATGTCAGTATATTTTATTTTCTCTCCATTTTTACAAGAATAATAAAGCTTTGTGGCATCTATTCGTCCCCCGTAAAAGGCGTCACGAGGCTCCAATGGTAGCTGTTCGAGGAGAGGATGTTCTTCGGTAATAGCTTCAATTTCGGGATTCATTTCACGACGAAAATCGCACTTCCATTTTACAATTACCTCGTACCCGAGAGATCTTAATTTTTCATTCTTCGCCAACGTTGCCTCGTACCGTTGCTCGTATGTAAGTAATGGGTTGTCATGTGTCGGTTCGTTACGTCTATATTTCATACATTTTGGACAACTGTGAAAGTAACAGCCCTCAGATTCAAAGACCTGTCTTGTGCTTTTGCAGTATCCATCAACCTTAAGACCATTCAATACAACTTCTCGCCCTCTGGCTGCATGTTTTATTCTGATACCTCTTTGGTGTTCTTCGTATATTAACCATTGAGCAGCAATCCTAGATTGTTTATCTCGACATCTATATCCTTTCTTATGAATTAACCCGATGGTATTCGGTTGTAAAAAGTTTCTCCTAAATATTTTATTACATGCACCAGGTAGCGTGATGGCTTCTGTAAACGGGTCGACCCCTCCTTCTTTTAAAAGCAAGACTGAGCAAGTATGGACACGTCACTTATACAGTAGGAAATAATTTCGGATTTAAAGTTGAAGACATACCCTTGATCAGAGAGTTTTTTATGCCAAACGATTAGCTGATTTCTGGCGTCGTTCTTTTCGTCGAGTGAAGGGGAGTATTTCAGATTTTCAGGATCGTAATATTCGAGGGCAGGTAGTTGTCCGATGTAATCCCAGTTTCCGACTTTGTTGAACAAGTGGGGGAAGTAACCTTTTTTTATATCTTTTAGGCCGAATACTTTAGGCAATTTCGCCAGAGGCATTGGGAAGTAGTTTAAAGAGTCGATAAAACTTACATTGCCCACTTTCATCTGTATTAGCTTCGTACCTCTAGTTTAGTTCGGGTGTTAGACCTGTCTTTGTTATAAGGTGGTTTAACATAAACTGGTTATCATAAAGACCTCCGGCATGTCCGACTACAATTATTTTCTTAAACAGAGTCCTTTGATTCACTACATACTCCATAAAACGAGCTACAGGGTCAATTGTTAAAACTTGATATCTAACACCACAATCGCACCATCTTTTGTCTGTACCTATACATAGTGCACAGTGTTGCTCAAACACACATAAGTTGGCTTTGTGTAGTAAAGAGCCGTCAGACATAACTTCTTCTTGAGTACACTCGAGGTCATAAAATATAAATAGTACCCCGTGCATTGAAGGCTTACGTGTGTCGACGGGCATGAAACAATTGTGTGGAGAAGCTTTGAATCCGTTACATATTTTACAGAAAACTTCGCCACATATGTGTTCCCGCTTTCTGGGAATCGTTTTAAGACAAATTTTGCAAGAGGTTAACCGTTCACATAGTTTACATTGTTTATGGTAATCGTAGCAGATCTGTCCTCTGAAATACCGATTACACCCATCACATACGATTTTCACACTTGCTTTACATGGGGGTGATTGTTCACATGCTGGACATGTTTTTTCACAGCGGTGCATATTATGTTCGTAGGGTGTGTGGCAATGTTCGCAGAAATATTGATAGCAAAAAGCAGACGTCAACGATATAATCACGTTATAATGATTTTTGTGATAAAGAAGATTGATTTTCTTGCTTCCCCCTACTCCTTCATACATAACATCGTGACCCTTGTTACCATAAGTGTATACTGTTATTTTATAGTCAAACAAACTCTCTTGAAACTTTTTTAATTCCGGTAGTCCACCACCCTCTTTGGGTATTTCAACACCGCTAGCCTGTAGTAGGTAATTCAAAAGTTTTTTTGGTCTGGAGACCCTTCGTTTCTCTTATCTTCTTTTTGTCAGGGGCATTGTCGGCGTACGCTTTAGCTACAACCACTGCTCTAGCCAGACATAAATGGTCTGTATTATTTATTACTATAATACCACCACGTTTAGCACACTCTTCGTCATAGTCGTTGTACTTACGACCTCGCCCTTTACCTTTAGGCATTTTTACGGTTGTGGCTGCTAGACAAAAAGTCTCAGTGTCAAAACCTGCCGAATTAGATTGGTAGACAGCACATATCATCGACCATATGTCTTCAAATTTCACCTCGAATGCAGGATTAAACCGCAACCAACCATCACCACGGCTAAACTCTTTCGAGCAAAAAGTAAAACCAATTTGATCACTCGACTCTGTCCCCTCGGTCACCTTATTGATAACATCCTCCATGCCGGAGCGTACCCATTTTAGTGGATCTGCCACTTCGGGAATTGGGCGGATTTTAAATTCCACCGTTCTACCACTTAGGTTGAATTTTCGAATTTTTTTAATAACATCTTTAGTTATCAAAAACTTTTCCATCTTGTGTTGGTAAAAAAAAAGTAAAATGTTTCTAGGCTTACCACAAGAGCAACTGATAAGACACGTCTGAAGATAACGAGAGCTGGAGAGATTATGATTCTGCCGCTCCGAGAAGCTCTTTAAATAGAGCCGAAAAGGGAGCGTGGCTTATTGATATTCTCAGGAGAAAACATTCTTTTAAGGTAATTAGCTCGAGTTTATTCAAAGTAACATATGTTTTAAAAATATTTCATCAGGGAATTACTGTTGTGAATCCTTTATAAAAATATAGGTGTTATTTTCCACAATTATTACGATAATGTGTGTGTGTGTGGTTAGATAACCTCACTTTTACGATAAACTGTTTTGAGTTTATCAGTTGTCACACTGAATCACTTTTTAGTACTTTGATTGCAATCTTGTAGTATTTAATAGCGGGAATGGGAAAATATAGATATGGAAAATAGTACAGACATGTAGTTACAGGTCTGTACTAAGAAGTGAGGTGTGTGTGTGTGTGTGTGTGTGTGTGTGGACGGTACTGTTCTATTGATAACAAATAAAACAACTTAAAAAAATCTTTTTTTCAATAGGTCTAATATTATATTATATAATTATAAAAAAGGAATCCAAAAAAAAAATATCTGATAACATACAACATAAATAGTCGATATTTTAGAGGCGTGTGGTTTTTAAATATGGTAAAGTAAAACAATGTAAATCGTGAAAATATCAACTAAATATGCTGTGTGGTTTTAAGAAAATAGGGGAAAAGTGAAACAACATAAGTTGTGAAAATATTTTTATTAAAAATTCTACAAGAACAATATACTATGAACAGTATTCTTGGGTGTACTTGGTGAAGTTTTTGAAAAAAGTAATAACATATTGAAACAGTTTCGGTATACTACTGTTGATACCCTGTGTTCAGCGTGTTGCCTCATTTACGACATCTCGAACACGTGACGTTTAACATAACACGTGACGTTTGACGCGACACGTGACATTTGACAAGGTACATGACGTTTGACGTGGTTTTTATATTTACGCTAGAATTTTCATATATCAGGCTTCTCTCTCTGGTGTGCTTCTGCTAAGTCGCTGGTGCGTTTCTAGTCTTTCATGTTACGACATCTCGGCCACGTGACGTTTAACATGACACGTGACGTTTGACGCGACACGTGACGTTCTGTTTGCCAAAAATCCAAAGGAGTTTACCCCCGAAGATCATCAAAATTATAAACTAATGTTGGAATTAACAGGAGTGTATCGCAATCGCCGCGGGCATTTAAAACACCAAACGTATCCAGCTCATGATTAATGCGTAATCGCGTATTTCAAATTAAACATTGCGGTACGCGTGAAAATATAAATAAAAATTGTAATATATTGAAAATTCGTTGAAAACTCTTATCGCTAAAAGGTGTAGTACGAACGTATTTAACCTTGAATATTCATGATAATTTGAAAAACTAAATAAGTTGATGTACAATCCTATATAATATCACATAGTTATGAAAGAAAGGAGCGTTGCAAAACCGGAAAAGGTGATAAGAAAAATTATGATAATTTGAAAAACAATGTATAAAAGGTGTTGTAAAAGTTTAATTTATATAATTATAAAAAAGGAATCCAAAAAAAAATATCTGATAACATACAACATGAATAGTCGATATTTTAGAGGCGTGTGGTTTTTAAATATGGTAAAGTAAAACAATGTAAATCGTGAAAATATCAACTAAATATGCTGTGTGGTTTTAAGAAAATATGGGAAAAGTGAAACAACATAAGTTGTGAAAATATTTTTATTAAAAATTCTACAAAAACAATATACTATGAACAGTATTCTTTACTGAAGTAATTTTCAAGCAAAACGTTTCCGTACGAGTTGGATTGACATAAATAGAAGTTATGGTATCCCGCACATCGTTAATAGCCACATCCGCACCCTCCTTGAAGTTAATCCATCCTACCCCTCGTTTTTTTCCATAGTGTGAAACTGTTTACTACAAGAGTTAACACAAGAACGTACTACACCAGATTTTACTTTTTTTACAGGGGTTAGTTAACTATGTTCAGTCTCACTATCGAAAAAAAGAAAATATCGAAAAAAGAAAATTCAATTCAAACTATTACGAACCCTTGCTGAAGCCCTGGGGAGTAACGTTCAATTAATCGTTACAATGTTGCAGTTTTCGTGGTCAATATGTTCAAGAATCCTTTTTCATCTTGCAAATAAATTTTATATAATATTATCGTTCTGTTTTCAAAGTTGTTGTACATATTTATAACAACTATTTTTAATACAAATAAGTTACTGCGGTTTTGAAAATATTTTCAATAACAAAATAAACCACATTAGTTGATAGCGAACGAAATATAACGGTGTAGCAAAGGATACAACTCAGTAGCTTTTTTTATTTTTCATAAGAATGGGTAAGTTTGAGAAACATCGCATCCTCCTGTTTAAAAGAATAATTTGGGTATTTGTTTCTTACAGATTTTGAAAACAGAGTTCTCGAGAGAGTGAGAAGCTGGTTATCACAATCTCAACGTGTAAGTATATCTTTTTACGCAGGGACTATTTCATTTTGACGATCATTCTTGAACGTATTTTTTTTACACTTATGAAACCGTATCTGAAATATTAATTTCAATTGAACGTAATACTTTTGCTTGTTTTATAATTTCCGTTAATAATAATAAGTAACATTAAATGGTTCAAAGAAAAAATATTTTACTGGAAACACAAAAAATATTAACTCTTTTTGATTTACAATTTAACTTAGTACTTGCTTGATTTTCGACAATTTACGTTAATAATAATAACTTTCAGTATTTGAAAACACGAAAATATTTTGCTATTGGAAACACAAAAATATTAACTTTTTTAATTTACAATTTAACGTGATACTTGCATGATTTTCGACAATTTACGTTAATAATAACTTTCAATATTTTTGAAAACTCCAAAACACGGTTAATTACTAAACCGTATTACTCGAGAATACTTTTGTCTTATATGGTTGATATGGAAACTTTCTTCTGATTAAAACATTGTATTATGCATAGTTTGTTTTACTTATTGGTTCATATGAACACAGCGAGAAAAAATGTCGCTCAGAGGAAGCGTGATCATTTTTTTTTATCAGCGTGTACAGGGTGTTCAAAAAGTCCCAGTAAGCTAGAATATCTTGAAAAGCAAGCGTCGGAAAGACAAAAACATTTTTTTTCGGCTGTAACAAGTCACTTGTCATTTTAATTCTGCTACACTCTGTACATCATGTCCTTTTCAGCGAGTGAATACCTATATGAATTGCTACAAATACATAAAGAGTCAATCATATTCGATTAACGATGGTTTTGTACGGAGTATTAAGACCAAGATACCCTTTGATATGTCACCTGTCATGATGTGTGTTTTTAATTAACAATTTAACGTACTTGTTTTTCGATAATTTACGTTAGTAATAGGTAACATAAAATGCTTCAGAGGAATTTCGCTATCGGAAACACAAAATATTACCTTTGTTTAATTTAACATAATACTTGCATGATTTTGCAGTTTTCGTGGTCAATATGTGGTAATACTAACTATATAAACAAAAAAAAACATGTATATACTAAGTTAGTTCCGAGAATTTTTAAAACACCATGGCTGATTACCTAGTTCGTTGCTTGATTTTTTCTGCAGGTATTGATGACCAACCGTTAATGTGTCATGATGTGAGAGCAGTCGAGGAAGACGTGTCTCTTTGCATTAATCTGCTGTTGAGACACGTCAACGATTTACACCATATACCTCTTTATATGTTCGAATTCACCATAACTCTAGAAGATCGAAGTGAGGGTTCCATCGTTAACATTCATTTTTATTTGGATAACCAACTAATGCAGTATTACACCTATTACCTTCAGAACCCTCAAGATGGTGGTTTTCTAGAGACATTTTATGACCACGGGGAGAGAGAGTTTTCTATCGTTGGGGATAAGAATAATTGGATCCCTCCTTACGACCGTGAAGAATAACCTCTAACCCATAGTAAGTTTTTTTTTCAATTTCTAAATATTTGCTGTTGTAGAAGTTTAATTATTACTACTTTGATTATTTCTGAAAATGTCAGTATATTAGCTGTATTATTTCTACACAGCGTTGACTTTTAATCTCAAAACTTGTAACACTGTTCTCTCCTTAAGAGACAGGTCCCGGCTAGAGACTCTCTCAAGGGTGGATCGACTCCATGTTAATGTTACACTAGGTATGCCAGAGGGTTGACAGACTATAAGAACTTAGGGCGCCACTACCTTTTTAGACATCGACGAGAAAATAATTTAAATTTAAGACAAAATAAACTAAGGTGAAAAAGGTAGAAACACCTTGTAGAATTAAATTTAAGTTAAAAATTAAAAAGTTACAAACTTACATGAACCCGGGCACAATCCCTACAGCTCTTACAGCCGGGTATAGAAGAAATTAAAAAAGAAGTTCAAAATATTAAATTTATTCTGCCTCAGGAGGTAACATAATGGAAAAGAGAAAAAAACCTGTACTTCTGTAAGGTACTTAGCTTGTGTCCTGAAGTTGAAGTGGAGAGGTCCTGAAGTTGAAGTAAAGTTGTTGGTGTGGAAGTAGAGATGTCTTGGAGTGGAAGTATAGTTGTCGGTGTGGAAGTAGAGATGTCGTGGAGTTGAAGTATAGCTGTCGGAGTGGAAGTAGAGATGTCTTGGATGTAACGGAATCTAGAAGTATGCGGTATCCTTGAATGCAGCTTGGCAGGCTAACCTGGCATGTAAACGCTATTCTGGCGGTAACGGTATTTTGTAGCGGTAACCTGGCAGTAACGGTATCTTTACGGCGGTAACCTGCCTTGTAACGGTATCTTTGCAGCGGTAACCTGGCTTGTAAACGGTATCCTGGCAGGGGTATCCTGGCAGGGGTATCCTGGCTTGTGTCTACCTAGAAGTTCAGGTGGATTAGGGATATGTAGGAACTTAAATGTAATGGGGCACATAATGTTAGTTTAGCTTTTCAGGTAAAAAAGGAAGGCAGTTGTTTGAAATAATGAAATTTAAATTTACTGAAAGCTTTCCAACATATATGTCCCATTTAAAACAGTAAAAATTATCAGCCAAATTAAAAAAGTACTAATGACCTTAAAGTATTAATTATAGCAAAAAGTTATGAATAAACCATTTCTAAAAGAATAAAATGTTTAATGAAATGTGAAGCCGGCACTGGCAGGTTTTTATGATAAGAGAATATTTGAAAAGGTTAAAATGCAAATGTTATCTATCTTTGAAAATAATTAGGTATTCTACAACACAGAATCTAGCAAATGTTTGCATTAAAAAAGGTAACAGTTATTTACGATAAAAGATTTAGTTTAAAAGTAATGTACAAGTATAAAAGAAATGTAGTTGACCACGTGGTATGTGTATATTCGTCTATCTCTGTAAAAAAATAAGAAATGCACAAAAAAATTATATCAGCCACTACTTTAGAAAAAGCTTGATAAATATAAATTATAATTTTGGACTTACCACAGCAATTTAAGGTAAAAACTTAAATAAATTTAAAAGACGGTACAAAGATACATCCTTGCTATTCAAGGGTCGGTAACGGAAAGAGGATGAAACTACCCCCTGGAATCGAGCGTTGACATCATATGTCAATTTAGATCACAGAACTATATTGGAAGTGGTTACTATGACGGCAAGTGGTAATATCAAAATTATTTCGTCAAATCGAAACAGGTCGATAGACATGTTACAAACTTTTACATTGTTTTATTATTATTCATATTATTTTTTCTATTTGTTGTAAAAGCATTTTTTTTTAATATTGATATTAAAATTCATATAGCAGTTTTATTTATTTGATTCCCCACCGCTTGGGGCATTATCTTCCTTTATTCCTCCTGCACAGATTTCTAACCACTATGATATCTTTTACCCGCAAACAATAGCGACCCTTTACTGCAAACTACATGCAAACTATGGTGAAGGGGATGTTTTGCAAATACAGTTCTACAACTCCGGCACCCGATTATATTAACGAATATGTTTATGAAATGGTCAATGGTACTGAGGGTATATTTGTTGAAGGATTTTATAATAGTTACGTTTCTGTCATGCCCATGGAACATATAGTAACTTTCTTTGGTAAGTTTTACATAAAACTTAACTCTGTTCCAACAGCAGAACACCTTAGCATCTTTCAGGAAACTCTGTTACGTCAGAAAATGGTTAAAGAGGGGTTAGGAAAACTCTGTCACGGTGGAAAATGGTTAAAGAGGGTGTTTCGACAATTTGGGCTATTGAGTTATGGGTGTATGGTGTGTCTTTGTACTAAAATCAGACAAGTTGCATGATTTTCGACAATTTACGTTAATAATAACTTTCAATATTTTTGAAAGCGCCAAAATGGAGTTGTTATTTGAAAATATCAACCTCAATTCATGTTATATAAATTATCCTTTAAACATTTGTTCTCCACTAACTTGTGAAAATAATCAGCTTGGTAATAATTGCTCAAAGTCGATACAGATGTGATTGAATTTTTTTTTCAGACGTTACCGACAGTGATTATGATGGGTCTGAAAGGGGTACGTCCACCCCCATCCTCTTTCGGAAATATAGGGACCGTAGGCACCCACCACATATATGTAGAGGTGGGGGCTGATTTTGTGACGATGTGGGCGTTAAAAGGTATGTTGTTATGAGAATGTTAATATACATTGTATTATAATTACTGTATTTTTTACAGATGTTCCACAATAAATTTTTTAAATATATGATTTTTATTCATTATTCCTTTCTCAATAAATATAAGTAGACAGCAGTTATCACTTAATTTTCAAACAATTTTGAATGTGTACTATTGTAGATGACTGGAGTCAGATTCGGCTTCCTTTACAGTTAAAATAAAAGATATTTTCCCAGGGATAACAACAGATGTTACAGGAGCATTCCAGTACAGTCACATACACTTTTTTTAACTACTATAAATATATCTGAATTATGGGGTCAACTTCTTTGGGTAAATAATCATCAAGTTAATTCAAGTTTCTAGATGTTATGGCCTTTTCAACAATACGTGACGCTTGACGTACTTTGTTTAACGCTGACTCAATTGATATGTGTCACATGTCAACATTCGTTAAGAACGCCTTCTTAATTTGTGGCATACCCTGTACAAAAATAATTTTTACAAGTCTGATATGAAAAAAAAAATGGAAAGCCTCACTATCTACACCTCACAGCGCTTCGTGGGGAAAGATATGGGGACGCGAGAAATAGCCCCTCTAAGACATCTTCACATGTAACTTCTACGTATTTATTTTTCTATATGTTAATGTCCTTTGAATTTTACGTGTAAACAATAAACCTTTTCTTTCTTCTTCTTTCTATCACCCAGCAAGTGTCCCTATTGGGTATTATTTTAAGATCGTTATTTAGTGGTTCTTGCTACATATTGCGGGGGTGTTCTGTTTTGATTTAACAAAATAAAACAACAACAGTAGCTTTTTATGTTTTTTACAAATAATGCAGTGAATATTTTTATATCTACTTTGCGGTTATAACATATCGCACAAAAAAATATAGGTGGGTGTAGTATGTAGCTTCTTCTGTTTTTAACAATTGAATATTTTTATATCTACTTTGCGGTTATCATCGGTCAAAAAATATACAGGAGTCGTTAAAAATATCTCACGATCTGCGAGTTTATAATTTCATGCGTTCTATGACAAAATCGAGCCAAGAGAATTATGCATCGTTAGACTGGTGAAGGCTTAAAAGCGTTAACATGTCTGGACAGTTCATCATTCATCATTTATCACTTGACGTGAGCAGACATGGATCCCATGCGTGAGTACGTCAAACTCAAACTCATTAAATGTTGTATCGAGCAGGAGTTTATTCGAGCAGGCTATTGCGGTGTGTGTTTGGCGGGAAGTTTAATTTTCCACGAAGTGGCTGCAAAATATGGAATAGCAACCAAACTATGTCTGGGTACAAAGGTCTATTCGAATGGTGTGAAAATTACACCACATTTCTGGATAGAACACAATGATGTAATCTATGACCCCACCCTAGCTGTTACGCAACACCACATACCCCATAATCTAGAAGTTACTCATAGAAAAGATGAATTTGGGTGCAAAACCCTCGAAGATATAGTCATGGTTGGTATTTTTCAAAAATTTATGGTGAACGAGTCTACGATTGAATACTTCGCTAAAGCTCCGAAACATCTATCGAAAGTGCGTGAAAATATTCATGAAACTGTAGCTAAAATATTTACGTAATATAATATCTTATAGCCTGTGTTTTTTTTCTTAATGATATCACTCCGCTTACAAAATACCTATTCAAATAAAATATCCTAATTGATATCGTGTGTTCAGCGTGGACAAATGTAGCTAAAATATCTACGTAATACCGTTGAGTGAAAAATACAATATTTTTCACTCAACGGTAATACCTATAGGTAATATCTTATAGCCTGTTTTTTAATGATATCACTCCGCTTACAAAATATTCAAATAAAATATCCTAATTGATATCCAGTGTTCAACGTGTCCAGACAACACTTGTATATAGTTTTTATATTTATGCTAGAATTTTCACACTGTCCGCTTTAATCACCTTGAATATTGTATCAGTATGATTGCCACAACGGCCATGGCCGTGCCGCCGTTTTTTCTTCAAATTCTGTAATTACATCCGGTACGGCACTGGCAAGACTTCGATTTTACACCACACTGATAAGCCCGAGCTAATTGTTACAACGGCCATGACCGTGCCGCCGTTTTTCCTTCCAATTCTGTAATTACCTCCGGTACGGCACTGGCGAGACTTCGATTTTACACCACACTGATAAGAACTGATAAGCGGCTGTCTCGTTGCCGGCGGGCTGTCTCGCTGAAGTTTGGCTATGCCTACTTACTTACTATTCTAATTTATACTTACATATATGAAAGTTTGTAGATTTAATGGAAACAAATTACCAGCCCTCAGTGGGTATTTTGATCTTTCCATAATAATTATAAACATTTTTTGGATTCTTTCATCGCACCTGTACCAATCTGCGCTATAGCAAGCTTTTGCTATTTTATCACTCTAAAACGTTTACATTATTTTACGTAATTTAATCCAAAGTACTTACACTCTCCATCAACAAGTGTCCATACCAACAGTAAATTGCAATCTGACACATCATACAATTGAAATACGTGATTAGAAGAACAAATTGCATTTTCTTAAATGAAATCTGCAAAATTAATATTTTTTACGACATTATTTTATAATGTGGATGGACAAAAGTAACTTAACTCACCACAAGCATTTGAAATCCGGTTAAGCAAATTACTAATACACTACAAAGATATTGTATGAAAATTCCGTTGGAAAACGTTTTTTCCACAGTAATTATAAAACTGCAAAATAAATAATGTCAATATAAGTGATAATTATTGAGAGGGTTCCTAAGTATCCACAAGAGAGTTGGAGTTATCGAA
Organism: Lochmaea capreae; assembly: GCA_949126875.1. Lineage (NCBI taxonomy): Eukaryota > Metazoa > Arthropoda > Insecta > Coleoptera > Chrysomelidae > Lochmaea > Lochmaea capreae. The sequence goes on along the minus strand of OX421404.1, from coordinate 6,955,163 downwards.
GTCGCCGCAAAATGAGATGCAGCGCTGGTCTCGGCGAGTTTTTGTGAACCTAATAAAGAACTTAACATGCGTATATTTTTTCGCAGTTTTGGTGTAGTTGCCGCAGTTTTTCTCAGAAGATCAATGCTCACGGCGTGTGTTTTGAAAATCATGGAAGAAAAATTAATCGAAGCTCGACAATTGATCACGGTTTAGCCGAAACTAATTGGTGAACTTTTCATCACTAAATTGTTTAGTTGAGGCAAATTCTCCATGAGTTTTTCTTTTTTTCATGTACAAGCTTCTCACTGACTTTTTATTAGCCATCTGGGAGATATCATTTCGAACTCGAACTCGTCTTCTGAATCAGATTCAGAACTAAATAGAGAATCAATCAGTGCAGTAGCGGTTGTCATTTTTCAGAACTGTCCAAGCTTCAACGTGAAAACTACAATTTTATTTTTTGTACGATCTCGCCGTGACTAGCTACACTCACTGTATGTTTGATGTTATCTATGGCTACACTCACCTCCTGCTGCGTCTTTATTTTGGGCCGAACCCGCGCTAGCAGTTTTCTCCCGCCATAAACTCGCCGTGACTCAGCAATAGAGTGTGAATATTAAGTAGGTATTACCCGCCCTAGGAAACACCGTTATTCAGGACAAAGAAGAAGAAATGGAGGAGTTTTATGACATATAAAAAATTGTCACCCCACTTATCCCTTACACTTGACAGCTACACCAATATTTCGTCAGACAGGGTTTGAAAAGCAGAAGTAAAAATAATATCACAATGTGCTATAATCTGTTGGTTAATAACGATTTATTGGTTTAAGATTTACACTTTACGATATAACAATACAAAAGTAGTTCACTGGTTTTGCTTTAATTTAGGACACTCGATAACAAATATGCAATTTTTATTCTTTAAAACCAATTTATTTTTTAAAAAATTATACATTTGTGAGTTTCGTTTTTCAAACTCTTTCCAACGCAAGACCCCCATTTTTCCACATAGATTCAAATACGTCTGACCTTGCTAAGAGCAAGCGAACAGAAACCATTTTCATATCTTTAAGGGTATCCTCTTAAAAAATAATTTATAAGGGTCTGCAACGGTCAAATTTTTTACCAAAAAATTAATAACTCAAAAAGTATGCATTTTTCGAAAAAAAGTTTCAAACAAAAGTATACTAATATTTTACGTAAATTTTAAAAACGTATTAATATACAGGGTTAAAATAACAAAGTTACAGTCGACTTCCGGCAGAACCGGAAGTCGGCCATTTTTGAAAATATTTTAGTTAAAAAGATCGTATCCGAAAACCCAAACGTAGAAACTTTCATGATTTTACTATAAGTATTTTGCCATATGCAGATAATTTTAACTCGTCGTGGGACACCCTGTATAGACTTACCTGTTCACATCTATTTGCCATGCACAGAAATAAGTAGACAAGCCTACCTAGGCATATTCTGTGGGTTAAAAACTATAAATTGAGATTAAACTCATTTGGTTATCACAAGAGTGAAGGTGATGAAAAAAATTGATTAAAATTAATTATTAAATTAAAGATAGCTATGAACACTTTTCGATAGGCAAGTTATCATAGAAGCATATTTGTTTATAAATTATATTTGATAAAGAATATGTCTCATCGAGTTATCAGATAGGTGAAGGTCGCTCTTAGATTATAATGAGGCTTTAGTATTCTATAGCTTTCTGAAATAAACTATAAATGTAACGAAACAAATCATTCGTATCGACGTACTGTTGATAATTTTCCAGCTATGGAAGAAGTCCTATCAGAGGGAAAAAATTTCAAGTTAGTAAATGAAAAGCTTCCTGATATAGTTGAGTTATTGGCTAAGTATTTACCCGATTCTATTAAGGTAGTTTTTAGTATATTTTCTTTTTTCGAATTCCGAAAATTTGTAGCTTCTATTTGCAGTTTCATCAAACACTGAAGACATATTTGAAAGATCGTGTTTGGGATTTTCATTTTTACGTCACGAAAACGTGGCCGGAACAGGCTGTGATTTTACATTTTCCGGGTATGACCAGAACGGTGAGTGAGCAAATTTTGAAATTTTTTTTTTCATAATTTTGTCAGCAAAATTTCCGAAAGGAACTTTCATGGTTGCTTGCAAATTTCGCGATTGACATTTTTGACAAAATCATGAGTTGTGAGGCTGTAAAAATTACGTGCATTTTGTCAAGGTCATTGCAGGTAACTGTTTTGCCAACTTTTTATTGATTTTTGAAAAAAAAGTTTAGAGGATAGGATGTAATGATATTATTTAATAAAAAAGTTGGAAAGTTCCCTTTGAGATTATAGCGAAAGAAATTGTGTTTTACAGAATTAGATGAATATTTTCAATTCCATCTCATGTGACATATGCTGCCCTCTAGCGGCGGAGTGGGAAACTCGAAAATAATTTCCAGCAGTTTCTCGTGTGCGAGTTTGTAATACAAATTTTTTTCTCTTAGATGTACCAATAATAGTTTCTGAGATACAGCGCGCTACCACTCTTAATCAGATACCCGGTACAATTCTATTCCAGTTCTTTCTATTATTTTTTCATCGGAAAACTTTTAAAATTATTTGTGTATTATTGATGTATTTGGTATTAGGGAATCCAAAACAGTTTTCATGTAAATCATTAGAATTGGCGCTATAGCAAATGCAATTTACTTATTTTAGTATCATCGCGGTTAGGTTAGAAAATTACTTGTTAGCAACTGAATTTGCTACGGCTTCCTTTTGTTGTTATGGATTAAAAAGGCGACTTCTAAACGGCATAATATGGTACACTTTTAAATTGGCGTTTCATGCGGGTTTCACTATATTGCCACACGCCATTTTCGCCATAAAATGTCTTTCACTATTACACTCGATTTTAGATTACAGACACGAGAGAAAATGTTATAGTTTTTAATTTTTTTTTCTATTACCTATTTATTGATCAATTTTTTTTTAAACAATAGTATTCCCGAAAATATATGAAAATTAAGTAGTTGTGATGTTTCAGCCAAACAACAAATTATACGAGAGCTTCAGTGTATTTTGTCCCTGTGATCAATTAGAAAACATGAAACTAGTAACGGAAGAAGACATATTAATTGACTGGACTCAACCTATTTATCTGAATTTTACACACGCTAAAATTATGGAAAAATTAGAGGAATTATATAACGATAAGGGAACAATAGAGAAACTGTATGGAGAGGTGTACTGCGTTACTGATGACACCATTCAAAATGTAGAGGAAGATGGTGCTGTCGTGTAAGTCAATTTCCTGATATACTTTGGGATTTTTATGTAGAACTAACAACCTGCCCCGGCTTCGCACGGGTTCTTTACAGAATATTTTCTGTAAGTTCCTTGTGGCATTACTTATTCTTTTTTCTCTTATTTTTTTTTTGAGAATCAAACCACAATAATGTTTTTTATTTTTTATTTCGACGTTTCGGTACCGTTCCAGCTACCGTTGTCAAGATTAACTAGTAAAGAAATAATTTTTGGTCCCTATCTGACACAACGAAAAAATTTAACAACTAGACAATCAATAATATTTTGAAGTTTAAGACTACAAACCTTTGTTGTCAAATTTTATTAAGGTCCATTCATAGTAGATCACACCTCTGGTAAAATGTGAAATAAAATATTTTATTTTATGACATTCTAACGATATTATATGTAGTCCACTATACCTTGTTTTTAAACTAAGAGGAGCGATTTGAATTTAAGTTGGCATTTCTGCTGCCTAGTGATTGGTCAGATTGCCACCAGTTTCACACAGCTCTTTTGATACCACTGACACTGACATTTGTCAGTTTTATGTTTATTTATATAAAAATAGTCATTAGTTCAATCATTACCACCACGTTTGTTGTTTATTTTTAACAAAGTATTATATTTTACCCAAGGTATTTGCTATTTTTATTATTTATTCCCTTTCATGATAAAAATCCATGCTTCTTTTTTCTTGTTAATAATATAAATTTCACATCAAGTTTTACATACATTGCAGTAGGTACTATATTATGGTATTTTTCGATAACAAAACTTCTGTTCACTTTTAGTTTTGCTACACCAAAGCCTCAAATTTAATCATACAAATTGCATTTCTATATTCTCATTAATCCTCAAATTCTTAAAACATTTTACATAAACTACTTATTATAACCTTACATCTTTTCTCAATAATGTGACATTTGGTTACTACTTTCGCAATTACCTGTGGCCAATCATCATTCGATATTTAGACATGCCTTGATCCCTCACTGGCCACGACAACAGCGAGCAGTACAATACATATTTCACGTACCTATCATTTAGTTCAAAAAGTCTGAACACGACCCTTTCGGAACACACTCCCAATCTAGTAACTTTTAGTGGTGTGGTTGAGGTTTCCTAAAATGCTCCTCCTAGTTTAAAAACAAGGTATAGAAATGGAATCCAGTGAAGTGCACTTTCCAGGAACGGTTTTTTATTGGGATAGCGCTTTTTTTCGCTTATTTTGGAAATTATGTTAATAAAAACGCGTTTGTTGTTATTTTTTTATGTATGATTATTTTTGTTTTCAAAATATGTATAACTATAAGTTTGGTGATTTTGTGTATTGAAGTGTGTATCGATTAACAACTATTCCTATGTTCTCGGAGAAGATGTAGCTTTCGGTAAAATTGGTTTAGTAGATCGTAACAAACAAAAAATCAATCATGTTTCCTCGTTATGCATAATATTAATTTAGATTATTTTTTGAGTGGCAATTATTTATGAGGCAAACAAAACAGATAACATTTATATTAGTTTCTGAGTATATTATTTTAAAAATAAAATCTTTTTTGTATACGACGTTGATACCCTGATCACGTGTAAAAACAAACAAATTTTGTTTCGAAGCAACACGTGATAGGGTAACGTAGAATTGCCCGTGCAAAAAGCACTGTGTGCTTAAGTCTACTCCAGGAACTTTCAATGTTTGACCCTGCGTTTTATAAATTGTCATTCCAAATTTACCGAAAATTGTAGTCGTTTGAATTACAAAGTCAATTCTGAGGGTATCATGGGAATTCTTGGTATAAAAACAGTTTTACCAGTTACGTTGCCAGTTAATATACCATCAAGCGAAGCGAGGCACTGGAATTTTATTCTCGCGCCCGGAATTTTTTGTGGTCACTCCTAAGATAATCATTTAAATTGTATGGTGTAAAAGAGTAAAATAATGTGCATGAAATGCTAAAAGTCTATAACTTATTTGAAATGATAAGTATTAATACCGTATTTGTGTATATAGCTTTTACATTACCGCATTTTATAATCGCCAACTTTTTAAATTATTAAAATGGATATAGTATGTCATCCTTACGAGATAGACAAATGCCATCGCGGACAGGTACACGATTCCACCATACATTATTTTGTTATATCTCAAAGGGTTTAGGCAGCGTTTTCGTTGAAAGCTTCAAGACTTCTTTTGATGATGACCTGTCGGTATTGTTTTTAGACATTTCGCAGAGGACGCGGAGATGTTGCAGCTATCACCCGAGCATGCTCAAATGATACACGATTTCTTCCCGTCAAATCATATGGAATGCGTCGAAGTATTCGAAAAACTAATCAAGAAACTTCCGTGTTACGGAGTATTCTCAAATACCACAGATTTGGCTGCGTGGATGGTCCAATCGTATTACGGAGCCATGTTTTCAATGCAAACGCTACCTGAATATAGGAGAAAGGGATATGGACTGATTCTAGCTAAGTACCTGACGAAATTGGTAGGTATACATTAATTATTCCTTCTTCTACTTCTACCAAATATAGATAGTGTTTCGTATAAAATTGTGTCTCACTCTTGTGTATTTAATGAGCGTTTTATGAACGAAGTTGTACTTGTTGAATTTTTGAGGATGTGACATTGAAAGCAGGTATATAACTGCAGGCGAGGAAGGTTAGGAAAATCAACACTTAATGCAAATTTTGATTTCCCCCGAAGTTTAGAGCCCTTTACTCTCTTACCAGTGAAGTTACTTCACTTTTTTCAGCTTTGTTCACTTTGCGTTGTTTTTTTTTTAGGTAAAAGAACGTGGTTATATCCCTTTCGTAGTGATCCATCCGGAAAACAATGCCTCGAAGGGTCTCTATGCAAAGTTGGGCTTCAAAAAGTACTTCGAGGCAGTCATAGCAATTTTGCGACCCCACGAAATGTCCAGCGACGCCCAAGGCGGAGGGACGACGACAAACGGTCATTAAATATTATTAGAAAAACAAAATAGTTATTCTAATTCGATAAAAAAAAATAAACTGAAATGAAAAATTAGATTGCGACGCGCACATGTTTTGAGCTGAAGGCTTTCACCATTTTTTCTATTTCAATATTAGAAATTGCAACTGAATATAGTTTTTAGGGGGCGAATTACACTGGAAGAAATCTGTATTTGTGCTAAATGGGGTTGTCTGTGATCTAGAATTAATCAAGAGGGATTTATTTATTTTTTTTGGGTTTAAATCGAAGTGTAATGCCTCTCGGTGAACAATACACGATACAAAAGTTGATGTAGCCAACTGAAGAGTCTTTGAACATGGTCTTAGTGATATTTAGTTGCAATTTTCCCGATAGCTTCAGGTTTACAAACTTAAGATCAAGTTTTAGCTCAAATGTATTCACATACCTATTCACTGTTTTGTGCAAAATGGGAAAAAATAACAATTTTAAGCGTTTTCGAAATGTGTTGAGATTTAAAACTTCGTCTAAATTTAAGAGCGGACGATTTTGATGCAAAGGTGTGTATTTTATTTCTGTTAATAACTTATTTCCAACTCCAAGGTTTCAGAAAAATCGGATATTCCACTACCAATCAAAATTATATTTGCAGATAAGTGGTTAAGTTGGCCTTTATTATGACATTCGATGCCAACCGTTTGCTGTCTGCAATATTATTTGGGGACATAACGGCAAGCGCAGTCGGCATCTGCAACGGCGAGGGGAACATAAAGTTTATGAATCGACCTTCACAGTGTGTACTGTCATTTGTCACTTATGTCAATGACAGAACCACAAAAATCAATGGGCGTAAATCACTGAATTATGTGACCAAAATGTTTAATAGTATATTATTAAACGAGCAATTTATGATAGCCATTATTCACGCAAGTCACCCGAGTGAATAGTGGCCATAAATTGCGAGTTGAATACTATACTTTGTCCACGACCCCTTAATAATAAGTTAATATTTTACCCCCTAATAAAAGGTATATGGTACCCATATATATACTAGAGTGAATAATGAACTCATAATTCACGCTTCTGCATTTAAGTAACATGCCATGACAACTCAACACATTTATTAATTTTGACGTTAGAATTGTCAATAATACCAAATTATTACTTTCCGTTCTACATTCGAATTATTTAATGAAGAAATCAAGGATCGTGGACAAAGTATAGTATTCTACTCGCAATTTATGGCCATTATTCACTAGGGAATTATATAATCCTTTTTGCTTATTTTTAACTATTCTTGCTTTTTCATATCATATCTTATCTTTTATTCCTAGAGCCTGTAACCGTTGTTAAAGAAGATGCCTACTCGGCATCTCCCATAGAACCTTCTTTTGTACATTTTTATTCAGTCTCATTTTAATACTTGAGATTGTATGTTGTTTGATATTTATATTGTTCGCAGTCAGTATAGGATTGTCACGAAAGGCATCCAACGCGGAAAACTTTCAACTATCTCTATAGTGAAGTGACAAACGAATCGGTCGGTGTTTCTAAGAACTGTTCATTTTGCATTATCTTCAACCAAGGAAAGTTACCAAAATCCTTCGAGAAAAAAGCTGTCCAAGGGCAAATGAAGACCGTACTGTAAGTCAAATTTTTCAAGTATTTGTATATGTCAGACTCCTCTAGTGCTTCCCCTTCCTTTAGTGATAGCGAGAACGATCGAGTTAAATTTAAGTACCAAAATACATAAGAACAATTCAGAACTAGATTTAATCACCAGAAATTTAAGTTAATTTTCTTTAAAATTTTAATTTTACCAAAGTTCATGCTGAAACCATTCCAGATTTTGATGGTAATGAGAATGAGCTTCAATTTTTTTTGGAAAGTATAGACAGTATTGTAAATCATTTCTATGATAATACAAATATTGATAATTACCAAAATATAATTATTTTTAGAACTATCATTAGTAAATTGAAAGGAACTGCAAGAGAAGTCATTAACATTAGTGATTGTAATACAATAAATCAAATAAAACAAGAGTTAATTAGAAATTTTAGTGACCCTAGAGATGAAACTTGCTTGTCTCTTGATTTGAATAACTTAAGGCAATGGCTAAACGAATCTCCTTATCAGTTTTACGATAGAGTAAGAAAAGTTTTACATACTATTTCCAACTTTTTAGCTTTACATGAGAACGATATAAACATACGCGCATTTAAACAAAACATGTATAACAATCAAGCATTACAAGTATTTTTGGTAGGTTTAAGGAATCCTTACGGCATTATGGTCCGAACAAAAGAGCCTAGAACCATGCTAGAAGCTATTAATTTTATAAAAAAGGAAGATACTATTAGATATTTACAAAATAAATCCAATTTTCAACCTAATTCAAGAAACCTAAATAACCAAAACAGGCCAAAATTTTTTCAAACAACACAAAATTTTCAATCTCCAAATACTTCTCGAAATTTTAATCAAAATGCTAATTCCAATAATAATCAAAGAATTTTCCAACAACAACCATCCGGTTCTCAAAGTAATAACCATCAACCTAATAATAATTTTCCACGTGGCCCAATTCATAATATACAACCTCGACAAAATAATAATCAAAGATATTTTACTAATGCACAAGTTTTTGGTCCTCCCAAAAATGTGTGGAAACCGAATCCTAATTACAATCAAAATAATTTGCCTAGACCTACACCAATGACTACCACTACTAGACAAACTGCAAACAATAATTACTTCAAAGCACAGTCACCTCAAAACTGTAGGTGGGTGTCCGAAGAATTATACAATGTAGAACAAGTTGATAATGATTTCCAAGAAAACGAGCAGCTAGCTAACAATAACAGTGATTGTCAAAATGAATACCAAAACAGTAACGATAATTTTGAAAATTTTTACGAGGCGAGGCGTCCCAACCAGAAACGATGATAGAATACAACAACCACCGAATACTAGTACTCTACGAATAGAACGGCATCTGACAGTTATACCACGGTATGGGCACTCTGAACCATAGATAACCAACTGATAGATAGGCATCTGACCGTGGCGCTTCCTACGACGAATTAATTTTGACGGGTGGCGTCACCTTGAGAGTCCCAACAGTACTTTTAACACTTTTTACATGGTTGTGAACTTCGCTAACAGCTGAAAAAGCAGATTCCTGTAATTTTACAGTTTTTGGCGGCATATTCAAATTTACTGTGATTTTACTTTTATTGAAATATGGCATTTATGGTCCATTTTTTGATATTTCATTTAAAATAACTGAACATTTGATTGATATTACAATAATAACAATCAAATAGTCTTGTTAAATTAAATGAAATGTCAAAAATAGAACATATAATGCCGGATGTGGGCAAAATAAAGCAATAATCATCAAGTTTATATATTTTATTTAATATAAGAAAGTACACAATGAATAAAACGTTTTTTACATCTTTTAATGACAAACAGAAAGATCAATAAATAAAGTAATATAAGTAAACTGACAAATGTACCCATTTCAAAAATATCTATATAAAGAATAACATTTTTTCATACAAATCAAACAATAATTTTATCTATCAGTAACCGTTTCTGTGGGCATATGTATATTAAAAAAACATGAAATACATCCATTTCTACAGTTTGCAGATGTTTTCTAATAACACAGCTAACTAAAATGTGCACACTATTTAAAAAACTTAGTTTACAAAATTATGACTATCATTACTAATATATTATTTATTATGTAGTAACATTTGGATATTTTTAATTATATAGCTCAAACAAACATTATATGATTGTGAACATACACATTATTTCTTTCTCCAAATTGCTTACCTTTGAAAAATGCTTGTACCTTTCATCGAGAAATCCTTTTTTGCCCCTCTTAAAGGTAGAACCTCCATAATTGCATTATCTGTAGACAATTTATTCGTTTACTCATATATTACTATTAAATATGTAAGTTAGACTGTTTTTGATGAGAGTTAAACAAACCAAATAGTATAACAAAAGGATCATACAGACTGAAGATATTTTATGTTATACATACCATTATTTGATCATTGCTCAATACCTTCAAATGCATCCCCCTCTAAGCTGTTAATCGTGAAAGGAATAGCTATAACATAAAAATTAGAAGGTCAGTAAACTAACTGATATAACAAAAGGAATAGACAGAAGATATTTTATTTTATACATACCAATATTTGTTAGTGGCTTAATTCACTCTCATCCATTCTCCTCAAACCGCTTGCTTGTGGATGGAATGGCTACAACATAAAAATTAGATGTTTACTTTTTCTTAGGTACACTGTACATTGTATGAATGTTAAAATTATAGCATAATAAGTTGTATAAAACTCACCATTAATTAATTTCCTTGTATAAATTTTGGTTGGTGTTTGCACCTTGGCGAATAATTTTATATGGAGGGAATTTCCAATATTTCCAACATATGCAGATACTTTGTACAAGTAAAATGTTTTAAACTCTATAAAATAAATACCTTTAATTTTCTCAGGAGTTGTTAGGTTAGGTTGGCAGAGGAAGTATCACAGCACGTGAACTCTGTAACAGAATAGAAAGGAAATTTCTTTCTATGCTAGGAACACAAAACAGTCTAACCCACAAAACAGAATAAAGGTTGGACTTACCCTATAGACAACCCGCGCAGGTTACAAGACCTTGAACAAATATATAGTTACAATCCTGATCATCGGATGTCGCTAGTAGTCTGAGTAGGCAAATATCATAGCTCACGATTGTAATGCTGGTTGCCATAATCGGGAGTTCTCGTGTTAAACGAATCTAAAGTGATGTCGCTGTTAAGGTGTGGTTCCATTTCATCCATTTTATCGTTGTTATTGTCAGTTGTGACTTGTTTTTGTTTTTGCTTACCGTTGTTTGAACTATTTACTTTTTTTTTATTATTGCCAGTTGTGTGTGCTACTAGCTACTATAAGTAATACTGATTATAAAAATAGACAAAATGCCTTCATTCAAAAAGTGTTGCGTTGCTCATTGCGTTAGTGGGATACAGCGTTGTTCCTAGGAAAAATTTTTTGGTAACAAAATTCCACGCAAAAACGTAATAGAATGCTAAAAAAGGTAATAGATTTTTATTTTTCTTCTTCTTTTTATATACAATGTAGAGGGGTTTATTCAGTGATGCCAGCTCCTTGGAAGTTAAATAGCTAGATATGATTTTTTTGTATATAAGTTAATTGTGGTTTGTAGTTTAAATTTCTATGTACTTCTAAGTGTTAAGATACTTTGTTAGATTTGTATTATTGCAACGAATAAATAAAAAAAGAAAATTTGTAATTGTTTTATTTTTTCCGTACTCTCACGTTATTCTTATTGGGTTTGAATTTCGCGCCATCGTTGGATTTGAATTTTGCGCCATTCTTGTTACTGTTGACGCAGAACAACAGATGGATCTTGACGCTCCTAAAATTGTAAGTTGCCTACTAAGCAGGTGCCAGAAGCTACTAGCGACATCCGATGATCAGGATTAGAACTATATAATGGGTACGACGTTCTATAACGTGCGTGGGCTGTCTATTGGGCGGAGTAGAATTCAATGAGACCTCTGGCGGAAAAAATTGTAATTGTCGCAACGAGTAAAATAATTCGTTTTGCATTGTTTTTGTATTATATTTAAGCCAACGTAATTACCGTAAATTCGTAATTTATCTGTTTAATTTTGTGTCAGTGAAAAGCTTAAAACTGTGTTTTTCTATTCAAATCAACTGTCATCATTTCTGAGGTAATATTCTTATAATAATCAGAGATACCTATTATGGAAGAGGTTATGTTATTTTATTTTTTGTTTTCATTGCAGATCAAGTTTGATTACAATATTTTGTACCTTTTTTTAAAGTTTTATACTTTGAATTATGTCGCTGCATAATCGAAACTGTTGTGGATTTGGTTGCACTAGCCGTAAGGGGAAAAATCCTGATTTATCTTTCCATAAATTTCCTCCCATGTGAAGAATGGTAAATATTGAAAATACGTTTGGAGTTATGGAAAATATATCTCAAAGAAAGGCTTGGGCAACGAAAGTAAAAAATGGGGAAACCAGTTACAGTTAGTATGTGTGTTTACATTTTAAAAGGGAAGACTACTATAGTCAAGGTTAGTACCCAGTGTGTAATAGTTATAAGTTAATAGTGGATGGTATAGTTTATATTTGTAAAGGTGAAAAGTATATAAATGAGTAACATATTCTTCAGGTCTTGGTAAGAAAAAGTATCTTCTTTTAAATGCAGTACCTTCCTTAAAACTACCACAGTCAAGCCACGACCATTAGTTCATAAATTTTGCATTACGTTTGTACAAAAATAATTAAACTCAATTTCAAAAATAATAAGTGTTTTTATTTATTCAATACATACAGTATTCACAATGAAGAAAACCAAAAGGTAAGTCACAATAAAATATACAAACATAAACATAATTAACACTCCCGGTAACACTTAAAAAGTTGAACATACCTATTACTCCAAAAATAAAAATACTAGGAGTCAAAATTTAGTTTAACAACACAAAATACTAAAGCACAATCAAAGAAAAAGCAAAAGTTTTACAAAACACACACTGAAAATAACTAAAACAGCAAAATAAAACCACATAAATATCAAAGGGCTTATACGGCAGCTGATTTGTTTTACTCGTTGCTAAGATGACATTGACATTTCAGAGCGCCATCTATCGAATTCTACTTTTCCCAATAGGGTAAGTGGTCTATGATACTTCCTCTACCAACCTAACCTAACAACTCCTGAGAAAATTAAAGATATTTATTTTATAGAGTTTAAAACACTTTACTTTTACAAAGTATCTGTTGTTGGAAATGCCCTCCATATCAAATCGACGTGAAGCTCCAAACGCAGATCTGCGACAATTGACTGAACCGGCAACAGCGCACAGATGTGCTGGTTTATAATAGTCAACTGAAGAGGTTAAAGCATGAACTTAACACATTTTTGCGTTAATGCATATATTATGAATCAACGTAGCAAGATTTACTTTGTAATTTTTTTTCACAACTTTATCTCTATAATTGACAAGAATAGCTAGTGCATGAATGATGTGTAAAGTGTATAGTTTGTGACAAAGCAGTTTGCATGTAAATGATAAAAAACAATAACATACGAAAAAAGTCTACAATGGTGGACAATGTGTATATTTCGCAGAGCATGAAAACAACAACAGCCAATAGCAGCATCTTGCATGTTCATATATTTTATATTTGATACCCAATTCCGAGCAAGAAAGTGATAAAAAGCTATTAATATGTTCTTGCATGATTATACCGTTGTCGTTTTATTGTTGTGCTGTGAAGGAGAATGTGTTATAGGCCTTTATCATATTCTTCTACAAGTACATGTAACTAAATTCTAAGTTATTTGGAACTTCACACTAACATTTTGAGCATAACATGTTCATGCATTGAGTTTCTATTGCAAACCGTAAACACTTCTCAGCTTCCGAATTCATGTCTGGCAACCTTGCTCTGTAGGGCTAGAGATTAATTAGTTGTGAATCGTTCATAGAGGTACCACGTGCCATTTTCATATTGTGTTCAGTAAGCAGTGGGTCTAGTTGAGTAGTTGGTGTCTATAAAATTTACTTTTGTGTATATTCTCCGAAAATGGATAAAGAAGGATCCAGAAAAAGAGTACGTCGAATAATGCAGCTGACGCTTTCAGATAATAGTCAACCGAACCTTAACATGGACACCAGTGATTGCAGTGAAAAAATAACTTCATTGCCTGCTTTAAATGTAGATTATGGTAAGTAGATAACTTACAAGAATTATTATTGTTGTTATTATTGTGTAAATTCCAAAATTAAAACCGAAAAGCTAAAAAATATAATCATTAATGGTTTGACATGGTTGCCAGCTCGTTCGAGCTGTCGCATTTAAAAATAAATCTAGTAAAATAATACAGTATTTAATTTGTTTTCAGATGACTCTAAATACAGCAGTGAGGACGAGCCATTTAGCAGTGGGTCAAGCGATAACTTTATTCCTTCTGTATTGGATGAGAACAGCTCTGATTCTGACAATGAAAGTATGGTCGAAAATATTCCAAACGAAGCTACTTTAAACAGTTCTGATTCTGACAATAATGAAAATTTTGTCGAAAATATTGTAAACGAAGAATCTACTTTAGAGTCTAATAATATTGAGCAGCAACAAATTTTGGATAATGACAGTAATGCATGTGAAGATCTTCATTCATTATATATATCAAGAACAAGAAAGCGGCTACGTAATCCTGAAAACTGGAAAAGGAATGTTCAAGCAGCGAAACGCCAAAAAGGTGAAGAATATATCTCGTATAAAGGAAATACTATGCCTGCCAAAATTCCAATTGATGTTGGAGCTGTGTGTGTTTGTAAGAAAAGATGTTTTTTAAACTTCACTCAAGAAAATATAAACGACATGTTTCGTGGTTACCATAATCTAACCAATAATGAAAAAAACATTTTTATATTTCAAAGCATGATAAGTAAACTACCCGCTAGAGTCAAGGTTAACGCCAAAAAGAAACGAAGCTTCACTTTTCAATATAAGATAATGTGTAATGCAGTTAGCTTAGTTATATGCCAAACAGCATTTAGGAACATATTTCAAATCGGAAGGTCGAAATTACAAATAGTCCAGCGAAATTTTAAAGAAAATTTAGAATTTCCTAAAGCTGATCGAAGAGGACAGCACGAAACGCGGCACAACAGAACATCGGACGTTGTCGTTGAATATATTTGTGAACATATAAAACAGTTCCCTGCGGAGGCATCACATTACTCCAGGACCAAAAATCCTAATAAGTTATATCTAAGTCCTATTCTTTCGATTAAAAAAATGTATCAACTCTATATTCAAAAATGTAATGAAGATACTAAACCTTCGAATTTCTTAGTGAAGGATGGTATCTATAGGAAAATATTTTGTACCAGATTTAACTTATCTTTCGGTCACCCAAGAAGTGACACATGTAGTACATGTGAACTAGCAGAAAAAAGTTCCCATTTTGACGAACATAAAGAAAACTATACTGCTAGTTATGCTTTGCTAAAATCAGATCGCGAACTGGGTGCTGAAGATGAGTCTGTCTGCTACTTGAATATGGACTTACAACAAACTATGCCATTACCGAAACTGTCAGTGTCAATAGGTTTCTATCTTCGACAGCTCTGGTTTTATAATTTCGGAATTGATGTGGTAACAAAGAATAGTAGCTTTACTGTTATGTGCAGCTGGACAGAAAATATAGGTAGCAAAGGAAGTCAAGAAATACTGAGCTCCCTTTACTACTTCACAGTAGTTTGTGAAAATCTATTAGCTAACAAGACCCATCTTATAGTCTGGTCAGACTCGTGTTCTGGACAGAACAAAAACTTCTCTCTGATTACACTTTACCAGTACCTTATATTGAAAAAGAAATTCAAAATAATTGACCACAAATTTCCGGAGGTGTGACCACACCTATTTGGGCTGTGACAGAGAATTCGGCAGGATCGAAAAACATCTTCGAAAACATGAAAAAATTGAAAGTCCAGAACAATACAGGGAAATAATACGAAAAGCAGCGAAAAAGGGTTCCAATGTTATCGATATGAAAGATCATTTTTATGATCTAGAGACGCTAAAAAATAAACTGGATCTAACTGTTCGGACAGAAAACACTCTGAAACAAAAAATTAATTTTAGAGATCATGTGAAATGGATACGTGTTGAAGAGTTTGGGACATATTTGTATAAAACTAGCTATGATGAGTATACACCTTTCCTACAAGTAGACATAAAAAAGAAGAAAAAAACATTAACGAACTCAACTACAGTTGAAATTTCACGAAAAAATGGAAATGGTTCCATTACAAATGAAAAATTAAATGATATTGTAAAACAGTGGCCGTATATATCAGAAGAACATAAATGGTTTTATGAAAACATACTACAGGAAAATGGCATTCCAATTCCCAATACAAGCCAGAATAATTGATACCAAATTTATTTGTTAGCATTAAGTAGGTAGGTATATTATTTTCGATTTTTATAGTTCATGTTAACAATGTCTGATATTTCTTTAGAGTAGGTATACATTTTAGGTTGCTTCTGTTTGTTCATTTACGTATCAGAATGTGTTAAATGAGAATAAATAAGTTTATTTTAACCCAAGTAGCTTTATTACTCATTCTTATATGATGCACAGTGATCGCGTCTCATTTGTTCCATCGTACATACAACATAATAGCTATCAACACTTTCATGCATCCTGTGATAAAATTATATAGAATTTGCGGTAATGCATGAACGTGTTAATATCATTTTTTTTCAAAAAAAAGTAAGATGGTCTGTGTGTAATGAATTAAAATTTTCAATATTATAAAGTGTACTAACTAAACTATACTTGATAAAAATTAAAACGTTGTAGATATCTTTTCAAAGTTGTAACAACAAATTGAAATTCAGCAACTTTAACTAACTTTTTCTCAAAACTACAAAACCTGATATTAACACGTTCATGCTTTAACCTCTTCAACTATGATTAGCAGTGAAATATACGGGGGGAATCGAATCCTCACAATAAACAAAACCTATATTGAAGCACTTATTTTATTCAAGTATTAAATCAATGATATTATATATGAAACAAATTGTGTTTTTAACTATAAAACGTTATATTTTAACAGCAAAAAAATGTTCTCTCCTGTATCTACGTATATTGTTGATGTCCATTGGAAAAAACATCAGAAATAGATTGATAAACCAATAGTCTTTAACGTGACATATTCAAAAATTTCTGACAAACGTTCCAAAGGTGAGAAAAAAAATAAAAATAAGTTTTTTTTAAAATATACTTTACTTTATTTTCTCTCCTGTATCTACATATAATGATGTCCATGGAAAAAAAAATAAGAAATAGATTGATAAACCAATAGTCTTTAACGTGACATATTCAAAAATTACTGACAAACGTTCCAAGGGTGAGACAAAAAATAAAAATAAGGTTTTTTAAAAAATATACTTTACTTTATTTTCTCTCCCGTATCTACATATAATGATGTCCATGGAAAAAAAAATCAGAAACTTTACTTTATTTTCTCTCCCGTATCTACATATAATGATGTCCATGGAAAAAAAAATCAGAAATAGATTGATAAACCAATAGTCTTTAACGTGACATATTCAAAAATTACTGACAAACGTTCCAAGGGTGAGAAAAAAAATAAAAATAAGGTTTTTAAAAAAATATACTCTACTTTATTTTCTCTCCCGTATCTACATATAATGATGTCCATGGAAAAAAAAATCAGAAATAGATTGATAAACCAATAGTCTTTAACGTGACATATTCAAAAATTACTGACAAACGTTCCAAGGGTGAGAAAAAAAATAAAAATAAGGTTTTTTAAAAAATATACTCTACTTTATTTTCTCTCCCGTATCTACATATAATGATGTCCATGGAAAAAAAATCAGAAATAGATTGATAAACCAATAGTCTTTAGCGTGACATATTCAAAAATTACTGACAAACGTTCCAAGGGTGAGAAAAAAAATAAAAATAAGGTGTTTTAAAAAATATACTTTACTTTATTTTCTCTCCTGTATCTACATATAATAATGTCCATGGAAGAAAAAATCAGAAATAGATTGATAAACCAATAGTCTTTAACGTGACATATTCAAAAATTACTGACAAACGTTCCAAGGGTGAGAAAAAAAATAAAAATAAGTTTTTTAAAAAAATATACTTTACTTTATTTTCTCTCCTGTATCTACATATAATGATGTCCATGGAAAAAAAAATCAGAAATAGATTGATGAACCAATAGTCTTTAACGTGACATATTCAAAAATTACTGACAAACGTTCCAAGGGTGAGATAAAAAATAAATTTTATTATTGATATTATACTCGTTGGTCTAAAGACGAACCCCAGTAAAACCCTTCTTGACTGTTATCGGTGGATCAGGTAACACTGATAAGATTGAGAATATTGAATAGGGGTAGGTATGGTAGGTATATACCGTGTACTTTTTTACACTGTTCATTTAAAACGCAAAAAGTTTTAAAAAGCATTTGAAATATCAAATGGAATTTTGTATTTTAAATAGTTATTTCAATAATTGAATTTATTTGAAACGGATACCCAACACCATCCGAGTTTAGTACAGTATCTATTGTTCTCACATTAATTTATATTTCCTTTTCCTCGAAAACTGCAAATACTGCACTATCAGATTCCTAATAAATAGATCCATTGCATAATTGAAATGTAACTTGGTTCTTGAGAAAATTGTTTTGTTTATATACATTAATTATTTGCAAAAGTTTATCCAAAATAAATTTCAGAAGGTTTTACTTATGCAGGGCGCGGCTAAATGGTGGAACAAATTCATTATTTTGCGAAAAATTTACTTTTTACCAAAATCCTATCAAATCGGTGGAGGATTGACATCTATATCTGTAGATACAGGAGAGAAAATTATGTAAAGTATATTTTAAAAACATTTTTATTTTTTTTCTCACCCTTGGAACGTTTGTCAGTAATTTTTGAATATGTCACGTTAAAGACTATTGGTTTATCAATCTATTTCTGATTTTTTCTTCCATGGACATCATTATATGTAGATACAGGAGAGAAAATAAAGTAAAGTATAATTTTCAAAAAAATTTATTTTTATTTTTTTTCTCACCCTTGGAACGTTTGTCAGTAATTTTTGAATATGTCACGTTAAAGACTATTGGTTTATCAATCTATTTCTGATTTTTTCTTCCATGGACATTATTATATGTAGATACAGGAGAGAAAATAAAGTAAAGTATAATTTTTAAAAAAACTGATTTTTATTTTTTTTCTCACCCTTGGAACGTTTGTCAGTAATTTTTGAATATGTCACGTTAAAGATTATTGGTTTATCAATCTATTTCTGATTTTTTCTTCCATGGACATTATTATATGTAGATACAGGAGAGAAAATAAAGTAAAGTATAATTTTTAAAAAAACTGATTTTTATTTTTTTTCTCACCCTTGGAACGTTTGTCAGTAATTTTTGAATATGTCACGTTAAAGATTATTGGTTTACCAATCTATTTCTGATTTTTTCTTCCATGGACATCATTATATGCAGATACAGGAGAAAGAATAAAGTAAACATCGATATATGTAATAATTCATACGATTGTTTCGGAGCAACTATAGTATGGCGAAACAAAACAATACGTCAGTAATTATGTTTGCTGGTAATTTTTTCTCAAAATAAAGGAGAGAAAATGAATTATTTCATATGTAAAATATAAACCCGTACGTTCGATAACATATGCCCCTCGTAAATACGGTCGACTCTCAGCGGCTGAGCGGTGTTGCCAGATCAATTTCACCCGTTTGGAGCTAGCTTCACACCCGTAGTTTTATACAACTTATTATGCTATAATTTTAACATTCATACAATGTACAGTGTACCTGAGAAAAAGTAAACACCTAATTTTTATGTTGTAGCCATTCCATCCACAAGCAAGCGGTTTGAGGAGAATGGATGAGAGTAAATTAAACCATCACTATCAGATAATGGTATGTATAAAATAAAATATCTTCTGTCTATTCCTTTTGTTATATTATTTAGTTTACTGAACTTCTAATTTTTATGTTATAGCTATTCCTTCCACAATTAACAGCTTAGAGGGGGATGCATTTGAAAGTATTGAGCAATGATCAAATAATGGTATGTATAACATAAAATATCTTCTGTCTGTATGATCCTTTTGTTATACTATTTGGTTTGTTTAATTCTCATCAAAAACAAACTTAATTACATATATTTCATAGTAATATATGAGTAAATGAATAAATTGTCTACAGATGATGCAATTATGGAGGTTCTACGTTTAAGAGGGGCAAAAAAGGATTTCCCGATGAAAGGTACAAGCATTTTTCATAAGTGTTTGAGCTATATAATTAAAAATATCCAAATGTAGCTACATAATAAATAATATATTGGTAATGATAATCATAATCTTGTAAACTAAGTTTTTTAAATAGTGTGCACATTTTAGTTAGCTGTGTTATTATAAAACATCTGCAAACTGTAGAAATGGATGTGTTTCATCTTTTTTTTTAATATACATCTACCCACTGAAACGGTTGCTAATAGATAAAACTATTTTTTGATTTGTATGAAAAAATGTTATTCTTCATATAAATATTTTTGAAATGGGTACATTTGTCAGTTTACTTATATTACTTTATTTATTGATCTTTCTGTTTGTCATTAAAAGATGTAAAATAACGTTTTATTTATTGTGTACTTTCCTATATTAAATAAAATATATAAACTTGATGATTATTGCTTTATTTTTCCCACATCCGGCATTTTATGGTCCATTTTTTGACATTTCATTTAATTTAACAAGACTATTTGATTGTTATTATTGTAATATTAGTCAAATGTTCCGTTATTTTAAATGAAATATCAAAAAATGGACCATAAATGCCATATTTCAATAAAAGTAAAATTACAGTAAATTTGAATATGCCGCCAAAAACCGTAAAATAACAGGAATCTGCTTTTTCAGCTGTTAGCGAAGTTCACAACCATGTAAAAAGTGTTAAAAGTACTATTGGAACTCTCAAGGTGACGCCACCCGTCAAAATTAATTCGTCGTAGGGAGCGCCACGGTCAGATGCCTATCTATATCAGTTGGTTATCTATGGGTTATACGTCTTCAGACCTATGCGACATCAACTTGCTGCGGACAAGTACTTAAGCTACAGCTCACTGTAATTTGAACGTACACTTATGCCCGGTTGCAAGAACGCTCATTAAAAATGATGAATGATTAACGGCTAATCAATGAAATAATAACTCGTTAATTCTTCAAATCAACCATCATTTACACATCAAAATGCAACGGATAGGTACCTGCAATGATGAACAATTAATCGACCATTATTTTTTTCGTGCAATCGGGTTCCCATTGATGGTTCATCATTTTTTAATCAACCATCACATGATGAGAGATTTGATTAGCATTCTTGCAACTGGGCAATAGTGTCATCTACTTGTGAATAGTATAAGCAGTCTTCTCCACAATGGATAGCAGGCAGTTACATTCTAGTAAAATTGAAGTTAAATATAATATTTCTTTACAATCAGATTGATATATTCATTACTTTATTTCAATGTTACATGAAAATAACAAAGTAATGAATGTATCAACATGATTTTAAAGAAATATAATATTTAAAATTTTTAGAATAGCTGTGTTTGTTTATACATGACACACACTTTATTTTTTTGTTTATAATAAAAACTATTAGGCATCAGGATGAGAAAATATATTTATTTATTTAATCAATCAGGAGCAAGGCCAATTCACATAAATACAATATCAAAATGCAACAATAACATAAAGAAAATTATGTAAAACTGTTAAGTAGGTACCTATGATTAATTGACATGAATAAAATTTATGTATAGATAGAAAACAAAAGGAAAAGCCTAAAGTATGATAAAAAGTACAAATAAGAAAAAGTCAACGGCACGAGGCCAATTGGACATGCTTATCTCAAGTAACATTTTTGTTTCAAATCAAAAAAAGCGATTTTTTCATATAAATTTTTGACTTTTCTTAAATAACTGTTTTCATGTACGTTTAGGAAAACGTGTTAAGTACAAAAATTGAAAAACGTGTGTTACATTAGCTACGTGTCTTATTTCTGGAGGTGTAAATAGTAATTAATCTTCACTATCTGAATTCATGTTTCCCAACACAAAATTACAAATAATTAGGTAGTTACCTAATTTGAAAACGTTAAATAAATTATTCAAGGGACATTTATTGTACTGAGTTATTACAACTCCCACTGTTAGTGTATAGGTAGATACTATTAATTGCAAACCGTTGCATAATATAAAACTTGATTGAACCTATAAAATATATACGAGTGTAAAAGTTCTCTGTTTGATACTGAATAAAGATTTTTTCTTTTGTTATTATATGTAGGTATAACCCTCCATAAACAATAAAATTAATTCATATCTACATTTCTACTCCATTAATGGTATATTCTGTCTCAGAGACTTCTTTTTCCTTTTCTCAAATTTTTTTAAAGCATGTAACTTTATAGGATCAATTAAGTTTTTATGTGGCTTTTGCATTATGAACTTATAAAATTTATTATCTTTCCCTTGAATGATGTTAATACTTTTACACCACCACAGAAAAGAGCACATCTGATAATTAATTCTTTCAACTTTTTGCCACAGTTATGCTCAAGATTTGAACAGTTGAAAGCATTGAAATTAAAATCTTTTTCTAAACTATTAACTAAATGTCTACTTATATTTTTAAGAGTGCAAATTCTTGGAATTTTATAGAAAAGAGAATTCAAACTATTTCTTACCAAATAAGAAAAAAAAGTACCAGGTTTGACTAACTGGGCATTTGGGTATTTCCTGCTTTCTATAAAATCATCCTCTAAAGGAACATAATAGGGTCAATTCTATAAGAAGTGGTTAAAAATTATCGGCAAGCCGTTATATTTGACGAAGTTTACGCTATTAGAAATGTTTTAATCTATACATAGTAAGGTTAGGATTTGAATTTTAACAAATATGATGCCCAATCTAGAGTTTTCCGTTCACATTTTAAAGATTATTATGCATAAAGAATAGTAAAATGGAGTTAGCAGATTGTCTAATTTTTAACCACGCGTTAAAAGTCAACATTTGCTAACAGAATTGCACCTAATGTCTTTTTAAAATTAACTTTTTACACTCATCACAATTTTTGATGAATTTTTGTTTCAACAAAATTTTCCCAATTGCTCCAACCATATACTGCATTGTACATTTTCCAATTTTCGTATGTCCTTGGTTGTATATTTCATTTGGGGCTACAGGGGTGTTACAAGGCTGCTCTTCTAAAGGTGAAATGATTGGAACTTGTTAAGAAACTTTGAAGATTATCCAAACCATAACTGTAGTCCTTAATGTTTGGTGAATGTGCTGCCATAAAAGTATTTGTTACAATTGCTTTAAAAGAGCCGATAAAATGAATTGCACTTGATTTTGTATTTGTAACTCCATGGCTTCTAATGTAGCTGAAGAAATTTTCAAGTGGATCCTGATTAAAGGCAGCTGTCAGTATGTATTTAAAATTATATTTCTCTATTAATTTTTTTTTCAAATGAATATATGCTCGCAAAATTGTGTTTTAGGTTTTTTAAAGAAGGAGGAATCAAATACTTATTCTTTTTGAATGAAAAATATTTCATTGTATCTATAAGATGAAGTGATTCTTTCCAAAAGTCTTCATGTTCCGAACTTTTCCTTACAGCAAGTTTTAAAGGTTTAGCTTGACCTTTAGATATTCTTGAGACATTTAAAGAATCAAAAATTTTGTCAAAGAGCAGAATCAGATCAGCCGTGTTTTCCGCTTCTTGGGGCAAATTTTTTTTATCATGTAACTCTAAAAAATATTTAAAAATAAAAATCTATTTTACGATTTGAATAATGAATTGCACATGTTTATAGGAGTATAAGAACTACAAAAAAATTAATAATAAAAATGATATTGAGAAGAAGACATACAATTTAGCAAATATATTATCTTACCCCACTGAGAAATTCTTTTCATAAGAGACCCTACTGTGTGACTGAAGACTTGAGTACAAAGTTTCACTTTCATTTTATTAATTTTGTCTCTATATATATGGGAATCCGTCAATTTCGAACATATTCTAAAATTAGGCTCTTCATTATCTAGTTCATAAAATTGAATGATATGGTTCCACTTGGCAATTGTGGGTTGACCATTTTGCTTGAAATGTAAATCATATTTTAAAAGATTATTTCTTAAGCACTTGAAGATATGAGGAATGTCGAATATAGGAATAATTTCTTGACTATTCACAACAAATCCAAAATTTCTATTTTCTTCATTTTTTCTTAAGTATTCCTTCTTTGTCTCATTCGTCAACAGTCTAATAGCTCCAACGTTATTTTCACTTTGATCACAAACTGTTGATACCACCTTTAACCCTATACTTTGACATTTACCAATTAAAGATTTTAGGAGATTTCTCAGAACTCTGGAATTATGAGGGCCTTCACTAAATGTGATAGCTAATGGTTGCTTCCACTGTTTGTAGACACCCTTCAACATAAAAACATTTGCATCTTTGTAGCCCTATTATAATATCTTTTGCCCTCTGATAGCTGAATTGACTGCTAATAGCCATTTCGTCAAAAATCAATGTACAAAATTTTCCAGTTGTCATTTCCATTTTTTCTATTTTACATTTTAGGGACAAAAATATATGTTCATTTATACCTGGCTCATATGGTATTTTGGTAAGGAGGTTGTCTAAAGTTCTTCTTGATGGTAAAGCAAATATGAGCATATAGTATGTATGGGCGATTTTAATATTGATGTCCTCACAATGGATAATTCTACGAATATTTTACTGTCTTTATTAGATGGAATAGGTTTGAAACAAATCATACACGAGCCCACACGTAAGGATCGACTGTTAGATCTTATTATTGTTAATAATCACTTGGACTTCTCTAAAAGTAATGTTCATGATTTGGGTTGTTCTGATCATTGGTTAACTGATAGTACATTAATTTTTAATACTCCGGTAAAAACACCGGTTTCAAAAACTTTTCGCGATTTCTCTAATTTCAAACCCGAAAATTTTGAAACAGATCTTATAGCACTTAATTGGGAACAAATTTATGATAAAGATACAATTGATGAGAAGGTAACACTTTTAAACAGCTTCTTAGTTTACTTATTTAATAAGCACGCACCCTTTAAGACATCAACTTTCACTCGTACTCATAAACCTTGGATTACCGATAACATTAAACTAATGATAACGTTACGTAATAAAGCTCTTCATAAATACAGATCTACTAAACTTCTTGCTCATTGGAACTATTACAAACAGCTAAGGAATTATACAAATAATGCAATAACAGTTGAGAAAAAGGTATACATCCAAAGAAAAATTCTAAATTCAGACGGTAAAAATAAATGGAAAATACTACATAGCTTGTTGGGCAACAAAAATAATAATGTGACTTTCAATTTTCATACAAATGCAAATCTTATCAATAATCATTTCCTAAGTATTACCAGTATTCTCAATCCCCCAGATGAAGAAATATCACAATTTTACACAAATAATGTAAAGGATGGAATAGATTCTAGGTTGGACTTTGAGGAAGTAGATGATGAAAAAATATCAAAAATCCTGTTAGATATTAAAACGCAAGCATGTGGTTCCGATGGTGTCAACATCACACTACTTCAGCTAGCATGTCCATTTATTATTCCATACATAACACATATCTGCAATTTTTGTTTAAGCATGTCAGTTTTTCCTTATGTTTGGAAACAAGGCCTTGTTTTACCAATTCCAAAAGTAAATTCTCCCGAGTGCCTTACTGATCTACGCCCTATTACGATTTTGCCAACAATATCCAAAATTCTAGAAAGAATTATAGACCATCAAATTCGTTCTCATCTAGCTACCTATAACATTCTCCCACAAAATCAATCGGGTTTTAGAGCAGGACACAGTTGCGGCACTGCTCTATTAAACATCACAGACGACATATTCAGAGAACGTGACAAAGGTAAGATCGGAGCCTTAATATTACTTGACTATAGCAAAGCTTTCGATATGATAAACCATCAATTACTTCTAGCTGTTTTAAACTACATAGGTTTTAGTCCCAAAACTGTTGAGTTTTTTAAACATTATTTAAGTGAGAGGAGTCAAAAGGTTATGCTAGCAGGTAATCACTCAGACGTTGGGTATATAAATCGTGGAGTTGCTCAAGGCTCTATCCTAGGGCCTTTGTTGTATACAATATATACAAGTAATTTTACATCGGTTCTGAAAAACTGCACTTCCCATATGTACGCCGACGATACTCAATTATACTACTTTTTTGACCCATTATTAATTGCAGAATCAGAAAAATATATTAATGAGGATATTAACGCGTTGGTGGAGCTTTCTTCAAAACACGATCTAATGATAAATCCGTCGAAATCAGTGGTTCTGCATTTTGGAAGGAGGTCTGCAGTAGATTTTGATAATTGTAGTATTAAGATCAACAATAGCGTAATAACGACTACAGCTTGCGCAAAAAACTTGGGGCTTTATTTAGATGACAAACTCAAATTCGATCACCATGTATCTCATATTCTTCAAAAGTCATATGCCAAACTCAAATTATTATTTTTAAATAGACAAGTTTTAAATAGTCAACTGAAAAAAGATCTGTGTGATACATTAGTTCTGTCGTTAGCGAATTATTGTGACTACGTCTATGGTCCCAGCCTTAATAGTGTCGAACAGAGAAGATTACAAAAACTGCAAAACTCTTGTCTAAGACTCACCTATGGAATTAGAAAATTTGGTAAAATATCACACACCCTGAAAATAGCAAACTGGCTGAATATGGAGAATCGCAGAAAGGTTCATGCACTATGCCTATTTCATAAAGTTATAGCAGCACAGAGCCCTCCATATCTCTACAACAAAATCTCTTTTCGGACAGATGTTCACAATGTGAACATTCGTCGAAAACATTTAATCAATATTCCTAAACATCGAACAACTCAATTTGAAAATTCTTTCGCTTATCAGATCTCGAAACATTATAACCTTCTACCGGACGAATTAAAAGAATTGCCTATCTCACTATTCAAAAAAAGAGTAACCAAATTTATTTTTAATGACCAATGTACAAATCTACCCTAAAACCATACTTTTGTAGCTTTATAACGTAGGACTTAGAGTGTATTGTCTATTTAGATAAAAGGTATGTTCCTTTTTTTTTTTTTTTTTTCTTTTCCTTTTTTTGTAAAGGCTTCTGAGGAAGAACAGTTTTACTGATCAGTAGTCCTTTTGACCAAAATTATACTAGGTATACTTATTGTAATATTCAGATTATTATTTTTTGTTTATCTTGGTCAATAAATCTATTATTATTATTATTATTATTATTATTATTATTATTAAATAGTTTGCTCAAGAGTTTGTATCCTTTGGCACTATTTTTATACAGACTCAAAGCTAAAATTTTTTCTTCCAAAGTGTATCTTCGAGCTTTGGGTAGTAGTTGTTGATTTTTAATTGGCAGTTGATAAATGTAAATGTAGGATCATTTACATATTTTAATAAAAAACTGAAATTTTCTGAATTTGCAACTTTTTCAGCTGCACACAAGCGGCCTTTAAATGATTTTATTTTTTGTCCCATTTGATACATTCTTTTGCTACACTCTTTCACTCTTGAATATAATTTTTTAGCTTTTGGCGATAATTGAGCTGCTCTATATACATTAATTTCTTTTAAGATGGATCCTCTTAATTTCATTCCTAAAAGTTAGAATTTATAATATTTATTTATAAGCTTCATCATAAAAACTACCTTTTTTAGGAGTCCTTGAAAAAACCCTATTAGATGTCTCAATAAGTCTAATTTTTTTTAGGTGTTTCAGGTCTTATTTCTTCACACTTTTCATCTAGTACAATTGGATGACTTTTGTCTGAAAAAACATATTTATTAAAAGTATAAAATCTAAATACAATATAACATTCTTTTTTCTTATTTTTTTTGGGAATCAAACCACAATAATGTTTTTTTATTTTTTATTTCGACGTTTCGGTAGCGTTCCAGCTACCGTTGTCAAGATCAACTAATATAGAAATAATTTTTTGGTCCCTATCTGACACAACGAAAAAATTTGACAACCAGAGAATCAATAATATTTTGAAGTTTAAGACTACAAAACTTTGTTGTCAAATTTTATTAAGGTCCATTCATAGTAGATCACACCTCTTGTAAAATGTGAAATAAAATATTTTATTTTATGACATTCTAACGATATGTAGTCCACTAGAAATGGAATCCAGTGAAGTGCACGTTCCAGGAACGGTTTTTATTGGGATAGCGCTTTTTTCTTGCTTATTTTGGAAATTTTGTTAATATAAACGCGTTTGTTGTTACTTTTTTGTGTATGATTATTTTGTTTTCAAAACATGTATAACTCAGTTTGGTGATTTTGTGTATTGAAGTGTGTATCGATTAACAACCATTCCAAAGATAAATCATAAGAAAACCTGGATAAAAACTTATGATGCTATCCTGATAACGCAGGTAATTGATTATTGGAAATTTCTCTTTCTAACATCTTGACCATTGAAAGTCCGAATAAATGAACATAAAAAGTATATCAAAGATAGGGAGTTCTTTAAGTCAGGTATTTGCAAACATGCTTGGGAAGAGGGGCATAAAATTCAATGGGATTCGACAAAAATAATATTGAAAGAGCCCAATAACAAAAGACGAAAAATCAAAGAAAGTGCTTTAATACAACTAAATTCAGATAAATGTGTAGCTAGTATTTCAGCCGAATGTAGTCAAATTTGGTTACCAATGTTAGAAAGAGAAATTTCCAATAATCAATTACCTGCGTTATCAGGATAGCATCATAAGTTTTTATCCAGGTTTTCTTATGATTTATCTTTGGAATGGTTGTTAATCGATACACACTTCAATACACAAAATCACCAAACTGAGTTATACATGTTTTGAAAACAAAATAATCATACACAAAAAAGTAACAACAAACGCGTTTATATTAACAAAATTTCCAAAATAAGCAAGAAAAAAGCGCTATCCCAATAAAAACCGTTCCTGGAACGTGCACTTCACTGGATTCCATTTCTAGTGGACTACATATCGTTAGAATGTCATAAAATAAAATATTTTATTTCACATTTTACAAGAGGTGTGATCTACTATGAATGGACCTTAATAAAATTTGACAACAAAGTTTTGTAGTCTTAAACTTCAAAATATTATTGATTCTCTGGTTGTCAAATTTTTTCGTTGTGTCAGATAGGGACCAAAAAATTATTTCTATATTAGTTCATCTTGGCAAGTCAAGTGAATGCACATGTTACGTTTTGATACTTTTGTAATTCTTTGAAATTTAATAAAGTTATTAGTTCTGTTAGTTGGTAGCAGATATTTTGTGGTATCCAGACAACCGTCATCCCATGCAACAAGCAGATACCCACAAAATACTGACATGTGGTGCCACCTTCTATTCCATGAAAGGTTTACATATTAACAGAAATTACAAAGGCATCTACCAAAACAGTTGTAGCGAGTAGCGCAACAAACTTTCGACAGCGCCATCCAACGGATGTGTTAAATATAAAAATAAGTTTTGACGTGAGTATATCTGCTTTCTTTTCTATTCGTAGAGTAGTATTCGGTGACAACAACTCTTGTGACAAAAGACAATTACCCTATATTACTATAAAAAATCCCCCTCTAAAACTATTAATCGATTCCGGTGCAACAAAATATTTCTTATCTCCAGAAACAGTTGATAAATATTTCTATGAATATAAATTTCACGAACCTTTTGTTGTCTACACGTCCTTCATTCCGTCACACCATAATATTTCTGTAACTATTCCTGCATTCGCAGAATTTAACGAAATAAAAATAAAACATTTTATGCATATAAATTCCATTGTATTTTTGATGGTTTAATTGGAGTAGATTTATTAAAATCACTAGGTATAGTCGACGTAAAACTTATAGTGCCAGCTATCTAATCGTATATCCCCTTTAGGTTATGTTGCGGAGCTAGACTTTGAAAGGTATTATTATTTCTGCTTACTTACCAAACATAATTCTATATTGTATTTGACGTTACGCAATTGTTGAAAGAGCGTTAGGTTTAAACGGGATACCACACGTTAACTGAGCCCTTTTTGTATCCCATTCGATTTTTTTTATGGAAAACGAAATTTCAAAGCCATAAACGAAACTAAATTCTTTGAAAAAATAACAAACAAAAGAAATTTTATAACAATGAATAAAACAATTCTTTTAAAATAAATATAATTTCTAACTCCAATTTGTCACTACTACATAAGTAAAATAAATATATTAAACTTAATTAACTTTTTTCTTCCAAAAATCCTATTAATCCTTCTTCCATACCATCTGCTTCACTATCACTATCTTCTTGTAAATCAATATTAAACTTATTTCCCCCCCTAATATGGATGTTCTTTTACTCATCTTCAATTTTGATTACTTTTTAAATAATTTTCTGCCAGTCGGCATACACTATTTTGACCCATCCTTTCGTAACCGCATCGTGTGTATCATACCAAGTTTCGTCCAAATATATAATTGGCCGCTTTTATTCTCTATACTTAGTTACTTGTTCCTAGTATGTATACCACACATCCACTATTCTTCTGCTTTCCATGACTGTTTGACGTTTATTAATCGTTTTTAATTTGAATCCCAGTTTTCAATGGGTTTCTGACAGCAATTTACATTACGGCCGGTATTTGTTAATTTATTTCTTATTATTTCAATTGTAGGTAACTCATTTCTTCTGTAACAGTCATAAATAGTGGTTTTTAATAATGTTATCAAAGACGCATCGCTTCTTGCCTTCATAAGGCCCATTCTTGGCTATTTTACGTATAGTTGACAGGGGAACTTGTGTTAAATCAGATACTTCTTGCATTAATCCTGTTTTTTCATGGAAACCAAACTTTTCCCGTAGATTCTTATACACATTGAAACATATTTTCTGTGCTTCTAAATTTAAATGTCGTCGAATCCTGTTTTCATTACTTTCATTATCACTAAAATCATCACTATTATTTAAATTTTCGTCGTTGTTACACACAGTATTTTGAACCGAACTCGATATTTCCCAAATGGTAAATATATAATGTTTAATTAAAAAGAGAATGTCTAATAAATATGAACATTTACCTACAATTTCCACACTACACTTTGTTGATGTCAGACCACCGACTATAAAGGAACACCTGCGTGCTCCGTCAAAATAAATAAACTCTCTCTCAAAAATAGTTATAGTTCAGTTAAAGAAGTAAAAAATAATGAATTTTTTGAAATATACTTCTTAATAAAACGAGATATAAGGTAGTATTAGTTAATTGTCTGGTATTGTGTTTAAGATGTTTTTAAATATAAATAGGTTAAAATTGTTTAGTTTAAAGCAAAGTTTGATAGGTATTCGGATTATAAATAGCAGAGGAAAGAACAAATAGATATTAGATTGAAAAAAACCGTGAATACCTACATCAAAAGAAAGCTCGAGTCGTCCATTAGGTAAAGATTCATTAAAAAATGTGTTTTATTCTATACATTAACGCTAAGGCCACTTTCAGATAGGACTGATGGTTTGTAATGACGATCGGTCGTGATTCATTGTTTTACATTGCTTTATATGTGACCGATGATCCGCGGACATGTGAATGATAAATATAAAACAATGGATCAGACCGATCAACAGTACTGATCATCGGTCCTTTCTGAAAGTGGCCTTCGTATCTTAAAAAGTAGGATGGCGCTCCATAATTGCGGGTTAAAAATAATGGTTAGACAGTCGATAAATTTATTTAACAAATAAAAATTATTAAACACACTTTTTCCGTTTATTAATATCGATATTAATGAATTATTTTAATTAAAAAAGGGTGCGTTAATGGACGTCATTAACGCACTTTGTTTGTGATTTTGACGTTTTGATATATACAATATACCAAAGTTTGCACTCGCCAACACTGCAGCAGGTAATTGCGCAGTGTTTTCTAACTCCATAACTGCACAATCACAAATTCACAATAACTTTTTTACAATGACAATTTTTTTGACAATTCGCATTTTTTTTTCAATGATAACTGAGATTTTTAGCAAACGTGATTTTTACGTGAAATTGAAAATGTATGTCAATGACATTCTAAGTCATTGGTATGGAGTTGACATTATTGTCTCCTAATAGCCTTTGTGGAAAAGTGATTTTTGTCACAAAAAAAGAGTTTACGGTCAACGAAAAAATATTGTAATCAGCTCATTTGTTAATAAACTCAACTATCGCTCGTTCGTGCTTTAACCAGTTTCGTTTATTAATCGCCTTCTTTAACAAACTAGTTTATTAAATAACTATTAACGATTGTTAGTTGAAATTATAACATTAAATGAACTTATCGTCAACTAAGTAAGCATTTTAAATAATTATATAATTGACTGGGCTATGACGGTATACTCTTAGTCTTAGGATCAAACAAAAAGCCGGCAACTTTAAGAAGGCACTATACCGTTTACGTCGACTATATCTATATTGATTTTCCTAATTCACAAATTATATTAAAAAATGCTATATTGCCTATTATCTATTTTAAGGCTATTCCAAGGTTGTTTCTGAGATTATACCAGGTCAAACGGTTTCAAAAACCGATATTCCGGTTACAACGAGAACGGGTGAAATTTTAATTCCACAACAAACTCTTGCTAATTGCGTAATACCCGAATGTATTACAATCGCAAATAATGGCTGGGCAACTGTCGAAATTCGTAATAATTCTGACGATGACACAAATTTCACTATTTTATATCCTATTAAAAGTATTCCTGTATAAAATAATTTCGAAATGTACCACTTAGATTTTATGGAAGTTAATGACAAATATAATAATGACGAAATTGACAATTTAATTAGAACTGACCATTTAAATGACGAAGAAAAAAAACACATTCTTAAAATATGTAGAAAATATGCTGATATTTTCCACAAAGATGAAAATCATTTACACCCGAATATACAGGGTGTACCAACCTTACGACAAACTTCGATATATGGGTTATTTTAAGAGATATCAAAAAATGTTATCAACGAAAATAGTAGATGTCTTTAAGGTCCATATTTTGAAATTATATCGAACTATACAGAGTGCCGTTACAAACCAAACATATGATTTTTTAAATGGGAACCCCTGTATATTATACCGAATTCGGATTGCTCTCATTTTTTTGAAGCTTTTGATATAAGGTTTTGCTACATTATACAGAGTCCTTCAAAAGACATGGGCACGTTTATGTGAAAATCGTAGGTAAATCAACGCTCTGTAGCTTATTGTACGTAGAAGAAAAAAGATTTATTTTGCCCGACAGAGTTTCGTAATATGATGCAATATTTCCCTGTAATATTGAATTTTGATTATTTTCTTTTTTGTATACAGAGTGGAAGGAAACTCGAACCTGTCATTTTCTTTCTTCTTTTAACTCTCTGTATTTTATAGCAAAAATGGAATCTTCGATTATGTTACTTTAATTTTGATCAAGCATTCCCTATACCCAAAGTTTATAAAAACGGAGGATTTTGTAATATTTATTGTAAACTATAAGTATTGATCTATTATGTGAAAGGAATAAACGTTGAATGTAACAAAAAATCTTAAATAATAATAAATATCAATAAACAATTTATCCTGAGCGCAACAAGTCACCAGAAGTATAATTCTAAACGTAATATTAAACTAAATGTTCAAAGTGTCCACCGTTAACATCAATGCAGTGCTGCAATCTTAGTTCAAATGATTGACTAACATTTCTCAGCATATCAACGTTAACAGATCAAAATGCCGCTCTGATTCTCCTTTCCATGTCACGAAAACCCAATATTAGAAATACCGATATCCGAAACACCAATCAATAGTTTTCAAAACCAAATATTTCTAAAAGTTGTATTTCATTCACCAGCAGCACTAAAAGTCACTAGACTTTATGACAATAAAACTAGAACTACCATTCAAATTTCAGAAACCAATTTTGAACCAGTAATCATTAAAATTTTTAAAGAATTCACCTCAACAAAAAAACGTTTTGCTATTAATATTGACCAGTTGAATTTAATTCCCAAATTGTGTGTAACACTGCAAAAAACATTTAAGAATTCTGCTTTCAAAGCTATTATTTGCAATACAGTTTTAGAAGATGTTGTACTACACGATTCACAGATCGAAATTGTACAAATGTTTCACGAACGTAAAAATAATCACAGAGGTATCAATGAAACTGAAGCCGAAATTAAACGTAAATATTATTGGCCGAATATTAGAGGGACTGTTACTAAATATATAAACAACTGTGAGTTATGTCAAAGAATGAAATACGACAGAAACCCCCCAAAACAATATTTCGAATTAACACCAACACCGAATAAACCTTTCGAAATAGTTCACGCAGATGTTTTTACAATAAAAGGTCAAAATTTTTAGTTAGTTCAGTTATTAATAAATTTAGCAAATATGTACAAGCATATCACTTAATAGGAGTAACTGCAATACATATAGCGGTACACCGAAAATGTTGGTTTTTCGATAGAGGAACCGAATTAAAAAATCATGTTATCGAAGACTTTGCAAAACTACATAAAATCGAACTTCATTATACTACGGCACTTAATCCAAACTCTAATAGCATTATTGAACGATTTCACTCAACTCTCATCGAACACATTCGAATTATCCAAGAAACACATAAAAATCTTAATATCCTAGACCAAATGCCTTATGCAATTTTAGGATATAATAACTCTATTCATAGTGTAACAAAACTACGTCCAATAGAAATAATTTCAGGCCATTTAGACACAAACAATCCTCTTAATATTGATCTCAATCAAAAGTTATATTCCAATTATATGACCAAACATAAAGAAACCACTGCCGAAATTTATAAAACATTAAACGAACAGATGGTAAATCAAAAATCAAAAAAGTTAGAGAAAATTAATGCAAATCGACACGAACCATTGACATACGATCCAGGTGCATTGATGTACCATAAAACAAACCCACGCAATAAAATTAGTCCCAGATTTAAAGCCAGACAAATAAAACGAAATGAAAAAATCAAAGTAAAAACTTACAAAATAAATTCCCCTCGTAACAAACATAAATTAGTTACTACCACTTATCATAAAAATAATTTAAGAAGACCACTCACTAATCAAAAAATTTTACCATTGCAGAATCCTAATGTCGTTGGTACTAGCCAGTCGGACACAAGAAATTAAAATTACAAGTTTGGAATCCAATCCAGGCATACTTCCTTACAAATTAGGAAATGCTAGATTACAATCTTCCCACCATTCTTTTATCCACTACTTTGATCTAAACCTCAATGAAAACGAATTACGTCAAATAACGGATCAATTCGAAAATTCATTACAAGTAATTAATACCAAAGGTCAAATTTATGCAAATGAACTTAAATTCTTAATAAATTTAATATCTTATCAGATTAGGCAATGCAAAGAAAAATTAAATTTTGTACACAATAGTAAGAGAGTAAAAAGAGGAATCATAAACGGTTTAGGAACAATATTCAAAAGTATATCCGGTAATCTAGACGCAGATGACGGCAAACGTTACGACGATGCCATTGCCCTATTAAGTTCAAACCAAAAAGATATAGCAAACACACTCAATAAACAAATATCACTAACAAGCAAAATTATGGACGATTATAACAACAGTATTTCACTAATACAACAAAATGAAAAAGATATAACAAAAAAATTAAACGAGCTAAATTCCGAACTAGAAAAATTTGTTAATGACTTTGCCTCGTATTTCCTAACAAAAAATACTCTCGATCAAATACAAGCAGCACTCAAAATTTTAACAGAAATATTAAATAATATAGATAATTCTATTGCTTTTGCTAAATTAAAAACATTACATTATAGTGTTCTAAAATTTGAAGATTTAGAATTTATTGTAAATTCAATATTAAAATATTATCCAGTTAATACCTTAATTTTTGGAAATGATTCTCAAAATTTACATAAGTATTATGATATTTTAACAGTCGAATCCTACTATTCCAAAGGTAGAATCGTTTTTTTGATTCACTTTCCTTTAGCCAAACCCGAAACTTACACTTGTTTTCACCTGTATTCCATACCTACGAAAAACAACACAGTCCTTATTCCACCCAAACCTTATCTGGCAATGCAAGTTAACCAGTACGAGTATGAAGATGAAAAATGTCTAAACCTACATGAGCTATACTTTTGCCCCAACGAAAAATCCATGATAGCTGCCGAATCCGACAACTGCATACACCAATTGTTGCAACTAAAGAACAAGGAGCACCCAAAATGTATACCAGTGCCTATACTAGTTGAAAACGAAATTATTCAAACAATAAACTCAGCAGATTATATAGCAATCTTCCCAGAAGAAACAAAAGTGGAAATTATTTGTACAAAAACTGACTTCACGTCGCTGAAGGGTACCTACTTCATTCGTTTAGCTGCAGTTTCCAAACCCCAAGTAACAAATTTATCAACCATGAAGAAATCATATCAGGTCAACCCTTATTACTCCCAGAAATCAAGACAGAAAATACCGAACTACTCCACCGAAGAAAAATTAACATTAAAGCAATTCCTCTAGACAAAATTCATCAACTCCTTAAAGAAGAAAACAGAATTCAAGAAGTCAGCTTAAGAAATATTCCACACAACTACGCCACTCTATGTAATACTTGCTATCATTATTTTTGTTGTAGTACTCAGATCAAAATCGAGATGCAGGCAACAACCTACAAGAGAAGTTGTCAAAGAAATTACCCACAAACCAAAACCAAGAAAGAAAAATGTCCAAATAGAAGAAGACGAATAATCAATCCACACCCTGTATGGATCTCTCTGGGGATGGAGGAATTATATAATATAAATATCATATCTTATCTTTTATTCCTAGAACCTGTAACCGTTGTTAAAGAAGATGCCTACTCGGCATCTCCCATAGAACCTTCTTTTGTACATTTTTATTCAGTCTTATTCTAATACTTGAAATTGTATGTTGTTTGATATTTAATAAAAAGTAGAGTTTTTAAAAATAAAGTTTCGGAAGAAACTTATATTATTAGGTTGACTTGCGTGACCCTGCGTGAATAATGGCTATCATAAATTGCTCGTTTAATAATATACTATTTTTATGTCATCTAGCAGTTGTCCTGAGTGAGGTTTTATATACAATACGGATATTTTCAATTTTTCGTCCTGACCGGGAAAAATATAAGCATCCTTTTTTTTTGTAAATGATATTTCAATTTAAGACAAACATGCACTTAAAAAGTAGCCATTTGAAACAAATGCTGTGAGAAAACCGTATTTTTATGGCAAAAACTATTTAAAGAAAAAAAATCAATTTATTTTTCACCATTCACTAATATGACTATATTTATGGAATGGCAATTTTAAATGGTTCCAGTAATTGTGATCTCAGAAATTAATGCCGATTAACTGGGACAAAAACATTTTCACAACGTTGATGGTGGCGATGAGATAACGAAACGTTATGCAAACATAACTCGTATAAATAGGAGAAAAAAAGTTGAATACAATTTTTCGGTAATTTAAAAAAAAAAAATTATAGCACAAGAAAATATAGAAAATCAACAAATTTAGATTTGGCCAATATTTTTAAAATGGTGCATAACAATCTAAATTTGTCACTGGCCATCTTATATTTATGGGTGACTAGCTTGAAATAGGTTTTTTGATATCTATCGCATATTTATTTTAAAATAAAATGAATCGCAGAGAATCTGGAATTTTGAATATATTTATATATATGTTCCAGGCCAAACCGTTTTTCCCCTTGGACAAACTAGTTTGTCCTAGGAAAAACTGATTTCGTAGTGATTGATGCAATTAATGCACACTTGCCTGTACCTCTCTATAACTAAATAAGTGACCAGTTTTGTTTATGTTTTGAGGTTTGTATACCTGTGAAGAGGCCCCTCTTAAATTAATCACCACCCACATCACAAAACCCAACAACTAACTTCATTCTTACCTACATCAAAGTATAAATGAGATTTTAGGACATTTTATCTAAACAGACTGCACAATGTTTGTCCTGTCTTGTCATTGCTTTGACTTTAATTTTCAATGCCTAAAACACTTCATTATTTTGAAGGCCAGGTTATGGTATAAGGCTTCTAGTTAATTTGCATGGCATTTAGGCATTTAGATGGCGAATAAAGAATTTTTATCAAAAAATTGTAAGCCCTGGGCCCCAAAAAATTTAGTGTTGTTACATACTTTTTATATTCACTGGAATTAAGCAAAACTTGCTCTTTTACAATTTGAGCCAAAGATTTATTCAGAAATTGATCACACATCTCCATAAAATTACCAGGCGTATATTTATTTGGCTTCTTTTGTGTCAATTTGGAGTATTTCCTTTTTAACTTCCTCACTTTTACTTTTAATTTTCTCCTAGGGCTGTCACATGTCAAGCATGTTTGTGTTGACATCGGAGAAAACTGAGGAATGGAAACTGTTGCATTTGCTTTTTCAATATCTATTTCCAGTATCTCCCCTAATGATGATGTTCCAGGTGCAGATAATTCCCTTGATATCCAACGATGCTATCTATAAAATTGAAATATTTACCAATGTTAATATGAATCACATTCTACATGTTATAATTTGTATACAGTCCATTGGAACAGCCTGTAGACTTATAAGTACTTACGTTGACCAATGGAAAAACCCAAAAACAATTCCAGAGGACTATAGAAGTGATCCTCGGTATGTTTTGTGGATTTTTCTATAGATTGATGTGTATTTATAAGTTTATGAGCTGTTACCACTGACTTCATACCAACTATAGTATATTTTAACAATTCATAAAAAGCAGACTTACCAGTTGGATCAATTTTCTTTGGTTAATTCTCAATTTCATGAATGATAAAATGCTCAACAATGTGTGAGTAAATAAGTATTGTGGGCTCAACTTGAATAAATAAGAGTTTTCGGGTCCGTTGAACTATAGGGAAAAACGAATTTTTGACTGATTTTGCGAAAAATCGATAGTACTCACATATTTTGAGAATAATCCGTCAAAAAATTTGCGGGTTATACATATTTTACTGAGAAAAATCCAAAAAAAGATTTTTTTTCGCCACTTGAGCCATCACTTTTGGACTAGTTATTTTATACAAACCACAGTTTAAATGTATTGCACTGTACGGAAAAGTGATCAACAACATGTGTTCTCGCTAATTATTACAACATTTCAGTTAGTTTCCTAATTTATAAATATATATTTGACAGGCTACAAATTTGTATGAAAACAATTAAATCAAATGACATAGAAGCTCTAGAGGATCGTTTAAATGTAGCTCTTTACCAACGTTGCCAAGTGTAGTCCTAAACTAAAACGTTTGTGTTTTGGAAAGTAAAAATATTTTAATAATGATATTTATCACAGTTGATTAAAAAGCAATGTGTTAAGAAATCAATATTTGTCATTTTTAAAATTATGTTTAGCAAAACGTACTGAAAATTGTTCGAGTTTACAATACAGAATTATCATACAAAAAGGAAAACTCACAAATGCATAGATACATTTTCCCTAATCGAAAAATTGAATTGTGTAATTGACAGATTATTATAATAATTTTAAATAATAACCTAACCAAAACCACCCTACCTTACCCCCTACCCTAATCCGAATCGAAAAATTGAATTGTGTAATTGACAGATTATTATAATAATTTTAATAATAACCTAACCAAAACCACCCTACCTTACCCCCTACCCTAATCCGAATCGAAAAATTCTTCGTTAGTCAATTTTTGAAAAAAACAATAAGAAAATAAAAATAAAAATATCTTGCCTCGGACACGACTCGAACCTGGTACCTCTGTGTTAGGAGCCCAGCACACTTACGCTGGGCTAATCTCTGCACACATTAATGATATCGTATAGAAGGTTAAAAACCGTGCGCGCTTCGCATGAAAGCCGAGCGCCACCGGAGATACTCGATGGCGCCCTTTCAGTTTAGGACTACACTTGGCAACGTTGGTAAAGAGCTACATTTATACGCTCCTAAGCTCTAGCGTATTCGAGGAAATTTTTCTGATAGAGGGCGCTGCAGTATATGTCAAAGCTGTCACTAGAATGGGGAAAACAATAAACAAATCCATTTCTGTTTTTCTGTACATTTGATTAAATTTCGAATTTTGGGAGATAAAGGTGTTTTGTAAGAGATGGTGCTTGTTAAAAATTTGTTTGGTGGACATTTTAAAATACATTGGAGACAGAAATCGGCCGATGGTAGATGGCGAACAGGTTTTCAAAGCATTAAATAACACTGAACATCAAAATATTTTATTGAAATGAGTGAAATTACCTTTATAATATGTTTCTAAGCAGTGCCTGATACACACTGACACGTTTTCGGAAATATGTTTCCTAATTTTTAAAATGTTTTACCACACTTTGCATAATTTTGGATCTGTTGGGAAATTATGTACTGATACATTTGTATCTTTTTACTAATTACATTGCGACACAGAGCAATATACCCCTTGCACTTGCTGGTCATTATTAGAGTCTAAATGAGTATTTTGATAAAACAAACTTCACCAAACTCTTCTAGAAATCAAGAAAACGATATTAATACCTTGCTCACTATACACGTACTTTAATGGGTATTTGGTTTGTTTTCCCCATTCCAAAGCCATAAAATTTTGACGGTAGATGTCGCACCCTTTGCTCGTTTTCGCGAATTCTAACCTGTAGTGTGTAACAACTGTTAAAAATTAGTGATAACCACAAATCTACACCAAATTAGTAGTAAGTATATTTCTATTCCTTAGGTTCCGCGAACACTATTGCCAACATTTATTTTTTGATGAGCATAAAACAAGACTCCTATGTGTGACATGGTTGCCAGCTGTAAACGATTACCTAAGAATCATGATATTCTTAAGAGGCAATGCGCTCTCGCCAAAAAAGCTAAAATGTACTAAAAGACCCTGTAGAATGTGTATTTTTATTTTATTTTTTTGAAACTTGATAGGTACTTACTCAATACATAAAATTGTATAAACAGAAATAGAAATTATTTTAAGATCTGCTTTAAATTTGAAAAATAAGTGATTTTTCCTTCAAACACATTTTTCTCCCTTATTAGTTGAGATAATACGTTAATAATTTCAGGGTTTATATGAACCATTACAGTGAAGAGACGATGCATATTATTTTTTGAAAACAAAATGTCCATGCTGTGAAATTTGAAATAAATTTTGTTAATATTTTATCAGTGCAGTTATAAATATGCATCGTCTCTGGAGCTACACACTAGTAATATACTGTCAAAATTTGAAATGATTATGTTGATTAATTAATGAGAAAAATGTGTTTGAATTTACGTAAAAATTTGAATTTTAATGGTACGATCTGAAGCGACATATCACGGAGTACAGTCTGTTGCAAATCACTGACCGTTTGTACAGAGTAACTGGAGTTATCATTACTTACGTTCTGAATCATTACTTTATTCCACGAAATAGTGGACCAGCTGTAAATCAACAAGCTTGTATAATACATGCCTTACAGTACATAAGAGGAGAACTAGCTCGAGCGTCTTCTAGATACTAAATCGGTATTTCGTTAAAGGAAAACAATATCTACTGTGGTATTACACAATGCCTGTTTTCGAATAGTGTGTATTGGGTATTGTAATAGTGTGGGTATACAGAACTGTTATATTTTAGATGAATTTTTCGGGTCAGAAATCCTATCAAATGAGGTGTGAAGCAGCGGCCATTTCTTATAATTGTAGAGAAAACTACATTGTGGAAATCCTAAAAGGTGCTGGTTTGGAAGCCAACAATTTTGTTGACAATTTTGTGAAAAGGAAGGGTTTAAAGAGAAAAAGAGAACTAATATATTATGAAAAAAAAAACTATACGAATGAATAAAAAATTGAAAAGATCTGGACCAGATGAAGGCTATGGAGCTGTAGAAGAGGTTTCAACTGTAGAAGAAGCGGAAAGTAGGAAGAATAAAATAGAAATTTCCCTGAAAAAGAATTCAGAAGAAATAAAAAATATAGAGCTTACAACTAGAGGACAAAGCACTAATCATAAGTGGCTAGAGGAGAGGATGTGCAGGTTAACTGCTTCTACCTTCGGTCAAATTTGTAAAAGGAGAACGGCGAACCCGTGTGCATTGGCCAAAAGATTGATAACGACCCCTTCACAGGAAATAAAAACACTAAATACGGATTGGATCATGAACCAGTAGCTATTGAAACATTCCAAAAAATAACAAATTTAAAAGTTGAGAATTGTGTATTGTTCGTTGGACATGATTATGAGTTATTCCTGGGTGTTAGTCCTGATGGAACCATAGGTAATGATTCGATAATAGAAATAAAATGTCCCGCAGTTCTGCAACACGACATAAGCGTTGAAGAGAGAATTGCCAACAAAAAAATAAAGTACCTCCAAGTAGATGAAAATGGTGAAATCACATTAAAACAAAATCATAACTACTATTATCAAATCCAAGGGCAACTCCACATAACTCAACGACAATTTTGTTATTTTTTGGTTTGGAGTCCAATAAATGTTCAAATTCAGAAAATCTAAAGAGATGATAATTTCTGGGAGAAAAAAATTAAAATTTAACTAAAGGAATTTTTTAATACCTTCTACATGCCAGAAATAATAAAACACCCTACTTAATAGGTAGGTACGTATGATTTAATTTCACATAAACCAACAAAAATTATCGATGTTCTTTCTCAAATGGAGTAAAAGTTGAGTTTCCTATATTATCTATTTTGTTTTTAATTGTTTCAAAATATTATTCAGCTGGATCGTTCTGTAGTAAAGCTAGGTACTTTTCGAGGTACTATTTCAATGAACCAAAAATAATTGATGGCATTGATACATCTATCTACATGGAACAAAAATCAAATATTTGAGTGTAATTAATTGATCCGTAATTTAAATGAAATTGACAAACTTCATATAAAGTAAACAAAATTTGGGGAGGTGGTGGGGTTTGGGGGATCGATCCCAACTCCCCTAAAATTTTAAATACGTCATTTTTGTTTTGGAAGATGCTCAATTCATAAGAAAGAAACTGGTAAATTTTCATTAAAATATGTCAAACAGCTGTCGAAAAGATCAATTTGTCTTTGGTAACTTCAAAGGACTGTAATTTTTTGTATGCACATATGTTCTAAGGCAAGTTAGGTTCAATTGAGTTATTTTCAGCTCCAGAATAAGAGGTTTAATTTATGACCTACATTTTTGTTACACCCTGTTTATTGGATTGAGGCAACTGTTCTCGTGTGTGTTACATTTTATGTCAATTAACCTCCGAATTCAGTATTAAACCACCACTTTAATACACTACAAAGGAAAAATTACGTCTTACCACTAATTCTAAAACCAGTAACCTACTCAAAGATCGTATTTCTACTATGTACAGTATACCAAATGATATAAAAAAATAACGTGTATACTTATATACAATGAAAACTGAAAGAATATATTGAAAATTGCCTAGGCATGATGACTGATTTTCAAAAACTGCTCCACGATGTTTTCACATATATACTTTATCTACCATAAATGTTATTTCTCTGAGAAAAAAGTTTTTAAAGGAGAAATTTACCTTTTAAAAATGCATTTTAAATTCTGCGCCAAAACGCAAGAATAGTAATGGCGTCTGTCTGTGACATCATCAATTCGTAAATACCATTTATAAGTGATCTGTGTCATGCTTAGAACATAAAACAGACTGTTTTATGTCATTGGTAAAATCGTCAAACTTCAAACACTTGACAGCTTGCAGGTTAGAAGTTTATTTTGATACATAATTTGATCACGCAAACAAAGGAAATTCAAAACAGAACAGTAGTTCGGACCATAGATAGTTCGTACTTATCTATGGTTCGGACGAAAGACAAAATATCAAATTTGCGAAAGTACGACGTCACTCTTTTTTGATTGGCGTTTGAGCTAAGATGGCGGATTGTTAAATTTTGTGCTTTTATTTTTACTAAAATATTGGTCATCATATCTGTAACATAAAAATAGGTAATTTTTTTAGAATCTCTACATCACATATAATTATATCAAATCAATATTTTAGTGATTCTTAGTGACTGTCATCATGCCTATTGTCTATAAAAATATTTTAATACTAAGCTAAATAAGGATATTTCAAATTTATATGATTTCATATTAAATTACTATTTTTCAATACTATATTTATTTATTATGTATTGTATATTTTACATTTTTTCGAAAAAAAGCGTTTGTTGGCTTATCGAGTATCATTGTATCATTTATTTTTTTTATATTCTAGTAAACTTTTATTATTATGGTTATCTATGCATTTATTTATATCTTTAAAATTTGTATCTGATGCTTTTTTTGTATTTGTGTTAATGAATAAAAAAACTATTATTATTACTCAATCATATTTTCTACTTTCATATTCTATTTTATTTAGTCATAATTGACTTATAAATTACAAGTCAATAAATGAGAAGTGGGCACTCAAATCAATATTATTATAATTTTCAATTTGAATACGTTATGACAATAATGGCTACTATTTTTTCATATAATATTAATATACCGTAAACAATTTAATAATAAAATAGTCATTTAGCCTCCGTACTACTGCAACGAACTAGAGTCGCTTACAAAATAGCAAAATATCCCTTTAACATTATTTCTGAAAATGCAAATGTTATCGCCTACTCGTCTAAGCCATCTGAAATAAGTTGTCCATCTTAGCAATCAAGACGTATGAGCGACGTTCGATATCTCTATTGATGTGGCCTACTGAATAGTACATGCTGCGTTCTACATTGTATTTTATAGTAATTCAAACAAGTTTAGTTAAAGGTAATTTAAACAATAAATGGAATATTACAGTTGGCTAATTGCAGTACA
Source organism: Lochmaea capreae (assembly GCA_949126875.1). Lineage (NCBI taxonomy): Eukaryota > Metazoa > Arthropoda > Insecta > Coleoptera > Chrysomelidae > Lochmaea > Lochmaea capreae. The sequence goes on along the minus strand of OX421404.1, from coordinate 6,910,245 downwards.
TAAATCTTCGCTTTAAACATTTTGCACAGAGTGTACTGACTGACTCTCACCTTGTTTAACGCTTGGATTTTAATCAGAGGCTGTCCTCCTCCAAATTTCGAAGGTTTCCAATCTTACGCGGGTAAATCAGAGCGCATTGGCTCTTCGCATTTCATCTTAGAAAGTATTGGATAATTGGATTCACCCTTCCCCTTCTAGAATAACTTAATGTGGATTACAAAGAATTGGATATCTGTTGAGGGGAAGGCAAATGCCTTCCCCTCAAAAGATATTCAAGAATGGGAAGGGTGAATCCAATTATTATATTCCCTTCCCCTTCTTGAATAACTTGATGTGAATTACTAAGTATTGGATATTTTTTGAGGGGAAGGCTGAATGCAATGATTATATATTTGTTTCCCCTTCTTCAAATACGCAATATAAGGATATCATCATATATAAAATGTGTTTATAATTTCATTTATGTTCTTGGGTTTGTCTTGAATGAATCTAACTAAAAATATAGTCTGATACAATATTTAATTTCGTATCTTATAGTCATATGTAGCATGATTGTCGAGTAGTCGGTTACAGCTGGCAACCACGCTACAAAGTATTGTATTTTGTTCTATGTTTTGTAGGTTGCATATCTGTGTATGCGATACTCATATAAATTTTTATGTTTTGGTTTCATGGTAAGAGTATAAAATAATGAGACCCAAACGTGATATTTATTTAAAAATGAGGTAAAAAAAAACATACCATAAAGAATTTTATTTTTTATTATGTCCTAAAAATTTTGGATGTTCTCATTTAAGCCCGTGTCTCACGGTCAAATTTTTGATCAAATTAGTTTGACCAAAGTGACGTATTGACGTCATACCTATAGTTTGTTCAAATTTTAAGAAACTGTCTTTCACACCATCATTCAAAATTTGACCAAATTTATTGACGGATGTCTAACTGGCGTCTGTCATTTGTCAAACTAAAAATTGTTGGTGTTGTTTTAATGTGATTGAACTGCAATTTTTTTGTATTTTCCACAATGAAAATAAAAAAAATTAAATCTGTTTTGGGTCTTTTAAGTATAGCTATTGTTCTGGCATACCGGGCTGGAAAAATAGAAAAGGAAAAACGAAGAATGTGGGCTAGATCTTGGCTTCTTCGACGAAACGAAACCAGTCATAGCAATATTTTTATTTACATTTTTACAATGACATTTATGGCACTCACGTCAACCGTAAATATTCTTTTTCCACCAATCAAAAGGAGAGTTTGCTCAAACTGACCTTGAAAAATAGAAACGCCTCTATTTTTACAGGATTTGATCAAACTAAGAAGATGACGTCATATGCTGTCAATTTTTTGGTTTGCTCAAACTAATTTGATCAAACATTTGACCGTGAGACATGGGCTTTACGTACCGTTGAGTGAAAAATTGTTTCACTCAACGATTGACATAAAATTTTAGAGAATGCTGATTTAGATTTATGGTTTTGGTTTTTTTTACGTTTCACGAAAGGATATCTGTCAATTATGTCACAGAAACACAGAATACACCAGTCGACGTTGAGCTGTGTATTCTTTGATTATGTCATTAAAATTATTTATATCCAAACTGGTTGCCTGTTAAATATATATTTATAAAAGTGGTAATTTAAACCATATTACAAATAATCTAACTGGATTTTTTTCATAGATAGCGAGAACACATGTTGTTGATCACTTTCATGTACAGAGCAATACATTTAAACTGTTTTTTGAATGAAATATCGTGCCAAAAAGTGATGGCTCAAGTGGCGAAAAAAATCTTTTTTTGGATTTTTCTTTGTAAATTGTGTATAACCCGACAGATAATCGTCAAAATAGGTGAGTACTATCGATTTTTCACAAATATCAGTCAAAAATTCGTGTTTACCTATAGTTCAACGGACCCAAGATGTTCTTATGAATGTAGTTTAAAAGGAAGGTTTTTAATATAAGTGGTTGTTGTAAGTGAGTTCATTCTCTGGGTAGAAATTTTAAAGCATTTTAGACTTGACAATTTAAACTTTACTTCTAGGGTGAGTTTATAGCAATACAGTGAATATTTTTGTCACTTCAGAAGTTTTGTATTGATGAAGGCTATATTTTGAAATATTTAGATTGTACCAATGTAGTGTAGCATATTATTAAAGTTAAAAATATGGGGCATTCTTTGTTTTATTAAGTATTCTGAGAAAAAAAGCTATACTTTAATAAGGATTTCCTATACCTAAATACATACTATTATGACATGTCAACTTTTCTTGAATTGTTGGGTTGAATAGTAGTCAATAGGTATCCAGTAACTCCACTAGTTAAAACAAATTTACTTCTTCTCAATCATTGGGCATTTGTTGAATGTATTCCAATTATTAAGTATTTAATGTCTCTTTACAGGAATCTTGTTTAACATTTACAATTTTAATATTATAATATGTAACATGGATCACCAAGTATTTTAATAATTCATAATGTTGAAAAATGTCCCCTTTCAAATGATACCTAAATGTCATACTTTTTTGCTATTGACAATTTAACAGAAAATTGATTTTAAAACATTTGCAATTCTCTTTCTCAAAATTTTTATATCAACTACCTTGTCATAACTATTATGAAATAATCCAGTGTATTAATTAATTACATCAAATAAAAACCACTTCAACATTAAAGATAAATTAAGTACTTAATTAAAAATTTTGTTGTAAGCTGTAATAATGAAGTGAGTACGTTTGCCGTAATTGCATTTATGAAAAGAAACAGCCCCTCTTATCCCTCTTATTTTAACTATGTTGTAAATGATGAAACTTGTAAATCTATTATATTCAAATGGACTGCCTAAGTCTGATGTCACTTTTCCAAACAAACCGAGTGCGACTGTGCAAGTGTGAATTGCCATGTAAGATTTTTAGTTTTTCGCAAGTTTTCTGTTTGGTGTTGATATTGTTGATATATTATCTCTGCTGTTGATTTAGTTTTAAATGAGAGTGATCAGAATTAGAGACAAGTAAAAAGTGATGAATTAAAGACATTTTTATAAGAAAATACCTATATGTATAAATAACTATATAGCAAATGGTAAATTTAAAATATCTTATGTTGTTTGGACACATGGACACACGTGGTTTGTGTTGGGCACGCGCATTAGATTTGTTTGGAACAGTTTATAAGAGGAGTCTTCTGCTGTGACGTCAGAGCTTAGGCTGCCCATTGTTCCTGTAATTTCAACAACATCCTGTAGTGTGGTGAAAACTTAGTTATGAGTACTACTTCAACCTCAGGTTTACAAATAAAAATTTCAACTTCAGGATTGTTAGATACATATCTTGACTTACAAAAAATACAACTAACATAGTATGCTGTGGCTCAGTGACAGTAAACATTGTGATAGACTTTTAGGGTACAAAATCGTTACATTTATTAAACTTTATTGACTTTTTGAGAAATGGAGAGCAATTCAAGTGATTTTTAATTTACAAATATGCCAACATAGCCTTGTTAACCTTATTACCACAAAAATGTAAAAAAAGGTGAAAAAAATAATATATACAATATAAGCAATGAGCTGAAGACAACAAAATAAATGATCATTCAGAAAAAAGTTTAATAAGTGGTTAATAGCAAAAATTACTTATATGTATTACTCAGGAATAAAGAGTCACTTTCCTCTCTAGTAATTCAAATTGCCATTTTCTCATATTTTGTTTATTATATCTCTTCGTTTTTTGTTGGCCATTAAACACTTATATTTTATGCAGTGGCGGCGCTAGCCGCCGCGGGGCTCTGTGCGAGGTGATATTAGGGGAGGGCCTTCCCCGGAAAAATTTGGAAATTTAGGTGCTAAATTATACATTTTAAGCCTCTCTACTTTTTGTCAGTGTTATATCTCTATATTTCCTAGAAAAAATTGTCTAAAATAAGAACCTATGTGTTTTACTTATGGTCATCCACAACACTAAATAAAAATGTATTTAATTAATTGGATAAACACTAGTGAAAGGCTGAAATCTAAGTACATTTTGTTTTTAAACGGCGATCATCTGTAGGTCTAATTGAAGCGACGCCCATCCTTGTCCTTCAACATGATTTTTCAGAGCGTAGCTGTAGTTATTATTTATGGATTTCACTTTACTCATCTAATTAGTTTTCTACTTATTGTACTGGAAGATTGTTAATTTTCTTATATCCTTGGCTACTTAGTGAACGACTCGTTACGTTAGGCCGTGAAGACACCTCAATTTAAATGAGTTAATATTAACATAATATGCACATATTGCTGTTGAACTGAATATCTGTTTTTATAGTTAGTATTTATGATAGTTAAAACAGAGTGTTGCATATTTTAATATATTTATTTTATTTTACGAGTATTTACATATTTTGAAATAAGTAACGAGTAGTGTACAAAAACCCAAAAATGTTTTCATGTTGTTTCAAGGCTTCAAATCGTGGCTCACAGCTGACACGTATTGTGTCCACGACTACATTAAAGTAGCTTACTCTGAATGCTAGTTCATGAGCCTCGTCAGTTGCTTCATAGTCAAACATTTTCTTCATTCATCTAATTCTTGGAGACTTAAAAAGTCGTTTCTGTAAGTCCAGTTTCTTCTGCCACTTCTCTAGCTGCTACCAATGCAGAGTCAAAACCATTTTCTCTGTACTGATCCAACCAGTTTAAAAATACCTTCAAATGGTGTATTGCTGCCTCTAAATTCATACTTGGACTTTGCCACATTTTACTGATGGCGTGAATTTGGATTAGAATGTCATACCAAATCACCAATGAAACGATGAACTCAAACGTCGATATTTGATTCTCCAAGGACTGGCATTCGCTGATCAGGGCACAATCAGTACTTTTCTCTCTTAAACTACACAAAGCATCACATGCTTGGTCTAGTTGGAACCTTACTGCTTTCACCGATTCAACCCTACACTCCCACCTCGTTTCTGAAAGAGGCTTAAGCGAGATGTTTACATGTTCTTTTAGAATGGACCATCTCTGACTTGAACTAGAAAAAATCGCGTATAATCTTTGTAAAGGGCCAAAAAATGTCTGTGCTTGTACACTGGATGATGCAGCGTCACCTAAAACCAGGTTCCAACTGTGGCTTCCATAAGGTACAAAAAATGCCAATTGGTTGAGGTTCAAAATTTTTTGTTGCACACCATTATGAACCTCTCGCATATTTGAACCATTATCATAGCTCTGTTCCCTGCAATTGGCTAAATTCAGACCTAGCTTTTCAAGTTCCTTTAGTAAGTAGTCGGTCAAACCCTCGGCGGTGGTTGTGTCAACTGCAACAAACCCAACAAAGTGTTCTTCAATTTCAGCAGTTTTTAGGTCAGTAATTCTCAAAACTACGGACAGTTGCTCAACCCTTGCTATATCACGTGTACAATCAAGAATGATGGCATAGTATTTGTTTTTCAATATCTTTTCTCTTATTTTTGATACTACGTGGTTTGCCATAAGTTGGATAAACTCATTTTGAGTATCTTTACCAAAGTAATGGTTCCTGATATTTTCTTTCTTGGAGATGCTATTCAAATGTCCTTTTAAAATAGGGTCGAACTTAGCAATAAGCTTAATTAAATCTATGAAATTACCACTTCTCTCTGTATCATCTGGGGAAATTCTTTCTTTGTGGCCCCTAAACGCTAAATAGTGGGAGGCCAGAAATTGTACAACTGCGAGTAGTCTTTCCATAATATCTCTCCAACGTTGAGCTTCTGACCTTATTTGAGCTTCTGTTTCACAGTCAATGGTCTTCTGATTTTTCAATCCTTTCTCCAAATCAAACCATTTAATCATGCATTGTCTATGGACTTTGCTGTTCAAAAATATTCTGCATGCAAAACAGTGCACAGAGTCATTAGATTTTGAGCAGACAAGCCACCGTCTTCTCTGTTGCTCGCCGTTTGGGAAACTCCTAGTGTAATGAACTTCACTAAAGTGTCGTCCACTTTCATTTTTAGGAAAATTTTCGCCTGTGACGGATACAGGACCCCTCTCAATAATTCTAGTCCGCTCTGATTGGGTTAGGCTGCTCAGCCATAAATAAGGGTCGCTTACATCGTGGTCTTCGATTTCATAATTTTCTTCAGAGTTGATTGATTGATTGATTGGATCAGCATACCAGTCAAAGGATTGATGTCCTCGGCACCTCAGCCTTAAGGCTTTTTGTGCTCTTGGTTGTGCCGTTTATGTGAAGAGACCAGTAGCCCTTATCAGGCTCAGCAGACTTTTCACTAGGTTCTTCTTGGAGAAATCCTCCCTTGGAAATTCTAGTCCTAGGAGTCTATATCTCCAGTGAGATAGTGCTTCACAATCAAAGATAATGTGAGAGGCTGTTTCCTCCTCTTCCATGCACAACCGACAGATAGGTTCCTCCCTATATATGCCGATTGTATGCATGTGCTTCTTTAGAGTACAGTGACCGGTGAGTAAACCCGTCACTATCCTTATTCGAGCCCTGTTAAGGTTTAGTATTTCATTGGTCAGATTCTCCGAGGGTTTTTTAACCAGGAGTTTGCTGTGTTCCTGTTTTGGCACGTGTCTCCAGTACGACTGGTGTTTAGTTTGAGTCCACCGAGATATACAACCACGTGCAGCAGTTCTGGATATCCCAAATACTGGTTCAGGACCAGTGAATGCTGTCTCAGACCCCAGCTTTGCTAGGATGTCTGCCTTTTCATTTCCTACATTGCCCTTATGCCCTGGGACCCACTTAAGAGTAACTCTATTGTGGTTAGCCAGGGTTTTAAGTTTCTGTAGACAATCCCAGACCAGTCTAGATCTGATCTGAGGACATGCTAAAGCTTTTAATGCTGCCTGACTATCGGAGAGAATTAGGATCTTTTGACCCCTGTACCCCCTTTCAATATTCAGTTGCAAACACATATCAATAGCGTAGATTTCAGCCTGGAATACAGAAGCAAGATTCCCCAATGGTGCATGAAAATTGCTCCTGGGTCTAGCACCATGGACTCCAGCACCTGTTCCAATGTCAGTCTTTGATCCGTCAGTGTACCACATCAACGATCCTTCCTGACTGCATGCTTCCAACCCGTCCCAGTTTAGCTGGATTTGGTATGGTTGGGTGTTGTTACATCTTCAGAGTTAGACTGCTCAGTTCTGTTTTGTTCCGGTTTCAAAGGCAAATCTTCTGAACGAGGTGAAGATGGTGCTTCTGGCGGCGGTTCCTGTTGAGAAGATGAAGAAGCCTGAAGCAGATGAACGGGGACAGACGACATGGGCTGCGAAGCCGAATCAGATGAACACTCAAATTGAGAATGATGTGGTGTCTGGAGACTTTCCTGACTTGAATTATCCAATACGCATTTCTTTTGGGTGTCAGTATCTCTAACATTCTTCTTGTCCACTTCAGTAAAAACTTTGTTAAAGAGTTACGAAGCTGTCCTTCAAGTTCGGCTCGTTGTGCAGCTTTTTTCCTCTTGTTACTCCCTGATTCGTATTTTCTACCAATGTCTCGGTCACGGGAAGCCATTTATAAGGTGGCCACCTGCAAAGAAAGATGAAAGATTTTTTGATAACCCCATAAAGAATGCATGGAGAAAAATGTGAACATATTGACTCGCATAACTCGAAAACAGCTCGACCGTTTCAGCCAATGCTTTTTTTCTGGGCGCGCGTCCGTGTCTAGGCGCGGGGTGGAGAGGGGTGTGTTTATCGAGCATTTCTACAAACATCTGGCCCGCATCTGGTGGCACTGACCTGTGACTCATCTAGTTATACAAGTAGTGGAGTGAGAGAGCCAACATTTCACAGTACGGCTAGTAGCGTCAGAGCCGCGTGCCCAGACTATGTGTCCTACTCACGGCGTCACATACAGACTTTTCATGCTCATGCTCGAAAGCACTTATCGTTCCGCAAACACTAGTTGCCCGAGTGTTTATGTTTCGGTCACCGTGTACCAAGTTTGATTGAAAAAATGTAGTTTATAACATTTAATTTTATTTTTAATAATACTGTATTTGTTCAAATTCAATCTATATAACTAATACAAAAGCCTGCGGGGCCTTTTTATATGCATGTATGCTCTCTGTCACCCAGGAACCAGGAAGACTGGTGTAATAATCAAATACATAAATAATAATACAAATGTTTAAAAAATGTGGATAGCGCCTCCCAGGGCCCTGTGCGATCGCACAGCTCGCACATGCGTGGCGCCGCCACTGATTTTATGTTGGCGAATGGACTTAGTATCCGCAGCCAAGGGAAACCAAATCACACACACAAACTCTTATATGTAGGTATATGACAGACTTATTCTAAAATCAGTCATATAATACACTACAACTAAACGCACTGTAATACTACCGAAATAATCAAGAAAATCCTCGAGAAAATCACAATCTGACTGATATTTTTAGGCATATCAGAATAAGCCTGCTTCTTATTAGTCTTGTAAAATCCACTTTCTGGCGATTGTTTTAGATTCCGACTACATGGGGAGGCTCACCTGCTGCAGAAAAGGCATTCACATCTCAGAAAAGGATAATCAGGTGTATTGCTAGATTAGGTGTCTTAGATTTGCGTAGACCTTTATTTAAAAAGCTGGAGTAAATGTCACTTACAAGTTTATACATGTATAATCTGGCAACATTTGTCAAATGCAATGGCAATCTGTTTACGAGGAACATAGATATGTACAACAACCTTACAAAAATTACAAGGTAAGTTAATAAATTAAAAGTAAGTTCACACAGAACAGCATTTTTTTAGGGAGGTGCTGAATTTAGAGCTGTAAAAGTGTATAATAAGCTGCCAATTCAAATTAAGAATATTAATAGCATCTATTTGTTAATAGTATATTATTAAACGAGCAATTTATGATAGCCATTATTCACGTAGGGTGACGTTTGCGTCCCGAGCCGTAGGCGAGGGTCGCAAGTCACCCGAGTGAATAATGGCCATAAATTGCAAGTAGAATACTATACTTTGTCCACGACCCTTGATTTCTTTATTAAATAAGGCGTGTGTAGAACGGAAAGTGATAATTTGGTATTATTGACAATTCTAACGTCAAAATTAATAAATTTCCTGAGTACGTCAAATGTGACATATAGAGATGGGCGATACTGTGTAGAGTATCGATACACCGTAGAGTATATTTTTTTAAAAATATCAATATTAAAAAATACCGTTATGAAAAGTATCAATACTAAAAATTTCGATACGATATATTTCAGAAACAAATTTCCTAAACAAAATACGCAGATTTAATAGTTTATTTCATATTGTACCCCCATCTCTAGTCATCGAAATTTTGTGTGTTGAGTTGTCATGGCATGTTATTTAAACGCAGAAGCATGGATTATGAGTTTTTAAGTCACTCTAGTGAATTATGAACCATAATTCACTCTAGTAAATATATGGGTACCATATACCTTTTGTTAGGAGGTAAAATATTGACTTATTATTAAGTGGTCGTGGACAAAAAATATAATCCAGTATCCAAAAGAAACAACTCTGCTAAGCTTATAACTTTATTTTATACTCAACATAACATGGCATTCACTGTTCATTTCGACATTTTTTACATTGAGGAATAAGTTTACAGTTCCTTACTGCTTCTATTTTGACTTTCATGTGGTTTATATATTGTATACCATAGATTTTGTTGATATCTTCAGTTGTGTCGAATACTAACATATATTCTACCTTATTATTAATGGTGTTTTTTCTTTAGTTTCTGAATGACCTCTTTAATTTTAAATTTGTTATCTTCTAGCTCCTTTGTGATTCTTCACAACTGGTTGAAGGATGTAGGTTCCTAACCATCACCCTAATGGGTCTCCAGATTTTATTTTCATATGTGTGCTATTCCGGTTCAGACTCGTTCACTAAAGCTGTGAGCTTTCTATATTATTCTGTGGAGTTAACATTAATTTTTATTTGCTTGCTGTTTATTATGCTAGTCTCATACTCAAAGTTACCTACATTTAATTTATCTTTGACTGTACTATAATCATTGACATTACTTAGAATGATCGGCGGTGGCTTAATAACTTTGGGAATTTTTTCTGATTGCTTTTCGTGGCTAGTGGAAATTTTTTCCGGCGATTCTGTTGCTTTTCGCTTTTTATTCCTATTATATTTAGGCAGGAGCCAGTCGGTTTCTCTTTCAATAAGACTTTCCTCTTTTTTCGTATTGACCGGGCTATAAGATATTTTTTCTGTTTTTTGTGTTTGTATTAGTCTGTTATTTTGATCTTGCAAGGTAACCACTCGATTTTCCAGATGATTAATTAGAGATAAACTCATGTTCTGGAGGTATTAAAATAGAACTGATTAACTTCCGACGGTATTAGTTGCCCCGGAAACATGATACGCGCTATGGCTTAGCTGTTGTTATGTTATATGTTCACAGGCACAATACACTAATTTCGACATTTTCGCCCGGACTATCTATTTATAATTATAAATTTTTATAACTACTACCACTGTTTGATCTCACGAACTTGATAATTCGACCACTTGGAACAACACCAAATGATCTCTGCATTAAAATATTCTCGACAATAAAAATACGTATTGTCTACTCGAAAGCTAACTAGATACTATAAAAATAAATTGTTATCAGTGTTGTCAATGTCTGCAAATTCAATCATAAGTTGTCGTATTTTGATATTTGTTTGAAGTTAACTTGTCAGTTATGGAGCCTGAATCAGATGAAATAATGTACCTAACAATTATTTTGTAGGATAAAAACGGTAATGAATTTCATATTATAATATAAAATTTTTATAGAAAAAATATTACCAATAATTATTGTATAGGATAAAAAAATTATGTGTAAACCACGACAGTAAAGTGCTTTTTCAGGCCTCAAGAAGTGGCCAGATCTTCTTTCGGCCTGAAAAATGCCACTTTACCGTCTAGGTATACAATATACTATTTGTGCCAGAAATTGAAAAACTGTAATTTTCGACATTTTTCACACAACATTTTTTCCGATTGCTTAAAAATTAAGAAACTAGTAATTATTGAAAAAAATATAAACGTTACATTATATTGTGAATACACTACAATTTTCTATTGTTAATCTTTGTAACATATTTTAATTTATGTTTTAGGAATAATCCGCATACTAGCTTAAGACAGGCTATAAAGTTTATATTTGAATCTGTCAAAAGAGACTATTCGAAGATATTTCAGAAACCCAAATTTGTCCATACTTGAGAACCTGGCGATAAAGGCGAACCTATGGAATTTTATGTATTGGCTCAAGGTGAGTATCTTAATAATAGACATTGAAAAATATTCTCTTCAGCGATGAAGTTTCGTTTTCAACCAATGGAGTCGTTTCGTCCCAAAATTGGGCAACTCAAAACCCACATTGGACATTAAATTGCAAACGACAATATTCTGAGAAAGTCATTGTGTGGTGCGGAATATTTAAAGACCGAATAATTGGACTCTTCTTTTTCGAGGAGAACCTTAATGCACACATTTTTTTAGAGTTTTCAACAAATGAACTATCTGACGAAATCGATGAACTTCCACTTGCGATAAGATAAGATTTGTATTTTTGGTTAGACGGTTGATAGACAATGGCTAAATGCAAATTTTCCGAATCGTTGGATATGCCGAGGTAGTCTCACAATCCTTAATTTCTTTATATGGGGTATTATAACTCGAAAGGTCTACAAATTACGTCCAACTAATCGGGCAGATCTTTGTTCAAGAATTCGTCAAGATTGTGCTGAAATTACACCCCAACAAATAAGGAACGCTGATAAAAGCATATGACAAACAGGGAGCTTAACTCGGGCCTGGGACTCAATACCTTTTTAGCGCCCCCCATTCGAAAATCATATAATCTATTTAAAATATACTCGCAAATTAATAAACAAATAAAGTAAAATAAATCTAGTCATAGGCTCAAGCTAGGCTTTAAATGTAGTTGAGAAAATAAGACTAGATTTTGAAATACATATGATCATCTAGAATTAGTTCAAAAGATACCTATTATTAATTTTACATATTTATGAAGAAGTATTTTAAAAACACGCAGTATTAAAACAATGAAAAAGAATACTATATTACGTAACAAGAGTTATAAGTGTAAAGTAAGAGTAAAATGTGTTGCCGACATTTAGGGGCATCACTCTTTTAATCTAAAATGTATTTCACTAATGCTAAGAGCTTTTATGTTTTTCAATTGATTAAAAGTATGTAAATAAACCAAATAAAGTATTACGTAAATGAAAATTTGATTGCAATTTGATTCAACAAAGAAATCTAAGTTTTTCTATCTAAACGCACGTGTATGTTATGAGATTTTCATTACGTGCATGTTATTGTTAAATGTCACTTACAAGGAATGTTGTCAGTGCGATTTTTGACGTTTACAGACATGGGCGTAGAAAAAATGCTTTACAACAGTAGTTACGTACTATACTTTACCTACGACCCCCCCTGTAATCAGTCAATAACACACAGTCGGCATCAATGTAATGAGGTCTATTACGCACGGTAAAAAAAACGCACAGCTGTAAAGTAAATCGCACGGCTTCCTTAGCAACATCTTAGCAACTGTCAATAGACGTCGCCATTTTATTCAAAAATATGGCATAAGCCGTCAAAACATCAAACTTAAGTAGGCCGCAATAGCGATTTGCGAACGAACTGTCAAGAAACTACCAACAAACTTTTTTATTATCCTCATAACTTATAACTGGTTTGTGTATTTGTGTAAAGTTTTCTTCAATTAAAAAATATAGCAGGTGCAAGTAATAGAGATGAAAGTTTACCAAGCACCTCTAATGTAAATGTTGTTTCTTATGCTCCAACAAGCAAAGGAAGCGATTTACCATATGTGTTCAATAACTGCAATGTTACTATAAACAATTATTATAATAATTAATAGGTATTATGATATTATACAATAAAATTATTAAAAATGTTGATGTTGAAGTATTATTAATAATAAGAGTATAAATACAAGTACAAGTAGGTCGTAGGTAAAGTATAGTACGTAACTCGTGTTGTAAAGCATTTTACGCACTCACGGAACTTTTCCATTCGTGCGTAAAATGCTTCTTACCACACACGTTACGTAATATACTATTACCTACGACCTACTTGTACTTGTATTTACAATCTTATTATTAATAATACTTGAACAACATCAACAATAGATATTTTTAATAATTTTATTGTATAACATTTAATACCATAATATTAGTTATTATAATAATTGTTTATAGTAACAGTACAGTTATTAAACACAGATCATAGATCGCTTCCTTTGCTTGTTAAAGCATAAGAAACTTTCATATCCATCTCCATTACCAATGAAAGAAGCACATTAAAGAACTAACGTTTAATTAATATATTGTTGATAATCAAAAGTCCATTTTTCAATTATAATCAATACATACTTAGTTTACTTAGCCATTTGGGCTTTTCATAGTTAAACGTGGCAATATCGAATGTTTTCAAATAGTAAATTGAATAAAATGGCGACGTCTATTGACAGTTGCTAAGATGTTGCTAGGGAAGCCGTGCGATTTACTTTACAGCTGTGCGTTTTTTTTACCGTGCGTAATAGACGTCATTACATTGATGCCGACTGTGTGTTATTGACTGATTACAGGGGGGGTCGTAGGTAAAAGCTCTTAGCATTAGTGAAATACATTTTAGATTAAAAGAGTGATGCCCCTAAATGTCGGCAACACATTATACAATTTCAAAAAATAATAATTCGCTTTTTGATATCGAAATAAACGTCATTTCATTTATGCTGTCAATTTTTGTAACAAATTATAGTATCCGAACATTTTCTCCACTCTACCTACGAATATGTCTGTTAGTGAAAAAGATGAAATTATGAGCACTTAGAAGAAAATAGATGGGCGTAGAAAAAGTATAGTACGTTACACGAGTTGTAATCCCATTACGAACTCGTGAAATTTACGCACTCGCCGCTTCGCGGCTTCGTGCGTAAACTTTTTACTTACAACTCTTGTTACGTAATATACTATTAAATTTTGCTTGCCAATAACGTTTTATTTCATAAAAGAAAGAAATTATAAAGAGTCATAATAGTATATTCTTAAACGAGTGTAGAATGATAGCTATTATACACTCGGATGAATCATCCATGTGAATAATAGCCATTCTACACAAGTAAAAGACTATACTTTCTCCACGACTATGTTTAAAAAAAAGAAGTTTCCTCCGGGAATCGAGCCTTGATCGCCCGCCACTGAGCCAACAACCACCTTCATTTAATGAAACGTAAAAAACGTAAATATAGGTAACTTATGTCTTTGATAGAAACATTTACATTTTTTAATGAAATTATCACATTATTAGAAATATTAATAGAGATAACATAAATATACGTGAATAAACATATTAAATCTTCACTATCGCTACTATTGTCCATTTTGTTCTCTATATATACGTAAAATTAAGATTATATAATTACTTTGACGTTTTGAAAGAGACGAGTTGATTTGTTCATTCTAGCGTGAATTCTGATAATCATAGTATGTGATTGGCTAACTAGAGAGAATAATATTTTATTCTTCACTGGCGTGAAGAATTTATATCATTATACAGCTAGATATGTAAAAATAATTTGTGAATTATTATATAGTCGTGGGGAAAATGGTTTTACATTATTAAAATGAAATTTTCTTATCACTCCATTATCTAATTCAGTTTTTAATGTTTTATTGGTTTCATTGACGTCAACTTTTGGGGTATTTGGATGTCTAGGCCTTTTTAATTTAATCTTATCACCAACTGTGTTAGTGACGTCAAACTTGCGCGTTCTTGAGTTATGTATCAAAACGTTTCTTTTGTTTTTTTCTAAAATCGCTTTGTACAGTTGCTATTATATTGTCAAACAGAATTTTATCAAATTCGCCATCATCTCTGTAAGGAAATATCAAATTATATGGCGTATTTGACATGAAAGTATACTTGCTTGAAATATAATAGTTTATAGCAATTAAAAGGGCATCTTATAATTATCATTGATTGTGTTAGATAGATAGATAGATAGATATTTATTCCACAAAATCACAATATAAATTACAAAGCATATAGAAAGGACCCCGCACAAACCTTACGGAAAAGGACTTTCTGTCGAAATGGTTCAAAATTTGGGATTAGGTAGCCAACTTCATGTAGATCAAAAGTCTCCATGGGCGCATCGACCGGCTATGACTAGGTTTCGAGATATGATGCCTCAAATGTAGGCCAAATGATGGATTTCTGAATTACCGGTAACGTCTGCGTGATCAACTTTTAGTATGCATATGTTGCTCTTCTTTGTCTTAGATTTTCAGCCTCTACTCTTGCCTGTACTACATTTTCTTCTTCTGCTCGATGAAGCATTTGGTTGGCCAAATCTACGTCTGCGTTTGGCATGGTTATAGGCCCATAGTACTTATTTATAATTGCACCAGCAATGCAAAGAAAGTCAGACAAGTTTGCAGCATGAGACGTTGGAACAGTATTTGAAAATATTTTAAAAATACTTTTCAAATGACCATTCCGTGCTTCAACAATCCACCTGGTTTTAGTAATTAAACGTGAAGCATTTCCTTCTTCAGTTTGAAACTGATTTTCGTTGCGATCTAGCAATGGTGGCATCTTCGTAATGAGGCCTATTTCTTGTAAAGTTTGAATTGAGTGTAGGTACCCACAATCAACTATAGCAATATCGCCCTCTTGAAACCAATCCCGCATTCCATTTACGTCTCGATTAAGCTCATTCAAAAGTATGCGAGCATCATTGTTAGCTGCGTTGAAAATATGGTCCTTGGATACCCAAAAAATAGCCATCGAGAGCAACAATCATTGATGGTTTAACAAGATGCTTATGAACACAATACGATTGACGTAGAACTTGAAAACAGGAACTCTTCTCAATATCTATGTAAGTGCAATCAATGTAAACAATGGCTTTTGGATCTTCTGGCGTAGGATTGTACAATTGGTTTGCAAAAGGTGTGACATGTCTTTCTATGTATTCGTTCCTGGTAATGGCTTCAAATCCAATATTTTCGAGACAAAATCTATTTGATAATGATTGTCTGACTGTACTTATTGCCATGCTTGTAGCCTGCCTCGAAGTATAACGAAACATTACACATAAAAATTCGTCACTAAGACCTTGAGTTAACTTGCATAAAAAACAGAGAAGATCCTTTTTGCTAATATACCTGTATCCTCCTGGTATAGGTACTGGATCACAATAAGAAAATAGATCATTAAAATCAACTTTAGTTATAGAATAAAGCGTGCGAAACTCTTCGTCAGATACGCCGTGACGATAATTCAGAAATCCATCATTTGGCCTACATTTGATGCATCATATCTCGAAACCTAGTCATAGCCGGTCGATGCGCCCATGGAGACTTTTGATCTACATGATGTTGGCTACCTAATCCCAAATTTTGAACCATTTCGACAGAAAGTCCTTTTCCGTAAGGTTTGTTCAGGGTCCTTTAATAAAATCTACAGTGATTTTAGCCTAAGCGTTGGAAATAACAAAAAAAAAGAGAAAAAAAGTTTTTAGTTAAAATTTGTCAGAAAGAATTCTGAGATATTATAAAAAACATACTGATGTAGTAGTTGTTTAATTTTTCTTTTAAATTTTTTGTTTGTAAGATTTTTCAAATCTGAAGGTAAATGGTTATATACTTTAATACCTGAATATAAAGGGCCATTTCGAGTGCGACTATATTTATAGTTTGGAGGTATTATGTCTTGTTTCCGAGTAGGATATTTATGTCTGTCATTTGGGGTAAGAAGTTCATTTTGATGCTTGTGAATTAATAAAGAAGTTTTGTAAATATAAGTGTTTGTCATGGTCATTATTCTATTTACTTTAAAGAATGGTCTACAAGAAGTACTAGATTTTAAGTTGAAAAGCGCTCTAATTGCTCTTTTTTGAGCCATGAATACGGAGCCTGCGGATACAGCATTTCCCCAAAATTCAATACCATATTGCATTATACTATGAAATTGAGCGAAATACACCGTTTTTACTACAACTATGTTAGTATGTTGTTTTATTGCTCGCAATGCAAATACATATTTGCTAAGAGATTTATTTAGTTGATTTATATGAAAGTTCCAGTCAAGCTTGTTGTCAATGTGTATGCCTAAGAATTTTATGTTGTGAGAAGAGGTGATAGTTTGTTGACCTATATTTATAGCAACTTCGTCAGAGTCTCGATATAGGTTGAAGGATATGTTCTAAAAGATAACTACGTAAAGTAAAATTTAATAGGTCAGCAAGACTATATTAATTTTTAAATTCTCCTCTATGATCTGAAATTATCATCTTCGGTATACCGAAGAGAGAAAAATAGAGTTTTAATTTATTAATTATTATTTCTGGGGTTTTGTCATTTATTATATACGCTTGGGCAAATTTTGATACATTATTTATAATTGTTACCATTTTTTGTTATCGAAACTGACAAAACCTCAAATGTTTTATTTGGCGACTCCCTAATATTCAGTCTGAGTTCAATTTCTGCGGTAAAATTTTGAACGTTGACATGTGACTTCTTTGTACATGTTTTTCCATTTATACGGGGTTGGGATAAAGTATGGAACCAAGTAAATATATTTTAAACGACAAGAACGATATTTATGAAAATTCGCAGGTAAGTGCAATGAAACAAAATGCATCTGATGTACATTTTTTTGTTAATAACATACTTCCGGTTTAACCAGAAATGCCATCAACTTCTTTAATTTAAATGGGACACCCTATATATTTTCACAGATTTTGAAAGAGCTTGTTATTTTCAATTCATACATACTGAGTTTAGTGTAAAAAAATGTGTAAAAACGAGGAATATAGCACTTTAATCAACCTCCTTTGAGTTTTTTGCATTAGAGCAAAAAACTATTTAGATAAACTAATTGATGGTGTTTGTAAGCATAGTAATAAATAAACGAGTACTGTTTAGTAAAAGAGGGTATTGAAATTTTAATGATGATCGGTTATGGTGATCGTGTTAGAACTTTTTTAATAATTGGCATCCGGAGAGAAATCCTATATCACGCTCAACAGTAACCAAAACATTACGTGTTAATACAACTGGGATGGTAAAAAATTTGCTAAAACCTGGAAGACCGCGGACTGCAACGAACGAAACTGTTAAACAAAATATTGCAATCGATTCAGAAGAATCACCACAAATTTGGCACTAAACCATGGTATCAGTCGACGATCTGTAGGAAAGATATTAAAAAGTGAAAAGTATCATCCGTATAAGGTACAGTTGGTTCAAGAATTGTCAGACGATGATTTTGACCGACGGCTGGAATTTTGCGAACGGCTAATGGACATCTGTAATGTCGACGACAATTTTGCTTCTAACATAGTTTTTTCCGATGAGGCAACTTTTTGTATAAATGGAACAGTTAATCGCCATAACTCAAGGTATTGGTCAAATGAGAATCCTCATTGGATTCATGAAGCACATACCCAGCATCCACAGAAGTTGAATGTTTGGATGGGAATTGTCGATAATAGGCTTATAGGCCCATTTTTTATCGACGGAAACTTGAATGGTGACAAGTATTTGGATCTACTATATAACAAAATTATTCCGCCACTTCAACTGAATGGGCTATTACCACAAAATGTTTGGTTTCAACAAGATGGAGCACCTCCCTCCCCACTATGATAGACGGGTTAGGGATTTTCTGGATGCGAATTTTCCAAATCGATGGAATGGACGTAGAGGATTCACAGAGCGGCCTGCTCGTTCTCCGGATCTTAGCCCGTTAGATTGTTTCTTTGGGGTTATCTAGAATCACGTGTTTACGTTAGACGACCAACAAACTTACAGGAATTGAGACAAAGAATTATTGATGAATGTGAACTAATACGTGGAGAAGTCTTGGAAAAAGTGACTCAAGAATTTGTTAATAGGATGGCATATTGTCAGCAAGTAAACGGCGAGCATTTTGAACATTTGAAGTAATTTTGTTTCTCATTATTCTAAAATAATGAAATGTACACCTATTGTACAACAGTGAGGTATTCCTCGTTTTTACATTTTTTTTTACACTAAACTCAGTAAGTATGAATTAAAATTAACAAGCTCTTTCAAAATCTGTGAAAATATATAGGGTGTCCCATTTAAATTGAATAAGTTGATGGCATTTCCGGTTAAACCGGAAGTATATTATTAACAAAAAAATGTACATCAGATGCATTTTGTTCCATTGTACTTACCTGCAAATTTTCATAAATATCGTTCTTTTCGTTTAAAAGATATTTACTTAGTTCCATACTTTATCCCAACCCCGTATAATTGACGAATTCATTCTAGAATCTTGTAATCTGAGCTGTACCCGATCCATCCTCCTTGAGCTTTCATACTAGAAATGAACTAAAGTTATGAAACTAAAAGTTAGTATATTTTGCAACAGAATTGTAGTGGTCCTCTGTTAATTTTTCTAAGAGAACTACTATATTCTCTAGCCCATCGACGATAACGCTAACCGCTTGTATTCTGGCGCTCCATCGTGTTTCAGATTCACATTTGACAGTTTTTGTTAAAGCATTTTTTAATAATTCCCATCGTAAAGTTGAACGCGAGAAAAAGAGATACCTCAATTATTCCAAAACATGTCACAACGATTGGATATTGTTTAGCAGCAATAACTCCTACTAAATTCAATGAATGGTTATCACAATTTACAAATAATGCTTTATGATTTTTTCCATTATTTGTTGAACGCCAGATGTGTGACCTGCCATCATGGCAGCATTATCGTAACATTGTGATCTGCAGTTTGTTAATGAAATTTCATCAGAATTTAATTTCTCAAAAATCGTACTTTCGATCGAGGCTGCATCTTTAGCATGTATTTCAATAAAAACCAAAAAAGATTCTTTGATGTAAACTTTTTTGTTGATAAAATCAATATCTACATACCTAACGACTTGGGACATTTGTTCTCGATGAGAGAGAGAGATGTCATGAGTTGAATAAAAAGAAGTCCATAATATTTATTCCTTTTGATATCGTTTATTAGTTGATTTCGAACTGTAGATGCCAGAAGGTGAATGAATTCATTATGAATCTATGGTGACAAAATGAGACAGTTTTTGGGGTTTCTGCGGCATGCTAATAATGATTTGCTAGTAGCGGATCAAACTGAGCTACAAGTCTAAGTAAAGTAAAGATAATAGGTTTCCTACGTTTGTACCATCTTGAAAAGGACAAAGGAGGCACTGAACTTTATCACACTAATCAATCACCCTGTTTATTAAAAAATAGACGATCCTTTAGTTGTTATTTTCCCAATACTTTTTTCCATGACTGTGCATATTAGGGTGCTTTTTTTTTTGCGACTATTTTTTTTTTTTCGGTCCCATCGTGAAATTTTGTTGGAAATACCAAAAAAAAAATTCCCTGAAAGTTTGAGCCCTTAATATTAATTTTAAGTACTCGACCAAGGCGTGTGAAGATTTTCCATTTAAAATACACGGGAACTTTGATTTTTTTTTTTTAAATTTCTATAGCTCAGCGGCATTTAATGGTATCACCTCGTCCAAAATGGGGATTTTCTCAGCATTAAATGCTCTACAAAAGTGCCCACTGCGGCGAAGTCGTAACTCACACCGGAGAGGTAGTACGGGCCACTAAACCTGATTTTTTCATGATATTTACGTTTTTTCGCATTTATCTCGTAAATGACAAGAGCTATAGAAAAAATGTAAATGAGAAACTTGTAGGAAATTTTATTTTCTACAAAAAAGCTTGTCAGCGCTTAATCGCTAACTTCAATACTGCTTGAGATATTTCAATTTTAAGTTTATGAAGTTTTAAATTTTTATCAAAAATCACGTAAAATTATAAAACATATTGTTCTTTTATTATTTATCACTACTTTTTTAACTAATTACCTTTTTTTTAAAGATGAAAGGGTAAAAAATGTAAATAATGTGAAATATGTCAGATAATCAAATTTTATTGATAAGCATAATAACAAAAAACTTCTTATTTCACTTCTGTTCGACTGTATTGTGATTTTGTACACGACGGGTGCTCTGAGCGATGGTTTTGGACAGCCTGAAAAATTTTTTGCCTCTGCTCTTCATTATTTGTCAAACCTTGATTAAATTTTTCAGCTAGTGCTACTCCTCGCTCGGCAATATCATTTACTACCTTCAAGTTGTTGAATGTTTTGAGACACTGTTGATATTCTTGATTAGTTTCCCATGTAATTGGTTGTGAATTTAGAAATCCGTAAGGAAGATTAAATTGTTTAAAAATAAATAATGAATTCGTCGTCGCAAAATCACTTATATTTTTATCTCTCATTGAAGTTATGGCACTAACGGCCACTGCGTAACGTTTTTTTGACTTCTCAACGATTACGGTGCTGTTAATTTTCTCTACAATTTTTAATTTTTCTTCTTGTGAAACAGTTTTATCAAAAAGAGCCAATCCAGCTAGCTGCTCATGTAAATACCACAAATGCCTGCATAATTTATCCAGTGCTGCATTTGCAATATCAGGATGAATGTCTCTATAGTGTATGAGATTTTTCACTAATTCCAAATCTGAATTAGGTGCTTTTATAGCATTTGGAGCCGTGAACCATATTTTTACATAGAATAATACGATAAAAACACATATTTTACGTAAAACATTCAATTCTTTGATTGAAATTTTGAACTGTCTGCGAAACATATATATTTTTAAACAGTAGAGAGCTTTTGAAAGCCATCTTGCATGATGACAAGCTCCAGGAGCTGTAAATTTAACTTCATGACTTTCCACTCCACCCAAAAATATACGACTCAGCATCAAAAACTCTTTGTAGTCATCTCTTGGATGATGATTCTAATTAGATGGAAGAATAAATAATTAAAATCAACACTCAGTATAAAAATTGATTATTTGAAAAATTGGAAAATTGTCTCTGTTTGAAAGGAAGTATTCGAATAATGGAATTTTAAGTATGAAAGTAAACAATTACTCATGAGCAATATGAGCAATGAGCATACCTTTAACTGATCTTCAATAAAATCCAGTATATCTTGTTTTTTATCGTTTAAAATATCTGCTATATGTTCGTCATTTATGCCAATTTCATACGCTGATGTATCAATCTTTGTCCAATCATCTCGAAATCTTTGGAAAATCGGTACAGCTGGACCATTTGTAACCGGCCAAGCCACTTCTGCCACATTTCTTAACATTAATTCCGACGTATGATGGCGACAAGCAAGATACAACAAATCACGACCAATCATTTTTTCAAATATAGCACATGCGCCATTTACTTCACCTGAAAAGTTAATTTTTATTATTAAATTTAAATTTATCAATGAAATCTAAAATTGAATTCTTTAATTTGTTCATTTATAAAAACTTTCGTTATCATAAGTCACAATGTTGCTTCAATTCACCGTACGCATTTTAAATATTACATAAATTGAAAAAAAAACTTAGCAAAGCTTTGTAAATTATTTTGGAAGACTTGACTCAACTATTAACTTTTTTAAAATTGAAGTATGATTATTGTATTAGAGTAGAAAGCATAAAGTTAAAAAAAGCTTTTTACAAAGATAAAAACTATATTTTTAAGATACATTTCAAAAATATTAAAAAAAAATTATTTATACAAAATAAAAATTTACCAGTATTTGAACTAGTTGTGTCGAAACACATCGCTTTGATTTGATCACAAAGATTCCATTCAGTTAAAGTGTTGAATATGGCTGAAGCTTGACTTGACCCAGTGCCATCAGAAAGAAACGGAGCTTCTAGAATCCTTGAAGTATCTGTTCCAGAAACATGTATTGCCAGTCGTTCTGCTTTCAATGTACCTTGTCCTGTAGGAAGCTTCTTACCATCCCAGTGAACTACTAAAGATTCGTCGTCTTCTTTCTTCTTCTTTATCGTATCAACAATTTCTTCACGTTGTGAAATGCGCGCGTTACGAATTGAGGAGTAACTTAAATTATATTTGTCGATATCGAGGCCCAGGCTTTTAATAACAGCTGCTATAATATACATCGCATTTCTATCACTGGTTTGAGTGCGATCAAGTGCTGATACGAGTTCAGAAGTTAAAATGTTTAATTTTTTTATTTTTGGCGCAGGAATTTCATTTTCATAATCGGAGCAAGTTCGTTTTAATCCGCTAGAACTCGATACGTTACTCGAGAAACTTGTTAAGACTGTTTCTTGAGATAATTTTAAATCTAAAATGAAAAATTTTCAGAGTTCAATTATAAAACATAATAATTATAAATAAGTGAAAAAATAAATCTTCAAAAATAAAAATTTTTTTGAGCAATTGTTTAAAATCGTGGCTCCACCGTTTTTGAAGCATAAAATCAATTTTCATTGACCAATTATTTATTTTTTTTTTTCAAATTTCATCAAAAATTGAATATTTGGAAATAGTGAACGCTGCGATTCTGAACAATCACCAATCTTTTTAAGTATTTATCATTTTTCTATTAAGTAACTATTGAGTTGATATCTAATAACTAACCTAATTCCTCATTGATGTTATCGTTATCTTCATTAACTATATCCTGTTCCATAGCTGACTGATTATCACAAATCATTTCTGGTGGTGCATAGGTTACTGGCAAACGTTTATTACCATTCTTCCCTTGACACTCAAACAAAAAGTTTCTGGCTCCTTCTGGCAAGTTTTTAACGGCAGCACAATTGGCAATATCAAACAATTTATCAAGTTTTTCACTAAATTTGTTTACATTGGTTTGTTGAGCTTTTGATTTTTTTACTCTGCTTCGATGTTTTTTTAATATTACATACTCGGCATAAAGCTTTTCTAGCTTTCGCTTACTGTGCTGAGGACGAATAGTCGGAATCAAAAAGTTAGCCCAAACAGCATTAAGCTCACTAACAACATTTGATGAACTATTCAGTACAGCTTGTTTCAAAGAATTATGTTGTTTATACATAAACAAGCTCAATACGTCGCGATATGAGGGTAATCTATTATTATTGAATGATTTGATTTCAAATCCAATCAAATAGTTATACACTTTTTCACCAATATTTTCAGACATTGTTAATAACGATAATTAAAATAACTAATGATAATGTTTAACACAAATACGGAACGCAACGTTGACTATAAGTAACCGACGCTATGAGGTTAGTGTAGACAAAGCTTTGTTTGTTACCCCCGCGACGCCAGTGTTCAGTAGTAGGAAACAAAGAAAGCGCTGTAATTAAGCGGAAAATTCAGTGAGCTTATTCAAGGTCAAACCAAAGTTTGATTGATGGGCTGAGAAGAGTAGGAGATCTAGGTTAACAAGAAGTAAGCGGTGCTAAATTACACACGTACATTTCACCTCTTTCTTCTCATTACCCTCATTTTCAATTTTTAACTATTTAATGGAATACAAAAATTTATAACCTGTCTATCTATGAATGTAACATCTTTTTTTTTCAATTGATACTGACATATTTCGGATTATTTACATTTTTTACCCTTTCATCTTTAAAAAAAAAGTAATTAGTTAAAAAAGTAGTGATAAATAATAAAAGAACAATATTTTTTATAATTTTACGTGATTTTTGATAAAAATTTAAAACTTCATAAACTTAAAATTGAAATATCTCAAGCAGTATTGAAGTTAGCGATTAAGCGCTGACAAGCTTTTTTGTAGAAAATAAAATTTCCTACAAGTTTCTCATTTACATTTTTTCTATAGCTCTTGTCATTTACGAGATAAATGCGAAAAAACGTAAATATCATGAAAAAATCAGGTTTAGTGGCCCGTACTACCTCTCCGGTGTGAGTTACGACTTCGCCGCAATGGGCACTTTTGTAGAGCATTTAATGCTGAGAAAATCCCCATTTTGGACGAGGTGATACCATTAAATGCCGCTGAGCTATAGAAATTTAAAAAAAAAAAATCAAAGTTCCCGTGTATTTTAAATGGAAAATCTTCACACGCCTTGGTCGAGTACTTAAAATTAATATTAAGGGCTCAAACTTTCAGGGAATTTTTTTTTTGGTATTTCCAACAAAATTTCACGATGGGACCGAAAAAAAAAAAAATAGTCGCAAAAAAAAAGCACCCTAGTGCATATAGGTACATTAGGGTTATTGTTATCGTTTCAAAATTACAAGCTTAAGCTACATTGCGTTTATAAAAAAAATAAAGAGTTCTGAAAGAAAGAATGTTTGTACTTTGTATACTGAAAATATTTATTATAACTTATTATTTTATCAGACAAATCTAGAAAGGAGATACTTTATGTAACCACACAGCCATAAGTAAGTGCTGACAGACAGGTCGAGTCAGCCCTGCCAGTAGAAAAAACGTGCCATTTCTATTATGAATATATTACTACAGTTTGATTTAGACTATTAGTGTTCCTTTTTTCCTTTTTATTCACGAATTAACTTTTATTATACAGAGTTCGGCAAAAGTCCGGGACCGGACAAATATCGAAGAAAATATAAAATTTTTGGAAAATCTTTTTATACCACAAATTTTACTCTAACTTAAACTATAATTTGAAAATATTTTGAAATATACAGGGTGTTCCTATAAAGTGTGGCGTATCAAAGTTACTTATATTTTTTCTTATGGAACACCCTATATTTTATTGCATTTTCTGATTGCCCCTAAAAAATGTAATACTCCTTCATAATGGTTCCCTATACCTAAATACAGAGGGTTCCGAGATATGCTGACTTTTTTAAAAATGTGAACATTTTGAAAAAAATTAATACCTCATTGATATAACAAATTCTAGCAAATTTTCTCTTACATCTAAATAGTTAGACATTCGTTGAATGTATTCCACGATCGAGTACTAAACATCTCTTTACAGGATGTTCAGAATTTTCAGTTCCATTATTAGATCATTCAATGTGCAGTATCAGACTTATTTTTTAAATGGAACACCCTGTATTTTAATGATTCATCATATTCAGAAAAATGTCCTCTTTCGAATGGTATGAGGGTGTCCTATACCTAGGTATTATACTTTTCGTACAATTTCCAATTTTCTTAAATCGTATGCTAAATCGATTTTGAAGCATCTGCAATTCTCTCTAAATTTCAAACTAATGATCTTGGCATAGTTGTTGTAAGAAACTAAATAGATCACGTTTTAAGCCTTCAGAAAATATAGGGTTCTGCTATCCTATACCGAGTTGTTAAAAAGATATAGCCACTTTAACAGAAAAGTCACTATCCACTTGGAGACATTTTATTAAATACTTAACAAAAAAATTTCACACAATACGAGTGTTATGTTGAAAATTGGTTTAATTATCATTATTTAGATTAGAACATTAAAATACAACATGAATAAAAAAGAAACTAACAACAAACAACTAAAAGTAATAAACTCCATTTCACGAAACGCGAAAGCTGTAAGATCCTCTTTACTATAGTAAATGCTCAAATTGTAAGCCTTGTGTTTGTTGGCAATGTCCTAACCGTGTATAAAAGGCGTTAATAACATTCGCTAATGTGTCCCTCCGGATTTCTTCGATGCATCTTAGGATTTTTAATTCTAACTCATTCAAATTATTCGGTTTATCTTTATACACTATAGATTTTAGGTAACCCCACAAAAAATAATCCAATGGATTAAATTCGGGTGACCGAGGTGGCCATTCAATTTCACCTCTTCTGCCTATCCATCGATTTGGAAAAACATCATTTAGATATTCACTAACTATTCTTGCATGATGGGGAGATGCTCTATCCTGCTGATACCATATGTTTTCTGCTGGCAATTGAGGGTT
Organism: Lochmaea capreae; assembly: GCA_949126875.1. Lineage (NCBI taxonomy): Eukaryota > Metazoa > Arthropoda > Insecta > Coleoptera > Chrysomelidae > Lochmaea > Lochmaea capreae. Next base: position 6,883,451 of record OX421404.1, on the reverse strand, counting down.
TCTGTTGTTGGGAAAAATATTACAAATGGCCGGTATAATTTGATTTCGGAGAAGATCGAAATACGTCTCACCATTTAAATTACCTCGTATAAAGAAAGGACCAATGATATTGGTACTGACCATTCCAACCCCAATGTTCCTTTTTTTGTGGACATTGTGTATGACATTCTTCTTCCATCCAATGCGGATTTTCATCAGACCAATAACTTGAATTATGGGTGTTAACAAAACCATTTAAAGAAAACGTGGCTTCATCAGAAAAAACTATGGAATGTAAGAAATTGGGGTTTGCTCAATTCGTGCCATCATTGTTTCAGAAAATTCTAATCTTCTATCTGGGTCATCCTCATTCAACTCCTGAACAAGCCGAACTTTGTAAGGGTGATACTTGTTTACTTTTAATATTCTTTTGACGGATCTATCACTTATTTCATGGTTCAGAGCCAATTCAGTTGTTGAAGTTTTTGGAGTGTCACGAACGTTCAATAGCACATTCAGAGATGTATTGACATCTGTGGCAGTTTTTGGTCTACCAGATTTTTGTCTGTCCTTAACAATCCCGGTCTCCTCAAATTTCTGTTTAATTATAATTACAGTTGATTTTGATATAGGATTTCTATTTGGATAAGTATCATTAAATAAATTACATACATCTTGATACGATCGTCTTCGATCTCCATAACCTACCATTATCAAAATTGTAATTCTTTCTCTTTCTGATAAAAATGCCATTTTACGCTGAAATAACTTGGGCAACAATACTTAAAATTCTACTACCAAACTAATTGACTAAAAATTTTAATAAGACACCATAACGAAACTTATGTTTGACGTTTTAATAATGACAGTTCCATGGCTTGCTTCACGGCTACTAAATATCTAAATTATTCACTAGAGGATAATTATGTATGATGGTGTTGATCATTATTTTAAAATATTCATTATTGCAAAATACTTACTAATTATTACCAGTATGTTATTGAAATTAATACTAGATATCTTTTTTTGAAGTTTTTTAATGTTTAAAACATTCTTTTTGTTTTTTGTTATTTCATAAAATGTCTCTAAGTGGATAGTGATTTTTCTGTGAGAGTGGCTATATCTTTTTAGCCACTCGGTATATATCGGTATAGGATAGCAAAACCCTATATTTTCTGAAGGCTTGAAACGTGATCTATTTAGTTTGTTACAACAATTATGCCAAGATCATTAGTTTGAAATTTACAGAGGTTGGCAGATGGTTTGAAATCGATTTAGCATACGATTTAAGAAAATTGGAAATTGTACGAAAAGTATAATACCTAGGTATAGGACACCCTCATACCATTCGAAAGAGGACATTTTTCTGAATATGATGAATCATTAAAATACAGGGTGTTCCATTTAAAAAATAAGTCTGATACTGCACATTGAATGATCTAATAATGGAACTGACACACAGCTCTTTTGATACCACTGACACTGACATTTGTCAGGTTTGTGTTTATTTATATAAAAATAGTCATTAGTTCTATCATTACTACCACGTTTGTTGTTTATTTTTAACAAACTATTGTATTTTACCCAAGGTATTTGCTATTTTTATTATTTATTCCCTTTAATGAAAAAAATCCATGCTTCTTTTTTCTTGTTAATAATATAAATTTCACATCAAGTTTTACATACATTACAGTACAATATTATGGTATTTTTCGATAACAAAACTTCTGTTCACTTTTAGTTTTGCTAAAGCAAAGCCTCAAATGTTAAAAAAAAACTTAATCATACAATTGCATTTCTATATTCTCATTAATCCTCAAATTCTTAAAACATTTTACATAAACTACTTATTATAACCTTACATCTTTTCACAATAATGTGACATTTGGTGACTACTTTCGCAATGACCTGTGGCCAATCATCATTCGATATTTAGACATGCCTTGATCCCTCATTGGCCACGACAACAGCGAGCAGTACAATACATATTTCACGTAATTTTCATTTAGTTCAAAAAGTCTGAACACGACCCTTTCGGAACACACTCCCAATCTAGTAACTTTTAGTGGTGTGGTTGAGGTTTTCTAAAATGCTCCTCCTCTTTAAAAACAAGGTATAGGTATAGGACACCCTCATACTATTCGAAAGAGGAAATTTTTTTGAGTATGGTGAATCATTAAAATACAGGGTGTTCCATTTAAAATAAGCCTGATACTGCACATTGAATGATCTAATAATGGAACTGAAAATTAATACACCCTGTAAAGAGATATTTAGTACTCAATCGTGGAATACATTCAACGAGTGTCCAACTATTTAGATGTAAGAGAAAATTTGCTAGAATTTGTTATATCAATGAGTTATTAATTTTTTTCCGAAATGTTCACATTTTTAAAAAAGTCAGCATAACTCGGATTAAGGTATAAGGAACCATTATGAAGGAGTATTATATTTTTTAGTGGCAATCAGAAAATGCAATAAAATATAGGGTGTTCCATAAGAAAAAATATAACTTTGATACGCCACACTTTATTGGAACACCCTGTATATTTCAAAATATTTTCAAATTATAGTTTAAGTTGGAGTAAAATTTGTGGTATAAAGAGATTTTTCGCAAAATTCATATTTTCTTCAATATTTGTCCGGTCCCGGACTTTTGCCGGATTCTGTATAATAATAATAAAAATTAAAATAATCCAGCAAGTTTTTGATTTGCGGACCATTTGGCGCCCCTTTGTGAGTAGGCCAGGTGCATGATGCCACCCCTTGCCCCCCTCGCTACGCAACTGACGACAAATGTATTCAAATTAATGGAAGTATGGTAGAAGCCGCTATTTGAGTTTATGTTTTTGTTTAACATATGGTTTTTTTTTTGGCATTTGAGCCGTAGCCCTTGCAGCCAGAAACTAAATTTGGTTATTTGTCCAGCAATTATCATATGTTTCTGAGAAATTTGTTTAATTAAGTGTCCCCTATATGCTACATTCCTCAAGGATTACAGACAAAGGTTACACACTTCTCGCCCAGGGGTCTATCAGGGCATTCAGTATACACAATACAAGGTGGACCTCGGATTGATTGGGTAAATTTACATAAGGAAAGACACAAAGGTTACAACAATACTACTACAATTACCTATATACAGATTTTTGCATCCCTAACAAAGGCTAATAGACAATCGAAGATACTCTTTTTGTGCAAGGATAATAAATGCATTAAATTGTAAGGTTGGAAGGTTGGTTTGTTTTTAAAATGGTTAATTTATTTGTAAGTTCCCTGGATTCTTTATCGTATTTCTTGCAATTGAAGAAAATATGGTCTAGGTCGCCGATTTCTTGACATGTTGGGCAGAGATCGCTATCAAAGATTTTTATTTTAAAAAGGTGAGCAGGATAACAAGCGTGGCCAAATTTTAATCTACTGATTGTTGTTACACTTTTTCTAGGGTAGTTGTAATGTTCATACCAAGGTTTATTACGCAATTGAGGTGGGATTAACGAAACAATATTCTTCCCAATGATGTATCCATTTGCTTTTCATGCTTTTTTTTAAAACGGTCACACGTTCATCCAACGTTATAGAAACTTCTGTGTTAATGCCATCCAATAAACTATCTTTTGCTAATTTGTCAGCCAGTTCGTTATTGACTATCCCTGAGTGCGCTTTAACCCAAAATAATTTAATTATTACTCCATTTTGCTGTAAATAATGTATACTCTTTTTAATATTCATGATGTATTGATTTTGGAAATTTGAATTGGTTTCTGTATAATATTAAGACTGAAAGTGAATCGGAGAATATTATGCTTTTAGAAATATTGTTATCTTGAATATACTCAAGTGCCTTCAGAATAGCAAAAGCTTCTGCGGTATAAATAGAGGTCGATTTGTTTAGTTTGTATTTGGCTGCAGTCACATGTGGTACTAGATATGCACTTCCAGTTTCATCTTGGTTTTTTGACGCATCTGTATAGATGAAGGTAAAATTATTATGCATATTTGAAATTTGGCTGATGATTGCGTTATTAAGAAGGTGATTTTCTGAGTACGAGGGTACAATGACGTCAATTTTGACAAAGAGGTTGAAAAAAATTAAATCTGTGGTAGCTGCATTATAGTCAGAAGTGCTTCTCAGACCTTCACATAATGGTTTTTATGTTGCCAGTAATGCATGGTCAAGTCCTGATGATTTAAGGATGATAGTTTGTTGAGCAGTGGTGACCTTTTTGCTTTACATTTTAGTATTATTTTTGCAGCCAAAAATTGTCGTCTGAATTCCAAAGGTGGTTCCATGGAGACTATATAAGGAGAACTAACTCATACGGAGAAATTGACAAAACCTGACCTCAAAATCGACTATCTAAGCAGTTTGTATTTTCACCGCTACGCTGCGCATTGCAACACGGGCACCATCCAAATAAGTAACCTTAGTTTTTATAAGTGACAGTAGCCAAATTGTAAACATTAGTTATGACAATAATAAAAACTAAAAGTAGGAGCTAGAAAGATTAAAATTATTGTTAAAAATTAAAAAAAGACAAAGTGTGTGCGTTGTTAAAAATTATTGCAATAGTGGTTGATAGTGCATCTGATTTAAAACGATGAGACGTGAATTGAAGTTAAGAAAGCCAGAGTGTTTTCAGTTACCCAAGGTGATTGAAAATATTCAAAGATAAATAAAGTACTAAAGAATATTTATTATAGAAAAAGCACAATGGCACACAAAATACTTTTGCTGATATATACAATTAAAATTCAAGAGAACTGGAAGAAAAAAGGTGAACAATGATATGATAGTTGATATAAGGAATAAGCTGTGAAAGTAATTTGGAAAAACTACTAATAGGTATACTTTGTATACAGAAAAATATAAATTGAATTCAGTGATAGAAATAGGAAATCAAATTATTAATTTTGGAGTAAAAATATACAACAAATGGAAAAAAATATTGGTACACTCTACCTCTACAGGGGTTACTAAAACCATTCGACATTGAAAGTGATTTTTAACACTTCTTTCTTACCAATCTTCAGCTAAGTACCTAATTTCAGTCTGTGGCACTTGTGGGATAACATCTACAGATAAAACGCAGTGAATTTAAAATAGTGTAGTGAAGGTTATGGAATGTCAACAGATGTAATTTTCAAAGAAACTGGTCTTCAGATGACAAAAATATTGGAAATTGTAGTTTTAGTATATCCTTGAGTAGGTGTATCTGAATAGTGAGTGGTCCAAAGAACCAATTAAAGTGGCCAATACCTCCCCAGAAGAATTTTTATACAAAATGATCAAATAATAACTTGAAATCTGGCAATAAGGGATGGTGAATAATGTACATTCTCATACCAGAAGACAAAACACTTCATATACATGTAGCTGTGAACAGCCCAGTGAACATAATATGTATAAAGTCATTCAACAGTCTGCCATGGTACTAACAATCTGTTGCAAATATAAAAATAAAATTGTATGTTGAAATTGGTCAGAGTATGAATATATCTATATTCTGTGTACTTTGCACTGTGTTTGTGTTATTAGGAAACTGTGAATAGTAATTTTTTGTACGTTTTTGTATTAGAGTAATAATTTTCTTGCATGATACCTATGTACTATTTACATATAATATGTACTTTACCTATATGGAAAACCTTTGCATGAACTAATATCATTAGTAAGTTGTACCTGTTGACAGTGATGATTAAACATAATATATTGTACCTATTTTTTATTGTAATTAAACAGATTGAAGATTGTGCATAGATAAATTTGAAGCATTGGGATTCATCCTACACCTTTAAATCCATTTCACTATTCTGCTGTAAGTTATTGTAGCTCATTCACTGTTATTTTGAGATTGTTATGACTGATCACATACATCTACATACTGCAATATGTATATTTGCAAATTTGAATGTGTTCGTGTGAAATCAAATCTGGAGGACTTCATGTTGAGGTATACATTTTTGGAGAAAAACTGTAATTCACTTTCACTTGCAGTTTTTTATAACTAAGGTAGCTTTCAGGCTTAATAGCAAGTATTCTGGACACATCATTTAATATAATTTATAGAAAATACCAGTGTTTAACACCATCAAAGGCTCTAGTAATTCCTAGAAAAAAAGTAGCACATATTTGCTTGGTAGCCTAGATGTTTGTATATACAATTTTGGGTTCGATAGTGGCATGTATAATGGACCATTTTCCTCAAAACCAATCTCATATGAAGATATCTATGTATTTATCGATATTTTGTAATATTTTTTTGTTTTAAAAATTATTTGCCAGTACAGACAGAATTCAATCATAATGCTATAAAGCCTTGAGTAGAGAATATTAAATATCCTAATTATCTCATTTCAACTTCAACAGTAAACTGATAACCCATAGTAAGCTAGAAACATATGGCAGACCATAGGGTAGGTAGGTATAAAGTTAGAGACAATATAGGTACTGATTGTACACTTTATATTTAGGTGAAAGTTACAAAATGTGTAGTAAATTACAAGTCTCCTGCAATTCTGTATATTCATCATTTTCATAATTTCTTCTTGTAAAGGCTTTGCCAGTTCAGGAGCAGTTGGCTTTTATTCATTTTATAGAAAATAACCTAAAATATTAGATATTACTTATTAACAAATTTGTAATTAATCGATCCTGTTATTAGAGCATTGACTATACTGTCTATTTATCTATACATACCTTCTATTGTTTCATCAAACTGTATTTTTTTTTACTTGCAAGATATTATTCTTCAAATCTAAATTATTCGAAGGCATTTAAATTGATTTTCATATTCTATATTTTACTGTGTAGAAAACCAAATTCTGAAAAACTTAAACACATTATTCATATATAATGAACAAATTAGTTCTAGAATATACTTACTTGCACTAAAGGGTGTCTTTTTCACATTTTTCGTTCAAATACTTTTTATACTAATTATGACTGTGCCAAACCTTCAAGTCCTCTAAACTTCCATGCGAAGATAAATGTTATTGGCAAGATGTATCATATTTTACTACCAAACGACCACAATTTAAGATATTTTCCAAGACGAGGACGAAAACGGATTTCTTAGTCAAAAAATGTTTCATCCCTAACCTCACTTACCTAACATACTGTCAAATGAGCTAGCAACCAATAAAAAACCATGAACTGAAAGTGTGTGCAAGACTCATGATTGGCTGTTATTGTTCTGCAGTCAGATGTTTCTGGTACTCCTTTAAGACTGGCGCCCTCTACCATTACCAAAAAATGAATTACATGGAGTTCGATCTCCTTATATAGTCTCCATGGGTGGTTCTATCGCTTCGGCTCTTAGTGTTTCGTTAGGAGTAGATTTCATTGCTCCCAGACATATTCTTAAAGTTTTGGTTTGTAGAATATCCAATTTTTGAAGAGTGGTCTTCGCGGCTGATCCATATAAAAAACTTCCATAATCTATAATAGATCTAATGTATGCTCGATAGAAAGTTAAAGCTGTTTGGGGATGAGCCCCCCACCAGGTTTTCATTATGGATTTCAAGAAGTTTACACCTTTGCTGCATTTTACTAGAGTTTGTTCGATGTGTGCAGTCCAATTTAGTTTTTTATCTAAGACCATTCCTAGATATTTGACAGTATTATTAACGGGAAAAGAAATATTGTCAACTTGGGCTTCGTTAATTTGCGGTAGATTATGTCTAGTGAAAAAAACTATTTGGGATTTGTCTGGAGAGATTTGAAGTCCTAGCTCGTCTATGCACTTTATGATGGGAGTTGTCGCTGTGTCTATATGCGTGAGGCAGTGTTGGAACTCTTTGGAACTCTTTATCGCTTATATATATTACGAAGTCGTCTGCGTACTGTATGATAGCAGCGTCAGTTGTGGTTTTGTGAACGGAAGTAGTATATACATTAAATAGTAGTGGAGCCAGTACTGACCCTTGTGGTATACCTTGTGATATTGTCCGATAATTCAAGGTGGTGCCATTATCTTGTCGAAGAGTTACTTTCCTGTTTACATAGAGTTTGCATATAGTGTTTGCTACTTATTCTGGTATTTGTAACGCTGTAAGTTTTTCTTTAAGTATACATATGTCAACACTCTCATATGCCCCTTTAATATCGATAAAAGCCGCGCCTAAATAATTGTTTTATGAAAGATTAGCTTGTATATCTGTTACTAAATGTGCTAGTGCGTCATTTGTACCATAGTTTTTCATGAATCCATATTGGGTCGATGGAAGTAGATAATTTCCAGTATTTTAAATGTGCACGGGAGTAATGATATGGGCCTGTATGAAGCGTAGTCGTTTGGATTTTTACCAGCTTTACGTATTGGTACAACAATGACTCTTTTCCAATCTTCTATATGTTCGCCATTAATCCATATTTCATTAAGTATTTTTAAAAGTACATATTTTGCATTAAACGGTAAATTTTGAATCATTGGGTATCTTATGTCGTCATATCCGGGTGAGGTATTTTTTCTATTGTTTAGTGCATAATCTAGTTCATTTAAAGAGATTGGCTTATTGAAAATGTCTGGATTTGTGTTTTTTTGCTTTTGTTTTACTACGATATGGGAAAAATCGTTTGTTGCTATGGGAGGTGCAATCTTATCAAGAAAGGGTTCAATCCAGTCATCTGTATCTGATCTACTTTTTTCTGAGTATCGTCTTTGCATTTTTCTAGCCTGGGCCCATAAGTCACTTATGTGTGTGTTTTTATGTAAGTTTTCACACCATTGTTGCCAGTGTAATTTAGCTTTAACTTTTAGGAACCTCTTTGTTTTTGCGATTTCCTTTTTGCATATCATATAATTTTCAAGCGTACTGTTATTAACGTATATTTCTACTTGCCTTTTTCGATTTTTTATTGCAGTTTCGCATTTATTGTCCCACCAAGGAGGAAGGATTGTTCTTTTGGTTTTGAATGGCTTATTAACCGGAATTGCTACATATGAAGCGTAGTTGATACCTTTAATGAAGTTGTTGTACGTTTCATTTAAATTTGAGTCAAATTCAAATGGCTCTGTAAAGTATTCTTCTGCCTTATTTCTATAGAGATTCCAGTCTGCGCTACCAAGTTTCCATTTTGTTTTTGGGTAGATCATGGAATCATCAAGGCATGTTACATCTTTATTTAATTCAATGATTATAGGCAGGTGATCAGATCCCATTGGGTCAGATAAAGTATCCCATGTACAATCGGAAGCAGTGTCTGGTGTTGCACAAGTTAGATCTATTGCTGATTTGTTACTCGTTCTGGAGAGAATAGTGGTTTTGCCAGTGTTCATTAGAATAAGGTCAGTATTTTCCAATGCGTTCAGGACTTGTGTGCCCCTCGTGTCGACTTTGTATGATCCCCATACGTGATGATGCGAATTGAAATCCCCTCCAATAATTGCTCTAGAATCCATTAAATCAAATATTTTTTCCCAGTCGCTGGTGCTCGTTTTGGTTTTTGGCGCGCAGTATAAGCTTAAACAGTTTAATATCATGTCGTTATTGTCCATAATTTGAATGCCGCATCTGTATCTGTAGAGTAGGGAGGGTGAGTGTAGGCTCACAGCACTTAGGCCACATGTGACCCATTGTACATCCTCCCGAGGAGTTGTCTTCCTAGGTCATTGTCCATCCTGTCCTTCTCAGGAAGGTGGACAGGTCACTAGGAGACATCTCCTTTATATCGGCAGGTGTAGGCCAAGACTCACCGAACACACACTCTCTTATTGACGATAACTCCGGACACTCGCATAAGACATGCCTGACAGTTTCATCTTCCTGTTCACACATCCTGCATAGAGGTGTGTCCACTAGCCCCATAGAATGGAGGTGTTTCCCTAGTTGACAGTGACCAGTCAGAAATCCTACTGTTAAACGTAGGTTTCTCCTGGTCATCGCCAAATATTTCTTCGGCTCCAGCTTCCCAGGGTCGCCCAGGGTGATCCTGGCAAGACTGCATCCTTTGATTCCATCCCATCTCTTAAGGGATTGAGTATGGGTGTAGCGTTTGGCTAGTTCCGCAATTGTCGAAGTCGTTAGGCCGTAGGTGTCACTGGGTCCTAGAATTTTTAGTCCAGCGGCTTCCCTGGCTAAAGAATCAGCAATGCGATTTCCTTTACTCCTGTCGTGCCCTTTAACCCACCTCAGGATAATATTGTTATCTGCCGAGGCGTCAGCTAAATCTTGGTGGCACTCTAGTACTAGCCTCGATATAACACGTTGTCTGTTTAAGGCTAATAGGGCTTGTCTACTATCAGTGCAGATTATTATGTTTTTGCCAGAAATTCCTCTTCTGGTTAGTTCTTTTGTGGCAATTGAGATACCAGCCAGTTCTGTTTGAACTACGCTGGTATTGTTTCCCATTCCCCACTTCATCTTTAGGCTTAGTGCTCTTGAGTAAACTCCACATCCTGAGCCTTCTTTCATTTTTGAACCATCTGTATATATGCGTATTGCATTTGCAGCACCTGGCTCTGTGTTCTGTTTTATTTGAATTTTGTAGGGTTTGTTAAACAAAAACCTGGGTTCAATTGCATCATTGGTTGCCTGCAGCAGAGCTAGCGCAGTGAGCGCTTCCTGCCACAGGCTCAACCTCAATTGGCCCACTCCTACTTCGGGGTTTACACCAGCCGTGCGCAATCGTACCATGGCCATTAACGCAACCTCCTTGACGTACAGGTCCAGAGGGGTCAGACCAGTAATTAGTTCCATTGCTGCGGTTGGTGTTGTTCTCATGGCTCCTGTGATGTTTAAGCAAGCCATTCGCTGTATTTGATATAATTTTTGGATGGCCGTTGCTTGTAGAACCTTCGGTCCCCATGCAATTGCTCCATACGTTAACATGGGTCTTATTATTGCAGTGTAGATCCAGGTAACCACACGGGGTGACAAACCCCATGTGCGTCCCACTGTCCTCCGACACTGCTCATAAGCCACATATGCTCTTTTTGCTCTGTTGTGTAGATGAGAGTTCCATGTTAGTTTCCTGTCGAGGGTAATACCAAGGTATTTCACCTCTTCCGAAAAGTTTAGTTTGCTTTTGAAGATTTCAGGAGGTTTCAAACCCGATAAACTTCTTTTCCTGGTGAAAAGGACCATCTCAGTCTTTCTGGGATTGATCGACAGTGAGTGTTCCTTGCACCATTTTTCAATTAATTTAAGCCCATCCTGCGCTCTATCGCACAGTGTGTTCACAAATTTGCCGGTCTGCAAGATAACTATGTCATCTGCGTAAGCAATTGTGTAGAATCCATTGTTGTTGAGGTGATTAATCAGGGTGTCTAGAACCATGTTCCACAGAAGGGGTGATAAGACTCCTCCTTGTGGACATCCCCTCATGAATGCCGCATATTAAAATGCTCTGATTGAGGTTTTGTGAAATTGCAATTTCTTTAAAATCAAGGTTATTTTTAAAGTATTGCAACCCCCGCATATCCATCATCTCTATCTTTACGTACAACCCTATAGCCCTTGAAGTTGATGATTTTGCCCGGTTGAAACCAAGTTTCAGAAACTAATGCGATGTCAATTTGATGTTCATCTAGACATTTAACCAAACTTAATCTATTGGCAACAGCGGATTTTGCGTTCCACTGTAAAATTTTGATTTTCTTTTTAATTATTTTACCCATTATTGGAATAAAAACTATGTATTTTACTCATGACACAATTTGTATCTATATTTTTAAGATCGTTAAATGATTCAACATCGTCTATAATACTTTGAAATACATTGAAGATTATTTTTACGAATTCGTCTACACTGTCTTGCTTCTGATTTAAACTATTTGAGTAATTGGAAGGAAGAGGTTTATTTGGACCAAATGTAAAGGGAAACATTCTCTCATTTATTGGTGACTGCGCTTTTCTTTTTTTGTTAGGCGAACCAACCTGTGAGGTAGACGGCCTAGAATTTGTTGAGGTTATTGAGGAGTTAGCTTCAAATGACTGTGAAAGTTTATTAGTTTTCTTAAAATTTATGTTTTGTCTACTTTCTCTATTTGGAAGCGGCGGAAAATTTTCCGAGTTTTCTGGAAGGTTTTCGAGTACTAAGTAATTATTTGATGTATTAACCACAGAGGAATATGATCCTCTTAAGCTGGTTTTTGCTTCCAGGTAAGTTACGTTACGGTCTGCCATATGTTTTTTAATTTTGTTTTGCTTTTCAAATTTCGGACATTGTTTAGAAATAGATTTATGTTGATCATTTTTACAATGGAGGCAAAAACTATCTTGAGGGTCTCGGCAAGTATGGTCGTCTGTTTTTTCTTTTGTACAATAATTGATACATAGAGTTTTCGTAATATTACAGTTTTTGGCCACATGACCATGCTGTAGACATTTATAACATTGAACCACCCTTTGTACATAGGGTTCGACTACGCATGCAACACTATTAATATATACATATCTAGGTAAGATGTTGCCCTCAAATGTAAGAAGCACCATCTGCCTAGGAATATAGGCTGCTTCACCATCAATGTCAATTTTTCGTTTGAATCTATTAACTTCAGTAATGTTTATATTAGATAAAATATTGTCAAACAGATATTTTTCATTAAAAATGGTATCGACGTGTCTAATAATACCTTTTCTTTGTAAAAGGTTATTCGGGATAAACGCTTTGAGATTATGTTCTTTTAAATCATCATTACATATTAATTTGTTAGCATCAGTTATAGATTTCAATTGCACTCTTATGGGGGCGTCCATAAATTACGTGAGGTGTTTTTTTGAAATTTCTGTACCTCCCTCCCCCCCTGGTGAGATGTCGTGAGATCTTATTCAACCCCCTCCCCCATCCTCCAATCTCACGTGAGATTTTTCAAAATGTGGGTTTCTTACATAAACGCGTTGGATTGTTATTGTAAAAAGAAAAAAAAAATTGCTTCATGCTTTTATTTACGACTAGTTAAGGACTAGTAATCAATATTGCTGAGAGTTATAAGTGTAATGAAAATTTAACAATAGAATACTTAAATCGTAACTACTGTGATTAAAAAAAGAATATCTACTCTAATTCAGTCCATGGAGAATCATGCGCGGTCTCAAGATAGACTATTGGAACCAACATGTCCATATGATTTTCAGTAAAATCATCTGCTCCTTCAACTTCGTTCTGATCTAGCCACTCTAAGCCGTTGGCTGGTGGTTTGACAGTCAGTAGATGTATAACGTCGAAGTATGAATGAAATTATTTTCTTTCGAACGAATTACTGAATGATCTTAATTGTATTACGATTACGCTTAAGATTAAATCTCAAGCATGTACAATCTTGATTAAATGGACCAAAATAGTATAATTTTTTTTTGTTTCAATCAGAAAAAAAATGGCGTGATATTTGCCGAGACCCCCCCTCTCCCCAAGGTAAGATTAGATGAGATTTGACTCGACCCCCTCCCCCCCTTAAACATCTCACGTAATTTATGGACGTCCCCTATTCTATTTCTACCTACTTTATCGATTCCAATGATGTTGGGTATAGCTGAAGTTTTGTGAAATATATGTCCTACCTTCATTGGGTGTAGTTTACCTACTTTTTCTTCACTTGTGCTTTCTACAAATACGTATACCTTGCCAGAATATAAGTGTGCTGTTTGTAAATTAAAAACTTTTTTCTCCTGGTTATTTTTGGTCACTGTATCACCACTTCTTTCCACGTTTTTATCAGTCTTTTCAAATTTTTGTACAAGCTATTTGCGATAATTAATTTAAACTATAGATATGTGAATCAATTACAAAGTTTTTTTGGTTTAGTTTCGAACTGGTTTGGTTAAGTACCTACAGACGACGTCCGTTCTTAACGACCTATCGATTCGACCATGTAATATATGGTTATTTTTCCATTGTTGCCTTTAAAATTTCATAAACATCTTTTTTTAATCCAAAATAGATGTATTTTGTCGAAACATCTCGGGAAATATTGCAATTACTATTTGAAAAACACAGATTTTTGAAAACAAACGCTACTGACACGAATGTATAAGGGCAAGCATTCAACTTATTTTCCTGTACTGGCCAGCAAAATTTGGAGTTCATAAAACGTTAATAAGTGTGCATACAGTGACGTTCAATAAAAAAAAAACGTCATCTCAGACACCCGTGAAATTACATTACTCAAAATTTCCCTTTAGGTGTTACTACTACTTACAATGTGGTAATCAAAAGTCAAGTAAAAAACTGCTAATATATTTTTTTTAATCTATGCCTCCTAAAAATAAAATTTGAAGTTCATCAAATGTCAATTAAAAGCATAACTTGGTGTTGCGATCTGAGTGGGTTACAACTGTTGTGTGGAAAATGTGTTATTTAAAATATAATTCCGAAACATCTAACTTGAACACGACTCCAGTGTTACGGGTAGATCCAACTACTGCAATGTCTAAATAAAGGGTCTTTCTCTTTCTGATTGGAATTAATATTGATACCAACATATTTTCAAAGTGGATATGTATTTTAATCTCAATATTGTATTTTATAGGTTGGTCAGCAGTAAGAAGCCCACTTCATTTGAATATCATCAATTCTAAGATAATCTGTATGTATATCAAAATTTCCGAATGATAACACTCTGTGGATTTACACATGATGACTTTTAAGTTGTGTATTAATTAGTAAATAAAAAATGCAGTTTTTCTATAAATAATTCAGAAAAAAAAATAATATTCGACTTGTTTATAGAAAAAGTTTTAAAGTTTTTGTTATTTACATAAATTTACAATGATAATTTCAGAAAATTGCGGTTGAGAATGGTGAATAAATGTCAACGATTAATTCTCGCTTTTACTGAGGTCAATTTAAAAACAAGAAACTAACAGATAATACTGGGTGTTTCTTTGGGAAATCAACCAACTTCAACTGAAGAGAGACCACTTTGTTGGTTCCAAAAAAATCTATATTTAATGTCTTCTACACTTTATAACCGAGATACAGGGTGTTATACTATCGAAATTTTACTGTCAAAGTTATAGTTTGTCAAAAATTTGGGTGTTAACAAATGGTGGAGCATACAGCTCAATTCATTTCAAGCTAAATTTTCTTAAAAATCTCCGATACCTCAGACGGAAAAATTTTGATAGTAGAATTATTGTCCGAGTAAATTCAAATTTTTATGCTCTTTCCAATTATAAAAAGCGATTTAAAACTATATACAGTGAGTTGTTTTTAGGTGAGACAAGTTTTGAAATTTTTTGTTGAGCCGTACCTGGATTATTTTTTGTGTAATTAATAGTGGCGGAACGGTCATCATTGCTTGATGCATTAACTTGAAATTTAAAAGTTAATTGATGATTTTTCGCATTCTATACATGTTTTTAAAACGATTAACACCCTGGATAATCGTTCTACAATATATACTTTTTTGTGACAGGTTAAATACGGATTTAATATAATATAGTGAATACGTCGTATTTCTGTCAAAAATCACAACCTTATATATATTTTGAAATTTCCGTCTAAAAATTATTGGCCTCGCACAAATCTTTGTTCAATTTAATATTTCATCTTTTATACTAAGAACTATGTAACCGTCTTGGGTATTCATTTATTGAATTATATCGATTTTATAAAACTACAATTACAAAAAAACTAGACGTCAAAATAATAGTGTAAAATTATTAAAACGCTTTACAAATTAGAAAATTACTTTCCAAAGGATAGACCGTTCACCAGGAAGCAACATCTACTTCTCGGGCAATATGCCCCGCCAGACAATGAATTACACTTCCAAGATAAACGGGGTTGGTATATATGAAAATATAGAACCAACCATTCTGATTTATAATTAGAAGGAACAATATCACTTGCAGACCGGTTTCGGCGTATTTGCCCCTCATCAGTACAAGGTAGATATTATCCGGGGTAGGGGTAGGTTGGCACAGGATAGACAATAATAAAAAACTATTCAGAAACTATTTTATTAACCTATATTTAGCAAAGAAAAGTTTACTTCGAACTTGAACATTGACTGAAGTCTTTTAGTTCCCCCTGAAAAGGAAGGTGGTGGTAGGATCGTTTTGATGTCATTGCAACGTAAGATAGATATGTCCTATATGACAGGAAATATGAAGGATCCACTAACTTTTTCACTTTTACGCAAAAATTAGACCTCCCATTCCTTGTCAACGTCCCCTAGGCCAATAAATTTTCCAATAAAATATTTTCCCTTTGAGCGGGTATTTTCACTGTCTAGCAATTTCACCAACACAAAATCATCATTTTAAAAATCTCTCTGTAACTCTTCAAAATCGTCAGGGTTAATATTCGCCCAGTCTACGTCTTTGTCATCGCTGCTAGTTCCAGAATCCCAGTCGTCATCAGTTGTTTCTTCAGTTTTTATGTTCTCTTTATTTTTTTGTTTTGTTTTATGTGCTTTTATTATTTTCTCGCAATGATCGGCTTCTTTTTGCTTCAGCGTTCTCTTGTTCCAGTGCGTTCTTTATAGGGGTGTCAGTCAGTATAGCAGTTGATCTTCTCATTCTACCTTTTTTTGTATTTTTCCTTGATGCAGCTTTAGGAAAAGGTCTGAGGTTCTCCAAAGGCGACATAACAGGGCTGTTAGGCTTTGATAGTATTTTTTCCCAAACTGATTAATTGGGAACGGTCGTTCAGGTGTCTGTTCTTCTGGTTTTGGCTGATCAGAATAATTTTTTTTAGGATCTGACTGGTTAGATGTGCCTTCATGTGTATTTATCTGGTCAGATGTGCTTTCTTTTGAATCTGGCCGATCAGAAGTGCATTCTTTTGGATCTCTTCGATCTGTTACATTGCTAGGTAAGAATTCAGAATTATCGAAAATTAATCTGTTGAAGGGAAACATGCCTGATACCATTTATAATATTCATCTGCGTAGCTGCCAAAGGAAGTGATGTATTTACGATACCTGGAATATCATAAATTGTCATTGTAGAACCTGCATGATTTCTCATCCAGGCATCACATGCTGTATTAACAAATTTTTTTAAAGGACCATATAGGTACGCTTCTATCCAGTGGTTATAATTTGTGGCTGCAATGAGGTGGAAATGACAAAACGCAGACTCGGTTTTCTTTTAAAAAATTTAAAGCTTCTATGGATAAGTGTGAGTCATGGTTATCCAACAACAACAAAACTGGATGATCTTTTGAGCATCTGACATTTCTAACAAAATCCTGAACAAACTTAAAAAATTGATCTTCTTGCATCCATCCAGAAGGATTGGCGGAACCGGCACTTACAGCAGGTGCTCCGTTTAAAAAATGAACTTTAAAATGGACTCGTGGAAAAACAAAAAACGGATTGCTGAAACAGATATTGCCATAGTTACCAGTGTCCCTCTTTCAGCAGAGGTGTTTCTGCCAATTTGTTTAAAGCCTTTTCGAGCAACAACACGGTCCGGTTTTTGAACTGTGGTGATACCAGTTTCGTCCATGTTCCAAATATTGCATGGTTGCAAGTGGTAGCGATCCATTACTTTCTGTTAGTTATCAAAAAAAGCTATAACATTATGGACGTTGAATGCCGAGGCTCCTTTTTAAAAAAGAGGTGAACCAATCTGGACCAGCCATTTTAACCTCTTTCCAGGACTAAGGTATTTCATTATTTAAAAATATAGCATATTGGTAGGCAAACTTAAGCACTTCTTTAGGACAAAGTCCAAAATACATATCAGCTGCTTTTTTTAAGTATTTACTTAATTCTTCCTCATCAGCGGTTGAAAAAAATCTAAAAACAACACAAATTAAAAACCTTCAAAATAAAGGTTGTTTTTTATACCTTTCTATTTGGTTTGTAGCCAATAACCTGATCAAATTCTGCAACGTTCAGTTTTTCATCAGGAATTTTAGCGCAATACCTTGCAAGAGAACTGAACAGAATATCATATTTAGAAGCAGTAGCCCTAATGCTTCTTTTCTCGTCTTTAACTTCCTTAATTGCCCTTGACACAATATCAGGGGGTTTACTACCTCTCGCAGTTTTTCGTTTCGGATTTCTCACCATTTTTCTAAAAAAGACAGGAGATCTAAAGTTTGGTGTATAACGGGGGTTGGTTAGCTCGCTGTGCCAACCTTCCCCAAGGCACTTGTGCCAACCATCCCCCCAGTGTTTCACAATTTTAATATGTCATTATTTGATACTTGAGCTAACTTTGATAAAAACCATAAAATGACATGAAAG
Organism: Lochmaea capreae; assembly: GCA_949126875.1. Taxonomy (NCBI): domain Eukaryota; kingdom Metazoa; phylum Arthropoda; class Insecta; order Coleoptera; family Chrysomelidae; genus Lochmaea; species Lochmaea capreae. Next base: position 6,865,326 of record OX421404.1, on the reverse strand, counting down.
CTTGTATCCTAAGCTTACAAAACCATATATCGTCGGCCTAATGTGAAAATTGCACAAGTTCCAGAACCTAAATTTTACAGGAGAGCAAAAAAACTATTTTACCTCTTTAAAAATAATGTAATTTGGGTGAAAATGGAATTTGGATGAAAAATACATTAGGGAACTGCTATCAAGTATTGATTCATTTTATAATAGTTATTTGTTAAAAAATAAAGGAGTTATGCAAAATTCATTCCTATATCCAATTCGAAGAGGGACTTATGCAAATTTCACCTAATAAAACAACGCTATTATTTACTTATCTAAGGCATTCTTTTTATTAAATCGAAAATAAATACCAATAAAACAACATAAAGAACTTTGAAGAAAAGTAAGATTACATAAATTATATTAATATTAAAAAAAAATCGAATGGTCAAGTCTTATGGAAAAGTTACTCATGTCTAAGATTATCATAAAAAATATGATAATCATTGGCAAAAGATTTTTTTAAAAACATAAGGTGTTCAAACTTTTCTTTTTTGATTTTCAATTGTTCTTTGTACAATAAGGGAAGAGAGTTAATTGATACATAATTTGAATTTGGTTTTAATCTTGAAGGCATATCTTGAAATTCCTCGGAATGTTTAATCTTAAACTCGATTTTACCATCTGGATTATACTTTAGAGCTCTAAGATTGTTGACAGTTGGATCACCAACTTTATATCCAGGTCTAATTGATTTTATTAAATTAAGTTTACTATAGTCTTTGAAGAAACTGTAATCTAAATAGCTCACCTCATACGGTCTAGGATTTTTTCGAGCCGATTTACATAGAGAGACATAATCAGCTGGCACATTAATGGTTCTACCTTTTAATTGCCTCTCTATGGTAGAATGCACAGAGTCACACTCCATTTGGGTGTGGCCCTTCTCTAAATATTTTTGGATGATACAAACATGTTTTTCAAGTGCAAGATTCAACAAGGCGTTGCTTAACCCATTATTGGCCAAGCATTGAAAAAATAGGTTAAATTATTAAATATTTGTTTAAAACAATTTATTAGTACATTAAATAAAAGTAAATAATACAATTTTTTTCACAAAATAAAGAAAAGTTAAAAAAAAATACTGTTGCGTAAGCGCAACGTTGGCCGAAACACTTAACTTAAATGGTATTCTTCAAAACAATCGGGGTGTAAATGAACATTACAACTTCTACACATATAAACTGTCTGACTGTGACAAAATCTGCATCTTCTTCTTGTAGGTTGTTTAAATATCAAATGACTTGATTGGTTCCGACGAATATCAGTTGGTATGTTACCAGGAAGTGAAGCTGAAGCTCTCAAGGTATTCATTTTCAGCAGGCGCAATGAAACATTTGATTTAAAATCTATTTGGGACATCTTTGTATTGTTTACGATGTTATATAATTTCCACGAGTTTACTAAGATATTACCAATAGTATTTGTAAATAAAGGCCACCACCATTTTTTTCCTTTTATACCAATCCTATAATTAGCTACACCATTATCGTGTAGATCGACGCCACCCATGTAGGAATTGTATTGGGATATTACAAAAGGTTGTGTTACATTGATTACCCTTTTTTCCATTCTGTTGTATCTTTTCGCTGTTTTTATAGGCTCTACATGATAATGTGTACTTATCAAGGTAACGACAGAATTATCACACCATCTAGCCAACGAAATATAAGTATCCTCGTCAAAACAACTATCGTACGATCCTCGTTTTCTGGTTTTTTTCATTATTTTGGATGACTCTAATGGAGCATGTTGAGTTCTATCTTCGCGAATTGTTGCAGTAGCAAAAAATCCTTCAGTTTTTAATTGTTTGAATAAGTTGTAAGAGGAGAAAAAATTGTCGAAGAAAACTTCATGATTGTTTTTATTTTTGAGAACTGACAATAACTCTAAGACAACCTGTGGTCCTAAACCCAGAGCATGTTTTACTTTTTTAGGTGATGCTCCTGCATAAGGAATAAATTGAAACATATAACCATCGCTTGAACATAGGCACCATAATTTAAATCCAAATCTGACTGGTTTACCCTTTATAAACATCTTACAGGAATGTCTACCGAAATAGGGCACCATTTCCTCATCCACTGCTAACTTCTCTGAAAAGGTATCAAACTGCATAAACTTCTTATTGATTATGTCAAAAAGGGGCCTGATTTTAGAATACTTGTCATCTTTGTCCAACTGTGTGTTATCATTGGAATGTAAATTCTGTTTTATACTCCGAAATTTATTCCGACTCATACACTGTTTTACTACTTGAACACCTTTGTCTTCTTCTGTGGACCAGTACATATCAGTTTGTGGTAAAACGTGATACCCAGATAGCACTAATATCCCAATAAAATTTAGTAGTTCTGATTTCGATACCGAAAATTCATGTCGGTTGTTCTGTTGTGCATATGCGTTAGAATAGTTTACTATCATCTCTTGAACCTCATCATCAAAGAATTTAAAAAATATATCCAGTGGAGATGTTCCAGCGAGGTTGTTTACCAAATCTTCTCTAATTTCATGTTGTTTAGATATCGGAAAATTGTTGTGCATAAACTCACCTTTTCTCCAGTTTACTTTCTGTTCTTGTTTTTTGTTTGCACCTCTCTTACGTTTTGCTTGGTTATTCTCCTGGCCAGTCGCTGTTTCTACCTCAATTTCCTCTAAATCTTCCTCCCTTGTATGAATTTCAAAAGAACCAGCTATATCCACCTTTTGTAATTCATTTTCTGTCATCTCCTCGGAAAACAACTCTTCGTCGGTCAACTCGTCAACATCGGGTGGAATATAAACAACGTCAATTCGATCTAAGATAATTCAGACCGTACTAAGATTTATCAAGATATGTATTATGTATGTACCTAATATGTATTTTACCAGTGATAAACAACCTGCTTACCTTGTTCTTGTTCAATATCCATAAGTACCTCTTCTAATGCCAGTTCCAATTCCTTTTGTGTTAGTATTTTCGACATTTTTTACCAGAATAATCCACAATAGTTTTTTATATGATTGTTTACAGATAAACGCTCAAAACGACCCGCTTTATATAGAAGCCTAACAATGACTAACCGAACGTCTTACGATAAATAGCAATTCAACAGGTCTGAACGTGTCTAAAACCTGAGTTTACTTATTAGGCCAACGTTGCGTTCGCGCAACGCAGCACTTTACTGCAATAGAAGCAAAGTATGACAAATAAAGTAAACAATTTTTTTGTACAGAACTTTTATTTCAACCTTTTTTTAACAGTCTATCAAAAATAATAGCAGCTGGTTATAACTCAGAACGTATTATTAATTCGAAAAGTATCTCGCTCAAAAAAGAGAAAATTTGCCCATTTTCAAGTAAACAAAATTTTAATTATTTATTTATAAAAAATGTCTAATTTTTTTTACAGTTCTATTTAAAGTTGCTATTCACAAAAACAAATATATATATTATAGATAAGATTGTTTATTTTTACAAAAAAAAATAAAAACTGTGGTGTTGCGTGTACGCAACAGTGGCAGGTAATGGGTTAAAGTGCAATTGCGATTTTGAGCACTACAACCGTCACTATATAATATTATTTGCTGCATTGGCTCAAGCTTGGGAATTACATTATTAATCAAGAAGTTACAAATTATTGATGAAAAACAGTTGGCACTAAGCTCCCCTTGACCTTCGTGCCAGAGAAAACAATAGCCATCTTTGGAATGCAAGTCAAACATTATAAAATTGTGTACAATAAGCTTCGTGCGATAGTATAGTGCTGATACGTTCGATTTCGGGCACAACAGTACTGACTGAAGGTCCATCGTAAAGACCCTGTTTTTTGAATTTTTGTCTTCTGCTTTTGCTTCACGTGCTTCTTCTTTCTTGATAATATGTTCCCTGTAAACAGATTCCTCTACATTTTTTGTCTTGTAGCCTACGCACACATCGCATTCGTCTTTTTTTGGCAAAAACAACGCTAAATTGAGATCTTCAAACATATTTGAGAATGTGGCAATGGATAATGGAGCTATATTATGTTCTACACACCAATTATCTTTATACAGTAAATAAAGCTCCGATTTGGTTTTGAACGTTGGCTCTACATTTAATTTTGTTGACGACTTCCGACAATAGTGTGATTCAAGTTTAGGCAGGTCTTCAAAGAATTTTTTCAAATTAATCTTTCCTTCATCAAAACGTGAATGTTTATTTTGTATATTTTTATCACTATTCTGGTCATCTTCACATTTGGCTGGGCTAGACATCTCATTTTTTATCCACTCTGATATGGTTCTCATAGAAATTCCTAAAGTATTACAAAACATGAGCTTACAAACCCCAATTTGTTCGCTTTTGTTTTTAAGAAAATACTTATACGAAGTTGTCCTCTGGCTAACTTCCGGATTTTTTCTATGCCTTGATCTTTTCGTTTTATTCCTCAAGACTTTTGCAGCAATGTAGTTCTTCTTTTCAGGCCACGAGAGGGACCAAAACTTCGCGAAAATTATTTTTCGCTCTTCATCCGTCAACTTGTAACACTGAATTGCTATTTCTTTACCAGTTTTCAATGGCTTGTTTGAACACAGACATTTTGTTTTCATTACTCTCTTAGTTTTCGTTCTGTCGAATTTGTTATTTTTTCTACCCATATATTCAACCCCTTTCTCTTTATTTCTTTTATTTGCATTATATTTCCATTCTGCAGGTTTGGATAATCTTCTCTTCTTCCTTTTTCGTGAAACTTCTTCACTAGAATCATTATTTTCTTCATCAGAATGTTGTTCCCTATCATTGCCGATTTGATATGTAGGGTCATTGTTTTCATTATCTACTTTTTCTGGATGATTTGTTACAGCTTCTTCATCATTATTTTCATTGCTAATATTTTCTTCTCGTAGATTTTTTTCGAAATCCAAAGCAGTTTCTGTTGGTTGTATTTTCATTGAGCATCTCATCGGAAAAAATTAAACTATCAAAGTTTGTATCCGTTTGCTCTATGCCGGATATTATTTCATTGTTCAGAAAGCTGGATGATAAATCATTGTTTTCCCCTATGTCTAAAATGTTTTCTGTCAAATGAATTTCTTCTTGTAGTTCTGCTAGAGCTGACTGTAGTTTTTCCTGATTTTCTTCAGCAATACGCTTTTCATTTTCCGCACTCATTGTATCTGTATGATTGTCTTGATATTCGTCTTTGAACAGTTTCATTGTCGGGTTTAATTCTATAGAATCACCAGTTAATGTTTCAGAATTATCATTAGTTATTATCGCCTTCAAAGTGTTGGCCGGATGTTTTGTTAAACTCAACAGTTTGAAACCTCTGCTCCTACGATCCATAGCTGATACTTTGAAATAAAATACTTATTTTAACCTGCCTAACTACAAATTGTAAAGCCATTGGAAAAAACTTCCCGGTAAAAAAGCCCCAAAATGCTTTGAAACATGCATAACTCCCGTGAGTTTTAAATCTATCAGCAGTGTGAAAAATGCACAACTCCCAAAGTTTACAAAAATGACATTAATCCAGTCTAATGTATGTTAACATATTTCAAAAACTTAAATTTATATAGTATGTACTTACCTTGATGATATTGAAGCTTAGTCTGATAAAATAACGGCCAATTTAAAGTCTGACAAACTAAAAAGCACGACACCGAACAGAGACCGAACACCAACGTATACTTCCTAGGACTTATGCAACTTTCTTACTAATGTAGAAGGGGTAGGACTTATGCGCATTTCATACTTCCGTTTCAAGCGCCATCTAAATACTTTTCACATAGTTATTCGATTTGAATGTATAGATATGCTGCTTCTCTAACCGATGGCACTAAAAACTAATTTTGTGAAAAATTGGACTTATGCAATTTTCACATTAGGCCGACGATATAAAACATTTGGAAAAATCATTAGTTCTCACACAAAAATCATTTTATTCACTTCAATTTTATTTACTCATGCAATGTCATATCATAAAATTACTTACCGAACTAATAATACCACAACCACGTTCACCAGCGTTTCACGGATGACTGAAGAGCACTTCAGTCGACTAACATTAGGTGTAAAGTCTTACTCTAGCGGCATGTTACAGAAATAATGGCAGTGTGCCAACCAACCCCTGTACTCAACCATCCCCGGTCTCCCCTATATTATTGACGTGCGTTTCAACATTACTTAGTATAATAGCGTATGTACGTAATTGCAGCGTTTATCCTACTTATTAGTTGCTTACACATTCTTAAATATTGAAAATCTTGATAATTAACCCTCCATCACTCGCGCCTCATTTTTTCACGCCATCGCTCGCGTGTTAGATTTTATCTAACATCCAGTTAATTTGGAATAAAAGTATTATAGTAAGCAGAAAGGTTTATTCTTTTAATTGGGCGCGTTCACCAGATACAAACGTTGCCAATTAATCTGGTAGACGGTGCCTTTATTTCTTAAACGTGTTTGGATTGTTTGGTAAGCGGTCGCCATTTTTGGAAGCGGCGATTTATTATGCTTACTGTTTTCAACAGTTGAATCTTATGGTTGTGAGTAGCTAAGTGAGGGAATATTTGAATATGGCATCTACTATGGAGTATATTTATAATGGAATTCATTATAATATAACTGAAAATAATGCAACTCATGAACTCTTGAATGGTAAGTAAATAAAGTCTAAAGAGGTTAGGAATAGAATCTAATAGTAATTTTAGATAGATTAGAATATACATCATTTTTTTCAATTGATAGATGCCGAGTATTTTGCTGATTACATTATACAACACCAAAATGAAATCGAAATTTCTAGAGTTGAAGAGGAAAATGCAACTGCTGAAAATATACAAGTAGCCCATGGTATGTACCTACCTACCTATTTTTATTTAAATTTTAAATATTAATATGGATGGTATATTGTTTCATGACAAATCTAAATAAATGAAGTATTTTATTATTTGTAGAGGCAGTTTTTACATGGACTGCAGAAACTACCAGATTGTTAGTTACAGAATACGGTAACAGAATTGACAATTTTAGAGATCCTAAAATGAAAAAAAAGAAGTTGTGGTCGCAAATTTGTGAAGTATTTCTTAGGCAGGGATATACAGTTACTGAAGATTTTCTTGACCGCAAAATGCCTAATATGAAGCATCATTATAAGACTGTGAAGGATAACAACAAAAAAAGCACAACTGGTCGAGGACGGATTGTTTGGGAATATTTTGATTTATTTGACAAAATATTTGCAAATGATAAGACAATAAATTGTGACCGTATTGTGTCTTCCATAAATATAAATCCGGATGGAGCCAACAGAGTGCAAAACTCATCTTCTCCATCACAAGCAATAGCTTCATGTTCTAATACTCAGTTTTCTTTATTACATCCCCTCCCACAACTTTCATTATCCTCTACTCCATCTTCTCTAGTTTCCGACTTAGTTTCACCTTTATCACAAGCAGGCCCTTCAAGAATAAAACGCAATAATTCAGATAATTCTGTTTTTCCAAATATTGAGACACCCACAAAAAAACAAAAAAAAGCAGCTGAAGGAAGGGGTCTGTATCATCTTCGACAAAGATTTGCTGATATTGAAGATAGGAGGGTTAAATCATTAGAAAAAATATTAGAGGAGCTTGCAGAGAACAACAAAATTCAAAGAGAACGTAATGAACTATTAAAAATTCTTTTGAATAAATCTTAGCTTTACTTTTCGATTTTTATTTTCCTACAATAAGATTTTGTTCCTATTCAACTAAATTTAAATGATATACAATAAAACTGTGATACTTGTATGGAAAACATTATTTTCTTTGTGTAACTAATTGAATGCAATTGAAATGATTCAACTTAAAAATAGCCTATGTCTGGCTTCTTGCTTTCCATCTATTCTCAATAAATAAACGCCTGAATGTTATAATTTTTTTATTAAAATCAATTAGTTACAGTGCATTGCATATAAGTAAAATACGTCTTCTTTTTTGTTCTGCCTCCTCTTGTTCTGCTTCATACGCAATTTCCTCATTTCCATCGAAGTGATTAATATTTAGATTGTGCCTTGGAACATCTTCAATATTGTAATCATCCAGATGATTTCCTTGAAAAATTATGAAATTATGCAGAACACATGTTGCAACAATTATGTCAATTGCTGTATTAGGATCTGAGACATCCAAATACTTAAGTCTACGAAATTTGCCTTTGAGGAGCCCGAAGGCCCTTTCAATTACTGCTCGAATTGACGATAATTTTGTATTATATCTGTGCTGTTCATTGGTCAAGTGACCATTATCCTGGTATGGTTTCATAAGATTATTCATCAGTGGATATGCTGAATCTCCAATAATATGTAAATTTGGTGGTAAAAGAGGATTTTCGTTTCTTGTTAAACATTGGTATAGAGGGCTGAGTCTAAATACTCGGGCATCATGCATTCTGCCTGGGCTTCCAAAAGATATATCTATAAAAGCTGCTGATTCATTGCATACACCTAAAAATAATGTAAGTGCTACTAAAACTATATTATATATTCTAAATGGGATTGTTGGTAAATCAAAAACTTGTAAAACCAATATAGATTCAATCAGTTGATATATAAAAACTCAATAAACAATATTTAACTAAATTTTTTATATACCAAAAAAAGTTGATTTACCTTGAAGAATGACAGAATGAAAACCTTTCCTGTTGTAAAAATCATGTGCATTTCCTGAAGGTTGTTTAATTGGTATATGGCAGCCATCTATTGCTCCAACCACTCCAGGGATACCATGAGAACGATCCTCAAATACCTATGAACAGTATTATGTGAATTTAAAGCTTAAAGAAATGATTTCATGTTATATTACTGCTGCAGTTTGTAAATGATTTTGTATATTCGGCCATCTGATGTATTCCGGTAATAACCGGCAAAGTTGCTCAATCATCTCCATGAAAACTTTATGAGCTGAACTTTTTGCTATACCAAACCGGTCACCTGCTGCTAAAAAACTCTCTGGTTTACTTAGAGTCCATACAGTAAATAAAAGTTTCTTCTCTAAGGGTATGACAATATGTCTTTGCTGGTCTTGTTCTTCACTTAAACGATTCAACAAAACCTACAAAACAAAAATACATCTACATCTATTTTTTTTTAATTTTTTGTCATCCTCATTTCACACTTACCTGAAATGTTTCCCTAGAAATACGAAAATGTTCTCGAAATTGAAAAATTGTATATCTAGGGATGGTAACTTCAAAATAGTTTTCGTTTCTCGCTGCAACATTTCTTTCTTCGGGATACAACTGTTCTTGAAATAAAGGATCGGCCAATTCTATAGCTATGTTTACAAGAGCATTTATATGAATATTATCATCAAATAGTAAAATATTTCGTACTGCAATGTCTCGTGCCATATTGTTTACAAACGAATTAAGGCCATTTAAATCGTTGACGTATGACAGATAGTAGATAATCACATAACCTCAATCTAAAATCCCAACGTTCTTGATTTGACGACCGGCTACCAGAACTAACAAACGTTTGAAACAGTATAATGCAAACAGCTTGATCTGGTGAACGCGCCCATTGTAACTATTTATAAACATATTTTAACACAAAAAATATCTAAAAAATACAATTATTCATAAAAACAAAACTAAGCAACTGGCTATAAACTCGTTGGGATCTAAAAAAGACTAGTTTGAGAAATGGTATTATATAAAGAGCAAATAGCTACCTTCAAAAATAAGTCGCACCATAAGCATATTCGTCATTGCCAAAACATTGACGACAAATCAGTGTAGTAGCTGCAGTATGTTCCTTACATATAGGGTTTTGGCAGTTTGAGCAGTGACGCTGAGTAAATCTGTTTTTTCTCAGAGGGCAAAATTCACACCTTACTTTGGTTTGAGGAGGTCGATCATGATTGGGTCCTTGTTGTTTTCCAGTGGTATTTCTTATTTTTACCTGAAGGTTGTAAGGAAGCGTTGGAATTTCAGAACGTCGACAAACGTGTGGCATAATAAGCATTTTGCTAAGTTCCGAAATATATTGTCTTCGAGAAATAATTTTGTTTGTGTTTTCCCTATATATTATTTGGCTATTGACAGTTGAGATATTTAGTAGGCTACAAAATATGGTGAATGGCCATCTATTGCTAAATCTAGTTACGGAATATTCAGCTTTCATTTTGTCAACCACATCCACACCTCCTTTTGTAAGATTGTAGAGTCCGATTCAAAGAAGAATGGGCCAGAGGCGTCAGAGCCTACGTCATCGTCAGGAGGCGTGTCTTTGGTGAATTAATCGATATTCCAGTAGCGTAGTTGATTTTAACTTACATAGGAATGTGATTTGAAGGTGTAGTTATTATATAATTAAATAATTACATTGCATTTTAAATATTCAATTTTTATTGTAAAAATAGTTTTTCATACAAATTTTATTATTTTAAAAAATTCGACGTTTTAATGAGATGGCAGTTTATGTTTTATAAAAAAATTTTATTAAATGTTGAGCAATAGACGATGAAATAAAACAATTTAATTTGTTTAAATATTCATTATACTTGAACTAAGTTCAATATACAATTCGTGACGCGTTTCGCTAACACAGTAGCTTTCTCAAACGAGTGGAGGTATAAATGAGTTATTAATTTATACAGTGCATTAATAGGGAATTTTACGGATAAAAGTATTATAATTTATTTACCTGGAAATAAAAAGTAAAAAAGTTTCTAAGTATGGGATTAACTAAAGTATTGAACAGATTTACCTGGAAATTCATTCATCTTACCGGAAGTTTCTAGGTAAAAAGGTTTAATAAGGAAGAATTGTTGATATCTATTTGGTCGTTAAGAAGGTTATCATAATATTTGTTTTTATTTATCTCAATAGCTTCTAAAATATTCATTTTGAGGGATTTAGGTTCAATATGCAAAATTTCATACTATTGAAAGCTGCTAATTTATGACTGAATGGGTGGACCGAACTATTATGAATTGTAATGTCTGTATGTGATGGTTTGTGAAATATGTTAAATTTTCTCCGAATGAGCTTTTACATTTTTTTCTGGTCATTCGGAGTTGTATGATTGGAGGCCTGAACAGCCTAGTTCATAATCTGATGCCCTGTCGTCGTCCGAGCTGTCTTCACTGTCTTCCGATGAGCCTGTGTTTACAGTGAACACTAGGTTTTCAATAACGTTATCCAAAAGATGCTCTTTTTCTATGAGATCATTTTCATATTTCCTCACGTGCTGACAAATGTTAAACCATTCTTGCTCCGTCACCTGCTCAAATTTTTTTCGGGTCAGCGCCTCAGTATCCGCAAGTCTAAATGTTGTATTCCGCGCTGCTACCCAGTTTTTTACTAAAGCCCATATTTTCTCTATGGGATTTAGTTCTGGATGATACGGAGGTAAACGTAAGACGCAATGACCATGTCGTTCTAATAATTCGTCCAGCTTGTATTGCGTCGGAAACCGATACTTATTTTCCAAAATAATGCTATACAACTCTGGTTTGGTTAAATTTGGGTCAGCTGGCAATCCTTTTTCTTCCAACCAATTCAGCATTTCTGCTTTTTTGGAAGCAGTTGTAATATTTCTCATTACTGGTACATTATGGTAGGCGGCATTGTCAATAACTAGAACAGACCTAGCAGGTAAATTTGGAAGAAGTTGTTTCTCTACCCATGTCATAAAATTTATGTGATTCATCTCGTTATGGTAATCCCCTGTTCTGGTTCCTGTAAAAATACATTATTACTTGAGCTGTTATCACTCAGGTTGTTGAATGAATTAACGATTTAAAATAATAAAACTGAATTACCTGATTTAAAGATAAGTAGTGCATCTTTTACAAAACCGTTTTCGCCTCCAGCATGAACTATTATTAAACGTTGTCCTTTGGAAATTGGCTTCTTTAGACCTTTATCGCTAGCATCATACCAGTCTTTGTCTTGCACGTGACTGCTGTGTATATACGTTTCATCCGTGTAGATGATGTTACGGTCCTCATTGGGATACTCTATCATCTTTTTCAAAAATTTGATACGCTTTGCACGTATGTCATAAGATTCGCACAAGACTTTTCTTTTATCCTGCATTTTTTGCCATTTGAATCCAATTTGTTTCAGGAGCCGACGCAAGCTGCTTAAGCTGAGATCAGTTAGATCTTCTGACAAAAGATCTCGATCGCGGATTTTTTGCCATATCCCTGTAATTCGAGCACATTTTAGTGTACAATAATTCTTTAAAGCACCTAAATAAGCGAATGGGGTGATAAATATTTAACTATGTGAAAGATGTATGAATGTTAAGGTAATTAATTCTTACCCTTCAATGTAGGTAGTCTCTTTTCCACCACATAAAAATTGTAGACAATTTCACGGATAGTTTTAATCTGGTTTGCTGTAACAAGATCCAGTTTACTTTTCTTTATTTGTCGAAGCTTTTTTGGGGATTTAAAAGAAGTGCTAGGTCCTTGCCATTCGACATTCATAGATTCTTTCGAAATTTTCTGGTAGGTACCCCTTGAAACGCCAGTGGCAGCTAATGTTCTCTCCCTAAAACGTTCAATCATTACTTGGTACTACCTAAAGCGATTTCTGACTGAGAAAGACATGCTCTAGTTTTTTATCTACCCCCCTTTCGGAACTATCGCAATCTTACTCTAAAATATGTCGCGTCACTAAAACTACCCGTCTTAGCAACACGTCGGTTCGAAATAAAGAAAAAGGCCGTGTTAAGTTTACAACCTTTTAATCAGTAATCTCAACCCTTTTAATTGAATAGCTAACAATAAGCTATATAAAACAGCGCGATAATAAATTACTTATAATATATATTCAAATATTGATTATACGTGAAAGAACCGGAAGAGTTCGAATATTAATTTCCCGTATTTAATAAAAAATATCCGTCCCAAATCTGCCTCCGATTCTTTTCGAATTCTGTGAAGTACTGTATATCTACCAAAGTGCCAAAAAACAAATTCTGGTTTCATACCCTACTTAAAAGTAAAAACACATTTACAAAATCGATATATTATATCATGCTTCAAATAGCTGTTGAGTGTCATAAACACCAGCCCTCAGACGAACCCTGATCTTCGGCAATAAATAATAGATAATAGGTCGTATGGCTGGTACTTAGACGAAACATAAACGTTCTTTGCTAAATGAGTTACAAAACCAAGGGCATTTTTGAAACCGAAATTCCACCCAATATACCGGGTGATACAGTAACTATAAAAGTTTACTGGCTTTAACACCTAATATAATTCAGGAAATTATTTTCATGCATACAATTAAATATTTAAAGTATCCCATCTGTGAGAGTTAAATTCTGCAAGCATTCCTTCAATTGATATCGGTAAAAAAACCTATAATATGAAATATCTACGATACATACCTGTTGTTTTTCAAAGGAATGGTAATGCCTTCTTCAGACTCTTTTTTCATAAAATTAGAAACATTGTACACAATTTCCCGACCTTGACTGTGTAAAACCCGACCCTTCCCTAGTTTTTTAGGCGACATAACTTAATTACAATAATGTAGATACAATACAGTAGATTGAAACCACCGAACAAATAAAAATTCACAAAATTGATCACAATATTAACAAATTTCAGTCAGAACACAACACTTATAAGGGATCTGTAATAAAAAATAGTCAAATAAAACGAAAAATTAAACTTCTGACAACACTGAAAATGAATCACAAATATACGCTTATGGATGTACTCCCGGCGAAGTAATTTTCAATTCTACGAAAAACGCATAGCTCAGCCTCGGCGTTGCCAGCTCTTCGAGCGCTGTCGTTTCCATGATAAATTGAAAATAAATAAGCATTGCACGCCTTTTGTCGAAATTGGAAAGAGCACGCATTATCTGCAGTCGCAGTTTAGTGTGACGGTCATGGCCCATTCTACTTTGAATCGGACTCTAGTCCGTAATAATTTCGGACTTACAAGCTTCACCTGTTTCTTCATCGATATTACCATCAGTATGCATAGTGGACAAAAGCAGCACGTTTTTGTTTGGCTTTGGTACATAGGATACCAGAAGACAATTATTAGGTTTCACACCATACGCAAATATACTGCTCTTTACTGGTCGTTGTTTCACTTGTAGTAACTCTGGAGGGACTTGGGGTTTATTCTTTCGAACAGTACCAATCATAGTCAGACGATGATTTTCCACCAAACTATTGGCCAATGGCACCGAAGTGAAATAATTGTCCGTGGTAACATTTCGTCCTGTTCCACTTATAGGTTCTATGAGTCGCATAACTACACTGGCTGCATCATTTTTGATCTGGAAAGGTCCCTCTGGTTGCTTACCTGCATACATTTCGAGGTTTAACGTAAAAAATGTTCTGGAATCAACTAGTGCATACATTTTTATGCCGTATTTGGCGGGCTTATTGGCAATGTATTGCCTAAATCGACATCTACCTCGAAATGCCTCTAACATTTCATCAATTGTCACATAAAATCCAGGAGTATAGGTTTTTTTACAATTTTCTACAAATAATTCAAATAATTCTCGAATTGGAGCGAGATTGTCAATTGCAGAATTCTGTGGTCGAGATCTAGCATCATCAAATCTTATAGATTGGATCAATTGATGAAATATTTTTTTAGACATAGTAGCTACAAAGATATCGGGTGCTGTGCCATCGGTTTTCCAAAGTTCATCAGTATTCAAATGCTGCCCTCGTTTTACACCAGCCATATATAGTAGACCAATAAATGCTAATATTTCCTCATAGTCAGTCGGAGCACAATCTCGTGGGCGCTGAAAGGAGTTTCTCATCAAGTCTAATTTTTGATTGGTATATTTTACAATGTTATTTATCATTTCTTCTGAAATAAATAACTTCCAGCAATCCAATATATTTTTAGCCTGTTTTGCCAAACCTTTTACGCCAGTCAACCTTGTAACTTTATTGCGGGCTTTTACTTTTCCTCTAGGCTCAAGAGGTTTATGTTTGTACCAAGGGGTCTTATCTTTTCCATAAAATTTAGGAATCCTATCACATGGATTGGTCTGTAGACCAGGTAATACATCATCCGTTTCATCTGCAGATTGCTCTGTGTCTGTCTGATAGTCATTATGTTCTGAAGCATTGTCACTCAGATCACCATCAGAATCAAACACTTCTTCATCGGTCGGAACCTCTTCATACCATTTCAGCAACTTATTTTTAGTATTTTCATCCATGTTTTACTACTACAAAATTTATTTATACTAATAAAAATTACGCTTAAATTAAAAAAAAACCTTACCAATTTTTTACAAAACACAAAAAAATAACATACGCAACACAAAAAATAACATACGCCTTCACTCGCGTCGTTAGAATTTTTCTAACAGTCCGCCGTACGTGATCGCTCGCGTGTTAGTTTTATACTAACAATATGTAATTACAGCATCTAAACAAATACTTTTCCCCTCCCCACTATACATGTGCATAGTAGACCACGTCGTCATGGTATTCCTGGGCGCACGACAAACAAAAAGCAAAATTGCAAAAATTATTTAACATTTTTAAAATTTGTTAGATTTTTTCTAACGGTGCGAGCGATGGAGGGTTAATACAACTGAAAATTTATGTAATTATTTAAGTAATTCGAAATTGTATAGTATAAAAAATAATATAGGACATTTGCTGTTTCAAGGTTCCCCCAAAAGTTCCGTCTATTTAAAGGCATAAGAGGGCAAAGTTTAGAAATAATTGAATACTTTTTTTCTAGAGGTATTTCTTTGCACTCTTCTCGAATCAGGTTTGCTCATATCTTTTTTCATAGCATTTGCATTTAAAAAGTTTAAATCGATTGGATCATAATCATGATCGACCCAATACTTCATATTCTGAGCACCTCTTGTAAAACATGCTCTGACTACTGCATTTAAATAGGGACGAGGCGTTGCTTTTATAATTTTTGCATCTGATGCCTAATTTATCCAGTCAAAGAAATTGGTTATTTTCATTTCTTTCACGTGTACCCTGCCGGAGTTTGCGCCTTGCACAGTTGTTACAAAATCTTTAAAGTCATATAGCTTTCCGTGACGTTTCATAGACAGCTCCACCTGATGGTGGAAACTATCAGCGCTCATAAATGTGTGGCCTAGTTCTAAATACTTTATATTAATTTCGTTAGTGTTGATCTCCTCGGAATTTACTATATACACCAAGAAACTAAATAAAACCCTATCCCAGCACATCTGCAGCAGGGGCAATCATATGTATCTCCAGTACTTTGTAAACTATTCAGAGCATCACTGGCAACTGGATACATTTCAACTGCTTGGAAAAGAGCCCGAATTGTCTTTATTCCCAAACCAGGTAAGGATTATTCCCAGGCAAAGTCACTCAGGCCAATAACTCTGTCGTATTTCATGCTGAAGACAATGGAGAAACTTATTGACAGACATGTTCGGGAAAACTTTCTCATTGAAAGGCCACTTCACTATAACCAGCATGCCTATCAATAAGGAAAATCCTGTGAAACAGCCTTACACCAACTGGTATCGAAAATTGAGGCTGCACTAGGAAATCAAAAAATTGCTCTCGGAGGATTTCTTGCCATAGAAGGAGCGTTTGACCACACCTCCTTTGATTCTATGATAGCTGCTGTCGCAAGGCGTGGAGCAGACGACACCACATGTCGGTTAGGGTGGCTCAAAAAAATGTTAATTTTTGATGTTTTAAGAGTCCTCTCCAAAGGACAGCTCAAAAAAAAATTTTTAGAGGTCTCCCATTTTTTGTTATTTATTTAGTTCAATATTCGATAAAAATACACTACGAGATGAACTAAAAATGAAGCACAAAAGAGAATACATAATTTTTTTTAATTTAATAATTTTATTTAACCAACTACAATATTTCAATAAACTTTGTTATTAATTCTGAAACTAAATTTTAATTATAACAGATTTTAAAGTTCTTCTAAAGTTAATGTGATGACCCATATTTTTAATCCCTTTGAAGGAAAAAGCCGCCCAATGGCGTGCATATAAATTTTTTATAAATTCGAATATTGTGAAATAATGTTAATTTACTATATCAATTTGAATGAAAAAAATTAACTTAAATACAAAATTCATAAAATTTGTAATACAATAATAAAGCGCGTTCCTCTAGAACACGGAGTATCTAAAGAATAGTTTTTTGTATCGTCAACCCAACCATATTTTAAAGGTGGGTGTATATCCTCATACAGTTTTAATTATAATATAATTACCATTACTATTATTTTCTTACATATTAAGTTGAAATGTATTTTATTTTATATATTTATTCATGTAATAAAACCGTAAGGATTGTTTGGATAACAAATAAATGAATAAACACTTGACAACATCATGTGTGTATCAAACCAAGTTTCGTCTAAATAAATTTTAGTTCTATTTGAATCACGGTACCCTTTTATTTTGCGCAAATACTCCTGTCTAAGTTCAGCGATACGCCGAGACTCCATTATTACCATTCGATTATCTAACTTCTTATATTTAAATCCACAATTCAATAATCCTTCGCATCATCTTGGACTGTTGTTTCAAATGGTCTCCAAAATGCCATTCTAATTAATTATATTATAAAACTTACCCTAACGTCTACGAACAAATGAATATTATATTAATATCAATTCACTGACGCGACCTAGCCACTACACCATCAAAAAGGTATTATATTAATGATACCTTTCTACACTAGATCACCTACACTTTCCTATAAATACCTATAACAATTCACTAAACTCACTCAACCAAGAAATAGATATTATATTAAATATTTCTTTAAAATAAAATTCACACCCGACACTGAATGATACTAATGGATTATAAGCCGAATCACAACACAACCCCCCCCCCGAACACCCTCAAGACCGTAGAATTTTTTCTGCAAAAACGTCCAACGGATTATACTTCGGTTATTTCGTTATATTACGATGAGTACTGCAGTTGATGACTGGTTGTTTCGAAGTCTTTACTGCAGGTGTTACTACGTTGCCAACTCTTCAAAATTTTCTTAAATATTGTAACATATAAAAAGTGGTTTTAATTAATTTTTCTTTTTTCAGTAATTTCAAGCAACTTATTTTAATGTTTACTAATAAATTTACATTATGTATTTTTTTAAAAATATTTCCAACCTGGCTTTCTTATAACATCACGAACTAACAGTTAACTGAAGTAAGAGGAACATTTGTGTAGCGAGCCTAACAATTTTAGAAAATATATCTGACAACATTGCTTTATTTTATGGTCATCACACTGACTTTGGTTAAAGTATAACTTTATTTAGATTAATATCATAAAGTAGAAAAAGTGCTGGCCTAATATGGTGTCAAAATAGTGAACTAATAATTTCGCTGCGTCGGTAATAAAAATTTCTGTATCAACGAAATGAATTTTAGATTATTTAATACAACTAAATATAATGATACATTTTACTTGTAAAATTATTAAATTAAAAAAAATTATGTATTCTATGTTGTGCTTCAGTTTTAGTTCATCTCGTGGTTTATTTTTATCGAATATTGTACTAAATAAATAAAAAAAAATTATGGAATTTAAATTTGGATATTAACCTTCATAATACCGACTCTAAAAACTTACGTTCATGACCAAGTGGGGTACACCTGTACCCTAATTTTTTTTTGTCGGTTTCGAATGAATAGACAATTGTAGGCATTTGAAAAGAAAGCCAAATTGAAATATCAAGTTTAAATGAGTTTTATTGATGGTAATATGAAAAAAAAGGAAATTACTAACATTTATTACAAATGTAGTGAGCTTTTGAATGCTCTTTGCAGACGTTTTTATTGCACTTGAAGCACCGATTCCGACTCTTCTTATCTCTTTTTCTGTCACAAAGATGACATCTACCAACTTGAGGCATAGCAGGATCAGGACTCACGGGTTCTTGTGTAACTAGTTCCGGGATGACAAGCTCCATGTTTCTCTTGATGTTCAATTGCAAATTTTTATTGGTGGTATACCTTCGTATTATATTCCTCTTCCCCAATTCCTTTCCCAGCTCTAATAAGAAGATTCTTCTATTATCCAGGTTTCCTTTTTCCCAATCTGGGTATTTTTTCATCCAGAGTTTGTAGGAATTAATTCCACCAATATCAAGAAGATGGTAAAACATTGCCATTGGCCAACGGTTTGATTTTCGTTGGGTCGTGTATTCTTTCGCCAATTTATCGCTTGTGTCCACAGCACCTTTAGTCTTGTTATAATGTAAAATAATGTGGGGTTTATGGTTAACATTTTCTCCTCCAGTTTGGTCGTCTTTGTGCTCAGTAGATAACAAAATGACAGCAGCTTTCTTTTTCGGGACATATGAAACCATAGTTTTATCCCTCATAAATGCAAACATACTTGAGAATTCTTTTTTATATGGAGCAGGAAGCAACTCCTTCGGTATAAATGTTTTGTTTTTTCTCAAAGTACCACATAATGAAAGATTCCTCTCTAGTAGTTTATCAGCTAATTCCAAACTTGTGAAGAAGTTGTCTGTAGTTATTCCGTGGCCTTGATCTAAATGTTCTACCAAGTCCAGAACAACTCTTTGACCCTGACCTTTTTCCGCTATGTTGCCTACCTTACCTAGAAAAAGTGATAACCGTGAAAATATGTATTCAGAGTGCCACGTAAAAAAAACTTACCTAAATATACTTGCATATTGACGGTATATGCTGTACAACAATCCAGTGCCCAAATTTTCAAACCGTACTTGTCAGGTTTACTCTTCATGTATACTCTAAATGGAGCTCTCCCACGAAAAGGAACCAACTGTTCATCGACACATAAGTGCTCCCCTGGATTATATGCATTTTTGCAGTTATTCACAAATTTCTCAAAAACATCTCGGATTGGGGCCAATTTGTCCGTTGCTCTCCTTTCTGCTCTAGTTTCGTAGTTATCAAAACGTAGAAAGCATAAAATCTGCTTGAATCTATTTCGGGACATTACAGCGGATATTACTGGTCGACAAAATACAGGATCCTGGCTCCAAAGCATTTTGAGAGGCTCCTTTGAGCTATGAAGAGCCCCCAAAATAAACAATAGACCTTCAAAGCTTCAATTTCCTCTTCTACAATAGGCACAAATTGTACATTTTTATTTGTATACCATGCTTGGGCTTTTCTGTTTGTTTCAGTGATAATTGTATTTTTCACTTCGTCATCAAAAAACAAACAGAAGGACTCTCTTTTACTAGTGAAAATTGAACTGTAGGGCGTTAGTCCTGCCGCTACCTTTTGAATATTATGTTTTGCCCGTTTGACTCGTAAGTTATACGGAGTTTTAGACCACAAAGTTCCATCTTTCGCTTTATATTTAGGTCGATCACATACCCCTTCCTCAGTTTCTGCCGAATCCTCCAAATCATTGCTTTCAGGATATTCGTTGTCTGTTATGATATCATCCACTTCCTCGACTTCGGTCACAAAATCATTTTCTTCAATATCACTTACACTCTCATCTAATACACTATCTATATGAATCTCGTCCGATTCTAATATTTCTAAGAGTTGTGCATCAGTGAGTCCTTTTTTTGCAGCCATATTTCACGTAAACTTAACAATGTTCGTTTACTATAACAACATTACTTGCTCCTCCGAATAATAACAATCAACTGATTTTGCCGCCCCACCCGACAACAGTCAGTGAAAGGTATCAAGGACGACGACGACGACTACCAATGACGAAAAATAACTGTTTGTTACTAGGCGGGGTACACGCATACCCCACTCGATCTCTTTTGGCGGTCTTTTTTTTGCATACACAGGAGACCCCATGTCAAAAATTATGTTATAAATCGAAAACTAAAGGAAGCAAAAGTATAAACAATTTTCATAATTGCAGCTGCAACAATGATTTGAAGATAGAATAATGGAAAAATTGATACGATTTTTTTTTCAGAAAAATATCACCCTGGGGTACACTTGTACCCCACTCGGTCTTATGAAGGTTAAAAGGTCGCTCGAAAGAATCTAAAGTAATGCACTAATAAATTAAAAAAAATTATGAGCGACCTTTCAAAATTTAAATTTTGAACTGAAACTTTCAGAAACTTTTTTTTGGTCTATAAAATTATACCGTAACGAGAAAAAAAATAAAAAAATAGTTATTTGTTTTACTAGGCATAAAAGCACAAGATTTAATGCCGTGGCAGATGTTTCATTATGAAACCAGCCAAGGCATTAAATCTGCTTTTCTGCCGTGTGAAACATATAATTTTTTCTTCAAATTTGTTCCAATTCCACGCAAAATCGACTTTTTCATATTTAAATTGCGTTTCATTATCAATTTCCAGATAACTAAATTACACTTAATGACACTTGGCAGGCTTAGAAGTTGTACTTTTAATGCCTAGCCAGAAATGGTCCACTTTTACTGACTAAGCAGAAAAAGTACAACTTCTAAGCCTGCCAAGTGTCATTAAAAGGCCGGTTTTAATGTCATTTGGAGAAAAAAATCGATTTTTGAGGATTTTTTGGGATTTAAAAAAATTTGGAGCGACCTCTAAAAAATTTTTTTTGAGCTGTCCCTTGGAGAGGTCTTTTAAAATTTTTGCGATACCCTTATGTCGGTGGATGAAAAACATGCTCTTCAACAGAACAGCAACAACAACCTTATTTGGAGACTCCATGGAGGTACGGATAATGGAGGGATGCCCACAGGAAAGAGTCCTATCTCCTTTGCTGTGGGACCTCGTCATAGACGATCTCCTGGTCGAACTGAACAGGAAAGGGATATACATCCAGGGCTATGCAGATGATCTGAAAATACTCGTACTGGCGAAATACCCTAATGTCAGTGCCCTAATATCAGGGCTCAGGCAACAGGCTCTGGAAACGGTGGAGATATGGTGTAGGAGGGAATGCCTAAGGGTGAACCCAAAAACTGCGCTCATTCCCTTCACTAGAAAAAGGAAGCTTGGGGGACTAAAACTGCCAAGCCTCTTTAACGTGCAGCTGTCTCTAAGTCAGGTATAATTCTGGATGGAAAACTAACCTGAAACTCACACCTTCATGACAAAACCAATAAAGGGAAAATTGCCCTAATGGCTTCCAAATGGGCGATAGGGAACACATGGGGACTAAATCCACGGATCGTACACTGGCTGTACACAACTGTGGTGGGACCCATGGTCAACTATGGGGCCATAGTTTGGTGGCCAAAAACAGATCAGAGGAAAGCCGATTTGGAGCTATCAAAACTTCAGAGGCTTGCCTGTCTATGTATAAGGGGTTTCATGAGAAGCAGCCCGACTGCGGCAATGGAAGAAATTCTTAATCTTCCGCCTCTCGCTCTGCACGTTGAGGCGGAAGCGAGGATGGCTGCATACAGACTGGAATGCAATGGGAACTGGCATGAAGGAACCAACAACCAAAGTTATTCCAGAATCACAGATGTTATGACAAACTCGCTTCTTACTATGAGAAGTGACAACATGTTGGCCACAATGAACTACACCCAACCATACCATATCCAGCTAAACTGGGATGGGTTGAAAGTATGCAGTCCGGAAGGAACGTTGGTGTGGTACACAGACGGATCTAAGACTGACCTTGGAACAGGTGCTGGAGTCCATGGTGCTAGACCCAGGTGCAACATCCACGTATCGTTGGGAATCTTGCTTCTGTATTCCAGGCAGAAATCTACGCTATCGACATGTGTTTGCAACTGAACATCGAAAGGGGGCATAGAGGCCAAAAGATCCTTATTCTCTCCGATAGTCAGGCAGCACTAAAATCTTTAGCATGTCCTCAGATCAGATCTAGACTGGTCTGGGACTGTCTACAAAAACTAATAACCCTGGCTAACCACAATAGAGTTACTCTTAAGTGGGTCCCGGGGCACAAGGGCCTTGTAGGAAACGAAAAGGCAGACATCCCAGGGTCTGAGACTGCATTCACTGGTCCTGAATCAGTATTTGGGATATCTAAAACTGCTGCACGTGGTTGTATATCTCGGTGGACTCAAACTAAACACCAGACGTACTGGAGACACGTGCCAAAACAGGAACACAGCAAACTCCTGGTCAAAGAACCCTCGGAGACGCTGACTAATGAAATACCTAAACCTTAGCAGGGGCCAGATAAGGATAGTGTCGTTGTGCATGGAAAAGGAGAAAACGGCCTCTCACATTATCTTTGATTGTGATGCATTATCTCATTGGAGATAAAGACTTCTTGGACTAGAACACCCAATCCATTTTCTATAACGTTGCCTCGATGTTGTCAGTCGGTCCTGATGTCTACTGTATGAACTACATGTATTACAGTTAGAATCCAGTCTTTGCTTTGTATGTTCATGTTAGTCAAATATTGCACATAGTTCACATTCCTCCTGTCCCAATTTAGCAAAAGAAATATTTTGTTCTTTGACGACAGTTCTATACACATCATAAGAACAAATTATGTCAGGATATTTCTCTTTAAAGTCAGTATGCATCAATTATACATTAACATCGCTCGGCAAATATATTTTATTTGGGGCGTGTTCTCTTCTATAATGAGATCCAGAAGGTCGAAATGATTCAATTGGCAAACGTAATTTTGCTCGGTCACATTTGAACGAAGGCGATTATCTTACCCCGTCCGTCCGGTTTCGGCGTTACATGATTGAGTGTTGTGGTAAGTACATTATGTATCACTCTATCGTTGGTGGCTTTATATCTTAATATCTTTAGAAAGAATGGTATGCAACCACACTACCGTCTTGTTTCTACTGTTTCTACTATTGTTTCGTGTTATGGAAGTTTCTTCAATGTTTGTACCTCTCCTAGAAACTGTTTTTCTTTGCACGTTATTCAAAAGGAAATGCCTTTGTGGAATCAATGTGATATTCCAATATTCCTCATTTATAGAGGCAATATCAATATAATTATCAATATTATCTTGTTCAGATGATTTTAAAATACTTTTAACATCCACATTTTCAAAAGGTACATTATTCAAGTTAGTAATATTTTGCTCTGAACATAATATAAGGTTTCCGGAAGTATCGTCTCCTTTTTATGCGAAATGGCTGTTATTAAGTAGATGTTCATGGAGGGGAACGACATTAGCAACCGTAATTCTGGAAATATCTTGTTCAATAATATCTTGCAATACTTCTTTAACATTTTTATCCAAACAAGAATTAAAGCTTGAAGTATCACTCTCCAAAAAATCGTCTAAGTCTGGTGCGTAACTCGAATCCGTTTCACACGTTTTGACTTGGTCCGTTACAACTTAATTTAGCGCCAAGGAAACAATCATACGCCCTCTTGATGCCATTTCCTCTATAAATAAAAGTTTCGTTATTGTACTGAATAATTTTATGTGATCGATGATAAGTTGAATTTTCAGCCCTTAATTTTGGTATATTTTACATGATGGTAGTTGCTACAAAGTTTTGATCTATTATCAAGTACCTAATATACAGTGAGGACGTTTAGGTTGGAATAAATTCAATATTTTTTTGTCGAAAGCTATAACAAAAAGCTTGCCCAGGTCAATTTTTATTTTCAATTGCGCATCGTACTCTATCATTAGATGTACGAACGACGTCACCACTTTTACGTAAATGACATCATTGCTATTTTTTTAAATAGAACAACATATTCTTCTCTACATTTTTGATTTCCACAACAATAGACGATTACCTACTAAAATGTATAATACTTATGTCCAAAGCATTGGTTTGTGAATCAGTGACAAATGTATCAGATATTTTTAATTATAAAATTTTATTGAAATTACTGGACTAATAAAGATGATAGGATTTCATTATCATTAATTCATTACCATGGTTTTTTTGACATGTTTTGTGTAGTATCGTAAGTCTGCGAACGCAGATCTAAAACTACGGAACATACTCTTTCATACATGTCACATAAATGTCATTTCTCATGAAGCATTCGCCGACATTACAATTATTTGGCGACGAGGAAACTGTGAAGGTTGTTTTTAGCACATATCATTGTGTATTTTTACGGAAAACCAAGGTCGAAAGCAAGCCATGCCGCTGAATGAACCAGAAAATGTAGTTGTCCCGACCGTTACAGTGGTAAATACCTGGAGCGTTTCGGCACTGGCAGTATTTAAGCATGGCGACGATTTTGAGGTTTTTGAAGAGCACCTGGAGCAGTTTTTTACGGCAAATATTGTAGAAGGCACAAGGAAAGTTGCTGTTTTGCTTACCTTATTAAGTGAGGAGGTCTACAAGGTATTAAGAGATTTGTGTAGCCCCGAGAAGCCCAATAGAAAAGAATTGAATGTCTTGATGCAATTATTGACTACACATTTTAAACCAAGGTTGTCAGTCTATCGCAGGAGAATTGTTTTTGATTCCTTAAGATAGGGACAATAGTCTGTTAATGACTGGTATTTGAAGGTTAAAAATGCAGCCTCTCAATGTGATTTTGCTGATAAATTGATGTACCGAGTGCAAGACAAATTTGTAACAGGCATGAGGCAAGGACCAATACTTGACCGCTTGTGTGAAGAGAGTCCATCCAAGAAGATTGAGGATGTCCTAAAAATAGCTCTAAACAAAGAAGCAGCTTTAAGAGAGCAATGTAGAAGTGAATAGAGTGCGGAAGTTATATGGTGCTTCTAGTGGTAGTAGTGGTTTTGCATAAAATAGTTCAAGCTAATCTGAGAAAAAATTTGAAAAGGATGAAAACCAAGAAGAATCAAAGTGTAATTTTTGTAATAAGAGTAAGCATAACTATAGTAAATGTAAATACAAAAAAATGTATTTGTAAAAACTATGGCAAAAAGGGTCACATAATGGCAGCTTGCAAAATAGAAAGAAATCATTTACTAGAAGAGGAAAGTGAGGAAATATTTCCATTGTATAATTTGACGGATTGTCAAAGTATTAATTTTGTAAAGCCATTATGTATTCCTGTTTTGTTTGATAATAAGATTTATACTCATCAAATTGAGATGAATCCAAAAAACTGCTTTTAATGTCGAAAATGGACATTATGAAAATGTTCGAATGCCGATGGGACTGCGACATTTCAACGTGTTGTAGACACCCAAGTAACAATGAACGCTGATTTATTGAGCCTATTCAGACAATAAGCTGATCAGTACTTGATCAAGGGTGTTAAACTCTGATTAAGCTACTGATCTGAATAATTAGATGAATAAGCGTCAAATCAGTCAATATAGATGCTACTATACAGCAGCATTGATAGAGGAACTACATACTGAATAAGTGGCTCTTCAGCCAACTTAGATGATATTGTTCAGCAATATGCTTATGTAGCTGAACATAGGTTGAATAAGCATTCCTTCAGCTCACACAATCCGGTCTTGTTCAGCTTGTTATGACTTGCTGAATACAGGCAGAAGAAGCGCTTACACTGTCATCAAATATTTCATTGTTCAGCTATTTACAAATGGCTGAACATGAGCTGGTAAAGCGCTTTTACAGAAATCTGAACAGCTGTAGTTCGGCTATTCTTAGTCAGCCTAGTATGCACTGAATAAACCCTTCTTCAGTTAAGTTAAAAGCCACTGTACAGCTCTTATCAACAGAGACTGAAAAAGTACACTTGTTCAGTCAATATTTCAGGTTATGTTTTATTTTATTATGTTAATTGAATGTGAACTTAATACATACAGTACCTATATACAGAGAGAAATGAATAGGTCAATACAAAAATATAAAAAGAGTGGAACCTACCATAGAAGATTAAAGAAGAGCCGAGAGCATTGCGAAAGAGTTCTGAGACAACTATATTCCAGTACAATAAACACAATATCGACATCACCATCTTGTAGTAGTAATATTACAACAGACTTAGGTGAGTAGTATTTATATTTAACAAAAATCATTTTCACACATTATAGGTATACCTTCAAAAGGCAAAACTGTATTCTAAAAGAAGGTACCTACTCACATGTTTTAGATTTTACAATAATTGTGATTACAAGAGAAGTATATAAAATATTTATTGTATTTTTTATTGTTTATAGATTCACCAACAACATCGATATCGTCATCTAATTATGGTTTCATTGAGAGTACAGACTCGGAGTCTGAAACCAACTCTGAATATGAGTTTGATTATGACATCTACTCTACTGCTATATCTGACGAAGAGACATTCAATGACAGTACAATAATAAGTGAACCAAATAGTGATGTTATATATTCCACCAGTGACCCTAATTATATAGCATCTGATATGAATTCTGTTGATGCGTTGCGTAGATGGGCAATTCAATTTAATGTGACCCATCAAGCTTTAAAAGGCATTTTAAGTTTAATCAGGCAACATTACGGAGATGCGCAGTTACCGAATGATCCTAGAACATTATTAAAAACCCCCCATGATACAAAAAAGGTAATAAAGCTTATACAAGGTGGACAGTACTGGCATCAGGGCATCGAGGTGTGCTTACGGAATTGTTTCAAAAGCCTAGCTGAAGATCTAAGCATTCAAATTAATATTAATATAGATGGAATATCCATTCATAAAAGTTCAAAATTTCAGTTCTGGCCAATATTGTTTAATATACATGGAATGCCGAATATTCCACCAATGTCTATTGGAATATATATAGGTAAAACGAAACCATTAAATATCACAGAATACTTATCGCCTTTTGTAAATGAGTATTTGAATCTTGTGGAAAATGGATGTCTAGTTAATGATCATATTATCCAGATAAAAATTCGTTGCTTCATCTGTGATTCGCCTGCACGTGCTTTTGTTAAAGGTAACATACAATAATGTTTTCCTTGTTGCAGTACACAATTTTACTTATTCTAGGCGTTGTTAGCTACAACGGAATACAAGGATGTCTGAAGTTGACGACAAAAGGTGAATACTCATATACAAGTCGAACAGTGGTGTTTCCTGATACTAAAGCATTACTCAGAACAGATGGAAAGTTTCGTTTAAAAGAATATGGTGGACACCATAAGGGGACAGAGACACCATTATTAAGAATTTCTGAGCTGGATATGATCCAAGACTTTATCATAGCAGATTCATTACATTTATTGGAACTTGGAGTAGTTAAGCGATGTCTTCTTGGATGGAGGGATGGAACACTTGGATTAGGAGGAAAACTTTGTGCTCGCGATATTAACAAAATTTCCAATGCATTACAAATGGTTAAACTACCAAGAGAGATACATCGACCAATGAGGAGCATGGATTGTTTAGCCTTCTGGAAAGGTGTCGAATATCGTAGTTTTCTCAATTACGTTGGAATAGTTGTTTTAAAAGATGTTGTGAAAGATCATATATATCAACATTTTCTACTTTTATTTGTAGCAACAAAAATTTGTAGTTGTGATATATACCAAAAATATCTTTCTGTAGCACAACTTATGTTCGAAACCTACGTTGAACAGTTTAAAGATATTTATAGTGAAGATTATCTCACCAACAATGTTCATAACTTAGTGCACATAGTAGGTGACGTTAACAGATTTGGAGTATTACAATCTATATCTGCTTATCCCTTTGAAAATCAATTATTTCAAATAAAAAAATTGCTACACATGGGCAATTATAATTTAGAACAAGTGATCAACAGACTCTCAGAGAGAAATGAAATTATAACATCAAACGTTAGGAGCTCAGAGAAACTACTGTCTTCAAATGTTAATAAAAGAGGAAATTTAGTTTATTTTCTAAGCAAGGATGGTTTGTATTTAAGTAATAATATGAAAGATGCATGGTTTTTAACAAAAAAAAATGATATTGTGACAATGGTTACAGCTTCAACTGAAAGTGGTAAAATAAAAATCCAAAGCCACGCTACAAAAAAAAAAGAAGATTTTTTCAAAACACCCATCTGCTCATCTTATTTACACATATATTGTGCAGACGCATTCAACTTAGAAATGTTAACATTTTACAATCCAGACGATATATTTTGTAAATTAGTAACCATTCATTATAAAGATAATATTTTTGTTTTTATACCTTTACATCATACAATAGCCAACTATTGACAAACCACCCAAATTCGGGTATGTGTAAAAAAAAACAAATATATCTATTATAATATAATTAAGAACACCACAACATAAAAGTATTCAAAGCAAAAACGAATAAACATTTAAAAAAACATTGAGTGGATTTTTCATTTGGTATATACCAAAATACACTAAATTAAATAAATATGATAAATAAAAAAATAAACACCCTGTATAAATCCTGCCAATAACTAGAGTTAAAAAAATATTCAGGAATCATCATCCTCGTCATCATCACTAGTATCATGATCTGGATTTATTGGTACTTTTTGTGGCACCTTCTCAGTCATGGATTTTGTTTCTTTTTGTTTTTTAACCTGTCTGATATGTGTTGATGATTGCCGTAAACCGGACATTTGGGAACGTTTTTTGGAATTTTTAGTTATCAATTTGAAAAAATTCTGTAACTCTAGTTCAGAAAAATGTTCATATTTTTGTCTAATTATTCTTAAAAATACTCTTAAAATATTTTTGCACATTTTAATTGCACTTTTTTGTTCATTACTTCTACTCATACCACTCCAACTGCACTCTACCATAAATTTTCTGTTGAAGAAATGGTCCAACAACACATAACATGTGTTCATACCACGGGTATCCACTGAATTTCCAATGATTTTATTCATATACTGAACCTATTTACAAACAAATAAACCCATTAACATTTTGTGACATGTGTAAAATGTGAATATATCTGATTTTTACTTCATTATTGGGTACTCTTTCTTAAGCATACCAGAAAATATTAAAGATTTGCTCATGTTAGAATACCTGATTGAATATTGTAGAAAAATCTGTCCATAATATTGACTTACCACTTGTTCTTCAAATTCCGGAGTTTGGAGGTTTTCTTCTAAATTTTCTAATTCGGCTTTTGAAGAGACAGGTTCTAAGGGCCATTTGCACCGACTCACTGTTTAAGTGTACTTAACTAAGTAGAGTTTAAAATTTAAGACTCCCTCAAAAATATAACCCTTGCACCATGTCAACTATAGGCCGGCTTAGCTAAGCAGCCAAGTAGTTTGGCATCAATGCACATTCTAGGAAACTTTTAGTTTGATTTAAATGATTGGTAACATTTTTTCGATTTCATATGCCATAATTGTCATTATTTGTTAACACAAAATACGGATGGTCCATTTTCAGTTTATATTTTATATAATTATATAGCACCTGTTTCTAGTTTGTTGTTTGGTCTGGCAGTGACTGTGATTTGCATTTTTTATTTATTTAGTGAATTATTGAATGTAAAATGGAAAATAAGTCTCTCAAAAGACCTAGAGGTCCTAACTATACCGAAAGAGAAAAACAGTTCCTTATAAATATTATATTTCAATATAAAGACATCATAGAAAATAAAAAAACGGATTCAGTATCCATTCAACTTAAAGAAAAAATATGGAAAAAAATAGAAACTGAATTTAATGCAGGTTCTCCTGCATTAATTAATAGGACCTCGGACTCATTGAAAAAATATTACGAAAATAGAAAGAAAGAATTACGCAAAGAAAAAGCACAGGAAAAAATGGAGGCGTACAGAACAGGTGGAGGGCCTTGTAAAAAACCACCTAATATGGAGTCCTCAGACGAAGTATTATTGGCCATGATCAATGATAAAACGGTTACTGGCCTCACCAATATATTTGATGGAGACAGAGGTGAAAGTGGAAATCTAGTAAGTTGAATATTAATAAAAATTTTTTTGACAGGGAAATATTCTGATTTTGTTCATTTTAGAACAGAATGTGTCCCTGGTGTCACTAATTATTTATTGCATTTAAGTCTATTCTGGATACCTTAACTGAATCTTTGGCTCAAGTAAGACATGTTTTTTCATTTTTTATAGGATTTTGATATCAGTATTCCATCAAGCTCTGCTAACCCTGAAGTGGAACTCAGTTATGAGTTTGATAGAAATCAGGATACTTCCGAGGATGGCTTAGGCAAAAATCAAAATAGTACTGAAGAGGATACTACTGAGGTATGATACTTACTTCATTATTTTCTTTTGATTCTCTGAAAACAGGTTTCAAAATAATATTTGGAACTATGCTTTATACTTATTTTTACAAATTAAAAAATGTACTGTTTTTTATTTTCAGAACCATTCCCTTACAAAAAATGAACAATGGGAGACTTATACTCCTGCAGATCTGAGACAAGGCGCCAACAGAATTTTATCATTTCAGAGTCCTAATAAAGAAAATATATTAAATGATGATGAGTCTGTTCCAAAAAGAAGGAAACTGCAAAATACCAGTAGGCGTCGACCAGCAACTGTCATAAGAACATTGACTTCATCAAATGTTGCTGAAAAATATGACAAACTACTGGATCAAAGATTGACATTATCAAAGTATGAACAAATAAGAACCAAAAATAAAATAGAATATGAAAAGGAGGAGCATAAATTGCGAAAAGAAGCTCTCCAATTAGATATTTTAATAAAAAAAAGAGCAGCTTAAATCTAAAGCATTTGACTAATATTTTTTCCTGAAAATTGAAAAGTTTTCCATAAGAGGACACATTAAATTTTTATATAAAATCTGACTTTATTTCTTAAAGATTTTTTGTGATTGGTTTAGTTTTATTTAAGAATTATTTGTTCTTGATTAGTTCATGGTTTTATTAGATTATATTGTTTGTTGTTTTTATTTAGTTATTTTGAGATAAAAATCCTTTTATCTAGATTCTTGTTTAATTTAATAGTTGTTCGTGTTTGTTTCAATATTTTTTATTTCCTGTATTTTAAGAGAAAATCCCTTTTTCTAGATTCTTGTTTAATTTAAAACTTGTGCTTATGTATTTTTATAGTTCAATTTAAGAGTTGTTTATTTTTGTTATTCTACCTAATATTAATCTATTGTTATCTTTTACCCACCTTGGTTAAGGATTGTGTTTTTCAGATATAATAATATCTAGATTTTTCCATGTAGATATGTTTTGGCTATTAAAATAAATTTTTATATCTATATAGTTTTATTTTTAAAATAATATACATTTTCAAGTAAAACATTGTTATTTAATAATTATTGAAGGTTCTCAAAATAGTTTACAATTTCTCTTTGCGTAATATTAATTTGACGATTATTGCGCCTATTCTCATTGTTTAGCAGTGGAATATTTATATTTTGGATATCTATCAAATAATTTATTTCCTGTAGGTTTAAATCATCAGGAATTGGTGGTTCAGGTTCATCCATAGAACGGGCTATATTATGCTATTATTGCTAATTGCTAATTATTGCTATTATAATAGCCATATCTGTATCCAATTTTAACCTCATGCCATAAGCTAATATTGGGAATCGTCTTTTCCAAACTCCAATAGTCCTTTCTATTATATTCCTTGTCCTTATTAATGATTCATTGTATAATGACTCTGCTCTAGTATTTGGATGATCTAATGGAGTCATAAAGTACTCTTGAAGTGGATATCCACTATCTCCTGTAAAATGAAATAAGCAAATGTACATTATATATGGCAGTGCTCAGTTCTGATTTCAGAAGATTATGAATAGTTACAGAAAAATAAATTTTGAAAGAAGCTGTTCTCAGATGTGAATATTTTTTTCAAAAATAGTTTTTCTACTACTGTTTGTTTATCAAAAATTGTACATATCAACAAAATATAACCCTCTATTGTTTATTACCATTTTTATGCTATCTCCTTCTAAGACCAGTAAATTATTTTTGATTGTATTTAGCATCCAACGAATTATGAATTAAAGAAAATGTATATAAATCTGTTTTTTTTAATAAAAATTTTGGTAGTAGAAAAAATTTGTTTGAAATTCGTGTGTAAAGTCCTTTTTTGACTAATATGAATAAATAACTATTTTTATTTAACAGGGTGCTCTAAAACTAAGTTGGAGCATAGGAACTGTATCCCATTTAAAAAGATTAAGTCTTATTTTGAAACTTATTTTTAAATCACCTTATCTATGTAAATCATTTAAAAATTATCATTTTCTTCAACCCTACACTATGATAACAAATTTTTGGTACAGCTTACCAATCAGTATCCAATTTCTAAATTCGTTAGCAATGAAGCGGGCTCTTAGCTGTGAATTATTAAAGATAGTGGCATCATGGGAGGAACCTGGCCACCTTGCCACAACATGTTCAAATTTCATGTCTGCATCGCAAACTACTTGAACGTTGAGAGAAAAGGAAGATTTTCTGTTCCTGAACACTTCAGCATCATTTCCACCTGAAAATTTAATTTTAATATCTCAATCTTAATTGTTGCATCTTCAATATCTCTATATTATTGTACTGTTTAAAAAATTGTGAACATACAAATAAACACTATTGTATTATATATAAACTATTTCTGAAATTTATTAACAGGCATTCATTTTGCTTTTGCAGTGGTGACAACTTTTGATTAATCATTACTTTAGAGGTATTAAAATATCTTACCTGGTGATTGTATTCTTATGTGAGTTCCATCAACTGCTCCTATAATACGTGGAAATCTAAACATGGAATAAAATTTTTCTTGGTGTGTCAGGATCTCTCTTTGGGTTGTTGGCATTTTGATAAATCTGGGATACAATGTCGCTAACTCCCTGGAAACTTTTGCTATGGTTCTGCTAGCTGTCGCTACATCAATTTGCATAAAATGTGCAACAGTTATCAGAAAACCAGAGCTAGCAAAATATCTCAGACAAGTTAGCAACTGGTTGATTGGACTAAGGCTGTTGTTCCTAAAAGCATATTACAAGAACCTTTATAATCTTGGTATTTTATTTTTTAGTGACAGATATATTTTAAACACAAGGTCTTTAAACTTTTTTGGCAAAGTATTATATGATTACCTATAAGAGGAATATTTATTTGTTTTTCTTACCTGTCATCAGGAAACTCCAGACGATCTTCTATCAAACTTAAAATAAACAAAACAGTTTCTTTGTAAAATCTAAATGTCTTAAAAAAAGTTAAATTGTCCATTGTTTGAAAATAATTTGGCCGAACAAATACCCGTCTAGGAAAACCATGTTCTATTATTTCCAATACATCTAAATCATCATTGAAAATATCCATTTTCTAATTAAAACAACAACAAAGCATATAGATATAAACTACCGGCCAGAGCAACTTTTAGGTTAACAGAATTTAAGTTTTCTTATAAGCCTCCGAAATTGATGGCTTAAGTTAAGGGAGGTTTAAATTGAGTTTGTCATACGGTGCAACAAAAATAAAAACTTTAAGCGGCCCTTAACCCTAAGCTTCACTTAAAATAGTCGGTGCAATTGGGCCTAATTGGAACAGATCCGCTGTACTCTGTACTGCTGGTCTGTTTTCAGAAATAGCAGCAAGTTTTATATCAAAATCAGTTTTTATAGCTGCTATGGTTTTAGCCATTAGTTCTCCCACAGAGTTGAGAATTTGACTTGTGGCAGAATCAATTTTTTCAATTATTTCTTGTTGAAATTTCTCCAAATTAGCGCCCTGTAATATTAAAATTATAAAGAATTGATTGTGATAAAGTAATGAGGTGAAAAATTTACAATATCCTATACTTACATGCGCATCAGGATCTGGCATATTTATGAAGCTTGCATTCAATATATCATTTGCATTAATAATGTTGGGTGCTACCTGTTGCAGTTCATCAGGCTCTGGTGAATTTATGTAGATATCATTCGTTGTAATGACGTTACTTGGTCCTGCTTGCGGCCGTTCATCATCAGGCTCGATTAAGTTTAATTGAACTATCGGTACTTCGGATACTTGAAATAAGTCTGTTTCTCTAGCAGTGCAACTTGGCATAACTTTTACTTTTTTAAATAAAGGCCCTTCTTGTCTATTACATTCTTTTAATATTGAGTTAAAATTTGTTTTTCTGTTAGTAATTTTTCTTTTTTTCAAAGATACAACTGTGGACGTGTCTGTATCATGCCCTGATAGATTTTCTGCTTCCATCTCACCCTCCTCGTACGTTTTTATATTCATATGTTTAATCTTACAGGGTAATTTGGTCCACGAATTTTGTGGCTTGCATGTTTCATCCCTTACAAGCGCACTGGCATTAATACTATTCGGCCATCTTAAAATTCCATTATCAACCCACAACTGGGGTACAGTCGTTATCAATTTCTGACCTGCCTCTATTGTTTCTACTAAGCAGAATCCTGTAATATAATATAAAGAGTTAAAAGAAAGAAATGTAATTATATGAATATTATATTAATTGAAAAACTAAATAATATACTCTCTTACCCAGATTGTTTGCTTGCATTTTCTCACTCACACTATAAACATACCCACACTGAAAAATTTTAGAGGTTAAAGTTTTATTACCGTTTCCGTTTCTCTTTATGTGTGCGCAGCCCGAGCATAAACCGATTAATCGATATATACTATATCCAGGTTATAGGCGGCTGTTCAGCAGTAATGCCATATAAATTTACAAAAAATAGCATCCTTCGCAAACACTTTGCATGTGTTCCAATGGTGCAGAGGTTAGAGAACAATCGATTGATGAATGTTGAATCTATGGGTCCCAGGTTCAATCCCCACCGAGGAAAGGAAGAAAAACAGGTAAGTAAAAATATTTGTAATTTGGAGTATAATAGCATGCAGTAACTGTGGTAATAAATATAAATGAATAATATAAAAATCATGAATTAAAAAAAAGTATAATTCATATTAATTTGTTTTTGCTTTGAAGGTAAACTGAACAAGAGCTGAAAAATTGAGCTGAATAGAAGCTTTTTCAGAAATTTTATTCAGCTACACAACTGCGGCTGAGGCTGAAAGAGAACTGAACATGAATAATTAAAAAACCATGTCTGTATAAAGGCTGAACTACAAATACTGAATAAGAGCTGAAGAAGCCATTCTTCAGATATGTCTGTCAGCTATATAGAGTTCAGAAAGCTGTATAAATTCTCCACTTTTGGGTGAATAAGAGCTTAACAAGGGTTTATTCAGAATAAGTTTGATACCAATATTCAGCTTTAGACTGAACAATAAACCGTTTAAGCGCTTTTTCAATCAATAATCAGCATAAATTGTTACTTGGGCAATATTATGAGGGGTTTACAAAACGAAATATGTTTAGTTTACTTAGACGACATAATAGTTTTGTCGACATCCCTACAAGAACATATTACAAATTTAGACAGAGTATTTGAAAGACTTAGAGACACAAATTTTAAAATTCAAATCGACAAACGCGAATTCTTGAAAAAAGAAGTTGCTTATCTTGGTCATTTAGTAACACCTAACGGAATAAAACCAAATCCAGATAACGTTACCCAATACCTAAAACAACCAGAGATATCAAATCATTTTTAGGTTTACTTGGTTATTATAGACGATTCATAAAAGACTTTGCACGACTGACAAAACCTTTGACATCCTGTTTAAAAAAAGGAGCAAAAATTGAACATACCGCTGAATTTATTAGATGCTTTGAAACTTGTAAAAATTTACTCACTAACGAACCTATCCTACAATATCCAGACTTTTATAAAGATTTTATTTTGACAACGGACGCTAGCGGATTTGCCTTAGGGGCAGTATTATCGCAAATATCATCTGGAACCGAAAAGCCTGTGGCTTATGCTTCCAAGACTCTCAACGAGTCTGAACAAAATTATAGCACTATAGAACGTGAACTTTAGGCCATATCTGTTTGGTAGAAAATTTAAAATATATTCTGATCACAAACCTCTTAAGTGATTAATGAATCTAAAAGAACCAAATTCTAGACTTGTAAGGTGGAGGCTTAAACTCGAAGAATTTGATTACGAAATTGAGTACAAAAAAGGCTCTGCGAATTCTAACGTAGACGCACTTTCTCGGGTTGAAATACATACAAAAGAACTAATTGACTTTTACACTGAAAGCTTTGATGACTCTTTTTTACAAAACCAACGAGACGAAGATCAAGATAACGAATCCATAATTGTAAACGTAGACGAATTCCCAATTACAAACGTAGACGAACCCCCAATTACAAACGATGACGATAATGAGACTGTTCATACAAGCGAAGAGGACCCTATTTTAGGTATGAAAATTTCCGAAAAATGTCAACTCTTTCGACCATCAAATAATATTGAATTTTGTCTTACACTCTCCCACAAGACCTAAAACAGAACAGGTATTTCCTAACAAAAAATGGCTTCATTTGCAAATTTCAATAAAAGATTTCCATAAGGACGTTATAAATGTTTTCAAAAATTATATTGATCCAAAATTTACTTATGGTGTGCATTTCCAACGTCACGAGTACATCCCTCGAGTATTAGAAATATTACAGACAACTTTTAAAAATTCTGCTTACAAACTAATACAATGTAATGAAATATTCAACATACATAACTGACAAGGACGAACAACACGAAACTATAAGACTATTTCATGAGGATAGAAATAATCATCGTGGAATACTTGAAACCGAAACAAGAATAAAACGGACATACTTTTGGCCCAGAATGAAAAATGACATTACAGACTTTATTAACAAATGTGATATTTGTCAAACAAACAAATATAACAGAAATCCACCGAAACAGAAACTAATGATAAGTCCAACACCCTCAAAACCACTTGAAATTATATTTTGCGACACTCTTTCTGCTCAAGGTCACAAATTTTTAACAATAATCGATACTTTTTAAAAATATGGTCAAGCATATCCACTAGCAGCATTAAACGGCATAGAAATCACAAGAGCATTTTTAACATTTATGTCTCACCATGGTGCCCCGAGTTTAATTGTAATGGATAATGGTACTGAACTCAAAAATTCAATTGTGCAAGAATTTCTAGATGTCCATAAAATAATAACCCACTATGTTACCCCAAATAGTACACAGTCAAAAGGTGCAATTGAACGTTTTCACTCAACTATTATCGAACATTTGCGCATCATTAGAGCAAAAAATGACGGTAAAATAAGTATTCTTGATGATATGACCTATGCTATTTTAGGCTATAATAATTCGATACACTCTGTAACAAAACAGAAGCCAATCGATATACTAAATGGACATTTTGATTCAAAAGAATTATTTGATATAAACCTTGATCAAACCCTTATTAATAACTACGTTCAAGAACATCGACAAGTTACGACGGAAATTTATAAAAAATTAAACGAAACACTAAGTTCTCAAAAAGAGGCGACCGTAACCTACCACAATAAAAACCGACATGACCCATTACAGTACGAACCTGGCATTGACATATATAAAAAGAATACAACACAAACTAGGAACAAACTTAACCCAAAATCAATCCTCTCTGACAAGGGTATAAAAATAAAAATAAACTTTTACATAAACAAAATCTTAAAAGACCAAAAGCTAATCAGGAAAAATTGTTACAGGGCGCTACTAGTCCTTCCAGTCCTATTCCTTCCACTAATAAAGGGTGAAGAAATCCTGATCAATAAATTAAATAATAATCCTGGCATCCTGCCGTACAAACTAGGCACAGCAAAATTTAAAGCAAGTGTTCTCATTTTCCTTCATTATTACGATTTATCTCCTATAGGTAAAGAAATTGAAACTTTAAAATATGCATATAATAATGTAACATTAGCGATTCAATCAGGGCTTAGTCACCCTTATTTTCGAGAGCTCGATTATTTTGATCGTGCCCTTCTTTATGAAGTAAAATCTGCTGAACAAAAATTCCACTCTCTAATGCCATCGTCTAGAGTAAAAAGAGGTCTCATCAATGGATTAGGTTCAGTAATTAAAAGTATCTCAGGTAATCTTGATGCAAATGATGCAACGATCAAGCAATATTTGATTTACAAAATAATGAAAAAGAAATCGTGCAAAAACTTAATCAGCAAATTTCACTTACAACTGACATTATTGAAAATTTTAATGATACAGTATCACTTATAAAGAGTAATCAAGAAACAATATTTTATGGAATTCAGACAATACGTAATTCACTGAATACATTTATATTTCAATTCAACGATTACATGCAAACTCGAAATGTTTTAGATCAATTAAATGTTAACTTTAATATTATTTTACATCTCTAAGTCAGATAGAAAATGCTATAACATTTGCTAGATTAGGAGTTTTACACACTAGTATAGTAGATTTAAATGAAATGGATTCTATAATTGATATCTACAGTATTAAAATATCACTCTAGAAATGAAATAATTTTTCCAAATATAAGCAATGACACGCATAGATATTATGAAATTTTAAAAAAACTGCCAAAGTATTCCTATCAAAACCTCGAAAAACGTAATCCAGCCAATTGATGAGTCACATTATATAGCCATTTTCGTTAATCAAACTAAAATTAAAACAATATGTACAAGTACCGACTTTTCCATCCTGGAAGGAAATTTTTTGATATCTATTCCATATCAGTGTAAATTTTTGGTAAAAAAACAACAATATATCAATCAACAATTGATTTTACGAGGCCAGCCGTTACTACTTCCCGAATTGAAAGTTACCTATGGTGAAAAAGAAGAAAACGTTCCAGAAATTTCCTTAGAAACAGTTCCCTTAGATAAAATTCACAAACTTCTTAATAAACAAAGTGAAATCCAGCCTATAGTGTTAAAACATTTACAAAAGACTTCTATTAATTATAGTAATATAGTAATTTTTATTTTAATAGTATTTAGTGTTCTTTGGATAGTAGTTAGTTATATCGTTAAAAGAAAAATCAAGAGAAATAATTCAACCATCAAAGAAGATGAACCAAGAGAAGAAGTGAACCTAGGACTTGCCTCCGGTCGCTCTTCACTCCATGAAACGTGCCAGAATCTTAGAAGGGAGGAGTTATAGTCATTGACCCTCATAACTACCGTTATAATTATTGAACCCAACACCCGGATATGTGTAAAAGGAGAAATGCTTATTTTACTATTTCACAATTTTATACAATTCTGCTTACATGTTTTTATTCAAATTAATTCAGTCTGATTTTTATATTCTTAACAGTAACATTAACTTGTATTCCAATTTACCAATAGTTTGATTCATTTTTGTATTTAAAATAATAAAAGTTTTTTTTAAAAATAAAGATTTTGAGAAAGAAACTTAAGTCGCGTTATAATTTTGTTTAATTTTCACTATCAAATCTCTTAATATTCCTGGTGCGCCCTTTGCAATCTGAACCTCCATCGGAACCCTAATGTGTCAATTGATGGTGATTAATTTATTATCATACCTTTTTTTGAGTAAATCGAGTGCAATATTAGAATTTGCTGCAGTGATGTTTAAATCTTTAATTATTGAAAGAAGTTCATCCCGTAAAACTTATTTAAGATATGAAGACTACAGGGGAAAAAAGATGAGGGTCCAAAAAATTGAATTTTGAGATAAACACGTCAAGTCATAGTCAAAGGCCGTTATCTTCTGCATATCGTACTATAAAGAGTAAAACAGATGAGAGTACCGAGTAAAATGCGTTTCAATATATGCCATACAGGGGAAAAAGGATGATGGTCCATTCGATTTATGCAAAACGGATGAGAGTCGAAATTGTTCTCACTCTAACTTGTTCGGATCGTTGTCGTCGGCCATTACAGGCGTCAGAAGAAATTAATAGCAAAACAGTTCGTTTTTGTTTTAAGCCTGAGTAGGTTGCGTGCGAGTGGTTTCTGCTGACTTTGCCATATGTGTTTCCATAGAATTTTCAAGATGAATGACTGGATGACTGCAACAACTGTTGTTAACCTGAAATATTGTATAACCCTTCCTTAGATATGTGAGCCTACCTACGCTGCAACAAATCTATAACTTTGTCAATTGTATGAATCGAAAAACATTAAACCCTATATTAGAAAATGCATTACTAGCCTTACATTGAGCCTTCCTTAACCCTGGTACATCACACTTAATTTTTGAGACAAGTACTTCACACTCGGCTCTCAGAAACCCAAACCTATTTTTTAGCAAAAAAAACAGAAAATTTAATTATTTGATGGTTTCGGGAGAATAACTAATTTTAGTAGTTTGCGTGGGAAAAATACAATTCTGGTGTTTTATTTCACAAAGAGATATATTTGTTGAAAGTGAGAAAAAAACAAAATAACATCCAAACATAAAACGTTTTTTGGAAAAAAATATTGATACTTAAATTATTATCTACGAATACAAACTCCATAACGATCCTTGTAACAAAAAATAAACTCTTTTGGCATTCTCAGTCTAAGTTATTCTTAGCCAGGTCTTCAGTTTCTTGGATCTTGATGTTCGCATTCACAGCATAGCTGGGCTCCATGCAGTATTGCATGTGACACGCAGAACACGCAAAACTAGTTTTCCTATCTTTCCATTTTACACAAAAGGAGCATCTAACTTTTTTTGCTAAATGAACATCATGTTGTGGTGGTTGGACTTCAATTCCGAGAATTTCTCAATTTTTTTTGCTGCAATGCTTGGCCAACTTCGCATCATTTTATTACAAATCGAGAATTTACGTTTTGTTGCTCTACTTGAACACTTTTTCAAAACCGTTTTAAAATTTGAAATCGGACAATCTATAACGCATCCAGACACGTTGCTAATTATCGCATCAAAAAATTACAATTGCAATTGCGATAAAAGTAACCGTCGCTTGGCCTCTGTCAAACGCGATAATGGAAACGTTTAGAACATTCCTTAAGTAAAAAAACAGACATCGCTAATTACTACTAGTGTAAGGTCATATTTACTTAATTTACTCAATAAATAATCGTATCAAATACAATACGTACTTCAAAATAAATACGGTTATACGTCCCAAACTTCCTGCATAATTACAAATCGTTTCAGTTTGACAGAATAATTCTACCGCTTCGCGGAAGAAGCTATGCCATCAACATCGATGCAAAATAATCACCGAAATTTAATAGAATCAACATCTACTTCTAACAGCATCGCAGAAAATAACTAAACAAATTTAAAAAAGGAAAACGTAATATATACAAATTGTACAGTTAAGAACTGTGCGTTTATCACAAAAAATCAGTGAAGATATAAAATTGAATTGGTAAAATAATGAAAAAAATAGTTGAGAATTTTTAATTTTAAGTTATATTATAGTTTAATAAAATGTATATTTTCTGGATTTTTTCTTAAGTGGGCCGTGCTCAAACCTCGTCCTTGTGCGATATGGCCATCTTATCCACATTAGTTGCACAAACTATTTTATCTCAGCCAAACCTTTCTGTTTAATCCCATTTATATATAAATGCAAAAATATATCATATTATTAAATAATGGCATCTTTGAAGCCTCTGATTTTTCACAGGTTATCAAAACATCTTCAATATCAAATATCAACTCTAGGTAATATTAGTTTTTTACCAGAAAACATAGTAGCCTGTTATGGCAAAATGATGTATTCGCTGAGAAAATTGACCCCAAAGATTTTTTTGTTTTATTCTGAATTTGTCGGTTACTATTCTTCCGATCTAGTTGAAATTTGAAATATATATTTTGGGTAATAGTATCTATTATTGAAATGAAACAAAATTCTACTATTTCAATAAAATTTAGGAATAAATTGAATAGATTGTTTTGCCATTGTAAATATATTTTTTTTAAATGTTAAGACTTTGACAAATCAGGATATTGTATGTTACACACTTTTATCAAAGAAATTTAAACTCAAGAATATGGTTAGTACTATAATGAATAATGTATCATAAACTTGAAGTAAATGCTCTGCAAAAAGTAAATGGTTTACAAAATATGATAAGGAAAGTATTATTTTCTCTTACTAAAAATATATGTAGCTGATAGATCTAAATTCCTTCATCCAATATGTTTGGCGCATTAGGATTTTCGTGTAAATTTACCCAAAAATCTCGTCTAGAAGATTTCATTTTCGGCACCAATTGCTTTACAATATCCTTTTTCTTTGATATAGCTATTCCTCTTTGGTTTATATAGGATTCTTCTGGCAAATAAGAATGACATCTTCTCAGACGTATATGACCCCGGGATCAGTTGATGACAGGACTTATTAACCTAGGTGAATGGCGCAAGGACCCAAACACTATGTCTCCATTAGACAGACTGTATGCATCCAACAATTACAAACAAGATGGAAATGAGCTACGACAGTGGTTTACGCAGCAGTTTTCAACTACCTTGGCTGTTCCTTGGCAAATGAAATTCATCGGACATGAATGTGATGAAAGCGACTAATTCGCCCAAGAACTATCTGATAGATACACGTAGAAATGTTTTTTTTTTACGAAAATTTACAGTATTTGTTCAGTATTTTACCAAATAAACTTTAAGGTTCAGAAAAAATATTTTTCTAAAAGTAATGGTCTCTCTACCTTTTAAACTTCACAATAAACAATAAGATGATCTACGGTAGTGCTATACTTTTAAACTTACCAGATTCGATGATGAGTCACGACCAACAATAGTACTGTACTGCTCCAAAACATTTCTGCTGCCGAGAACCACACCAGTCTAAGTTTGTACACGTCCTCTGCTCCCGCACCACTCTTCTTTGACTTTTTTATTTTATAAACTTCATTTCGATACGTATCACGTAAACTTTTTATTTTTTTCTTCAATGTGGCTAATTCTGCTTTAAGTCCTTGTTCTTCAAGTTTTTCTAGTAACTCCTTAAAAGCTGAGTCTTTTGCATTTCTGTTGATGTAGTCTGCAGTCGAAGCGTCCCACAGGCAAGGATAATTTTGAAATATATCTAGGAATGTAATTATGTCTTTACCTGACCACTTGTTGCTGTCAACCATATTCACTGTTAATCGCAAAATAAATAGAAAATACAGTTTTCACGAAACCAACACTGCAAAACAAACTAGACACGTGTTCATTCACCAGCCGCTTGTTAGCTACTAGAGGGTTCACATTGGCTGGTTGGCGCCAGCAAGGAGATCACGTGACTGCCAGCGGAGGGTAGGCAGCGCTCAAAGTTGAACATGTTCAACTTCTGATTGTGGCTAGCAAACACTAGCGCGCTGGCATTCACCGGCCGCTGGTCCTGGTTCAGACTAAGCTGCTTGCTGGCGATATTGCCAGCAGCTGGTTAGTAGCGGCTGCTAAACAGCCTAGTCTGACCGCGGCTTAAGGTATTCCCACAGCCATATTTTAGTCTTTTTTCCTCTATAAAAATGTTTCTTGTCCACATTGCTTTTTTGTGTGGTTTTTGTGCGATAAGCCTTTTGTTTTGCAGGTACATTAGGTATGCTATCTTTATTTTTTTCTTTAAATTGCTTTGTGTCCAGGGAGGAGCCTTCACTTTATTTAATGAAGAATTCATTTATTTTATTTTTCATCGAATGTTAAAAATTCAGTTCTATAAAATAGAATGAACATTCTATTTTTTTGTTTAACATCAGTTGTATACCTGAAAGTAATTATTAAGAGCAGGTGTCCTATCCGTCGGAGAAACTCCTGCGGGGCAACGGTGACAGGCGAGGAAAAAGAATCTGCTTAATTTGAGACCGTTCACGATATTCAACGCACACGCTTGCCTTGTCGTCGGATATATTCCAGGGCCCGGCTGGCCGGCTATGATTTCGAATAATTTAAATTGCGCGTCGCTCAGCAGTGTGTAGGTAAAGTTCTTACAAAGTTGATGTAATGACGGGCGTGCATAAATTCTACGCTATTAGTTCACTTAAAATTTTTCTCACTTTATGTACCTGCTTGCACACCCTTAATTTCGACGCTAGGTACCTTTTTTTTTTTATGTTCTGGTTCCCACGAAAAGGAATATCCTGTAATGTTCAGAGAACATCGTGGGAACCAAGGGAAAGGAGGTAGGAGTTGGTGTTCTTCTTAAATTTCTGGAGGTTGTATGCCTCGGGGAACACCTCTCTAGGCAATGAGTTCCAAAGCCTAGCTGTTCGTTGGATGAACGAGTCTTTGGAAAGTGATGTTCTGCAGGTCCCCAAAGTGACCACGAAGGGGTGTGAAGAATGAACTTGACGG
This sequence comes from Lochmaea capreae, assembly GCA_949126875.1. NCBI lineage: Eukaryota > Metazoa > Arthropoda > Insecta > Coleoptera > Chrysomelidae > Lochmaea > Lochmaea capreae. Next base: position 6,820,417 of record OX421404.1, on the reverse strand, counting down.
GTTAATCTCGAGGAGACTGCCAAAGGAGGAAGGATTGTTGATATTTCAGAAGAGCATCGCCCATGAAAATATCTATAAAATAGAGACAAATCGCCAACTTTTCTACGGTGTTCCAGAGAAGTGAGCGATTTTGTAAGCGAGGCATCACCGACGAGACGAATTGCCCTTTTTTGGACAGAATCCAATAGTTTCAGGATATGTTTAGGTGCCGCACTCCAAATATGGGAACAGTATTCCAGGACAGGTCGGATCTGTGCCTTATAGATCATAAGCAGCTGACTGGAAGTGAAATAGCTCTTGGCACGAAACAAGAAACCAAGTTTTTGGGAAGCACTTTTGGCAATGGACCTAACGTGATTTTCCCAGGAGAGGTTATTGCTGATAGTAATACCAAGCATCGATATGGATGACTTCAATGGTATGGTTACTCCTGACAAAAATATGTTAGGCACAGTGAGATCGGCTTTTCTAGAGAAAAGACATGCTTGTGTTTTGTTTGCATTGAATTCTACCAAGTTATTAGATCCCCATTCGAGAATTGTTGCTAAGTCCATATTTATATTGTTAACATTTCTTCCTCGTTCATTTCTGGTTTCACGGGCTGATATAGGAGCCCTGGAAGAGAAAGCGGTATGGAGGGTACTATCATCGGCAAAGCTGTGTATTGGACATGAAGTTGCTTTCAACAGGTCGTTGATGTGAAGTAGAAATAGTGTTGGTGCTAGAATAGATCCTTGCGGAACACCAGCATTTATGAGTAGAGTGTCAGATGAAACTCCATCGACCACTACATGGAGAGACCTGTTTGAGAGAAAACTAGCAAGCAGAGAACTCAGCTGAGGGGGCAAGCCAAAAAATGGAAGCTTGGCGAGGAGCCCCTGGTGCCAAACTCGATCGAATGCCTTGGAGATATCTAATGCCACAGCTAAAGTTTCTCCATACTTTTCAATAGATAGCTGCCATATATGTGAGACGTAAGCGAGCAGGTCACCAGTTGATCTCTGATGACGGAAGCCATATTGCCTATCGTTGACAATTCCTGAGTCTTCCAGATATTTCATGAGCCCGATGTTGATGGCTTTTTCCATGACCTTTGAAATAATAGATAGCAGTGCGATGGGCCTGTAGTTGCCAGGTAGGGTCTTTTTGCCTTTTTTAGGGACTGGCTGTACTCTTGCAATTTTCCAATTGGACGGAAATACCCCCAAATTGTAAGAGTGGTTGAACAACTTGCAAAGAACAGATGTTAGTTCGGGGGCACATTTCTTGAGAACAATCGGTGGGATTCCGTCAGATCCACAGGCTTTGTTGGTGTTGAGATCCAGCAAAATTTTTCTGATAGTACGTTGGCGAAAGGTGATCTCGGGCATGTGACAGTCAATAGGTGTAATGTTCGGGGGTTGTTTTCCCGATGAATCCAGAGTGGAATTTCCAGCAAATAGGTGCGCAAAGATATTGGCTTTTTCCTGGGCAGTCGTTGCTAGTGTTCCATCTTCTTTGGTTAGAGGAGGAAATGAGCTGGAAGTGAAGTTTCTTCCCACAGCTTTGGCAAAAGACCAAAATGAACGGGATCCGTTAGGACATTCAACAAGTTTTGATCTTATTTTGGCATTATGAGCATCTTTTGAACATGCTATTGTCTCTTTGCATATGCCTCTAGCCTCGACATATGCTGCTCTGGTCTCAGGGCCCGGATTTTTTAGCCATCGATGGTATGCTGCCTGTTTGGAAGCGACAGCTCTAGAGCAGTTTTTGTTAAACCAGGTCTTATCGGATGATGTTCTTCTCTTGGTATTTGGTATGTAAGTTTGCATCCCCAACATGATGATTTCAGAAATTTTCTCAGCACATCGTGTTGGGTCTACTGAAGAGAAACAAACTCCCTTCCATGGAAACGCTGAGAAAAACATACGAAGACCTTCCCAGTCGGCCGAATTGTAATGCCACATGAGACGGGGTGGTATTGTGCCGCTCGATGGTAAATGAAAAGAGCATGTTGTGGAGATAAGGGTGTGATCAGAGTTTCCAAGTGGGGCACAAACTTCTATTCTATACGAGTCAGGATTGGTGGTGAGGAAAAGATCTAGTGTATTGGCATACTGGTTGTTGACATCAGGGATGTATTATTTTGTTGTTGACCCAAAATAAAGAATAATTTTGATTTCTACATTTATAAAAAGTATAATTACACAATACATTCCAGAAAGTGATATCTATATGATAATAATATACGTAATCGAAAGTGAATGAAAAATGAAAATCGCATAGGTATGCCCAGTGGCGTGCATATAAATTTTTTATAAATTCGAATATTGTGAAATAATGTTAATCTACTAGGTATATCAATTTGAATGAAAAAAATTTCCTCTAGAACACGGAGTATCTAAAGAACAGTGTTTTGTATCGTCAACCCAACCATACTTGACAACATCAAACCAAGTTTCGTCTAAATAAATTATAGTTCTATTTGAATCACGGTACCCTTTTATTTTGCGCAAATACACCTGTCTAAGTTCAGCGATACGCCGAGATTCCATTATTACCATTCGATTATCTAACTTCTTATATTTAAATCCACAATTCAATAATCCCGCGCATCATCTTGGACTGTTGTTTCAAATGGTCTCTAAAATGCCATTCTAATTAATTATATTATAAAACTCACCCCAACGTGAATATTTTATTTTATTATTTATTATTATTATTTATTTATTATGTATTTATTTTATTTTTTAAATGAATATTTTATTAATATCAATTCACTGACGCGACCTAGCCACTACACCATCAAAAAGGTATTATATTAATGATACCTTTCTCCACTAGATCACCTACACTTTCCTATAAATACCTATAACAATTCACTAAACTCACTCAACCAAGAAATAGATATTATATTAAATATTTCTTTAAAACAAAATTCACACCCGACACTGAATGATACTAATGGATTATAAGCCAAACCACAACACAACCCCCCCGAACACCCTCAAGACCGTAGAATTTGTTCTGCAAAAACGTCCAACGGATTATACTTCGGTTATTTCGTTATATTACGATGAATACTGCAGTTTATGACTGGTTGTTTCGAAGTCTTGACTGCACGTGCAACTACGTTGCCATCTCTTCAAAATTTTCTTAAATATAGTAACATATGAAAAGTGGTTTTAATTAATTTTTCTTTTTTCAGTAATTTCAAGCGACTTATTTTAATGTTTACTAATAAATTAACAATATGTATTTTTTCAAAAATATTTCCAAACTAGCTTTTTTATAACATCACGAACTAACAGTTTTCTGAAGTAAGAGGAACATTTGTGTAGCGAGCCTAACAATTTTAGAAAATATATCTGACAACATTGCTTTAGTGGTGTCGTTGTATAACTGAAATAGGTGCAATTGATTCTTGATCGTCTTCCGATTGAAAGATTTAGGAGTGCCTGGGCTCTTTTATATTTTAATTTAACGGCCACGTTCCGTTAGCATTTATTCCCGATTTCCTATCCACGTTTCGTTTGAAATAATGAGGAGTGCCAGGCGTCTAGCCAGGGCTCTTTTTTATTTTAATTCGAAGACAAATCCCGTTCTAATTGGAATATTGAGGAATGCCAGGCGTCTAGCCAGGGCTCTTTTATATTTTAATTTAACGGTTACGTTCCGTTAGCATTTCGAAGGTGTCAAAAGTGACGTACCAAGTTGGCAAGAGCCAAGTAAGGAGCGAAAAGCGCGTCACAATTTTAATTGTCGATAATCTGAATTAATTTAATCAAAAATGTTAATCAATGAATTAAACATCAAATTAACATGTTCCAAATGAGCAGACGAAAAACAATCTTGGCCCGGTTTACAAACAAAATCTTTCATGAATGTTAGTGGATCTTCAATCAAGTCTTTAGTTCCATCTATAATATTTTGAGCGTCTTTCCTATTAAAACATGGGTTTCCATATAATTTACAAAAATATGATGTTTTCAAGTCATCTATTATATTTTGAAATTCACATTGGCTAAACTCATTAAACTTTTTACTTTGTTCAGAATAAATCTGGTTTTGTTCTAACGGTAATTTGTCTAATATTATTTCAGAAGTACCTTCTTGCACACTTATACCACTCTTTCCATACATACAATATTTCTTGGTAATTAAACCGCTAAGAAACTATTAGAGCTATAACAGAATTACTCACATTTACTTGAAAAAAGAAACTCTCTTGTATTTCCGTTCTGCTAGGTCTCCAGGTGAACCCTCTGAGTAGATAGTGCTATACAGATTCTGGCTCACTACTTCAAAAATCTCCGCTGGTGGCGCTGGGGGCGCGCGCGTAGGCTGCCATTTTTAATTTTAAATTATTAAATTAAAAAAACTCGAGTGTGAATCGAACCCAGGTCCTTCGCATTCATAGCTATACGCCTAACCCACTCAGCCATGGAGCTCTCCGAATATTAGATTCGAAAAAAGGTAGTGTTGCTGCGCGCGCGTTGAATCGAGCCGGCAGCGATCTCACTTGTGTATAGGATGCGAAGAAGTGTATTATATGCTGTAATAAGTGCGACAAAGAAGGTAGGAGTTGGATAGAGAAAGTATTCGCATCGAAAGATCCCGCGCGCACCTTCTTGCTGTAAAATGTGACGTAGTCGAGAAAGATACGTTAGGATGATAAGGCGGCGCGCTACGGTCAAAAAGATTTAATAAAAATAACAGCGCGCGCACCGTACGCTTCTTGCTGTAAAATGTGACGTAGTCGAGAAAGATACGTTAGGATGATAAGGCGGCGCGCGGGAATATACCGGGGGGCTTAAAAGTAACTTATGTTGAAATAATACTAAGAATTTCTATACCGGGTGGCTTGAAAGTTACACATAATATTTGCGTGACACGTTGCGTGCTACGTCAAACGCAACATGTCACGTCACATGTCACGTCAAACGTCACGTGTCATGTCAAACGTCACGTGTCACGTCAAACGTCACGTGTCACGTCAAACGTCACGTGTAACGGCTAACCGTACTACGCCAAACGTCACGTGCTACGTCACGTGTCACAGCTCATTTGTAATATGGCTTCGGAAGAGTACAGACATCGAATTGAAGAGTTTATAAAGAAAATTGGTAAATTAAATGAAGAAATTGCTTTTTATGAGGAAAAAAGTGAGGTTATGAGGCAAATAGAGAATCTCAGTTTATCTGGTGGGGAAGAAGAAGAAGTACGACAGACGTGGAGCAGTCTTAGTATAAACTGGTTACCTAAAGAGCTAGCATGCAGACAATTACCGCAAATTACTTATCCGTTAAGACGTATTCAACCATGTTCAACAGAACAGAAAAGGATATAAAAAATGAAATCAATAATGTTTTTGTCATGTCGTGTGTAATATTAGTATTTGTCTTTGTTTTAATTTTAAAAATTATTTTAAAAATTGTGAAACGAAAATTTGAATCTTTATGTAATATAAAAGTTGATGAATATACAGAGTGTTTCAATAAAAACCCCTTGTTACATAAAAAACTTTATTTATAATGGTAATACAGTATTTGAAAACCAGTGGCGGAGGCGTTGTACATTTCGTTCGGTACACGAATATACTCCAGAGGCGTGACAGGGGTTTGGATCTTGAACAAAGTTTCCTGTTGCACACGGCGTTCCATCAAATTTACAAACGTCAATAATGTGTGGAAAAACACCAAATACGTGACATTTCTTCAGCAGAAATTCCGCTTTTTGTTGCCCTCGAATGTAAATATAGTCTGCAGCATACAATAGCTTGCTTTCCAATATTTCGTTTACTTTGGAATATTCTACATCTCCCGAAGAGTATCGAATGCCATGTACCTTCCTTTCCAAGTATGATGTGGTCTTTTTGTCCTCGTTACTTAATGTGGAGAACGGTTGCGGCGGCAAAAATATGTAATGTGAACTTTTGAAGCCGATTTCTATGGTGAGTTCTTTGGCAACGAAAATCCCATCTACGACAAAGCCTTGAATGTCTACGAATGCTACTCTCATGTTGACGTCTGCTCGAACACTAACTCCGATCAGCAACTAGTTCAAGCTTTTAACAATTTCGGTGAGGGGGAAGTATTCCATCACGCAATCGTGAATTATGATGCAATAGACTTTGGTATTTTCGGGGAAGCCTATGTTTGCTTCAATGTCGAGTTTCACATCGACTGTGGACGCCTTCATGCTTTCCTCCTGTTTCGAACAATCGATAACAAACAATGCTCGTTTCTTGAAAGAAGAATAATCCAGCAGGGGGCGCTTCTGTGTGGAGTTTGCGTAGTTGGGATAGAATTCAGTATAGTTAAAATAGGCTTAATTGTAGTCAGTTTTAGCGAAATCCAATTGCATTCTTTCATTAGGCCAATATTCACCATTAAGTGACAGTCTTATACTTTGCACGTCAGCATTGTCAAATAAAGTAGGATCGGCTGTAGTCACGTTACGTTTGTCTGTTTGGAAGAAGACAATAACAAAACGAGGTCTTCCAACTGAAGTGGATGTCTTAACAGCCCAAACTTCACGTCTTGCACCTTTAGTAATTGAGGGTAATTCGTGTAACTCCCACTTCCTAAATGGAATAACTATAGGTTGATCTTTTTGAATGGATTTCATGAGATTTATCTTTATATCATCATTGGGAAAGATATGTTTAACTTTTAGTTCAACACTTGTAATATTAATTTTAGCGGTTGTAGTGGAGAGCGTTCCAGAGACATTCTTTTCCGTAATATATATACAATCATTATCGTTTCGTGCTCGAACTAATCGTATTGTTTGACGTCCACATGTAATCATGGGATAATCGTTGAAAATGTTAAAAATATGTTTGAGAGGTATTTGAAGGTTGAAGGACTTGTCGCTGACATTGAGAATGGGATCTTTCGGGTAATTCCAGCCGGCTATAGCCATATGATTGGAATCTTCTTGGTTATAACAAGTCATAGCACGTACGGCACTTATTATTCCAGGATCCCGAACTGTTTCCATTTCCCTGGCACTTTCACTGTACGTACATGAATCGAATAGGAAGGCACCAACATTATTTGCTAATTTTACGTCACCAGCTCCATGTGTTTCAAGCGACCCTTTAATGCACAACAAAGTATCGCTCATTGCAAAAAACGAATCAACTTGATTAATGCTAAACTCCACAATGTCACTGCAATTGAATGATTTTATAAATGGAGCATAGGTTCTATATTCAGCCTTTCTAATTGAATCGTCAAACATTGGCTTACGATAGATATCAAACATCGAAGGCATGTTGTCGTTTTGACGAAGCCGTTTTCCATACGTGGTTGTCATTTTTCAATTTAAACCCCAGCGATTGCAGAACCAATTTGTTTGCGAACGTGAGCTGTTTTAGCTTTGGCGACTGCTTAGCTAATGAAGTTGAAAGCTCTGCAGACTGTCTTTTATGATTGATTATTAGTCCCATCTGCCTCGCACTCTAAGCTCCAACACCAAAGTACTAAGTTCTCCACGGAAGTTTACAGGCTGACCGTCCTGGTCTAAGGCTATGACGGTGATATTGGTTATTTCACGTTGTGGTATAACAGGTAAGTAGAGCAAATTATGAGGAATTTCGTCGATGGAATATCCAGGATCTACTTGTATGACGAATTCGTAAATAGTATGAGCAGGTCTGTTTGCATCGAAGGCTCCAGTGGTAATGTTACAATCGAAACGGATACTGGATACTTTAATGATTTCGACGGGGAGATCTGAAGAGTGCATTTTGTTGGCGTCGAGTATTTTCGATGAAAATCCCAATATTTTCCCAAGACTATCAGTTTGTATAAAGGAAATTTTGTATCTACTGGAAATTTCACATTTCAACGTATTGTGATTGGGTTTTAGTGAAAATACCGTTGAATTTTTCGCACCCAATTTATCGTTGATGAACGATTCAAGATCAGCAATTTCATAACACCCTGTGGGAAAATTAAAACTTTGCAGGTTGTCTTCAGCATCATAGTAGAAAACGTACAATTTTCAATGTTTGGTATACTGTGATATGAATGAAAAGATCGTAGAGATATTTCGTAATCATTCTTTGGATCGAGGACAATAGGGGTATGAGGCTGAAAGGTGAACACGTGATTGGTGCTGTTAACTCTCAGCAACTGCGACATGATGACTAATGAAATACAAGGCATGTTTGAATTTAAATATCATTTTTTATTTTTTTAATGTTTGTTTACAAAGGAAACAAGTAGCTTGCGAAGTAGATGCTCAAGGGGAAAGTGCTTTAGTTCTTCGGCAGTGAAACTACTCAATGTTTTTCCATGGTAGATATGTTGTAGTAATAGTTCCGTCATTGTTGTAGAAATTTCAAACACAAATGACCGCAATTGATTTGATCGTAGTTTTGATATTGGGTATTGTTGTAGAAAATTCTCGCACTCTTTCCCAGATATTTAACAACTTCTTTCGGCGGCTTCAAGTTACCAAATGAATCGAAATACTCTACATTGTTGTTTATCTTTCTGTAAGCTACCCAATGACTTCCGCTATTCTTAGAGGTATCCAAATTAACCACTAAACCACTGCGCATTCTTGTCTTCGAGGACCGTCTTTGGGCAGAGTGTCTCGCATGAACACTCCTCGAAAATGTGGTATTTTAAGCGATGTTGCGTAATGTGTTATGTCAAAGTCGGATAGTGCGTGATTGGGTAGCTTTATAAGTTTTTTTTCAAATACAATCCAAAACCGCCTTTTGGATACTTTTTCAGATACAGGCCAGATCCTACACGTTCCATAGCCTTATTATGACGTACATCTTCTTCCAATTTCTTTTGCGCATGCTTTGCGTCAATAACAGTTTTAGCAATCCCAGCAGCACCACCTGACAAAGCTCCGAGTGCCGAAAGGCCAGCAAACAAAGGGATAAGTGGTAGGAAACCTCCGGATTTCGCTACAGGTATTACTCGAGGAACCTCGACTTCTTTTCTCCCACCAAATTCTTTAATAAGTGCTTTGGCTGCTCGTAAGGCAAACGTTGCAGTGTCTTTCAAAGATGTCCCTTTTTTCATGGACTTTCCCACTTTTAGAATGACATCTCGATGCAAGGAACGGCGTTTGCGGCGGCGACATCCCATCCCCAGCTTTCTTTTCGCCTTCATTCCGCCTGTCACAAGTAATGCAGCAGTTTTCTCTGCCAAAGAAGCGTCTTTTGATTTGACGCGAGCCCAAGCTTTATCTTCAAGTATCCGATCGGCTTTGTGTCGTTCTTCGAGAGACTTATTCTTCCAGTAAGAAATATCGTGTTGTTTACAAGCAGCGTCCAAGGGGTTAATGCCTGGATCTCCGCGATCAAGACGTTTTTCCAATTTTGTACCGGCTAACAGAAAAACAATTAATTTTTTTCGCAAAAAGGGTGGGGTGGTTTACTTACGTCCACAGTACTGATAGCTAGGTAAGTGAAGTTCAATAGGTAGTTTATTGATGAGAGAATTTAAGAGACCTTCTCCTTCAAACACCAACATTAAGACTGATACGCGTAAGTGGTGACACCTATATTTAAAGAGTAGTACTACGAAAAACGACACACACAATGAAAATAATTCAACAAGAGCAGACGATACCCATTGAAAATCTAGATTTCACCTCAACGACATCGATTGGCAAACATGGTAAATTGTTACCAAATTCTTTCCGTGCCATTATATGCGGTCCCAGCGGGTGTGGAAAGACGAACGTCGTGCTGGCGCTCCTATTTAATCCGAATGGCGCGAAATTCAAAAACGTTTATGTTTATTCAAAATCGTTATTCCAACCAAAGTACCAATTGCTGCAAGAAGTTATAGCACAAGTCAAGGGCGCTGGCTATTTTCCATTTAAAGACAACGAGGAAATAATAAGTCCAGATAAAGCTCGGCCTAATTCTGTCTTTTTATTCGATGACGTTGCATGTGATGGTCAACAGAAAATTCGTGAATACTACTCCATGTGTAGACATAAAGATATTGATGCCGCTTATCTTTGTCAAACATACTCAAAAATACCGAAACAGCTTATTCGCGACAATTGTAATGTTATTGTGTTATTCAAGCAGGATGAGGTGAACTTGAAACATATATTTGACGAACACGTATCTCCAGACATGACATTCGACACATTTAAAAATGTGTATTCAACGTGCTGGTGTGACCGTTATGGTACTTTGGTAATTGTGAAGGATTTCCCCTTCAATGATGGTAGGTATCGCAAAGGATTCGATAAATATATAAAATTGTAAGATGCGCCTTTAGTCTGCACCAATATGTCTGATGATAAGGTTGCTACTGCATTGCGCAAGAAAAAAGTGTCTGAACTTGCAAGATCGATTCGCAAAAAATACTTGGCGTTGAAATTGGGTAAATCAGAGCAAGATGAGTCTATCAATAAACTATTCAAGCCAATATCCAAACCACTTGAAGAAATTGTGCAATCCTCAAAGACATTACAAAAAACGATTACAAATTTAAATCCAAAAGAGGAAATAAAGAAGGAAGAAGAAGAAGAACCTGATGATGTGTTTACACCCTTTCTCGAAACGGAACCGGTGGCCGAAACCGATGAATCCGGCAATATTACACGTTCTCCAGAACAGATGCGTCCCGAAATTTCTCAGGAAGCTTTCGCAGACTATTTGGACCAATATCCCGCCATCAGTCATCAGTTCATTGAAGATTACTTCCAAAAAGATGATAAAATTGATAAAAATTATGGTCCGATATACAATGATGAAATCGGTTGGTCATTAGGCAAACGTCGAATTACGTTTGATGGAAAAACCGGTAATATAAACATACTACCTGAGAAAAACAAAGGAGGAAGATATGTAATTGGAACACCAGGCTTGTATGAGCTTCTATTTTACCGAGACCCCAGTTACAATGATCAAGATTTACAGAACTATAAAAATCTTTTGACAACAACTGAAGTTCATTTAGACACGTTAGATCGTCTTAAGGGCTCAAATACTGAAAAATATCACTACATCATAAAACCTTTATTCAAAACAAAATCTCTAACGACGAATAGATCGTCTCAGGTATTGACTCGTCTAAAATCGATTCCTTTAGCAAAAGGAAAAGGTATTGATCGTTTAACATATAATGATAAACCTATGGAGTATATTTATTGGGATGATGCCAATGAATTAGTGGATCGTTTGAAGTTGTTGATTGCTTCGAAAGAGGCAGGTAATACGTCACACGGTAACGAAATAGTAGCAATTATCAATGAGCTCAAGGAGGCTGATATAATAGAATAATACCAGTTGAAACTTGTTCATTTCAATTATGCCAGTCGATAAATTCAGACATAGACATTAAACGCCCTATGCGCGTTTACCGGCGAAAATCACGTTTCCTCATACACCGGACGGTGATATCGATATTGAAAATGTGAAAATTTGTAATGTTAAGGAACCGACAACAAATAGTGATGCTGCAACAAAAAAATATGTTGATGTGCAATTGAATGACCTACGTACTATCAACTCGCCATTAATTCAAACGCATGGTGTGGTGCTGCAGCAACAAGACCGTGATATAAAGGATTTAGCAGTAGGATTGAACGATATAAGAAATGAGCTTCATAAGACGAAAATCCCCATATTACAGGCGCATATTGCCAACTTACAAAATAAAACTAACGTCATTGATGCATTCATTTCGCGAAATCCCCCTGTAGCAGGTAGGGATATGGCTACGAAGAAATACGTCGACGAATCAATTGTCACAGCGAAAGCCTTTATTCGAAAAGAATTCACTGTTTCTATTAACATGTGTGTTGAAAGCATACGTGAGTTACAAAAAGAAATTAGAGAAAATATCAGATCCGTCTCTGATATGAAAACTAACGTTTCAGGCATTGTAGACAATATTAAGGTTATGAATACGAATACCGTTAACCGCATGAACAGTCTGGAGCTGAAGCTAGCTGGTACATAATATGTATTCTAAAGAAAAAATTCAGCTTGTAAACGAGCTCCACAAACCGATACGGAAAAAATTCCCTCGGAGACGCACTATCATTAAGGGCCTTGACGATCTTTGGCAAATGGATCTTGCGGAGATGAGGAATTTTGCTCCACAAAATAGGAATCATAAAATGATACTAGTCGTTATTGATTGTTTTTCAAAGTTTGTGTGGACACGCCCACTAAAGACGAAGACCGGAGAGGAGATTACTCGGACATTTTCGGACATTCTCGCTCACACTAGACGAATACCAAAAAATCTGCAATCTGATCAGGGAAAGGAATTTTACAACAGCAAATTCCAAAATTTAATGAAAAAACATGATATAAATCATTATAGCGTATTTAGCACAATGAAAGCTTCTATGGCAGAGCGTGTTATAAGAACGCTGAAATCGAAACTCTACAAGTATTTCAGTTTAAATGGCACCTACAAATGGATCGATATTCTCCCGAAAATTACTCAAGACTACAACAATACAAAACATTCCACAACAAAATATAAACCTTCTCAAGTCAATAAATCCAATGAAAAATCCATTTTGAATAACACCTATAGCCATTTGAAAATAGCAGGCCCGCGAAAATTTAAAGTTGGCGACATTGTGCGCATATCCAAGGCAAAACATGTCTTTGAAAAAGGATATACACCCAATTGGACTACAGAACTATTCAAAATCACCAAAGTGAAAATAACCAATCCCGCTACGTATTTACTCGAAGACATGCAAGGTACACCAATCAGCGGCTGCTTCTACGATGAAGAACTACAGAAAACATCGAATTCAGACATTTACTTGGTGGAAAAAGTTCTCAGAAGAAAGGGCAACAAAATGTATGTGAAATGGCTCGGACTAGACAAAAAACACAACAGTTGGATTGAAAACAAGGCCGTTTTGTAGCACTACTTTTCGCTTCGCTGCGTATGAATACCGAAGAAGATGGCTGACCGCAAAGAACGAAAACTATAAATTGAAGAGCGCTTCAGTACTTGAGCTTAGTTCGCAACATGACTTTTCAAGATAGTGGTTATTCTTCTTCTTCTTCCAGTTACTTCGAATCCAGTTTATCCGACTACACTACAGAGTTGGATAGAATTTTGGAAAATTATGAAACTGCTGCAAAGTCCGAAAATGTATACCTACTTTCAACACAATATACAATCTCTGGTTATGAAATGAAATGTGGAATAAGTCCTGCAAGATCATTTACGCCTGCTGTTATTCTATCCCAACAGCTAAAGTGCAGCAAAATATCTTTCAGCACTTACGAATGGTATACCTTTATTTCAATAATGACGCAACAGATGAATGCTTTCTTTCATGCCACAGACGATGCTGACAAGTTCCAACCTGATTCGTTTCCATGTGGAGAGTACTGCACCATTACTCCATTAAATTATGACGGGTCTAAGTTGATTTTCGTCAAGAAATATGGAGTTGAATATTATATGGATGAAGAAGTGTCCCAAATTTTAAAACTAAATAATTTGATTTTACAACGTATAGCTATGTTGGAAAATTTAAATTTTTGTCAATATTATTATAATGTTTTGGATTTCTGTAAAACTATCACCTCTGAAAGTCCTTTACAAATTTTATATGCATTTTGTTCCATAACCCCAAACGATATGTTAAACAACGCTCTCAGAGAATATGTATACTTTTATAAACTTAAAGTTATCAATGACTTAAATAAATAATTGTGTATTATTGGTGTTTTCTTGAACTGGTTGTGTGTGAGAATAAGTTTTGAGTTCAAATCAATTTTCCATTTGAAAGATCAATATGAAGTTCCATTTGACGTGACAACGTGACATTTGACGTGAGAATGTGACATTTGACGTGACAACGCGACATTTGACGTGACAACGTGTCATTTAACGTGAGAATGGACATTTAACGTGACAACGTGACATTTGACGTGAGAATGTGACATTTGACGTGACAACGTGACAACATGACATTTGACGTGAGAATGTGACATTTGACGTGACAAGTGTTTCGTACAGGATTAACATTTGGTCCTTTTGACAGCGTGATAATTTTGTTATACTCAGTATATAATAAAATTCTCAAATAGCACATGAATGTAGGAAAAAGAAATAAAAAATGAATTTTATAATATATATATATATTTATGATAAACAATAACTATAAAACTTACACATCTTAAAATTCTAAATCACAAAAATTTGATTGAACCGGCAAAAGATCAATATATTTATGATAAACAATAACTATAAAACTTACACATCTTAAAAGTCTAAATCACAAAATTTGATTGAACCGACAAAAGATTAAATTATAAAAATGAAAGAAAAACAAAATAATGAATTGATAATACTAGAATCCGTCAAAATGGTCAATATCGCTATCACTATCATATGTTCCCCTAAATCTGAGAGTTCTAGGAGAATTATGAAGTTTCGCAATACAAGAATCTTTATCATTTGTTTCAAAAAGTACTGTTCTATAGCAACTTTGACACCACCAATCTTTATTGTGATACAAGTCACGAATTATATCTTCTGACTCGCAAACATCATGGTGATGATCATTGATTACAATCAAATGTTTCCTCAATCTTTTATGGCATCCTTTAATGCTATCAAAACATTCTTTACAAACATATATGTTATATCTATCAATCCTATAATAGTTAACCCATATGCAATATTCAGACTCGTCTTCAAATATGTAGTCCCAGTCAGATCTAGCAAGTACAGCATTTCGGTCTTTGTACAGAATGTCTCGTGAACAATGAACAAAATCGAGATTTCTACAAAACCGTGACTGATCATTTTGAGCGGTCTTATTTAAAAATCTCCATTTGTATTCTGCAAATTTTTTTGCGATTTGTTTGGTAAGAGTCCATGGTAATTTTGACGATTCGAAAAAATCTGCTAGACATTCTATATTTTCGCAAATTATTTTTATGCAGTTTTCGCTTAATGTATTCATATCTAAAACAATGAGAGTACATTTTTATATACATATACTCAACGAAAAATTAAAATATTACTCAGTGTTACTTAGTTTGTAATGACCCCAGGGAAGCGTATCAAACGACTCTGGAATTAGTGACCGCTTATCATCTTCAGGAGAAAGACCCACTTTCTTTTGTTCAATGCTGAAAACGTTATGTGCATAGGACTGAATTGTGTTTTGGAAAATGTACTTTGACTTCCAGTTTTTTTACAACATTTTTCTTTACCCCCTTAGATTTTTTCACTATTTTCCCACCCTTAACTTTAAAAGCATACATTTTTGAACGTAGCCCTATGAAATGCGTCATAATAGAACCATTACATTCATCTTTCATCAAACCTAACACCTTTTTGTTTGCTAACGGAATGTTAAAGTGATTACCCTCTGCATAATCACTGGTATCAAACATGTGAATATCATCCTTTATCACTTCTTCGTATACGTCATTACAATGAAGTTCATACGTGAAACTATCTGTATCTGTATACATTAATTTGCAATTTTTTTTTCCCAATTTAGGGATGATGTATGAATAATGGAAGTCATACATACAAGTTTTTGAAATGTCTAAAATGGCCATCCCAATGTACAGGGGCTTATTGAAAACAAGATTACTCTTTTTTAATTCTATTGCAACTAAATTTTCTTCAAAAATTGTTCTAGAATGAAACCAAGGACTAGCAATCAAGTTTTTAGCTCCATAACGTCCCAAATATGTTCTTGATAATTTCACTATCCTATGATTTCGTATATTTTCCATGGTTTTACCAAACACCGCGTTATTCATCAATTTATACAAATTTTTGGCAAAAGCTGTAGTAGCTTCCGTTCTTAGTTTAGTATTTAAAGCGATGTAGGGTTTTAGCCATGCAGCTTGCTTAAATTTTAAAATTCTATGTATTTTTGTTAGAATTAAACCATTTGCTAAAGCTTGTTTTAAATTTCGATAGTGTAAGATATAATTATGTTTATTGTGTAGGGTAGCCATGAGTTTTCTTAATTTGGAATTGGGAGGCGTTTTGTGTTCAGGACAAAAAGGAAAATCTTGGTGTAGATCGTGTAGCTCCTTAGGGTACTCCAGGTCTACCTCAAGAATATACCCCTCTGGAGAGTCGTCTGCAATTTGATTGATATCAATGTTCGAGTTATCTTCCCATTTGAAGTCTGCATAAGGGAGGAATTCTGACATTGTCCACCCATAAAGGTTGTTCACATCTAGGTACAAAAGGTACTTAGAGGGTTTTTGAGGGTCATACTCCTCCTCCATGTATTTATTGTTGGCTTCGGAATATCGATTTGAGCAAACAGATATACCCCCCCGAATACCTCTCTCAATAAACATAATCATATCAATATCTTTAAGTAATTCTAATTTAATTTGGGTATACTTTAACATTGCATCCCACGTATACCCAGGAAGAGTATAGTACCACGCAGGATCTAGCTGATACGTTTGCAAACAATTACTTCGTAACTGCTCAAAAACGTCTGCTAATAACAGTATGTCTGTTTTCATATATAGCTGACTATACTCTCCCAGGTTAGCAGTATCAAAATACTCCCAAACATTTTTTGCATGGTTATATTGTTCCATGGAAATATTCGAATCATAAAGTTTATTGTAAAAACTTTCAATGGGCGGTAATTCTACGTCGTTGAGCTTTTCTATACAATCTATGTAATCGTATGGAAAAACCCCTTTTTTCATCAAAAGTTTCAGTTTTTGGTTATTTAAATCATGAAACTCGTGTTTTAAATTTTTAAAATCATCCTCCTTCAGTGTAGATACCAGTTCGTCTAGACTTGCTCCCATAAATCTAAAGGAGTCTATGAACCTAAACTTGATGCTAGTTTCAGAGTCATGTAGAGTAAAACTTATATATTTTTCCTTATTTATTGGTAGTATGGAAACCTTTCCACGTTTTGCAATTTCCTTAATAACAAAATGCGAGTCATAGCCGCTTAAGTTATGAAAAATCACGGGAACAACAAAAACTTTTTTAAAATTCAATTTGCATGCTTGATGAGCGTATCCACGAAATTTTCCAGTGAAATGATCTTGATCTCTAACGACTATATCTTTATCAGTAAATTCATGTTCACAAATATGACAATTTAGTGCATTTACCAAGTTAGGTGTAACACCAAGGGGTATTATATCTAAAATTTTGGACTGTACAAATTTTGCTACATCAGTTAACTGATTGGTAAACCAATCTATGCAGTCTTCACCCTGATGATATTTATAATATGAAAGCTGATCATCGTAAGCGCATTTTAAATAATATCCTGCAGAAAAAGCTACGTGTTGTTGATATTTTTTAGTTTTATCTGTTTTTTGTTGATCTGTATAAGCCTTTAGTATGGATTCTAAATCACTATAAATAACAAAGGGACATTTCTGCTTATAAATAAAATTTTTAAATTCAATGTGAGTATGATTGGGAAAAGAAATTTTTGACTCATTCATATTTTTACAAACACTTTCATGCTTATCCAAAATTTGTTTACTATGAAAATAGTTCAAACACCTATCGCAAATGAATTTTTTAAACCTAGATCTATTAAGTTGAGATGAAATTAATCTAGATAAATCTTTTATCCAACAATAGTGGTACTTAATGTTTTCATTCGTATCGTCTACAGGAGGTGCATCATAATCATTTAACTTGGGATAATACTTGGATTGGACCAGCAATAGATTAACATGTCTTTCAAGTTTATTTTTAGTTAATCTTGTAGGAACTACTGTATAAAATGTAGATTTATTGGATTGATTTAGTTCTAAAGAGTATACGTTTACTGATATATTATTTAATTTTTCAAATTTTGTAATTTGGGTCAGTGACATTTCAATATCTAAGCCCTTTGTATTTAGAACTTCAGAGTAATGTGGATACGATGAAGTACGATTACTATTTTTAGTAGCAGGATTTAAAAAACTGTTTACTGCCCAGTAAAAACAAGCTTGGTCCATATTACAAACGTTTACAATTGCCTTCTTTCGAGAAATTGGTTCTGGTAGTGGAACGAAAGACGAGCCAAACCCCATTTCATATTTGTTTATTGCAACTTCCAAAAAAATTATTCGAGATAATGCCCACCCGCTTTCTTTTTCAGGAAATTCTGATAAACTGTTCAAAATAGGATCAATAATATTTATACTAAACCAATCACATAAATCATCTCCAATGTCCAATACAACATTGGGAGTACTAAAATATTTGCGGTCTACTAACTCCACGTCTTTTGATTGTTTAATAAAATCCCCACAAAAGGTGGTGTTCACTTTTGAAACTTGTGTTTTCTTGAGAACAGATAAAATCTTGTTTTTAAAAATTTTGAAAGCATCTGTAAAGAATGCATTAATATCTTTATGTGACAAGTTTATAATAACTCCTGTTTTTAATCTACTTTTAAATGCAGCATTAATGTTTTCCCACTTGACCCTTTTACTAGATTTCTCAAGTCCTTCACCCACATGATCTCCTTTTATTAAACATCGCATGCGCTTCAAATGTGCTATTTTTGTATGAATTTTATGTTTTACTCCAATCGAAAACTTGGAAGATTTTAAAGCAAGATTACATTTTCTGAGGTGTTTATTAATCAGTAGAATCCATTTATTTCTATTTGAAAAGGTTTGAATTTTGTTTAGAGAATTTAAAATTTCATCAATTTGCTGTAGAGTAACACTGAAGTTCGACATTCTTGAGTATATGAATAAAAATGTACTCACCAGCTTTCTAAAGTCGTCTTCGACTACGGATGCGAATTTCCTCAATTTTTAAGTTGTCCTCAGCAGGTCGCTTCCAAATTTTGTGCAATGGGTTATATTGTGACTGCGGATGTGTAGTTGACCTCAGCCGGTTGCTTTTAAATTTTGTGATGTGTTGCTGAAACAAAAAATAATTTTTAAAATGTTTGTAAAACAGAATCACACATGCTAGGTTAGGTTGAATGTGAGTGGACCTCAGGCCCTCGTTAAATATTTAACAAGATTTTAAAAATAAAAAATCTTACCGTTTAATTGTTTTCTTCTATTTTAAATAGTGTCCTGGGGCGGTATCCACTAGAAATATTCTGTCCCAGAAACACCAAACTATAGCTCCCCTTGTTTATATCTGCGATATATTTCTTGTATTTTTCCACTACCCTTTGGGGGAGAAAAGTTACATTATCTTCTAATTCGACTAATATAGCTTCTCCAAATTTTGATTGAACTACTTTAACTTTTACAATTTTCTGGGGGACGTTTTCCGGAATTTCTTTCAGCTTCCTAATGGGTTTGTTCTCTACCCCTGTGGAAGTAGAGAAGGTGTTTAGTTCATTGATAAAACTCATCTGAAATAAACAGGATAATTGTTGTACCAGTCTGCAAAGAGTTTCCCCCCCCATAAATTTATAGCAAATAAAACTTTTTCAAAATATTTTTGGAAACTAAATGTAAAGAACAAATAAAAAATATAAAGATAAAACTTACTTTGTTTTTTAAAAACTCGAACTCGAACTAGACTCGTTGATTGTCAATATGGAACTGTCGTTGCCGTAATACCAAAAAATGTATTTATACCTTTTTTCATATCACTTTCGTGAAATTGTGATAAACTATTATTTTTGTAGATAATATAATTTCTATGACGTTAGTGTTTTTGTTCTAGAACATTCGCTGTAAATTCCGGTTTTATTTTTGCACCAATCTTACGATAAGGTGACTTCCCGTATTTTGCTAACATAGTTTTATAATTGCGATTGTGGACAACCTCACGATATGACGACTTCCTGTATTTTGGTATTGTGGTGCTACAAACTTGTTATCAGTTTTTGCGACTTCCTGGAATTATTATCTTATCAAACCGAGGCTTCATCCGGTTCTACTATTCGACACATTTTAATGTAACGTTCGTAGGAATTTCAGAAAAACAATTTAATTATTTGCAAAGTTTATTTAAAAAAAATATTATTGATAAAAAGAAATTATTTTTGTTAATAAAGTCTTGAGATGATTTAAAAGGTCTCCATTAGGACATGGGATATCAAATAGGTTCCAATTAAAGGGTCCGGCTGCAACAAGTTTTTTGGTAAACTCATTATATTTGTAGTATGTGGTGTTTTTGAAAAAGTACATGTGTCCGTCAATGTACTGGAATGCTCCTGTAACATCTGTGGGTAGTCCAGGGAAAATATCTTTAATTTGTCATCTATTTAAGGCATTTTTTAAGTTCTTATCATATTCAATATAATTACTGTTATTATAAAATACATACATTTTTCCGTGGTTGCTTTGAAACATTGTGTTTATTTGAGAATTTTTCGGTATAAGTAAATTACCTTGCTCAAGTATTCGCAAACCTGGGAAATCTGCAATATAGTATTTACGAACATCTTTATTGACTGCTATTAAATTACCGGAAGAACTTTGAAAAATCTGAATTATGGAGCCCACTTCTTCGGGTAGATAATCATCGAGCATTTCTGGTTCTGAGGGAATAAGTTTCGAGTTCAAATCAATTTTCCATAGAAAATCTTTATAAATAATATATAAGTGATAATTTTCAAATGCACCAGCCATCGCAGTAAACATATACTCCGGCGTTATGTCGCATAAATTTTTATTTGGTGGATGGGGCCTATGATGACCTGTAGTCGGTGGCGTAAGTTTGAAAGGATTATTTGCATATTTATTGATTGGTCCATAAAGAGCTTCAAGGGCCATTTTATCATCTTCATCCAATTTTGGGGTCGCGTTTTGTTGATACCATGGATACATTATTGCTTTTTCATTATCACTATGGGATATACCTAGGATATGTCCAATTTCATGAATTAATACCATGAGTAGACTAGTCCTATCATCTGAACTTGATCCATCTAAACTTAAATCCCACTTTTCATCGGCATCAATATGAAGTTCTATACAGCTGTTGCCATTTGGGAAATAACCATGTGCCAACACCTTTCCAGGACCATCAAATGCACTGGGACATTCATCTCTACCTTGGCAATCTGCACGAAAATAGTGTTTTCCATGTGAAACAGTGATAGTTATATTGGGAGCATAAGGTTTTGTTTTGTGTATTAATTCAAATTTGAACTTTGAACTGTTACTCCACACTTCAAAAGCCTTTTCGATTACATCAAGATATGCTTGATTTGCCTGAGGGAAGAACCATTTCAAATTAAATTTGGTCCATTTTGATCTAACTCTATAAGAATGATCATCGTCCGAAGCTGCTTCACTTACAGAACATCTTGGTCTATCCAGAAGTTGTATTGTATCTTCATCTAATTCTCCCGTTGCAGGAATATTATATTTTTCTTGAAAACTCAACAAATAATCCTCAAGTTTAGTCAAATCATTTTCATTTGCGTATCCGAAGCGTTGTAAATACTCCATAGCATACTGCTGGTCGACAACACAAAGTGCTGGACATAGCGCTGCAGCTAATATAATTATTAACATGATCTTCACCCTTCTGTTATCCTCAAGAAACTAATACCCAAACACATTATTAACAACATATATATTTTTTAAAAAAACCTCCCAAAGATTCAACGTTCACCGTTACACGTTGCGTTTGACGTGTTACGCAAATGTTACTTTCAAGCCACCCGGTATAGAAATTCTTAGTAATATTTCAACATAAGTTACTTTTAAGCCCGCCCGGTCCGCGCGCCGCCTTATCATCCTAACGTATCTTTCTCGACTACGTCACATTTTACAGCAAGAAGGTGCGCGCGGGATCTTTCGATGCGAATACTTTCTCTATCCTCATAAAAAGCAATTTCTTCATTTAATTTACCAATTTTCTTTATAAACTCTTCAATTCGATGTCTGTACTCTTCCGAAGCCATATTACAAATGAGCTGTGACACGTGACGTAGCACGTGACGTTTGGCGTAGTACGGTTAGCCGTTACACGTGACGTTTGACGTGACACGTGACGTTTGACGTGACACGTGACGTTTGACGTGACATGTGACGTTTGACGTGACATGTTGCGTTTGACGTAGCACGCAACGTGTCACGCAAATATTATGTGTAACTTTCAAGCCACCCGGTATAGAAATTCTTAGTATTATTTCAACATAAGTTACTTTTAAGCCCCCCGGTATATTCCCGCGCGCCGCCTTATCATCCTAACGTATCTTTCTCGACTACGTCACATTTTACAGCAAGAAGCGTACGGTGCGCGCGCTGTTATTTTTATTAAATCTTTTTGACCGTAGCGCGCCGCCTTATCATCCTAACGTATCTTTCTCGACTACGTCACATTTTACAGCAAGAAGGTGCGCGCGGGATCTTTCGATGCGAATACTTTCTCTATCCAACTCCTACCTTCTTTGTCGCACTTATTACAGCATATAATACACTTCTTCGCATCCTATACACAAGTGAGATCGCTGCCGGCTCGATTCAACGCGCGCGCAGCAACACTACCTTTTTTCGAATCTAATATTCGGAGAGCTCCATGGCTGAGTGGGTTAGGCGTATAGCTATGAATGCGAAGGACCTGGGTTCGATTCACACTCGAGTTTTTTTAATTTAATAATTTAAAATTAAAAATGGCAGCCTACGCGCGCGCCACCAGCGGAGATTTTTGAAGTAGTGAGCCAGAATCTGTATAGCACTATCTACTCCTCTGCTTCTTTTTAAAGTAACTTGGGGATCAGATGAGGCAGTGTTAAAATTGCCACATTGGCTGGATCTACAATAATTTCATACTTATTACTTCACAATAATTAAACATTTCAGAATAATTTTTTTATTTTTGAAAAATGTATTGTATGGTATTGTGTTTTTTTTGTAATTATATAGTAGTTTTTTATTCCCCAACAACTTACCTACATCAGACGAATTATCTACCACACACACTTTTCTTTGAGATGATTCCTTCAACAAAGCATCAGTCAGCTTGGGCCATTTCAAGTACATGTTATCAATTTGTTCTGGGTATTTTTCATTGAAATCTTGGTTAACCCTTTGACGCCGGAATTAATGTTTTTTTACTTTTAATTAGTTTTTTGGTAATTTTATATAAAAGTATTATTTTTTTTTTTATTTAAATTAACGTGCTCGGCTACTATGGCCACTTGCACGGGAGCGGTTACAATACGGTTACAATATATCATTTAAACAATACAATAATACACACACAGTAAGTAACACAAATGGTTTATAGTTTTTGGTAAAGCTGTACGTTTTTTAAGAATTGGAGTAGGGAGGTTATTTGATCTGAGTTGTTGAGGATTTCTCTGTAGTTTTGGCTCAGTTGTAGTTGTTGTCTTTGAACGGTGTATTTGTGACACTCAGTCAAAATATGCCTCATGGTTAGATTACAGTTACAGCTGGAACATATGGGTCTGGGGGTAGTAGACATCAGGTATCCATGGGTAAGTCTTGAATGGCCAATTCTCACTCTTCTTATCACAGCTAACTCTTGTCTTGAGAAACCTGCAAAGCAGCTAGTTTGGGGGTGACCAATTGATCGCTGTATTTGACGAAGGGCTGTGTCAGTAGTGTTCCAATGCTGCTGCCAGGTTACCTTGGATTTTCTTTTGAAATACGTTTTTAAATCCTTTCCAATAATTATATTGTCGGTGACGGTAGATATGGTTGCGATTTTTGCGTGTTGGTCAGCAAGTTCGTTGTCCTTGATGCCAATGTGGGATGGTAACCAGATTAAAGTAACTGCTATTCCTTGGGATGAGATAGGTTGGTAAGAGTCATGTATAGATTGGACAATGGGATGGTCGGTAAATATTTTTTGGATGGATAAAATTGAAGCAAGTGAGTCTGTACATATGGCTACGTGTTTATGAGGTGGAGAGATTGAAATAATGGCCTGTAGAATGCTGAATAATTCACCTGTGTGCACGTTACAAGTTGATGGGATATGGGAAGATTTTATGGCAATTTGTGACGTTGTTACAGCGCAGCCTACGCCTGTTTCATTTTTGGATGCATCAGTGTATAATACTAATGCCCGGTTGCAAGAACGCTAATCAAATCTCTCATCATGTGATGGTTGATTAAAATATTATGAACCATCAATGGGAACCCGATTTCACGAAAAAAATAATGGTCGATTAATTGTTCATCATTGCAGGTACCTATCCGTTGCATTTTGATTGTGTAAATTATGGTTGATTTGAAGAATTAACGAGTTATTATTTCATTGATTAGCCGTTAATCATTCATCATTTTTAATAAGCGTTCTTGCAACCGGGCATAAGTCATATTGATTACGATTTATTATGTCGTTAAATACATTTATAATTAATTGTTTGGGAGTTTTGTGCTTGTCATATCTCATAAGGGATGTGTTAAATTTAGGAAGGTTGATAGTCCATGGGGGGAAGAGGGAATAGGAAGGGGACTAGTTTGTTGGAGGTTAACACCGTCAATTAGCTGGGATAAAATCATGGGGACCGGTTTCAATAATGGTGTGGTTGAGAAGTTGCGGGATTTGTTGGAAGTTGATGTGAAAAGTGGGTAGACAGGATTAAGGGGGTTCGACGATACGGAGGCAGCATATGAAAGCAGAAGTTGCTGCCGTCTGATCCAGAGAGGGGGCTCATTTGCTTCGCAGTATATGCTTTCTGCAGGGCTAGATCGGAAAGCACCTAAACAGAGGCGTAGCGCTGTATTATGTACCGGGTTTAAGAGATTGAGGTCAGGATTTGCGGCCGAAATATATATGTGACTTCCATAATCTAATTTTGAGCGAATAATGGACCTGTATATTTTAATGAGAGAGTTTTCGTCTGCTCCCCAGTGGTAATGCGAGAGGATTTTAATAATGTCTTTTGTAGCAGTCGCCTTTGATTTCTCGAATATGTTGTTTCCAGGTGAGCCGAGAATCGAATGTTAGTCCAAGAATTTTACATTTATCAACGACGGGAAGGCGATAATTGTTAATGAGGATAGTAGGGGGTACTGTAGGTGGTCGTCTACTAAACTTAATAATCTTGGATTTTGTTTCTGAGAAATCTAATCCTAAGTGGCTTATATTTTTACTCAGGGTGTTTATTGCTGACTGAATTAAATTAGTTGTGGTGGTAATAGTCGTGCCATGACAGTAAATAACCAAATCATCAGCATATAAAGAAAACTTGATGGGAGGAAGAAGATTAGTGCAAATATCGTTTATGGCAAGGTTGAATAGAGTAGGGCTTATAACCGACCCTTGGGGAACTCCATCTATCTGACTGTAGGTTGTTGAAAAAACTCCATTAGTGAGGACTTTGTATGTCCTTGAAGTTAGGAAATTCTGAATAAAATGAAATATGTGTCCAGAGATATTTAGAGAAATTAGTTTATTTAGAATTGATTGTCTGCTAACAGAATCAAATGCACCGTTGATATCTAATATAGCTGCAATGACTTCTTGTTTTTTATTAAAAGCACTAGAGATATGGGATTGGAGAAGAACCAGATTGTCTTGGGTCGATCTATTTTTTCGAAATCCTGACTGTTCTTTTGAGATTAAATTATTTTTATCGAGAAACCATATCAGCCGCTTATTAACCATCTTCTCTGATAATTTGCACATGGTGCAGGTGAGTGATATGGGACGGAAAGAGTTCGGCGATGTAGCAGTTTGTTCAGGTTTTTTAATAGGAATTATCGTAGAAGTACGCCATTGGTCAGGGAATTGGTTGGTGGTCCATATTAAATTGTAAATATCTAGAAGCTTGTGTAAACCTATATTGGAGAGTTTTTTAAGAAATATATACGGGATGTCATCAGGACCGGAGGCGGTATTTTTGCAATTATTTAGAGCTGCGGTAAGTTCTAAGAAGGAGAATGAGCAGTTAAGAGAAGTAATATCTTGCGATTTAGTCATAGAGCATGGAGAGGGAGATTTAACGAAAGGGGGAGGTGTGAAATTAACTTTACATTTAAATTTTGATTCGAAAGTATTTGCCAGAATATTACTGATTTCATCATTATCACTTACTAATGTATTGTTGTAGAAGAGAGAGGGGATTTTTGAGTTTGAATTGTTTCCTTGGATTTGTCTAATTTTATTCCAGAGTTGGGTGGGACTTGTATTCACATTTATAGATGACACATAATTTCTCCAGGAACATTTTTTACTTTGCTTTATCACATATCTAGCCTTGGCTCTGGTTCTTTTAAGGTTAATCAGGTTTTCTTGTGTTTTATTACTACGGTACAATTTTAGTGCTATTTTTTGTTGGTTTACAGCATTTGAACAGCTGGAGTTCCACCAAGGGACAGTTTTCTGTTTGAGAGAGATATTATTTTTACCAATGTGCTGATTGGCAGCTGAAAGTATGGTATTTGTTATCATCTGTATGTTATTGTTCATATCGTCTGAGAAAGATAATGACGAAAAGTTAGTCTCTGTTCCAGAGGTATAACTAGTCCAGTCGGCAGTGTTGGGGCGCCAATATAATCTGGGAGAAGGCTCATTATGATTAGGGATACTGGAGGATGTGATAATAGGGAAGTGGTTACTATCATAAAGATCATTAGTAGTATGCCAATTTAGTGAAGTGGCAAGCCTGGGATCACTAAAACTAAGATCAATACATGAAAAGGTACCGGAGGAAAAATTCAAATGTGTATTGGATCCAGTATTTAGTAAGCAGGAGCCGGTACAATTGATCACGTTTTCGATAGTTTTACTTTTGCCCATGGTAAGATTGGAACCCCACATTGTATTGTGGGCATTAAAATCACCCACAAGAATGTAAGGTTGGGGAAGTTGATAAATTAGGTTGAGAAGTTCAATTTCTTATAAAGGGTAATTAGGAGGAATATATAAGCTGCAGATATTGATATTATTTGGGCACCATGTGGAAACTGCAATAGCCTCAAGATCTGTAGTGATTTGGAGAAGGGAGGAAAAGAGTTCACTAGAAATGAAAATTGAGGTGCCCCCGCTAGCCCTTGCGCAGTTGGTGCGAATATAATGATATCCTTCATAATTTTTTAGATAAGGGAGTTTGTCAATTTTAGAATTGGTTTCTTGTAAGCACAAGATATCAGGGCGTTCGTCTGATATTAATTGTTGGATTCTTTCCAGACGAGGGAAGAATCCATCACAATTCCATTGAATTACTTTGAATGTAGATTTAAGGTGTTTGTAGTTAAGAGCATTCTGAGTGAGGAGGATTATGTTCATCATCGGTTTGATTATCAGAAGAAACGCTTTTGTTATCCGAAAAGTCCTCAAGATTCAGTTGTCTTCTGAGTTTTTTCTGCAACCGAGTGATGCGGTTTTTAAGAGATCGTTCTTTTGTTTCTGTGTGAAGAAGTGACAAATCATTTAACAGTCCCTGGATATCAGGAGTGAATTCTAAGGCATCGTTGAGCGGATCAGAACTACCTTGGGTATTTTCTAAGAATGCCGTTAACTGGATTTCAGAGAGCGTGAGTTTGGATGGGTTGTTCATATAGAGATTCTGTATTGAGATTTGAGTATTGGGGGTTAGTTTAGGGTTTTCAGTGGCTAGAGTTTTGGGTTTTTTCTTACAGGGCTTAGTTGTGTTGTGGGATGGTTTAAATGACGGAGGAGGCATTCGATTGTCTGTTGGTAGTGGGGATTCTGTGGGAGATAGTTGACTGGGGGTATCAGCATTACTGTCAGAGGAAATACCTCTTTTTTGGCAATGGAATAATGGGGGAGGAGTAAGATTGGTTGGTGGTTCAGCATCAGTTTGGTCAGCTGTTGATAGATTTGACAGGAGTTCAGAGGACGAGGTACCACTAAGTGGAGTAGATGCAAGGAATTGTGATGGTTGAGGTGGGAGGGAGGTTACTTCATTTTGTGTTTCTGTCAGTGTAGGATTGGTACAGGAGTCAGCAGTATGTCCACTCTGCTTACAGAGGAAACATACCAATTTGTCAGTAGAGATAAATATACGATATGGGATGTCTTCGTGAGTAATTAGAATCGAGGTTTCTATGCTAAAGTTATCATTATCAGGGATAACGAAAGTGATTCTACGGAAACTCATTATATGAGAGTATTCATCTCCTTGCGCGCCGGATTTAACAAATGAAACAGGGGAGGCTGTTTGCAGTCCGATGTCTTTGAGAGCTTTTTCGATAACGGAGTGAGGGATAGTAGGGGATACATTTGAAATTATAATGCGTTTAGCTGGCGAAATAAGTCTTCGTATAGGTATTATTGTGGAGTTAATGGTAATGTTCTGGTGTGTTTTAAGAAGATCATCTAGAATTGCAGTTGAAGCTAGATATATACAAATACGATTATTGGAAATTCTGGATGCAAATGTGATATTTTTGGGGGAAACAATATCTCCTATAGCTTTTATGTACTCGAATAGAACGATGTTTGGGATAGAGTGCAAGATAATTGCTTGCTCGCGTTTAGGGAAAGTGAGAGGAGGGGGTCTTATTGAAGTTGCATCAGCATATGATTTTGTGCCATGAGGTGAGTTTTGATTAGATGGGGATGATTGAGTTTGATTATTGATTGTGGACATTTTTGCGAGTAGCCCTGGATGCCAAAGCCACAAGCTTCTGGTTAATAAAGGAACAGGAGTCCAGAGAAAGACCCTGTGTAAGGATAGTAGGAAAATAACAGTTACCTTTTGTATTTCTACGGCACTGGATGATTTCTTGATTTACTTGCTGATAATAGTTTCACAGTGATAAAATAAACGTTCGAGATATAACTTTCGTATTGAAAAGTTGTTTTTTAAAAACAATTTAAATTTACACTTAAAATTTATTATATTTAGTACAATATAAATATTAGATAATAAATTAACAATTAAAAGCTTTAGAACAGAAGTTGAATTAGAAGTGTCTATTATCGTCTAGTTAGAGGTATTTATACCTTCTAATCGAGGTTGCTATTGGGCGGCGGCTTCCTGGAATTAAATGCAAAAGCTTGCATTTTTGGTGCACATAACTCCTCCCTTCTTAAGCTGAAAAAATAATGGAGTTAGTTTTTCTAGTTTCTTCCAAATTTTCCATTTCGGTTTCGGTGGATGGTTTGGATTTTCTTGTCTTCCTTTTCTTGATTATTATTAAAATTGTTATTATCAGTATTATAACTATTATGCTAAATATGGCCCCAATTGTTGAAGGTACAATGTATGAGTTGTTATTGATTTCTTGAAGGGGTTCTAATTGTTCGGCTATTTGATCTAGTTCAAAAAGGTTTTCGAAATTAATTTTAGTGATATTTGAATTTTGAAATGTTTTTCTTGTTTGAAGTGACGAAATCTCGATTTTTGGTAGTATTAACGCTTTTCCTTCTTGAATCTGTGGATTGTTGCTAAATGTCATTTGTTTGATAGTGATTTCACATTTTTCTGGAATGGTTACGAGGGATGGACGGTAGATTTCAAGAAATTGATCTCTTTCGCACTTGGAAATTACTTTTTCTGAGTTATCTGGGATGATAAGGACTTCGTTATTTGTTATTTGCTCTATGATGGATTCATGGATTCTAATTTCGTTAACGGAACATTTTTCGGGAAGGTTGCCATCAAGAAGTTGTAGGGTGCAGTTGTCTCTTGATGCGAAGTCTTGTTTGCAATAATACACATCTTCTAATTTTGGGCATTCTTCTTTTTGGGTTTGCGTCTCTTGATTTTTCCGTGCCAAGTAAGGATAGATGGGTGTAAATAGTTTAAGGTTCTGAATTATTGGGTAGATATGGTAAAATTCTAGGTATTCTGGTTTGAGGATTGGGATATGTATGGCAAAGATGAGTTTGGATTTTGAAAAGGTTACTTGAGTTCCAAGGAGTAAATAATATGTTAAGACATTCTCAAATTTGGGAATTTCCTCTGGATCATATATTTTATGCAAGTAATCAATCATGTCTATAATTTCTTGGCTAGATATTATTGAATTATGTAATGAGTTTAATTTTGAAAATATGATTGCGTTTTCAATATTATCAATAAATGTTATCATATTTTGGCAATCTAGATTTATTTGACTTATTGTACCTTGAAAGGTGATGTAGCTGTCTAAATTATTAATTTCTTTGTATATCGCATCTTGAAATCTTTCTAAATTTGACTGAAGTTTTACTTGATTTTGCCACATTGTTGTGAGGGATTTATTGTAGTGATCTATCAGTTTTTTATGTAAAGATATTTGTAAATTGGTTTCATGAATAAGTTGTTTTTGGTTTTGTTCTAAAGTCTGAATAGCACTGTCGTATTTGATACCATCGTCGGAATCAAGATTTCCGAAAAGCCATTTATTGACTTTTCCTAGTCCGTTTATAAGTCCTCTTTTTGTCCGAATGTGAGGTTGTATATTTTCAACTCTTTTCTCGAGTGAATTTATCAGGAATTCTGTTCTCTCTAGCATATTTTCGGCTAGGGCATGATAAGAAATTGGATTTGAAGCATTAATTTTTGCAATATTATTTCTTATAACTAAAAAGTTGTCTTTTAAAATACTAGTTTGTTTAACTATTTCACCTAAATCTAAATAATGAATAAAAGTATGTTTAGTATAAACTAATCTACAAGTTCCTAATTTAATGGGTAGTAAGAGATTTTCGAGGGGTATGTCACGAATGTCGTCATTGCATTGTGTCTTCGGCAGATTGAGTACCAGGTACAACGTCAGAATCGCCATCGGGTTCATGACCTTGCTGTTCCTGTAAAATATTATTAGAATTACTTTTAGGTTTTCGGGCGATACTTTTATGATAAGTACCTTTATCTGTTTTCAAGATTATACCTTTGTCTTTGATAATTTTGGTTTTCTTAAATTTTGGTAATTTTTTATCCCATGATTTTGTTCGGACATAGGCTGTTTCTTGTTTGGAATAATCAGGGGGGTCTGATCTTTTTTCATTTATTTTTGTAATTATTTTTTCTTTTGTTGCTGCATTTCTTTCATGAATGTTTTTATAAATATCTTTAGCCGCTTGTTTATGATTTTGGACGTAATAGGATATCACGAGGTGATCGTTCAGATCAAAAGGATCTGGGCTATTAATATGGCCTTTAATTATTTCGAAGGGTGTGAATTTGGTTACAGAGTGAATCGAATTGTTATAGGATAGGATTGCATGTTTCATTAATTGATCCATGGTTAGGTCTTTATTGGTTTCTCTTAAACATCTGAGATGTTCTATTAGAGTAGAGTGAAATCTTTCTACAGGGGAATTGGAGTTACCATTTTTTGAAGTAGTGTAATGTAATTCAATTTTATGGAGTTTACAAAAGTCTTCTAAATCGTGGTTTTTGAATTCGGTACCACAATCGGCGGTAATCTTAAAAGGTAGTCCATGGTGTGTTGTATAGTTCAGGAGACCATCTAATATTGATGTACCATTGACACTGGAGAGAGGGAAGGATTGTCCATATCTTGAGAATGAATCAATAATGGTAAGATAGGGGTGGTTTGAGAAACGGAATACGTCAATGTGTATGTGGTCAAATGGTTTTGAAGCTGTTGGGGTTAGATTAAATTTTATCACAGGGGGATTTCGATCATACTTATTTTTAAGGCATGTTTCGCAATTGTTTACAAATTTCTCTATGTCTTCTGACATTTTGGGCCAATAATATCTTGAGCTAAGTGAGGCTTTAAGCTCATTTATTCCTCTGTGTCCTTTTTTATAAACATGAAAATAATTAAGTTTTTCAGCTTGTTCGTCTGTAGTTAAAATGTCACTTAAGATTTTTGTACAATGCACAAATTTGTACGAGGAATTTTTAAAGAAATTTTGAACTGTTACAGCAAATATTTCAGGGGTGAGAGGGGCTCTGAAATATATAGCATACGTTCGTTTTGGATCTATGAATTCTTTAACAAACTGAATTATGCTTTGTTCTAAGTTTCTTTCAGATAACACAGCAAGCACGCGATTATTTTCAAAAACTTTCTCTCGTGTGGGTTTCACTTCATTAGATTCGCCACATGTTAGCAAGATTTGATTTTCATATAAATTCAATGCTTTATCTGTGATAGGTATTCCTAGAATAGGATTTTCTGCTGATGTATGAACAGTTTCCAGGTCGGTATCGTCAGGCTGGTTTATTTTGTCTGGTGGGTTTATTTGAATATCAGAGATTATATTTACTTTTGAATTATTGCCTAAAATATCATTTACGTCGTCTGCGGATAAATTAGGTAGCATGTCAACGTTTTCAATTGGATTTCGTTGCGAAGTTAGATTGTCAATTTCTCTTTCAATTATTTCGTCAAGATCGTCAACATTAACGTCTAATGAGTCTGTCTCGAATGCATTTAGGTCATAATCAGGTTTAATTCTTGATAAAGAATCAGCTGCTAAATTTGATTTACCTTTTAAGTATTTTATTTTATAATCGAACTCTTCCAATTTCAATCGCCATCGAACAAGACGTGAATTTGGTTCTTTTAACGAAAACAACCATTGCAAAGGTTTATGGTCTGTCAGAATAAGGAATTCGTGACCAAATAAATAGGGTCTAAAATATTTGCATCCCCAAACAACAGCTAATAACTCTTTCTCAATTGTAGAGTAATTAATTTCTGCACTGTTAAGGGTTCGCGATGCATATGCAATAGGATGTCCTTCTTGGGATAAGACGGCACCTATGGCGTAATTTGATGCATCAGTAATTAATTCAAAAGGTTTATTGAAATCTGGGTAAGCTAAAATGGGTTCGGAAGTTAATAAATTTTTACATGTATTGAAACAGTCAATAAATTCTTTTGTATGTTCGACTTTGTTTTCTTTTTTCAGACAAATGGTCATTGGTTTGGCTATTTTGGCAAAGTCCTTAACGAACTTCCTGTAATAACCCTAAAAATGATTTAATTTGTTTTTGTGTACGAGGTATAGGAAATTTTTTTATTGCTTCGATTTTTTTTGGATTTGGTTTAATTCCATCTTGGGTCACTACATGGCCTAAAAATTCAACTTCTTTGCGTAAAAATTCGCATTTATCTAGTTGGATTTTAAGGTGGGCTTCTCTTAATTTTGAAAATACTAATTGTAAATTTTGAAGGTGCTCTTGGAGACTGGTACTAAAAATTATAATATCGTCCATGTATACCATACAAATTTTATTTTGAAGGTCTTTTAATACTTCATCCATTACTCTTTGAAATGTTGAAGGGGCATTTTTTAAACCAAAGGGCATTCTCAAAAATTCGTAATGACCGTTGTCTACGCTAAAAGCTGTTTTTTCTATCGATGATTGGCTCATTTCGATTTGGTGAAAACCAGCTGCTAAATCAAGGGTGCTGAAATATTGGGCTCTACCCAATTTGTCTAAAATATCAGTAATGTTTGGCACTGGATATCTGTCAGATATTGTTTTTTCATTCAATTTACGGTAGTCTATCACTAAACGCCATTTTTGACACCCAGATGCGTCCAGCTTTTTACTCACTATCCATATAGGTGAGCTCCAAGGGGAGTAAGAGGCTCTTATGATGCCTTTATCTAGCATTTCATTGATTTGTCTCTTAACTTCTTCCCTGTGTACATAGGGGTACCTATAGGATTTAGTATGAACTGGGCTTTCATCTGTGGTTTTAATCATGTGTTTTACTTTGGAAGTGAATGGTAATGGATCACCTGGTTTTAGAAAAATATCAGAAAATTTTCGACATAATTTAATTATGCTAGCTTCCTCTTCAGAGTTCATATGATTTGTTCGAAGCAAACTATTTATGTCTACTATCTTATTATTATTTAATGTTTGATTTTCGAGTTCTTTGTTAATATAATCGAAGTTATGTAATTCGTATTGAGTGGATAAAAAAGGATTAACCGAAATTGGTTCCGTTAAGGTTATTGAAATGGTTTTATTGCTTTTATTAGTTATTTCAACTATAGCATAGCCATTTTGGGCAATGGTTAATGTTTCAGGAATGTAAAGTCCATCTAAATAAGTTTCTTTGATTAAAATTTCTCCATTAACTATGCTTACAGGTAATGCTTTCAATAATTTTTCTGTGGGACCTACTGAGAATTCAAATTTTATATCTGTGGGTGACCGAAATTTTATGGGAATAGATATGTCATTACTAATTAATTGTTTGTTAGTAAAATCTATATTAAAATTCATTCTAATCATATCTTCTACGTCTATGATTCCATCGAAAAATTCGTGAAAATCATATAAGATAAAGTTTATATTACCTTTGAAATTGAATTCCTTGAATGCTGGTATTTCAGCTTGATATCTAATGCGTTTGCTGACAAGCGAGGTTTTGATATCAACATTAGACTGATAAATGCAATTAGAATACCATTGTTCTGCAACTGATGGCCTAATTAAAGAACGTGTACTGCCTGTATCAATGAGAAGCTTTAAGTTTGGGTTTTTAATTTCTATATATGGAAGTGGGTTATCTGATGCTATATTTATTTCCATTATCTCCGATTTCTTTTCAGAGGCTTTAGACAAAAATTTGTATTATGTTCTTTATCGTCTTTTACAGAGTGAACAAAATTATCGTCTTCGACTTCTTCATGATCATCGATTTGATCACCTTCATCGATTTCGTTTTCGTACAACTCTTCAGCTACGAAATTTGGTTTTTGGCCATTATTTCGGAAATAGTGATTATTATTTTGATGTCTATTTGTATTATTATTATGAGTATTTTTAGTATTATATGAGAAATTCCTCGAAGTTGTTGACATTGGCTCGGGTTTAGGTAATTTGTTAGCAGGTATTGGGTTAGGTTTAAACACATTACGTGGTCGTCCGAATACTTGAGCGTTAGTTGGGTAAGTTCTAGGAGGCTGAGGCTGTGGTTGTATATTGATGGGTTGACTTGGAAAATATGGCCTTTGATAATTATTGTTATTATTATTATATAAATGTTGATTATTATTTCTGGGATAGTTAAAGTTATTACCTTGCGTTTGATAGGTTTGAGGCTTAGAATTATTTCTGAATGGTTGATTTCTAGGTTCATTTAATTGACCGTATAATCTTTCAAAGTTTTCATATTCATCGACATATGCCATGGCATCTTCCAAAGAATTTGGCTTTTTAAGATGCATATTATTTTTCAGGATGCCAGTACATCCAGCAATAAACGTATTAAGCGCTGTTTTGTCGCAATGATTTATATGGCACCGTATGTCATTTTCGTTAAAACTTATATCATTACTGATTCTTTGGATTACTTTACTTTTTAACAATTGTAACCTAGCACCAAAATCAATCAAATTTTCATTTTTAAATGGTCTGGTTCTTGTTAATTCTTGTAATATACAATCTAAATCTCTTTTCCCGTTAATTTTTCTTGAATACATTCTAGGATGTGAGCATTTATTTCAGGTTCCTCATATACACCGTAGGTTTCAATTAGTCGTTCACAACGAGCAATAAATTTATTAAGAGTATTACAATTACCATCATAAGGTTTAATGTTTTCTAATTTTAATTTGAAAAGATCCCAATTGATTGTGATGCGTGATTTAGTACTTGTAGTAGCCATTTTTAAATTATCAGATAAATCTAGATTCTCAAAATTATTAGATATCAAGGGTTTTTCAATATTTAAATCTGAAATTTGCTTTATTAAGATTTCTAAATCATTCATTCAATGTAGTATGAATAAATATTATTTTCATAAATTGCAATGAAAATATAATGAAATTCTCAAATTATTGAGCACGTACTTAACACAATATCCCTCCTATACTCTAAATAAAAGGTTTAGGAAAGGCAAAAGAAACTTGGCACTTACAGTGATAATCTGAAGCACTGGAGTTTCTTCTCGACTTCTTCAACTTCCTCAAGGCTACCAGAACAGCTCCTCCAAGGGGTAGGTTCTTCAGGATCCGCACTTCGATGTTGAAACACCAAGATTATGGATAGTTCAACCGACACTATGCGAAAGTCTTTCCACAACCCGCACGAATCCTACTGACTGCGCCAGATATAACTTTCGTATTGAAAAGTTGTTTTTTAAAAACAATTTAAATTTACACTTAAAATTTATTATATTTAGTACAATATAAATATTAGATAATAAATTAACAATTAAAAGCTTTAGAACAGAAGTTGAATTAGAAGTGTCTATTATCGTCTAGTTAGAGGTATTTATACCTTCTAATCGAGGTTGCTATTGGGCGGCGGCTTCCTGGAATTAAATGCAAAAGCTTGCATTTTTGGTGCACATAACTTTCGCAAATTGGAAGTTAATGATCACATGTTGGTATTTGGTTTTTCAACAAATTCACAACCGGATAAGTACGATCAATATGAAATTAGCACGAAGATAACGATAATTATTCAGATAGAACAATATGCGTGTGCACTCGTCGGCTACCTGAATGTGAAAGTATTATTTTTAAAACTAATGGTATACATTTTAAATTTTTTTCTCAAACCACAAAAAAAATAGACGATGTCTTAGGTGTTGGGACACTAGGCATAAGTTACTAAAATATTTTCATAAGTAATACTTTATTTTGAATGGTACAGAGAGAAACAATTTTTCTTGTCGTTAAGACACAAACCTACATCACATGTTTTACAGCTCCAGGAAGTTTTTGTGAGGTTCTTTTCGGCTACTGCAAAAGGCACATCTTCTTGGCTTCATGTGAATTGGCATATGTGCACATTTATCAAAGCGAACTTCAAACGGCACCGTACGTTTGAAGTGATTTATTTCAGTACTAAGTCTTTTGCGTCCTTTTCTAGGAACGGCGGGCTCGGCACCAATGAGACAGTTTGCAACTGCCAACCTAAACATTTTCAGCGTAAGCGATTTTCCAGCTGCTCTACCTTTGAAAATAATAAAAGCATTCACCAGTGTGACATCTAAAAAATACCAAAAGATCCGGTGCCACCATTTCTTCGATTTCCTGTCCACTTCATAAATCGACTTCAGCATATCCATTTTGTCAACAAAACCCATATTGGCATTGTAGTCCTTGACTAGTTTTGGACAAGTAATTTCTTCTGAAGTTCCATCTTTCTTCTTTCTAGAAACTGTGTCAATATCTTCGGGGTTATGATGATTACTTAGAAACAAAACACCTTTTCGATCTTTCCATTTTATAAAAACAGTGCCGTCTTTGCTAACTCGCCAATCTGACTCCCCTCTTGCTAATTGATTATCCTCTTTTATATCTATTGGTGTGTTCTTTCTTCCCTTCCTTGCTGTTCCGCATGCATAAATGATATCTTCCCGCAAGCTTTTCGTTAGTTCCACAGAATTGAAGAAATTGTCGAAATAAACTTTATGGCCTTTTCCGACCAATGGACGAGTAAGCTCTTTGATAACTCTGGCTCCTAAATTTTTTTCAGTAGTATCGGCAGCTTTTCCTGTGTATATGTCAAACTGACATACAAAACCTGATTCGTCCGCTCTTATCCAAACCTTATATCCTCTTTTTATTAGCTTCATCGGTAAATATTGCCGCAAAGAACTACGCCCTTTGAATTTTATCATAGACTCATCGATTGCTTGGTTTTCTGCGGGATTGTAACATGCAGCAAACCTTTCTGATAAATGATTCAATAAAGGTCTAACTTTATATAACTTGTCATAGTTGGCTTCATTTCTTTTAGGTTGAAGAGCATTATCGTTCAAATGTAAGTTTGATAGCAACCACTCAAATCGGTCCCTTGGCATACAGGAACTAATATAAACATCTCGAAGATCTGCCCTGGAAGACCAGTAGTCTCTCAAACTCGGGAGATGCTTTATTCCCATTAGTAAATGTATTGCTAAAAATACTCGCATTTCTTCCTCATTAGTCTGTGTACGTACAATGCGATTTTCGTCACCACCACAATGTTGCACCGCATATAAATTAGTTTGAAAGACAATATATTCAATAAGCTCTTTTGTAAAGAGTTGGAGAAAAACATCTGTCTGCGAATCTATATTATCCGGTAGAGTGGGACCGACCGGTTCATTGAAACTTTTTTTATGTTGAATGCAGTTTTCGGAGTCTCTGGTCCAAATTGTATTGAGAAGAAAATATTTTTTTATACGCATATCCAACGGCATGTCATCGTCACTGTCTTCGTCAGTTTGATGTACCTCTGGCACGTCCTCAATTTGATTCATTTCTTCAGAAATAAGTGGCAAAGGCTCCAGATTTAAAAAATCTGTTTCGGTATCGTCATCGGAGCAGTCATCAAGTTCTGAGTCTGCATCAGATGGAATGTCTTCAGTAAGAGTTAGTAATGCTTCCTGACTCATAGTCTCCAAATCAACAATAGAATATTTCTTTCTGCCTGTAAACAAAAAAACCCATCAGTGCCTTGTGTCCCAGAAGATCGACCACCTCAATTACTAAGTGTAAAATGCCCGAAATTCATCAAATAATATTTATCATAAAAATATGCTATATATACAACTTGTATCTACACGAACTTAGCTGCCATTTTATTAGAAATCTCTAAAAAACTCGTATTATAATAAAAATATTACATGCAACTAAAACTATCGCCAATATCCTCGTAGACATAATTTTTAGCCGGGGCCGTTGGAGGGGATACCGAGTATCCACGTATTGACTGTGTCTTAAAGATCACTAGGCGAGAGTAGAAAAATTATTTGAAGTGTGTCCCAAAGCTTCGACCACTAGAAAAAATAAAGAAACAGTGCCGATATATTACATTAATTTGATTATTAAAAATCAGATATAAATACATACCAATTTTGAGCCAAAGTCGGTTTTTAACGATGGAATTTCGTTCAATAGTTAAATCCCTAAAATATATTTTTCTATAATGGTACGTCTGTTCCCATAGCCGATACAGTCTAGCTTTGGGTTCTAGAATGGTCTTGAGCAAATTGAAATTTGCAGTATCATCTTTTAAAAATGTATAATATACTGGTTTGAATTTTGCAATATTGATGAATTCACAACACATCTACGAGCTTTTATTATTTTTGTAGAATTTGTTGGTGACAATAATAAAGTTAAGAAGGGAGTTGAAGTATTTTGTTAATAAGGTGTGTATTCAAAATATTTTTGAAGTATATACAACTGCTGTTACTTCATTTTTATTTGTTGTAATATTCACATATTTATTAATTTATTCTATACATCACTATTATGTCAATTAAGGATCAATAAAGTAATGAATCCATAAGTGGTCCAAATAAACACTTAAAATGTTGAACAATTAAGCTGTACCTGAGTAT
This sequence comes from Lochmaea capreae, assembly GCA_949126875.1. Classification (NCBI taxonomy): domain Eukaryota; kingdom Metazoa; phylum Arthropoda; class Insecta; order Coleoptera; family Chrysomelidae; genus Lochmaea; species Lochmaea capreae. The sequence continues at coordinate 6,781,347 of OX421404.1, read as the reverse complement.
TTTTATCTGAAACTATTTAGTAATTAAAAACAAAATACAGTTTAATTTCCTTCTGGTAATTGAATAGTATCTGGCGACTTTGAGGTAGAGGCTCTTGGGATATTTTGTCCAGGAGTTTCCGAAATTTTCAGAAGATTTCTGACATTGTGAAATTTAGACTACAGGCGACCTTTAGGGTTTTTTTTTAGGCTTGTGATACTTTTTTTGTATGGAATGAAATACATTTCTGTACTCTCTTGTAGAAATAGTTCACGAGAGTCCTGAATGGCAATGGTTTAAGTAGCGAGGGCTCGCTCGCTTTCCCAAATGAATGAAAAAAATATTTTCAAATAAATGCATAAAATTGGAAAATGTTTGACATCATATCTGGGGGGAGGAGGTTATGAAAATGTGACAACCTGTGAAAAGGACGGGGAGAGGTGTTAAAAAGTCCTAAAATTCGTGTGACGTAATTTATGGAAACCTCAAAGGAATAACATTGTTAAATGAATCAACTTTAAATATTAATATTCTTACTTATCTGGATTAGTGGACTGAAAATGGGGGAAAAAAGGTTTCAATTTTTTTTTTGAGGGTACAACAACATGTGGTCTTTACAAAATGATAGAGTAGGTCCGTGGCCATCTGAAATCGGCAACTACAGCATTTTTTAATAGGGACAACACTTTTTATTGCGAAATTTGTCAAAAATCTGTCAAAATGATGTTTTATTACTTTTTCACACATACCTCGCGATATCTCCGGAACTAATCAAGATATTTTCAACTTTTTTTTTAATCGGCAGGAGAAACGTAAGCGGAGACTACTACGTTTGTTTTATTAGTATAGAAAACCTAGTTTTTTTGTAAAGCTAGACAAAACTTTAATCTCTACTTTTTTTGCAGCACTATTTTCAGTAATCGAGAAACTTTTTTATTTTTCAAAATTTCACCAAACTATCTGCGTACCAAATAAAGCTAAGGCTTCAAGGAAGTTTTTAAAACAAGAATCACTATTCTAAGTATCATAGTTTTTGAGCAATAAATACGCAAACTTGAAAGTTTCTGCAGCCGCGTTTAATTATTGTGCTTTCTAACGAGCAGACATCTCTCCGCTTCCCGCATACGCATAATGCGACCTGTCTATTTCTGACAAATTTGGCCGATAACTTGATTCGGGAAACAATTTTTTCACAATTTAAAAAAACGGATTATAAAAAAATAACAACAACAAATCGTTGGACGGAGCGTTGGTCGGTATCTAGCGGTCACAACTGGAGGCCAGGTACTACAAGTACCATAGAAAAATAATATAATCGGAAATAGAATGACAACTGCAATAGAATACGCCTGATTATAATTTACTAGTGCTGCTTTGGTGAGCGGTGTCTTAACTACAAAGACAACAGCGGGAAATTTCAAATAAAATATTCAAGAGGCTTTTTAGTCAAAAAAATTTTTTCATTATTTAGTTATAAAAAGAGGACAAAAAAAACACAAAATAAGAACTTTTAAAAATGTTTATTTAAATTTATGAAAAATAGAGGTAGGAAAATTTCAGTTTCAATAAAGCAAACAAAATACTCTATATAAATATACATTCGATTCTCATTATGATAGATGCCTGTGTAATAAGTTTACTTCTTACTTATTTAGGGTTGGATGGATGGTAGTAAAATACTTAATTTCAACCAAACTTATATTATCAATTATATGTACATTAGTGCATATAAATGACCTACACTATAATAACTATATTTGACTAGCGATTAACTCAGCCTGCCTGGAATAATCATGTTCTTGTGTCGCCATTAATAATGTTATTTATATTGTTGTTAACACGTCTGTATAATAACTATTGATTATACTTATATCATGTATGTTTTAATCAATAGTTGTTGACCTACTTATAATCAAGACAAATATTATACGGGGTGTTGCATGTATTTGGATAAATACATTACACCTCCGCCCTTTAAGAGAAAGTGAGAACATTCTAATGAACTTTATATTAATTTGACTATAACCTGCCTCAAGTGAAACAGGAGTGTAGCTGGATATTATGAAATATTTGCTGATTGATCATTTTCAGTACAACTTATATGCACCTTACATTGTTTACGATTACAATACTATTTATCCTAATGTTTAGATAACATAAAAATAAAATATATCAATAAATAATGTTTATACAAAATTACATACACACAAAAATACAGTGCTATTCAAAAGTCCCCTCCCTCCCTCGTATCTTTTGAACAGCTACACTTACATTAATAAAATTTGGAGGGTGAATATAAAGAGTTGTAAACTTCTCTACGAATGGTAACAGGTGACGTAATAGTGATAGATGACGTCACAGTGCCACTCTGGCCAATAATTTTAAATAGGACCTTATGGCAAGTGATATCTCGTTTGAAAGGCATTGACATTGGCTACATAGCCATATTAATTTTGTTTGGGTTTGAACTAATTTTGACGGATAAATTAAATAAATACCAATAAATACCCGCCTCTGGTTAGTTGCCAAGAAAATTGACGTTTTTAATTTAATAGTATTTGTTGCTTTGCAAAGTTTTTCTAAATAATTTGAATATTAAATTTTATTTTTTAACGAGACGTTTAAAAGTTTACATAGGCAGAATGGTAAGTAATGGTAATAATAAGTGAATCTGGAAAGAATCTCCATGAAGCGGAACGTTTATTTAATGAGAGATACCCAGATCGCCATATCTCGAGAACTTATTTGAGGGAGCTTCTTCACAAGTTTGAAGCAACACGTAGTTTTCAAGATGCCAAACGATCTGGTCGACCAACATTTAGTGATGATAAAAAAATTGATATAGTTGCTGAAATGGTAGTAAACCCTACTTCATCTTCAACTAAAGACAGAAGACTCGAATTCTGTGAATGTATGACACATAAAATTAGTCAAAACCCACATTACACAAAAACAATTTGTTTTAGTGACGAAAGCACTTTTTGCCTCAATGGAAATGTGAATACACAAAATGTAAGGTATTGGAGTGACACAAATCCTCACACCTTTCGTGAACAACATACCCAATTTCCAGAAAAAGTCAATGTTTGGGCAGGTATTTTGGGAAACCACATAGTTGGTCCTGTTTTCCGAAATTCAAATTTAAGTGGTGAAGTGTATCTGGAGATGTTACAAAATGCAATTGAGCCGTTAATTCTTGAAATTCATGAAGATAATCCAGATGAGTTCGGCCATCTGGAAATAACATTTCAACAAGATGGTGCTCCTGCACATTATTATGGTGCAGTAAGACGTTACCTGGATCGGCCGGCGAGGTCCTATAGAATGGCCACCTCGGTCACCAGATCTGACACCATTAGATTTTTTTCTATGGGGATACTTGAAATCCAAGGTTTATACTACGGCACCAGATATCATTGGCGTTTTGAAAGAAAGAATTATTGAAGAATGCAATGCAATTTCAGCTGACACATTCGAACGAGTACGACAAGAGTTTACTAATAGGATGTATTACTGCCAGGAAGTAGACGGAGCACATTTCGAACACTTGCTATAAGAATCCATTGTTGATATTTGATTAATTAAATTTAAAAAAATAATTTCAATAATGTTGTTATTTATTTAGTTTATCCGTCAAAATTAGTTTAAACCCAAACAAAATTAATATGGCTATGTATCCAATGTCAATGCCTTTCAAACGAGATATCACTTTCCATAAGGTCCTATTTGAAATTATTGGTCAGAGTGGCACTGTGACGTCATCTATTACTATTACGTCACCTGTTACCATTCGTAGAGAAGTTTACAACACTTTATTTGCACACTCCAAATTTTATTAATGTATTTGTGGCCGTTCAAAAGATACGAGGGGGGGGAGTGGACATTTGAATAGCACTGTATAGTTTGTATCACTTAAAACTCACGCACTCAGATAAAATAATAATAAAAATGTTAACTGTTTGTTCTGGTTCGTAATAATTAACCTTCTCCATGTAACCATGAACTTAATAAATGTTTGTAATTATTAATAGTCACTTTTTTCCCGCGCACCAATTTAATTTACCGGGCTCTGCTCGTTATACGGATATACCCTATTCTTATGAACAGTTTCTACCCTATCTTGTGCTGATTGAATATCGCAATTGGACCCATTTGTTTTCACCACCTTATAGGGACCTTTGTACCAAGGGTCTAACTTAGTTCTATTCTCGTTAGTAATTATTACTAATTCCCCTGGTTTTAACTCTAATCCCTTAGCCTTCATATCTAATTGTTCTTTCCTCTTACTCTTACACTAGTTTAGAAATTGTCTGGCCCTCTCATGTGCCACCTGTAACTTATACCTCACTTCCTGCTCGTATTCATCAACGTTGTAAATTGGTTGAATGCCTTTTGTTAAGCCAACGGGTAAGTTACTTTGCCTACCAAAAACCAACTCAAGGGGTGTGTACCCATGATAGCTGTTTGGGGTGGTGTTGTAACAAAAAGCATACAATCCACATCATTTATCCCAATCATTCCTCCTTTCCTTAGTAAAATTTCTCAAGTATTCATTAAATACCCTATGGTTTCTCTCACACCCTCCTACCTCCTATAGTCTGGCTATGATAAGCAGTGGAAAATTTATGATCTACATTTAACAATTGCCCTAACTTTAACATTACTTCATTTTTGTACTCCGTACCCAAATCCGTACGTATTTGTTTCATGACACCATATGTTGTTATGAACAGATACTTTAAAGCAGGGGTGTCAAACTCAATTTACATGAGTGCCATTTTCTCTTCGAGGCATGCTTGGGGGGCCGGCTTAAAAAAAGTTTGTTTTTATATCATAACGGAAATCTTTATTCAACGAAATATATAAAATAACATCATATAAAAAAAGTTATATCTATATAATAGATAAATAAAAGTTTGGTATAGTAACTATTTCGATGACCCAGATACTTGACATCGTTTCAGCTTCATTATGTCGTCGATGTTTGGTGTCAAATCAGATGTAGGTACTAATTTTCAGAATAGCTTGAAGATGTTCATCTGTCAGTCTCGAACGGTGTTTAGACTTGTTGATTTTTATTATTGAAAACGTCTGTTCACATATATATGAACTTCCAAACATACATAAAATACGAGCAGCGGGTTTGCTCATGTTGGGATAGCTGTCATGACTTTTAAAATATTTTGAGTAGGTAGAATGTCAAAATATCAACTTCCTTGAAATTGTCTTTTAAAACAGTGTCTGTCACATTGCAAGTCTATTAGTTCCATTTGCATATTTGTTGGCACCTTGGCAACTTCAAAGGTGAATGGATTATTAAATAGAGGAAATTCACAGGAGTTCAGTTCGCGAAAATCTGCGAAACGACCTTCAAACTCCGTTATATGATCAAGTAGAAGAGTAGCAAACTCTGTTAGTTTCTCTGCATTGTACGTATCACATGCTCGAATACTAGGAAAGTGGTGAAGTACTTGATCTCGCAATTGGGACTCCAACAACTTTAATTGTATCTCAAACGCCTGTATATTTGAGTACATTTGCGTGACAATCATGTTTTTGCCTTGAAGCTTAACGTTCAAGTTATTGAAATTCTCCGTCATATCTACCAGAAAAGCACAATCAAGCCACCATTCGTCGCTATGATTAATTAGTTTTCCCTTTTGAGACATAAAATTAACAATATGTTCACGCAATTCGAAAAATCGCTTTAGCATTGAACCGCGATTAAGCCAACGAACTTCTCTGAAGTATATAATATCAGAATGTGCTTCATCGAGATCTTTTCAAAATTATGTGAATTGACGGTGATTTAGGCCTCTACTCCGAATAAAGTTTATAATTTTAATTAATGGCTTCATGACATGATCCATTTTAAGTATTTTAGATGTCAAGGACTCTTGATGAATCATACAGTGGATCCCCACAAATTGGTGTTCAGTTTCTAACTATTGGCATATTTTCAACCAATCACAGCAGACGGATGTGATTGGTTGACCCCAGCAAAGCGGGCCGGATTCGAATGTCTTGAGGGCCGGTCGTGGCCCGCGGGCCGTATCTTTGACACCCCTGCTTTAAAGGATCTAAGCGATAAAAAGTTTTTGATAAAAAAGAATATATTTCCATTGATATTGTGATGCCTTAATTTCTCAAGTATGACATTTCTGTGTATGCACCTTCTATATCAAATGTAGCAAGTATAGTTTGTTGTTTTTTGTCTAAAGCGGTGGAGATATGTGTTTGCAAGTTACCAAATTGTCCTTTGTTGACCTGTGCCGCCGACATCCAGATTGGTCTTTTGATATAATGTTGTATTTATCTAATGGTATTTAGTTTGTTTTTGGGTTAATACTGTGAGGTTTTCAAATAGTGATTTCCTTTCCACCATATGGTTATATGGTGGATTAAATTTCATTTCAATTTCAATAAATGTCCTTTTGTACTTTTACTATTCATTTATAAAAACTCTTCTTGTAAAACCACACTTTTACAAAAACCTTCATTAGTGATACGAATGCAATGTCAGTATGAATATATATTTTATCATAAACATCGAGTTGATGTTTAAGCACAAAGTCTAATTATATTCTACCTATATTTTCGAAAGACCAGTAAATAAAGGCACCAACTTGTTCATCTCATTATTGCCGGACTTTTTTTTGCAACTTGTAGGTATTCATGTGTAGATTACTCTCTGAAAATATGTCCTCCGCGGGATTTGCGGAAGGGGCTGGAAAATGGCCTATGATCCCGAAAATTCAGTTTGGCCGATATCTCCCGAAATATGCTACTTAGAGAAGTGGGTTTTTTCTAGAAATGAAGTACAGTTCATTACCTACAAAAATGGTCCCCATCATTTTTGTCCCTGGATCAATATTTCTTACAAAAAAAAGGCTTGCAAAAATTTTCCGGAAAACTAAAAAATTTCAAAAACCATCGAAAAAAGGACATTTTCAGCTTTCCAATGGTGTGCATTAAAGACCGATATTGCCAATCATTGTTTATCAATTTGCGGAAGACCTGAGAATTTTCAGAAAACTCCGGAAATAAAAAAAAAAACGTCCCAAGAAAAACATGTTGTTTATAAAAATACACAAAAATTATTTATTCATTCTTTCGGAATACATTCACCACCTATCAAAGTCCCATTATCCAAAAGGTTTCGGTAAACCTACGCTTAATTTAAAAAAATATGAACGGATTGATAAGGGCGGTCAAATATTCAGGAAAAATAAAGTTTGGCCAGTTTTTTCAATATTCCTGGAAAATAAAAAAAACGAAAAAGTTACACGTTGTTATAGGTACAGGTCCCTCCTTTCATATGCACTTTGAATCATGAAAAAAGATTCATTTTTACTCAAGTTATGGACCAATTTGCTCGCCCTCCCATGCCTACATTTACGGAGCGTGCTCCCGGAGACGCCGCGCAGCAGCTCGAAATCCAAGGTACGCTTGGGCCCGCTTATCTCGAAAACGGTTAAACTTTTGACAAAAATGATAGGGATCATTTTTGTAGATAATAAACTGCTCTCCATTTCTAGCAAAACCCCACTTCTCTAAGTGTCATATTTCCGGAGATATCGGCGGAAAACTAAATTTTTGGAATTATTGGCCATTTTTCAGCCCCTTCCGCCAATTTCGCGGAGGACATATTTTCAGAGAGTAATCTACCCGTGAATACCTACAAGTTGCAAAAAAAAAGTCCGACAATAATGAGATGAACAGGTTGGGGGGTTTCTCGGTCTTTATTTACTGGACTATCTATAAGTAATTTATTATAGTCTTGACTAAAGTCACGTACCGATGATACTCGTGTCTAAGTTTATTAAATAATCTAAATGTATTTTAATTTAATTGTTAAGTCAGCTAACTATTGAAATTAGTACAATGATCTACAGGGTGTCTACACTTGTAACATTTCCAATGAGACACTAAACTTAGGTGAATACGAAACCTTCAAAACACTAGGTGTCCAATGGGTTAGTAACTCAGACATTTTAAAATACAAAATAAGCTCTATTACATTTAACAATACAATTACAAAAAGGAAAATCTTATCCATTATACCACAGATATATGATCCTTTGGGACTTCTAAGTTGTGTCATTGTCACATAAAAAATTATCATCCAACAATTATGGTCACTAAAATTACCATCGGATGACCCTGTTCCCATCATAGTAGTCAATAAGTGGAATCAATTTTATAACAAATTACACTATTTAAATGACCTTAATATTCCTAGTTGAGCCATTGGAAGTGATCATGCGTTGGTAGACATTCATTGTTTTTGCGATGCATCCTCACATGCTTAATGCTAGCAGTATATACTTGAGAAGTGTAAACACACAAGGGAACTATAAAAGCTATTTATTATGTTCAAAGACAAGAGTAAGTCCTATAAAGCCTATTACAATTCCTCGGTTGGAATTGTGTGCTGCCTTGTTGGGAGCCCAATTAATCGAACAAGTCTTGCATGCCATGTCTCTAACTATTCCAATCTATTTCTGGTCAAATTCTAAAATAGTTCTTTGTTGGATGAGAGAAGATCCAGGCCGACTACAGACCTTTGTCGCAAATCGTGTGGCGGAAGTACAATATCTTACTAATATACACAATTGGCATTATGTCAATAGACTAGAGAAACCATCAGATATGGCAACTCGCGGAGTGTCACCAGAACATTTATCAACATCAAAATTATGGTGGCATGGTCCTGATTTTGTATCTGATTCAATTGACAATTTGTCAAACATTAATACTAACTTGGACATAGAAATTCCCGAATTGAAGAAAACGACTATTCTAAGTGTCCAAATTAATGATAAATTTAATTTTTTCAATAAAATCTCTTCCTTAACTAAATTAGAACGCGTAGCTATTGTCAAAGATTTATATACAATATCCGTAATAAACCACAAAATAGGATCTACGGACCATTAACCGCATCAGAATTAAACAATGCAAAAACACTCTTGATTAAACTTTCTCAATCAGAATCATTTGTGGAAGAAATTAAGCTACTGCAAAATAAGAAACCTTTAAAAAATAAACTCACTAGCTTATGCCCGTTTATAGATGATCAAGGTATATTACGCGTAGGTGGCAGGCTACTATTTTCACATTCAGACCCACAATATAAACAACCAATTTTACTTTCCTCCAAGCATAAGCTTACACCATTAATATTTCGTCATAAACACACTGCTCTGTTACGCCCCGGGCCACAACTTTCATTGGCCACTATTAGACAATTATATTGGGCCATTGGTGGACGTGATCTAGCAAGAATAATAACCAAATAATGCATAATTTATTTCAAATTTAATCCTAATTTTGCTACGTATCCAATGTCTAGTATGTCTAGTATGGAAGAACTTTTGTCGGTGCAAACCATGAATTAAATGAATTAGGAAAATTTTTACTTGGTAATCAATCAACTATTTCAAATTACGCTATTAATGACAATATAAAGTGGCACTTTATTCCACCTTATACGCCACATTTCGGTGGGCTATGGGAAGCGGCCGTCAAAAGTATGAAGCACCATTTAAAACGGATGAGTTTCAACAAAAACTTTATATATGAAGATTTTAATTCATCAATTGTCCAAATTGAAGAAATTCTGAATTTTAGACCGCTTTATGCATTATCAACCGATCCTAACGATTTAGAACCCCTTATTCCTTCCCACTTCCTAATTGGTCGTCCTCTTACAATGCCTCCTGATTCTGACTTAACACATGTCCCAAGTGGAAGATTACCCAAATTACAAGTATTACAACAAATGCAACAGCAATTTTGGACCAGATTCCAAGAAAGAGTATATTTCTCAATTACATTTACAATACAAATGGAAAGATTCTGCAAGTAGTATTAAAACATATGCTTTGGTCTTAATAAAAAATGATCAACCTTCCTTCAAATGGCCTATGGGCCGTATTATTTCATTATCAACTGGAAAATATGGAGTGTCCAGAGTTGCAGAGATCAAAACGCCTTAAAAAATTATCAAACGTTTCATTAGACATTTGTGCCCGTTGCCAATGGAAAGTGACATTTACGTGAAGTGATCTACAATGACTTTATCATTTAAAAATTTTACATTTATTTGAATGTCCTTTCATAATTTGTTTTGTTCTGTTTTTTTATTTGAAGATACCCTTCAACGGAGGAGTTATGTTCAAATTATTTTCAAATAATATTGATTTTAAATTTTGTTACGGCTGCGCGCCAATCGCTGTACGAATGTTCACGAGTAGCAGCGATTTTATTAGCATTCGCGCCATAGTTATTAAGACATCAACACGTGTTTTAGTTTCAATCATTATAAACTGCAATTTAGTTTAGTTATATCTGTGTTTGATTGTCCTACCAGCGAATACAACAATAATAATATTTACGATTACAATTTACAACAAAACACATATTTATAACATCTTCAGAGGCGAACATTTCAAAGAATGACAATTCATTCTTACCTATCATTTCGTTTTTTAAATCTTGCGGAATGCCGAGGTCGACAGGTTGTTCAAAAGTGCACTCTTGTAAAACTCTTCTTTCTGTCTGGACTGCATCTGTCAAAAAATCACTATCTTGAGCCACAGAGATGTCTGATTCACCATCCATTGCTCTAGATAGCTGATCACGACACGGACCTGCAGATGTATTATTTCTAGGTATATCTGTTATGGGTTTTATTTTTCCTGTAATTAAAAAACATAGATACCTACACAAACAAATATTTTTTTAAGTTTTTGGTAAACAAACCTTTCATGAAAATTTTCGCTCTTTTCGCTAACGGTTCGTTATCAGAATCACTCGAGCATGTTGCATCTGTTTCTTCATATGTAGGGTCCAAATCTGAATTTGAGTAATCAGAAAACTCATCACTCATGTTCCTATATTCATGTAACTCATTGCCAGCATTTTCCACCTCTAATTCCAACTCCAAACGACTTAGTACTCTTCTATCGCGCGCCATAATAACGGTTTTGAATTTCAAAGTCGACCGTTCTTTCCTTTCGGCAATCCACAACAAACTAAAACCTTGAAATATTGCAAACGTCATTTGTCCTTGAATGTCCATATATTGTACACACGGCCAGTGATTAGGCATTATTAATAATATCGCAATGCTAAGCCATGTGTACAATATATAGACACGGTATTTTTACAAAAAAAAACAAAAAAACTCATTTTGTTTCATGACTTTTACGTAAAACAAATACAAATAAAGTGATCAAGGCTAAAAAAATGTTTTGGCCCACGAGGCCCGGTACATTTTTTCCTCTAAATTGGCTTGGTAGCAAAAGAGTTGAAAAATCTTTCCATCCCTAGTTTAAAATATCTAAGCACTCAATCTCCTCAACTGTACCCGAAGTATGTAAAGCGATCATTGATGTGTTCATAGGTATTGCCAGGTGAGGAAAAATGAAACAAGGCAGTTATTTATTAATGTATTGTCAATACAAGTAGATGCCTAGTGTTCACAAGAAGATTTAATGAGAAATGTTTTTGGGTAAAAGAAATTCGCCGCATTCTGCCAATAAGGTGGATTAAGACTGTTGCACATTCAAGTGTTGTTGTGGTTGATCGTGTTGAGTTTCTGGTACGGCACTTAGTGAGTCTGATTGCCACGGCATATGAAAAGAATGCGTTGATGGGTTCGGTCATAGAGACGGGTGGGGTGATGGACTAGATAATGGGATTGAAACTGAAGATGATGTGGGCGACGCCAAGAATAGTAAATGGTTGATTGATGTGTAGCATCCCTATTATGAGCAAATTCTCCCATCTCTAGTTGAAAAAGTATAATGTCTATGCGATTTTTTGCTATAGATATGGCTCGACTAGTTTCGGCATATACCTACCGCAAAGTCATCTTTCAATTCCACATCATCTTGGACACTTTGCATAAAATTATAAGCTTCGTTAACCCTGGCATCACTTTTTAATGTTTTGATTCGCTTCTTGGATGCTAAAGCGTCCGTGTTAGGCGGAGGTCTTATTGACTGAGAATTCTGGAACTGCGGCTTTGCCTTGGAAGTTGACGCTTCCGATAGAGGTCTTATTGGTTCAGAGTTCAATGACTTCGTTGCTATAACAGGATCACCGTCATCTTCAGTTTAATTTTCCTTGGCGTGTTCCTGGGATGATATATTCAGGTCGTCGTCATTATTGCTATCCTCTTCTTCGTCGTTTACCTACAACAAATTTAATTGGTAAAAAAACTTTTTTCGCTTTAATTTAACCAGGGAAAAAATATTCTTGCGGAAAAATACCAAAATAATAGTTTTATTTCAAAATATTAATTATTTTTACAGGAAACAAACCATTCATTTACTTTTAAGAAAAATAGGAATATTTTTCGTTTTATATAAACCATATATTTTTGTTTCGAAGCAATTTAAATTGATTTTACTGAAGATATTTGTTTTTCCTGAATATGCATTTGTGTTAGTTTTGTGCCAATAATTTGTATTGTTGTGTTCACTGATACCGCAATCAGAGGACGAGTGGCGTCAAATTGCAACCGGTTTTCTATCAAAATGGAATTTTCCACACTGTATTGGCGCAGTTGATGGGAAGCATGTGCAAATCGAAGCGCCAGAACACAGTGGAAGTATATATTTTAACTATCATGGCACATTTAGTATCGTATTGATGAATGATGCAGATGGTATGCCGATGTCGGATGCCAGGTAAGAATCTCAGATGGCGGTGTTTTTGCCAATCCAACATTTTATGAGAAGCTTACGAGGAATGAATTTTAATTCCCAAATCCAACACCCTTATTAACGGAATCCAACGCACAGGTAATACCGTTTGTATTAGTAGCAGATGACGCATTTGCGCTGAGCCCTTTCCAGGTACACACCCAAAGGGTTCCCAAGAACGCATGTTTAATTATCGATTGAGTAGAGCTCGACGGATTATTGAGAACAAGTTTGGTTTGCTGGCCACTGTTTTTCGAGTATTTAAAAGTCCTATTCCATTAAGTCCAAAAAAGTTGAAAGTGTAGTACTTGCTTGCATTTCCTTACACAACTTTCTAAGACGAAATACAAAGTCGGTACAAACATATACACCACCTGGTACATTTGATAGTGAAGATTTAGAAACTGGATTGAGAACGTACTGATAGAAGAATAACTATATTATGAGCAGGTGTACGAACGTTTCTTGTAGGTTCCTTTCTACTCCATTTGAATCTATTACGGCCATAATAATACCCAGCTTCTTTTTCCTCCTCCGCGTGCTCATAGGTAATTTCTTCGTTTTGCTCATCGATTTCTTGCTCGCTATCGGTTATATGGTCGCTAAGAATTGGCTCCTGATCCTCTGATTCATCACTACTGAAATCACTGTCCCGCCTCATTATCATATATCATATATCTTCAAAATCAGGATCCGCTAGCCGCACACACTTGCGTGGCACCGCCATCAAAAACTTGCACTAATGGTGACACGGAGTTTATCGGACTCCACAACGGAAATATTTCGGAAATTAAAAATCGTTGAGCACTACCCTTTTCACAGACTAATACGTACTGAAATCCAGGAAGGTATACCGAGCAGCACTCCGCAGAAACAATTGTGGTGGGAGTAATCGTGCATCGTAGTTACGGCGGAGTCTCCCAGACTCAGTGTCACCAGTTAAGGGTTAAAACCTATTGGACATAAAAAGGTATGTATGTAATAGTTGGAAAATTCAAGATTCATTTTAATGAAAACAAATTCATATTGTGGTTTATTTTTCTTGGAAATCCACTATGTGGATGTGTGTCATATTTTAGGAAACTATGATTAGGAACATTCTACATTAAATAATTGTTCTTCCTCCAATTGCAGCAGTTGTACATATGGACTCTATAACTTTGGAAGGTACAAAAATTTTAACCTTAGTAGATTCCTTCTCTAAGTACGGTCAAATGTATAAGATGAAATCTACAGAAGGTATAGAAACTGTTAACAATTTGTTAAAATATTTTACTCATCATTGTATTCCAACAGAGATAATCTCAGATAATGGTACAGAATTAATTAGAATTTCGCTGGTTGTGATTTGTTGAATAATTGTTTCTTCAGTATTGACTCCTAGGATATGGCAATCTTCAAGGCTATTTCCATCGAGTAGGCTAAGAGTGCAATTGTCTTTTCGGACGAAATTTTGTTGACAGTAGTCTGATAAAGAGAAATTTGAAGGTTTGTTTCATGAATAAGATTCTTTTGATTTTGTTGTAATAAGTTAATCGCATCGTTGTATCTAATTTCGTCATCGGAATCGAGGTTTCCAAAAAGCCATTTATTTATTTTACCAATGCCGTTTACTAAACCTCTACGGCTTCGAATATGTGGGTTTAAATTTTCAATTTTCTTTTGAACTGATTTAATTAAATATTCTGCTCTTATTAGCATGTTTTGTGCTAGGAATGATATGATATTGGATTTGAAGCGTTTACAGTTGTAATCTTACTATTTATAAAATTAAAGTGCGTAACTAAACTATCTTCTCCTAACTCTTCAAAAAATTTGGTCCTTGATCCGGAAGCCAAACTATAAGCGGACTCCAGTTGAGAGAGTGTCTTGTTCGAGGCAGCATATAATAGATGCTTATCTGGAGACAAAAATCTTCATATTGGGGCAATTTTGTCTAGTTTGGTTTGTGGACCTCTTAATACGTAAAGATTAGCAGAATTCTTTTCAACCCTTAAACCATCAATAGAAAACTTGTCTGGAATTTTGATTTCCATTTTTGGAGATCCGGATGTGCTGTAAGAGGTTGTACAACTAGGAGGTCTTGTGATTGATATTTGAGATTGAGTTCCTCCTAAGCTACTGTTTTTGATCATTTTAGTTAAAGATTCAAGTTTGTTGTCAATGAGTCTGATATTTTCAATTTGTTCGTTTCTATCATACTCTAGTTACCAAAACCCGTACCGATGTCAACAACGTCGCGAAATTTTACCGAAGTAAATAGAAAACCTATCAATAATAATAGATTTTTCCAATCAAACCCAAATTCTAGACCGAAATTCGTTTCTGAAGAATTATATGTGAACCAGTGTAGTAATTCAGGTAATGATTCTAATCAATACCAAGAACCAACTTTTTAAACTTCAGTCGGATAGTAGGAATGTATCCTTCTTATGAGTACCATCACATACCGGTAAACAGGGTAACGAAGACGCCGATATCTCAGCTCAAGAATCAGTCAGCTATAGTCATACCCCAAAATTAGAGCTGATACCGCACCAAGTCCTCAAGGTAACTGTCAAGAATTTTGTTATGGATAAGTGGCAACATGAATGGAACCTCGAGATCCATAACAAAATGCATGAAATAGTGGCCAATGTAAGAGAAACCCCTTCACTACCGATTTCAAGAGCAGAACAAATTAAAGCTACCCTTTTAAGGATTGGACACACAGCCCTAACGCACAAATTTCTAATAAGTAAAGAAGACCCTCCTCAATGTGCCCAATGTAATGAGAATATGTCCATCAAACACGTCATTTTAGAATGTCACCAGTTTGCAAACCAGCGAAGACAACATAGAATTCCCAATACATTACAGTTAGCACTAAGAGACCAAATTAACGATTCCTTGAGTTTTTTAAAAACCATGAACATGTTCAATTTATAATTTTACTGTTACCCTTACCTTTGTAAATTCAAGCTACCCTAGTGGTTGACGCAGTATATGTTAGATAAAAAAAAAAGTACGACAGTACCCCCATTAAAACTACCTTAATTCTAACTCCCACAGCAACCCACCCATTTCAAATTGTACATATGGACTCTATAACTTTGGAAGGTACAAAAATTTTAACCTCAGTAGATTCCTTCTCCAAGTACGGTCAAATGTATAAGATGAAATCTACAGAAGGTATAGAAACTGTTAACAATTTGTTAAAATATTTTACTCATCATTGTATTCCAACAGAGATAATCTCAGATAATGGTACAGAATTAATTAGAATTTCGCTGGTTGTGATTTGTTGAATAATTGTTTCTTCAGTATTGACTCCTAGGATATGGCAATCTTCAAGGCTATTTCCATCGAGTAGGCTAAGAGTGCAATTGTCTTTTCGGACGAAATTTTGTTGACAGTAGTCTGATAAAGAGAAATTTGAAGGTTTGTTTCATGAATAAGATTCTTTTGATTTTGTTGTAATAAGTTAATCGCATCGTTGTATCTAATTTCGTCATCGGAATCGAGGTTTCCAAAAAGCCATTTATTTATTTCACCAATGCCGTTTACTAAACTTTTACGGCTTCGAATATGTGGGTTTAAATTTTCAATTTTCTTTTGAACTGATTTAATTAAATATTCTGCTCTTATTAGCATGTTTTGTGCTAGGAAAGATATGATATTGGATTTGAAGCGTTTACAGTTGTAATCTTACTATTTATAGAATTAAAGTGCGTAACTAAACTATCTTCTCCTAACTCTTCAAAAAATTTGGTCCTTGATCCGGAAGCCAGACTATAAGCGGACTCCAGTTGAGAGAGTGTCTTGTTCGAGACAGCATATAATAAATGCTTATCTGGAGACAAAAATCTCCATATTGGGGCAATTTTGTCTAGTTTGGTTTGTGGACCTCTTAATACGTAAAGATTAGCAGAATTCTTTTCAACCCTTAAACCATCAATAGAAAACTTGTCTGGAATTTTGATTTCCATTTTTGGAGATACGGATGTGCTGTAAGAGGTTGTACAACTAGGAGGTCTTGTGATTGATATTTGAGATTGAGTTCCTCCTAAGCTACTGTTTTTAATCATTTTAGTTAAAGATTCAAGTTTGTTGTCAATGAGTCTGATATTTTCAATTTGTTCGTTTCTATCATACTCCAGTTACCAAAACCCGTACAGATGTCAACAACGTCGCGAAATTTTACCGAAGTAAATAGAAAACCTATCAATAATAATAGATTTTTCCAATCAAACCCAAATTCTAGACCGAAATTCGTTTCTGAAGAATTATATGTGAACCAGTGTAGTAATTCAGGTCATGATTCTAATCAATACCAAGAACCAACTTTTCAAACTCCAGTCTGATAGTAGGAATGTATCCTTCTTATGGGTACCATCACATACCGGTATACAGGGTAACGAAGACGCCGATATCTCAGCTCAAGAATCAGTCAGCTATAGTCATACCCCAAAATTAGAGCTGATACCGCACCAAGACCTCGAGGTAACTGTCAAGAATTTTGTTATGGATAAGTGGCAACATAAATAGAACCTCGAGATCCATAACAAAATGCATGAAATAGTGGCCAATGTAAGACAAACCCCTTCACTACCGATTTCAAGAGCGGAACAAATGAAAGCTACCCTTTTAAGGATTGGACACACAGCCCTAACGCACAAATTTCTAATAAGTAAGGAAGACCCTCCTCAATGTGCCCAATGTAATGAGAATATGTCCATCAAACACGTCATTTTAGAATGTCACCAGTTTGCAAACCAGTGAAGACAACATAGAATTCCCAATACATTACAGTTAGCTCTAAGAGACCAAATTAACGATTCCTTGAGTTTTTTAAAAACCATAAACATGTTCAATTTATAATTTTACTGTTACCCTTACCTTTGTAAATTTAAGCTACCCTAGTGGTTGACGCAGTATATGTTAGATAAAAAAAAAGTTCGACAGTACCCCCATTAAAACTACCTTAATTCTAACTCCCACAGCAACCCACCCATTATAAATTGTACATATGGACTCTATAACATTGGAAGGTACAAACATTTTAACCTTAGTAGATTCCTTCTCCAGGTACGGTCAAATGTATAAGATGAAATCTACAGAAGGTATAGAAACTGTTAACAATTTGTTAAAATATTTTACTCATCATTGTATTCCAACAGAGATAATCTCAGATAATGGTACAGAATTAATTAGAATTTCGCTGGTTGTGATTTGTTGAATAATTGTTTCTTCAGTATTGACTCCTAGAATATGGCAATCTTCAAGGCTATTTCCATCGAGTAGGCTAAGAGTGCAATTGTCTTCTCGG
Organism: Lochmaea capreae; assembly: GCA_949126875.1. Lineage (NCBI taxonomy): Eukaryota > Metazoa > Arthropoda > Insecta > Coleoptera > Chrysomelidae > Lochmaea > Lochmaea capreae. Next base: position 6,763,344 of record OX421404.1, on the reverse strand, counting down.
ACGAAATTTTGTTGACAGTAGGCTGATAAAGAGAAATTTGAAGGTTTGTTTCAAGAATAAGATTCTTTTGATTTTGTTGTAATAAGTTAATCGCATCGTTGTATCTAATTTCGTCATTGGAATCGAGGTTTCCAAAAAGCCATTTATTTATTTTACCAATGCCGTTTACTAAACTTTTACGGCTTCGAATATGTGGGTTTAAATTTTCAATTTTCTTTTGAACTGATTTAATTAAATATTCTGCTCTTATTAGCATGTTTTGTGCTAGGAATGATATGATATTGGATTTGAAGCGTTTACAGTTGTAATCTTACTATTTATAAAATTAAAGTGCGTAACTAAACTATCTTCTCCTAACTCTTCAAAAAATTTGGTCCTTGATCCGGAAGCCAGACTATAAGCGGACTCCAGTTGAGAGAGTGTCTTGTTCGAGGCAGCATATAATAGATGCTTATCTGGAGACAAAAATCTTCATATTGGGGCAATTTTGTCTAGTTTGGTTTGTGGACCTCTTAATACGTAAAGATTAGCAGAATTCTTTTCAACCCTTAAACCATCAATAGAAAACTTGTCTGGAATTTTGATTTCCATTTTTGGAGATCCGGATGTGCTGTAAGAGGTTGTACAACTAGGAGGTCTTGTGATTGATATTTGAGATTGAGTTCCTCCTAAGCTACTGTTTTTAATCATTTTAGTTAAAGATTCAAGTTTGTTGTCAATGAGTCTGATATTTTCAATTAGTTCGTTTCTATCATACTCTAGTTACCAAAACCCGTACCGATGTCAACAACGTCGCGAAATTTTACCGAAGTAAATAGAAAACCTATCAATAATAATAGATTTTTCCAATCAAACCCAAATTCTAGACCGAAATTCGTTTCTGAAGAATTATATGTGAACCAGTGTAGTAATTCAGGTCATGATTCTAATCAATACCAAGAACCAACTTTTTAAACTTCAGTCGGATAGTAGGAATGTATCCTTCTTATGGGTACCATCACATACCGGTAAACAGGGTAACGAAGACGCCGATATCTCAGCTCAAGAATCAGTCAGCTATAGTCATACCCCAAAATTAGAGCTGATACCGCACCAAGTCCTCAAGGTAACTGTCAAGAATTTTGTTATGGATAAGTGGCAACATGAATGGAACCTCGAGATCCATAACAAAATGCATGAAATAGTGGCCAATGTAAGAGAAACCCCTTCACTACCGATTTCAAGAGCAGAACAAATTAAAGCTACCCTTTTAAGGATTGGACACACAGCCCTAACGCACAAATTTCTAATAAGTAAAGAAGACCCTCCTCAATGTGCCCAATGTAATGAGAATATGTCCATCAAACACGTCATTTTAGAATGTCACCAGTTTGCAAACCAGCGAAGACAACATAGAATTATAGAATTCCCAATACGTTACAGTTAGCACTAAGAGACCAAATTAGCGATTCCTTGAGTTTTTTAAAAACCATGAACATGTTCAATTTATAATTTTACTGTTACCCTTACCTTTGTAAATTCAAGCTACCCTAGTGGTTGACGCAGTATATGTTAGATAAAAAAAAAAAGTACGACAGTACCCCCATTAAAACTACCTTAATTCTAACTCCCACAGCAACCCACCCATTTCAAATTGTACATATGGACTCTATAACTTTCGAAGGTACAAAAATTTTAACCTCAGTAGATTCCTTCTCCAAGTACGGTCAAATGTATAAGATGAAATCTACAGAAGGTATAGAAACTGTTAACAATTTGTTAAAATATTTTACTCATCATTGTATTCCAACAGAGATAATCTCAGATAATGGTACAGAATTAATTAGAATTTCGCTGGTTGTGATTTGTTGAATAATTGTTTCTTCAGTATTGACTCCTAGGATATGGCAATCTTCAAGGCTATTTCCATCGAGTAGGCTAAGAGTGCAATTGTCTTTTCGGACGAAATTTTGTTGACAGTAGTCTGATAAAGAGAAATTTGAAGGTTTGTTTCATGAATAAGATTCTTTTGATTTTGTTGTAATAAGTTAATCGCATCGTTGTATCTAATTTCGTCATCGGAATCGAGGTTTCCAAAAAGCCATTTATTTATTTTACCAATGCCGTTTACTAAACCTCTACGGCTTCGAATATGTGGGTTTCAATTTTCAATTTTCTTTTGAACTGATTTAATTAAATATTCTGCTCTTATTAGCATGTTTTGTGCTGGGAATGATATGATATTGGATTTGAAGCGTTTACAGTTGTAATCTTACTATTTATAAAATTAAAGTGCGTAACTAAACTATCTTCTCCTAACTCTTCAAAAAATTTGGTCCTTGATCCGGAAGCCAGACTATAAGCGGACTCCAGTTGAGAGAGTGTCTTGTTCGAGGCAGCATATAATAGATGCTTATCTGGAGACAAAAATCTTCATATTGGGGCAATTTTGTCTAGTTTGGTTTGTGGACCTCTTAATACGTAAAGATTAGCAGAATTGTTTTCAACCCTTAAACCATCAATAGAAAACTTGTCTTGAATTTTGATTTCCTTTTTTCGAGATCCGGATGTGCTGTAAGAGGTTGTACAACTAGGAGGTCTTGTGATTGATATTTGAGATTGAGTTCCTCCTAAGCTACTGTTTTTAATCATTTTAGTTAAAGATTCAAGTTTGTTGTCAATGAGTCTGATATTTTCAATTTGTTCGTTTCTATCATACTCCAGTTACCAAAACCCGTACAGATGTCAACAACGTCGCGAAATTTTACCGAAGTAAATAGAAAACCTATCAATAATAATAGATTTTTCCAATCAAACCCAAATTCTAGACCGAAATTCGTTTCTGAAGAATTATATGTGAACCAGTGTAGTAATTCAGGTCATGATTCTAATCAATACCAAGAACCAACTTTTCAAACTCCAGTCTGATAGTAGGAATGTATCCTTCTTATGGGTACCATCACATACCGGTATACAGGGTAACGAAGACGCCGATATCTCAGCTCAAGAATCAGTCAGCTATAATCATACCCCAAAATTAGAGCTGATACCGCACCAAGACCTCAAGGTAACTGTCAAGAATTTTGTTATGGATAAGTGGCAACATAAATGGAACCTCGAGATCCATAACAAAATGCATGAAATAGTGGCCAATGTAAGAGAAACCCCTTCACTACCGATTTCAAGAGCGGAACAAATTAAAGCTACCCTTTTAAGGATTGGACACACAGCCCTAACGCACAAATTTCTAATAAGTAAAGAAGACCCTCCTCAATGTGCCCAATGTAATGAGAATATGTCTATCAAACACGGCATTTTAGAATGTCACCAGTTCAGTTCCAATTTATATGTTTTGTGTGACGAGTAAAAATCGGTGATTAATAGTAATAAAAACAATCCCTCAGTCTGATATTTAAATTAGTTATTAGTGACAATAACACTTAGTAACAGTAATTATGGAAGAAGATCCTCCCCCTGATAAAGGGGGAACACAAAATAAAGCGGATATTGAGAATTTGCCGACTAAAAAAGCAAATATTCCTACAGAAAATTCAGGTTCGACTAGTCAAGATAACAACAAACAGCTGAACGATAAAGTAATTAGTGATAAGATCCAGAAAAAAAGTAATGTATTCAATTTACAAAATCCAAACTTGTATTCAGAAATAGTTTATGTATTTATCGAAAGGGTCAATGACCAAAACATTGGTAAATTACATCCCATGGCTGTAGGTCATATTTTACACAAGAAACTTAATATTCAAAATATAATGAAAATTGACAATGTGGGAAAAAACAGAGTAAGAGTTCAATTAAAAACTATTTTCGATGCAAATAAACTAGTTAATAATCCGGACCTAATCAATGAACACCTGAAAGCGTATATACCAAATAATTTACTTAATAGAAAAGGAGTGATAAAAAATGTTGATACTAACTTTGATGAAAAATATTTATTTAGTAATTTTCTTTCACCTATAACTATTTCCGAAATATATCGAATTAAAAGAAAAATAACACGAAATGATGAAACTATGCTAATACCAAGACAATCAGTAATTGTCACATTTGAGGGTAATAAGTTGCCATCAGTCATATATATCAATTCGGTAGCATGTAATGTAGAGCCATATATTCATAGAGTGACACAATGCTTCAAATGTCTAAAATACGGCCATGTAGCAAAACAGTGTCGCAGCACTATAACTTTATGTATAAATTGTGGAAAAGATAAAGACGATACACATGTGTGCCGCGACCCACAAGATAGTTGTTGCATACATTGTAAAACTAACACACGCAAATCGATATCTAAAACCTACCCATCTCATATTAAGCAACAAGAAATTAAAAAGAAAATGGCCGAGGAAAACATAACATTTCTAGAAGCGAAGAGATTAAATGACAACTCTTATGCTAATGTAGTTAAAAATGATAGATTTCAAACACTAGCTCAATTAAATGAACAAGAGTTTCCCTCCCTGCCAAATACAAAGGCTAACCGAAGAAGAAGTGATACCAGTACTTCGACGCAGCTCCTACCAAATAACAATAAACAAAATTATAGAAATAACCGTCCCGTAATACAATCAGAGTCAAATGGTCAGAAAAAACGAAAAGCTTCATCACCCCTCACGGAAATAGATACTCCACCCATGTATCCATTCAGATTTGGACCTGATAAACCGATTACCTGCTCGACTGAATATAAACAAACTAAATCCGATACTCAGGAAGATTTAGCAAATAAAATATTAGTGGCAATTAAAAAAGTCTTAAGTTCAGTTAACTCATTTGAAGAACTTTCAATCATTGATACTAATTATATAAAAAAAATAGCGTTATCTAATAATCTAGACCCTACATACGACTGTATAACGATTGATGATGAACTTGAAGAATACTAAAAAGTGGAATATCCTTCAGTGGAATGCCCGTTCCGCTGTCTCTAATAAAAATAGTTTGGTTAAAATACTATAATATGAATATAAAATTGATGTTGCATTAATATCCGAAACTTGGTTTAATCCAAAGAAATATTATAAATTTAATGGTTATTCAATTGTACGTAAAGATAGATTTGATGCCACCACTGGAGTGGCCATACTAATAAAAAATAATATAAAGTACAAAGAAAAAAATCTCGATAATATCCAAGATAACATGCAAGCATGTGCAGTTCAAATAAGGGACGGAAATTACCCTCTTACATTAATTTCCGTTTATTGTCCACTAAACGCAAAAATACGTACACAAGACCTAGTTAAGCTTTTTGAAAATGCGGATAAGACCACGATAATCGGGGGTGATTTTAACGGACACCATGACTTATGGGGCTCTTACAAAACCAATGCATCTGGAACAAATATTGTAGATGCCTTAAACCAAAACAACAATATGATACTGTTAAACGATGGATCTCCTACTAAAATATCAAGAACAATTAATAAATCGGCGATTGACCTAACCGTCGCCACTCCAGACATCGCAAACAAAGTTCATTGGCAAGTATTGCCAGACACTTTAGGTTCAGACCATTTTGCAATCTTAATTAAATTGAATTCTTCATATTCACATTCACAAACAGATTCGTTAATATATCCCAGCACAAAATGGAATACTAGGAAGGCTAACTGGGAAAAATATAATTCAGTGTCTGAAACTTACTTTAATGATACTCCAGATAGTTTAAGTAACATAAATGAGAAATATGAATACTTCATGGCGGGTATAGAACACTCGGCTTTATTAACCATACCGAAAAAAAAAACCATTTAAAACTAATCAACATCCGCCGCCACCGTGGTGGGATAAAGAATGTGATAATGCAATAGAACGCAGAAAACAAGCCATTAGTGCATATAAACATATAAGTTCGTCTGAGAATTATATAATTGTTAACAAAGAAGTTGCAGCTACAAAAAAATTCCTTAAACTTAAAGCCAAAAAACATTGGATTCAATTTTGTAATAAACTGAATAAAAATTCATCATCTACAGAGTTGTGGAAGCAGGCAAAAAAAATGCAAAGAATTACAATAGCTCCAAACTATATAAATAAAACATGCGAAAACTTTGACTGGATCGAAGAATTTACGAACAATATCGCACCTTGTTCAGTATATCAAGATTTTCCAAAGAGTAGAGAAGATGATGGGAAAAATAATGAATTATTCAATAATCCTATTATTTATGATGAACTAATGTTTGCTCTTAAAAATACAAATAACACATCACCCGGATTGGATCAAATAACATATAATATGATATGGAATTTAGCCTATAATGCAAAATTATTTTTAGTAGATATATACAATGATGTATGGATACATAAAAAGATCATTAGGGATTGGAAAAAATCATTAATAGTACCAATATATAAACATGGGAAAAACCCTAACTCGGCAAATTCATATCGACCTATAACCTTACTATCTTGCATATTGAAAACATTTGAGCGAATTATCAAACATAGGCTAGAATTTTACATATCTTCTAAATCAATACTTCCATCTGGTCAATATGGTTTTAAAAGAGGATATAGTACCAATGATGCGGTTATGAAGTTAGTGACGGACACACAAATATGTTTTTCAAAAAATCATTACCTGGGAGCAGCATTTCTCGATATTAAAGGGGCATATGATTCTGTAGATATATGGTTACTATTGGAAAAATTAATTAGGATTGGGATACCCACAGAAATTTGTAATGTATTGTGCAACCTGTTTATTGATAGAGTAGAGACGTTTATGTCAGATCCATAAACAATTCCCTCACAACTCCACGGAATACTTCCATAGGATTACCTCAAGGAGCAGTGCTTTCCCCATTACTATTCAATATATTCACCGCAAGCCTACATGAAGAAATCAAATACAGTTTAATCCAATATGCTGATGACTTTGTTGTGTATACTTCCGAAAAAATCTACTCAAATACTTTAACAAACCTGAAGGAATCGATAATTTCAATCCAACAGAGACTAGACTCATTAGGGTTGAATATAACTCCAGAAAAATGTAATGTAATGTTTTTTAAAAGACATTAAAATAGACAATATTGATTATCCAGTATCAACCTCAGTTGTTCACCTCGGTATCACGTTAGATAAGAAACTTTCCTGGAAAGCTCACGTAGATAGTATTGTGACCAAATGCAACAAAGGCTTAAACTTCCTTAAGTTAATACGAAGAACATGATGGGGAGCAGATCCGCATACGTGCATACTTTTCTATAAAGCGTATATTAGATCAATTATTGATTATGGATGCACACTTTATGGAACTGCATCGAAAAGTTTATTGAAAAAGTTGGAAATTGTACAGAACAATGCACTCAGATTGTGTATAGGAGCTATGAGGTCCACTCCGGTAGAAGCTCTCCGAATTGAAGCATTAGAACCACCGTTAGAACTCCGCAGAAGGTTACTAGCAGAAAAGAATATTATAAAATCCCACTACAAACAGTCGAAGATAATCTCAAACATATCGGAGTTAAATGAGTATGACCTACCAAAAAAATATTGGGCCAAAAAACCGTCGCCAATAACATGTAGTGCATTCAGGGACACCAATAATCTAACCAATATCTTAAATAACCCGTATACATATGAACTCTGTGATTTATTCACACTACTAGAATCTATAGACATCGAAATTCCGAATTACAGCCATAATAATATAATTAGTAGGAATTTACTATCATCGTATTTAGCAAAATATAATAATTATATTGAAATATATACAGATGCTTCCAAACAACCTAGTGGGGTAGGGTGCGCGTTCTTTATTCCGTCAAAAAATGTGCAAATGCAATTCAAACTACATGATATTACTTTTATATTCTCCGCTGAAGCAATTGCAATTGGTGAAGCTCTCAAATTTATTGAACGAGATCGATATAAAGATTCAGTAATAATATCAGATTCATTATCAGTACTCACGAGTATAAGTCAACCTTTCGATATTAATGCCACGTTTGAAAATTATATTATTCCGAAAATCAAACTGACTATAAATAGACTAGCCCAAGAACGAATCAACATCAAATTATTCTGGATAAAAGCACATATAGGACTTCGACATAATGAATATGTGGACAGTTTAGCAAAAACAGCAGCTGAGAAGGGAGAGTATATGAATAACAAGATTACCATTGATGAATGCATAAATCGAAACAAAATTGAATTGAATGAAAGATGGAAACGTTTATGGTACGAATATGGTCTAAACAAGCCTACAAGATATACACTTCTATTTCCAGAAATTCCCAATCAACATTGGTACAGCAATTATCAACTTCCTCGAAGTAGCATAACCACTATCAGCAGGCTTAAATTTGGTCACGCCTGCTATCCCGCCCATCTTAGTAAAATAAATGTATTTGATTCGAACTTGTGCGACAGTTGCAATTGTATATGTGATTTGGATCACATTTTCATTGAGTGTAAAAAATTTGAACAGCATAGAGAAAAAATGTATGGGGAACTAATAAAAATCAATATTCTCCCTCCTTTCAACTTAATGCACCTGTTAGCATTAAACAAGCTGCCTGTATTTAACCTATTACTAGGATTTATCAAAGCGAATAATTTAAAACTGTAGTATTAGAAAAATATGATTCCTCTGTTACTTAACCCAAAGTTAATATTTCCCAACTCTCCGTCCGTGGTCTACCCTTTCTTGTGAGTTAGTCACCCTGAAAGACCCCTGGGTGTGAAAAGTCTGCCCTTACCCTACCCTACTAATTTAATACTAGAGTTACTGGCTAAATGGACAATAGTCCCTCAGCCACAAAAAAAAAAGTCACCAGTTTGCAAACCAGCGAAGACAACATAGAATTCCCAATACATTACAGTTAGCTCTAAGAGACCAAATTGACGATTCCTTGAGTTTTTTAACCCGGCATTACACGCGTGAAAAAACTTACTTCATTACACGCGTACGGTCGAATAGACCGCAATCCCAATTGAGTTGATTTAAAAACATAATAGTCAACAAAAGTGAGAAAAAATTTAAAAACTTTTGCGCAGATCAGTAAATTTTGGATCGTTATCAGTATTTATTTAATTTTTAGTTATAAAAAATGAACAACATTAACCTAAACCTAAAACAAAAAAACTGAACATAAACCTTAGGTGACAATAGAACAAGAACTTCCCATAAGTAAAATGTATGTATTTATCCACTATTTTGTAGTGTAGAGTTTTATTGCTGACCCTTACAATCGGGACAGAGTGGAGCTGTATGTTCACGACATATGTGCTTTTGGCACTGTACGCACTGGGTCTTGGTTTTTCTGTTCTTCTTTGATGAGCAAAAGTAGCACCTGCCTGGAACATTATATTGGCTAGTTTCAGCAGGCTCTTCTGGGGTACCTAATATTTGTTTTATGCGGTTCCTCATTGTTATTGGTAACATAGTCATTTCTCTGCGACGTTCAAGTTGCGGAGTAATGAGATTCATGGCTAATGATTTCAAAAATGTTCGACGACTTATATGAGTATTGGTGTTGGCTTCATAAACGATTTGGCTATTTATTCCAGATATATTCAGTGAGCTAAAAAATAATGTTAGAGGCCATCGACAACTTTTTCGTGATACAGAATAAGTCCCTTTTAGCTCATCAACTACGTCAACACCTCCCTTTGTTACGTTATAAAATGTAATCATGCACGGCTTGCAAGCTTCACCACTTTCTGGATCGATCTCATCTGTGTCATGCATTGTTGACAATAGTGTGACTATTTTGTTAGGCTTAGGTTTGTAGGATACTAACGTCATCTCTTGTGTGAAACCAAAGATACTTGAATTAACTTTACGCTCTTTTATTTTTGCGGTAAAGATGTCAGGGATTTCCCGTTTATTTTTTCGAATCGTGCCAGTCATAGTTAGTTTGTGTTTTTTCAATAAATCTATGGCTAAAGGGATCGATGTAAACCAATTATCAATGGTTACATTTCTTCCACTTCCAGAAATTGGCTGAACTAACCTTTGGACGACTGCAGAGGCACTATTATCAATTTCGTAGGGCCCGTTTGGTTGAGTCCCAACATACACCTCTAGATTATAGGTGTAATATGATTTGGAATCGACAAGAGCTAAAATTTTTAACCCGTATTTTGCAGGTTTATTCGGGATATATTGCCGAAATCCGCATCGGCCGCGAAATGACTCAAGCATTTCATCAATGGTGACAAATTCGCCTTCAGAATAATGAGCTTTGCATCGATCAACAAATCCATCAAAAAACTGCCTAATAGGAGCTAATTTATCATACTTTTTCCGTTCTTCTCTATCATCGAGGTCATCAAAGCGAAGTGCCTTCAACAAAAATTGAAATCGATTAATTCCCATTGTCAGGCGAAAGATCTCTACGCCGGTTCCGTCCTGCGCCCACAAATCTCTCAAATGTAAGTGTGATGACCGCAAGACTCCAGCCAAATAAAGAAGCCCAAAAACTGCTTTTATTTCTTCCATATTTGTATCAATGGCATCTCTTTCTCTACTGTAATTTGGCCTAACGTTTTGAATATATTTGTTTGTGTGTTCAACTATTTCTCCTATTACAAAATCGGGAAGATATAGTTGCCAAGCCTCTAGAATTGTTTTTGCTTCTCTAGCTACTCTAATTACTCCTGAGGATTGACTTACTATATTTTTACTTCGAGTCTTCGTTTTTGATGCAGCTACGGGATATTTACTCCATACCGTCTTTTTGTCCCTTCCCAAAAAACACAGACGGGTATTTAGGTCTTGTTGAATTTCACTGAGGTCTTCTAGTTCTCCTTCTGATTGCTCTGAATTGGAGTCTTGGTTGTCAATCTCCAAAACATCGTCCATATCCTCAGGAGGTCCACCTACTTCATCGTCGCTCTCCATTTCACCCCATATTTTTAAAAGACGATTGGTTTCTTTCTCGTAAGAGCACATGATCTAGAAATAAAGGAAAGATGTAAAATAACAATATTTCTACTAAAATTCTTAGAATTCATAAAAATTACGAAGAGAACTATAGAGAAACAGTAATCTTACCGTATTTTCGAACAGCAAAAGGCACACCAATATCGACAATGAAAAATCTGAACACAAATATTTTGGGTACTTAACTACACGCGCCCGGTCAAAAGCACCAACTTCAAAAAGAACGAACTATATCTCTACACTGCCAAATAGAAACTAAAATATTGCTGTGCCAGTCGATAGTGGACACCATGCATCGGGCATTCTCGGGAGATCGGAGCCATCATCATTATACCGACGATGATAGTACTGAATTTGTCAGCGTTCGGTCCTTTCGACCGACACGCGTGTAATGCCGGGTTAAAAACCATAAACATGTTCAATTTATAATTTTACTGTTACCCTTACCTTTGTAAATTCAAGCTACCCTAGTGGTTGACGCAGTATATGTTAGATAAAAAAAAAAAAAGTACGACAGTACCCCCATTAAAACTACCTTAATTCTAACTACCACAGCAACCCACCCATTTCAAATTGTACATATGGACTCTATAACTTTGGAAGGTACAAAAATTTTAACCTTAGTAGAATCCTTCTCCTAGTACGGTCAAATGTATAAGATGAAATCTACAGAAGGTATAGAAACTGTTAACAATTTGTTAAAATATTTTACTCATCATTGTATTCCAGCAGAGATAATCTCAGATAATGGTACAGAATGAATCAGAATTTCGCTGGTTGTGATTTGTTGAATAATTGTTTCTTCAGTATTGACTCCTAGGATATGGCAATCTTCAAGGCTATTTCCATCGAGTAGGCTAAGAGTGCAATTGTCTTTTCGGACGAAATTTTGTTGACAGTAGTCTGATAAAGAGAAATTTGAAGGTTTGTTTCATGAATAAGATTCTTTTGATTTTGTTGTAATAAGTTAATCGCATCGTTGTATCTAATTTCGTCATCGGAATCGAGGTTTCCAAAAAGCCATTTATTTATTTCACCAATGCCGTTTACTAAACTTTTACGGCTTCGAATATGTGGGTTTAAATTTTCAATTTTCTTTTGAACTGATTTAATTAAATATTCTGCTCTTATTAGCATGTTTTGTGCTAGGAATGATATGATATTGGATTTGAAGCGTTTACAGTTGTAATCTTACTATTTATAGAATTAAAGTGCGTAACTAAACTATCTTCTCCTAACTCTTCAAAAAATTTGGTCCTTGATCCGGAAGCCAGACTATAAGCGGACTCCAGTTGAGAGAGTGTCTTGTTCGAGACAGCATATAATAAATGCTTATCTGGAGACAAAAATCTCCATATTGGGGCAATTTTGTCTAGTTTGGTTTGTGGACCTCTTAATACGTAAAGATTAGCAGAATTCTTTTCAACCCTTAAACCATCAATAGAAAACTTGTCTGGAATTTTGATTTCCATTTTTGGAGATACGGATGTGCTGTAAGAGGTTGTACAACTAGGAGGTCTTGTGATTGATATTTGAGATTGAGTTCCTCCTAAGCTACTGTTTTTAATCATTTTAGTTAAAGATTCAAGTTTGTTGTCAATGAGTCTGATATTTTCAATTTGTTCGTTTCTATCATACTCCAGTTACCAAAACCCGTACCGATGTCAACAACGTCGCGAAATTTTACCGAAGTAAATAGAAAACCTATCAATAATAATAGATTTTTCCAATCAAACCCAAATTCTAGACCGAAATTCGTTTCTGAAGAAATATATGTGAACCAGTGTAGTAATTCAGGTCATGATTCTAATCAATACCAAGAACCAACTTTTCAAACTCCAGTCTGATAGTAGGAATGTATCCTTCTTATGGGTACCATCACATACCGGTATACAGGGTAACGAAGACGCCGATATCTCAGCTCAAGAATCAGTCAGCTATAGTCATACCCCAAAATTAGAGCTGATACCGCACCAAGACCTCGAGGTAACTGTCAAGAATTTTGTTATGGATAAGTGGCAACATGAATGGAACCTCGAGATCCATAACAAAATGCATGAAATAGTGGCCAATGTAAGACAAACCCCTTCACTACCGATTTCAAGAGCGGAACAAATTAAAGCTACCCTTTTAAGGATTGGACACACAGCCCTAACGCACAAATTTCTAATAAGTAAGGAAGACCCTCCTCAATGTGCCCAATGTAATGAGAATATGTCCATCAAACACGTCATTTTAGAATGTCACCAGTTTGCAAACCAGCGAAGACAACATAGAATTCCCAATACATTACAGTTAGCTCTAAGAGACCAAATTAACGATTCCTTGAGTTTTTTAAAAACCATAAACATGTTCAATTTATAATTTTACTGTTACACTTACCTTTGTAAATTCAAGCTACCCTAGTGGTTGACGCAGTATATGTTAGATAAAAAAAAAAGTTCGACAGTACCCCCATTAAAACTACCTTAACCCATTAGGTGCCAACTTATAAAAATTTGAAATCTTGCAGTTTTTTTTAAGTAACTTGTTTAATTTGGATTATAGAAAGATAAAAAAAAGGGCGAAATAAAAATATGTACAGAGGTTTTGAGAATATAGGCCGTCCTAAAAATAGGACGCTGGTCCTTTAAAGTATCATTATTGTTCAAGACTATTTGAATGATTTCAATGATTAAAACAAGATTATCTATTATTATAAACTTTATTTTATTGAAACGAACAAACATTTTAAAGGAAACTGAACATTTTGTTCTCTTATTGGACGTAAAATTTTATACAATCATTTAGTATGATAAGGAATAAAACATTGTTTGCATAATGTTACTTGACATTTTATGCAAAATGTTAATGGTTTTGACTTGCAATTTTGTCCTTGGCATCTTCTTTGTTGTCCCCGTGACTCCATAAAATGGCCTTTACAATCATATCGGACATCAACGAAAACTTTGGAAGCCGACGAGGAAGAGGGACGCGGACGTCCCATTGCTGGTTTAATTCCACGTTTTAGGTAAGCCACTGCAATATTTCGTCTAAAGGTGAGTAACGGCATATCCAAGTTATTTACCCTTCGGTAAATTATCCAACCATTTACAATGGACATATCTAAAAGACGTGTAAATAGGACCCAATACCACTTTTTCGCTCTTATTTGAACCGCGTATTTGCCTACATTCCAATCATGCTGATCTACACCACCCATGTGTGTATTATATTTCTTCAAGACAGACGGTTGTGGAATCTGCTTTTTCTCCTTAGCTTTTCTATCCCATCTAGTGGCCTGATGTAGTGGTTCAACATTTTCATGATTGGTTGCGATTGTTACACATTTGTTATCGTTCCATTTCAAAAAGAGTATTTCACCCGTAGTATCGAATCGGTAATCAAAATTTCCACGGGCTTCTTTCCCAAGAGTCTTGGAATCTTTTATAGGACATTTTGATAGTCTATTTTCTCTCAAGGTACCGGTTGCCCGAAATCCTTGCTGTTGCAAATATAGTAACAAATCTCTGCTAGTGAACAGGTTGTCGAAATAAACACAATGGCTTGATGGGTGTACTACACAGTCAAGGAGATTCACAACTACCCTAGAACCCAAAGTTAGGTCTCCATTTTTCGGTTCATTTGTAGAAGTTTGAGCACCGCAATACAAATCAAATTTGAAACAGTATCCATTAGACCCGCACAAAGCCCAAAACTTGTAACCGAAGCGGATCGGTTTTCCACGAATGAACTGTTTTAGTCCGTGCCTGCCAAAATATTTCACAATCATTTCGTCCACAGACAGTTCTTTTACAAAAATTCCCCACTGCTGAAAACTTTCATTTATCTTGGTGATTAGTGGCCTTATCTTGAAACCTCTATCATTTTTATAATTAGTTGCCAAATCGTTATCATTGAAGTGTAAATATTTTTTAATTTGGAGGTATTTATTTCTTGACATGCATTTTTTCACAATATTCACCCCCAGGTCTTCATCTTCACTCCAATAATTTTTTTCAGATGGTACTTTGTGATAGCCTGAGAATAACAGAATTCCCATAAAGGCTTTTATTTCTTCTGATGACAAAATAAAACGCATGTCATTTTTTACAGCTGTTGCGTATCGTACAGTTTCCTTAGTAATATGATCAAAAATTTCTTCTGTAAACATCATTTCAAAAAGTTCAACTGGTGTTTTACCACTAAGTGAATTTTTCATTTCCTCAAACTGGGTAAAACTTTCTCCGCCGACAGGTTGAAGTTTTGTGTAGGATGGAATCACTTTTCGCCATGTAGGTGAGACATCTGTAAGAAGCCGCATTTTTTTGGAGTTGCGTTTACAAGTAGATGAGGGTCCTGGAACTTGTGAAAGGGTAGCATGTTCTTGTTCTTCCTCGCTACATTCCGGTTGGGGAATTATGTACTGTAATTCAAGCTCACCTGGAACATCATTTACGTCAACAACGCCCAGAAGGTTATCATCGGCCTCATCCTCGTCAGTAAGATAGTCTGTTTCAGGTGGAAGAACAACAATATCCGCAGATTCAACATCATCCATGAATTGTGAATCATTGATGATATCTTCAAGTTCATCTAGAGTTAAAGCCTTTTCATACCGACTCATAACTGAAGTTTATAACTCAAGAAAACAGTAAAACACTAAACTACGCGCGGAAACTGACAGAAACTAACAACAAAACAATCGGCGCTTGACAACTACCAGACCTCCCTACTATTCACAATAAGATCGTCCACGTTATTCATTGTGAGACCGCCATATTTTCATAGTATGGTACCATATTATAATATTGTGTTATTATAATATGATAGTACATAGGCGAAAGAAAGAAAAGAGACTGACAGAAAATACAGCTGATTGTAAAGTTGCTATTGGTAAATACCAGCGTCCTAAAAATAGGACAGGTAAAATTGGAGGGGTAAAAAAAATACATGCTTTGCAAAACATGTAAGAAAAATATGTCTGTATCATTGAAAATACTTTTCTAAAGCTGATGCTACCAGCTGATTTGAAAAAATATTTTATTTTGGATATGAAAACTCAGGATACAATAAGTGATGTATGCCTTGAGAAAAGTAAAGCATTTTTAAAATATCATAACATTTTTAATTCAAGTTGTATGAGTTGTGAAAAACATTAACTATATATTCAAACATTATTAGTTACTATATTCGTTAAAAACCTACCGTAATAGGTGCGGAACAAATATAAAAAAAATAAAATATGTACTGTCCTATAAATATGACAGTGGAACTTAATGGGTTAATTCTAACTCCCACAGCAACCCACCCATTATAAATTGTACATATGGACTCTATAACATTGGAAGGTACAAACATTTTAACCTTAGTAGATTCCTTCTCCAGGTACGGTCAAATGTATAAGATGAAATCTACAGAAGGTATAGAAACTGTTAACAATTTGTTAAAATATTTTACTCATCATTGTATTCCAACAGAGATAATCTCAGATAATGGTACAGAATTAATTAGAATTTCGCTGGTTGTGATTTGTTGAATAATTGTTTCTTCAGTATTGACTCCTAGAATATGGCAATCTTCAAGGCTATTTCCATCGAGTAGGCTAAGAGTGCAATTGTCTTCTCGGACGAAATTTTGTTGACAGTAGGCTGATAAAGAGAAATTTGAAGGTTTGTTTCATGAATAAGATTCTTTTGATTTTGTTGTAATAAGTTAATCGCATCGTTGTATCTAATTTCGTCATCGGAATCGAGGTTTCCAAAAAGCCATTTATTTATTTTACCAATGCCGTTTACTAAACTTTTACGGCTTCGAATATGTGGGTTTAAATTTTCAATTTTCTTTTGAACTGATTTAATTAAATATTCTGCTCTTATTAGCATGTTTTGTGCTAGGAATGATATGATATTGGATTTGAAGCGTTTACAGTTGTAATCTTACTATTTATAAAATAAGTGCGTAACTAAACTATTTTCTCCTAACTCTTCAAAAAATTTGGTCCTTGATCCGGAAGCCAGACTATAAGCGGACTCCAGTTGAGAGAGTGTCTTGTTCGAGGCAGCATATAATAGATGCTTATCTGGAGACAAAAATCTTCATATTGGGGCAATTTTGTCTAGTTTGGTTTGTGGACCTCTTAATACGTAAAGATTAGCAGAATTCTTTTCAACCCTTAAACCATGGAGACTATATAAGGAGATCGAACTCCATGTAATTCAATTTTTGGTAATGGTAGAGGGCGCCAGTCTTAAACGAGTACCAAAAACATCTGACTGCAGAACAATAACAGCCAATCATGAGCCTTACATGCACTTTCAGTTCATGGTTTTTTATTGGTTGCTAGCTTATTTGACAGTATGTTAGGTAAGTGAGGTTAGGGATGAAAAATTTTATGACTAAGAAATCCGTTTTCGTTCTCGTCTTGGAAAATATCTTAAATTGTGATCGTTTGGTAGTAAAATATGATACATCTTGCCAAAAACATTTCTCTTCGCATGGAATTTTAGAGGACTTGAAGGTTCGGCACAGTCATAATTAGTATAACAAGTATTTGAACGAAAAATGTGAAAAAGACACCCTTTAGTGCAAGTAAGTATAATCTAGAACTAATTTGTTCATTATATATAAATTTTGTGTTTGTTTTTCAGAATTTGGTTTTCTACACAGTAAAATATGGAATATGAAAATCAATTTAAATGGCTTTGAATAATTTAGATTTGAAGAATTATATCTTGCAAGTGAAAAAAATACAGTTTGATAAAACCATAGAAGGTATGTATAGATAAATAGACAGTATAGTCAATGCTCTAATAAGAGGATCAATTAATTACAAATTTGTTAATAAGTAATATCTAATATTTTAGGTTATTTTCTATAAAATGAATGAAAGCCGATTGCTCCTGAACATGCAAAGCCTTTACAAGAAGAAATTATGAAAATTATAAATATACAGAATTGATGGAGACTTGTAATTTACTATACATTTTGTAACTTTCACCTAAATATAAAGTGTACCTAAATTGTCTCTAACTTTATACCTATCTACCCTATGGTCTGCTATATGTTTCTAGCTTACTATGAGTTATCAGTTTACTGTTGAAGTTGAAATGAGATAATTAGGATATTTAATATTCTCTACTCAAGGCTTTATAGCATTATGATTGAATTCTGTCTGTACTGGCAAATAATTTTTAAAACAAAAAAATATTACAAAATATTGATAAATACATAGATATCTTCATATGAGATTGGTTTTAAGGAAAATGGTCCATTATATACATCCCACTATTGAACCCAAAATTGTATATACAAACATCTAGGCTACCAAGAAAACATGTGCTGCTTTTTTTCTAGGAATTACTAGAGCCTTTGATGGTGTTAAACACTGTGGTATTTTCTATACACTATATTAAATGATGTGTCCAGAATACTTGCTATTAATCCTGAAAGCTACTGTTTAATTACAATAAAAAATAGGTACAATATATTATGTTTAATCATCACTGTCAACAGGTACAACTTACTAATGATATTAGTTCATGCAAAGGTTTTCCATATAGGTAAAGTACATATTATATGTAAATAGTACATAGGTATCATGCAAGAAAATTATTACTTTATTCTAATACAAAAACGTACAAAAAATTACTATTCACAGTTTCCTAATAACACAAACACAGTGCAAAGTACACAGAATATAGATATATTCATACTCTGACCAATTTCAACATATATAATTTTATTTTTATATTTGCAACAGATTGTTAGTACCCTGGCAGACTGTTGAATGTCTTTATACTTATTATGTTCACTGGGCTGTTCAGAGCTACATGTATATGAAGAATGTACATTATTCACCATCCCTTATTGCCAGATTTCAAGTTATTATTTTATCACTTTGTACAAAAATTCTCCTGGGGAGGTATTGGCCACTTTAATTGGTTCTTTGGACCACTCACTATTCAGATACACCTACTCAAGGATATACTAAAACTACAATTTCCAATATTTTTGTCATCTGAAGACCAGTTTCTTTGAAAATTACATCTGTTGACATTCTATAACCTTCACTACACTATTTTAAATCCTCCGCGTTTTATCTGTAGATGTTATCCCACAAGTGCCACAGACTGAAATTAGGTACTTAGCTGAAGATTGGTAAGAAAGAAGTGTTAAAAATCACTTTTAATGTCGAATGGTTTTAGTAACCCCTGTAGAGGTAGAGTGTACCAATAATTTTTCCCATTTGTTGTATATTTTTGCTCCAAAATTAATAATTTGATTTCCTATTTCTATCACTGAATTCAATTTATATTTTTCTGTACACAAAATATACCTATTAGTAGTTTTTTCAAATTACTTTCACAGCTTATTCCTTATATCAACTATCATATCATTGTTCACCTTTTTTCTTCCAGTTCTCTTGAATTTTACTTGTATATATCAGAATGGTACCATCAGCAAAAGTAAAGTATTTTGTGTGCCATTGTGCTTTTTCTAGACTTCTTACGAGTAATGTATATAATTTGAATCCTAACATAATAAATATTCTTTCCTACTTTATTTATCTTTGAATATTTTCAATCATCTTGGGTAGGTAACTGAAAACACACTTTCTTAACTTCAATTCAAGTCTTATCGTTTTAAATCAGATGCACTATCAACCACTATATTGCAAGAATTTTCAACAACGCACACACTTTGTCTTTTTTTAATTTTTAACAATAATTTTAATCTTTCTAGCTCCTACTTTTAGTTTTTATTATTGTCATAAGTAATGTTTACAATTTGATTACTGTCACTTATAAAAACTAAGGTTACTTATTTGGATGGTGCCCGTGTTGCAATGCGCAGCGTAGCGGTGAAAATACAAACTGCTTAGATAGTCGATTTTGAGGTCAGGTTTTGTCAATTTCTCCGTATGAGTTAGTTCTCCTTATATAGTCTCCATGCCTTAAACCATCAATAGAAAACTTGTCTGGAATTTTGATTTCCATTTTTGGAGATCCGGATGTGCTGTAAGAGGTTGTACAACTAGGAGGTCTTGTGATTGATATTTGAGATTGAGTTCCTCCTAAGCTACTGTTTTTAATCATTTAAGTTAAAGATTCAAGTTTGTTGTCAATGAGTCTGATATTTTCAATTTGTTCGTTTCTATCATACTCCAGTTACCAAAACCCGTACCGATGTCAACAACGTCGCGAAATTTTACCGAAGTAAATAGAAAACCTATCAATAATAATAGATTTTTCCAATCAAACCCAAATTCTAGACCGAAATTCGTTTCTGAAGAATTATATGTAAACCAGTGTAGTAATTCAGGTCATGATTCTAATCAATACCAAGAACCAACTTTTTAAACTCCAGTCTGATAGTAGGAATGTATCCTTCTTATGGGTACCATCACATACCGGTATACAGGGTAACGAAGACGTCGATATCTCAGCTCAAGAATCATTCAGCTATAGTCATACCCCAAAATTAGAGCTGATACCGCACCAAGACCTCAAGGTAACTGTCAAGAATTTTGTTATGGATAAGTGGCAACATAAATGGAACCTCGAGATCCATAACAAAATGCATGAAATAGTGGCCAATGTAAGAGAAACCCCTTCACTACCGATTTCAAGAGCGGAACAAATTAAAGCTACCCTTTTAAGTATTGGACACACAGCCCTAACGCACAAATTTCTAATAAGTAAAGAAGACCCTCCTCAATGTGCCCATTGTAATGAGAATATGTCCATCAAACACGTCATTTTAGAATGTCACCAGTTTGCAAACCAGCGAAGACAACATAGAATTCCCAATACATTACAGTTAGCTCTAAGAGACCAAATTAACGATTCCTTGAGTTTTTTAAAAACCATAAACATGTTCAATTTATAATTTTACTGTTACCCTTACCTTTGTAAATTCAAGCTACCCTAGTGGTTGACGCAGTAAATGTTAGATTAAAAAAAAAGTACGACAGTACCCCCATTAAAACTACCTTAATTCTAACTCCCACAGCAACCCACCCATTTCAAATTGTACATATGGACTCTATAACTTTGGAAGGTACAAAAATTTTAACCTTAGTAGATTCCTTCTCCAAGTACGGTCAAATGTATAAGATGAAATCTACAGAAGGTATAGAAACTGTTAACAATTTGTTAAAATATTTTACTCATCATTGTATTCCAACAGAGATAATCTCAGATAATGGTACAGAATTAATTAGAATTTCGCTGGTTGTGATTTGTTGAATAATTGTTTCTTCAGTATTGACTCCTAGGATATGGCAATCTTCAAGGCTATTTCCATCGAGTAGGCTAAGAGTGCAATTGTCTTTTCGGACGAAATTTTGTTGACAGTAGTCTGATAAAGAGAAATTTGAAGGTTTGTTTCATGAATAAGATTCTTTTGATTTTGTTGTAATAAGTTAATCGCATCGTTGTATCTAATTTCGTCATCGGAATCGAGGTTTCCAAAAAGCCATTTATTTATTTCACCAATGCCGTTTACTAAACTTTTACGGCTTCGAATATGTGGGTTTAAATTTTCAATTTTCTTTTGAACTGATTTAATTAAATATTCTGCTCTTATTAGCATGTTTTGTGCTAGGAATGATATGATATTGGATTTGAAGCGTTTACAGTTGTAATCTTACTATTTATAGAATTAAAGTGCGTAACTAAACTATCTTCTCCTAACTCTTCAAAAAATTTGGTCCTTGATCCGGAAGCCAGACTATAAGCGGACTCCAGTTGAGAGAGTGTCTTGTTCGAGACAGCATATAATAAATGCTTATCTGGAGACAAAAATCTCCATATTGGGGCAATTTTGTCTAGTTTGGTTTGTGGACCTCTTAATACGTAAAGATTAGCAGAATTCTTTTCAACCCTTAAACCATCAATAGAAAACTTGTCTGGAATTTTGATTTCCATTTTTGGAGATACGGATGTGCTGTAAGAGGTTGTACAACTAGGAGGTCTTGTGATTGATATTTGAGATTGAGTTCCTCCTAAGCTACTGTTTTTAATCATTTTAGTTAAAGATTCAAGTTTGTTGTCAATGAGTCTGATATTTTCAATTTGTTCGTTTCTATCATACTCCAGTTACCAAAACCCGTACCGATGTCAACAACGTCGCGAAATTTTACCGAAGTAAATAGAAAACCTATCAATTATAATAGATTTTTCCAATCAAACCCAAATTCTAGACCGAAATTCGTTTCTGAAGAATTATATGTGAACCAGTGTAGTAATTCAGGTCATGATTCTAATCAATACCAAGAACCAACTTTTCAAACTCCAGTCTGATAGTAGGAATGTATCCTTCTTATGGGTACCATCACATACCGGTATACAGGGTAACGAAGACGTCGATATCTCAGCTCAAGAATCATTCAGCTATAGTCATACCCCAAAATTAGAGCTGATACCGCACCAAGACCTCAAGGTAACTGTCAAGAATTTTGTTATGGATAAGTGGCAACATAAATGGAACCTCGAGATCCATAACAAAATGCATGAAATAGTGGCCAATGTAAGAGAAACCCCTTCACTACCGATTTCAAGAGCGGAACAAATTAAAGCTACCCTTTTAAGTATTGGACACACAGCCCTAACGCACAAATTTCTAATAAGTAAAGAAGACCCTCCTCAATGTGCCCATTGTAATGAGAATATGTCCATCAAACACGTCATTTTAGAATGTCACCAGTTTGCAAACCAGCGAAACCAAAATAGAATTCCCAATACATTACAGTTAGCTCTAAGAGACCAAATTAACGATTCCTTGAGTTTTTTAAAAACCATAAACATGTTCAATTTATAATTTTACTGTTACCCTTACCTTTGTAAATTCAAGCTACCCTAGTGGTTGACGCAGTAAATGTTAGATTAAAAAAAAAAAGTACGACAGTACCCCCATTAAAACTACCTTAATTCTAACTCCCACAGCAACCCACCCATTTCAAATTGTACATATGGACTCTATAACTTTGGAAGGTACAAAAATTTTAACCTTAGTAGATTCCTTCTCCAAGTACGGTCAAATGTATAAGATGAAATCTACAGAAGGTATAGAAACTGTTAACAATTTGTTAAAATATTTTACTCATCATTGTATTCCAACAGAGATAATCTCAGATAATGGTACAGAATTAATTAGAATTTCGCTGGTTGTGATTTGTTGAATAATTGTTTCTTCAGTATTGACTCCTAGGATATGGCAATCTTCAAGGCTATTTCCATCGAGTAGGCTAAGAGTGCAATTGTCTTTTCGGACGAAATTTTGTTGACAGTAGTCTGATAAAGAGAAATTTGAAGGTTTGTTTCATGAATAAGATTCTTTTGATTTTGTTGTAATAAGTTAATCGCATCGTTGTATCTAATTTCGTCATCGGAATCGAGGTTTCCAAAAAGCCATTTATTTATTTTACCAATGCCGTTTACTAAACCTCTACGGCTTCGAATATGTGGGTTTAAATTTTCAATTTTCTTTTGAACTGATTTAATTAAATATTCTGCTCTTATTAGCATGTTTTGTGCTAGGAATGATATGATATTGGATTTGGAGCGTTTACAGTTGTAATCTTACTATTTATAAAATTAAAGTGCGTAACTAAACTATCTTCTCCTAACTCTTCAAAAAATTTGGTCCTTGATCCGGAAGCCAGACTATAAGCGGACTCCAGTTGAGAGAGTGTCTTGTTCGAGGCAGCATATAATAGATGCTTATCTGGAGACAAAAATCTTCATATTGGGGCAATTTTGTCTAGTTTGGTTTGTGGACCTCTTAATACGTAAAGATTAGCAGAATTCTTTTCAACCCTTAAACCATCAATAGAAAACTTGTCTGGAATTTTGATTTCCATTTTTGGAGATCCGGATGTGCTGTAAGAGGTTGTACAACTAGGAGGTCTTGTGATTGATATTTGAGATTGAGTTCCTCCTAAGCTCCTGTTTCTAATCATTTTAGTTAAAGATTCAAGTTTGTTGTCAATGAGTCTGATATTTTCAATTTGTTCGTTTCTATCATACTCCAGTTACCAAAACCCGTACCGATGTCAACAACGTCGCGAAATTTTACCGAAGTAAATAGAAAACCTATCAATAATAATAGATTTTTCCAATCAAACCCAAATTCTAGACCGAAATTCGTTTCTGAAGAATTATATGTGAACCAGTGTAGTAATTCAGGTCATGATTCTAATCAATACCAAGAACCAACTTTTTAAACTCCAGTCTGATAGTAGGAATGTATCCTTTTTATGGGTACCATCACATACCGGTATACAGGGTAACGAAGACGCCGATATCTCAGCTCAAGAATCAGTCAGCTATAGTCATACCCCAAAATTAGAGCTGATACCGCACCAAGACCTCAAGGTAACTGTCAAGAATTTTTTATGGATAAGTGGCAACATAAATGGAACCTCGAGATCCATAATAAAATGCATGAAATAGTGGCCAATGTAAGAGAAACCCCTCCACTACCAATTTCAAGAGCGTAACAAATTAAAGCTACCCTTTTAAGGATTGGACACACAGCCCTAACGCACAAATTTCTAATAAGTAAAGAAGACCCTCCTCAATGTGCCCAATGTAATGAGAATATGTCCATCAAACACGTCATTTTAGAATGTCACCAGTTTGCAAACCAGCGAAGACAACATAGAATTCCCAATACATTACAGTTAGCTCTAAGAGACCAAATTAACGATTCCTTGAGTTTTTTAAAAACCATGAACATGTTCAATTTATAATTTTACTGTTACCCTTACCTTTGTAAATTCAAGCTACCCTAATGGTTGACGCAGTATATGTTAGATAGAAAAAAAAGTACGGCAGTACCCCCATTAAAACTACCTTAATTCTAACTCCCACAGCAACCCACCCATTTCAAATTGTACATATGGACTCTATAACTTTGGAAGGTACAAAAATTTTAACCTTAGTAGATTCCTTCTCCAAGTACGGTCAAATGTATAAGATGAAATCTACAGAAGGTATAGAAACTGTTAACAATTTGTTAAAATATTTTACTCATCATTGTATTCCAACAGAGATAATCTCGGATAATGGTACAGAATTAATTAGAATTTCGCTGGTTGTGATTTGTTGAATAATTGTTTCTTCAGTATTGACTCCTAGGATATGGCAATCTTCAAGGCTATTTCCATCGAGTAGGCTAAGAGTGCAATTGTCTTTTCGGACGAAATTTTGTTGACAGTAGTCTGATAAAGAGAAATTTGAAGGTTTGTTTCATGAATAAGATTCTTTCGATTTTCTTGTAATAAGTTAATCGCATCGTTGTATCTAATTTCGTCATCGGAATCGAAGTTCCAAAAAGCCATTTATTTATTTCACCAATGCCGTTTACTAAACCTCTACGGCTTCGAATATGTGGGTTTAAATTTTCAATTTTCTTTTGAACTGATTTAATTAAATATTCTGTTCTTATTAGCATGTTTTGTGCTAGGAATGATATGATATTGGATTTGAAGCGTTTACAGTTGTAATCTTACTATTAATAGAATTAAAGTGCGTAACTAAACTATCTTCCCCTAACTCTTCAAAAAATTTGGTCCTTGATCCGGAAGCCAGACTATAAGCGGACTCCAGTTGAGAGAGTGTTTTGTTCGAGGCAGCATATAATAGATGCTTATCTGGAGACAGAAATCTTCATATTGGGGCAATTTTGTCTAGTTTGGTTTGTGGACCTCTTAATACGTAAAGATTAGCAGAATTCTTTTCAACCCTTAAACCATCAATAGAAAACTTGTCTGGAATTTTGATTTCCATTTTTGGAGATCCGGATGTTCTGTAAGAGGTTGTACAACTAGGAGGTCTTGAGATTGAGTTCCTCCTAAGCTACTGTTTTTAATCATTTTAGTTAAAGATTCAAGTTTGTTGTCAATGAGTCTGATATTTTCAATTTGTTCGTTTCTATCAGTAGTATAGCTATACGGATTCTGGGACAGTCCATCAGGGTCTCAGCGCCGAAGAACAAGCCCGAAGAAGTATCGACAATGACCAGAGGGTGTACAAGAAGACGAAGAAGAAGAGATCAAGAGATAAACGATAAGTTTTTCAGGGGAATATTGAAAGTGTGTACAAGAAGTGCAGGACCAGAGGGTTGAGAAGAATACAAGGAGTATCATCCGAAGAAGTCGACCAGAAGGTCAGAAGAAGAGATCAAGAGATAACCGGTTTTACATACAAGGAGTATCGAAAGTATCATCCGAAGAAGAAGTCGACAATGACCAGAAGGTCGAGAAGACCGTTTAACTCATCCATAGAAACAATTAAAAAAATTTTTTTTTTTGGCATCTGTGGGTATTGAACCCGGGACTCCTATTTCCAAGTCCTGCATACATACCACTGTGCTACCAAAGCAACTTATATGACAAGTCTAAGATATGCAATGCAAGAAGCGAGAACGTGTGTGTTGTCTACCCGTGAGACGAGCCTCGCCTAGCCTCAAAAAATATTTAAAGAAAAATCATTCTATTCATTATTTTTTTTATTCATATTTTAAATAAAACATTTCATTCATTATACAATTATTCAATACAAATAAATTCATCAATTATTCCAAAATAAAATTGTTCTTCCAACAGTCTACATACATACACTCCATTTTATTATATGCTCTTCACGCAATTCTTCAATAATCGAATTTATTTCATTGGTATGACCAGTATGTCCAGCAGCTTGTGATGCAATCAATAGTCGCAATCTGTATACTAGTTCATTAATGTCATTCCAATGTATGTAATCTATATTATTACTATTCACTTCCATCATTACACCTTTTCCTTCCGTAATAGGTGCAATAATTTTTTTATATTTTTCCAGTTTACTATCATCGATTTGTTTATCAGGTTTATAATGTCTTCTATAAGCATTTGTTTCCACTACAATTTTTTTGTAATTATTCTCATCTTCGGCTGTAAAATTATCAGGATATTTCTTGAACAATAATTCATACAAGCCAGAGGTCCCCTTGTATCTTTTATTTCTTAGGATTATGTCAGAACCGTCTATTTTAATTTCAGAATCGCCAATGAAAAATTTTTCACTAGTATCATCAAACCGTATTCCATATTTGTGGTCAAATTCCCTATTTTGACTGTCACTTATCATAGTACTAATGTATTTTCTCGGTAGTGTATCATATTGTTCTAAATAATCTTGCACCGATTGTTTTGCAATGTCAGTAAATCGATCACTTGTTGACGGCTGTAAATCAATTTGTTGTTGATCTTGTTGGTTAGTCTCATCATCATTTTGAATTTGTTGATTTATATCATCCAATTGAATATTTTCAATTATGGCTTTTTTCAAGTCACTTGTATCATGATAGTCGTTTCCTTCTTCTTCTTCTTCTTCTTCTTCTTCTTCTTCTTCTTCTTCTTCTACCATAAATTGTGACATAGTATTTTGATTCACATCAGAAGACGTTCGAGTTTGATTGTTTTTTTGAGAACTATCTAATTTGTTTTCAATATTTTTCAAATATTTGGTAATAGGATTAAACATATCTTCCTGAACGACTTCACCTTGTTTTAATTATTATTATTATTATTACATAGAAATAAGGGCTGGGGTCATGGAGACCCATAAGCCCATTTACAAGATAAATGAAATAGTACCTACATTACAAAAAATTGGTTTCTCAAATAAACTCTAGACTAATAGATTGTGCACAACACTGATCAGTTTACAAACAAATAACTGTCTAGTAGGTTTTTGAAAACATTTATAGATGGAGAATTTATAATTTCCGTTGGGAGACTGTTCCATGTACTAAAAATACGATTACACAGAAAATGTTGGCGTCTTATCGATGAAAAGGGTTCCTTCTTCACTTTCAAACTATGTCCACGTAGTCTGCTGTGATCATCTAAAATGAACAAGTGTTGCAAATCTCCATATCCATACTTTGAAATTCGGAAGGTGATAATTAAGTCACCACGGAGTCGACGAGCTTCAAAAGTTGGTAACCCTGCTAAAGAAAGTCTTTGTTGGTAATCTGGCCTTCTTCGTGTGAAAGATAGTCTGGTGGCCTTCTTTTGGATATTTTCGAGAAGAGTTCTATCGCGCACTAATTCTGGGCACCAAACCGTTCCACAGTACTCCAGTAGGGGTCGGACATAAGTTTTATACAAACGAATAGAACCCGAAAATGATATGTTTGTAAAAGTTTTACTAAGTAGGTATAACTTACTATTCGCTTTTTTAGTAACGTTTGAAATATGCTCCGACCAACTCAAATTTTCAGTAATTGTTACACCAAGGTCACTATATGATTCCACGGTATCCACTAAATGCCCGTCTATCGAGTAAGACAAATGAGGGTTATTTTTTCCCAAATGTAAAACCACACACTTATCTCTATTTAGAGGTAACATCCAATCCGAACACCACTTGAAGATCGAATCTAAGTCACTTTGTAAGTCTTGCCCCTTGAAGAGTGGGTCAGCAAATATTTTTGTATCGTCTGCGTAGAAAGCTTTCTTAGATTTGATATGAGATTCAAGATCACTGGCATACAACACAAATAGTAGTGGACCTAAAACAGATCCTTGTGGAACACCACTTAAAACCGGTTTTTTAGATGACAGCGACTTGCCAACTCTAACACAAAACTTCCGGTTTGTTAAAAAATCATTAATCCACTCGAGAAGTTGTCCGCGAATGCCAAAATGTTCAAGTTTATACATCAATTTTCTTCTTGGTACTCGATCAAATGCTTTTGCAAAGTCTAAATATATTACATCCACAGGTCGTTTTTTATCTAAGGCTGCTGTCCACTCATTAACACACCACAGTAAATTAGTCATGGTCGATCTACTTTTCACAAAGCCATGTTGTTGTAGGGGAATAATATTTTCTCTAAGTAAAAATTCTGAAAGACACTCTGTGATTATTGATTCCATAACTTTACAAATAACAGGTGTAAGGCTTATTGGTCTGTAATTATTGGGATCTAACTTATTCCCTTTTTTAAATATAGGTGTCACCGAAGCACTTTTCCAAATTGAAGGCAGAGAGTGTGCATTAAAAGATGAACGCATCATTAGTGATAGTGGGACAGAGAGGACATCTGAGCATTTTTTTAAAAATAATGTAGAAATTTTATCGGGCCCTGGAGATGAGTTGTTTTTTAACTTGTCAATATGGCGCTGAATGATTTCGGGTGAAAAATCGATATAATCAATTTTGGGAATAACTCGTGGATTACTGATTATAGGAAACTGATTTTGAGACGGTTCAACAGAAAAAACTTTAGAAAATGTATCTGCGAGAATGTTAGCGACCTCATACGTATTCTGACAAATCGTTTCATCATTCATTGTTTCAATTTATTTTTTATTATGTTACGTTTTATTATGAGACGTCTTTTTAAATCTTTATTGACCATTATTTACAAGAAATCGAAATTATCAGAAAGGTATTGATCAGGTTTCGAACAGGTCACGAACAGGTATAGAACAGGTCTCGAACAGGTTTGAACAGGTCTAGAACAGGTCGAGAACAGGTTTTAAGTTCACAGTTAAAACTGACTGAAAATAAAAACAAAATTTCTTTTATACATTTTATTTGAACAAAAAATCTCTTATACAAGTGAATACAATTTTAGGGTTCTGGAACGTAATCTACCAATTCCATATTCACTATGCTGTTGGTTATATGGAATATAAGTTGCATTTAGTTGATGTTGTGGTTTTATGGTTCCATTTTTATAAAGGTATTCAATTCCATTGATGTCATCATAACTAGGTTCATAACCCAATTTATCCATGTAATCTTCATTCATTACTGAATTATAATTATTATTGTCAAGTAATCCAAGAAAATGTCCTATTTGATGAACAATAACCAACTTTAGATTATAATCATTTGGGGTGTGATTTTTTATATTCATATCCCATACAATATTTTCCATTATGTGTATTTCACCACATTGTATGTGATTTAATATTCTTGATCTCGGTACTATTGTATGCGCAACTTCGTTAATATCATTTTGAATATCGAAAAAGAGTTTACATTGATAATCAGGTAAACATGTACCACTCAAACGATGTGCATGTTTGTCGAAAACAAAGTTAAGCAGCGGTGTCTTTGTGAAACAATCAATTTCACAAAAATTAATACCAGTACTATTGCTCCAACTAGTA
Organism: Lochmaea capreae; assembly: GCA_949126875.1. NCBI lineage: Eukaryota > Metazoa > Arthropoda > Insecta > Coleoptera > Chrysomelidae > Lochmaea > Lochmaea capreae. The sequence goes on along the minus strand of OX421404.1, from coordinate 6,733,282 downwards.
ATAGCGGCCTGAATCACTTCCATTTTTGCTGGACTAGCATTCATTGCACACCAAGTTATAGCTTGTTTTGCGAATGGTTTTCGATATACATTGTAGGAAAGACCTTCACTCACCACCAACAACAACAGCACAAGAATTGTGTTTGAAATATACATATTGAGGAATGAAAATGATTGTTCTCATCAGCAGCTTATATATGATGAAATATGCAAACTCAGCAATATTTCAAGGTTATTTTATTATTATTATTTTTTTAAAACATTTTCACTACATTTGTCAGAGGATTATAATTAACTATACGATCATGTATAATGACACAATAAGCACATGTATTTGTTGGTATATTTTTACTGGTTTCAAATTCCAATCTGATGTCCACACTACCAGATTTCAATGATTCATTTTGTCTGCTACAATCAATAGCAAAAATTGTTGCGAGTTCCTTGAATTTCAACATGCTAAGACACGGATCACTAACATACTTGTTGTAATATGATTCTTGGAATCGTGCATACATTTCATACAATACAGCATAGTTTTTATCAAAATTCAAATTCAAATTATCGTAGGGATACATTTCTGAATTAAGGTATAATTTCATGTTTGTAACATTACAGTGATCGAATCGACTTAAATTCTTCACAATATCATTCTTTTTGCTAGATTGAAATCCAACTAAAACGTAACGAGGTTTTTCCAACAGACTAGTAGTTTTAATATTCCAATTATATCTCATTGTTTGTGGTATCAAAGGTAATTCATGACACTCCCAACTGCGAAACGCAATTTCCAAGTTTTTTCCATTTTCAATAAATTTGAATAAACGTAATTTTTCACTATCTGATACTTGAATATGTGGCACTTTCCAAACAATTCTCGTTAAACTAATTTTTACTTTTTCTCCTGCCTTTGTAGAAACCACTGCATTAACATCACTTGACGCTCTAATTAGAACAAGCTCTTGACGTATATTGATGATTATTTTGGTGAAATCTTCGAAAAATCCCAATAAAAGTTTCAAGGGTAAGCAAACATTGAAATTCCCATCACTATCAATAATTTGTGGTGTTGTAGTAGGACTCCAACCTACACTATTGTATCTATTGCAATCCCTTTCTGATAATGAAACATAACCCTTCATAGTAGTTGTTATACCTGGATTCCGAACTCTGTCCACAACACATCCTCCAATTTCATAACGAATTTCATCAAACAAATAAGAAATTCCATTATTAATAAAATTCAAGGTTGCACTTTCTTTTCCATCTCCGTCAGTTAAACGACCTTCGATGTATAAAAAACTTTCTGAGGGTAAAGTGTAAAGATCTTGTGTTTGAATAGGTATACGTATTTCGTCGGAATTGTTGAATGTTGTATTTGCATACGGAATATGACTATGCATTTCACGATTTATAACTGAATTGTCCTCCAGAACCTGATCTCCAATATTTAAAATATTAAAACTCATCTTCAGTATGTTGGCTACCACAATTGAAATTAAGTAGAAAATTTACTCCTGTTCTAAAAACAACTTTTAAATTACACCAATATCTTCTTATTCTAGTGGCACCACGTAGTCGTCGTCGTTTCGTTATGATTATAGTAATTTAAATCCCAGAGATATTAAAAATAACTTGTTTTCCGGTGTCAACTCTTTCAAATTTTTCTTTGAACTAAAAGCTGTGTTTGATTGTTGAGTATTTATACTTATTCGAGGAGTATTGTAGATAAAAACCATAACTAATATTTTCTCAAGTGTAATCTTACCGTGACAACTTCTTTGTTAAAATTAACTGGATTTCCATCTTGATCAACTATTTTAAGGTAAATCTCATCGATATATCTACTGATTACTGGTAGATAGATAACATTTTTTGGGATTTCAACAATTTTGTAGCCTGGTGGTACATTTGGATAGAACATGTGTATAATGTGTACCTGATTGTCGTTACTGTATGAATTCGTCACCAAGTTACATTCAATGCAAATTGAATTCACTTTCGTAATGTTTACAGGATAGTCCCCTATGTGTCTCTTATATGCTTTCAATTTTTGTTTTTTAAAACCCAATAACTGACCTATGCTATTAGGCATCTCAAAATTTATAGCTCTATTACTCTTCACCTCACACTTTAGTGTATTATTATTTACTTCTATTGTTAACACAGTAGGTTCATCAGATTTCTTAACGTTCCTTTTTTCTATGGTGTTTTCTTCCATAAATTTACGACGATCACTAGTTGTTGTTGTTGTGCCTTTAGTTATAACATTTACACTTTCTTGCATATGTTTATCACCGTCAGATTTCATCTCGAGTTCAACAATTCTTGAATTAATATATCGGTTAAGGTCGTTAACTTCGTATGAACCACTGGGTATTTCAATATTGTAACCATTTATGTGAAAATTATTGTTGGTTTCGTCTACATTAGGAATTGTATTGTATGTCATAAAATCAATCAAACCTATAACATACTGCTCATTTTCATTCAATGAAAGGGGGGGATAGATTTTAGTTGATAATAAGGAATTTCTACCAGATAATACAAATGTATACGACATTATCGCTACGGAAAGGTTATAAATTGAATGAAAGAATACATCTTTAAACAATTTTATTTATTTAAAAAATTCAAACACAAGTGTCCACAATTATAACTATTTTTTTTTTGATAAATTTCATGATTGTATAATATTTGACATGATCCACTTGAATGAAAGTATGACAAAGCTTCCAGTGGAGGTCTCAAATTACCATAACTATCAAAGTAAACTAGTTGTGATCCAATTTTTTTATAAGCTGTCCAGTGCGTTCCCGAACTATTCTTATCATCCAAATTGATGATTCCACTTTCATTGATTCTTATTTTTTGGGTAGTGCATCTCTCATGAAAACTCCACGAAAATATGGAATTTTTAAATGTTTTGCATACTTGACTAATTCTATGTTTGTTAGTGCACGTTATGGTAATTTGAGGTTATTCATAAAAAAAGACCCAAACCATTTTTGTAAGGTTTCAAATATAATCCTTTACCCATTGCTATAGATTCCATTTGTTTGTTGTGTCGCTGTTTTTCAAACAATTGATATTTTGCTGATTTTGCATCATTGACAGCTTTTGCAATAGCTGCTGCTCCCCCACCCAGTGTACCAAGAGTGCTTAAAGCAGCAAAAATTGGTATCAAAGGTAATATACCTCCGGTTCTTGGAACTGGTATGATACGAGGTTTGGAAACTGTCTTACTCTTTTTACTAGACTTTGCCACTTTTACTGCCATACTGATTGCTTCCCCCATTGTTTTTGGTTTGTTTTGTAGAAGATATTTTTTTATTTTTTGAATTATCTTTTGTAGACTCATAGGGTTTTTCTTATTGACTTTTCCCTTTGTTCTCCTCTTACCCTTTTTCTGTTTGCGTTTCGTCGATGCCATTGTGTTGATCTCTAACAACAAACTAATATTGAAGACACTATTGTGTTGATATTTAACAACTGGAAAATATTAATTTGAACACACGCTATTGGTTTTTATACTAAAATATTTTTTGTTTCTTAACATCATCATCGTCATCATCATCATCACTGAATTTACGTTTTTTACGCAGTTCATTTGAAGTATTCACCAAAAGTTGTTCTTCACGTTTTCTTTTTGTATTTGACACACCATCGTCATCATCATCATCAAAATTAAGTTTTCTTTTGGCTCGTTTTTTCGGTTTAGCTCCCAAGTTTGAAAGTTGTTCTCCAATATTACGTTTCCTTTTTGTATTTGACACACCATCATCATCATCATCATCAAAATTAAGTTTTCTTTTGGTTTGTTTTTCTGATTCTAAGTCATTCGTGGAAGTTTTGTTCATTGGATAATCGTCTGCAATGTCAACATCCATGTTTTTAATTTTTTTATAGTTTTTTAGAGTTTTGGACTTTTTTTGATGTTTTGTTCTGCGATTCTTGGTTGGAATGGCTCCTTTAAGTATCATTGTGCATTTATTTATACCATCTGTAACTTTTTCTAAAGACTTACTGATTTTGTTTATTTCTTTGACACAGTTGTTTATTGTCAACTTATAATTATTAAATTTCAAACCCATACCCAATTTTACTTTTGCCTTCATAGCACCAGCGACACCAACAGCAGCCAGCTTCTCGGAAAATGCACTGTTTTTTGATCGAAATTGATTTAGCGCTTTTTCTGCTAAAATCTTGTCTGCTGCGTGTCGTTGTTGTAGGTTGCTATTTTGTGAATAAACAATATCATGTTCCCGACATGCTTCATCTAATCCATTGATTCCTTTATCCCCTCTTGATAATCGTTTATTTAACTTTGTTCCAGGACCACAAAATTTATAACCCGGTATATGCATTTCAAATGGTAATCTATTAATTGCACTATTCAACATAATGACCACCCAAAGTTCAACTACAAAATGAACAACAAACTTAAAAGTAATAAACATTTATTATCGTTGTAAGAGATACATTTTTTCTTAATTTTTACGGATAAATCTTGGATCCTTGATTGTTGGATTGCAAATATTCATAGAATTCATTTCGGATCTCTTCAGTTTTGCGCTGCAGCTTGAACAGGTTATCCAAATTGTATCTCGAGTACAACCAACTAAATGTCTGATAGTTGTAGAAAAACATAGAGCACAGATAACTTTAACTTCACCCATATTTCAAATCACAGGTATTGACATAATAAACTAATCAAATAATTTCTTATGTGACTCTTCCTGCTTCTTACACCAAATGACCACTTTTCCCATTAACTATTAATTTTTTCTTGCAAAATTCCTACTTGAAATATTTTTATCGCCCCCATCATATCTGTAAAATTCTTTTAGTGCACAATTCAAACACTCTTCATTTGGTTTTCCATTATCCCCACCACATTTTATACACTTGTATTGAACACGTACTGTCATCGCGTTTAGTTGCACACTAAGGTTTAATAAATAAAACAAAAAAATATATATGAAATATCTCTTATATACTGAATTAAAAAAAAAATCAAAACCTTTCTTTTTGGCCACAAACGGGAAAGCCAAACTCATCCTCATCATCACAATTATCATCAATAGTGATAGCTTCCCCTTCTCCTTCTTTTCTCTTCTTCCGACTCTCATCCTCTTCCTCCACCACCTCATCTATGGTTGGTCCGTCCAAGTAAAATTTTCTCTTACTCGAACCAGGTGCCTCCAATCTATTACGATCCAGCTCTTCCTGATCTTCGTCCAATAGATTATATTTATATCGTTTTATGATATTTTCCAAAACTCGAAATTCTTCTTGACTGTCGATTTTAGATCGTAAATATCTTAGAGGCAGGTTACCAAATTTCCTTTTCAGAGTTGCTGCCTTCGGTGAATAGGACAAGGATATGAAGACCTTGTCGCCTTTCACCTCCATTTTCTTAACTCCATATCTGAACAAGAAAATAGGAATTGGAAAAAATCATTAAAAAAAATTAAGAAAAAAAACTTACTGAAATAATTGTTTCATAACTATCAAGACGTGCTTGATAGGAAGATGGATGGGATCTTCAGTGAAGATTACGAGAGTCGTTGGAGTGCTGGCCATTTTCACTTGTTTTACACACAAAACAAAAAAACTGAATGAGTGTTTGTTGTAGTTGCTGACAATGCTTTGACCTATTGACCCCACGTGGTGTTTTGATTAAAATGTTGCACTGACGTAAATATGATTGGAAAAAAAAATCACAACACGTGGTGTTTTGATAGGATGTTGAATTTATCAAAAGAACACAAAAATGCATTGACCTATTGATTAAAATGTTGCAAATCTAATAGAAACTTATCTAAATGATGCATATTGATTTCAATGGGATTGACGTAGTTGAAAATATACATAAAAGCACACTACTCTCTCTTCCAAATCATTTGTCTGTAGTTAAAATCACAGCAACATAAAATGTCAACTAGTGCCAGTTCTTCTTCAACTTCTACTCCTTCACAAAAAGTGCTTGACGATATTTCCAGTGAAGCCATCAGTAAAATGGAATTGGTGAGTAGATTAGTTAAATCAAAAAATGATTTACGCAGAAATATTTCAATATTGAAGAAAACCATTTTTTTGTTGAAAAAAGGACTAAAGTGTAAGTTAGACAGTGTAAAAAATGTTTCCAAAGTTGAATCAAATTTGGCTATACTTCAAACGTATCTTGAAAAATTGAAAATCAAATTAAATGGAAAAACCAAAAGACAATTGGTCTGGCAAGATGTAGAGTCCTGTTTTAATGGACGTATCAAATCTGGAATTATAACTAATGTTAATATTAAAGATCCAGTGTTGTTTCTTAAAAAGGCATTCAGAAGTTTCTCCATTCAAATAAATAAGCAATTGAAAACATCTATGTTGAAAGTAAATGTAATTTTTTCTTGTATATTTATTAAACCTCAAAATGCTGAAACTTCTATCAAACATTTTAATACAAAGAACCAAATTATTGACTATAATACAAATTTGAAACACTGGTACAAATCCTATGTTAGCGATAGAATGTTTGTAAATCTTGAAGAGTTTGAACAAAAAGATAGCGGGTGGGCTCTATTGGAGATATTACATTTGAAAATTAATATAAACGAATACAGACCGATAACTGTTGGTGTTTCAACTTATGTTGAAGTACCAACATTTATTAAAAAAACAAAAAGTATTATCAATATAAAAAACAATGATCCCTATTGCTTTTTGTGGTCGATTGTATGTGCTTTATATCCAGCTGATGGAAATAAAAATGTTTCTAGAGTTTCATCCTACCCTAATTTTAGTAGAGTATTGAAATATGATAATATTAAATTTCCCATAACAATTAAAGATATTCCATTATTTGAAAAATTGAATAAAATTTCCATAAATATTTTCACATTAGTAAATAAAGAAGTGTTACCTTTGTTACTAAGCAAAGAAGATTATAATCCACGAATTAATTTATTAATGTTATCATGTGATGTTGTTGATGATAATAATAGTAGTACTATTTTCCATCATTTTGTTTATATAAAAAATTTGTCACGTTTAATAGGTAAGCAAGTGAGTAAATCACATTCTAAAACTTGGTTTTGCGAGAGATGTTTAAATCATTTTTATAGAGAATCGAGTTTATTGAATCACTTGGAGGATTGTAAAAATATGAATAATACGAAGGTAGTTTTTCCTAATAAAAACAATTCTATTATGAAATTTAAAATTTTTAAACATAAACAAGTAGTTCCATTCGTTATATATGCTGACCTTGAAAGTATTTTGAAAAACTTTGACGACACACCATCAACAACACATACCAACACTGAAAAATATCAAAAACATGAAGCATTTAGTATCGCCTATTATTTGAAATCTTCATATCATGAAACTTTGTCAGAATTCAAAATGTATACTGGTAGAGATTGTCAGGATTGGTTTGCATATCAATTAAAATATTTAGGTAAAAGAATACATCACATCATTCACAATCCCAAGTCTGTTACCTTTGACTATTGAAGAAAAAAATAATTTTTCATCCTGTAACATTTGTCATATTTGTGAGAATGAAATATCCGATTTGGAACTGAAAGTAATTGATCACGATCATTTTACAGGTAAATATCGTGGTCCGGCACATAATTCATGCAATCTTAATTACAAAAAGACTCATGTTATTCCTGTCCTGTTTCACAACCTGTCTGGCTACGATTCACACTTTCTAATTCGTTCTTTGAGTAAAAAAATTAAAGGCAACATGAATTTGTTGCCCATAAATAAAGAAAGGTATATTTCATTCACAAAATATATCAATGGAACTGACATTAGTTCTAGATTTCTGGATTCATTCAGGTTTATGGACAGTAGTCTTGGTAATTTAGCTTCATATTTGGACAATGACCAAAAAGTGATTACAAAATTATATTTTCCCAATGCCCAAGAGTTTGATTTAGTTTGTAGAAAAGGTGTTTTCCCGTATGAATACCTAAACTGTTGGGAAAAGTTGAAAGACACCTCGTTACCTAACAAAAACGAATTTTATAGTAAAATTAACAATGAAGGAATTTCAGATGTCGATTACACGCATGCTTGTAATGTGTGGAAATCATTCAACATTCATAATTTGCAAGAGTATGCCGAACTTTATTTAAAGACAGATGTTTTATTACTAGCGGATATTTTTGAAAATTTCAGGTCAATGTGTTTAAAAACCTATAAATTGGATGCTCTTCATTATTACACAGCACCTGGTTTAGCTTTTGATGCCATGTTGAAGATGACACAAATAGAATTGGAATTGATAACAGACAATGAAATTGCCATGTTTATCCAGAAAGGTATTCGAGGTGGAGTTTCACAGTGCTCCAACAGATATGGGGAAGCTAATAACAAATATATGCCTAATTATAATCCTAATGAATCTAGCTCTTTTTTAATGTATTTGGATATAAATAACCTTTATGGTACTGCAATGACGACATATTTACCGTACGGAGGTTTTGAATGGATTCCTTGTAACTCTCTTTACAATGAAAACATTTTGAACATACCTGACGATAGTGAATATGGGGTTATTCTTGAGGTGGATTTGCATTATCCTGAGTCATTATTCAATTCACACAAAGACCTACCACTATGTCCTGAAAATTTAATTCCACCAACTTCGAACACCATGATGAAAAAATTAATAACAACTTTATATAGTAAACACAAGTACGTTATTCATTACAGAAATTTGAAACAAGCTCTTAAATTGGGAATTAAGATTGAAAAGATTCATCGTTGTTTGAAATTCAAACAAGCTTGTTGGATAAAACCCTATATTGAGTTGAATACCGAGAAAAAAACAGTAAAAATGAATTCGAAAAATTTTTTTATAAGTTGATGAATAACTCTCCGTATGGTAAGACAATTGAAAACGTTAGAAAATATAGAGATATTAAGATGGTGAATAAGTGGTCAGGTAGGTATGGTGCACGCTATTACATTTCCCAACCCAATTTTCACAGCTGCACCATACTTGAAAAAGATGTGGTTATTATTGAAATGAAACGGCTCAAAGTTGAATTCAATAAACCAATTTTCATTGGTATGGCTATAGGTACTTGATATTTCCAAAACATTTTTGTATGATTTCCACTATAATTATGTAAGAAATAAATTTAGTGACAAGGCAAAGTTACTGTATTGTGATACAGATAGTCTAATCTATCATTTCTTTGTTGATGACATATCAACATATAAAGGATGACATTCACAAATATGATACATCAGATTATTTGGAGAACAATCCGTATGAAATACCACGTCAAAATAAAAAAGTGTTGGGTCTTATGAAAGATGAGAATAACGGTCGTATAATGACTCATTTCATTGGTTTAAGATCCAAAATGTACTCGATAAAGGTATTGAATAATGACCAGAATTATTGTCAGGTGATTAAAAAAGCAAAAGGGATTAAAAAAGCTGCCCTAAAAGAAATAACATTTGATGATTATCACAAATGCTTATTTGATAAAACACAAGTGGAAGTTCAACAGAGTTTTATAACATCTAAACAACACAATGTTTACTCTGTTTTACAGAGAAAAATTGCGCTTAGTCTTTTCGACGACAAACGAATCGTAAATTATATCAGTACAGATACTCTTCCTTGGGGATTCAATGATACTCCAATTTTGATTTAACTATTCTCTCCCTCTCTCTCTCTCAAGTAAACAAGCTTGAACAAAATGTGAGTAATTTTTTTTTTATATCTTCTATAAAATCAAATTTTACAATTTTCAGAATAAGAGAAAAATGTTGAATAGAGTGTTCACGTCGACTAAGCGATTTAAAGGGGAAAATAAGTCAACAACTAAACGAGTACAATTGATTCGTGTCGAAGGAACCCAACCATGCTTCGACTGAAAAAAAATGTTTTGTTTTTGCAAGAAATCCATAGAAAACCACTACTATTGGATAGGAGAAGGAGGAGAAGAAAAAGAAGAAGAAATATACCTTCGCTGCGATGAATCCATGCCACCAAAATCGTAATGCACATGTGCAAAAATAATTACAAAATTCAATTTCTAAGTGGGTTTTTTTTTATTGTAATGTCAGTCATCAAACGTGAAATAATCAATGAAATTAATAGGTCTGCTAGAATTAATTTCAAGAGACGAAAAATTTCGATCAGATCGTTAAATGATCTATTTCAAGCTGACCTCGCTGATATGCAAAAATACTCAAATTTCAACAAAGGATATAAATATATTCTTGTGATTATCAATTGTTTTTCCAAGTATGTATGGGCGTTGCCATTGAAAGATAAAAATGGATCAACATTAACTGAAGCTATGAAGGAAATATTTGAGAAGCAACATCCTAAAAAGTTTTTCAATAAACAAATGAAGAGTCTAACTGAAAAATACAATATAAATCATTATAGTGTATTTAGTGAGAAAAAAGCTGCAATTGCAGAAAGAGTTATTCGTACATTAAAAGAAAAATTGTGGATAGAGTTTGGTGTAAATGGAAACTACAATTGGATTTCTATTTTATCAAAGATTGTAAATAAATATAATAATACAAAACATAGAACAACGGGTATGAAACCTATTGAAGTTTGTAAGAAACATGAGAAACTTCTTTTAAGCTCAGTGTATAATTTAAGTCAAACACCACCTAATTTTAAACAACGCTTTCAAGTTGGTGACCATGTCCGAATATCAAAAGTCAGAGGAATTTTTGATAAAAAATATGAGTCCAATTGGTCATCGGAAATTTTTATGATTGGACAAGTGAAACGCACTAATCCAGTTACTTATTTATTGAAGGATTACCAAGGAAAAGATATTATTGGAGGTTTTTACAATGAGCAATTGCGAAAAGTCAAATATCCAGACACTTACCTAGAGGAAAAAGTATTGAAGAGAAAAGGAAATCAAGTTTTTGTGAAATGGTTAGGTTTTGATGCTTCACATAATAGCTGGATTGATAAAAATAATGTTATCTAGACAATGGAGAGGGAGTGATAATATAAATAGATTGGATTCTTCACATTTAGTGGTAGTACAAATATAATGCATCCTTCTGAGGCTAAGGCCCCTTCCTCACATAACAGTACGGTATCGGTGCAGTAAATTACATGCAGTAAAATTGTTACCGCTTCGTTACCGAGCGCCTATATTTGCATACACGCTTTCTGACTGGCGCGGGAGCCGGGCGGTATATGTTCAGCATACTGCATTGCAGTACGGCTTTCCAGTAAGATCCGAGGATACCGAGCGCGAAACTTGAAAAATTCCGCCATCACTATTTCGCCCAGCATACCCTGTGTCAATCATAGTAAACAATCCATCAGCATTACATATTGCTAATAGGACGATCGAATGATAGCAGTAGGTATAAGTACACTTCAGGCAGACAGCCCGCCGGCAGCTCTTATCAGCTCGGGCTTATCACACGCTTCGGCGAGACAGCCGGCAGCCGCTTATCAGTTCTTATCAGTGTGGTGTCGAAGTCTCGCCAGTGCCGTACCGGATGTAATTACAGAATTGGAAGGCGGCACGGTCATGGCCGTTGTGGCATACTGATACAACAAGGTGCAGCGGTCAGCGGTATACAGTTCAATTGGATAATAAAATCAAAGTCTTGCCAGTGACGTACCGGATGTAATTACAGAATTGGAAAAACGGCGGCACGGTCATGGCCGTTGTGACATACAACAAGGTGTAGCGGTCAGTGGTATACAGTTCAATTGGATAATCAAAGGCCAATACCTTACAAGATATACAAAATTGAAAAAACGGCGGCCATAGCCTTTGTGGCACTCTTGATGATATCCAAGGTCAGCGGACAGTGTGAAAATTCTAGCGTAAATATAAAAACTATATACAAGTGAACACGTTGAACACTGGATGTCAATTAGGATATTTTGTAAGCGGAGTGATATCAAACAGGCTATAAGATATTATAGGTATTACGTAGATATTTTTAGCTACATTGGTCCACGCTGAACACACGCAATTAGGATATTTTGTAAGCGGAGTGCATTAAGAAAAAAAAACACAGGCTATAAGATATTATATTACGTAAATATTTTAGCTACAGTTTCATGAATATTTTCACGCACTTTCGATAGATGTTTCGGAGCTTTAGCGAAGTATTCAATCGTAGACTCGTTCACCATAAATTTTTCAAAAATACCAACCATGACTATATCTTCGAGAGTTTTACACCCAAATTCATCTTTTCTATGAGTAACTTCTAGATTATGGGGTATGTGGTGTTGCGTAACTGCTAGGGTGGGGTCATAGATTATATCATTGTGTTCTATCCAGAAATGTGGTGTAATTTTCACACCATTCGAATAGACCTTTGTACCCAGACATAGTTTGGTTGCTATTCCATATTTTGCGGCCACTTCGTGGAAAATTAAACTTCCCACCAAACACACACCGCAATAGCCTGCTCGAATAAACTCCTGCTCGATACAACATTTAATGAGTTTGAGTTTGACGTACTCACGCACGGGATCCATGTCTGCTCACGTCAAGCGATAAATGATGAATGATGAACTGTCCAGACATGTTAACGCTTTTAAGCCAAACGATTTTGGGGCGTTCGGCTCCTGTATTTTCTGACCGATAATAACCGCAAAAATATTAACAGAAGAAGCTACACACGTGCGATATGACCGCAAAGTAGATATAAAAATATTCACTGCATTGTAAAAAGCCACTGTGGTTGTTTTTTAGCGACGTTTCCATACTTTCTTATCAGTACCGGATGTAAGAATTGGAAGGTGAGTGGTGAGTGCCGTAAGAACACAGTCATGGCCATCAGTTCTTATCAGCTCGAAGTCCAGTGCCGTACCGGGTGTACGGAATTGAAAAAAAACGGCGGCACGGTCATGGCCGACAAGGTGAGCGGTCGGATGAAGTCTTGCCGGATGTGTGGCATACTGGTGATCGGACGATAAAGGATATTTTCTAGGCGATAAAAAACACAGACTTTAAGATATTATATTACGTAAATATTTTAGCTACAGTGAATATTTTCACACATATTAGATAGACAATATTACAGGAAACATTAATTTTTACGAAACATTCTTTATACAGAGCGAAGCAATAACAAATTAGATTCCAAAGCTGATAAATTATGACATATCGTTGATAATTTTATTCATATGTAGTTACATGATGCGACTTTTCTTCAGATATTTGTTAGCGACATTTTAAATGTTTGCGTTATACTTGAAATTCCAGGAGTTGGACTTTAAACTGAATAATATTATAAAATACACCTCTTTCCACGGCCAACCCTGGAGGCGATAATCAGAGATTATCGGAGGTGTTTAAGGCCTCGTTTTAGGATTCCCCATTGGAAATACCATACAGCAGAACAGTATAATATTACCAATAGGCCTACCATCGGTTATGTATGTCCTCGTCTGACGACGTTCACTCGTTCTTGTTGGGTGTCCAATTCGAAACGTAAAGGCGTGAATACACAGTTTCCCAAAATTGAGAGGCATTCTTCTAACCTTTATTCGCTTGTTGGATTTCAGGTGTCAAATGTAAAGGTACACACACACACGTTCCCAGGACGTATTTTATGAGGTACTTTGAAATACTTTGAATAAATTTAATGATTACAGGCGGTCGAACTGATAATAAACCATAGGAAAAAAATAGATTTATGACAACGACAATTGCGGCAGTTGTCATGAAGTAAACGTAAGAATTTTTCAGTCCGTTATTGAATAGTGTCCCAGCAGGGGAAAGCATCAATCCATAGTGAAAATCATAAATTGTAGTTTTGGCAAGATTGCCTGCCCCACTAGGCTTGTTTAACCAGATCTGAACCTTCCACAATTCTACTACAACTAGATCGGGCTTTTCACTAAAAATCGCGCTATTCTTGGACTTGTCGATGTCCGCACCATACCTTCCGTTCCACTCTGTTAAAAAACTTCACCCTCGAACATTTTCCATTGTTTTACCTGAAACAAAGGGTACATTAGTATTTTGGATTTATCTTTAATATTGGAACTTACCAAACACTGCATTGTTCATTAATTTGGTTCTTTTCAAACTCGTGGCCCTCGCTCCTGTATTCAAAGCTAAGACTTCAACCACGGCGCCTGCTGTGGATCAACCCATACACAAATGTTTGCTTCAGTGTTCGGTAATGGATAACTTGGTTTTATTGTGGAGGGTCGTTATTAACTTGGTTAACTCACCAAAGATGTTACAACGTCTGGGAAATATACCAACTCAACGGAAACTTTTTGTCTAAAAATTACTTCAGTAAAAACTAATTGTACTTATGCTAACCTATGTAAATATTTTTCTGATTCGCATTATTTTGACCAACCACATTACAGCACAATATCCGGTGATACGTGATGAAGAAAATCATAAATTGTAGTTTTGGCAAGATTGCCTGCCCCACTAGGCTTGTTTAACCAGATCTGAACCTTCCACAATTCTACTACAACTAGATCGGGCTTTTCACTAAAAATCGCGCTATTCTTGGACTTGTCGATGTCCGCACCATACCTTCCGTTCCACTCTGTTAAAAGCTTCACCCTCGAACGTTTTCCATTGTTTTACCTGAAACAAAGGGTACATTAGTATTTTGGATTTATCTTCAATATTGGAACTTACCAAACACTGCATTGTTCATTAATTTGGTTCTTTTCAAACTCGTGGCCCTCGTTCCTGTACTCAAAGCTAAGACTTCAACCACGGCGCCTGCGGTGGATCAACCCATACACAAATGTTTGCTTCAGCGTTCGGTAATGGATAACTTGGTTTTATTGTGGAGGGTCGCCATTAACTTGGTTAACTCACCAAAGATGTTACAACATCTGGGAAATATACCAACTCAACGGAAACTTTTTGTCTAAAAATTACTTCAGTAAAAACTAATTGTACTTATGCTAACCTATGTAAATATTTTTCTGATTCGCATTATTTTGACCAACCACATTACAGCACAATAACTTACAAATAACTTTTTCTTATCCGGTGATACATGCTATGATGAATCACCAACCTGGCTCGTGCACAAAACTTTTTTGAAAATTACTCTACCCTATTTTTATATTTAGACCTCCAACCCCAACATTACGCAAACAACTTTACAAATAACTTTTTCTTATCTATTGCGACAGGTTTCATAGTTCTATGCCACCTGACTCGTGAACCGTTATCACAGTTTCTTATCTATACTTTCCACCATCTCTTGTCATAAAAATTTAAAAAAAAAGATTTTCAGAACAATCAATAATTTTAGCAAACCCCCACAAAAGGAGCGCATCGCTGTGAGGTTATCTAACCACATTCCACGTGTCCGAGGCAACACGCTGAACACAGGAGCCATTGATATTTTTAGCGAACAAAATCTATACATGGTACAAAAATATGCACTTCAAACTTAATATAGAGGTATACTTACATATACAGGTCATCAAAAGTACTATTAGTTAAAAAGGTTTTTCTGTAAAAAATTATTTTGGATCTTAGGTTCGGTATACACCCATAAGACAAAAACACAAATTGTTACCCTCTTTTTAAAATATTTGGCGATTACTTTTTCAAATTGCTACAATGAAGGATAGTATTTTATTGGGAAAAAGCAGCCATTGGTATTTTTTAGCGAATAAAATCTATACGTGGTTCAAATATGTACTTAAAACTTAATATAGAGGTATACTTACATATACAGGTCGTGTGATCAAAAGTACTATTAGTTAAAAAGGTTTTCTGTAAAAAATAGAGGTGAGTAAGCAACAAAGTAAAACTAGAATTATTTTGGATTTAGGACGCGGTATACACCTATAAGTCAATAACACAAATTGTTACCCTCTTTTTAAAATATTTGGCGATTACTTTTTCAAATTACTACAATGAAGGATAGTATTTTATTGGGAAAAAGCAGCCATTGGTATTTTTTAGTGAATAAAATCTATACATGGTTCAAATATGCACTTAAAACCTAATATAGAGGTACATAAATATACAGGTCGGGTGAAGTTTTATTAGTTAAAAAAGGTTTTCTGTAAAAAATAGAGGTGAGTAAGCAACAGGGTAACACTAGAATAATATAATTTTGAAGCACTTCAACAGAGTTTTACCAACCCTTTCCTGAAAACTTACCAAAGAAAGTTACTATATGTTCCATGGGTATGACAGAAATATAGCTATTATAAAATCCGTCAACAAATATACCCTCAGTACCATTGACTATTTCATAAATGTGTTCATTAATATAGTAGTTGAAAACTAAAAATCGGGTGCCGGAGTTATGGAACTGTACTTGTAAAACATCCCCTTCACCATAGTTGCCTCTCAACAACACTTCCTCCCTATAAAAAACACCGCCTAACTTAAAACATATAAATACAGAGCTACCCCTTTGAACTGGGCGATAATAACTGAATAAACTGATATGTGAAAGTGTTAAATCAATTTTTAAGAGATATTCACACTCAGCCATTTTTTATACTTGTAGTGAAATAATGCATACAAAATGTTATTTTATAAATTATCAGTTTTGTTACAATGTAGTTTGCAAATGTTGCTATTGTGGGTAAAAGATAGTGGTTAGGAATCCGGGAAGAATAAAGGAAGATAATGGCACAAGCGGTGGGGAAGCAAATAAAACTGTGAATTTTAATATCAATATCACAGACCAAGTTGATCAACGAGAACCATGGGTAAGGAACATACGTTTTTTTTTATTGTCAAAATATTACTAGTCTATTTTTTTTCAGAACAAATAGTGCAAGTTATCCGGCAGAGGCTACCGCTGCACCTAGCCGTAGGTATATTACAAATGTCATATATTTGATATTTATCTTATGCACTTTACAGCTGCTGGATATACTAACCATAGCAGTAAATGGACTCCCCACGGATTATAGGCCTTTAGACGCCATAAGCCTTGGGTCGTACCAGGGTGCATCGCTCTGGTACGACCCAGTACCGACGGTGCCGGCAGTGGTGGTTTGGGTCATAAGGTAAGGGTAATTAGTTATACTTAAATGAAATAATAATTTAATATGTATTTCAGAAGTCAATAGATGTGTGACCCTTCCACAATAATTATTGTTGTTTTATTAAAAACCAACTATCCATCCTATCCCTGATTGATATAGCTATTTCTGCGTTGGCAAAAATTTTTACATTTTTTATTATTCATAATTGTGACGTGCACAAATAACCACATAACTAAGAAAAAACATTGTAAAAGTTTTGCCAACACAGAAATAATACAGCTTTCAGAAATAATCAGACAGCAAAGACATTGAAAAACTATGGGTTAGAGGTTTTTGATTATTTCTGAAAGCTGTATTATTTCTGCGTTGGCAAAAATTTTTACATTGTTTTATTATTCATAATTGTGACGTGCACAAATAATCACATAACTAAGAAAAAATATTGTAAAAGTTTTGCCAACACAGAAATAATACAGCTTTCAGAAATAATCAGACAGCAAAGACATTGAAAAACTATGGGTTAGAGGTTTTTGATTATTTCTGAAAGCTGTATTATTTCTGCGTTGGCAAAAATTTTTACATTGTTTTATTATTCATAATTGTGACGTGCACAAATAACCACATAGCTAAGAAAAAACATTGAAAAAGTTTTGCCAACGCGGAAATAATACAGCTTTCGGAAATAATCAAAGACAGCAAAGACATTGAAAAAACTATGGGTTAGAGGTTTTTGATTATTTCTGAAAGCTGTATTATTTCTGTGTTGGCAAAAATTTTTACATTGTTTTATTATTCATAATTGTGATGTGCACAAAGGGTGCCGTATACAAAGCGTGTGCAAAACGTGACTGAGGGCCGTAAAACTGGACGTAATGTTGTGACGTCATGCGCGGGGTGAGGTGTCGATCGTGAACATGGTTAAATAATAACCATTTTCAACCACATAGCAAACGCTTTTACAACAGAAAAATTATGGATAATAGAACAATGTAAAAGTTTTGTCAAAAGCTGTGTAGAAATAATACATTTTTCAGAAATAATGAAAGTAGTTTACAACAGTAAGAAATTGGAAAAAACTTACTATGGGTTATTCTTCACGGTCGTAAGGAGGGATCCAATTATTGTTATCCCCAACGATAGAAAACTCTCTCTCCCCGTGGTCATAGAATGTCTCTAGAAAACCACCATCTTGAGGGTTCTGAAGGTAGTATGTGTAATACGTCATTATTTGGTTATCCAAATAAAAATGGATGCTAACGATGGAACCCTCGCTTCGATCTTCTAGAGGTATGGTGAATTCAAACATATAAAAAGGTTGTAAATAATTGACACGACTCAACAGCAGATTGATATGAAGAGATACGTCTTCCTCGACCACTCTCACGTCATGACACATTAACGGTTGGTCATCAATACCTGCAGAAAAAATCAAGCAACGAACTAGGTAATCAGCCATGGTGTTTTGAAAATTCTCGGGGCTAACTTAAGCCTATATATATATACCCAGAAAAACATGTTTTTGTTTATATAGTTAGTATTACCGCATATTGACCGCTAAAACTGCTACATTGTAACGATTGAACGTTACTCCACAGGGCAAGTCGGAATTTTCTTTTTTTTCGATACTGGACATGTTAAACGTCACATGGCCGAGATGTCATGACCAGCGACGAAGCCAATTCTAGCGTAAATATAAAAAACACGTCAAACGTCACGTGTTCGAGATGTCAAACACAGGGTATCAACAAACTGTTTCATTTTTAAAACTTCACCAGGTACACCCAAGAATGTTTTTTTTTGTAGAATTTAAAAATATTTTCACAACTTGTTTCCCCTATTTTCAGCCACCACAGCATATTTGATATTTTCACGATTTACATTGTTTTACCATATTTAAAAACCTCACGCCTCTAAAATATCGACTATTGATGATGTTATCAGATATTTTTCGATTCCTTTTTTATATATAAAACTTTTACATTGTTTTTCAAATTATCATAATTTTTCTTATCACCTTTTCCGGTGACGCTCAGCTTTCATAGTAATATTATATAGTACAACAACTTATTTTTTCAAATTATATTCAAGGTTACGTTCGTACTACACCGATAAGAGTTTTCAACGAATTTTCATATTACAATTTTTCACGCGTACCACAATGAAATACGAGATTACGCATCATGAGCTGGACACGTTTGGTGCCCGCTTCTTAGTACATACATGTAGTTACATTTCCCGTACATTTCCCCATTCCCACTATTAAAAACTACGCAAAGTTCTAAAAACTGATTCAGTGTGACAGGTTATCGTAAAAGTGAGGTTATCTAACCACACACACATTATCGTAATAATTGTGGAAAATAACACCTATATATTTATAAAGGATTCACAACAGTAATTCCATGATGAAATATTTTTTAAAACATATGTTACTTAGAATAAACTCGAACTAATTACCTTAAAAGAATGTTTTCTCCTTAGAATATCAATAAGCCACGCCCCCTTTTCGATCAGCGTAACAACGGATAAACTCAAAACAGTTTATCGTAAAAGTGAGGTTATCTAACCACACACACACATTATCGTAATAATTGTGAAAAATAACACCTATATATTTATAAAAGATTCACAACAGTAATTCCATGATAAAATATTTTTTAAAACATATGTTACTTTGAATAAACTCGAACTAATTACCTTGAAAGAATGTTTTCTCCTGAGAATATCAATAAGTCACGCCCCCTTTTCGACCCTATTTAAAGAGCTTCTCGGAGCGGCAGAATCATAATCTTTCCAGCTCTCGTTATCTACAGACGTTATCAGTTGTGGTAAGTCTAGAAACAATTTTTTTGATTTTTCTCAGAGTAATCTCTCCAGCTCTCGTTCAGTCGTTATCAGTTGTTCTTGTATCTACATACTTTTATTTCAAAAATTTTGGAGATTTTTCAACACAAGATGGAAAAGTTTTTGATAACTAAAGATGTTATTAAAAAAGTTCGAAAATTCAACCTAACTGGTAGAACGGTGGAATTTAAAATCCGCCCAATTCCCGAAGGGGCAGATCCACTAAAATGGGTACGCTCCGGCATGGAGGATGTTATCAATAAGGTGACCGAGGGAACAGAGTCGAGTGATCAAATTGGTTTTACTTTTTGCTCGAAAGAGTTTAGTCGTGGTGATGGTTGGTTGCGGTTTAATCCTGCATCCGAGGTGAAATTTGAAGACATATGGTCGATGATATGCGATGTCTACCAATCTAATTCGGCAGGTTTTGACACTGAGACGTTTTGTCTAGCAGCCACAACCGTGAAAATGCCTAAAGGTAAAGGACGAGGTCGTAAGTACAACAACTTTGACGAAGAGTGTGCTAAACGTGGTGGTATTATAGTAATAAATAATACAGACCATTTATGCCTGGCTAGAGCAGTGGTTGTAGCTAAAGCGTACGCCGACAATGCCCCTGACAAAAACAAGATAAGAGTAACGAAGGGTCTCCAGACTCAGAAAACTTTGGAATTATTAACAGACAGTGGTATCGAACTACCCAAAGAGGGTGGTGGTCTGGAGGAGTTGAAAAAATTCCAAGAATATTTGACCGACTATACAATAACGGTATACAACTACGGTACAAAGGATGTCTTGTATGAAGGAGTAGGGGGAAACAAGAAAATCAATCTTCTTTATCACGAAAATCATTATAACGTGATTATATCGTTGACGTCTGCTTTTTGCTGTCACTATTTCTGCGAACATTGCCACACACCCCACGGATATAATATGCACCGCTGTGAAAAAACATGTCCAGCATGTGAACAATCACCCCCATGTAAATCAAGTGTGAAAATCGTATGTGATGGGTGTAATCGGTATTTCAGAGGACAGATCTGCTACGATTACCATAAACAAAGTAAACTATGTGAACGGTTAATCTCTTGCAAAATATGCCTTAAAACGATTCCCCGAAAACGGGAACACATATGTGGTGAAGTTTTCTGTAAAATATGTAACGGATTCAAAGCTTCTCCACACAATTGTTTCATGCCCGTCGACACACGTAAGCCTTCAATGCACGGGGTACTATTTATATTTTATGACCTTGAGTGTACTCAAGAAGAAGTTATGTCTGACGGCTCTTTACTACACAAAGCCAACTTATGTGTGTTTGAGCAACACTGTGCACTATGTATAGGTACAGACAAAAGATGGTGCGATTGTGGTGTTAGATATCAAGTTTTAACAATTGACCCTGTAGCTCGTTTTATGGAGTATGTAATGAACCAAAGGGCTCTGTTTAAGAAAATAATTGTAGTCGGACATGCAGGAGGTCTATATGATAACCAGTTTATGTTAAACCACCTTATAACAAAGACATGTCTAACACCCGAACTAATTACTAGAGGCACGAAGCTAATACAAATGAAAGTGGGGAATGTGAGTTTTATCGACTCTTTAAACTACTTCCCAATGCCTCTGGCAAAATTGCCTAAAGTATTCGGGCTAAAAGATATAAAAAAAGGTTACTTCCCCCACTTGTTCAACAAAGTCGGAAACTGGGATTACATCGGACAACTACCTGCCCTCGAATATTACGATCCTGAAAATCTGAAATACTCCCCTTCACTCGACGAAAAGAACGACGCCAGAAATCAGCTAATCGTTTGGCATAAAAAACTCTCTGATCAAGGGTATGTCTTCAACTTTAAATCAGAACTTATTTCCTACTGTATAAGTGACGTGTCCATACTTGCTCAGTCTTGCTTAAGGTTCAGAGAGTTGCTTTTAAAAGAAGGAGGGGTCGACCCGTTCACAGAAGCCATCACGCTACCTGGTGCATGTAATAAAATATTCAGGAGAAACTTTTTACAACCGAATACCATCGGGTTAATTCCCAAGAACGGATATAGATGTCGCGATAAACAATCTAGGATTGCTACTCAATGGTTAATATATGAAGAACACCAAAGAGGTATCAGAATAGAACATGCAGCCAGGGGGCGAGAAGTTGTATTGAATGGTCTTAAGGTCGATGGATATTGCAAAAGCACAAGACAGGTCTTTGAATTTGAGGGCTGTTACTTCCAAAGTTGTCCAAAATGTATGAAATATAGACGTAACGAACCGACACATGACAACCCATCACTTACATACGAGCAACGGTACGAGGCAACGTTGGCGAAGAATGAAAAGTTAAGATCTCTCGGGTACGAAGTAATTGTAAAATGGGAGTGCGATTTTCGTCGTGAAATAAACCCCGAAATTGTAGCTATTACCGAAAAACATCCTCTCCTCGAACAGCTACCATTGGAGCCTCGTGACGCCTTTTACGGGGGCCGAACAGATGCCACAAAGCTCTATTATTCTTGTAAAAATGGAGAGAAAATAAAATATGCTGACATCTGCTCCCTATATCCGTGGGTCAATAAATATGGAAAATATCCAATTGGTCACCCGGAAGTTTTTGTGGGAGAAGAATGCTACGCTCTTGATTTAAAACAAACCGAAGGACTAATAAAGTGTCGAGTGTTACCGCCAACAAATCTCTACCACCCCGTACTACCTTATAAATGTAATAGTAAACTAATGTTTTCACTTTGTCGTACATGTTGTGAATCTAACATGTCTGAATGTTTACATAACGATGAAGAAAGAAGCTTTACCGGTACATGGGTAATGGACGAGGTTCTAAAAGCACAAGAAAAAGGATACAAAATTTTAAATATTTACGAAATTTGGAAATATTAAGTGGTACAATACGATAAAACTACAAAATCTGGTGGCCTATTTGCCGAATATATTTCAAAATTTTTAAAAATAAAACAACAGGCAAGCGGTTGGCCCGCCGAATGTAAAACCCCAAAAGAAAAAGATCTCTATATAAAGGAATATTTTGATCGTGAGGGTGTAGAATTGTCCTGTGATGAAATTGAATTCAATCCAGGTCGAAGACAGGTTGGTAAGTCCATGATAACAAGTTTTTGGGGCAAGCTTGGACAATGTGAAAACCAGTCTAAGACGTCTATAGTCAACACACCTGCAGAACTATTTGACATTTTATCGCAACCATGCAAAGAAGTAAACAATATTTATCCGGTTAACGAAAACACCCTCATTGTTAACTGGTCCTTTAAAGAAGAGGCATATGCCACACTTCCAACTGTGAATGTCGTACTAGCGGCCTACACCACTGCACAAGCTAGACTAAAACTATACACGTATTTAGAAAAACTCGACGATAGAGTAATATATCATGACACAGACTCTGTCATTTACGTCTCTCGACCTTGCACCTACGAAGTACCTTTAGGTAGTTTTCTCGGCGATATGACAGACGAACTATGTGAATATGGGGAGGGAAGCTACATAACAGATTTTGTAGCCGGTGGTCCAAAAATATATGCCTACAGGGTTTATTCAACTGATAAAAATAAAACACTCGATATTATCAAAGCGAAAGGTATAACCTTGAACTATAATACGAGCCAGAAAGTAAATTTCGACACCCTAAGAGACATGGTCCTGAATGAAGCCCCCGACGAATTCATAACTACTCGTAACATATTAAGCAACTCCGATCATTCAGTGGTCACAAAAAATGTGACTAAAGTCTTCCGAACCAACTTCACTAAAAGAGAACGAATAGAAAACTTTGACTCTGTTCCCTACGGTTACAAACGCCAATGCTACTAGAAATCAGCCGTTTTCACGGCTACTTCCCTTCCCTCCAACCCCATCCCCAATATTCGCGAAAATTTTACAAGCAATAGGAACATTTTTCTTCTTGAATGTTTGTGTAAAGGTAAGAAGGGCACCTCCTAATTAACTTTGGGAATCTGTGTGCCCCCTCCTTTTGTGTGTAAAGGTAAGAAGGGCACCTCCTAATTAACTTTGGGAATCTGTGTGTCCCCTCCTTGTGGGTAAGAAGGGCACCTCCTAATTAACTTTGGGAATCTGTGTGCCCCCTCCTGTGTAAGAAGGGCACCTCCTGGTGTGTGCCTCTTCCTTAAAATGTCTCTCAATTTGTTGTATGTTAGGACACCTCTTTGGTGTATCCCCAATTTTTCGCGAATATTCCTTTTTTTTCCTGAGGGAGAAGTAGTCATTATATGACGAAAGTGCCTACCTCCTCGCTTGGTCTCCCTTGGACAGCGTTTTTGCTGACAAACAGGCACATTTCCTAGCTATGAAACCAACCTTTCAAAAACCCGCTAAAGATTTTTATCTAACAACTGAAAGACAAATGGTAATAAAAAATAACCTTTTTTTTCATAAACACTCTTGTTACTTTTACTAGTTCTTCGACCACAGCACACCGTCATTACTTGACCTAAAATGTCTTTTTACCGTTATCGGTTTTCCACAGATACCCTTCGTGGGACTCTGTATTCTATCTGTTAATATGCTAAAGCTGTACAGGGTCCATGTAATTTTTCTACCAAACCTCTGCTACTAGGTGTACTTGGTGAAGTTTTTAAAAAATGATTTTCGATACACTACTGTTGATACCCTGTGTTCAGCGTGTTGTCTCGACATCTCGGACACGTGTTTGAAACATTTTACCAGAATGTGGTTAGATAACCTCACAGCGGTGATAAGTGCTGTTAATGATTCCAATATTGTTGTGGGGTTTTATTATTGATTGTTCTGAAAATCTTTTTTAAACAATTTATAATTTTCATTAGCATAGATAAGAAATTGTGATAATTTTACGGTTCAGTCCACGAGCCAGGTCGGTGGCATAGAACTATGAAACGTGCCGTAATAGATAAGAAAAAAGTTATTTGTAAAGATGCTTTCGTAATGTTGGGGTTGCGCCATGAGGTCTAAATCTTAATAAAAATTATATACATAGGGTAGAGAAATTTTCACTATATCACCAGCCAGGTGATGTTGGTAATTATCGCATCATAGGAAAGCACCGGATAAGAAAAAGTTATTCGTAATTGTTTATTGTGCTGTAATGTTGTGGTTGATCAAAATAATGCAAATCAGAAAAATATTTATTATTTACATAAGTTAGCATAAGTACAATTAGCTTTTTACTGAAGTAATTTTTAAAAGTTTCCGTGCCCCGTTGAGTTGGACTGGTATATCATTTCCCAGACGTTGTCAATAGTAACATCTTTGGTTTTCTTCCAGCCCTCTGGAGAAATCTTTGTAGCAGAAAGTGAACCCTACATAGTTTTCAAGTCTTCAGTTGTGTACAATTTGGGAGATGGCATCTTTCATCTATACTACCGGATCGACATCTTTGATTCCAAACTCCAAAGCTCTAGCCGGTCAAAACGTCTGCATTTTTGTGATTCATCTTAAAATAAATCATGATGAGCACGTCTGCACACTATACAAGTTAAAGTAATAATGGGCTAGATGTTCTTATTTCTCTTGAGCCAACATTCTTTACACCAAGCGGTGAACTTGTAGTATTCAATTCCTTTCCGGTCACAGTTGTGCTCTTCTGTAAGCTCGTAGACTTCTTCTTTACAGCAAAAAGAACAAAAACCTGGTTTGCAGTCGCTGCACGCTCTTCCCCAAGTACAATTAGACATCTTTACTCTGAAACAGTTGGTCATCAAATGATCTTACAACCTGTTGTTAACCTCTTTTATTCAATTATGTTAGCCCTTCTTAATTCTTCGATTATTTCGTTAAACTCAATATCTTCAGGCTCTAATTGATTTAAACGATCAACAAGTACATTTGGGTCGGTCCAATCACGAAGAACTTTTCTAGTTTCATCAACGTACAGTTGAGTTACGGGTGGGGACTTTCTGGTCAGCCGTTTTTTACATTTAAACAGAGGTTTTATTATATTTTTGAATTTTACAGGACAGGCTTGATGTCTCAAATGTCCTTGGTTATCACGATGCACACCAGATATATCTAATATTTGTTTGTAAGATTGTAAATCAGCGGGTGTAAATTCCCGGGGATTCTTGTAAAATATTAACTGCTGTAATCCAGGTGTATTGTGAAAATTTTTATTGCCTACCAACATATTTTCATCGTCATAGTCTATGTATACATTTCCAAGCACCCAGCGACCACCGGATAGCTGTGGACCGAAAGCATGATCAAACGTGACTTCTGTTGTAGGCATTGTCACTGCACTTGCTATTTGTGGTTCTGTTTCTTGTTTAAAGAGATGTTCTTCTCGATCGGTTCGCGAATTGTCACGAACAGCTCTTGCTAATACGTGTTGTTCGTGTGACGTCATGATATTAAATGGAAAATACTAGTATATTTAACCTACTTATATCCTCAGAGGAGGTATCAGAGCCGCGTTTGAGTAGTACCTGTTGTGTAGTTGTACGTGATCAGAGGGGTGCCAGAGACGTACCAGAGACGTAACAGAGACGTACCAGGCGTGTGAGATACCTATGTGTTACAACTGACATACGTCTGTCTCTGAGAATATCCGCTTTTCTCAACAATCGTTCGTCAATTGAGACGCCCAAGGCAACAAAATTCAGTGATTTATGATAAGTATGCTGAGTAGTACCTGATGTGTATATGAAATGTACGTGATCAGGGGGGTGCCAGAGACGTACCAGAGACGTACCAGACGTGTGAGATACCTATGTGTTACAGCTGACATACGTCTGTCTCTGAGAATGTCCGCTTTTCTCAACAATCGTTCGTCAATTGAGACGCCCAAGGCAACAAAATTCAGTGATTTATGATAAGTATGCTGAGTAGTACCTGATGTGTATATGAAATGTACGTGATCAGAGGGGTGCCAGAGACGTACCAGATGTGTGAGATACCTATGTGTCACAGCTGACGTCTGTCTCTGAGAATGTCCGCTTTTATCAACAATCGTTCGTAGGTCAAAGACAATTGCTCAAGGTAACAAAATTCAGTGTTTTATGATAAGTATGGAAACGTCGCTAAAAAACAACCACAGTGGCTTTTTACAATGCAGTGAATATTTTTATATCTACTTTGCGGTCATATCGCACGTGTGTAGCTTCTTCTGTTAATATTTTTGCGGTTATCATCGGTCAGAAAATACAGGAGCCGAACGCCCCAAAATCGTTTAGCTTAAAAGCGTTAACATGTCTGGACAGTTCATCATTCATCATTTATCGCTTGACGTGAGCAGACATGGATCCCGTGCGTGAGTACGTCAAACTCAAACTCATTAAATGTTGTATCGAGCAGGAGTTTATTCGAGCAGGCTATTGCGGTGTGTGTTTGGTGGGAAGTTTAATTTTCCACGAAGTGGCCGCAAAATATGGAATAGCAACCAAACTATGTCTGGGTACAAAGGTCTATTCGAATGGTGTGAAAATTACACCACATTTCTGGATAGAACACAATGATATAATCTATGACCCCACCCTAGCAGTTACGCAACACCACATACCCCATAATCTAGAAGTTACTCATAGAAAAGATGAATTTGGGTGTAAAACTCTCGAAGATATAGTCATGGTTGGTATTTTTGAAAAATTTATGGTGAACGAGTCTACGATTGAATACTTCGCTAAAGCTCCGAAACATCTATCGAAAGTGCGTGAAAATATTCATGAAACTGTAGCTAAAATATTTACGTAATATAATATCTTATAGCCTGTGTTTTTTTTTTCTTAATGCACTCCGCTTACAAAATATCCTAATTGCGTGTGTTCAGCGTGGACCAATGTAGCTAAAAATATCTACGTAATACCTATAATATCTTATAGCCTGTTTGATATCACTCCGCTTACAAAATATCCTAATTGACATCCAGTGTTCAACGTGTTCACTTGTATATAGTTTTTATATTTACGCTAGAATTTTCACACTGTCCGCTGACCTTGGATATCATCAAGAGTGCCACAAAGGCTATGGCCGCCGTTTTTTCAATTTTGTATATCTTGTAAGGTATTGGCCTTTGATTATCCAATTGAACTGTATACCACTGACCGCTACACCTTGTTGTATGTCACAACGGCCATGACCGTGCCGCCGTTTTTCCAATTCTGTAATTACATCCGGTACGTCACTGGCAAGACTTTGATTTTATTATCCAATTGAACTGTATACCGCTGACCGCTGCACCTTGTTGTATCAGTATGCCACAACGGCCATGACCGTGCCGCCTTCCAATTCTGTAATTACATCCGGTACGGCACTGGCGAGACTTCGACACCACACTGGAACTGATAAGCGGCTGCCGGCTGTCTCGCCGAAGCGTGTGATAAGCCCGAGCTGATAAGAGCTGCCGGCGGGCTGTCTGCCTGAAGTGTACTTATGCCTACTGATAGCCTTTATAGTTATAATTTGTGGATCCAGTATTCGGCAATTTTTGAATTCTGATGTGCTTGCCATCCATAGCCCCTAAGCAATTAGGGACATTCCAAAGTTCATAAAAACGATTAGAAATATCTTTCCATTTTTCTGTGATTGGAATTGCCATGTACTCTGTCTTTAGTGTTGACCAAATCACGTCAGTCGTTTCAGCTATTATGTCAGATATAGTGCTCACACCTCTTGCAAAATATAATGCCAATGCCGTAAATGTACTTCCGGTAGCTAAATATCTGCAAAATAAAAAAAGTCATCAGTTTAATTTATCTGTTCTGTTTGTTTCAGTTGCTGAATGCAAGGAAAAATGGCGCAATATCAGGTCCACTTTCATCAGAAGTACCAAACCACCTCCAAGCGGCTCAAAAACCAAAAAGCCTTATTATTTGGCTGAACATTTAACGTTCATTTTACCCTACGTTAAACCAGTTAATAGAATTCCTAATCGTGGAAACATACCACCAAATCCAGTAGAAAACACGGTGCCAGATACAGTACCGGCAGATAATACCGAGGCAGAACCTGAAGAACAAGTAACAGACGAGGGCCCTACTGATTCATCAGATCAACACCAGTTATCTGATTCACAAGTCCAATCTACGGCTTCTTCTTCTTCTACACCTATGCCCCGAGTTCGCCCCAAGGCAACATCTGCAGCAGCAGTAGACGCTGCAATGGTTAAGTTTTTAAAAAACAAAATCGACAAGACTGACGAAATTTTATTAAACAAAACCGAAAAACAAATGAACCATTACTTCCTCAGTTTACTACCAGAGTTTGCCGATATGAATGCCCAACAAATCCGATCTTTCAAAATTAAAGTATTACAACTTATAGATGACATTAAGACAGCACCGATATCAGGACCTTCAAGAAACTCCACTGGTAGTTCTTCAATGGACAATTCTCTATTTTCTCCAATATCATCAGTTGGTACTCCAGCACCAGCTGCATCTCCGCCAGTAATGAACTACCAGTCTAACTCTTTGACAGGCTATCAAAATGCAGATGAAGCCATGAACTACCAGTCTCACTCTACACAAGGTTATCAAAATGCAGATGAAGCCATGAACTACCAGTCTCACTCTACGCCAGGTTACCAAAATGAGGATGAAGCTGTTAACTTTTCTGTATTTCATTAATAAAAACTTTATTAATAAATAAAAAATTATATTGGTTTTTGATGATTTATACATATTTATGCCTTTGTGAGGGATTTTACATCAGACAGATGCAGATGAAAGTGGGTACCCTGCATAATCCAAGGGCACGATACCTCGGAGAATATCAAATAGAATAGGGAGATCTACCCAACCTGAAGCCTACCGACATCCTGAACTTTTTGAAAGCAATAGGAATGGAGGAACTGCTCTAATCGCTGAGACACCCCAACATTAATAGAATAGAATAGAAGTGGGTGCCTCCCTCAAGATGGACCAACAATCCTGAACGATTGGAGCACTATTGGTGAGACGTACAGTGTGCGACTCATCTACTTTATCAGGGAAACTAACCTTTACTGTATTGACGTAAGAGCGTGACAGCTATCAAAATAGATGACTTGATGTATCGCAAACTGTACGTCCAGCAGTGTATTGCAAAGCACTCATTTAAAGAAATGTACAGGTTCTTACCTCAAAGTAATGAGTAATCTCTCTTCGGCACTAACACATTCTCTATATGTAGTATTTTGTTTCGTAATGTGGGGTGCAATAAGAGACAGGAGTTCACGATAACTTTGTTTTGACATTTTATACATCGCTCGGAATTTCACATCATCTTGCGAAAGTTGTTGTGCCGCAATGAAAAGTCTGCATGAAATATTTTTGGCAATATACGGGTGTACCCAATACTTCTTTCTTCTTCTACGCAATCGTAAGTACATGTAACACGCAATGACATCTTCATCTTCATCCGATGACATCATTTCACGATGATGGCACAAACGCATCTGAATGTTTGCACCGAAAGCATGCAGACAACTTACGGACAGTAAACCGATAAGTGAGGAGATCTGGCCGACAAAGTTTACTATCGGTATACCGCATACAGATGCTGCACCGATACCGTACTGTTATGTGAGGAAGGCGCCTAAACCGAATTCAATTTTCATTTTCGATGACGTCGCCTGTGATAATCAAGATGTGATTAGAGAATACTTTAGTATGTCCCGACATTCCAAGGTTGACCCTTTTTATCTAAATCAAACTTATGCAAAAATTCCCAAACACTTAATTAGAGATAATTCGAATGTCTTGATTGTTTTCAAACAAGACGACATGCATTTGAAACACATCTACAATGACCATATTGGCCCAGATATGACTTTTGAAACATTTAAAAATTTGTGTTCTCTATGCTGGACATGCCCATATGGCTTTATACCAATATTTAAAGATTGTAATATGGATGAGGGCCGCTACAGAAGACAGTTAGATGAAATGTTTTATTTAAAATATGAATAAAAAAAATAATGAATAGAATGATTTTTCTTTAAATATTTTTTGAGGCTAGGCGAGGCTCGTCTCACGGGTAGACAACACACACATTCTCGCTTCTTGCATTGCATATCTTAGACTTGTCATATGAGTTGCTTTGGTAGCACAGTGGTATGTATGCAGGACTTGGAAATAGGAGTCCCGGGTTCAATACCCACAGATGCCAAAAAAAAAAAAATTTTAAATTGTTTCTATGGATGAGTTAAAAGGTCTTCTCGACCTTCTGGTCATTGTCGACTTCTTCTTCGGATGATACTTTCGATACTCCTTGTATGTAAAACCGGTTATCTCTTGATCTCTTCTTCTGACCTTCTGGTCGACTTCTTCGGATGATACTCCTTGTATTCTTCTCAACCCTCTGGTCCTGCACTTCTTGTACACACTTTCAATATTCCCCTGTAAAACTTATCGTTTATCTCTTGATCTCTTCTTCTTCGTCTTCTTGTACACCCTCTGGTCATTGTCGATACTTCTTCGGGCTTGTTCTTCGGCGCTGAGACCCTGATGGACTGTCCCAGAATCCGTATAGCTATACTACTTCTATCATACTCCAGTTACCAAAACCCGTACCGATGTCAACAACGTCGCGAAATTTTACCGAAGTAAATAGAAAACCTATCAATAATGATAGATTTTTCCAATCAAACCCAAATTCTAGAACGAAATTCGTTTCTGAAGAATTATATGTGAACCAGTGTAGTAATTCAGGTCATGATTCTAATCAATACCAAGAACCAACTTTTCAAACTCCAGTCTGATAGTAGGAATGTATCCTTCTTATGGGTACCATCACATACCGGTATACAGGGTAACGAAGACGCCGATATCTCAGCTCAAAAATCAGTCAGCTATAGTCATACCCCAAAATTAGAGCTGATACCGCACCAAGACCTCAAGGTAACTGTCAAGAATTTTTTTATGGATAAGTGGCAACATAAATGGAACCTCGAGATCCATAACAAAATGCATGAAATAGTGGCCAATGTAAGAGAAACCCCTTCACTACCGATTTCAAGAGCGGAACAAATTAAAGCTACCCTTTTAAGGATTGGACACACAGCCCTAACGCACAAATTTCTAATAAGTAAAGAAGACCCTCCTCAATGTGCCCAATGTAATGAGAATATGTCCATCAAACACGTCATTTCAGAATGTCGCCAGTTTGCAAACCAGCGAAGACAACATAGAATTCCCAATACATTACAGTTAGCTCTAAGAGACCAAATTAACGATTCCTTGAGTTTTTTAAAAACCATAAACATGTTCAATTTATAATTTTACTGTTACCCTTACCTTTGTAAATTCAAGCTACCCTAGTGGTTGACGCAGTATATGTTAGATAAAAAAAAAAAAGTACGACAGTACCCCCATTAAAACTACCTTAATTCTAACTCCCACAGCAACCCACCCATTTCAAATTGTACATATGGACTCTATAACTTTGGAAGGTACAAAAATTTTAACCTTAGTAGATTCCTTCTCCAAGTACGGTCAAATGTATAAGATGAAATCTACAGAAGGTATAGAAACCGTTAACAATTTTTTAAAATATTTTACTCATCATTGTATTCCAACAGAGATAATCTCAGGTAATGGTACAGAATTAATTAGAATTTCGCTGGTTGTGATTTGTTGAATAATTGTTTCTTCAGTATTGACTCCTAGGATATGGCAATCTTCAAGGCTATTTCCATCGAGTAGGCTAAGAGTGCAATTGTCTTTTCGGACGAAATTTTGTTGACAGTAGTCTGATAAAGAGAAATTTGAAGGTTTGTTTCATGAATAAGATTCTTTTGATTTTGTTGTAATAAGTTAATCGCATCGTTGTATCTAATTTCGTCATCGGAATCGAGGTTTTCCAGAAAGCCATTTATTTATTTTACCAATGCCGTTAACTAAACCTCTACGGCTTCGAATATGTGGGTTTAAATTTTCAATTTTCTTTTGAACTGATTTAATTAAATATTCTGCTCTTATTAGCATGTTTTGTGCTAGGAATGATATGATATTGGATTTGAAGCGTTTACAGTTGTAATCGTACTATTTATAAAATTAAAGTGCGTAACTAAACTATCTTCTCCTAACTCTTCAAAAAATTTGGTCCTTGATCCGGAAGCCAGACTATAAGCGGACTCCAGTTGAGAGAGTGTCTTGTTCGAGGCAGCATATAATAGATGCTTATCTGGAGACAAAAATCTTCATATTCGGGCAATTTTGTCTAGTTTGGTTTGTGGACCTATTAATACGTAAAGATTAGCAGAATTCTTTTCAACCCTTAAACCATCAATAGAAAACTTGTCTGGAATTTTGATTTCCATTTTTGGAGATCCGGATGTGCTGTAAGAGGTTGTACAACTAGGAGGTCTTGTGATTGATATTTGAGATTGAGTTCCTCCTAAGCTACTGTTTTTAATCATTTTAGTTAAAGATTCAAGTTTGTTGTCAATGAGTCTGATATTTTCAATTTGTTCGTTTCTATCATACTCCAGTTACCAAAACCCGTACCGATGTCAACAACGTCGTGAAATTTTACCGAAGTAAATAGAAAACCTATCAATAATAATATATTTTTCCAATCAAACCCAAATTCTAGACCGAAATTCGTTTCTGAAGAATTATATGTGAACCAGTGTAGTAATTCAGGTCATGATTCTAATCAATACCAAGAACCAACTTTTCAAACTCCAGTCTGATAGTAGGAATGTATCCTTCTTATGGGTACCATCACATACCGGTATACAGGGTAACGAAGACGCCGATATCTCAGCTCAAAAATCAGTTAGCTATAGTCATACCCCAAAATTAGAGCTGATACCGCACCAAGACCTCAAGGTAACTGTCAAGAATTTTGTTATGGATAAGTGGCAACATAAATGGAACCTCGAGATCCATAACAAAATGCATGAAATAGTGGCCAATGTAAGAGAAACCCGTTCACTACCGATTTCAAGAGCGGAACAAATTAAAGCTACCCTTCTAAGGATTGGACACACAGCCCTAACGCACAAATTTCTAATAAGTAAAGAAGACCCTCCTCAATGTGCCCAATGTAATGAGAATATGTCCATCAAACACGTCATTTTAGAATGTCACCAGTTTGCAAACCAGCGAAGACAACATAGAATTCCCAATACATTACAGTTAGCTCTAAGAGACCAAATTAACGATTCCTTGAGTTTTTCAAAAACCATAAACATGTTCAATTTATAATTTTACTATCTTCTATAAGTTCCTTGTGGCATTACTTGTTATTTTTTCTTATTTTCTTGGGAATCAAACCACAATAAGTTTTTAAAAATTTCGTTGTGTCAGATAGGGACCAAAAATTTTTTCATTAATTCATTATTAGTTAATCTTGACAACGGTAGCTGGAACGCTACCGAAACGTTGAAATAAAAAAATAAAAAAACATATTGTGGTTTGATTCCCAAGAAAATAAGAAAAAATATAATTTTACTGTTACCCTTACCTTTGTAAATTCAAAACTGCCAATAACCCTAGTGGTTGACGCAGTATATCGTCGTCTGGACTGCAAAACCTCGTATCTGAGTTTTAAATAATTTCACAGGAGA
Organism: Lochmaea capreae; assembly: GCA_949126875.1. NCBI lineage: Eukaryota > Metazoa > Arthropoda > Insecta > Coleoptera > Chrysomelidae > Lochmaea > Lochmaea capreae. The sequence goes on along the minus strand of OX421404.1, from coordinate 6,698,940 downwards.
GCATTAAATTTGATTTTTTTTCCAACTAGAATTCAAATACCTACAGACTTTGCTTTAAATTAAACAAAATACACTTACTTTGGATTTTATAATTAGTTTTATTGAAACGCAAATATCAAAACCAATTTTTTCCGAAATAAAAAACGAGGTTTTGTACAAAAACTCTTGAACTGTTTAACGACAGACGTGTTCTGGCACAAGCAAACTAAATGGTTATTATTAAGAAAAAAATGAAAGTCTCAGGTAATTTTGTGAAACTGTAAACAAAAAACAAATTTCTTTGGATAAATATAGGTAAACATAATCGTAAATGTAAATTAATAACACTATTAGTGTGGAAGATCGTCATAAAATTTCCAAAACTGCTTATCTAGGACCGTTTTTAAAGACTGTAAATGATTGTACTTTTCGGTCTTAATTTTTGGACGAGTTTTATACAGCTGAGTAACTGTATAATTTCCACTCGTTGGTCTTTTAGGAAACTCTGTCCAGATATCATTATAATTAATTTTATATTTTATTTCACCGGCAGGAAGGTACATTAAACCATGAAGTTCCGAAACTTTAGGATCTCCGGCTTTGTAACCAGGTCTTATAGATGAATAATAACCAATTTTAGAAAAATCTTTAAAATCATCATAATGCATGTATTTTACGTTGTATGGATTTTTATGACGAGCTTCGCGACAAACATTTATATAATCGGTAGGCAAATAAATGTCTCTGTTTTTTAGTTTTCTGTCCAACGTGCTGTGAACCGAGTCCACTTCCATCTGACTATGCCCTTTTCCAAAAAACTTTTGATATATTATTATTTGGTTTTCAATTGAAAATTTAAGAAGAGCATTCGATAATATACAGTTCTTGTTTTGGTAGCCACATCCGTCACTGTAAATAATTATTTCATTTGTACCAGCAAACTTTGAAACATAATTCTGGAGGTAATCAGACAACGTTGTCGCAAAGATACTGGCCTCAAGTCCTCCATGGCTCTCATCCAATAAATAACACGTCACTTCTCCATCAAATAAGTTGTAAATGGTATAATTATGCACACAGAGTTTTGTTTTATAGTATATTGCACTTGCTTTAAGTACAGGGGCTAGCTTAACAGCTTGTACGTCAACTGTTAATACTAATAACTTTATATCACTTTCTTGACAAGCCTTTTTGTCTTCTTCCTTGGAAGAACGTGCCATACCCTTTCTTTGCAAATGAGAACTATAGATGTCATCAGCTATATTACCAACTTTATGTCCAATGCAAACGGCGCATTGATCTTTCCTTGGACGGTATAACTTAATTTTTTTTTTCCTTGAGAGAGTCAAATAATATTTTTTCTGAAAAAGACTGTTGTCCTTGCTTTTCACAATACTTCACATATTCTCGGTATAGGTCCATTTTGCTTTGAAACAGAGGCTCTAAGTATAATTTTGTGGTGGAGGCGCGGCAATAATGCGATGGCATTTTTGGCAAAACATCTAAATAATTCTCAAGGACCTTCTTTTTTTCTTTAGTAGAATGTCTAGTTCGTGCGTCATTTGACTTTTATTCAAAAGCTACATGCATTCCAAATGCCTTCCTACTATACTCTCTCACAGTCCATTCCTTTATTCCCAATGTGGAAAGAAACATTTTCTTGCACACTCTTAGTTTCTCAGTTCTCTTTTTAAGACTGTAAATTAATGTTTCATTTCTTCTTGAATCTGCTTTCTTTCTCTTTGCTGGGACTGTATCTACAAGAGAGCTAATATAAGTCCTTTTCATATCCCACGTTAAATCTTCCCAGAACTTTTTAAACATTTCTTCCCTTTCTCCTTCTGTAAATATCCCACATTTCAGTACCTTTGATTTTTGACACTTTTGTGAAGTACAAGTTGGGCCAATACTTCGTGGAGCAACTGCATTTATTAGTTTATATTTACCATCTGTGTCTTTCTTAAGTCCTTTGTATGACTTTCCACGCATTCGCAAATAATTGTTTTTTGTTCTTTCTTCTCTGGTAACCAGTTTACTTTTTTTCTTCAAAGGTTCCTCCGTTTCTTCTTGAGTTCTATCTTCATTTTCTAATTCATCGTCTTCTATATCACTATCTGAGTTATTTTTGTTATATTTTCGTTTATTTGTGTTATTTTCGTTATCATTCTTCTGGGATCCCACTGGGTTATCCTGCAGTTCTTCTTGGGTGATGTCGTTTTCATCTTCTAGTTGAATATATTAAGGATCATTTTTTGGGTCACTCTCGTCGTCGTCACTGTTTTTGTCACTGTCGTTGTTGTCACTCTCTTCATCATGAAGGGGAATATTTTCGGAGTGACATGTATTTCCATTATCTTCATTGTTATCTAGGTTTTCAATGCCGTCTTCGTTGTTTGAATTCTTGTCTTGATTCTGTTTAATGTCTTTGTCGAATTCAACTACTGTTGAATTGTTTAACGCCACAATATCTTCTATTATTACATTGTTGTCAATGTAAAAGTAAGGAATGTCTATATCTGGTAAAATTTCGTTAATGGGTAAAAACTTTTCGCAAGCAAAGGTATTTTCAGGCATCGGGCACTCTTGATCATGAATTTGTTCTAATGCTTTAAGCACCATAACTTTCCCCTTGGTAAGGACATCTTCTGAAAATAATAGTTTATTATAAACCTCTAGACTAAAGTGTAACTTTTTATCCCGAAAGTTTGTATCCTGACCGAATGAAGGAATACAATTCGTCAAGCGATAAAAAATAAGCGCCCCTATAGTAAGGTCATTGACAAAATAAATGTCAAAATAACATTATTTAGGCAGACACTGAAAGTTAGTCCAGATAAAGTATACAAGTAAACAAATACAAAAATATTCAAATAATTAATATTTTGTAGTTTTTTTTTAAATCTCAAATGAAAACCTGTCACAACTGCCCATAAAATCATAATGTATAACGCATACATAAATAGGCTTTATTGACTTTTTATTGTGTAAAATCAAGTATCTGCAATGTAAACCAAAAACATTTTCGGTCAAAAACTCGTATATGATGCAATAATTTGAAACGGGAATAAAACTGTATAAAAAGCATAAAACCGAGTTTGTTTACTACTGCACGCATATACGGCCTTAAGATTCCCTCTAATCATTAAATTGTAATATTTAATACTTACCAGTCTATTGATTTTAACACAAAACACCGGCAAACACCTGTCACTATTAAGCTACCATGTGGAACTGCGTCAAATACGAGGTTATGTTCGCTATATTCAAATACGTGGTTAACAACCAAGTATATTTTGCGTTATAGGAATATCGGAGCGCTTCGAGATTTTGCACACATACGCGTTTCACCCTTGGAATTCCAATTTATTAAAAATATTAATTTAGGAAAAAAATGCAGATACGACGATATGTTAAATAAAAAAAAAATAGTACGACAGAACCCCCATTAAAACTACCTTAATTCTAACTCCCACAGCAACCCACCCATTTCAAATTGTACATATGGACTCTATAACCTTGGAAGGTACAAACATTTTAACCTTAGTAGATTCCTTCTCCAAGTACGGTCAAATGTATAAGATGAAATCTACAGAAGGTATAGAAACTGCTAACAATTTGTTAAAATATTTTACTCATCATTGTATTCCAACAGATAATGGTACAGAATTAATTAGAATTTCGCTGGTTGTGATTTGTTGAATAATTGTTTCTTCAGTATTGACTTCTAGGATATGGCAATCTTCAAGGCTATTTCCATCGAGTAGGCTAAGAGTGCAATTGTCTTTTCGGACGAAATTTTGTTGACAGTAGTAGGTATCTTCTAGTAGTGGGCATTCTTCTTTTTCTGATTGGATCTCGTTTTTCTTTCGTACCAAATAGGGAAAATTGGGGGTGTACATTTGTTCATTTTGGATAATGGGAAAAAGGTGATAGAATTCAAAGGTTTCGGAATTAAGTATGGGGACATGAATAGCAAAAATTAATTTTGAATTAATAATTGACAGTTGAGTACCAAGAAATTGATACTATTTTAGAATATTGGTGAATTTTGGAATTTGTTTTGGCATATAGATTTTACTTAAATATTGAATCATGTCTGCAATCTCGTAACTAGATATAATAGAGCTGTGAACAGAGTTAAGTTTTGAAAATACTATCGCGTCTTCAATATTATCTATAAAAGTTATAGTTGATTGGCAATCTAAATTGATCTGATATAACATACCTTGAAAACTTAAGTTATTTTCGAGGGTTTCAATTTTATTATAAACGGATGCTGAGAATTTTTCCAAATCGTTATTAAATTTTATTTTATTTTCATTTAGAATGGTAATTGATTTATTATAATGGTCAATGAGTTTCTGATAAAGAGAAATTTGAAGGTTTGTTTCATGAATAAGATTCTTTTGATTTTGTTGTAATAAGTTAATCGCATCGTAGTATCTAATTTCGTCATCGGAATCGAGGTTTCCAAAAAGCCATTTATTTATTTTACCAATGCCGTTTACTAAACCTCTACGGCTTCGAATATGTGGGTTTAAATTTTCAATTTTCTTTTGAACTGATTTAATTAAATATTCTGCTCTTATTAGCATGTTTTGTGCTAGGGAATGATATGATATTGGATTTGAAGCGTTTACAGTTGTAATCTTACTACTTATAAAATTAAAGTGCGTCACTAAACTATCTTCTCCTAACTCTTCAAAAAATTTGGTCCTTGATCCGGAAGCCAGACTATAAGCGGACTCCAGTTGAGAGAGTGTCTTGGTCGAGGCAGCATATAATAAATGCTTATCTGGAGACAAAAATCTCCATATTGGGGCAATTTTGTTTAGTTTGGTTTGTGGACCTCTTAATACGTAAAGATTAGCAGAATTCTTTCCAACACTTAAATCATGGAGACTATATAAGAAGAACTAACTCATAGAAATTGACAAAACCTGACCTCAAAATCGACTATCTAAGCAGTTGGTTTTTTCACCGCTACGCTGCGCATTGCAACCCGTGCACCATCCAAATAAGTAACCTTAGTTTTTATAAATGACAGTAATCAAATTGTAAACATTACTTATGACAATAATAAAAACTAAAAGTAGGAGCTAGAAAGATTAAAATTATTGTTAAAAATTAAAAAAAGACAAAGTGTGTGCGTTGTTAAAAGTTATTGAAATAGTGGTTGATAGTGCATCTGATTTAAAACGATAAGACGTGAATTGAAGTTAAGAAAGCCAAGTGTTTTCAGTTACCCAAGGTGATTGAAAATATTCAAAGATAAATAAAGTAGGAAAGAATATTTATTATATGTTAGGATTTAAATTATATACATTACTCGTGAGAAGTCTAGAAAAAGCACAATGGCACACAAAATACTGGAAGAAAAAAGGTGAACAATAATATGATAGTTGATATAAGGAATGAGCTGTGAAAGTAATTTGAAAAAACTACTAATAGGTATACTTTGTGTACAGAAAAATATAAATTGAATTCAGTGATAGAAATAGGAAATCAAATTATTAATTTTGGAGCAAAAATATACAACAAATGGAAAAAAATATTGGTACACTCTACCTCTACAGGGGTTACTAAAACCATTCGACATTGAAAGTGATTTTTAACACATCTTTCTTACCAATCTTCAGCTAAGTACCTAATTTCAGTGTGTGGCACTTGTGGGATAACATCTACCGATAAAACGCAGAGAATTTAAAATAGTGTAGTGAAGGTTATAGAATGTCAACAGATGTAATTTTCAAAGAAACTGGTCTTCAGATGACAAAAATATTAGAAATTGTAGTTTTAGTATATCCTTGAGAAGGTGTATCTAAATAATGAGTGGTCCAAAGAACCAATTAAAGTGGCCAATACCTCCCCAGAAGAATTTTTATACAAAATGATTAAATAATAACTTGAAATCTGGCAATAAGGGATGGTGAATAATGTACATTCTCATACCAGAAGACAAAACACTTCATATACATGTAGCTCTGAACAGCCCAGTAAACATAGTATGTGTAAAGTCATTCAACAGTCTGCCACGGTACTAATAATCTGTTGCAAATATAAAAATAAAATTGTATGTTGAAATTGGTCAGAGTATGAATATATCTATATTCTGTGTACTTTGCACTGTGCTTGTGTTATTAGGAAACTGTGAATAGTAATTTTTTGTACGTTTTTGTATTAGAATAAAGTAATAATTTTCTTGCATGATAGGGTAAGTGGGGGAGAGATGGACCAGTAGGAGAGACGGACTTTATGTTTAAAAATTGTCCTTCAGCGCCGCTTCGTTAGCATGCGCTAGTGTGTCGTTGCGGTGTAAGTAACGTTCGCATGACGAAATTCAACTATTTTTAATTAAGAAATCGTCATTTAATGCCATAAAGTGTTGCTAAAATTATTGTTAATATAATTAAAAAGTGAATAAAAGACAGTTAGGTAAGTTTGAATGAAGTTTTCATATATTTTTCTTGAAACCACATGTAATCAAATGAACATAACCTAAAAAGCTCAGTTCTATTTGTATTGGTTGAGTAGAAAATGAGTGGTCCATCTCACCTCTGCATTGAGGACAGATGGACTTTTCATATTGAGGAGAGACAGACCACTGGTTTTCATATTTTATTTCGTTATAGATATGCCTACAGTTTATATAAGGAAGAAAAATACTACGATTAGAGGAGCATGGAGTGCAGTAAATCTGCAAAATGCTATTAATGCAATAAAAACAAATATGATGGGGGTTAATGAAGCAGCAAGAACGTTTCAAATTCCGAAATCCACTTTAATAAGGAGATTACGAACTAATAATGCAGTCAAAAATGACCGTCTTGGTCCTCCGTCATTATTAGGAGAAGAAGCCGAGAGAAAATTAGTAATACACATAAAAAAATTACAAAAAGCTGGATTCGCACCTACCAGAGATGAAGTGCGAATTATGGCTTTTAATTTAGCTGAAAGATTAGGCATAAGTCATAAATTTGACAAGGAAGAAGGTAATGACAAAATTAAATATAGAAGGTATTGCTAAAATTTAAATTATTTTCTTTTCTCAGGTAAAGCGGGATACAAGTGGTTGCAGTCTTTTCTGCGTAGGCACACTGACATAGCAATACGCCAATCAGAAAATATTTCAGTGGCTCGTTCAGCGGCAATGTCAAGGGTAACTGTAACGGAATATTTTTCTTTGCTGGATCAAATTTTGACTGATAATGAATTGCATGATAAACCCGAAAATATTTACAATTGTGACGAGACAGGCTTACAACTAAATACTAGAGCTGGTGCAGTCTTAGCAGAGAAGGGATCAAAAAGTGTGGCATCCATCAGTTCCGGTGAAAAAGGAGAGACGATTAGTGTTCTGACTTGCTGTAATGCAGAAGGTGTGTTCCTTCCTCCTTACTGTATCTTAAAGGAAAAAACAGGAAAGATGAACTATTAGACGGAATGCCACCTGGATCCGCAATAAGAATGTCAGAAAAATCCGCATACGTTAATGCAGACATTTTCTTTGACTGGCTAAGAAACCATTTTCTGCCTAGAAAGATGCCCGGAAAAGTTCTCTTAATACTCTTAATACGTCCCATACTTCTAATTTGGAGATGCTGGAGTTTGCTGAGGAAAACGATATTCTTTTATTTTGTTTGCCTGCACACACAACTCACTACCTACAGCCGTTAGATCGAGCTTTTTTTAAGTCGCTCAAGACTTTCTATTATCAAGCATGTCGTCGCTTTGTGAGGTCAAATACAAATCGTACTTTAAAGAGATTACAGTTTGGTAAACTTTAAGGAGAATCGTGGAATAAGTCTGCTACAGTAGAAAATGCAGTCGCAGCATTTCGTGCTACCGGTATCGTTCCATTCGATCCTACTGCTATTCCGGATTATGCATACATAAATAATGTACAGGTTAATAATACCATTCAAGAGGCAAATACAGTGCATGAAGAAACACAGACTCACTCACCACAAAGAAACGAAGATTCTATTGAAGAAGTAGAACAAGCAGAACGAAGTTTTGAAGAGGAAGCAACACCGGGTAAGCTTTTAGAATTAATTTCGCCAACACCATCAACTTCTGTGGTAAACGCACGTAAGCGCGGAAGAAACATTGCGATTCTCCTTACCTCAGAAGAAAATATAATTAAGAGAAGAAACATTACCAAAAAAAAACTTTGTGCCAAAAAGAAAAAAGTGCCAGCTAATACCGAGATACATTGTAAAGAAAAAGGGAAGAAAATCAGAACAAACAAGAGAAAATATTCTTCTTCTACGACGACTTCTGAAGAAATGGTTTTAAATGATTTGTCAGATGATGAGAATACTGCGGAAGAAGCGGAAGACTATGAAAATGAATGTGCAGGCTGCAAAGAGGACGACAGGAAAACAAAAAAGACTGAAGATTGGATAAAATGTACCATATGCGGTCGCTGGTTACACGAGAATTGCACCACTTATGCCAATTTGTGCCAGCAGTGTGGTAAGCGTGGCATAAGAAATTAAAATAAGTTAAACATTGTCTTTTTTAAGTGTCCATCTCTCCTCCTTAAGCGGTCCATCTCACCTTCTCTGTGGAGGAGAAATGAACTTTTAGATACCATTATGTATGTTATTTTTTGTAAAAATCTCAAAGTTGTGTTTAAGTTTTAATATAAATATAATGTTCCTAAATATGTGTTAAGTTACCAATAAAATATTTGTTAAGAAATGTTCTTAATAAAAAGAGTTATTACAAATTTTATAAAATATGGTCCATCTCTCCCCCACTTACCCTACCTATGTACTATTTACATATAATATGTACTTTACCTATATGGAAAACCTTTGCATGAACTAATATCATTAGTAAGTTGTACCTGTTGACAGTGATGATTAAACATAATATATTGTACTTATTTTTTATTGTAATTAAACAGATTGAAGATTGTGCATAGATAAATTTGAAGCGTTGGGATTCATCCTACACCTTTAAATCCATTTCACTATTCTGCTGTAAGTTAGTGTAGCTCATTCACTGTTATTTTGAGATTATTATGACTGATCACAAAGCCATTTAAATTGATTTTCATATTCCATATTTTACTGTGTAGAAAACCAAATTCTGAAAAACAAACACAAAATTCATATATAATGAACAAATTAGTTCTAGATTATACTTACTTGCACTAAAGGGTGTCTTTTTCACATTTTTCGTTCAAATACTTGTTATACTAATTATGACTGTGCCGAACCTTCAAGTCCTCTAAAATTCCAGGAGAAGAGAAATGTTTTTGGCAAGATGTATCAAATTTTACTACCAAACGATCACAATTTAAGATATTTTCCAAGACGAGGACGAAAACGGATTTCTTAGTTATAAAATTTTTCATTCCTAACCTCACTTACCTAACATACTGTTAAATGAGCTAGCAACCAATAAAAAACCATGAACTGAAAGTGTGTGCCAGACTCGTGATTGGCTGTTATTGTTCTGCAGTCAGATGTTTCTGGTACACGTTTAAGACTGGCGCCCTCTACCATTACCAAAAAATGAATTACATGGAGTTCGATCTTCTTATATAGTCTCCATGCCTTAAACCATCAATAGAAAACTTGTCTGGAATTTTGATTTCCTCTTTTGGAGATCCAGATGTGCTGTAAGAGGTTGTACAACTAGGAGGTCTTGTGATTGATATTTGAGATTGAGTTCCTCCTAAGCTACTGTTTTTAATCATTTTAGTTAAAGATTCAAGTTTGTTGTCAATGAGTCTGATATTTTCAATTTTTTCGTTTCTATCATACTCCAGTTACCAAAACCCGTACCGATATCAACAACGTCGCGAAATTTTACCGAAGTAAATAGAAAACCTATCAATAATAATAGATTTTTCCAATCAAACCCAAATTCTAGACCGAAATTCGTTTCTGAAGAATTATATGTGAACCAGTGTAGTAATTCAGGTCATGATTCTAATCAATACCAAGAACCAACTTTTCAAACTCCAGTCTGATAGTAGGAATGTATCATTACTTCGTTCTGGTTCCGTCGTCGGGTTTTGAGAATTTTCAGTATTAATGGCCTCTTAGAATTTCCACTTATGGCTTATTTGAAGATTTCATTAATTTTGATGGATATTTACCATCGGATTTCAGCATAAACTTGTTATGAAGGTTAGTAAACACTTTTTCACTATATAATTTTACCTTTTACTTTATCGTGACTTAATTTTTAAATTATTTTAACAATAAAAAAAGAATTCACTTATCAATTCTGTATCATTTTCAGCTCTCTCATGCCTTCCTTCCCCAATTTCTATCAATAACTACGTGTTTCAATTTTTTATAAAATCAACAACCATGTGTCTCTTAGTTTTAAGTTTTTTCTATATCAGCTGACCTATCAGATTCATTTGACAATTTTTGATTGTTATTACTTGACTTGAATATTTAATTATATGATCTTTTTCTGATATGCAAGTTTATTATTAATGTCTTAGAATACTTTATTGTTGTTTTTATCGTTTAGTTTCAAATTTTTAAAATAATATTTCACATTTGTTTTTATGTCTGTTGCTAGGTCTTTTCTTCCGTTCGAGTTGACAAATCTAGGTTCACTCTTAGTTAACTCTGTTCATAAATGTACAGTCCGCAGAAGCAAACATGAGCCCTGGTGGGCGTGTTCATGTCGCTGTAGTTGTATTTTTGTAGTAACAATAGATATTTCAAATCGATAACCAAATATCGATACCATAAGTGTCAACTGTTAAGAGATATGTAAACAAAGTCGAACTTGCTAAAAATTGAACTCTAAATATTAATAAAAACATTTATATTGGACTAAAAATAAAACTACCATTTGCTCTAAATGTCTATATTTTCAAATTACATAACTCTGTAGTAATGTCATGAAAAGGAAGGGTCAAGTTTCTATGGAAAGCAACAAAATATGAACTGGTTTTGTAGCCTATTCCTACATCTATTTGCTTACACATCAGGATCTTTTGGAATAGAGCCGTCGAATGCCTTTGTTTAATTCAAATCAATAATGTGATCAATTGGGTATATTTAGAAATGTAATTTTTTCCAGTGTTCATTTTTCTTAACAGCCGAAAGTTAAAGTGCATGAGAGTGTGGTATTGGAATATACACTTCACCACTACCAATTAGCTAAGTCTTATAATATATTTAGTTGTTGGTTTAAACAAGAATGTATGGCAATAATTTTGTGTGATTTGCTGTTCTACATCAACTTTATTTCATTTGCTTTATTCAAACACAACAGATAATAGAAACTAATATTATTTAATTAACAACATTGTTAAGCTTTACATTATATATGTAACACATTATATTCCAAGTTCAAAAAAATGAAATCAATCACAAAAGTGATGTGTGAGAACTAGTTATTTTTTTTGAAAATGATATCACTACTTATTCAGTTGGGTATCACAAATAAAACAATTTTTGATTTTTTAAAATTTAATACAAATTTATAATCAAATATTAATACATGGTGTTCCAATTTAAAAAAATGTAGATGACTTCATTAATTGAGAGTATTATACATTATATTTGAAAAGACATTAGATTTCAAGCAAAAATCAGCATGTATTGAATTGAAATTGTTTATTTAGCTAATGAACCATGGACGTCATATAAGTTCATGTAATAAATTTATGCATTACTTTATAGCACAAGATATTAAATGTGAACAAAATAAGATACTGTAGTCTACAAAAATGTTTACCAGTTTATTACTGATCACTTTCACATTCATTACTCTCACTTTCATATTCATCACTCCCACTTTCATCTGATGAACCAGTGTTGTCAGTGAAAAACATATTTTCTACCACATCATCTAATAGTCCATCATTCCTCCACATTTCTTCCGCTATATGGTCCACATGGTCACAGTGTTTGTTCCACTCCAAAGAACCAACTTCATTTAAGGCTGCTCGAACTAATTGTTCTATTTGAGCAGCACTTTGAGAAACATTTTTCATTGCAACTTTATGTTTAACGCTACTCCATATTAGCTCAATTGGATTGAGGTCGCAGTGATATGGAGGCAACCGTACCACAGTATGTCCATGTTTTTTCAAATACTTGTCCACATAGTACATTTTAAAATGGTAGGCACGTTTGACAAGATGCAAAAGTTCTGCTTTAAGCATATCATTTGTGGTTGAGATGCCATTAGCTTCAAGCCATTCTATAATAATATGCTTCCGAGTTGATTGGGTTGGTGGTTTATTAATTTGAACACTGTGGTAAGGGGCATTGTCCATAATCACAATACCATTAGGAGGTAAGTTTGGTGTTAGTTGAGTTTCTAACCAGTTCATAAAATTTGTATGGTTCATGTCATCGTGATAATCCCCTGATTTGCTTTTTGACTTGAAAATTAGTAGTCCATTCTTAACAAACCCATAACGTCCACCAGCGTGTACTATTATGTACCATTGACCAGCTCTGTTGGATGTATACACTCCAGCTTCATCTTCCGATTGCCAGCATTTACTAACACCATATGATGGATGGATATAAGTTTCATCCAAATAAGTTATTGGCCTCTTGTTGTGACCCAGAGCATCATTTTCCCTCAAACTTCTTAAATAACGAGCCCGCCAAGCTACAATATAATTACGTTCCATCAAAAGTTTTCTTTTATTGTGGCACTTTTTATACTGAAAACCAAAATTTTTTAAGTGCTTTCAAGGTGTCTGGACCGCCAGAGTAATCGACTTTATTTTTTATTTACCAAAATCTTTATTGTTGGAATTTGTTTATCAACCGTATAGCATTCATGTGCGGTTCTTTTCAAAATACCCAAGTCACAATCATCCAATTGTATTTTCTTGGTACCTCTACTTTTTTGTTTTTTTGAGGGTGACCCCAGTAAAGCACCTTCTTGCAACAGTGATTTCTCCTTTCTTATGCGTTTTATGCAGGTAACTGATTTTCCTGTCGCTGCTGCAGCTAATTCTGTGGCTTTGTCCAAAGGGAATGACCACACACCAGCAGCTTTCTGTTTATCAAAAAATTCCACAACATTTTTAATAATATTGGGAGCTTCCGTGTGCACTATTTTCCTTAATTCTCTGTACATATTGTTGAGACAAATTTAACTGCAAGAAAAACAAACATTATTAGGTCTGATGAATATTTAATATTGTAATTGGTTATTGTGTGTTGTTCTAGGTTATGTTTATCAATAATAATTATAGTACATACCTTACTATGTGAACAAGTTTCATAACCTAGAATTAATAGTTTATTTTTATTTTGTAAATATATTTTGGAAGGCGTTTTAAATACTTAATTAGGTAATTTCTCATGTATGTCATATATTATAATCGCTGTAAATTTACCACAGCCACAGTTTAAGTTATTTCAAATGCAGCGAATTTTTCAATAGCAACGAAAGGCAAAGGAATATTTAAGCGACCACGATTGTGCGCATAAAACAAAAGGTAGTACCTCCAGAGACCTAGGTACGAGCAGTACGATCGAATATCGCCGTATGTGTTAAAAACGCCATTTTTATGGATAATTTAGTTAATTTAGTTAATTTAGTGTAAGTAAGACTAGCAATTCGAATCCGCGGTGAACTGTGGGAACACCTCGTGATCTACAACATCCTCTGAGCTGGCCAGCATTGCAGGAGAGAAGATAAAGTACCGGTAAGTCGCTTTCCAGTTTTTTCGTTGCTACGTATATATCGTCTTTTTTGTTGTTATTCTTGAATCATTTTGTTTCAAACGCTGTGGATAATTTACAGCCCTAACTTAGCTTCCATTTTTCTTGAGCTATTGCTCGAGTGGTCCTTCGAAAGTTTTTCATCAAAACTATTGCCCCTCGAAAACATTGGTCCCGGTTCGAGCCGGATCCAGAACATCTTAAAATACGGTGTTTCGAACGCATTCCAAAAAAAAAAAGAAAAATATATATATACATTTTTAGGTGAATTTATAAATTCATAATTTTTTAATTATTAGTCTCGCTTGACCTCCATTAAATTTGAGTATTTCAGGCCATCAAGGTGTAAAAATTATAAGTATCGAACGCGCATAGTAATTAGACATACTACTCCCACTTTCTCTGAATTTACAATTATTAATAATTCTAGTTCTTATCTTGGTACATCACCGTTTGTTTACATTTCAATCAATTAAAATCAAACTTTCAAAATTGCTAATACTCGCTCACCTGAGATAGAAACATTTTTCCAAAATATCAGGATGTCGGCTCAATTAAAGAAGATTGAAGAGCTTCGCAATGTACACATTAATCGAATGAAATGGCTGCATCAATTAGCTAAAGACTGTGTTGATGATGAAAGCAAAATATCGCTATTACAGGTTAGAATTCTAGATATTGACGATATTAAACAAAATTTTCTTATATATCAAAATCAATTGTTTGAGGCTTATGCACAAAATCTAGAAAGATTTGACGAAGAAACTCCTTTTCTTCAAAATTTTGAGGATGCTTATTACGAAGTCAAAAACATTGGAACACAAATTTTTGAGACTAAACCAGATACGCAGTCTGCTGCACAAGTCACTTCACCTCAAAGTTCAAATGTTTCCGATCCTGATCGCTTTATCGCTTCGCTAATGCCTAGGTTACGTATAGTAGAATTTCATGGTGATCTTACGAAGTTTCCCACATTTATTGATATGTATAATAGTTCTATACACAATAATCCAAATATTCCTACACACGCTAAATTTAATTTACTTCTGTCGTACCTAAAAGGGCCGCCGCTAAATGTTGTTAAGCATTTACCAATAAATGATGCAAATTATATAATCGCTTATAACGCATTACTTAAACGCTACCATAATCCACGGTTATCTGCTCAAACCTACTGGCGATCGCTATTTAATTTTCCTCCAATAAGAGATGAAAATCCCGAAACTCTGCGCACACTTTTAGATGTATTTTCTGAAAATATCGAGGCACTTAAAACTCTTGATTAGGATCCATCCCAATGGTGTTTTCCACTCGCGAATATTTTATTAGATAAGTTACCGGAAGTGCTACTTTCCCGCTTTGAGCTCGCCAATCAAAAGGCGAACGAGATGCCTAAATATCAAGAAATCTTCGATTTTCTTGAAGCACAGTGTCATTCCCTTTATTCACTACAATCTAAAAATAAGCCCAAAATTTATAAAAATATGTATACAAACAATAAAAGTAATAATGGATATCACACTAAAACTTTATTAAGTACGCAACCAGTCCATAGCAATCACACTCATCTCAAATGTATCGTTTGTGGTGATAACTCGCACTCAATTTATTTCTGTACTGTCTTTAAAAATAAACCTGCATACGAGCGCTTCACTTTCGCAAAACAAAAAAAACTTTGTTTAAATTGTTTGAGTTTTTTACACGATACAAGCTCATGTCAAAGCTCACGCTCCTGTCGCTTTTGCCCAGGAAATAAAAGACATCATTCTTTAATTCATGTAGATCGCAACTCTAATAATAATAAGTCACAATATCCCCAAATAAATTCTAACGTTAATTTTTCTCAACAAATTCCAAATCATATCCCTACTCATTCTTCGGCTCTCTTGCCACAAAATTGTCAGCAACCCTCCATGACGTCTGCGTCAAGTTTTTCGCTACAAAATCATTTGCCGCATCAGTCAAGCAATAATAGTTCCATTAATCTCGCACAACAAGGTATCACTCCTTCATTTTATGCAGTTCAAAATTCGCCCAACCAACATACACCGTCTGATAATCAACCGGAAATTTCCGCACCTTCGCGCAATACTTCGGAAAGTAACTTTATGCAAACTAATACTCATTGTGGTTTTACTACTGCTCAATCAAAAACGTTATTGTCTACCGTGCAGGTTCAAATCCAGGACATTCGTGGTAGTTTTCAAAAAGTAAAAGCTATTTTAGATAGTGGTTCAGAAAGTACTTTTTGTAGTTTAAAATTGGCTCAACAGTTAGGACTGCCTAGGAAATCTTGTCACTCAAAAATTCAAGGTATTGGAGGAAATAGTATGACATCAGATCTTGGTACAATTTTTTTAAATATATGCAGCATTCAAAACCCTAATACTTTTGTATCAACACATGCTCTGGTTGTGCCAAAAGTATGTACTAATTTACCCTCTGAACAAATAAATATTGATACTTGGCATTTTGTCAAAAACTTACCCTTGGCCGATCCAACTTTTAATACTCCTGCTCCTATTCATTTATTAATTGGTATGGATTTATACCCATTAATAATTCAAGGGGAAAAATTAATTAGCTCAAACCCGAATCACCCGTTTGCTATGAATACTATTTTTGGATTTATTCTAATGGGACCAATTAATCGCTCCTTAAATCAACCCTTATGTCCAGACCCCCCAATTAACGCTTTATTTTGTCAGAAGGAAAATGATCTGCTCTCCAATTTAGTTTCCAAATTTTGGGAGATCGACACGGTTCCGGAGAAAACATCTTTAAAACCTGAGGATGAAATATGTGAAAATTATTTCCAAGAAACTTGGTCGCGTGATAATGATGGCCGATATGTGGTCTCGTTACCTTTTAGAGAGATTGGTATCAATTCACCCCAGTTTCCAGGTATGAAACAAATTGCCCATAGTCGTTTTTTGTCTCTGGAAAAAAGGTTATTGAGAGATGAAACTTTGTATTTGGAATATTCTAAATTTATGAAAGAATATCTCGATCTCAACCACATGGAAGTCGATATACAAAACGAATTAGATAGTTATTATATACCTCATTTCGCAGTAATTAAAAATGAAGCTCTTACTACCAAGTTACGTGTAGTCTTCAATGCCAGTGTTCCCGATCCCATTTCCAATATTTCGCTTAATCAGATTTTATTACCAGGGCCTAAATTACAAAAGGACATAGTCCAAATTTTGTTGAATTTTCGCATTAATCCAGTTACGTTAACCTGTGACATACAAAAAATGTATCGCGGAATAAAAGTAACGCCAGCGCATCAAAAGTATCAAAAGATATTTTGGCGATTTAATCCCACTGACCCAGTTTCCGTTTATAAATTAAACACTGTTACGTATGGTGTCAATTGTTCACCATATTTGGCTTTACGCGTTCTTCAGCACTTAGCTGAATCCGAGTACGAAAATTTCCCTCGCGCCGCTAATGTAATCCTAAATGACACATACATTGATGATGTCACGACTTCGTGTTCTTCTGTAGAAGAAGCTCTAAGTTTGCAAAAGGAACTCACGCTTTTGCTAGAAAAGGCTGGTCTTAAATTACATAAATGGTCTAGTAATAAAACCGAAGTTCTTTCACTTGTAGATCCTTCTTTAGTAAATCCTGCGGCACTTTCGATGGATTCTGATGATATCACAAAAGTTTTAGGTCTATGTTGGCACCCTTCTGCAGATGAATTTCGTTTCAATGTAAGGCCTGGTGAAGAAAAATGTTCAAAAAGAACTCTTTTGTCCTTCCTTGCCCGCTGCTACGATCCCCATGGTTATTTAACCCATTTACGGCCGTTGATGCGTGTACGCAACACTGCACAAATTATTTTTTTATCAAAAATGAATTCAAGTTGAACATGAACTGCGTTCATATATCATTGATATAATGTCCAACACATGGGATTAGATCGTATTTAAGATAATTTCTTCATTTGAACTTTTTAGGGAAATGTCCAAAAAAATCGAATTTTGTTACATGTTGTTCTGAAATTTTCAAAAATCAAAATATCATATAATTATAATTATTTTGAAAATTTTGGTACTCACATTCTATTAAATATATTTCAAAATTTATAATAAAATTCAAATGCATGACCTACAACACACTTCTCTTCCCTAAATTAGATAATAAATTATGTTGTTGCGTATTCGCATCAACGGCCGAATAAGTGTAAACTGTCAGCACAAGTCTTGGCAAGTACGGAAATAGTGTTCGGGAAGCACATAAACAGTTTTCGTCTATACGTACCCTACAACTGTTTAGTCTTGATTTGATCGAGTTCGAATGCGTATCTCTGCTTTATTTTTTGTAAAATATGCCGAAATTAGTTCTTGAACCCTTGTCAAATGTGAAAAATGTTCAGAATCATAATATCTTCTTTGATAACTTTTTCGCTCCTTACAAACTGTTGTCTCTTTTGAAAGCACAAGGATTCTTCGCCACAGTGACGATTCGCGAAAACCGAACAAGTAACTGTCCGTTGATACCAGGTAAATTGCTGTCAAAACAGGAGAGGGGCTCCTATGACTCACAGTTTGAAGAATCCACTTACATTTCTTTGGTGAAATGGAACGATAATTCCATTGTGACAGCAATCAGTACCCATTATAGTGTAGGACCTCTCAGCTCTGTCAAAAGGTATAATAGAAAACTAAAAAAGAGGTGTTAGTCTCACAACCAGCTATAATTTCAGCATATAATAAATCCATGGAAGGGGTAGATTTGCACGATAATGGTGTAGCAAATTATAGATCCCGGGTGTTGGGTAAGAAATGGTGGTGGCCACTTTTTATAAATGCAATCGACAGTACTCTTGTAAATGCTTGGAAAATATACAATACTGTGAATGATAGTAAAATACCACAACTAAATTTCAAATCATTCATCGCAGTCCGACTTTTGAAAATGAAGAACCTTGTCCCAAGGCTACTAAGGGTACTTCCATCAGAACCACCCAATGAAGTGAGGATTGATCAAACTGGGCATGTTATCATTAGGACTGATTCTCGTAGAAGATGTCGTGTGTGTAAAAGTCAAACAATTTATATTTATGAACGTTGCAAAGTTTATTTACACGCCGACTGTTTTCGGCAATACCACTTAACTCTTTAGGCCATTGATGCGTATACGCAACACCATTTATTTTGAGAAGTGACTAATTTTAATTTTTTTCGAACATAAATATGTGTTATTTTAGTGTTTTTTAATAAGAAAAATATATTATTTTTCATATTTAAGTTTTTTTTCTTTCCTTGGCCGTAAATGGGTTAACCCCGGTAACTTTTACCCTAAAATACCTAATTCAACAAATGTGGCAATCCGGCATATCTTGGGATCAAACTCCAAGTACCACCATTGTACGTCAATGGCAGTGTTATAAAAGTGAATTTAAATGGTTAGAGGATTTTCGTTTACCTCGTCATATAGACATTACCAATGCAGAATTTATAGATATTTGTGGATTTGCTGATGGCAGCGAACTGGGATATGCTTGTGTTATTTATTTACGAGTTTTTCGTCGTAATAAATACTTTGTTTATTTCGTTATCTCAAAAAGTCGAATCGCTCCTTCTAAAAAAGTCTTAAGTATTCCTAGGATTGAATTTTTAGCCGCACTTCGTCGGTTCGTCGCGCGCCGAGGTTGCGTCAAACAACTATTTTCTGACAACGGTACCAATTTCGTTAAATCAAATAAAGAACTGTTATCGCTTGCCCAAAAAGCTTGTACAAAGGAAGCAATCGCTTGGAATTTTATACCACCCTCAGCCCCCCACTTCGGGGGTATTTGGGAATCAGGGATAAAATCCGTGAAACACCACTTAGTACGCACCATAGGTGAACAAATTTTTACTTATGAAGAACTTTATACGGTTCTGTGCCAAATAGAGGCGATACTAAATTCGCGTCCACTAACTCCGCAATCATCAGATCCACATGATTTGCAGGTTCTAACACCCGGACACTTTCTGACGCAAGGTCCTTTAATTTCTGTCCCTGATGAGGATTTTCTTCAACAAAATGAAAATCGCTTAACTCGATGGAATCTCATGCAACGCACTCAAGCTGACTTCTGGCGTCGATGGAGTAGAGAATATTTGAGTTCCCTCCAGGTAAGAAACAAGTGGTTAGAACCTTGCAAAGAGCCTAAGATGGGAACGCTTGTTCTCATCAAAGATGAGCTATTACCGCCACTGCAATGGCGCGTTGGGCGCATAACTGAAATATTTAAAGGACCGGATGGTCATGTTAGGGTGGCGACTGTTCAAACTATGTCGGGTAGTTTCAAAAGACCGCTTATCAAATTATGCCCCCTTCCCATTGATTCAGATGAAGGGATGTAGAAAAATAGTTATCATTTTGTTAAAAATGAACCCATTTTTGGTGGGATGAAATGAACAAGTTTCATAACCTAGAATTAATAGTTTATTTTTATTTTGTAAATATATTTTGGAAGGCGTTTTAAATACTTAATTAGGTAATTTCTCATGTATGTCATATATTATAATCGCTGTAAATTTACCACAGCCACAGTTTAAGTTATTTCAATTGCTTAACTAGCATTTGCTTTAAGAAAAAGCAATTGCTAGAGATCGTTATGGGTAAATTTTTTAAGCAAATGCTGCTTTTCTGAAATCAACGTAGCAATTGCTTTCCCAACAGTAGTTCAGACTTGCCAGAGCAAGTTTACAAAGTCGTGATCCCTTCTCATACCTGTGTGTTTCGTAGACGTACTTATTTAGTTCAGTTACATTTTTAAGAATATCTAAGTGTGTTACATTAATGTTAGTTTATAAAAAATAATAATAGTATGGCAGAGAGTGAAGAATTTGATAATAGTAGTGACGAGGAAATTACAGATAAACAAATGATATTTGTACAAAAATTGAAAGAAAAGAAGATAATTTTCAATAAATCACTAATTCCGCATGTTAAGGCAAAAAATAAGGGTGCTCTAGCTGAATTGGTACAGGAATATAAAGATATTTATAATATCACACTTACAACAAAACAGTTATCAAAAAAAATTAGTAATATGAGAGTTGAGATGAAAAAGAAATTCGATATTAATAAAACCGGTAATAAACCACTAGTATTTAAGCCTTGGGAAAAATTACTTTTGGAATTGTTGGAGGTGGAAAAGAATCCCATCTTTGAAAAAATACCAGGTAAAACATTTTTATAATATATTCTCTTTAAGTAGAAAAAATTTACATTTTAAGGCGCTATGTCTGTTGGAGTCGATGAAGGAGTATTACTGGATAAGTCCTGTACATAATCGAGTAACACTTTCATAGCAGCATCGACTATTCCTAAAAAGAAAATAAAAATATCAAATAGTTTGCCTAAAACTGATGAGACCAAAGCATTATCAAATGCTGAACTGCAACGTTTAGTTTTATTGGAGCAACTGAAATTATGTCGTATGCAACAGGAAGAAATTTTAAAAAGAAAACAGGAGAATGATGACAAACACCAATTCAGTCAGGGGGAAAAAGGCAAAATATTTTATAATCTATAATCTGTTAAGTTAAATTTGCATTTACTTATGTTCATTTTTTTGCTTATAGTTCGGTTGAAAGAATAAATGTTTATTTTCTAGAATCTGCTGTTTCTGCTTAAAATCGCAAATATTGTGACGTATTTTTCCCCCTCCTACGGGTTCTTATCACAAGTACGTCACTTTGGACACCCTCGATGCAAATTGCTGTTAAATAAATGCTCGGGCGCCAGATTTTTCACGTGGTTTTCTCCACGGCCCCTTGACCCTTAACGTCAAGAGTTCCAGATAGCCTCAGATGGAGGTTACGGAAAATTCCAGGGGTCTCGTTGAATTAAACACTTTTATGACACTATAGCTCTTAGATAATTATACTACAGGACATTAAGAAAACACTGATTGTATTGATTTGCTATATTTCCAAATATATACAGGGCCGGACAATATACCAACACAGTACTAAATTCCTATATATATAAAAGCAATGGATTCAATATTTACAGGGACGAAATATATATACATTAATAATCCCTTCTAGAAATTATATATACTTTCAACAGTACCAAACAAAATGAAGATATACAGTATAGCACATGCAAAACCTGCCGGTAGCACGTATGTAAGCAAGTTAGTTTAGCGATCAGCAACGGATAAAGCGGTGTAAGCAGTTATAAGCAAACAGCGAGCAAAACTTACAGGAAAGAGGAACAAAACCCAAAACCCTATTATCGGGATAAGCAAAATAAAACTATCTTCACAGTAGGGATGGTTAAGCGGGATAGGTAAGAAAGAGACTAAATATATAACCGGCTGAAAGGGAAACAGCTGGTGGCTAGGCCTCTGCTCTGTTCCACAATCACTTTTCAAAATTATCGGAATACGAAACTATTTGTAATTCGGGAGTAAAATAAATTAAAGTTAGCTTAAACTGAAACTACAACCGGCTGAAAGGGAAACAGCTGGTGGCTGGGCCTCTGCTCTGTTCCACAATCAGTTTTTAAAATCGCACGTTATCGGGAAACCAAACTATATATAATTTGGGAATAAAATAAATCAAAATTACCTTACACGGAAATTATAACCGGCTGAAAGGGAAACAGCTGGTGGCTAGGCCTCTGCTCTGTTCCACAATCAGTTTTTTTAAATACCAAATTATCGGAAAACGAAACTAGAAATTTGGGAATAAAATAAATCAAAATTAGCCTAAACTGAAGTTATAACCGGCTGAAAGTGAAACAGCTGGTGGCTAGGCCTCTGCTCTGTTCCACAATCAGTTTTTAAAATCGCAAATTTTCGGAAAACTAAACTATATATAATTTGGGAACAAAATAAATCCAAATTACTGAAATTATAACCGGCTGAAAGGGAAACAGCTGGTGGCTAGGCCTCTGCTCTGTTCCACAATCAGTTTTTAAAATACCAAATTATCGGAAAACGAAACTAGAAATTTGGGAATAATATATATATATATATATAATCAAAATCCCTGTTACCATTTAATGGTGTAGGGTATATTTTATTGTCTATATTGTCAACGATATTTTTCAGTGTCTGTACACAAATTTTGCCCATTCTTTTTTGTTATTTGCTAGTGCCTTGGCCGCTAACCATGTTGTCCCTCTTTTCTTCATTATTTCTACAATTACTCCATCCCATGTTTGTTTCGGTCTCCCTCTTTTCCTAGCTCTTTTTATCCTAGATTCCCACACTTGCCTGACAGGCCTATCCTTATTCATTCTTTGGAGATGCCCCCACCAGCTAAGTTGTCTTTTCTCAATGAAATCCAGCAGTGGTTCTATTTCCAGGTCTTCTCTTATTTTTACGTTTCTCATTTTGTCTCTTTTTGTGACACCCCTGACTCTTCTGAGATACTTCATCTCTACAGCCTGAATTTGGCTTTTTTGTCGCTGTGTGAGTACCCATGATTCGCATCCAAATGTAAGGATTGGTCTGAATATGGTTTTATAAACATTCATCTTCGTTTTCTTTGATATTTCTATTTTATTTATAAATGATCTGTTCATTGCGTAGTATGATTTCAAAGTGTTTTGTATTCTATTATTGATTTCAATATCTTGTTTTCCGTTCTCTTGAATTTCCACTCCTAAGTATTTGAAACTTTTCACCTGCTCAATATTTGTTCCATCTATTGCAATATTTATTTTTGTACTGTTGTTACTTATCTGCATCACTTTTGTTTTGGTTCTATTTATGTTCATCCCATTTTCTTTTAGAGTTTTATTCCATATGTCGAAGTTGTGTTGTAAATCCTTTTCTGACCCCGTCATAATAATCAAATCGTCTGCAAAGGCTCCTTCCGCGATGTTTACTCTCTGTAAATTTCTGTAACCTATATGTAGTTTTTTCGTCTTTGGTGAACATTGTTTTATAATTTCATCCATAAAGACAATAAATAATAGTGGGCTTAATCCCCCTCCCTGTCGGAGTCCTTTTTGTGTTTTAAAATATTCTGAAATTCTATTTTCACTAATTATACAGCATAAGTTGCTTTTATATATATTTTCTATTATTCTTATTGTCTTCTGGTCAACTCCTCTATTTTTTAGGATTTTCCATAGCGCTTCCCGTGTTACTTTGTCAAAAGCCTTCTCCAAATCAATGAAACCAACATAAGCTTCTTTATTTTACCGTAGTAATTTTTCTGCTAACAATTTAACTGTGAAAATGTGATCTTGTATGCTTCTTCCTTTTCTAAAGCCACTTTGTGATTCTTCTAGTGTTTTTTCCACTTGTTGTCTCAGTTTCTTGTCTATTACTTTCTCATATATCTTCATAGCCGTGCTAAGTAGAGTTATTCCTCTGTAATTGTTGCAATTGTGTTTGTCCCCCGTTTTATAAATTGGCACGATCATTGCTATTTTCCAATCCTCAGGTATATGTTCTACATCCCATGCTGTATTGATTATTTCTAGTAAATAATTCATTCCTTTATGACCCAGATTTTTAAACATCTCTGTTGTAAGTTTGTCATATCCTGGAGCCTTACCGTTTTTGAGTGTTCGTATAATTTCTGTTAAATCTTCCATGTTTATACCTTCACCTTTTTCTTTATTTATCAAGCGTTCGATAGTTATTTCCTCTTTTCCCTTTTCTTGTTGTCCATCTAGTAGTTCTTGAAAGTATTCTCTCCATCTGTTCATTATTTCCGTTCCTTCCGTTAGCAATTCTCCATTTTTATCTTTAATACTTGTCGTGTCTGGTTTTTTTTCTTTTCGCAAGGTTTTCATTGTTTTGTAAAATAATTTTTGATTAATCGTTTTGCTGTCACTTTCCATTTTTTCTCCAAATTCTATCCATGTCTCCTTCTTAGCCTGCAATACTAGTTCCTTTACTATTTTTCTTTCCCTCTTGTATAATTCATAATTTTTTGTACATCTGTTACTCAAGTACTTTCTCCACATCTTCTTTTTAAGTTTTATTTGGTTTTTTATTTCTTCTGTCCACCAGGCGGTCTGTTTCTTATAATTGTTCTTTTTACTAGTTCCACATATTTCTTGGGCTGTTTCTAATATTGTATTTTTGAAGTAATTCCACCTTGTCTGCAGATTATGATTTTGTTGGGTTTTTGATAGCAATTCAAACTTCAGTGTAAGTAATTCAGTGAATTTTTTTGCTGTTAACTTGTTTGATAGTTTATAGGCTTTTATTGATTCCCATTCAACTCTTGTGTTTAGTTTAGATTCCTCCAGTTTATTTATTTGTTCTTTTATTTTCGTTACTAGTAGGTAGTGGTCACTACCAATTTCTGACCCCCTCCTTACTTTCGTGTCTATTATTTCCTGTCTATTACATTTTTCTACCAGAATGTAATCGATTATTGATTTTTCATTTCTGCTTTTGCATTCCCTCGTGAATTTGTGAATCTCTTTATGTTCAAAGAACGTATTTGTTATCATTAGATTGTTCATTGTACAGTAATCTAGCATTCTTTCTCCATTATTATTTCTGATCTCCTCTCCATGCGTACCTAGTATACTATTATATATTAAGTCCTGTTTTCCCACTCTACTGTTAAAGTCCCCTAATACAAATATCTTTCCTTTTGCTTCTTCTGTTATTTCTGTCAGTTCCTCCCAAAATTTATTTTTAATTTCCGCTGCTTCATCCTCATTTGGTCCATATACCACAATTACCGTTTTTATGTTTTTATTTTGATCTTTGAGCTCCATTGTCATTATTCGTTCCGTCCATCCTCTCCATTGAGTAAATTGTTTTGAGGTTCTTTTATGTATTAAACAAGCTACTCCCTTTGTGGCTCTCTGTTTCTCTGGGACTCCACTGTGTAATAGTACATGTCCATTTTCTGTTAGTACCATCCCTTGTCCTTTCTTTTTTGTTTCCGTTACTGCCAATATTTCAAGCCCTGTCTTTTCAAATTCTTCTTCCAGCTCTTTTTCTTTTCCTGATAAACTTCTAACATTCCACGTTCCTATTTTCCATGTTACTGTTGCCTTATCAATATTTGTTAATATTTCCGTTTTATTAGTTTCTTTGTTCATTTTTACCACTTTCTTGTCCTTTTCCATCGCGCTTTTCGTTATCGTTTGGGTTTCCTTTTTTAGTTTTTTGGATGATTTAATTCTAGCCTTTCATTATTATAATTCCACTTCCACTCTTGATTATTGATAATAATTTTATTGTATACTATTTTAACTGAATTTCCTTTCTCTCTTTCTTCCTTTCCTCTTTTTCTGATTAATCTTTCCTTTTCCATTTCCTTCACTGTCTTATCTTCGTTGATGTATATTCTGCCTGTTTTGCTTTTCAGTTTATGCTTGTTTTTCATAACATTTTCTTTATCTGCATAATTCTCAAATTCAGCTAAAAAAGTTTTCTCTCCTAGTTTTTGTGTTCTCTTTATTCGCGTTTGAACACCAATTTCATTGCCCAGCATGCTTCCTATTTTTTCCTTGATTTCTTCTGAATCATTGGTTTCTATTTTTAATCCTGTAACTATTATATTATTCCTTTTTTTTTCTTTCTCTAGCCATTCTATCTTCTTTTCCACTGTTTTAACTTTTTCTTTTATTTCTCTATTTTCTTTTACTAGTTTCGCGTTCTCCTGGTTTAATTTTTTATTCTCTTCCCTTATTTTTTTTATTTCCTCTTTGATTTCAGTTTGTTCCTGATTACTTTTCTGCTGTTCTGATTTCATGTCTTTGATCATTTCTATTAATAAATCAAGTTTTTCGTCGGCCTTTTTGTATGTCTTTTGTGGTGATCTTTTTCCACTGCTAGTATATATTTTTTCTTCCTCCCTGCTTCTTTTTCTTCTTCCCTCGTCTGTAGTATGGGAATAAAATAAATCAAAATTAGCTTAAAGTGAAGTTATAACCAGCTGAAAGGGAAATAGCTGGTGGCTAGGCCTCTGCTCTGTTCCACAATCAGTTTTTAAAATCGCAAATTTTCGGAAAACTAAACTATATATAGTTTGGGAACAAAATAAATCCAAATTACTGAAATTATAACCGGCTGAAAGGGAAACAGCTGGTGGCTAGGCCTCTGCTCTGTTCCACAATCAGTTTTTAAAATACCAAATTATCGGAAAACGAAACTAGAAATTTGGGAATAAAATAAATCAAAATTAGCTTAAAGTGAAGTTATAACCGGCTGAAAGGGAAACAGCTGGTGGCTATGCCTCTGCTCTGTTTCACAATCAGCTTTTATTAATTTCAAATTAACGTACAAAAGTTATATTATAAATTTGGTCAGAAGGTAGGACAACGGGTATAAGAACTGTGATCTGAAGATAAAATCTAAAATCCTGTTTAACTGTATCTTATATTAAATATTCAACTAATTTACTTACAAAAAAAAACCTTTCCTAAAAGAAAACACTAAATAAAAACTAAACATCAAGTTTCTTATCTATGGTTACAGAAAAACCCATTCACTGGAATACGGTACTAAAATTTTAACAAAAATCAATTTTATATTTTTAACTAATCCAAATATATTTCCCCGGCTTTACTAAAATAATTTTCCTCACTGTTGCTACACACGGTAATTTTATATTATAAAGCAAGTAACTTACTCAAAATAAAATTTAGGACTCGGACGGTCGGGCACTTTCAAAATTCACAAAACTCGAACTCGGCTAGCGGAAATATATATCACGATCGGTACTAGGTTTTAATTCTTATGAAGAACGGTAAGAATCGCGCCAGATTAAGCCGTTTTGCTTCCGAATTTATATATTCATTCCTCCCTACAATTTCTGGTCATTAGCGAAATATTATTTACTTGCAACAAAAAGTTCCTAATATACTGGACGGTTTTCGATTTAATTAAAATAGTTTATATACCGTATGTCCTCAAGTCTTTAAATTTTGATAATGGAAATTAATGAACATTTTTATATTTTAACTCGGAATTCAAGACTTTTGAATTACTCATAAAATAAATAATTACAGTAATGCAGATATACTAAAACGGTACAAGAAATTTAAGTCGGGAATTGAGTAACGAGTTATATAAAGAAAAAGAAAAGAAGATCCAACATGATAAAAAAAATAACTCGTTACACACCCCCTTTACTTCGGTAAAAAAAAATTAATTAACGAAATAGCAGATTTCGTTCATTACATTTTTTTTCAGACTACAATTTTGTCATCAAAAGAAAAGAGAAGAAAAATATTTATCAACTATATACAAATGTTTCAGCACCTGTCAATACGGCGTCGGATGGTCCTAGAGTGAGTCGCAGATTGAGGTCCTCTTCCACGGGGTGACTGGCGGCGATACGACCGGAAGCGAATTCCAACGGGTCTGGGGTGTTCGGTGCCTAGGTCGCACTGAACTCCGGCATCTTTATAGGATTGGCGGGTGTCCGCGGCGAAGTGGGCTTGGATGGCTACCGATCGGGTACGGGGACGGGATCCTTCACACGGACAGTTTCGGGACATTTGACCAACCCGTCCACATCGGAAACAAAACAGGAGGGCGGGTCGGCTGCAACTCTCACGGCGATGACCTGATGTGCCACATCTCCAACACAGATCCGGTGTTATGGGGATGAAGAAACGTGTATCCCCATGGCGTGGGTCACAATAGACTGCAGGGCGGAAATGGTCGACTGGTGATTCGCACTGGAGACGGTCTCGGACTTCGGCTGCGTACCGAATCATCTCTGGAATACTCATCCTCATCAACTCCTGGAATCTCGCATTCGGATGGTCCTGCAGCTTCTCGGACAGCGCTGATGAATTCATTCTACGGAAACATAAATACATTATATATTTACAGCCTTCAAATCTTTTATGTGCACTCGGTTATAGCGTTTACCATTTTGGTTTTGCAAATCGTACACTACCGGAGAGATAACTCGCACGACTTTGTACGGTCCGGAAAATTTCGGGGCTAGCTTAGCAGCTACGTGATCAACGGCAGATGACAAAGTATGTTCTTTTTTCATTACTTTGTCTCCTATGGTACATTTCCAATCTCGACGACGTAAATTGTAATATCGGCTTTGACTGGTAAATGCTTTAGACAAGTTAAGACGGACAAGATCAAAACAGTCTTGCAGCTTTTCCATTCGTAAGAGATGTGGTTTCGAATCCTCTTCGGTAGGGTCGTCCTCTCCAGTATCTTCTTTCGGTTTTTCCTCGGAAGCATCTTCCGTTTCTCTTCGGAAGGATTTCGGTATTTCGGGGTCTCTTCCAAAATTTAGGAAGGCAGGGGTGAATCCAGTCGAGTCATGTCTTGAATTATTCATTGCAAATTTTAAATCCGGCAATCTTATATCCCAGTCTCGGTGATCTTCCTCGCAGTATTGCGCAATCATTGTTTTCAAGGTACGGTTGGCTCGTTCTACGGGGTTTGCTTGAGGTGTATACGGCGGAGTAAAACGGTGTCGGATCCCTAATCCACTCAGCATATCCATGAATAATTTACTGTTGTACTGGGTTCCATTGTCGGTCAGGACTGTACGTGGGCATCCAAACGTTGTCAATATCTCTTCATGAAAGGCGATACTTATGCTACTGGCGGTAGCATTCCTCAACGGTTTACACTGTACCCACTTAGTGAATCGGTATTGGAACATTATGATATAGCAATTCCCTTTTTTACTTCTTGGTAACGGTCCAATAATGTCGGAGCTAACGGTTTCCCATGGTTTCCGATTCGAAGATGGCTGCATCTTCCCTGGGAGCTTTTGTTGCGACGGCTTGTACTTTTGACATTGCAGACATCTCCTCACATACTTGGTGATGTCCCTAAACATTCCTGGCCAATAGTACAGTCTTGCAATACGGGTGATAGTTTTAGCGACTCCCAGATGACCAGCGCTCGGAGCGTCATGGTTTTCTTGAAGTATTCGGTTCCGATCAGGTTTAGCTATACATAACTTCCATGGATCACTCATCTCGGGTTCTCGGAAATCATTTATGTCCCAAAAGTGGCGATACAGACGGTCTTCTCGGATGCAATAGTCCGGAAATTTCTCCGGGTCCTTCAAAACTTCTTTTTTCTTGTTCCGGTACCATGAACATTCGGCGGTTACATCAGTCAAACAAAGAGCAGACGGTGGATTTGTTTCGGAGATCAAGGGTAGTGGGTTTCTTGACAAAGCGTCGGCCACACGGTTTAGCGCACCTTTACGGTATTGTATTTCGAAGTCATACTGCTGTAGGAAAATACTCCACCTAGCTAAGCGTCCAGACGGACTAGATATGGAATGAAGCCATCTAAGAGATTGATGATCGGTAACAACCGTGAAATGGTAGCCATCTAGATAAGGACGCATCTTTTCAATCCCCCAAACAATAGCAAGACATTCTTTCTCAGTCACAGAGTAATTCTTTTCGGCAGGACTCAGCGTGCGACTTGAATACGCTACAACGTGTTCATGACCCTCCTTTTGTTGAGTAAGTGCTATTCCCAGACCATATTCTGAGGTATCGGTTTGCAGAGTAAACGGTACGGAAAAATCAGGACAGCTCAAAACGGGTGCTTCTGACATACATGTTTTAATCTTAGCGAAGGCGGCTTCTTGCTCTTCAGCCCATTTCCATCGCTGGGACTTACGGAGCAATTTTGTCAACGGGGCCACCTTTTGAGAAAACGATGGCACAAACCTCCTATACCAGGATGCAACTCCCAAAAATCTTCTTAACTCTCGGATGTTCTTCGGGGCTGCAAATTTAATTATACTTTCGACCTTTTCTGGATCGGTACGGATTCCATCTCCAGTGACTACGTGGCCTAAGTATTTCATTGACAGTAAACAGAAGTGACATTTTTCCGGATTGAGTTTCAGTCGTGCTCCTCGTAATCGGCGGAACACTTCGGACAGGTTTTCTAAATGTTGATCGAACGTTTCACCCAGAACAATAATGTCATCCAGATAAGCAAAAGCGTAGGGATCCAGGTCTGGACCTATTAGTTGATCAACCAGTCTCTGGAACGTGGCCGGTGCGGAGTGTAAGCCAAAAGGTAGGACCGTGAATTGAAACAATCCACGACCAGGTACGGTAAAGGCGGTGATGGGTTTGCTTTCTGGTGTTAACGGAACTTGCCAGTACCCAATCTTCAAATCCAAACTGGAAATATATTTGGCTTTTCGCAGCTTATCCAGTATAGCATTTATAAATGTAAGAGGGTATGCGTCCTTCATGGTTACTTCATTGACTTTACGGAAATCAATGCAGAAGCGGTTTTTTCCATCCTTTTTCTTCACAATTACGATCGGAGAACTCCACGGACTTGTAGAGGGTTCGATCACCCCTTCTCTCAACATGGCATCTATTTCGGTATTGCAAATCTCTTGCATTTTCGGATTCTGGGGGCGATATCTCTGTTTGATCGGACGGGGTTGTAGCAAACGGATTTCGTGCTCAACTAGCGTCGTTGGACCTTGAATCTTCTCAAATTGCGGTAACTCTCGGTCTAGAAAAATGTTCAGCCTGTCTGTCTGTTCTTTTGTTAAATTTCTTTCTGCAAGTGGAATTATGGTTTCCAACGGACATCCTATGTACTTATACTTCTCGTCTTCCCTTAAATCTCCAAGGAAGAATGCAGATATAGCAGAAACGGGTTGCTCTTTGTCGACCCCTAACTCCAGGGAAGACGCAGAGACTTCGGGAACAACTTGCTCCTTGTCGACCCCAAATTCCAGGGAGGACGCAGAGACTTCGGAAACAACTTGCTCATTGTCGACCCCTAACTCCAGGGAGGACGCAGAGACTTCGGAAACAATTTGCTCCTTGTCGACCCCAAATTCCAGGGAGGACGCAGAGACTTCGGAAACAACCTGCTCTTTGTCGACCCCTAACTCCAGGGAGGATGCAGAGACTTCAGAACAAGATTCTTCTTTGTTTACCCCTAACAACACCGGGGACAACTCAGAAGTTTTAGCAACGGATTGCTCCTCGCCAACCCATAAGACCAGGGAAGACTCAGAGACTTCGGAAACAGCCTGCTCTTTGTTGACCCCTAACTCCAGGGAGGACGCAGAGACTTCAGAACAAGATTCTTCTTTGTTTACCCCTAACAACACCGGGGACAACTCAGAAGTTTTAGCAACGGATTGCTCCTCGCCAACCCCTAAGACCAGGGAAGACTCAGAGACTTCGGAAACAGTTGGATTTCCAGAACAACGGTCTTCTGGAAGACGATGGGCGATTTCTTCCTCACAAATGATTGGAACAATATCTACTTTGTTCCTGGACCTATTATCTACTTCCAATATTCCAACCGGACTGGCTAATTGTGAATTCTTTACTAGTTCATCGTTCACGTATATTTTTCCGGTTCCTAAGTCCAGACGGAAATTATATTTTTGTAGGACATCATGTCCTAATAC
The DNA here is from genome assembly GCA_949126875.1 of Lochmaea capreae. NCBI lineage: Eukaryota > Metazoa > Arthropoda > Insecta > Coleoptera > Chrysomelidae > Lochmaea > Lochmaea capreae. The sequence continues at coordinate 6,666,932 of OX421404.1, read as the reverse complement.
AATATCGGTTATCAAACCAGGGAAATGCTCTAACGCACCCTCCATAATGACGTCATTGATTTTCCATTTCAGTTCGTATATGTCAGTGATGGAGACTAAGTTTCCATTAGCTAAACGAGCTTTCGTAGCTTGATGGCCGGTAGTCTGCTTTCGTTGGGAAACAGTCTTAGCTACATGATCACCAATATAGGATTTTGCTGCTCCGGTATCTAACAATGCCCGGAACTTGTAATTTTCAATTTTGACGTCTATGTGCGGTCGAGGGTCGCTCATTTCTGCTGGTGGTTCGGTATGAGAGGCAAAGATTTGCGGAAGTTGTGTCGGCCTCTCCTCAGCACAACTTCGGTTTAGTTTTCCTGCCTCCTGCAGGGTTTCGACAATTATTTCGATAATGCCCAGCTTCACCACAACGGTAACAGATTGGCTGCCGGGAAGATTGCCCAGATGGTTGCTGAGTTGTATCAGACGGCAGACGGCGATCATTATCGAATGACGGTGGGGGAGTATCGGTGGGTGGCGGTTGGCTGGGGCCGGCGGTTGGCTGGGGCCTGCGATGGGCTCTCTGGATGGACCACGTGTCGAGTTGTGGGATCGTCTATATCTTTGTGTCGCTGTCGGCTGCAGAAGGAATGTTCCACGGTTCGGTCCACTGGTGTTGGGTACATTCTGGAGGAGCTCATACTCCTTTAAAGCTTGGCATAACGTAGAAAAATTATGAAAATCTCTTTTCCGGATTTGCAGACGGTATTCAGGCAACAGATTACGGTACAGCCAAACTAACTGTTGTTCGGGAGTTAGCTTTCCAGACCGTCGCATCAGAGTTTGAAGTTCGGTCATATATGTAGCGGCGGACTCATTTCTTCTTTGTAGTCGACGGCCTATCTCGGCTTCTAAGTTGTCCTCATAATTAACGGGATAAAAGAAAATACGGAAATCTGTTTCAAATTCGGCCCAGGTCGTATACCTGCTACGGTTGTTTCGGTACCAAAATGCTGGTTCACCTGATAGTAATTCAGGTAACACCGGCAGCAAGTTGTCTTTCAGGACATTCTTTGCCGTACAGATTTCTTCAATCCTTTCGATAAAGGCGACCGGGTCTCCATGGTTTCCGAAGCACACTTTCCAGTCATGTACATTTAGCGTAGGGTTTGCCATAACGGTCGGTAGTTGGGTAGGTACTGAAATATGATATTCGGATTTTTCAGTTTTGTACTGATTGAATAAAACGGGCAAGTCAAGATCCTCGGAGTTTCTCCTTGACATTAGTCTCTCAAAATCCAGGTTTTCCTACTTTTGCCTCACCAACAAAAAAAATCTAACACCGGCAAAACTGTCACTTTTGAATAAACAATACGGAGAAACAAACAAAACAAAAAAAAACCAATACGGAATTACGGTCCCTATTTCAATCAATAATCAGCTCTCTGCTACAATACGGTAAGTTCCTAATATAATCAACAGTGAGTAAAAAAAATCAAGAACGGAAAACGGTCCCTGCTCAAAGCAACAATCAATAAAAACAAAATAAAAAACGGAAAACGGTCCCTGTTCAAATCAACAATCAATAAAAACCAAAAACTAAAAAACGGAGAACGGTCCCTGCTCAATCAACCAAGCAACAATCCAAAAATATGTAAAACGGAATAAAACAGTCCCTATTTAATCAAAAATCAAAAGCGGAATAACGGTCCCTGCTCGGGCGCCAAATTTGTGACGTATTTTTCCCCCTCCTACGGGTTCTTATCACAAGTACGTCACTTTGGACACCCTCGATGCAAATTGCTGTTAAATAAATGCTCGGGCGCCAGATTTTTCACGTGGTTTGCTCCACGGCCCCTTGACCCTTAACGTCAAGAGTTCCAGATAGCCTCAGATGGAGGTTACGGAAAATTCCAGGGGTCTCGTTGAATTAAACACTTTTATGACACTATAGCTCTTAGATAATTATACTACAGGACATTAAGAAAACACTGATTGTATTGATTTGCTATATTTCCAAATATATACAGGGCCGGACAATATACCAACACAGTACTAAATTCCTATATATATAAAAGCAATGGATTCAATATTTACAGGGACGAAATATATATACATTAATAATCCCTTCTAGAAATTATACAGGGTGTTTTCAAATGACACTTACAACATTTGCATGTAGATACCTCTCATGAAACTGAACAAAATGATATAAGGAATGAGGGGTCCAGCTCATTTACTTTTTGAGATACGGGGTGTTGAAGTTATGAAAAATGAAATGTTTTCATTTGATAACTTTAAAATGGATGGATAAATTGATTTGACATTTGGCAGGTTGTTTTGAAATGTAAAAGGGCATATTTTGATGGAAAAACAATTTTCAATTCTTGATCCAGTGGTGTACATTTAGAAAAATATGTCACCTTTTCCCTCCCATTTTTTACGCCACTGGCATTTGAAGCAATTTTCATTCAAATTTGTATTCCTCAATGGTTTTCACGTGAAAAACGCATAACCTTTACATATCAAAAGATGTATGGTTTTCAAGATATTTAATGTTTTCATGAAGTCTGCCTAATTTATTGAACGACGTTGTACCATTAAATATTAGGGCAAATATGGATAATGTATGGTTTCAGTACGATGGGGCATCCGTTCATTATTCTTTAGCGGCCAGACAACTTATAACCCAACAATACGGAAACAACTGGATAGGCCGAGGTGGACCCAATATGTGGCCTGCGAGGTCACCGGATTTAAATCCTATCGACTTCTTTCTGTGGGGTGAAGTCCCTTGTCTACGATACGATAGTAGAAACAGAGGAGGAGCTGATAGCAAAAATCCATGCAGCTACAGAAATTATTTCCGGTAGTCGCCAGTCTTTCCAGCGTATGGGATTTTCAATGAGAAAACGTTGCGGATTATGTTTAAAAGTAAATGGACAAAATTTTGAACATCTCTTGTGTTTTGTTGGCTGCTTAGTGAAAAATTATGTATATTGTTTAAATTTGTAGCTACCTATCTTATTTTTTATTGTCATCAATTCTTATGTTAATAAAATCACAAGTATTTTCAACAATATTTTCTCAATGTTTTAGATGCATTGTTGTTTCACAGAATAGTTTTTGTTTCATATTCTAACCATAACTAGTTTGGTAGTCATAAAAAAAATACAATAAAAATATTTTTTTTATTTAATTATTAAAAAGTGATCTTGCAGACTTCATGAAAACAATAAATATCTTGAAAACTATACATCTTTTAATATGTAAAGGTTATGCGTTTTTCACGTGAAAACCATTGAGGAATACAAATTTGAATAAAAATTGCTTCAAATGCCAGTGGCGTAAAAAATGGGAAGGGAAAGGTGACATATTTTTCTAAATGTACACCACTGGATCAAGAATTGAAAATTGTTTTTCCATCAAAATATGCCCTTTTACATTTTAAAGCAACCTGCCAAATGTCAAATCAATTTATCCATCCATTTTAAAGTTATCAAATGAAAACATTTAATTTTTCACAACTTCAACACCCCGTATCTCGAAAAGTAAATGAGCTGGACCCCTCATTCCTTGTATCATTTTGTTCAGTTTTATGAGAGGTATCTACATACAAACGTTGTAAGTGTCATTTGAAAACACCCTGTATATACTTTCAACAGTACCAAACAAAATGAAGATATACAGTATAGCACATGCAAAACCTGCCGGTAGCACGTATGTAAGCAAGTTAGTTTAGCGATCAGCAACGGATAAAGCGGTGTAGCAGTTATAAGCAAACAGCGAGCAAAACTTACAGGAAAGAGGAACAAAACCCAAAACCCTATTATCGGGATAAGCAAAATAAAACTATCTTCACAGTAGGGATGGTTAAGCGGGATAGGTAAGAAAGAGACTAAATATATAACCGGCTGAAAGGGAAACAGCTGGTGGCTAGGCCTCTGCTCTGTTCCACAATCACTTTTCAAAATTATCGGAATACGAAACTATTTGTAATTCGGGAGTAAAATAAATCAAAATTACCTTACACGGAAATTATAACCGGCGGAAAGGGAAACAGCTGGTGGCTAGGCCTCTGCTCTGTTCCACAATCAGTTTTTTTAAATACCAAATTATCGGAAAACGAAACTAGAAATTTGGGAATAAAATAAATCAAAACTAGCCTAAACTGAAGTTATAACCGGCTGAAAGTGAAACAGCTGGTGGCTAGGCCTCTGCTCTGTTCCACAATCAGTTTTTAAAATCGCAAATTTTCGGAAAACTAAACTATATATAATTTGGGAACAAAATAAATCCAAATTACTGAAATTATAACCGGCTGAAAGGGAAACAGCTGGTGGCTAGGCCTCTGCTCTGTTCCACAATCAGTTTTTAAAATACCAAATTATCGGAAAACGAAACTAGAAATTTGGGAATAAAATAAATCAAAATTAGCTTAAAGTGAAGTTATAACCGGCTGAAAGGGAAACAGCTGGTGGCTAGGCCTCTGCTCTGTTCCACAATCAGTTTTTAAAATCGCAAATTTTCGGAAAACTAAACTATATATAGTTTGGGAACAAAATAAATCCAAATTACTGAAATTATAACCGGCTGAAAGGGAAACAGCTGGTGGCTAGGCCTCTGCTCTGTTCCACAATCAGTTTTTAAAATACCAAATTATCGAAAAACGAAACTAGAAATTTGGAAATAAAATAAATCAAAATTAGCTTAAAGTGAAGTTATAACCGGCTGAAAGGGAAACAGCTGGTGGCTATGCCTCTGCTCTGTTTCACAATCAGCTTTTATTAATTTCAAATTAACGTACAAAAGTTATATTATAAATTTGGTCAGAAGGTAGGACAACGGGTATAAGAACTGGGATCTGAAGATAAAATCTAAAATCCTGTTTAACTGTATCTTATATTAAATATTCAACTAATTTACTTACAAAAAAAAAACCTTTCCTAAAAGAAAACACTAAACAAAAACTAAACATCAAGTTTCTTATCTATGGTTACAGAAAAACCCATTCACTGAAATACGGTACTAAAATTTTAACAAAAATCAATTTTATATTTTTAACCAATCCAAATATATTTCCCCGGCTTTACTAAAATAATTTTCCTCACTGTTGCTACACACGGTAATTTTATATTATAAAGCAAGTAACTTACTCAAAATAAAATTTAGGACTCGGACGGTCGGGCACTTTCAAAATTCACAAAACTCGAACTCGGCTAGCGGAAATATATATCACGATCGGTACTAGGTTTTAATTCTTATGAAGAACGGTAAGAATCGCGCCAGATTAAGCCGTTTTGCTTCCGAATTTATATATTCATTCCTCCCTACAATTTCTGGTCATTAGCGAAATATTATTTACTTGCAACAAAAAGTTCCTAATATACTGGACGGTTTTCGATTTAATTAAAATAGTTTATATACCGTATGTCCTCAAGTCTTTAAATTTTGATAATGGAAATTAATGAACATTTTTATATTTTAACTCGGAATTCAAGACTTTTGAATTACTCATAGAATAAATAATTACAGTAATGCAGATATACTAAAACGGTACAAGAAATTTAAGTCGGGAATTGAGTAACGAGTTATATAAAGAAAAAGAAAAGAAGATCCAACATGATAAAAAAAATAACTCGTTACAATATTTATAAATATTTACATTAAAATTAATTAATATTTTAATACTTACTCGATTATTGAAGAGAATTCGGGTTATTAATTCTCTCTTTTGTTGTCCTAATTGACGAATTATATTTGGACGTAGATACGCAGAAATGTTCCATCCCACACTATTGATGTTTCGAGAAAATCGTACTTAAAGTTAATTTTACAAAGCGATCTTTTCGCAATAAATATTAAATATTGTGAATATACAATTGACTTAGAGGTACCTTTTACGCCTTCTCATATATGTTTTATGTTTGGATGTTGCATTTATTCTTGAAAAAAAAAATGATAAAAACATGGATCATTACTGCAAAATATGTGTGTAACTATTGTGCAAATAGAAAAGATAAATTTTGTAAAAATGATCCATCTAAAAGATTCAAATTGTTAACTGTTTGAAACTGGTTTATTAAATGAAAAATAAAATAAATACAGAGGAGGAAAAACAAAATAAACAAAATACTTATTCTACTTCGACTTTTTCTCCTTCTACGTCATAGTCCGGTTCTCCGGAATATCCATCAACGTCGTCTTCCAAGGAAGGATTTTGGATTAACTGCGTGTATATATCGCGGCAGTCTCTTGGGATAAGATCTAGGAGAGATTGCAAATCTTTAAGTTTTGCCGTCGAAATTTCCTTACCATTAGGCCACAAAGGCAGAAGATTCTCCATGGATAAAAGTTCATCTGAACATCTTCCTCGAACAGTTTTTTTTTAATGTTTACTTCGACAAATTCGGTAGTAATGAGCTTCGCATATAAATGGAATAAACATTTTCACGTTTCAACAATATTTATTTGGTTTTTAACCAGTTAATTCTTTCTTCATTGGTACCTTTTTTTCTATTTACAATAAGTTTTTCTAATTTGGCAGTACTGTAAAAATGTTGTGAATTCATTCTAGTAACTGTAAATAGTATATTACACTCCAAGGGACGAAAGTTGAATTTTCGGTCCTGCGCGTCATGATGCGCCGAGGCGAAGCCGAGGGCATCATGACGCGCAGGACCGAGATTTCAACTTTCGGCCCTTGGAGTGTATACTATTTTTCTTCATAGCCGGTCGAAAGTACGTTGTTACTTTTACTTTTTTTAACTTTAAATGTTGATGAGCATGTTTTTGATGCCTGCCCCCGACATTTGCGGCACGAGCAAGCGAGTGCTGCTGGTCGTGGGGGCAGGCATCAAATACATTCAAAGATTCAAGTTTTGTCATATTTTTTAAAAATAAATTAATTCCGTTTTATCAAAGATGTATTTATTTTCATTAGTTTAACATATTATATTAATTATAATAAAATTTATAAAACAACACATGTTATAAGCTAGAAACTCTCATTACTTTTTTTTTATCGTTATCATTTTCACTTGGATGATCACAATTATTAATAAAACTTCCATAAAAAACACAGTTTTCAAACTTGATATTAGAGCAGTTAGAAATAATATCTCCGGTAAATATACAGTTTTGATAATTCATAATTTTATTATTCAAATTTAAATTTGTAGATAAGCATTCTGATGATAGTTTACTAGTATGAGTATTAGTTTCATAATTTTTTCTTATTTTTAGCGGTGGTTCATTTTCTTGTTTTTTATCAAAGACTGAAATTGGTGGTTTTGCCATAAAATGAGTTGGAGGTAATTGTTTATTATATTCTGCTAGTACTCTTCTTTTTGCCCGTGTTGGAATCGAGGCTATTGGAGGTTCCGGTGTTGTTAATTGATTTAAGTTATCAATTGTTACTAGATCATCCTCACTTATTATAAAATCATCAGAAAAATCATCGGAAATAACATCTTGTCCAGAAGTTTTCAAGTTTTCATTTGCAGTTACTGTGCCAGAACAATTTTTACTAGTCGATGGTTGTGGATCCAGATGCTCATTAGATACAGTAGCATTAGTAATACATTGATAAATTTTTTCTTTATTTTTTAACGAATTTTCGACGTAACCTGTAAATAATTCATACAATTAGTAAATATGCAATTAGTAAATGATAGGAAATATCTACAATCTAATTAAATAAATAAAAAAGTAACCTTGTGCTACTGTAACTGACTTCCATCCACCTAGTTGTTTAAGCATGGTAGTGCTTGCTCCTGAGTTAGATAAAAGCGTTGCACTCGTTCTACGGAAGCAATGTCCGGTGTACTGTTTTGGATTTTTCAAGTTTAGGTATCCAGCTATAATTTGAGGTGTCTCCCCAATTTTATTCTTGCCAATAACTTGACGTTGACACTTCCCTTTGTGATACTGGATAAAAAATCTATCAGTAAATCGGTCTTCAGGCCTCAGTGACATGTACTGAGTAACTTTATTATAGAAAAGGTCTCCGATAATAAATTTTCGAGGCATGTCATTTTTGGACTCGTGAATAGAAACAAGATACTTATTACCGTAGTTTTCTACATCTTCAAATTTAAGTTTCGTAAGTTCATCACATCTGAGAGCTCCACATATGCCAAAGATTAAAATAACCTGCAATTATTATAGAAATAGATTTACATATCATGATGAGTTGATTATTATTAATTAAAGTATGCATTAAAAAGATGAACCATTAAGCAATAAATGAAAATTAATATAAATACTAACCTTTGAAGCTAAGTGAACATAGTCTGGTGCACTGTTGATAAATTTTAAAATTTCGTCCCATTTCAGTACCAAGGACTTTTTCGGTTTATAACCTTTAGAGTTAGTTTTGACTGAAGCTTTCAAGTTAAGAAAATTATTTATGTTAACATTGTCTCTTGAACTTAATGTGCTTTTCAAAATTGACCAAACACTCCATATAGTTGACGGCTTTAATTTTTTAGATAGCTCCTTAAAATACACAATCAAATTATTTTCTTCAGAGTTTGACAGTGAAGTTTTGTGTTCTATCTGCCACTTTTTATACGTGTCATAAACAAGATTGTATCGATCAATAGACTTCTTCGGCAACGTATCTGTATTTATTATCAATCGCGCTTCTGCATCGAAATTTCGTATAACTTCTTCCTCGTCTGCGGATTCATTAGATGACACATTTTTCATTTTTGCTAGGTTATTGAATCGACGTTAATAATATTAATATTAAATTAACTGACGATAGAACAATATTGATGACTATTTTTGAGGTTAAAGGTAGCAACAGTAGTGACAGCGGTTAACTATTTGTTGTAGCGACAGAAGAAAGAGTCCCTAGTTACGAGTATAAATACGCATGAGAAACTCTTTCCTCCCGCTGTTATAGAGGGCGCGCGTGTACTTTTCACAGGGAGTAAATGTTGAACTTTCGTCCCTGCTATAAGGGACGAAAGTGCGTACTTTCGACCGAGGTATGAAGAAAAGGATTTTTAGTCTGACAGGATCTCATTACGTTCATATATTCTTCTGGTGTATAAATCCTCTGTTGGAGCTTTAGACCAGACTCTATTTTTCCAAAATCTGTATCATTGGGCAAATAAGTGTGGCCTGGCTCTAAAAAACGATGTGACATCGTTTGCAGTGTTGGATGATTTGCCAACACTAATTTTAGCAATAAAACTATCTTGATGTTTCTATTTTGCCCCCCACAGGAATCACTCCATAATATAAGATTTTCTACGCCAGGTTTTAAAAAATTATTGAGATGATACATTAAACAGCTGCCAGCTTCTTGGGCACCTCTGCCTGCTTCTCCCTCAACCCATACATAACAGTAACCCTTATCATCCGAGCCAGAGTGAACCCCACAGTTATATACCCACAGTTGTCTTTTGTAAAAGACAATATTTGTGGGTATTCTCGGTAAAGGAAGAGTTTGCTGCAGATCAAAAGTGATACATTCTTGTTTTATGGATAATTTGCTTTCTGTCAAATCTTCCTTCATTCTTTTCCGTAATTCTTGGTAAAGTGTAATATTAGTGTTGTGTTGTTTAGTAATGGTTTCCTTTTCATCTTCTGTTACAGCGTTCTTCAGTTTTATTTTAAATATATCACACTTCAAACAAGTATCCTTGTGTAAGGATTTTGTTCTAAGATTGAAGTTTGTGAGGTAAACTTCTTTGTATTTAGAAAAAGAAACTCTTTTTCTGTCAGGAAACTTTTCTGTCAATAGTGTGGTGTACAGCTCGTATAATTTTTTGAGAGTCATATCTGCTTGAAGGAATAACGCATCGTTACAAGTTGATCTCCTATAGTGCGATATATAACGAGGTATAGAGTCGATATGGTCTATTACTATCTGTAAATCTTCAGGCAGTGTTTTATTCCAACCTCCTTGTTTCTTACCACTCTGATCTACTAACGAAGAACCAACAACATTTTTCTTTAAACATACAGTAACTCTTTGCGGACTGATACTTAATGTTTTTACAAACATTTCCCGACATACCTTTATTCCCGATAATTTGTATATCCTCGAGACATTTTTTCGTTTATTTCTTGCAACATTAGAAGAACCACTGGTCACCATTACATACGATCTTTTTTTTGGTACTTGCTGAACGTTAGCCAGTATAAACATAGTTTGAGCATTGTAGCTACCTAGCTCATGATATGTTTTAAAAGCATTTTCTCTTGAGTTTTTGGAAATTTGTTCCATACATTTCATGTGACAGTGGCAGTTATAATCAATGAATGTCTTTGGAAATTTTTGTTTATTTTTTGAGGTAACATATGCCTTATTGGTATATTTGCGCCGTTTTCTCTCCTCCCGATTGCAGTCACCAAATTTTATTTTTCGGCCTTTTATTGGTCGCCTTGCTCGTTTATTTATTTCTTGGATAGGTTTGGTGTCTTCATCATTCCAAGGCAACGGTATTGGCGTGTCTGAATTATAAACCAATGGTGAATTTGGAGTATACGGTAAATCCTGATTTATTTCCTAGAACAAACACAAATTCTAGAATAGCCCATCCAAATAGTTATCACAAAAATCATTTTATAGCATAAATCCATAAATAAGCGTTATTACACCTAATACAAAGGTATACAGGGTGTCCCAGAATTTTTTAGACAGGCTATAACTCTAAAACGGCTGAAGATAACTTCATAAAATTTGGTATGCAGCAATTGGACAGATTTTACAATATTGCGAATCCCTCATGACGTCAGCGAAATCATCAGCGTAGCTATGACGTCATGTCATTATAAAATATCAAATGCAAAGGTGGTCGTGTGACTGCTCATATTAAAGGTCTTTTTATTCTGAATTCAACCATGTAATACACTTAGTATGTTAAAATTTAATAGTTGTGTATTTTCGATCAAAAGGAGTTCAACAAAATAAATAAAAAAGTTTAATAAACAAATTTAATCACATGAAAATCAAGGCAATTATACCATTATTCTACAATTAATTTTCAATAATGTGCTCAAAATGCCCCCCTTTCGCTTCAACACAAGCCTCAAACCTTCTCAATAGTTCACGCGTACATGCCGCTCTTATCATTTCCGGAGTAACAGCTCCACATGCTTCTTTTATTTTATTTTTTAAATCATCAACATCGCGTGGTGGATTTAAGTATACAATATCTTTTAAATAACCCCAAATAAAAAAATCGAGGGGTGATAGGTCTGGTGATCGCGCTGGCCATAGACATGGTCCTGCATTACCGATCCAGAAAGAAGGAAATCTATTATTTAAAAACTGCGTTACCCTACCATAATTATGTGGAGCAGCACCATCTTGTTGCCACATCATTTCTATTCTTTCATTTAATGGAATATCCTCCAATAAATCTGGTAACTCATTTTGCAGAAACATCAAGTAACGTTCACCAGTTAATGTTCCATCATAAAAGTAAGGCCCTGTCAACCTTCCATTAAATACCCCACACCAAACATTTATTCTCGACCTTGTTTGAAATCGAGATTGTAGAATAATGGTATTATTGCCTTGATTTTCATGTGATTAAATTTGTTTATTAAACTTTTTTATTTATTTTGTTGAACTCTTTTTGATCGAAAATACACAACTAATAAATTTTAACATACTAAGTGTATTACATGGTTGAATTCAGAATAAAAAGACCTTTAATATGAGCAGTCACACGACCACCTTTGCATTTGATATTTTATAATGACATGACGTCATAGCTACGCTGATGATTTCGCTGACGTCATGAGGGATTCGCAATATTGTAAAATCTGTCCAATTGCTGCATACCAAATTTTATGAAGTTATCTTCAGCCGTTTTAGAGTTATAGCCTGTCTTAAAAATTCTGGTATACATACCATGTTAAATTCATTTGACTCCGGTAAGTAGTCAGGATCCAAAATGCTGTCATCGCTATCGTTTATTAAATTTTCTTCCAATAATTCCGGCTCTTCTGTTTGTAGCAGTGCATTACTGCCACATGGTATTGCTAAAATAAACATATACTTATTTTTATGCAATATTTAATAATAAAACCATTCGAAAAGTATGTAGTTCAAAATATAAACTTTCATGAGTGAAGGTACCTAAATAAGTACTGTATAAAAACCAACCTATTTGTTTGTACCATTTTATTTATAATACAAAATAAATATCCATTTGTCCCTTTGTGTAATAATAATTGGAAATTATTATAGTACTAAAGAATCAAAACTCGAAAAATGATAGGTGGAGCTTACCTTCTGTTACACAAAGTGGCGATGTACACATCTGAGAATCATCTATTGAAATGTCTGCAAATAAAAAAATATATATAAAGGATATAGAACTAAAAATATATATTGCTATGCTTACCGTATGGTTTGTGGTTAAACTGGTTTTGATCTAAAGCCATATCCACTATTTTTTGTGCCCTGCTCATTTCGTAAGTTACGCAAATACAACGCATACAAATCTACACACGTGCACAACTGCTCAACGTAAGATGCACTGATTGCGAAAGGCGCAAAAGCGAAATTGACTGACAGGGTCTCTTTTGGTTTTTACAGAATCACTTCGAACCGTCAGAGAACTAGTGGATCACTTAAATTCACAATCATCTCATCGCCCACCTACACTTCAGATGTGCAGCTGGCGAACTAATTCTCGGCAAAGCCAGACTCGCCACTTGAATCATTACTGTATTTTCATTCCCTACCAACTGGATGTCTATTTATAATAACGCTATGATGATCCAGGTATCTTGAAACATTATTGCGTTTACGTTTTATTTTAATGCTAGGAGCACTGTTTAATTAGCTGAAATGTTCCAAACAGCTTGGAACATTTCTGCAAATATGATTTCCAATGTGCTATTAATAAAACTATAAATTGCAAGAACGATTCATGCAGATTGGATCTTTTCTGCATTATAACCACGGTTCGGTTTTAGTGTTATAACTAAAAAGTTGGTCAATCCAAGTATCATGGTACATTATTGCAGAATTTGAAGTTGACCAAAACCAGTATGAGGGTTGGACGTTTCTTTAATTTCTCATTAAATACGCTTCAAAATGGATGGATCGTTTCAGCAAAATGAAGTTTAGATCTAGTGCATGTCAGATAATGGGAGAAATAAAATTTGATAAATATGTGGGTTGGAACATTTCTGCGTATCTACGTCCATTTGGTGTCAAATTATTATTAATTGGTACGTTCATTTCAAAATTAGTTTTATCATCGGGATGCTTAAAATCTTCATCATTTAAAAACTTGGCAATATTATGAAGAACAATGCATGCAATTATTGTTGATGGTATTTTTTCTAATTTCCTCCTAACTTTATATTGAAGGACAGGGAATCTTGCTATTAATTGTCCAAAACATCGCTCGATAATTACCCATTCTCGGCAGAAAACGTGTTAAAGCATTTTCGGTTTACCGATAGCGATAATTCAATTATAATATTATTTTGTTTGAGACTCCAAGAACAAGGTACCAAAGTAGCACGTGGGTTAGTGAACTAGTAAACAGGAGTCAAGAAGAACTATCGCCGGCTTGCTACGTTTGACAGCAGCATAAGTAAACCACCAGCTAACTCAAATATAGATCTTAGGGATGGGTTGAAAATATGCACAAGTTCCCTTTCTAGGATATCGGTATATTTAACAGTCTTAAATGCTTGCTCTAATAGGTATTACGAACCAAATATGTTATCTTAATGAATACAATAAAAAGTACGTGCAGGAGATCGTTAAAATTGAATAAAGAAATAAATACTTGAACTACCTAAAATGATGGTATTCTACAAAACTATAAGAATGGCCTAAGGATGGATATAAATACGTATTTATACTTATAGAAGGTTAGACCAGTATCTAACTACTACATGAACCAATAATTAGTTCATACTAATCAATATACGGTAAGTATGATATTAATTCAAATCAAAAAAAGTATATTAAACTGTATAAGTCACAGTAGGTGAATGAAGGTTACTATTCTAAGCTTATCTGTTTTATTCCAGGAGACTGTCAACAGGGTGGTGGTTTTCTGACTTCCAATGGACAGGTTTAGAAAAGGAGCAGGATGATCTTTACCACAAAACACCAGTTATTCGCTATTTGGGTTCCACTTATAAATATGAAAAATATCCTCAAAGATACACCATCTACCATAACACAGAAGTCTGTTCCAGTGAATATGGAGGTCTTTGAAAGGAGAGATAACTTCCAAGGTAAGTACTAACCCAACGTATATTCTCTCAAGACGATATGATATAAGTCAGGAAACAAATGAAGGAAAAGAAAAGAGAATAAAATCAAATAAAATAAAAGGCCTAAAACAATAAAACCACACGTTAATATTTCCTTAATATTATGGCACAACTAGAACTTACCACAGTTGGTAGGGGGCCTAAAAGTGGCTTCGACCGAAGTTTAATTAAATCCGATATCCACCAAGGTGCTAATTGTCAATGATTCCACAATTAGATTGAATTTTTATGAATTTAACCACTTGGTATTAAATCCGCGAAATGCGTCGTTCAGCAAGCTTTCTTGGCTTAGCAAAAGTAACGTAATCCAAAGGTCATTTTTTTATGCCCAAAGATACCGCGTTTTGCCGGGTAAATCTAGTGCCAATTTAACATTTGCAAATGGTAATACTGAGGGTCAAGGTCGTCTCACCTTGTCACATATTTGCTGGCAGAAGAGGAAACTATTCCAAGGTTATATTTATTATTATGGGTTTTTTTCCTGTTATAATACGTGATACTAATATCTTTTTATTTTTCAGAAAATGGATCAACAGAAAGAAATGAGAAGACCAAGAAGAACTTTTCCCAATTAATAGACTAACTACCAGCCTGACTTAATTACCAGTGAATAAAATATTTAATAACAAACCTGACGACTTTCATTCTGTGCAATACAACCAATATCCTTTTTACTTACTTTCTTAAATAACAAGGTAAGCTAATTTAAAACCGTAACAAACGTTGTTAAAATATTGTTGCTCTTCGGTTGCTGGATTCCTCCAGGGTGTCATAATCCAAGGCGATATAGAATAACCATCATCTCCTAATAACAAACATTCTTCTGTTCAGTTTTTGAGAATGTTGTATATATTAGAATTTTTAAAAATTCTATTTTCATGTACAGAGCCTGGCCACTGGCAATCTACACTTGTAAATATTTCCTTAGCGTTGCAAGTTAGCTGAACGTTTATGCTGGGGTATCCTTTTCGGTTTATATATTCATCACCGAATTCTTGAAATTTTGGAATCCTGACGTGTGTACAGTCTATCACACCGATAGCATTTGGAAAACGGTATTTTTCTGACCACAACCTTTTAGCTTCAAATTTAATAAAAATATTTGCCTTTTCCAAAACAGCATCCATCACAAATTTAGAAACTTTAGACACAGTCGTTTGATGAACACCGATTTCTTCAGCTACAGAATTTTGGTAGCCGGGATCTGACAATTGCCTTAAAAAGATTTTCATTTTATCCAAACTTGATAGTGCAGCTCCGCGCTTTTCACCAGTCTATTTTAAAAAATAACTAACTAACCACTTAACATTATTCCGGTCAAAACGACATAACTTTCTAAAATCCTCATCTCTACAATATTTCAGCCATATTTACTACAAAATACACAAAGCTGTATGCAAAGAGAACCAAAGTCGACTATTATCAAGCAAATGATGCTGTGGTTACCCTGAGCCTAATGAATAAAAGTGAAGCAATTGCTTTTTCTTATTAAATTGAAGTAATTGCTTGGAATCCAAAGAATAAAAACTGAAGTAAATGCTTTTGCTTTAAGCAATTGCTAAGGAATGTAGCAATTGCTGTCAGCCAAAGCTTTTTCTTAAAAAACAGAAGCAATTGCTATTATTAGCTTAAAATCCAATGAATAAATGAAGTAATTGCTTTTTCTAATATAGCAATTGCTTTCAAATTTTTGAGGTAGGGTAACCACAGCATCATTTGCTTGATAATAGTCGACTTTGGTTCTCTTTGCATACAGCTTTGTATATTTTGTACTAAATAAACAAACCGAACTATAAGCAAAAAAATGAACATAAGTAAATGCAAATTTAACTTAAGAGATTATAGATTATAAAATATTTTGCCTTTTTCCCCTTGACTGAATTGGTGTTTGTCATCATTCTCCTGTTTTCTTTTTAAAATTGCTTCCTGTTGCATACGACATAATTTCAGTTGCTCCAATAAAACTAAACGTTGCAGTTCAGCATTTGATAATGCTTTGGTCTCATCAGTTTCAGGCAAACTATTTAATATTTTTATTTTTTTTTAAGAATAGTCGATGCTGCTATAAAAGTGTTACTCGATGGTGTACAGGACTTATCCAGTAATACTCCTTCATCAACTCCATCAGACATAGCCCCTTAAAATTTAAATTTTTTGTACTTAAAGAGAATATATTATAAAAATGTTTTACCTGGTATTTTTTTAAAGATGGGATTCTTTTCCACCTCCAACAATTCCAAAAGTAATTTTTCCCAAGGCTTAAATACTATTGGTTTATTACCGGTTTTATTAAATATCGAATTTCTCTTTCATCTCAACTCTCATATTACTAATTTTTTTTTGATAACTATTTTGTTGTAAGTGTGATGTTATAATTATCTTTATATTCCTGTACCAACTCTTCTTTTCTTTCAATTTTTGTACAAATATCATTTGTTTATCTGTAATTTCCTCGTCACTACTATTATCAAATTCTTCACTCTCTGCCATACTATTATTATTTTTTATAAACTAACTGTAACACACTTAGATATTCTTAAAAATGTAACTGAACTAAATAAGTACGTCCACGAAACACACAGGTATGAGAAGGGATCACGACTTTGTAAACTTGCTCTGGCAAGTCTGAACTTCTGTTGGGAAAGCAATTGCTACGTTGATTTCAGAAAAGCAGCATTTGCTTAAAAAATTTATTCATAACGAGCTGTAGCAATTGCTTTTTCTTGAAGCAAATGCTAGTTAAGCAATTGCTTTTGCTAGTAAGCAAATGCCTACCTTAAAAATTTGGAAGCAATTGGTATACTAGAAAAAGCAATCACTTCATTTATTCATCAGATTTTAAGCTAATGATAGCAATTGCTTCTGTTTTTTAAGAAAGAGCTTTGGCTGACAGCAATTGCTGCATTCCTTAGCAATTGCTTAAAGCAAAAGCATTTACTTCAGTTTTTATTCTTTGTATTCCAAGCAATTACTTCAATTTAATAAGAAAAAGCAATTGGTTCACTTTTATTCATTAGGCTCAATATGGAAAATCCCCCAAAACAATAGCCATTTAATATATCCCTTCTGCAAAATATTCGAAAAACTATTGGATCTAAATTAGCGAAACTGTCTAAAAATTGAATAATTATCCTCGCATTGACAACACTGATATAATCACTAAATTTGATGTATGTTGATGAAATCACTCGGTCATATTATTTCGAATATGTTAACAAATTACTAATGTACGTTCGTTAACATTAGCTCCTGATTGGCTCGTTGCGATGACCTTATTTTAGTTCGCATATTTTCCGGGGCTCATGTTTGCTTCTGTTAACTGCACTCCATCCTTCCTGCCCTGAAATAAGAGACACCATCATGCTCTCCTCTTCAAATCGTACACCCGTGTCATTTTGGAAATTTTGACGTACTCCTTCCCATTGTATACATGCAAACAGGGTGTGTTGCACATCATCTTCTTCTCCACAGTATGGGCAGGCTTCAGAGTCTGCTCTCGTGCGACCAAATAGGTATTTTTTGAAGCACCCATGTCCACTGAACGCCTGGGTTATGAAGTAATCGACTTCACCATACTTTCCATTAGGGGTGGATGTTGATCCTGCTTTTATTGTTAGGGCCTGTCCATCCACTCTTTTATATTCGGTATGAGCCGGTGAGTCCATCTACCATATTTCCCACTTGTCCATTTCCTCTGCCATTTTGTCATGAGGTTCGTTCTGGCAATAGATCCATCCACTCCTCTATACTTCTCATTCCTTTCTTGAATAAGCAGATCAATGGGAGGTACCTCAGCTATTACTCCAACTGCCTCTGTTGAGATGGTTCGATACGCAGAGCTTATCCTAATGCACATTTTGCGCTGGATGCTGGTGAGTTTAGAGATAAGTTTCTGGTTGCTTATAACTGTATGCCAACTAGGAGCAGCATACAGCATTTGAGAATGTGCCACACTCAAGAGTAATCTTCTTTTGGATGCCTTCGGTCCCTTTACATTGGGCATAAGTCCGGAAAGAAACCTTACTGTCTTATCCGCTTTCTGCGACACTTTGTGCACATGTTCCGAGAACGTAAGCTTTGTGTCCAACCAAACTCCAAGGTACTTGATTGCTTTCTTGGGTTTTATAACCACATCCTTCAGAACGAATTCAATAGTGCCTATTTTTCTTTTGGTGGTAAGCAGAGCCGCTTCTGTTTTCTCGGGCGCCAGTTGAAGACCATTATCCTCCAGCCAGCTTGATACGCGAAGCAGTGCTGTGTTTGCTGCGCACATCAAACCGTCTTCTCCTTTGGATACCACTATCATGGCAATATCGTCAGCAAAGCCTATAAGGGTCACCCCTACTGGCTGTTTTGTTCTCAAAAGCCCATCGTAGAATATATTCCACAGCGTTGGTCCTAGGACTGACCCTTGTGGCACCCCGCTATTGACCTTTCTAAATTTCACTGTATCTTCTGCCTCCAGAATGATCTCCCTTTCTGACAGGTAAGCTTTTATTAGTTTAATGAGGCTGCCATTAACCTCCCTTCTCCGTAGTTCATCTAGGATTTTTTGCCAGCTGGCGCTATTGAAAGCATTTCTTATGTCCAATGTGATCATTGCGCAGAGTCGTCGGTGCGCTGCGGAGTATTCTTGTCCTGCTGCCCTTGCAACTTGTAACACTTCTTCTATGGCATCTACAGTCTGTTTGCCCTCCACAAAACCGAACTGCCTCGTTGACAGCCCCCCTGTGCGCGATATTTCTCTCTTAAGTCTAATGAGAATGAGCTGTTCGTAGAGTTTTCCCTCAACGTCCAGCAGGCATATCGGTCTGTATCCGGATGGATTTTCAATTGGCTTGTCTGCTTTCCTCAGAAGTAGTAGTTTCGCCATTTTCCATTGCACTGGAAATTCTCCACGACTGGCCAGATCATTATATATAGCCAGTACAAAATGGGGGTCATTTGCTGCAAGGGATTTGATTATCTCCGGTGGGATATTTCCGGGTCCGGGAGACTTGTTGTCTTTTAATTTATCACATGCTACGCGTAGCTCATCCAAGCTAAAATCTAAAAATATCACATTTCTATCACAGTTAAATATCACATCTTGATGCACAGGGAATAAGTGATCAGCCACTTCTTCCACCATTTGCATAGACATTTATAGTCTGGGAGGGTAGCCGGTCAGGCTTCTCATAACAATTTTGTATCCATTCCCCGAGATATCACAGTCGACGTTATCACAGATCGTTTTCCAACATTTACGTTTGGAGTCTTTGATGCCATTTTGGAGTAATCTTTTGGACTCCTTATAATCTTCCCAGAGCCTCTGACTTTCTTCTGGCTGATTTCTTCTTATGGATCACGTATAAAGCCGTCTCTTACGAAGACACTCTTTTCGAGCTTGCGCAATCACCTCATTCCACCAATAAACAGGCTGTTTTTTTGGTAAGCTTCTCTTTCTAGGCATAGTTTGATCACAGATCTGATTTAGTCTGTGCGTTAGTTCACTTGCCGAATTATGTATGATTCTTCCCGGATCTTCTACTGTTAACTGAAGAAGTTTATCCTTGTCCAGTTTTCTGATCTGCCAGCCGCCAGGTTTTGTAATTGTCATAGATAGGAACGATTTTTCTTCTATGATTTCAAAAAAAATGAAGTTATGATCACTCAATGATTCAAGATCGCTGACATGCCAGTTTTGAATGCTTGTCTTAATGTCAGTCGAGGCCAGTGTCAGGTCCAGAATTGAGGAATAGTCACGCCTCTGGAATGTTGGTTTATTCCCTTCATTCACCACAACTAAGTCATGTTCAGCAATCCATTCTGTGAGTAGTTGCCCTCTTCTATCTGTCGCAACCGAGCCCCATTGGGGGGATTTAGCATTAAAGTCCCCTACGACTACTGTTTTTTTCCGGTGTTGTCTTTGGCTGTTCGCAGGACACGTTATGCTTCCTGTTTGGTGACCAATATCTTCGATTTCTGGTACATTTTAGATTTCCAGATTGATGACCTTCTTCCATACAATGCACACAGTACGACTTATTTTTGCATGCGACTGCCTTGTGGCCTTCCTTTCCACATTTCAGGCACAAAGCTTCTCTATCAGGGCCATTACATTGCGCCTTAATATGTCCATATTCCCAGCATCTGAAGCACTTCAAATCTTTTTGTCTCTCCATGATTTTACACATTGTCCAGCCAATTTTGATCTCTCTCAGCCCAATTAGCTTCTGGGCATCTTCTTCGGGCATCACTATGGTTGCATTTTGTCTGTTTCCATACGCCGGCCGCAGATCTCATATGTCTAGCTTATCCGGTTCAGAACAGGTTGATTTGAGAATAGATGTTCTTATTTCCTCTTCAGTTACCACCTCGTCCATGCCTTTCAGATGAATCACTTTCTTGTTTGTCAAGTGGGATATGGTCGCATCCGGGATCTTTCCAATGATATCTCCCTTCAAAATTTCTGCCTTATCAAACCCATTCCTTATCGTGAGAAGCAAGTCACCATTTCTTGTCTTAATCACATCTCTGACGTCTACTCCTATCTCGCTTGGGTCAACAGCTTGTCTAACTATTTTAAGGAGATCTGCGAACGATCTTCCCTTCATCTGTATGAGGAGGGCATCTTGCTTCGTTTTTTTCGTTTCCACAGCCTTGCCTCTACTGCTCGTCATAGACTTTACAGGTAATTTTTGAGTTCTCCCATGTTGTTGCTTTCTGTTCTTGATTTCGGGTTGGTACATCTTGATTTTGATACCCGTATCTACGAAAAGATACCTAATCATGCGCGAGAACATGACTCCATGTATTCCTTCAAGTTCAGCTGTTGCTAATCGTTCTTTCTCATATTTTAGCGCATACATCTTGACATTCTGTAGTGCCTGGAACATATCTTCATCTTCTGGTTCTCTCTGGACAGCTTCACTAGAAATTATTGGGAAGAGTATTCCTCTAGACGTGTAAGACATGTTACCGTTGCTGTCGGGAAAGCCTAACGTGTGCGTCATCGTAGCTAGTTCTCATTTAGCTTTCTTCTGTTCTTTTAGGCCACTCAATCCTCCAAACCTACTGATTGCTTCTTCGACGACACTATTTCCCGTTTGGAAATTCTCGTTGCAGGGGATAATGATTTTTTCTCCGATTGGGGCCTCCCATATGTTTCCTCGCTCCGTCTCAATCTGGGGAAAAACTTCGTCCTCCCAGTCCTCTTCAGTCGCTCGTAGAAAGTTCTCATAGGTTTTTTCATGGGTAAGTATTCCTCTTCGTGTCATTATTTTCCCGACCTTTGTACATTCCTTGCACTGCTTTGTGGCTGACTTCTCGGTGAGCTCATTTAGTTCACTCTTGTGCTGTAGTTCAATATCCTGTATTTGTTTTCGTAGTTTTTTGTTTTCTTCACTCAATAATAGTTCTTGTTTCTGTTTTCCCAAACCAACATCTGCTTGAGTCAGCCAGTTTTTGAGCTGCTTGCTTTGCAGTTGTTCAGCATAAAGGGTTAGCCTGCTGGTTATTTCTTTAACCTCTTGCTTTGGCTTATACATATCTCTTACCACCTGGTCTAGTTTCTTTATTCCTGAAAACATCTTGCTAAGAGTGCTTCGAAAAACTTCTCCTTCCTTATCCGAATCTGCTTGACTGTTCTCTGGTGTCAGGTCTGTCCTCTTTCGTTTGCTCGATTGCACTGTTTCTAGGGTCTCTCTCATTTGGTGAACTTCCGAAATTTCTTCCGCACTAGGAAGAGAGAATGCTCTTAATCTAGGTGGGGTTCTTTGTATAGATTCCCTTCTCCTAAATGGATCATCCTTATCTACTTCTATCCTGGCATCTGACTGAAAAACCAATGGGGACATGGAACGTGGAACCACTGGTTCCTCCATACCTTCATCGGTAGTCCTCTCCAATACGTCTCTTCTTGGTATGTCACCCTCTGATTCCGATGTTGCATCGTTCACAGTTTCATATAAGTTATTTTTTCGTCCATATATGTCCCACGAGTCGGGTAGAAAAAGGGGTCCACCGTAGCAGTGCTCCCTTACTACGGTAAGGTCTAAGTTACAACCGATTTCGACCATGTGATCGGAGGACATCGTTCGAGACTCCTTCACGGAAGAGTCATCCATCCCCTGGGCACGATAGTTTACACCTTAGAATTTCCGGAGTTTTTCTCGAGGTTTACTCCTCTTACGCCGCCCGATCTGGATCAGACGCTGCGATTTGGGAATCTTCTTAGCTTTACCTCAACCACATCGAGACCTTACCGGCATGGGTGGCCCTACCAGTAGCTACGCTACCGCCGGCATCGCTCTCCGGGTATAGAGGTTACTAAGCCCTTTCACCAACGACAAGGTGCTGATTCCACTAGAGAGGGCTTTCTATTTTTACTACTGTCAGATTTTATAACCTAACTAATGAATTTTTATTTTTCAGGTTCTTTCCTTTTAGATCACTTATTTGCCAGAAAACTTGTATAAAGCTTTTGAATATTCTAAAATTATGTGAAAAGGATTTTAATTTATTGGAAAGAAATTATCAAGATTCCTGTTTTAAGTCTAAATATTTTTCAGGTGATTTGTTTATTTTTATTTTGTTAAGTTTATTTCAAATTTTAGTTTATTTTTATTTTCTAAATGTATTAGTTACATTATAAATTTCAAACTGTCCTTTCTAGTTTGATTTAATTATCTTTGTTGATAAGAGAAATTTTCCTTTTAAATAGTTTTCATTATTAAATTTTATACTGAAATAACCCTTGTTTGGTGTAAGTGATGTATGATATTATTATACATGCCAAACGTAGAGCCTCTTTTTTAGCCGTTTATACATAGTATGAGCTATTGAAATCGACCAAGCTACCCAGAAAAAACATGTCCATATTATTATATGAAGTTACCATTATTAACGTACCTGCCTGTTGTAACAAATAACAAAATAAAGCACCGATTACCGAATAGATGATACATCACTAGTCTTATTCGACGTTACTTGTTGGCAACACCGTCCAAACAGAGCGATGTTTTCCGTTTGAAATGGAAAACACGGATACATGCAACACTCAACAAAATTCTTTGATGTCTTGCCGCACAACATCGGCGCTATGTTGCCGTGTATCTATCAATTTGTTGCGAGTTGATGGGATACATGTTGGCAACAGTGTTGTCAACATGTAACCGGGCGATTGTTGGCCGGTCTGTACTCAGCTTAAGGTCCATATTTTGAAATTATCTTGAACTATACAGAGTGCTTCATAACTCCGTTACAAACCAAACATATGATTTTTTAAATAAGAACCCCTGTATATTATACCGAATTCGGACTGCTCACATTTTTTTGAAGCTTTTTATATGAGATTTTGTTACGTTATAAAGGTATGGACACGTTTAGGTGAAAATCGTAGGTAAATCAACGCTCTGTAACTTATTGTACGATGGACAAAACAAAATTTATTTTGCCCAACAGAGTTTCGTAATATGATGCAATATCTCCGTATTATATTGAATTTTAATTTTTTTTTCTATCTCTTTTCTTGTTTCAAATGGAATATGGAAAATAGAGTCTTCTACTATGTAACTTTAATTTTTGTCAAGCATTCCCTATACCCAAAGTTTATAAAAACAAAGTTGTTTTGTAATATTTATTGTAAACTATAATTATTGACCCATTATGTGAAAGCAATAAACGTTGAATGTAACAAAAAATCCTAAATAATAATAAATTTCAATAAGCTCATTATTCTAAACAAAACAAATCACCAAAAGTATAATCGTAACCGTAATATTAAACTAAAGGTTCAAAGTATTCACCGTTAACATTTTTTGATATCTCTTAAAATAACCCACATATTGAAATTTGTCGTAAAATTGGTACACCCTGTATATGACGGACCAAGTAACTCCGAATGACTGTTTATTAAAATGTAGATTACGCTCTATTAAACTATATATGAGGGTCTATTTAACTTTATAATATATGATAGTTTCATTAACCTTATATATATGATGGTTTGTTCAACTTTGTACGACGAATATTAAGTAACTCCTGACTATCTTTTCTATTTTATATGACAGTCTATTTAATTTTATATGATGAAGGATAACGGAATTAAGTTACCTTTGTCAAATATCGTTAAATAGACTTCAGGCTGTCCCACCGAGTATATGAAATTCATATATTAGGTATCTGATTTTTTTTCCGTGTGAACGGCGCGCCCCCTGTAGGAATAGGCTAAAGAAGAGAGGAGCACAGTAAAAGTGAAAATAAAATATCACATTCCCAAGGCTTATTTTGCCATATAATCCAATATAAAATTAAATAATATGAGGTAGGTAACGGCTCATGAAATTTTAAATTTTTTGCATTCTGCATAATATTAAAAGTTTGAAAACAATTTTAATATAACATTTGCATAGATAAAACATGATATTTATCAAAAAAAGGTTTCAAAGACTATTGCAACATACTTAAATCTACCAGAACTTTCAATTGGACGATAAAACTTATTAAAATTTCAGACTAATCACAAATTAAGCATTAGAAAATGGTGTATAATGATATTTTCACCTCTTACACCCGTGCTACGTTCGCGGCTCGCTGCGTATTAAATTAATGCACTCTTCTTTTTCTTGATTAAGCTATAGCAGGAGACTGAAATACTTTAAAAAAGTCTAATACATCAGAAAAAAATCTGCCTGCGATTCTGTGCCCAAACTATAATAAATTAAAAAAAAATTGGGACCTTCGAATTATCCAACGGCAGTTAGTTGCCGGCTGATAACCTTACACACAATTTCATGACCCTGTACCACCAATTTTAGTTGGTCAACTAATCTCTTACGATTCATACATCCAATAGATGATTTCATTCGAAGCCATGTTCTGGTTGCGTCTAAAGTATATTTATTTTTTTTGACTGGCACCATATGTCGACTTAACCAAGAAGTTTATATTCGTGGAAGCTAGGTAGTTTCGTTTCTACCTTATTATTCCCAATGGGTGTATTCCGTAATTCATACCAGTACCCTGGCCAGTGGTTGTGATCAGAATAACATACTGTTGTGACTTCATAAATCGACGGCATACTGGTGACATGTTCCGGAATATGTTGGCCAGCGCCTGACGTCATATATCGATTCCATATTGGAAATAGTTCTCGTGTAATACGAGTCGTGTTTGTTTACAACGGTTATGCTCTCAAAGTTAGGTAGTATAAATGCAATAACATGGACTTTGAGCCATAATCTATTCCAAAATGGAGATGTTTGATATTACAACAATTCTTGTCATTATTAAAACATAATTTGACTCGTCCAACGATTTTGATGTGCTTTCTGTGACAATTGCCGAGAATACGACTTCTTATTTCTTTCATCAATCACATTAATTTGGGTACATACCAGTTCGCTCCCGCGGTCACATTTTAATCCATAATTAAGTTCGCTCCCGTGGTCAGAAATACCTGTTAATCCTGTACTAATTCGCTCCGATGACCGTATGCTAATTCGCTCCCATTCGCTCCTAAGTACCTACCCTTGCAAGAAATTGCTACGGGAGCGAACTTACCCACGACCACTTAATTATGGATTAAAATGTGACCGCGGGTAGGGGTGGAAAGTGGGTGGTTTATAAATGCTTGTTATGTTTGTTGAGAGATCATTTTGAAGTTTATGTTAACTTGAATAATATGGATTCGTTGAAAGTGAGTGAAATGTTAAGCGAAAAAGGCAAGCCAATATTAGTTGTCAATAATTACAAAAATAATTTTCACAAAATACTTTCCGGAAACGTGAAACGGTGGCAGTGCATTCAACGTGGGTGTAAATCGTATATTAAAACTTTTTCGGACAATAGTGTAATTATTGAACACAATGAAAACCATAATCACGAGGACTGTGATTTGTCCATTTTAAACCGACAAAAACTAAGCAATTGTTTAAAAAGACGTGCCATGGAAGATATATGCGAGAAACCGATGAAGCTCATTCACAAACAATTAAATAAAGAAAATGTTGATACACTGACTATAACGGACGTGCATCTAGTGAGAAAGAACATTTATAACGGCCGAAAACAAGTTCTGCCCAAGATTCCAAATTCCATGCAGGAAGTACATGACGTATTAAATACGATGAAGGTGTTAACCAATCAAGGAGAGTTATTTTTGCTAACCAATGATTCTGTGAAAAATTACGTGGCATTTTCGTGCACGTCCAACTTAATATTTTTGAGCAAATCACGAATAGTTTATGTAGATGGGACTTTTAAGTGCTGCACAAAATTTTTCCACCAGCTATTCACCGTTCACGGACTACAAAATTGGCACTATATTCCATTAGTCTTCTTTTTGCTTCCAAATAAACAAGCAAATACGTATGCTACTGCATTCAATTGTATAAAAGATCAATGTTCAAAACTGAAGATCACTTTTAATCCTGAAGTTATCTATGCAGAATTTGGAAAAGGCTATTCACTCTGCTGCACGTCAAGTTTTTCCTTCTTCTGAACTAATAGGATGCAGATTTCATCTTAGCCAGTCGTGGTAAGTATTTTTTTTAACGGTTGACAACAATTAAGATATTTTTGTTGTTGATGATTTCCGAGTTTAACCTTATGAATGAAATATTTTCACACACCCGGAAATCATCAACAACATAATAACAACTGCGAAAATATACATTCATACAAAAGTTTTGTCTTTGCATAGGTGGCGACAAATTCAAAAATTGGGGTTATCAAATGCGTATACCGAAGACAACGACGTCGGAAGATACTTAAGATATGTGTTTGGTCTTCCATTTTTGGATCCTTCCGAAGTGGGTGACTGCTTAGCATTTGATTTTTCACACATCTTACCTCAACATGTTGCCGTGCAAAAATTTGCCGATTTCCTAGTAGAAAACTACATTTCGGAAAACGCTGATTTCCCCCTGATATGTGGGCTGAAAATAGTTCATCGCTAGAACGAACTACAAACGCTTGCGAAAGCTTTCATTCAAAATTTAATGCGTTATTTTATACTAACCACCCAAATATATTTCAATTTTTAGAAAATTTAAAAAATATTCAAATTGATACTTATATTAAAATACGTAGTGTCAATAATCAAAAAAAAGTATACCGCAGGGCTGTTCACTTACGCCAACAATTTGTTGAACATAAAATATCGTCGTTACGGCAAAAAGAAATAAGCCAATCTGAGTTTGTAAAATGTATGTCTCACAAATTTCTACCAAATACACTATAAATTGCATGTATAAAATGTAAATATAATGTTGCATACAGATAATGACTTTTCTTTTGCATTGGTATTCTTAGAAAGTAAGCAGGTAGGTGCTTAATCGCCTTATGACATGGGAGCGAATTAGCATACGGTCATCGGAGCGAATTAGAACAGGATTAACAGGTATTTCTGACCACGGGAGCGAACTAGTGTGCACCGATTAATTTATTCAGATGCCATTATTTTAAATAATTGACTCATCCGCCGAAATAGTCCTACGTCACACTATTCTCACATTCACAATATGGCGTCGGATTCATAATATCACAAGCACTTGCCAGGATAGATACTGGTAAGTATTTCGGAATGCATCCAATGTATTATAATATTCACTTCTCCATAAAGTCCACAGATAGCGCCAGCTGAAAAAAATAAATATAGCGTAGATACGACGAGAGCATAGCGTCGATTGATCAACTAGTTGCCTTAATTTTCACTTATTTTTTACATTATTAGCCTTTCAGGCTTTCAGTTTCTTCGGGTGTCCAATGTTTTTTAGCTTTAACTAATCCAAAGGGTGATGCTTAAATTAAAATAATATGAAAAATTGATCCCAAATATTTATTAAAAGGAGTAGAAATATATTGTAATTTCTTCTTTAAACTTGAAATTCTAGTTGAAATTTTTCTTGCAGTGTTAAATTATTTTAATACTATCTATTTAAACATTCAATTATTATTACAAAAATAGGGTATGGCAAGTGAATAAATACATACTCGACCTTTTTCGTGTGGATTTTTTCGAAGTATTGCTGGAACCTGAAATAGAGTACAAATAATAAATATATTTTATTGGGAGAAAAACTCTGCCTCATTACCCTACTACTACTAGTAAGGAAGCAAATGCCAGAGGTCAGGGTAGGACTTCAATGGCAAAAGGCGCAAGTAATTGGTGGTACGGGATACTACTTTTATATTATTACTGATTTTTTATAATTTAGAAATGGATTATGAAAATTGTAATATTGAACCCTTAAGGAAGTTTTAATAATACCTGATATATCTTGAATTATTGTATTTTATATCTTTGAATTATCGTTATCAGAATCTGATGATTGACTAGAATTATCCTCTATTCCTTGAGCTTTCTCCAAAATTCTCGACTAGATAGAAATTGAGCACCACATTCATTAGAAAAAGTCCTCATCAGTATACATGCTCCTAAATGCTTTGTTCTTGTTTTATAATCATTAGGCACTCCAAACAGGTACTGATTATGAACACCTGCTCTCTTTATATATTTTAAAATTAACTCAATTGAGGACAGTAATACCGGAACGGATCGACCAAGTTTCCCTCGTATGTAAAATCTAACGTAATTCATCGCAACTTTTATTGTTTCGAACGACAAATTAACAAATGATTCGCATTTTATGTTTTCGTATGTTCTATAATCTTCAATAAATATTCGTTCTAGTTCACCCGCTCTGCGGCGATTAAATGATTGAATTGAAGTTAGAGTTGTTTGTATAAGGTCATTCCACGCGGCAATAAAAAATTTTGTATTTTCAAACGCCAATCTTCGTTCTTAAGTCAAGTAAGTATGGAATAATTTTATATCTTCTTTACTTGGCAATTCAACTTTTTTCCTCCTAGATTGTTGTAGTTGTGTTGCAGCTACAATTTTATTTACTGTTGTGGCCAAATCCTCATTTAAAATTTCTAGAAATTCTTCAGAATTGACTTTTTTTTCTTTATCTTTTCTTTTTATGCAATCTGTAATGCAGATGTTAGCAATTTTTTGATAAGGGAACTAAGATTATATGCCGTTACGGGTGTTATATAATATATCATAAGTCTGATTGATTTCATCAAAACCTGAAACTTGCTTAATGGCATAAATATCATCATCAAAATGGTCAGTGTAATATATATTACAAAATTCGTCAATATTTTTGTTCCTCTCTTTGAGAGTTCTTAAGAACCTGCCCAGAACTCTTAGATTACTTCTGATAAGGTCATGTTGATGTTGAAGTCTATATCTACAGCATATTTTATTTGCATACAGTATTAGCAGACGATCGTATCTTATACTTTTTACCACATTATCGTCTCGAAGCACATAAAAAACGATTTTCCTCAATAAATCCTCCCTTCTAGTTTCCTTCCCATAACTAGAAGCGAACTGTTTTTCTTCCCATCAGAAGAAAAACACTTGGCGGCTAATATTGTTTTTGGTAAAAAGCCTTTACAATTTTGGCAGGCTCTAAAATCAGTAGCTTGCCGTTTTAAACTTGTAGAGGGTCTTCTTAAGACGATAAGTTCGCCATCGTTCATCATAGAGGAGGTATTGTAATAGAATTGGGATTTTTTTTAAATTTCATCAATAATATTTTTCCTTTCACCACATCCTTTAGACAAATTTCTTTTTTTAATACCGATCAGAAAATATACACATTCTGGACAATTTTTCGTCCAGAAAATAACGTTTTGCCGATCAAGACCGGAAAATGGATGTGAGAGACCGGCAAAAGCTTTTTCCGGTCCCTGATTTTTCATTTTTCCAATCGCTCTTTTATAATACAATCTACCTTGATTTCGTTACTATGATAACAACGTTTCGATATATTGTCGAGTGATTTTTAATTTGTCGTTTATATCATACTTATTACGCGAGTGCGCAAATTTAAAAATAATATGAATTCAGATTTTGAATTATCCGATAAAGTATTATTATTATTATTTATTGTTATTACCTGATAAGGGTAGAGGATCAAATGTATATCGAAGTGTCTGAAAAACACTACTTTCCGGTCTTGTAACGTAAATTACTAATACTCTCTTACACTCTTTTTTTAAATTTATGCATGTTTGTTATATCTTCCATTTGGTTGAAGTTTTCAGTTTTTCGTTTGTTTCTGTTTTCTATTTGTCTATTATCTTCTATAATATTGTTATTGTTATGTTATTTTCTGGATTATTCATTTCTGCCCCAATATCGTTAATTACTATATCAGAATCAAACTCATGCTCGACTATTTCTTGAGCAGAGGCAAACACCATAACGCTTTCATGATCACTGTTATCCTCATATTCGCTTGTTTCTGAATCAGAGTGGTAGAAGACATCTTTTTCTAATTGAATATCGTCTAAACGTTTGCCTTTGGATTCGTTTCCTTTGCCGTTTTCGAGTAGCAGTATCTTTGCAACTTTGGCCGTTTGGTAGATATTCTGAGAAAGCCTGAAACATGTAAAAATTGGTCATCAGAACAATTTTATTCAGTGCTTATGTTTGTGTAAAATCATTAATTGTGGTTCCTGTCTCAATTCTGAATTTGAAGCCTTCTGAACGTAAGTACGTTCTATTATATTGCATGTTCATGAATCGTTTTATTCAAAATTGCTGATAAACCTAAACATTCCTACAATTTGTGTTCTGCAAGAAATCAAGAATTTGGAACTTTATCCTCAGTCATGTCGAAACAATCAGAAAACGAAAGTAATCAAGTTGTTTTAACAAATGAACAATTCCAACAGCTGTTGGCCAGTTTATCGGTAAGTGTTAATCCTAATTTGAACATTCCGTCTCCAAGTGGTAATTTTTCCAAATGCTCGTCGCGATTTAATGGTGCATTTATTGACGCGAATAATATAAGTTTCTTCCGAAACTTTATTTTTAAAAACTTTAATTTTTTATTAAATGTCAAACATACAATTTGAAGTATTAGAATAAGACTGAATAAAAATGTACAAAAGAAGGTTCTGTGGGAGATGCCGAGTAGGCATCTTCTTTAACAACAGTTACAGGTTCTAGGAATAAAAGATAAGATATGATATGAAATAGCAAGAATAGTTAAAAATAAGCAAAAAGGATTATATAATTCCTCCATCCCCAGAGAGATCCATACAGGGTGTGGATTGATTATTCGTCTTCTTCTATTTGGACATTTTTCTTTCTTGGTTTTGGTTTGTGGGTAATTTCTTTGATAACTTCTCTTGTAGGTTGTTGCCTGCATCTCGATTTTGATCTACTACAGTACTACAACAAAAATAATGACAGCAAGTATTACGTAGAGTGGCGTAGACCATATGTAGGCGTAGTTGTGTGGAATATTTCTTAAGCTGACTTCTTGAATTTTGTTTTCTTCTTTAAGGAGTTGATGAGTTTTGTCTAAAGGAATTTCTTTAATGTTAATTTTTCTTCGGTGGAGTAGTTCGGTATTTTCTGTCTTGATTTCTGGGAGTAATAAGGGTTGACCTGATATGATTTCTTCGTGGTTGATAAATATGTTACTTGGTGTTTGGAAACTGCAGCTAAACGGTAGTTCAATGAAGTAGGTACCCTTCAGCGACGTGAAGTCAGTTTTTCAACAAATAATGTTCACTTTTGTTTCTTCTGGGAAGATTGCTATATAATGTGCTGAGTTTATTGTTTGAATAATTTCGTTTTCAACTATTATAGGCACTGGTATACATTTTGGGTGCTCCTTGTTCTTTAGTTGCAACAATTGGTGTATGCAGTTGTCGGATTCGGCAGCTATCATGGATTTTTCGTTGGGGCAAAAGTATAGCTCATGTAGGTTTAGACATTTTTCATCTTCATACTCGTACTGGTTATCTTGCATTGCCAGATAAGGTTTGGGTGGAATGAGGACTGTGTTGTTTTTCGTAGGTATGGAATACAGGTGGAAATAAGTGTAAGTTTCGGGTTTGGCTAAAGGAAAGTGAATCACAAAAACGATTCTACCTTTGGAATAGTAGGATTCGACTGTTAAAATATCATAATACTTATGTAAATTTTGAGAATAATTTCCAAAAATTAAGGTATTAGCTGGATAATATTTTAATATTGAATTTACAATAAATTCTACGTCTTCAAATTTTAGAACACTATAATGTAATGTTTTTAATTTAGCAAAAGCAATAGAATTATCTATATTATTTAATATTTCTGTTAAAATTTTGAGTGCTGCTTGTATTTGATCGAGAGTATTTTTTGTTAGGAAATACGAGGCAAAGTCATTAACAAATTCTTCTAGTTCGGAATTCAGCTCGTTTAATTTTTTTGTTATATCTTTTTCATTTTGTTGTATTAGTGAAATACTGTTGTTATAATCGTCCATAATTTTGCTTGTTAGTGTTATTTGTTATTTTAACGATTTTCGAAAGTATCAACAATTAACTAATGTCAGTTAAATAAGTGTCATTTATTACAAAGCCTACTAAAAGTATACATGAAAAATTTAGACCACACCTCCATCTCTAAATTTACAGAAAACATTTGATATCTGGATAACGGTAAGGTTTAGGTATAGGTATAGGAAAGTATACATGAACTTGCCTTATTTTTTTCTCCTGAATGCATTAAAATAGAAAAAACAGGGTGGTTCTATTTAAAAAAATGAAGAAATTTGATATTTATGAAGTTAAACTTTGAACACTTTTTATACACACCCTGTATAAAATGAAAAATTTTTCAACATAGATTCGAATACGTTTGACCTTGCTTAAGGCAACCGAAGAGAAACCATTTTCATATCTTCAAGGGTCCTCTCGTAAAAAAATAATTTATAAGGGTCTTCAACGGTCAAATTTTCTACAAAAAAATTAATAACTAAAAAAGTGTGCATTTTTCGAAAAAAGTTTTTAGACAAAAGTATACTAAAATATTACGTAGATTTCAAAAATGTATTAATATACAGGGTGTTTCATTTAAAATAACAAAGTTACAGTCGACTTCCGGTAGAAACGGAAGTCGGTAATCTTTGAAAATATTTTAGTTGAAAAGATCGTATCCGAAAACCCAAACGTAGCAGTTTTCATGATTTTACTATGAGTATTTTGCCATATACAGATAGTTTTCACTCGTCGTGGGACACCCTGTATAGCCTTAGACATACTTAAAAGGCAATGGTTTTTCTCAAATAATCCACATGCTAGGTTTGATTTGTCATTCGAATCCCAGCTGCATCAATCAATTGAAATTTCCTGCTATGAAAACTTACGGACGGAGGAAGGTGCTATGTTGACACCTGATGAAAGACGTCGCCTAGATAAATTTCTTAAAGAAAGGGAAAATAACTAGCAGTTGAGGGGAGAATCAACTCCCTATGCAGAACTTCATATAGACACAGGTGATCACCAACCTATAGCGTTACCACCGTATCGGTTATCACCCGCTAGAAAGCAAATATTGAATAACGAGCTAGACAAACTTTTAGAAAAAGGATTCATTGAAGAATGCGAAAGTGCATGGGCAGCGCCGGTTGTTTTAGTTCCAAAAAAGGACAGTAGTACTAGACTTTGTGTTGACTATAAATGATTGAATGCTATTACGATAAGTCCGTCATATCCTTTGCCGCGAATGGATGATTTACTTCATGCCGCGAAAACAACATTTTATATGTCCACTATAGACTTGCTTATGGGTTATCACCAAGAGCGCGTCGCTGAAGGTGATAAAGACAAAACTACTTTCGTGAGTCTTTTCGGTACTTATCGTTATTTGCGCATGCCTTTCGGGTTAAAAGGTGTTCCAGGAACTTTCCAACGCTTGATGGACCGGTTCCGTCGCGGTCTCAAAAACATTTTGGTGCTTAGTTCCTTAGATGACCTGATCGTGTTATCTGATTCGTTCGATGAGCATTTGAAAGACTTAAATACTATTTTTGACAGACTTCAACAATTCAAATTACGTGTTAACCGCGAAAAATCAGTTTTCGCTCGCGAAAAAGTTAAATATCTCGGTCATATAATTATGCAAAGCGGAATATCCGTGGATCCCGAGAAAACAGCGGCTATAGCTACACGGTCAGTACCTCGTAATGTAAAAGAAGTACAAACGTTTTTACAAACAGCAAGTTGGTATCGTCGATTCATATATAACTTCGCAGCTGTGTCCAAACCACTTGGTGACCTGACCAAGAAATCTGTCGCATAGGAATGGACTACTGAGCAGCAAGTCATTTGATACCTTGAAAAATCTCCTCACTTCTGCTCCCATTCTACGTCAATGTGATGAGAATAAACCATTCATAATCCGCACAGACGCCAGCAGCTACGCACTGGTCGCTGTGTTACTTCAAGGAGAAAGCCAAGACGAACATGTAATAGAGTACGCTAGCCGACTATTACTTCCAGCGGAACGAAATTACTCCACATCTGAAAGAGAAGCCTTAGCTGTCATATGGGCATTTGATAAATTCAGAGGTTACATCGAAGGATCACATGTAACCATCCAGACAGATACAATACAATACAATATTTTATTCTCTAAGACATTTTACAATGTATGGGATAAGTCAAATTACAGATATACAATATTACAAACAAATAATATAAACAAATACAAATAGTAAAAACATAATTAAAAGTACACAAAAAAAACATCAATTGGTTACAGAACAAAAGAAATCAGCAATCGAATAAAAGCATCCATACAAAAGGAATATTTTTAATCTATTTTTAAAGCTTGATAACGATTGGCAATCCTTAATATCATTTGGAATTTTATTGTAAATTTTCAGCCCAATAAAATTGGGAGAGTTATGCGCCATTTTAGAAAAATGGGCAGGCAGAATAAAATCTTGCTTGAATCGAGTGTCATATGTGTGATTATTTTCATTTCGCACAAAAATAGTTTTGTTCATAAAGACATGCGTAGATATTTCAAAAATAAATAATGAGGGGAGAGTTAAAATACCAAGTCTTCTAAATATTTCTTTACAACTACCAAATCTAGAAAGTCCAACTATACTTCTTATGATTCGCTTTTGACCAATGAATACATCGGAAGAGTTAACAGATATTCGCTGTGTGCGGACCGTTGGAGGGGATAGGCGAAACTATCCCAGCGCGCGCAGTGGTGAATTTTCGCAATTCGGTCAGAGACTGACGTGGTACAGTTAACAGAAGCAAACATGAGCCCCGGAAAATATGCGAACTAAAATAAGGTCATCGCAACGAGCCAATCAGGAGCTAATGTTAACGAACGTACATTAGTAATTTGTTAACATAATCGAAATAATATGACCGAGTGATTTTATCAACATACATCATTTTATTCATTTTTAGTGTCTGTATCAGTGTTGTCAATGCGAGGAGGTAGTTTTATTTTTGGTCCAATATAAATGTTTTTATTAATATTTAGAGTTACATTTTTAGCAAGTTTGACTTTGTTTACATATCTCTTAACAGTTGACACTTATGGTATCGATGTTTGGTTATCGATTTAAAATATCGATTGTTACTACAAAAATACAACTACAGCGACATGAACACGCCCACCAGGGCTCATGTTTGCTTCTGCGGACTGTATATTGTACAAGGTGTCCATATATAAATTGACACATTTCAACAACTTATAACTCGAGAACGGAAAAAGATATCGACATGCGGTTTTCACTAAACTTCCTAAATTTACTTCTAGTTTCTGTTGACGTTGTTGCCGCATGTAATATTTTTCTAGAAATTGACGAAAAAAAATTAAGATTTTTGAACCAAAATTGTGATCTTAGATTAAATGGGACACTCTGTAATTCTTAAAACCTTTGAAAAGACCCTTTCTTCTTCTATCCAAAAATGTATACATTGTTGGCATTCACCCACGTTTTTAGGGAATAATTTACTTTTTCATGAAACCACTTCCAAATCTAAAGGACCACATTCTAACAACTTAAAACTATAGAATGAGACAAGGTATTGAAAACAGGTTTTACTGAAATTCTTAAAAATGTTTTAATTTGTATCTAACGTGGTTGCCAAGTCTCAAACGTCTGAAAGTTTCTTAAAAAATTTAATTTTTCAAATTCATATTGAGGTCTTCTTGCGAACAAAACTCCTATTTCTAATAATTATTTGCAAACCTTCATCCATAAATTATCATTTAAAGGATTATCGTAAGCATTTTCAGTACACATTTTCTATTTAATGTTCTCATTTTTGTAAATTGACTTACCCAGCTGAGCATAGAATATGAATGACTTAATAAATGATATTAATTTATCAAGGGTGCTGTGTAACGCAAATAGAGTTGTTTACCAAAACCGAAAAAGCCCGGTGCGTTTTATTGTTTAATGAAAGTAAATCAATTACGCATACACAAAGAAGATTTAGAATCATTTTTGAAAAAAATCCGCCTACTAGAAATTCTATTATAAGCTGGGTAAGTCAGTTTACAGAAACAGGAACATTGGCGAGAAAAGAAAGACACATTCAAAACGCTCAAGATATTCTTTTAAATGATGTTTTACAGTTAAGAGAGATTTTAGAAAGAAACAATAATAAAATATCTATTAGAAAAATCGCTCAACCCTTACATATGTCAAAGAGTAAGGTGCATAAGCTTTTAAAGATAATAAAGTTTAAAGCATATAAGATTCAGACTTTCCAAAAAATTGAGAATCATGCAATCGAAAAGAGATTGTTTATTTGTGAGACGTTATTAGATTTGTTTAGAAATCAACCAAACGTAAATTTAATAATGTCAGTTGAAGCAACATTTTACTTAAATGGCCGCGTAAACAAACATAACTGTAGGATTTGGGGTGATGAAAATCCTAGAGCATTCAACGAGTTTGAAAGAGATTCCCCCAAGGTAAATGTGTGGTGTGGTATCTCCAAAACAAAAATTTATGGACCATTTTTTTTCCAAGAACAAACAGTAAATGGGAACAATTATACGGATATGCTAGAACTCTTTTTCTATCCTCAACTACAACAAGAAGGTATACTAAATGATGTATATTTCCAGCAAGATGGTGCTCCACCGCATTACTCTTTAATAGCGAGAAATTCTTTGAATATAACCTTTGGAGACAAGTGGATAGGTCGAGCTGGTCCTATTGAATGGGCTCCCTATTCTCCAGACTTGACTGTACCGGATTTTTTTGTATGGGGGTACATTAAGGATAGATGCTACGATCCAACACCTTCAAATTTAGCAGAACTGAGGAATAACATAATCAACGTGTTTAATGTAATTACTCCAGAAATGCTCCAAAATGCATTTACACATTTTTTATTGCGCTTACATACATGTATTGAACAAAATGGAGGTCATATTCAACAATTACTTTATTAATGTATGTTTGTATTTTATTTTTAAGTAAAACCTGTTTTTAATGCCTTGTCTCATTCTATAGTTTTAAGTTGTTAGATTTGGAAGTGGTTTCATGAAAAAGTAAATTATTCCCTAAAAACGTGGGTGAATGCCAACAATGTATACATTTTTGGATAGAAGAAGAAAGGGTCTTTTCAAAGGTTTTGAGAATTACAGAGTGTCCCATTTAATCTAAGATCACAATTTTGGTTCAAAAACCTTAATTTTTTTTTCGTCAATTTCAAGAAAAAAATTACATGCGGCAACAACGTCAACAGAAACTAGAAGTAAATTTAGGAAGTTTAGTGAAAACCGCATGTCGATATCTTTTTCCGTTCTCGAGTTATAAGTTGTTAAAATGTGTCAATTTATAGATGGACACCTTGTATATAAATAAAGGGGAAAATGGGGAACGACTGTTGTTCTGTTGTTAATTGTAAAAATACAGGATATAATAACAGTGATGTGAAATATTACAAGTTTCCTACTGCGCAACACAAGTTGGTACAAAGGAAAAAATGGATTGCAGCTGTAAAAAGAGTAAAGTGAGTGTCTTAACCTCACTTCAAAATACAGTGTGCACTGATACAGTATTCTATACGTCATGTTTTCTCCATCAATTTTATGTAGTTTGTTTATGTTTTCGTGTGATATAAGCTCAAACCCAGTTTTTATTATAATAATTTTCATTGTAAATAGTGCAAGTACAGAGCTGAAAGCCATAAATATTCATTAAGCAATTGTAGATATAATATGATGCGTTTGTTCACTTTTCATTTAGCAGAATGAAAAATGGAATAATCGATTTTTATTAATGATTTTAACGAGTGAGAAGCTAGCTCCTAGCTCCAAACGTATATTTGCGACAAACGTCTGAACTAGCAACAGCGCACCAAACTGTCCGTTTATCGTGGTCGCCTGATGGCGCGGCCAGTCTCATATACGGGGGGAAGTTGAAATATAGTCTTAGAATTTGGTTGGAAGAGAACTGAAATAAACCTAATAATATATATTCTTTGATATTCCACATTCAAAATTCGCTGACAAACGTTACGAGGGTCGAAAAAATAGAATATTAAACCATTTAAAAAAAAAAATTTCTTTTTAATACTGCAAAGCCATATATCGATGTCCCTCGTTTAAATTATGCACAGAGGTTGATAATGTAATAGTATTTCATATTCCATATCCAAAACTCGCTGACAAACGTTACGAGGGTCGAAAAAATTGAATAATAGGCATTTTTGAAAAAAATTACAGCTTTCTTTTTAATAATATTCAATTTTTTCGACCCTCGTAACGTTTGTCATCGAATTTTGAATATGAAATATGAAAGACTATTACATTATAAACCTCTGTGCGAAATTTAAACGAGGGACATCGATATATGGCTTTGCAGTAATAAAAAGAAAGTTGTAATTTTTTTCAAAAATGCCTATTATTAAATTTTTTCGACCCTCGTAACGTTTGTCAGCGAGTTTTGGATATGGAATATGAAAAATTATTACATTATCAACCTCTGTGCAAAATTTAAACGAGGGACATCTTTATATGGCTTTGCAGTACTAAAAGAAATTTGTAATTTTTCTTCAAAAATTCATAGTTATATCGATATTATTACGGTATTATTACAGTAGCAAAATATAGATTTTTTCTCAATTAATTTGTTTTTTATATTTTTTCATCCAGAGGGTTTGTTCTGCCTAATAAAAAATTTTACTCCTACAAATAATCACACTTAAATTGCTTCAATCGCATACTCCCCCCGTAACTGGCGAGTCCGATAACTGACGATCGACGCTTGAGCGGTGTTGCCAGATCAGTTTCGCTCGCTAGGAGCCAGGAGCTAGCCTCTCGCTGATATGATTTTAGGCAACGTTTATCTCCGTTGATTCTAACCTACAAATCTACACTTAACATAAAAAAAATACATTTTAAAAACGATTACTTACCTAGTCGCTTATAAAATACTGAACATTATGTCATTAGGCACCTATATTTTCAAATTATTTACATTGTAAAAGCTAAAAG
Organism: Lochmaea capreae; assembly: GCA_949126875.1. Taxonomy (NCBI): domain Eukaryota; kingdom Metazoa; phylum Arthropoda; class Insecta; order Coleoptera; family Chrysomelidae; genus Lochmaea; species Lochmaea capreae. Next base: position 6,627,349 of record OX421404.1, on the reverse strand, counting down.
GCTCCTTATCTTTATAATAATTGTTGCTTCCATAAGCTTTACGTGTAAATCTCTGTCGTAACTTGCGTTTTTAAGCCGCGAGGGGGCGACAGTAGGTACGCACATAGCGAATACCCCACAAGCAAATGCCATAGCGGAGGTAGCATTCTGCTTGTGCATGATATAACATAATTAATTGGTTTACGGTTAGTATATCCTTCTTCAAATTTCTAATAGTCTGTTGAATGTAATTTTGCTACGATAACATCACATTGTTTGTTTCCAATTAAAGTGTTCATCTAGATATATGCCCAAAAATTGTATATGGTCTACCTGCTTAGTTTATCATGTTCAATAATAGAACACTTTCCTTGGTGATGATCCAATCTGACAAAAAAATTTGTCAGAGTTCAGGTTGGACGAAAAGTAAGTATCCAAATAATTAACGGCATCTATAAACTTTGAATCAATGTTTTTCTCGTCTATATCAGAAACCAATATCGAAGTATCATCTGGATATACTGTGGAATGTATATCATTAGGCGATTGGTCTAGATTGTGAATATACAACAGAAACAGAGTTACTGAAAATTTGTAACCTATTGACAGAATTAGCTAGTCTCATGGCTCTCGGCAAACACGAGTGAAAAGCATAATTGTAACGATGGAAAAGCACATTAAATGTTCTCACCTGCCTAGTTGACGAAGTGGCACGGACAGGCAGATCTTATTTAGAAGCTGTGGACAGTTACTAATACCATTTAAGATGTTAAATAGCAATGAAAGGTCTTTTTGTTTTCCAATTGATGCTGCCATGAATTGTAATCCCGATAAGCATTAAGCTTAAATGCTATATAGCGAAAAAAATTATTTTGAACTTGTTCAATCCCCTTTATGTGAGTTGAGTAGTGAGGAGACCAAACAGATGAGCAATAATCGAGATGAGACCTAACTAACGAAAAGTAAAGAACTTTAATAGAATTTATGTTGGTGAATTCACGAGTTGTTCTTTTTACAAAACCCAACATTTTCATTGATTTTTGTATGGCATTGGTGATGTGAAAATTGAAACTAAGAGAGTTATCGAGAGTAATTCCTAAATCCTTAATCTGATTGACAGTATCGAGCAGCTCACCATTAATGTGATAATTAAACGCTATTGTATGATGTGTGCGATGGAAGCTAATTACATGCCATTTACTGGTGTTAAGAGGGGCCTCCTCAAAGGTATACAAACCTCAAAACATAATCAAAAGTGGTCACTTATCTAGTTATTTTTAAGTTCAAAATATTTACGATAGATGTCGCTGGTAGTATTAAATCGGTATGTATCTCTTGACGATTCAAACAAACGCCTCTCCGGGTCAGCTGTTTCGATGTTTTGGTTTCAAAGGTTCAAACACAATTTCTGCCAGCAGTATAGTCTGGGGCCAGCAGGTATTTTTATTTATTTTCAATCTTAATAAGTAAATTATGATTTTATTTATTTACCAGCTAGTATGTTCATTTTACCAAGGTATTCTCTTTTCTTATTTAATTGTATCTGTACTTTTAGGTTAATTTTGAAATTAAAATAGTATATCAATCATTATCGTCGGTTCTCTATATTTAGAAGTTTTATGCCTATTCGAGATTTATAATTGCCATTTATTGAGAAGTAATAATAAAATGCAAAGGAAACCAAGCCGACAATCTACCATCTAACAAAATTCCATTGTGATTATCTGAATGCAAAAAGCTAATCTTGTCAAAATATCAGGTGATATAACCTATACAAGCAAAACAAATTGACCTTTCCCTGACGTCATACCTACAAACCTCGCGAAATGAATAAGAGTCAAAGTCAAAAATGGCTACTGTTACTTTGTCGTCTGCGTAAATATTTTCACTGTTTATCTTGTCAGTATTTTTTTGCGTTATAAATAACTAAGTATTGCTGTGGGTTGAAGTCTACTATTACCGTTTCAAAATAGTCGAAAATTTAGATGAGATTTCTATATTATTTACTGAAAATTATTTTGTCTGCCACTAATAGGTATACACAAAAAAAACCATTCTGTGACCATTAAGGAAAGTAGAAATTTATACGAATCTTTCATTTGAATGAATTTATTCCAACGAATCTTTCATTTGAATGAATCTATTCAAATTTAAAACAGCATATAATTTAATGCTAACAAAAGCCATTGTTAAGCATAATAAAAAATATTAAATCATGGGTAATCAAGGTTTGTATGAAATGTACACTATTTATACATTTATTGTCATTCCGAAATTTACAATACAAATATATATATATATATATATATATATAAAGTATCTTAAAAATCATCGTCAGACTCTGAAGAGGAGCTGTTACCTACATTAATAGTTAGTGGTTCCACGTCCATATTACAAATAACTTTTTCTCTATCGTACCCCTTTCTAATAAGCGCTTCAGTATGGGCCACACGTTTTCCCACATGTTAGGTGTACATTGCTCTAAAGCTTCATTCTACATGCCTATTACTTTCTCGTCACTGGATCCATCTCTACCTATATGTTTATTGTAGTACGATTTACAGTTATCCCGAATTAGCTCAATGGCATTAAAATCGCAATGGTATGGTGGCAACCTTAATACTTCGTGTCCATGTTCTCTTATTATTTCATTTATGAGATAGACATTTTGCTTTTTATGCATATTCGCTACTTGTAATAACTCTGGTTTTGACATTTTTGGATCAAAGTTAATCTTATTTTCTTTCAGCCAACTGGCAATTTCCGCTTTTTTTGTTGATGTAGATGGCTGTTTGTTCAAAATATTACTGTGATAATGTGCATTGTCTAGTATTATAAGTGATGGTTCCTCTAAAGTAGGCAGTTCCTGTGTCTTGATCCATTCAGTAAATAATTATACTATTCATGTCTCCATGATAATCCATAGTTGAAGATTTTGAACAGAAAACCAAACTTGCCTCTGAAACAAAGCCTTTAGAAGAACCTGCATGAACAATGATAAATCTTTTTCCATCACTTCCTTCAGGTTTACGTACACTTTTAATATTATCATCTTGCCAAATTCTTATTTTATAATTTATAGTAAATCCATAGTTCATCTAAGAATATTAGTTCTCTTGGATAAGCACTGGTTAAATTTTCCATATATTTTCTCAAGAAGCAAGCTCTGTGTGAAACAATATGGTTACGTTCAATAAGGGCTCTTCGGTTATCATTCTTTTTAAATTTAAACCCTATTTCTTTCAACAATGTGCTTAATGATGTACTACATGTAACTATTTCCTTTGACTTTATCTCATAATTTAATGTTTAAAGACTTACTGGTTTTCCTAGAAAAATAATTACTATTATTTACTATCTAATACTTATACATTCAGAGAAATTTACAAAAGATAATTAAGAAATTTTCATCCGAGATTAAAGTTACTTAAAACTTACTCAAGTACCTAATAAAAGACACTATATATTGTTATATCTATCAATTTTGTGTTTCATTTCTCATTTGTTAATTAATTTAAACCTTTTCTTCACTCGCTTGCTAAAATGTTATTCTACAAAATATCTATATCATACAGGGTGTACCAACCTTACGACAAACTTCGATACATGGGTTATTTTAAGAGATATCAAAAAATGTTATCAACAAAAATAGTAGATGTCTTCAAGGTCCATATTTTGAAATTATATCGTACTATACAGAGTGCTGCATAACTCCGTTACAAACCAAACATATGATTTTTTAAATGGGAACCCCTGTATATTATACCGAATTCGGATTGCTCTCATTTTTCTGAAGCTTTTGATATAAGGTTTTGCTACGTTATACAGAGTCCTTCAAAAGATATGGGCACGTTTATGTGAAAATCGTAGGTAAATCAACGCTCTGTAGCTTATTGTACGTTGAAGAAAAAAAATGTATTTTGCCTGACAGAGTTTCGTAATATGATGCAATATTTCTCTGTAATATTGAATTTTGATTATTTTCTTTTTTGTATACAGGGTGGAAGGAAACTCGAACCTGTCATTTTCTTTCTTCTTTTAAATGGAACACCCTGTATTTTATAGCAAAAATGGAATCTTCGATTATGTTACTTTAATTTTTGTGAAACATTCCCTATACCCAAAGTTCATAAAAACGGAGTTATTTTGTAATATTTATTGTAAACTCTAATTATTGACCTATTATGTGAAAGGAATAAACGTTGAATGTAACAAAAAATCTTGAATAATAATAAATTTTAATAAACAATTTATCCTAAGCGCAACAAGTCACCATTCCATTTTTGATAAATCGGAAGACCGAGCTGGCCAATCAGTTGGGCCCCTTCTTCCTATCCATCTGTTTTGGAATTCGGTATTGAGATGATCTCGTATAGGCGCAGTATTATGAACAGGCGCACCATCATGCAAATACCACATTTGTCTCCGAATATTAAGTCGAACTTCTTCTAATAAAACTGGAAGATGATTCTGAAGAAAATTCAAATAAACCGCACCAGTTACTCGTTCATCAAAGAAATACGGTCCTATCACATGATCACCTACAATTCCACCCCAAACATTTAATTTAAAAGCACAAAATCAAAAAAATGTCTCTGGCGATTGATTTTAAATTGTGCCCATTCACAAAACGTTACTCTTTTTTCAAAATCTCAATCAAGTAACTCTTGATGGAGTTGGATATCATAGGGATGCATTTTATGTTTTTTAAGGATTCTTTGAACCGTGCCTTGACTCATGTCTTGATATTTTGAAATAATTCTCACACTTGTATGCGGATCCTCTACAATATTTAGGAGTACTTTAATTTCATTTTCATCAGTTAAGACTATTTTTGCTACGTCTTTTTTTTCGTATTTCAATTCACCAGTGCGATTGAAACGATCCATTAGTTTTTCAAATGCTCTTTTGTTGGGTGCTTTCCGGTCTGGAAATCTTTGAAGATAAACTTTAGATGCAAGAAAACAATTTTGGTTACATTCACCCAATACCCAAATCATGTCTATCATTTCTTGAGTAGAAAAATGTACACTATTTATCCTCAATAATTGTTAATTTATTTGAGAAAACTATGAAATGCAGGGGACCCTTTAATTACTGCTATTTTTAAGAAATAAAAATAACGACTGACGTTTATGTCAAATTTTGTCAACGCTTACTGAGAAAATGTAATGGTTTACAGCATTGCGTTGATGTTAACGGTGAACACTGAACATTTAGTTTAATATCACGGTTACGATCATACTTTTGGTGACTTGTTCTGCTTAAAATAAATAATTTATGAAAATTTATTATTTAGGATTCTTTGTTACATTCAACGTTTATTGCTTTCACATAATAGGTTAATAATTATAGTTTGCAATAAGTATTACAAAATAACTCCGTTTTTATAAACTTTAGGTATAGGGAATGCTTCACAAAAATTAAAGTAACATAATCGAAGATTCCATTTTTGCTATAAAATACAGGGTGTTCCATTTAAAAGAAGAAAGAAAATGACAGTTTCGAGTTTCCTTCCACCCTGTATACAAAAAAGAAAATAATCAAAATTCAATATTACAGGGAAATATTGCATCATATTACGAAACTCTGTCAGGCAAAATAAATTTTTTTTCTTCAACGTACAATAAGCTACAGAGCGTTGATTTACCTACGATTTTCACATAAACGTGCCCATATCTTTTGAAGGACTCTGTATAAGGTAGCAAAACCTTATATCAAAAGCTTCAAAAAAATGAGAGCAATTCGAATTCGGTATAATATACAGGGGTTCTTATTTAAAAAATCATATGTTTGGTTTGTAACGGGGTTATGCAGCACTCTGTATAGTTCGATATCATTTCAAAATATGGACCTTAAAGACATCTACTATTTTCGTTAATAACATTTTTTGATATCTCTTAAAACAACCCATATATCGAAGTTTGTCGTAAGGTTGGTACACCCTGTATGTACTCATGTTCTTTGTACATCTTGTATAATGTTTTATTCTTTTTTTGTAAAAAAAAACAAGGATTATTTTCCTTTTTCTTTCTGATGGCATAAACTGTTTTTCTTGATACTTTTAATGCTGCTGCTACTCTCTACAATAAAATTACCTTAAGTACATAATATATGTACCTATAAGAAGTTAGATTTTACCTCTTGAACATTAGAAATATGAAAAGGCCCTCCATTCAGTTTTTCCATTTCAAAATACTCACACAAGTTTAAAACAAGTTCTTGTGCTTGTGATTTCAACATTTTTTCTGGCATGTTCTAAAACAAAGTAAAATATTGTTCAATTAAAGCATACACAATTGTCAGAATCTGTGAGAATTCAGTTCACAGAATTAAGAAAGATGAATGTATGTAAATACCACTAACTTTATAAACCTTTTTATAGAAGGGTATAAGTGTTTTTCTACGCCCATGTCTGTAAACGTCAAAAATCGCACTGACAACATTCATCGTAAGTGACATTTAACAATAACATGCACGTAATGAAAATCTCATAACATACATGTGCGTTTAGATAGAAAAACTTAGATTCCTTTGTTGAATCAAATTGCAATCAAATTTTCATTTACGTAATACTTTATTTGGTTCACTTACATACTTTTAATCAATTGAAAAACATAAAAGCTCTTAGCATTAGTGAAATACATTTTAGATTAGAAGAGTGATGCCCCTACATGTCGGTAACACATTTTACACTTTCAAAAAAAATAATTCGATGTTTCTTGATACGGGAAAAAACGTCATCTCACTTATGTTGTTAATTTTGGTAACAAATTATAGTATCCGAACATTTTCTAAACTTTACCTATGAATATGACTGTTAGTAATGAAAAAGATGAAATTATGAGCACTCAGAAGAAAATAGATGGGCGTAGAAAAAGTATAGTACGTTACACAAGTTGTAATCCCATTACGCACTCGACGCTGCGCGGCTTCGTGCGTAAACTTTCTCACTTCTTGCGTAATGGGTTACTTACAACTCTTGTTACGTAATATACTATTACATGCATGTATCTTTCTTAATTCTTGGTTTTTTACGTAATTTATAGTCGAGGCAATGAAGCATTATGATAGGAAATCTTTTAGGATAGGACGTATCGGAATGCGGTTCTTTGCATTCGCTTGCAAAAATTATTTATATCATTTGTACCTACTTTGTACCTATTACAAACCGGAAGTTGCATTGCTGCAGCCAAAAAATGCATCTCTTGAGAGGCCTTTTGGCAAATTTTATAATTTCGTAAATAAGAGTCAGAATTGGCTCAAGTCTGGTACCCGATAGTTTTGGTTTTCAATTATGTCTGGAAAACCCTTGGGGATGACTTTCAGAGCCAGGGTAGGGCGCACCAGGTGTCTGTGGGGTATGCGTCGGTGCTATATTTGAATTCAGCGTTTAAAAAACCCCCAGTAACGATTTTTAATTGGTCTTTTTCAATTGTGTCTGCAAAACCCTCGGGGAAGACGTTCAGAGCCAGGGTAGGGCTCACTAAATGTCTGTGCCATATTTGAATTCAGCGACCCGAAAAACCCCCAGTAAAGATTTTTGGTTGGTCTTTTTCAATTGTGTCTGGAAAACCCTCGGGGATGACGTTCGAAGCCAGGTTAGGGTGCACTAAGTGTCCGTGGGGTGTTGGCCGGTGCCATATTTGATTTCAGCGAGCCAAAAAAAACCCCGTAACGATTTTCGGGTGGTTTTTTTCAATTATGTCTGGAAAACCCTCGGGGATGACGTTCAGGGCCAGGTTAGGGCGCACCAGGTGTTCGGGTGGTCGTTGTCAACATAAAATTCGGATTCAGCGCACACAAAAAGCCCCCATAATGATTTTCGGCTCGTTATTGTCCAAGTTGGGGCCCACCAGGTGTCCGTGGGGTGTTCGCCGATGGTATATTCGAATTCAGCGACCCAAAAAAAACCCCGGGTGCCCAGTTTCTCTTCTCTTTCGCATAAAGTTCGGGATAGACAATTGTCAGGTCAAAATAAATGCTTACGAATACAACCGATCAATCGTTTTTTGCGCTATCTCTTTTCAACATTTGGAGGTAATAATTAGAGTTACAAGAGAACGTATGTCATTGCTTAAAAGACAAGTGTACATATACTGTTTGATGTGTTTCTATTGTCAGTAGAAAAGGATGAGGTATATAAAGTTTGTGTTTACTAGTGTTCATTGCTAGTGACGTCAGGGTAAAGGTCAATTTGTTTTACTGTAGATATGTATACGAGTGAGAAGCTAGCTCCTAGCTCCAAACGGGTGAAATTGATCTCGACCGCTCAGCCGCTGAGAGTCGACCGTATTTACGAGGGGCATATGTTATCGAACGTATAGGTTTAATATATTGCATATAAAATAATAACTTTTCACTGCTTTATTTTGAGGAAAAATTACGAAAAAACGTAACTTGGGCAGGGAAATAAAGGAAAAAATTATTTCTTGTGCAATACTAGAGTGACTCCAAGAAAATGGTATGGATTATTACATATATTGATGTTTACTATATTTTCTCTCCTTTATCTACATGTCCATTGATAAAAAATCAGGAGTTGATTGATAATCTGGTAGTATTTGGCATGTGATATTCAAAAAGAGTGACAAACGTTCCAAGGGTGAGCAAAAAAATAAAAATCAGTTTTCTTAAAAAAGAAATTTTACTTTATTTTCTCTCCTGTATCTACAGATATTGATGTCAATAAAAAAAATTAGAAATAGATCGATAAACCAGTAGTCTTTAGCATGTCATTTTTAAAAATTACTGACAAATGTTCCAAGGGTGAGCAAAAGAATATAAATAATTAGTTTTCTGAAAAAATATATTTTACTTTATTTTCTCCCCTGTATCTAGAGATATTGATGACAATGTAAAAAAAAATTAGAAATAGATCGATAAACCGGTAGCCTTTAGCATGTCATATTTAAAAATTACTGATAAACGTTCCAAGGGTGAGCAAAAAAATAAAAATCAGTTTTCTTAAATATACGACTATATCGATGTCCGAAACTATTGAAATAATCCTCGTTTCCACATCACCCAGGAGGTAGAGGAGTCGATGCGTTTTTTTTAACGTGGTGTCCCCTATTAGGCCTAATCCACGATTAACCAAAACAAAACCAAAACAAAATATAAAACAATAGAAACTACTAAAACTAAAACATAATATAAACAAAAGAAAACTATAGGTGATAAATTTTAATCCTAATGCTACTTGAATGAAAAATGAATCTAATCATCAATAGCACTACATGACTTACCGTCCAAGCCACAAGCAATTGTCTGTAGCATGGACTTTCATATCCTGTAGTGCCATGAAAATTGATTTGTAGGTTTGTGGTGGAAAGCTCTTTTTGTTATCAGGTAGTATATGTACATTTCCTGTACATACAGTACCCTTACACTGCCCACATTTTCTCCTTGGGACCTTAAAGATTCAACGTTGTTGAACTTTCGCCTGAAAAAATTATTTATATGAAAAACCATCATTATCAAAATTGCCCAAAAAATCCAATAGCTTACCGAAATTGGAGTGCAATTCCCTTGGACATTTTGAAGTCTTGCGACACACAATGTCCAATGGCACCACTAGCTTGGAGCAAATCCCCACGAACAAAATCAATATGGGAATTTGTTTTTTGGCTAATTTTCTCCAAAACGTTCGGTACTCCCTGAAAATAATTACGAAGTGAAATATAAAGACAAATCATGTTTTAATAGCAATAAAGTTACTCACATTTCGACGAAAAAAGTGAAAAATAAAATAATATCTACGGACACCTATTTGCAGTAAAAAGATATATATTATTGTGATGTGAGCAGAGATAATATACACAAGTAGATCGGCCACTGAGTAGAAAAAAATGGCCACGCCATCAAAACTAGTGACATCTATATTTGGAGCCGAGTAATACTAATATTAAATAAAGGTTCAGATCCAGGCTAAACCTGTAATTTGTTAAAATTTAGCAGGAAAGTCAACAATAAAATAGCGCGGGAGATTCAAAAATGAAATAGCGCGGGAAGTTCAAAAATAAATTCACGTGGGAAATTTAATTTGTTGTATTCGTAATAATTCTGTAATAGTGAGGTAAACAGTTGTAACTGAAAGCTATATTAGTAGAGTTATTGTCTTTGTATTACACTCTTTATTTTGGTATCATAGTCAAATGAAACCAGTGTAATGTTAAGACAATAACTCTACCAATATAACTTGTAGTTACAACCGTTTACCTCAATACTACAGAATTATTACGAATACAACAATAAAAGGTAAAAAAATTAAAAGGCGACATGAGCATTAATCTAGTTTTTATTTTTCCACTTAGGTATAGGACATTCAATGTACAATTACTTTTTAAAAATCACACTTTATTTAATAAACTTGAATAAATATAAAAACACAATAAGAAAACTTATTATTCACTGAAAATTTAATATGTAATATTCATTGAAAATTTAATATGTAATTTATTTATAACAGAAAATTCATTGAAAATTTAATAAGTAATTTATTTAAAAAAGAAAATACATTGAAAATTTGAGAATTTATCAACATCAACCATTTTATCTACAACCCCTTTAAGATGATCAAAAATATTTTCATTTACCCCACAACTGAAAGGCAAACGATTTAACAACCTACTTAAAGTTCTGCGACTGGGTAAAGAAAATATTTTAGAAAGAAACCTGTAACCTTTTCCACTATTTTTGTAACAAGATAGTGAAAAATTTTTATCTTCTAAAGTAAATCTCCTTCCTCTGGGCTGTAATTTTTGATTTCTAATTGTTGTTGCATAAGAATTGAAATTGTGGATAAATTGACATTTTTTTAAAATTTAGTGTGCTGCAGATTTCTTTCCAAATATTTAATTATCTGCTTTGGATGCAATTTCTGGGCTTTCTTGGCAGCTGCCTTCCACTGGCTAACTTTTCTTTTTAAAATTCTTCATCTAGAGAATCGAAATGCTTTCTATTGCCTCTATGTCGATGAGCTAAAAAAAAGTTGACTATTGTTATCATCCTCATTCAAGCTGTAGGCAGTAAACTTATAAGTCAGACACTGCTGTGAACGTTTTTTCTGTAATTTGTAGTTGATTTCCTTCAAAAATTGTACCGACTTTTCATGATGCTGAATTGAATATTATAATATGTTTACATACAAATAAAGTGCAAAGAGTGCTTAAATACGGAATTCTGCATATTAACAAAAGTATTGAACAAGTATAAGCCTCATCTACTCAATTTTTAAATTTATCTTCTTAATTTTAAAAACTTCACTTTTTCAAAAACCAACCTAGAATATACTTTTTGAAATCCCTTGTACTTACAATAATTATTAAAATTCAAGGTATGACTAGCATATGCAATAATTAGTTAATTAATTTAATCAATCTTACCAGTTGCAATTAAAACTTGTTTATATCTGTCTAGATGCCCAGAAGTGGATGGTACTTGTGTGAAACTTGAGATGGACGATAATAATTGTGAAAAACTTGATGTGGATGGTTCATACTGCCTTTAGGTGTTTTAAAAATACTTACCAGGTTCTTCATCAAACTCATATAGTAAACTCTTCCTTGAATATGTCTTGACTGGTTGTTGTACTTTTCCTACTGGACTATTACTACTTAGAATAGAAGTGGATTCTGAAATAGTTATTTATGCATCAAGTGCAAAAAGTGAGTGTTTTTTGCACGCGACGAGAAATTGTCCAACGATGCCTTTAGGCCGAGTTGGACAACACGTCGAGTGCAAAAAACACGTTTTGCACGAGTTGCATACAATATTTTTTCTACATTCATGCAAAAACTGGAAAATTAGAATATAATATGTTAGGAACTCAAACTTTATTAATATTAGAAGTAAAGGAACAATTTGTGCAATTAATATTTCTTAGTGAATTATTTTTTAATTCTACTTCTTGATTTGTAATTTCTTTAAATGTACCACTAGTACTTGGAATTTGTACATCTTCATTATTTTCAAACTGAAATATTTGTTCAGCAACATTAAGTTTGCTTGTAAGTGATTCCTCTACATATCTCTCTGCTTTATTTCTGATGGGGTCCCAATAAATTCTTCTTCATCGCTATTACTCATTTTCTTAGTAATTATTAATATACTATTTTCTTAATAATATTCAATACAACTTAAAAAATGTTACTTTACAATATTACGCTGTCAGAACTCAGCATGTATTTTAACCGTTCTACTTTTTTATGTATCTTTAAGGCCTCCACCTTGTCAGTACTTAATCATAGCTGGTTTTCGCTTTGACTATTTAAATTTTAAATAATCAAAGATTTTTGCAATAGTTGTAACTCGTTGAGACTAAGTAGTAAGATACTCTAGATTTTTATTTTATTTAAATGTTTATGTTTGTCATAAATCATCACAAAACTGACAAGAATGACAGATGAGTGCAACAAAAATTTTGTTGCACTAGTGCAAAAAAGAACCACTTTTTCCATTAAATGTGTTTCACAAAAGTGTTGTTTTTTGCATGAATGTAGAAAAAAGGTTTTTTTTTAGTATCAATGAGTATCCAAAAATTAAATTAGCATATCTTTTGGGGATAGACTTAAAACATAAGTATTTATACATCACTAATCATAATTTGTACAGTTACAAACTACTGTCTATTGTAGTCCCAATAACTACTATTTCAAACAGTGTAGTACACATATAGATGAGATATGTATTTACCAGGCAAATATAGTGTGGGTAGAGACAATTTCTTCAATCTGCCACAAGGAAGTTTACAAGAATCTTCAAAATGAGTGTCACACATTTTATAAGATTTGTGAGACTCAAATGCCAACTTAGAATTATTAATTCTATCATTCCAAACGGCATTAACCTCTCGGTTAGCAGGAATGCTAAGCCTATAAAAAAAACATAGATAATAGGTAGGTACTCAGTTGATATTTTCCATTTTGATTTCAAGGAAATCGTTGACTAAGTATAAACCTCAAAATAGGTAGCAATTCCAAATATTAAGCCTATTATTATTTAAATTGATTTTAAAAAAAATTCATGGAATGCTTTAAAAGTTTAACTAGTATATTATAATATACTAAATAATTCTCTATACCTCATCACTGATGTCCGGTTAATTATTGGTGTCTAACGGAAAATTGGAAATTTTTCTTCAACTGATAATATAAAGGTGGAAATTAACATGTTATTTAGTACTAACCTTCTCTACTGTTTGTCAATGCATCCAGGAACACAGCAATTTTTCACATAGCAACTCATCTTCAAATAGGTACTTATGAAGTATTATAAATGAGGAATTAAAAACAGCAACAATCACGAAATAAGGCGATAAAATTATCATGGATGATCATAATTTGATACTGACACGCCTTTTAGTTACGAACAATAATAATAAACAATATGGCTGCTAGTTCGGTGCATGATTGCAACCTAATTTAATTTTAGACACCATGATTGCCAATTGAAACTTAATTTCATGTTAGGCTCCATCTACCAGCTTTATTTGAAATTTTTAACGTTTATCTTTCGGCTCCATATATATATGTCACTGAAAATCGTACCAATTTTGAATTAATTTCGCTCACCCGAGTGCCCGGGCCTTGGATGTGAGCAAACTGAAAACTCGAAAATAACAGATGGTTCGATAACAGAATAATCTGCTCCCTCAGAAGGTTGTGGGAGACCGTTGAGATAGGAGATAAAAATAACCCAAACTCACCAACCAATGGAAATTACGGTTATAAGAATATGCTTCATTTATTTGATGATAAGAGATTCGGTTTTTTATTTTATAATAATAATGAGAAAATATTAGAAGACAATTGATATCAAAATAATCATAAACTAATGATGATTCCCCTTTTCAAATTAAGATAAGCGCTCAAAAAAAAATTATCAAAAATTTCTTTCAATTGAATTAAGTTCTGTCACTGTAGAAAATGATAACCTCGACAATAAAAAATAATAATGTGATAGTAATTATTATTTCATACTATCTATCACCACGGCACCGTTTAACAATAACACAAACCTGAGAGTAATGCGAATGCATGATTACCATCAGGACGGATGCCATCAATATCTGTAGATACAGGAGAGAAAATAAAGTAAAACATATTTTTTAAGAAAACTTATTTTTATTTTTTTGCTCACCCTTGGGACGTTTGTCAGTAATTTTTGAATATGACATGCTAAAGACTACCAATTTATCGATCTATTTCTGATTTTTTTCCATTGACATCAATATTTGTAGATACAGGAGAGAAACATTTTGTTGTTGTTGAAATATTACGTCTCTTACGTGAAAATACAATTTGTGTACTATACAGGGTGTGGCGCGACAAGTTTTGATTAAAAGTAATGGCGGATACAGTTATGTTAAAAATCTGAAATTACGTAGCTGTAGGTTTTGGATGACGCTGAGTTCAAATATAATGTTGTCCTGAATGTGGCACTTCCGGTTATACCGGAAATAGACGTCAACTTTGTTATTTTAAATAGAACCTAATATTTTTTATTTTATTTTCGAATTCTACATGAAATTTTAGATAAAATTTGTGAACAATGTCCTATACCAAAAATGAAGTATTTTCGAGATATTTCGTTTTTTTTCAGAATTTTGAAAAAATCCTAGTCCACATTAAATAACGATATCTCCATTAATATCGAAGCTAGTAACGTGAAATTGTAACCAATAAACAACAAGGGCTTGCCCGTTAACTCCATATGTCCAACTCATTGATATTTCATACAGGATGTTTTAAACTTAGCCGCCAACATGCACAATTTAAATCATTTATAAGTTGCTTACTTTAAATAGAACACCCTGTATTTTATTACATTTGCCGATGTATTTTTTTAAGCCAATTCGTGTGGTATGGGTATTCCCTATACCTAAATCCAACCACTTTTGAGATATTTCATTATTTTAGTTAAAACATAACAACACTTAATGATTTCAACATTAGTAAAGGGTAGGCCATGGCTGTCAAAGATTTGATAGTTAGAAGGTTTTTATTTTGACAGTTCACATTTGTATTTTATAGTTAATAATGGCAAATGTAGGATTTAGTAATGATGATTTTTTAAATCTTATTATTATTTACGGTGAGTGTAATAGAATTGTTGAACGGACTTGCCGTGTTTTTGCAGAAAGATATCCATATCGACCAAATGCAACTGGTGATATTGTAAGAAGATTGCTTAAAAACTGCCGTCAGTTTGGTCAATTTAAGCCAAAAATTAATAAAAATAAACCACTAGTGGACAATGACATCAACGAAATTAATGTTTTGGGTTATTTTACGGCCTCTCCAAATGCCTCCATTAGAGATTGTGAGAGAGATCTTACTTTGTCGACGAGAACAATTCATCGCATTTTAAAAAAACACAAATGGAAACCATTTTCTTATAATTTGGTGCAACACTTACAATTATGTGATCTTCCTCGAAGGGTAGAATTCTGTGAATGGTTTTTAATGAAGACCCAAGAGGATGAAAACTTCATAAACAAAGTTATATGGTGTGATGAAGCAAAGTTTAGCAAAAATGGATTATTTAATCGACATAACTCCCATTTTTGGTCTAATGAAAATCCACATGTTAGTAGAGAACGTTATTTCCAAGATAGTTGGAGTTTTAATGTTTTTTGTGCAATAAAAGACGATAAAATTTTAGCATTACAATTTTATGATGAAAATTTAAATGGTGAAAGATATTGCCACATTTTAGAAGCAGCTATACGACCGGCGTTACATGCTTTAAGAAATGGAGAGGCGGCTTCAGCTTGGTATCAGCAAGATGGAGCACCTCCTCATAACTTTGGGCCTGTTGCTCAGCATCTTTACGACATGTTTGATGATAGATGGATTGCCAATCGGGGTCCGTTTCGTTGGCCAGCTCGCTCTTCTGACTTGGCTCCTTTAGATTTTGGCATTTGGGGTTACATTAAAAATCAGGTATTTTCCATTCCTGTTACGACAAAGGAAGATATGATGCAGAGAGTCTTACTTGCTTTTAATTCTCTAACACCCGACCATATTTCCAGAATTACAAGACATAACCTAATGAAAAGGATTCATAAATGTTTAGAAGTAGATGGTGCTAATTTTGAACACTTACTATAAAACTTTATTTGTTTAATATTACATTTAGCTATTTTTTTTGTACGTTATCTAATTAAATTAATACAAAATACCTTGTCAACGTTTTTGATGATATCCACAATTAATAATCCTTTCATGCTGTTGGTTACTTTTCAGAAGTAATAATATGAAAAAATAATAAAATATCACCTTAAATCATGGAAATCATGGCCTACCCTTTACTAATGTTGAAATCATTAAGTGTTGTTATGTTTTAACTAAAATAATGAAATATCTCAAAAGTGGTTGGATTTAGGTATAGGGAATACCCATACCACACGAATTGGCTTAAAAAATACATCGGCAAATGTAATAAAATACAGGGTGTTCTATTTAAAGTAAGCAACTTATAAATGATTTAAATTGTGCATGTTGGCGGCTAAGTTTAAAACATCCTGTATGAAATATCAATGAGTTGGACATATGGAGTTAACGGGCAAGCCCTTGTTGTTTATTGGTTACAATTTCACGTTACTAGCTTCGATATTAATGGAGATATCGTTATTTAATGTGGACTAGGATTTTTTCAAAATTCTGAAAAAAAACGAAATATCTCGAAAATACTTCATTTTTGGTATAGGACATTGTTCACAAATTTTATCTAAAATTTCATGTAGAATTCGAAAATAAAATAAAAAATATTAGGTTCTATTTAAAATAACAAAGTTGACGTCTATTTCCGGTATAACCGGAAGTGCCACATTCAGGACAACATTATATTTGAACTCAGCGTCATCCAAAACCTACAGCTTCGTAATTTCAGATTTTTAACATAACTGTATCCGCCATTACTTTTAATCAAAACTTGTCGCGCCACACCCTGTATATCATTGATTTAATACTTAATTAAAATAAGTGCTCGAATATAGGTTTTGTTCATTGTGACAATTGGGTTCACATTACATGATTATCAGAATTCACGCTGAAATGAATACCGTTTCAACGTAATATATACTTATATTTTTACAAAATAACTTCTACTAAAAAATGAGTGTCAATAGGTTTGAAAGAAAATTCAAATGGCTCTTATTATGGAACAGAGGTAGTATATAGGTAGGTACTATCAAAGTCTATATATTCCAATAAGTCCGGCCACTCTCTCGACGACGCGAGAATCCCCCTCCTGCCGACACCCACCGTCTCACCGACAAAACCCACATCTGATGTGGGATTTATTGTCTTTTCAGTTCTGTTCGACTTACACGGTGGTGTAGCAGAGCGTTGTATCGGGTGCGCCCAAGAAAGTGATCTTGAATTTCAATTTGTGTGAACGTTATCTGCTGTGTTTTTGATTGTGTGCGATGCCTTATTATGGAAATTATTGTTGCGTGGATTCGTGTAGAAACAATACTGCAATTTCAATGATTCATGTGTGCAGGATGATGTAGGAATAGGAATGAACTTGAAGACCAAGTTGTCTATTATCGCATTTTCCCATCCTTGTCCAAGCTTCCCATGGGAATCCCTGCTGTCCTTATATACAAGGGTGCGATCCTATTATACACTGAAATTTGCAAATTCCTCACTAAGGACCTTTAGAAAGAATAAAGAACATCCTAAATTGAAAATCTTGAAAAATTTATAACTATTCAAGTATTTATTAATTTTTAAGAATGTACATAATACTTATTTGTTTGTTAATATTTCATTATTTTTATTTATTCACTCAATACAACGCTACAGAGTACACTCCAAATGGACTTGACCTAAATAATTGTTCATTTGTACTCGTTTTGTCCCAAGTAGATGTTAAACTGTGTTATTTCTTTTATTATGATTATATCAACACAAATGTTCATTCGCTGATCATTCTGTATTAGTTATTACGTATTATCAGATATACGCTCGGATATAAGTCTATGTTTATGATTTTTTTCATTCCATTCCTCCGTTAAAACAAAATTTCTAAAAAGTCACTTAGCAATAATTGTAGCTATTTTTGACATATAATTTATATAAATTGCCAATATTTTTCAAAACAAGAATAAAGTCAACATATTTTCTAATTGCACCCGGTAAATTCCTTCACAAATGAATTCACCGTCCGTCACCTCGTATACTACCAAATGACTAGCAAAAACAGGTGTCGCACATGATTTACGACTCCCCTCAAAAAATGCCGGCGTTTTCCGACGAACAAAGGAGTGACCGGACTTATTGGAATATATAGACTTTGGTACTATTACAACACGAACACAACTTACAACCCATTATTACGCAACATTTTTCAATTTTTCTAAAATAATTTATTGAATAATAAAGTATAGCATAGCAATAGATACCTATATACATAATATATGTTACAGTAAAAGTAGATTCTTAGGAAGAGTATACTCTTCCTGGGTAGAGTAGACTATTACTAAAAGTATCAGTAAAAGTTGATATAAAATAAGCAGATCTACTTTTCCTAGGAAGAGTTAACTATGACTGCTAAGGTTTAGTAAAAGTTGATTAACTGAAAGATTTGCACGTGCACTTTGTTTTTTAAGTTTGATTTCGAACAAGAAATGCTTTAGTGATGAATGCATTGTAATGCACACTAGGTTATTCAAGAATGGGAAGGGAATATAATCATTGGATAAGCCGTTCCTTTTCTTGAATCACTTGATATGCGTGTTACAAAGTATTGGATATTTTTCAAAAATGGGAAGGGTGAATGCATTCAATACTTTGTAACACACATATCAAGTTAATCAAGAAGGGGAAGGGTAATTCCCATGATTATATTCCCTTTCCCTTCTTGAATAACTTAATGTTCATTACAAAGGATTGGATATCTTAAGGGGAAGGATGAATCCAATGATTATATTCCCTTCCCCTTCTTGAATAAATTAATGTTCATTACAAAGTATTGGATATCTTTCAAGGGAAAGGGAGAATGTAATGATTATATTTCCTTTCTCTTTTTCTCACATTTACCAAATTCTCAATATTTTGTTATAGTAGTGACAAACTATTCAGTAAAAGTCTACTATTACTACTTCCAGACAGTGAAAGTATACTTTACCTAGGGAGAGTCTACTCTGACTAGTAAAAAATGTTGATCAAATTTCAATACTTTTTACTGAAAAGACTAGTAATAGTCTACTTCACCTAGGAAGATTATACACTTCCTAAGAATCTACTTTTACTGTAACATATATAAAAATTGTAAGAGTCTCAATAGGTACCTTCATTTTGGACTATTTCAAAAATTATTATAAAAAACAAGATACCTAAAGAACATCCAAATATTCAATATTGTTTTACATCAAAAACTTTTCATTCTTTATTTTACAGAGAAAACATAATAAATAGTATATCTATTTAGAAATTTGAGGTGAATGTAGGAAAAAACCACAGGAGGCAGAGTCTAGGGGCGGTAATCTGGCTAAATAAACAAACAAACCGTACCAACGACTTTCTTCCAATGGTGTGTTGGCGCGCATCTGTTCCAAAAATAATCGAGGCTACCTAACTAAGACTGATAGACAAGAAAACAATTGAAGGAGAAAATATAGCTCAGATAATAATATTTCAACTCTAGCAAAGCGATTCTATCGAGAAGCGCTTTTGCCATTTCTAGAGTAGGTAGACGAAATTAATTCTTTAGTCGTCCTTTGGTGTACAATATTTTTTTAATATCAACAACTAATAACACTATTACTAAGTCATACTTTAATAATTATTTCGGTTCTTATTTTATTTGATTGTTTTAAATGCTTATATAATCAATTAATTCGCAAGGTAGGTAATTTCGACGACTATATATTGTAAAGACAAAGTTGCAAGAAATTTGTGCTTCCAAAATTTTCAAAATGTAAATTTTATTCAACAATAACATTATTGTAACCTATGGCAAGCTAAAAACTAGATAACCATCCTCATCTCTTTTTATCGTCATAATCAGAAGATTATATATAAATTATTAAATAAATTGTAAGGATTTCTAGGAACAATTTTTACATTTGACATCGATGCTTTAGAATCAAATGAAATCTAGTGAAAAACACATTACTGCATTTACAACCAATGTTGCCATGGTATACGAAAATCCTCAAACTACACGGGGAAATAACAAACAAAAAATTTTTTCAACAGGAAAACTGAAAAACTATGCACGTCATAGATTATTAGGTTTATTTAGGTACTTGCAATATCTATATACCTAGTGACCTTTCTACCATTTTCAAAATTCGGTATTCCACTACGTAGGTATGGTGTATTTGTGTATTAGCCATAGGGCAAATTGTGATTAATTTTTGTGTTTATAAAATAGAAATATTTCAGGTATGTATAATACGTGGTTATATTTTATTATTGTATCATTGCAGTTTATTGTAGGTTTTTCATTATTATTTTCTCGTTATCTACAATAACTAGGTAAGTAAATTAAACGTTCTTTTTCTAGTTATGGCAACTATGTAAATTCTTAACATTTTCGTTTTTTGCGCAAAAAACGAACAAGGATAGGGGTGCTAGATAAGAACATTGGGGAGCGGACTAGTTCATTTTATAATTTGCGTTTGCTATTGTTTCAAGCTTTTTGCAATATACCTAGTTTTCTATTGTCTATTCATATATTATTATTACTTTTATTTTATTGTGTTATCTTTATTGGTGATAAGGACACCCTCCCTTAGTGAAAGAGACACTTTCTTTATTTTTTTTTACACCCTACCTGGCGCGAGAAAAGTGTAGGAGCCATAAACGAAACAAGAAGGCAAGAACAAAGAAGAAGTAAGTAAAAAATCTTGCTTTTAGATAAAAAGTACCAATGTAAAGAAAATGACATGAAATCAAATTATATTAAAAATAAATACAGGTCCTTCAGATTTCGATAAAATTATTTGTGAACACATTTGGCTTTTTATGTAGTTGTCGTTATCACAAATTCAGTAGAATGCCATGTAATGTGAAATATAAATTGATTTCATTTTCAACAAAAAATAAGTGGATGCAATATTCAAAAGAAAATATTGCTAATATAAAAATAATCGTACAAATAAAATTTTTTGACACCCGGCCTGCAAAAAAGCTATAAATTTCCATGAGTGAAGTGCCCTTAGGGTGGGGGTAAATATTTTTAAATATGTATGAGATGAGGGGTTCATTAGCTCTGAGTCTATTATCTAAGAGTTGAAGTAGCGATGCAGCAATTAGTAAAAAAGATGTAATAGTCTCTTTTATGATACAAAATGTTGATGTCTTGGGGTGCAATTGGGGGTTTCAGGCAAGCCGTTTATAGTGAGAGAATAAAATAAATGTTTTTCATTATTTAGGCAAAGAGAAAAGACAAAACCACTTGATGAAGAATTTCTACAACAGGAGACGGAAGAAGAGGAATTTCAAGAAGAGGACATTGGACTACTGGATGCCACAGAAGAGGACAATCGAGAAGAGGAATTGCAACTACAAGAGACCAGAGAAGTGGATATTCTACAGGACGCCCAAGAAGAGGACTTTCCACAGGACGTTTACCAAGAAGTTGGAGAAGAGGACAGTCAACTACAGGATGACCAAGAAGAGGAGATAATAAGCATTGTTGAAGAAGACAGCCTGAACAATCTTTTTTATCTAGTTCCTGTTTTAAATATAGCCACCAGCCTAAGGTGCTATCACCATGGTTTTTATTTTTTTATGACATAGCTGTCAATATACAGTCCACTAATTTTGTATTGTCACGATAAATAAAATCAATAGAAAAAGCTATTAAAATAAGCTGTTTTCTTTAACTAACCAAAGGATAAATATTCTGATCAAAGAGAAGAATCATATCCACACATTTTTTGATCGATTCGAGCCGGATATCCATTCCATAATCAATTTGAGGACCGTGACGGATGTCAAGCCTTCCAGTTTACCCAGTTGAATCCATATTACAAGAAGCATTGTGCAGCAATCTTTTTATGAAATCTGGAGGACAAATTGACAAAGACAAGGTACCTAACCTAACTTTCAATTAGCATCGCATCCCTCTGAACCATTTCCGCGAAACGGCTAATCAAGCCATTTTTTAACGTGTTTAAGTGATTTTAACCGCTATATCGATCCTTCCGATACGCTATAAGTGTAGCAATTTGACCTACCGTGGGTGTAACACTTTTATTTCTCAACTAATCCGTATCGTTATCCCTCAAGATGCCTAAATCAAAAAGGGGTAACCATCAAGATGACAGTCGTCAAAAAATTGACATTTATAATGATCTCGTAGCTCGTCGCGACGCTGTCACTAACGAAATAAATAGATTTCAAACCTTTTTGGAATTGAAATGCGATGATTTAAATAATCCTATTTTGTTGATAGACCTGACCACTCGATTAAATAGTATTGAACCTTTGATTGATGATTTTAAGCATGTCCAAAGTCAAATTGAGAAACTCTGTTTAGATAATGAATATGAAGAAATAAAGGATCAGGATCGAGAATACGAATCATTTGAAAATTTATATTTCACGGATATTTCAAATGCGAAATTGACTATAAACAAAATTAATGCCGCTCAGGCTGCCCCAAGTGCACTCTCTACTGGCTCTTCAGTGCAAGTAGCACTGCCATCGGCACATGGTCAGTACGGTTCACGTCTCCCCCCTATACCACTACCTAATTTCAGCGGATCCTATGATACTTGGACCAATTTTAAAGATACTTTCATCACGCTCATTGAGAAAAACTCTCAACTCAATAGAATTGAAAAATTTTATTATCTACGATCCAGTTTACAGGGAGAAGCTGCTCAAATAATCAACTCTTTAGCCACAACCGAGAATAACTATGCTACTGCTTGTTCCCTTCTGCAGGAAAGATACGAAAACAAAAAGGCAATCGTGTACTCAAATGTATTGTTGAACTCAACCAAGTGAAAGATGATTCTCATCTCAGTTTAAGAAAACTTCTGGACAGTTTTCAAAATCATTTTAAATCTTTACAGAACTTAAATGAACCTGTAGACCAATGGAGCAGCATTTTAATTTATTTACTTACCTCAAAATTGGACTATAATAGTCGTAAAGAATGGGAACATTTCTCAAGAAATATTGATAATCCTTCAACTCAAGATTTAATAACTTTTTTATCTCAACGTTGTCGCTTTTTGGAATCTCTTGACTTCAAATTGAATACTAAAAAACCTTTTGTATCTGATAAACCTCAAAAATACGAACGTAAAACATTACTTTCCCATAACAACAACACTATTTCATGCCCACTATGCAGACAGTCATTTTATATATTCATGCCGAAAATGTATTGACTTACCTATAAGTAATAGGTTTTCGGAGGCAAAACGTGCGAACTTATGCACCAATTGTCTGCGTCCAGGACACCGCCAAAGTGATTGCAAGTCTACTTATACTTGCAAGACCTGTCAAAACAAGCATCATTCATTGCTACACATGCAACCAAATCATATGAAACCTCTCAATCGACCATGCCATGATAACACCCAAACTAACGCTCATACTAATAGCACCACTCATTCACGATTCTCCATTTCAAACAATCCAACTACCTCTCAATCACACGAGAATCTTCGAATTCTACCCAATGTAAACAATGTAAATATTGAAGATAACCACTCTCAAAATTTATATTGTTCTAATGCAAACCAAAACTCATTTGTCTTACTCTCCACCGCATTTATTGAGGTATTTGACAAAAACCATCAGCCTATAGTATGTAAGGCCATACTTGACAATGGAAGTCAATCCAATTTTGTCACTCAGAATTTATTTGAAAGGTTAAACTTACTTTTTGAGCCTATTAAAATGCCCGTTTCAGGAATTAGCGAAAAGTGCATCAATATTTCTAAACGAACTCAACTCAAAATTAAATCAACTCATGATAATTTTTCTATCAAAATACCAGCCTTGGTGATAAGTAAAATAACCGAAAAAATACCTCCCTTCTCTATAAACTTCACAAATTTAAATATACCAACAAATATTCACCTAGCCGACCCCGAGTTTCTCAAACCTGCCGATATAGATACACTTCTAGGCGCAGGCGTTTTTTACAACCTCCTTAATGCTAACCAAATTAAATTGGGCAAAAATAATCCTATCTTACAAGACACCAAACTAGGGTGGGTAGTAAGTGGCCCAGTTGATTTACTGACAACAAATAATCAACACACAAACTCCTTAAAATGTACAAACAACGATCTTCAAAATAGTTTGCAGCTTTTTTGGAACTGCGAAGAAACCACCGAACAAATTTCTAAAAATAAATATTCCCAAAAAGAAATCGACTGTGACAACCATTTTAAAGCCTCTACACATCGAGATTCCTCTGGAAGATTTATTGTAAGCCTTCCTCTCAGGCCCAATGTTTCTCAGCTTGGAGACTCTTTTCAAACCGCCTCGAAACGTTTTCTTGCAATTGAGCAAAAACTGAATAAGAATCCTAATATAAAAAAATCCTACTGCGACTTTATCTCAGAATATAAAAGCCTTGGACATATGTCTGAAATAAACCCAGATATCTCCAGCCATAACTCTGTATATCCCTCTTACTATCTTCCACACCATTGTGTGGAAAAGAGTGATAGCCTAACTACTCGCCTCAGAGTCGTCTTCGACGGATCTGCTACGTCGTCTTCAGGATTATCTATCAATGACTGCCTAAAAGTCGGACTGAAACGTGAACTTTGCGTTCAACCTTTCAGTTGATAAATTCATAAATTAATTTCTTTAAAATTTTGATTTTTGGTGGAATAGAATGCATCGATTTTCTAAAAATATTGCCATCGAAAAATTAATAAATTATTTCACATTTGTGATTTGTGGTGGAATAAATTCATTAACCAAAAATCAATATTCTATAGCTATTATACCGCGAAATTTAAAATTTTGAACTTTCTTTAAATATGAACGGAGAACGTACCGAGAGGTCTTCTCTTATCGTCTGTCGTCAAACCAACAAGTGTGGAACTGTGCAGTAATCCAAAAACTATATTTTTGCTGAAATTGCAAATTAAAATATGCAGACGTTTTACCTAATAAGAATCTGGATTACTGGTATGTTATTACATTTTATTGTTTCTTTTTGAATTTTAAATTTTGATATTGGAAAATTTACCATTTTTTTGTAAATAACCAGTTAGTACAAAATGGATACCCATTTTGGATGCCACATGTTACCTTCATATTTCTTGAGGAAAATGTTTCCTTTAAATATATATATTTTTTGTCAGACTGCTCATACGTTTTTTTATGAAAATCAGATATTTGTCCAGAATGAATCCTAAAGTTACAAGTTATAATATTCAATTGTATTTATTGAGCTGGACAGATATACATGTAATCTTTTAGTTTCTTCATTTTTTTCTTATATCTGTATATCCTTTATAGCACAGTTTCCCGAAGTACAGTTTCTGAAGTTTTTGGGATACACTGTTCCTGATGTACCTACAGTTTCTGAGAATACAGTTTCTGGGATACAGTTTCGGGGATACAATTTCTTGTGATAGTATCCTGGAGTACCGACATTTTTCCTGGAGCATTGTTTCCTGGAGTGCTAATAATTTTATTGGAATACCTACATGTTCCTTGTCCTTTAGCAGCGCAGCGGAGCAACAGTCTCTTTCATAAGAGGGTGTGCATCTTTAACAATAGTATACCCAATATTTTTGTATACTTCAGAAGGTAGAAAAACCAGTTCTATTCGGACAACACTTCAAGACCAGAAAGATAGAAGTAAAAAAAACAGAGGTTGTATTACTCGAAGGTTTATTTTTTTTCAATTGTTACAAAATTATGATGACCATTTTGTAGATTATTGTGCTTTACTAACCTTTTTTAGTATTAGTTATTTTTTTTGTGCACGTTCGTTCAATTTTAATATCATTATATTTATCAATTTCTTTTGTGAAAGTTTTATTTATTAAACCTATACCATCAGTTGTCATTTTCAATTAACTTTATTATTTTTGAGTAGATAGCAAAGGTTAAAAGTTAGCTGATTTTATTTATTTGATTTTTTTTCTAATTTTGTTTTAGGAAACAAAATTAGTGGCGCCCTTAAATTTCTTTCCTTATCTAATCTTTTCTAGTTTCTTAATTTCCATCAGATAACAAAGTCCTGAGAACTGGCTTTGTTATCTCCAAATAAATTAATCAGTTTGGTAAGAACCTGCAGTTTATTTTCCATCATTTTTTTTTTGTCTCATAGTAATCAAATATATTTTATTTCCATCATTAAATTTTTTTTGCTAATAGTATTCAAATTAAATTAATGTTGCATAGTCTATCTTAAGTTTATGTTTCATTGGCGCCCAACGTGGTAAATATGTTTCATTGGCGCTCCAACGTGTATAACTTTTAACGTTTGTTGTCTGCTCTTAAAAAATTTTTGTAGCTAAAAAAATTTTTTTCTTCCTGCTTTTAGGGGGAATTTACTTTAATTTAGTTTAACTTTAATATTAACTTTTCTTAACTTTCTTTCTTTTTATTATTTATAACTGGTGGTTCGGTTTAGTAAGTATCTCTATCATTATCTGAAAAATTAATTGTATCGAGAAAAAGTGTAAAGCTTAAGGATTCGTACATTCAGTAATTAGCCTATCAATTTATTAGCTCAATTTATCGTTATCTTTCAGTGACCTTCAGTCGAAACACAATTTAATAGTTTGCTATGGATTTGCTTCTAGTTTTTTTGCCGTGAATATATTTTTAACTAGATTCTCATTATTACCTATTTGTAAATTTATCGAAGTAGTTCTTATCGGGAATAATTGTTTTCTTTTGATTTAAGATTTAAAATCTAAATATCTTGAGTATGCAGTGGCGTATCTGCATTTTTTTTTTCAAAAATATTTTTGCCTTTTCTATATCTTTAGATTATGTATCATAAGTACCTAAATTTTTTTTAGTACCTATGCTTTCTGACGTTTCGTTGTGCAATAAACAATTCGTGTAGTATTTGTGTCTTATCGTATCTTTTTTTTGTTTTTTGAGTATGTTATATACCAAAAACGCTGTTCTATAGAGAACAACTTTCCGTGAATGTTTCAAATTTTCTGGATTTATCTAGCTTCATGCACCTTTGTAGTCCAGAATTTTTTGGAACAACTTTTATGCACAAACATTTCCTGAACTTCCTGCTTTATGCAAAATTTGGATTCGGATATGGTTGTAGCATTCCCTTATCGTCAGTATATTGAGAAATTATCTTTGGATGCTTGGTAGCACTTTTATTCTCAATATATGATTTATCTTTATCTTTTGATATTTTATTTTTGTTGCACAACAAAATAACGAAAAATTATCTTTACCTTCTAGTACTCTGAATGATACATAGTAAAATAATATTTTATCGAGGCGTGGCATATTTCTCTACAATAGTCGATGACAAAACTAACTTTCTTTTCGTAAAATCTTTATCTTTGGCTTGATACCTATATCTTAAAAATTTCGTTTGAATATCTTTAATTCAGTTTTTTTTCGGCAATAAGTCCTTATTTCATTTTTTCTATATCTTTGAGATATTTAATAACTTGCACTGTCAAAATATTTGCTGTGTTTGTGTGATGATTTTGTTCGAATGTTCTGCTTGCGCGATGACCAATGGCTACTGCGGACGCTAACTGGCAACCTCCCTGGTATGAACTTAGAAAAATATCATCTAACTTTCCTGTGAAAATTTTTGATAGTCACGTTGTCAATTTTGTCTCCTTTCTTTTCTCTAAATCAATCATTTTTGGTCAAAATTTTGTCTTTCTTCAATCCTTGGGTTATATTTTATCACTATGTTTGGCTCTGCTGTTCACTAGCTTATTTTTGTTTTAGGTATATTTTTCTCGTGTAATATGATGAAAAATTTCATATATGGAGTTTTAGGGTTGGCTAAATTTTTTTTCAAATCAGGAAAAGCTCAATTTGTTTCTAAATAAATAAATTTCTAAAAACATACTTTGTATGGTACACTGTATTATATCTCCTGTGAGTTAAATAGTTTGAGGAACATGTCTTGAAAATATGGAACTTGTAGTAAGCAAATATCTTCAATAGGTTAACTTATTTATTGATAACTGTAGAAGCTGTATTTTTAAGTACAATGAATTTGACGCAGAATTTTCCCTTCATAGTAAGTAATTATTTGTTAGATTTTACCGTGTTGTTTTACCTTTCCATTTTTATTTCTCTGAGTATAGTTTTAACTCTTGTATCTTTAAAATATCTCTATGTTGTGCTATAAGCTTACATATTATGGTGGTGAACTAGATTTATTACTGCAATAACATAATTGCGACATTTGAGAGTATTATGTATGTAATACTTAAATGGGGTGATTAAATTTGGGGTATATAATTTGGTATGTAAATTAGTAGAAACTAAAAATTAGTATGTTCCATAATATTATATATCTATATCTTTCTTACCTCATCTTTTTTCAGTTGAATTGTGTCGAGTGCACAAACTGAAATATCTTACCTTACCTTACCTTTTTTCAGTTGGATTGTGTCGAGTGCACAAACTGATATATCTTAACTTACCTTATCTTTTTTCAGTTGAATTGTGTAGAGTTACACAAACTGAAATACCTTACCTTGTCTTTTTCAGTTGAATTGTGTCAAATGACACAAACTGAAGTATCTTACCTTGCCTATGTTTTTGTGTGCAATAGGAAATAGCACATGAAAATTTATCTTTACCTTTATCTTATCTTTTGTCGCAGAAGACATGTTTCATAGTGAACATGTATCTGGTGTCTTTGTGGACATTTATCTAGTATCTCACCGGGTAGTTATGGTATCTTATCTTAGCTTGCGATATACAGTTATCGTAAATTTTACTATGATATATTATAGCACAACTACAACAAAAATATATCTATCTCTATTTTCTTTTCTTCACAGATTAGCTAAGTTTTTTTTGTTAAAAGATCCTGAATAAGTTCAGTTATTAATGTATTTAAATTAGTAGACTGTTCCTTATGGAAAGTATTCTGATCTTTAACTTATTAATTACTACTAATTAATTTTCTGTAAATTTGTGCAAGTTCAGTTACTGTCCAAGTAGACTGTTCCCTAGAATCAGTGCATAAATTAACAAAAATTAGTTATATCTTTTCTAACATGTAACGAGGAAAGTTTTATGTTTATGATACAAATTTTAAGTGTTTATCTATATCGAACAAATAATTACAATAACTATTTTGAAATTATCTGAATCTATCTCACACTTTGGTAGGTGGAATTTTTTTTACTTGTCTAGAACTTATCTTAGATTCGTAAAGTTTGGGGAAAATTATACAGACGATGAGAAACTTTTGTATTTTGTGTTTGTCCTGAATTATCTAAGTATCTTGTGTAAGGTTCTCTTGTGTTTTTCTTGTGCTTATCTTTATCTGAATTTGTCATTTATGTATTTTTCCTTTCCTTGTTTTTGTAGAATTTTATGGCTTTAAGTAAGTTCAGTTGCTAAACAGGTAGACTGTTCCTTTGAATCAGTACTTAAAGTCTTTGGGTTTTTGTGTCTTCCCTGTATATTTTTGTATTAATCTATTTAGTGTGCTATGATATTAAATAAGTTCAGTTGCTAACTGGGTAGACTGTTCCATAGTACCAGTATTTAATAGCATAGAAAGTATTTGTCTTATCGTGAACTTGGGGAAGAAAATTATCTGGTTGAGGGTTTAATATGGTATATTGATGTCTTTCATATTTTCTATTCAATTTGAAATCGAACTTGTACAATTTCACTTTGCTTTGACTGTCGTATTTTAAAACCTACTTCTAAAATTTTTTTTGCTATTATTAACTTTTCATATAAATAGTAACTATTATGAAAAAAAAATTTTTTTTTTGGTAAAATTTTTTTTCCTGGCTGTTAGGGGTATGAAACGTGAACTTTGCGTTCAACCTTTCAGTTGATAAATTCATAAATTAATTTCTTTAAAATTTTGATTTTTGGTGGAATAGAATGCATCGATTTTCTAAAAATATTGCCATCGAAAAATTAATAAATTATTTCACATTTGTGATTTGTGGTGGAATAAATTCATTAACCAAAAATCAATATTCTATAGCTATTATACCGCGAAATTTAAAATTTTGAACTTTCTTTAAATATGAACGGAGAACGTACCGAGAGGTCTTCTCTTATCGTCTGTCGTCAAACCAACAAGTGTGGAACTGTGCAGTAATCCAAAAACTATATTTTTGCTGAAATTGCAAATTAAAATATGCAGACGTTTTACCTAATAAGAATCTGGATTACTGGTATGTTATTACATTTTATTGTTTCTTTTTGAATTTTAAATTTTGATATTGGAAAATTTACCATTTTTTTGTAAATAACCAGTTAGTACAAAATGGATACCCATTTTGGATGCCACATGTTACCTTCATATTTCTTGAGGAAAATGTTTCCTTTAAATATATATATTTTTTGTCAGACTGCTCATACGTTTTTTTATGAAAATCAGATATTTGTCCAGAATGAATCCTAAAGTTACAAGTTATAATATTCAATTGTATTTATTGAGCTGGACAGATATACATGTAATCTTTTAGTTTCTTCATTTTTTTCTTATATCTGTATATCCTTTATAGCACAGTTTCCCGAAGTACAGTTTCTGAAGTTTTTGGGATACACTGTTCCTGATGTACCTACAGTTTCTGAGAATACAGTTTCTGGGATACAGTTTCGGGGATACAATTTCTTGTGATAGTATCCTGGAGTACCGACATTTTTCCTGGAGCATTGTTTCCTGGAGTGCTAATAATTTTATTGGAATACCTACATGTTCCTTGTCCTTTAGCAGCGCAGCGGAGCAACAGTCTCTTTCATAAGAGGGTGTGCATCTTTAACAATAGTATACCCAATATTTTTGTATACTTCAGAAGGTAGAAAAACCAGTTCTATTCGGACAACACTTCAAGACCAGAAAGATAGAAGTAAAAAAAACAGAGGTTGTATTACTCGAAGGTTTATTTTTTTTCAATTGTTACAAAATTATGATGACCATTTTGTAGATTATTGTGCTTTACTAACCTTTTTTAGTATTAGTTATTTTTTTTGTGCACGTTCGTTCAATTTTAATATCATTATATTTATCAATTTCTTTTGTGAAAGTTTTATTTATTAAACCTATACCATCAGTTGTCATTTTCAATTAACTTTATTATTTTTGAGTAGATAGCAAAGGTTAAAAGTTAGCTGATTTTATTTATTTGATTTTTTTTCTAATTTTGTTTTAGGAAACAAAATTAGTGGCGCCCTTAAATTTATTTCCTTATCTAATCTTTTCTAGTTTCTTAATTTCCATCAGATAACAAAGTCCTGAGAACTGGCTTTGTTATCTCCAAATAAATTAATCAGTTTGGTAAGAACCTGCAGTTTATTTTCCATCATTCTTTTTTTGTCTCATAGTAATCAAATATATTTTATTTCCATCATTAAATTTTTTTTGCTAATAGTATTCAAATTAAATTAATGTTGCATAGTCTATCTTAAGTTTATGTTTCAGGACCTACTGTCCCAAATGATTTATTTACCGTAATATTGCGTTTCCTACAGCATAATTTTGTATTAACAGGGGACATTGCAAAAATGTATCGCCAATTTTTGATCGAACCTCAGCAACGTTGCCTCCAACGAATTCTGTGGCGTGACAACTTTCAAGACAACATTGGACATTTTGAATTGAACACAGTCACTTATGGAATGGCAAGCAGTGCTTTTTTAGCCACGCGTTGTCTGGACCAAATCTCAGAAGACACCTTGGACTCTTATCCCACAGAAAGTGAAATCATAAGAAATGATGTCTATGTCGATGACGTCATCACCGGTGCATCTACTGAAGAAGAAATCTTATAAACATACGGACTTGAATTAAGAAAATTTTCTTCCAATAGCCAATCTGCAATATCTGACATAACCGAGCCCTTTACTCAATCTAAATCCCTAACACTTGATGAATCTCATCACCATAAAACCCTAGGCATATCTTGGAATTCCGAACAAGATATTTTCATTTACAACTCTAACATCGATCTAAACTCTACACCTGTAACTAAACGTGCCATATTATCACTTATTTCACAGATTTTCGACCCTCTTGGCCTTTTAGGACCTATGGTCAAAATCCTTTTACAGAAATTATGGTTACTTAAAATCGCTTGGGATGATCCTGTACCCACAGACATTTTCCGAGTATGGAAAAACTTTATCTTTAGTTGATTATTTCAAAATTCCACGCCAAGTCACAATCAAAACATTTGTTGCTTTTGAACTTCACGGATTCAGTGACTCTTCCATTAATGCTTTTGGAGCCTGCATATATTCACGTTCTATAGATTCTTATGGCAATATTTCTGTTCATCTACTAACTGCTAAGAGCCGCGTAGCTCCTTTAAAAGCCGTAAGTTTACCACGTCTTGAACTATGTGGTGCCCTAGTACTATCTAGATTAATGAATAAAGTAATAAAAGCTTCAAATTGTCAACCAAACAAGGTGTACTATTACACTGATTCTACTATTGTTCTCTGTTGGCTTTCTTTAGAGCCTAGACAATTGAAATCATACGCCTGTAATAGAATTTCAGAAATCCAGCAAATTACTGATCCGAATACATGGTATCACATTTCGTCTGCTGAAAATCCAGCGGATATTATATCTCGGGGCATGAGTCCTCACGACCTCAAAACCTGCTCTATGTGGTGGCATGGTCCAGCCTTTTTATCCAAGCCAAAGGAATTTTGACCCAATAATACTCATATCTCTAATTACAAACGTAAAAAAACTCGATTCTGAAACCCTAGAATTGAACCCTAAATCTATTTCTTCAAGATCGAATTTTTCATTATTTGAAAAGTTTTCTGACTACAATAAACTGATTAATGTGACTGCTTACTGCCTACGATTCATTCAAAATTTGAAATTATCAAAACATACCCGTCAAATAGGACAATTAACACTTTTTGAACGTGAACACGCATTAACTACCCTAGTTACCATAATTCAAGGTGAAACATTTTCTAAAGATTTAGTACAATTGAAAAACAAAAATTACTTAAAGCCTCAAAGTAAATTGAAATCGTTGAACCCATTCATTGACAAAACTGGAGTTTTGCGAGTCGGTGGTAGACTCCAACATTCCAATCTTGACTATCAAGCCAAACATCCTATACTTTTACCAAAGAGTCACATTTTCACTCATTTAATCATAACTCACATACACAAAATAAACTTCCACCCCGGTACACAATCTACTCTCTCTTTTGTGAGACAAAAATTTTGGCCCATACAGGGAAAATCAGCTGTAAAATATGTTATTCATAGATGCATAACTTGCTATAAACAAAACCCTAAACCTTTAAATACTCTTATGGGAAATTTACCTGAACCAAGAATTAACCCATCAAGACCATTTCTTCACACCGGCATGGACTATGCTGGATTTTTTATGATAAAAGATTCGAAATTGCGTAACCGGAAATTCATGAAAGCCTATCTATCTGTAACATAAGATGTCAGGAAATCAGCATCCGTAAATAATATATCATCGTTTAAAGGGACATATGCATTTCTTTCGAAAGCCACTATTTATGTTCTGCACATTAAATGCCTTTGGAAATGCATCCCCTATCAACTCAGCAATATCATAAATTGATATAACACTGCCAGGATGGTTGGTAATCCATCTATCGCTAGCAATAAAAGAAAAAGGAAATCAGATTTTTGATAAATAACAGTACCCTGCGGTGAAAAAACAAACATTATTATTGATTATTTGTAAACTTCTGGATATCTAGCAACAGGAGAATCATTCACATCACTCAGTTACACTTTTCGTATTTGAATAAGCACAATTCATTACATATTGAAGGAATTAAATGAGGTAATATGGAATTTTGGCAACCAGTACATATGGCTATACTTACATCACAGAAATGGTAAGACATTTCAGAATCGTTTTATAAAATTTGCCAAATGCCAAACTGTATTGGGAGTATCGACGGGAAATATTGTAGAATAAAATGCCCCCTAAAACTGGTTCTCAGTTTTATAACTACAAACATTTTCACTCTATAGTATTGATGGTCGTTGAAGATGCAAACTGTAACTTCATTTTGATCGACGTTGGCGCATATGGTAGAGATAATGATAGCACAGTATTTTCTGAATCTTCAATGGGAAAAGCATTTAGTAGTAATACATTGAATATTCCTGACTTACAAGAAATTCCCAATACTGATATCAAATTGCCGTTTTATTTAGTCGGGGACGAAGCATTTCCTCTGCAAAAGAACCTGTTGTTATTGGGTTAAAATCAAACTACTTCAATCCCTGAATGATAGACTTATATTATCATAATCCGCCATACAATATGATACAAAACACGTGCACCTTTCTATCTACATGCTTTCTACATTCTACAACTTAACCTCATATTCTCTTCTTCTTTTTTAAGGATAAGGGAAGCATTACATATAAGGATCATAGACAATACAACAATCACAACACCCTCTCTTAATGCTAACCTTATTCTAGAACAATCTTAAATATAAATACATATACAGAAAACTGAAAGCAAGAGTATTAACTGGTTGGAAATTGGTAAACTATCAGAAATAAAAACTAAATCATTACCCTCTCTTTTCCAAAAGATTATACAAATAAAAATGTTATCCTATATTTACGCCAAAATTACCATCCTAAATCTACATACAAAACTTTGCAATTTCTATCTTAGTTTGTCAATCCTAATCCTAATTTATTTAAACAAAATTGATCCTTGTTTTGGGCTTTTGTTAAAATATCTGCCAATTGATTTTTGCTATTAATATACTCCAATGTCGTATGCCCTTTATAAATAACATCACATACAAAATTATATTTGAGATCTATATGCTTTAATCTTTTGTTGTTCTCAGGATTCTTTATCAATGATATACAACCCAAATTGTCCTCATATACCTTGAAATTGTCAGTGACTACATTAAAATGTAATAACAGTCTTTTAAAATATAAGCAATCCCGAACTGCATTACACAAAGCAATTAATTCTGCCTCAGAGCTTGAAAGTGAAACACATTTCTGTTTTCTAGTTACCCATGTAACTATATTCCCGAATACTTTGATAACGAACCATGTAATTGACTTCCTATCCAAAATATCCCCTCCCCCATCTGAATCTACAAAACAAACCAATGGTGTTTGACTACATGTGCGTTCATATTTTAGATAAACACTCACAGTACCTTTTAGGTATCTCAACAATCTCTTCAGTCCAATCCAAGATTCATTAACATTTTTATCTTGATATCTGCTACAATAATTGATTGAAAAACAGATATCGGGCGTGTACCCAACATTAAGTACATTAGACATCCAATTAAAGGTTTTACAGGTTTGGTATCTAATTTATTATTTTCACATGTGCTAATTCTAAATTTTGCTTCCATTGGAGTTCCGCATGGTTTACAATTGTCAAAATTAAAACGTTTCAGAATTCCACTTACATATTTTTCTTGACTCAATTTTAAAATACCCTTTTCCTTGTTGTAGTCAATTTCAAGTCCTAAGAAATATTTCACATCTCCTTTGTCTTTCATGTCAAATTCTTTCATAAACATATTTTTGGTATATCTACAAGATATTTTAAAACCAACCTTTCTGGTTTGCAATTACTCTATTAAATACGACAATATTACAGGAAACTGTAATAAGATTTATTGTTTCAAGCCTACGTGGTTTGTTGTCAAAAATTCAAGGTTTTTGGTTTGCGATTGGAAGTGAAGAGGGCGCTGCCGTCACAATCATTACATTTCCGTTACTGGAAGACATGTATTGATTGTGATTGAAGTGTACTCTTCAGTCCGGGATTAGAGATTCTCGGACGGACACCACATACCTTGTACTGATGAGGCGCAAATACGCCGAAACCGGTCTACAAGTTGTGTTGTCCCTTCTAATTGCAAACCAGAAAGGTTGGTTTTAAAATATCTTGTAGATATACCAACCCCGTTTGACTTTGGGGTGTAATTCAATATCCGGCGGTGCATATTGCACGGGAAGTAGTTGTTGCTCCTCAGTTGAACGGGTACTGTTTTTGAAAAATATTATTTTTCAAAAATTCATAGAGTGTTGAATATTTATAATTATTCCTTTCGACATCTGTTGATACATTCACTCTATTAAATACGACAATATTACAGGAAACTGTAATAAGATTTGTTGTTTCAAGCCTACGTGGTTTGTTGTCAAAAATTCAAGGTTTTTGGTTTGCGATTGGAAGTGAAGAGGGCGCTGCCGTCACAATCATTACATTTCCGTTACTGGAAGACATGTATTGATTGTGATTGAAGTGTACTCTTCCGGCGGTGCATATTGCACGGGAAGTAGTTGTTGCTCCTCAGTTGAACGGGTACTGTTTTTGAAAAATATTATTTTTCAAAAATTCATAGGGTGTTGAATATTTATAATTATTCCTTTCGACATCTGTTGATACATTCACTCTATTAAATACGACAATATTACAGGAAACTGTAATAAGATTTATTGTTTCAAGCCTACGTGGTTTGTTGTCAAAATTCAAGGTTTTTGGTTTGCGATTGGAAGTGAAGAGGGCGCTGCCGTCACAATCATTACATTTCCGTTACTGGAAGACATGTATTGATTGTGATTGAAGCGTACTCTTCAGTCCGGGATTAGAGATTCTCGGACGGACACCACATACCTTGTACTGATGAGGCGCAAATACGCCGAAACCGGTCTACAAGTTGTGTTGTCCCTTCTAATTGCAAACCAGAAAGGTTGGTTTTAAAATATCTTGTAGATATACCAACCCCGTTTGACTTTGGGGTGTAATTCAATATCCGGCGGTGCATATTGCACGGGAAGTAGTTGTTGCTCCTTAGTTGAACGGCTACTGTTTTTGAAAAATATTATTTTCCAAAAATTCATAGAGTGTTGAATATTTATAATTATTCCTTTCGACATTTGTCTTCTGTAACTGCAATGGATTTTAACCTTGGAAAATGAGTGAAGTCTTTCTTGAGTAGTTGTTTGGAAAATAGATTTAACTGCAGTTTGAAACCCCTGATATGACCCCAAGTATCATGAATCAATTGATTTCTTCCCTGGAGTTTAAGGTTCAATTTATTGATGTGGCTAAAAATATCTGTAAAAAATGCAAAGTCTGAAAGCCATAACATATCTTTCAAATGATCACACTCGTCCATTCCTTTTTCTTCCATAAAAGAGATAATTTCGTCTTTTAGATCCCAAACTCGTTCAAAAACCCGCCCTGCACTGAGCCACCTTACTTTGGTGTAGTAAAGTACGTCAGAATATTCTGACTGCAATGAGTAAAGAAACTCTTGAAATTGCCTATGGTTGAGTGCTCGCGAACGAATGCTATTAACAATTTTAATAACAACATCAAGCACATGTTTCATTTCTAGAGCAGATTTACACAGAGTTTCTTGATGGATGATACAATGAAGAAACACCACTTCGTTCCCAGGAAATGATTCATTAAATTTGCCGACAAAACCAGATTTTGCCCCTGTCATATTTGGTGCTCCGTCAGTAGTAATGTTACAAATAGTGGTCAGAGGTACTTTCAAAGATGTGATAGTTTCTTGAAATTCTTCAAAAATGTCTGATCCTTTTGTCGTTCCCTTTAATGAACGCATGGAGGCTAATTCTTCAGTAACACCAAAGTTGTCATCTATACCTCTTATAAATATCAGTAACTGAGCTGTGTCAGTTATGTCGGTGCTTTCATCCAACGCAAAAGAACAGAATTTAAACGTGCCTATCTTTGATTCTAGTTGTGTTACAAACTGCTTGTTGATAGCTTCAATTCTAGACGTAATTGTTTTTCGGGACAAACTTACTGCTTCAAAATCCCTTGTTTTTTAAGGACACAAAATATCACTTACTTGAAGTAAACAAGTTTTTACAAATTCGCCATCAGAAAATGTTTTGTTACTTTTAGCAATATTGTATGCTACAACATAGCTGGCACGTGTAGCAAGCTTTTGAGAGCTGTTCAGCTTTTTAAAAATATTTTGCTGACCTGATATTTGCTTACGTAGAGCTCCTGATTTTTGCTTCCGTTCTTCTTCAGTCATCTTTTCATAAGTGGCGTTGTTATTTTTTGTCATGAAATGTCGAGAGAGGTTAAATTCCTTGAATACGGCTACAGCTTCATTGCAAATTAGGCACACAGGTTTATCCTTAATAGGTGTAAAAAAGTATTTCCAAGTCCACTCATCTTTAAAAACACGACATTCTGAATCAACTTTACGTTTTTTAGTTGCCTTTGTACCGGTCAAAAAGCACACTACCGACAAACTCAACTATATAAATACAAGTCAGACTAATAAGAGTTGCAGAGGTGACGTGGCCTACGTGACTGTCTGAACTACACTGACCCAGAGAACAGCCGACGGACAAAACAATATTGCTAGCGCCGATTCATCCCGAACTTGACCGAGCAACACCGAACGATCTACAGGACAGGCCACACGCATCGCACTAAATCGCCATACTACCGATATACATACATTTTCTACGGATTGAAAACACACGATGCAAACTCAGTTAGTGTTAGATGCGATAATACCACACCTAAGGCTCCCGTTAACTATTATAGCTGCACAAAAAAAATAATCACTTCCTATGTGCAGTTAATTTTAGGGGTTAATCAAAATCGTGTCGCGGGCCGGATCAGACTAGCCCGAGGGCCGCACTTGGCCCGCGGGCCGTACTTTGCCCATGACCAGTTTACACTAGACTAAACTGGAAGAGTTGTCCCTTGATGTTCAACGGTGTCGTCCATGAGCCCCCATATATCTCGTTGACCTGGCCTTCAATGCTACCTATAAACATTCCTCTGTGTTACCATTCTTAAAATTATTATCACGTATAAAATTAAATAAGTTCCAAATCAGAACAATTGTCGACACTTTCTCTGTCACAATTTTCTATAAAATTTACATTTCTAGGGCCATATTTATTATGAGACCCCGTATATCTTGACTTGTATTTTCTATTAACATTAGAGCAACCACTACTAACATTATTTTTAAAAGGAAGATTAGAGTTCTGCACATTTTTTTCATTATTATTATAATAATTAAACTTGCCTACTTTTTTTGTTGAGCTACCACCCTTATTTTGTTCTCCCACTGACATTCCAACCTTTTTTCAATACGCTGCTAAGTGGTTCAGTCCTCCACAGGAGCCACAATGCTTACCATAAGTCAAGCATCTTCCATACACATGTCGAGCACCACATTTTTGACACTGTTTGTGGTGTGCCGGAGGCTTCTGGACCATGTTAATGGAGTCATTTTCATGGTAAACATTTTCATTAGTAATTTATTTACCATGTTCTCTACATTTTTGAGCGTTAATGCAATACTGAACTACATCTTCTAAAGATTTCACATCAGCTTCTTCTAGTAGCCTTTCCCTGTGTTCTGGTGATTTAAGGCCACAAATAAACAAATTTTTAACCAGTCCATCCAGTAGACTTCCAAATTCGCAGGATAATGCCAAATTCTTCAATTCCGTAACAAAATTTTCAATAGATTGCCCGTCTTTCTACTTGGTTATAAAAAATGTGTGTCTTACGTAGGTTAGATTCTTCTTTGAATTAAAATACTCATCATATCTTTTTATTAAAGGATCTAACTTGTCCTTTTCATCGTCGGCGAACGTGAACGTGTTGAAAATTCTCATTCCTTCTTCTCCAATTAGAGTTAGTAATTGAGCACATTGTGTTACTTGCTCTTTTTTCGTGATTTCCGTAGCCTGGAGATAGGTTATAAATCGCAGTTTCCAAAAGTCCAATTTTCCGAGACATTTCCGGAGACATTCATTGGTGGTACGCCGCGAAAATCCATTTCGACCAATATTTTACTTTAAAATATTAATGATATTACTGGATGAATAAATGATACACACAAAACAATGACTGAGTGACAACTGCTTTGTTGAATGCTTGTACATACAGACATTTGACAATAGGTGCGTTTCATAGATCACTGATGTGCACTACACTTATGACATACTACACAACTTTATACGGCAAAATCAAACAGAATATGACAGAATTTGCGAAGAGGAGTTTTTAGAACAACACGAAACTGTTCCTCAACTTCAACATTTAAGACCCACATTAACCCATGGAGCCACTGTAGAGGCGCTACAAGTCCGAACAAAATTAACAGAATACTTCTCGTCTCCTGCTGGTTCTGTACCATGGCAAAATGACAAGTGTTCTTAATTGATATTTTGCATAGATTAAAAATTGTCTTATTAATGCTACATATTTACTTACCGCTAGTATTTAGTTCCTCAGCTAAATTCCTCCAAACTCCCGAGATAAAATCTCGATCTCGATATTTTATATTCTTGGGATTATAAATTTCCTCCCTCTCTCCCACTAATATTATCAGTTTTTCGATACCCATTTTTCTCGATAAACAGAAAACACTCTCTACGATGCGATGGACTGAACAAGACTGGTATAAAAGTTCGACCGGGTGAGTCCCAGACAGAGAAATAATTCTTAAAAAAAACGTCTCTTCTATTCCCCTGAAAACGATTTGTATGTTTTAAGGGATGTGGTAGGGCAGAATCCCTTTGAAGATCCAAGTCGATGGCCACAAATTAGGAAAAATGTAATGGAACTTTGTTGAAAGGATTTCTCAGAAAGAAGCCTAAAGGAAAGAGTCAATTTATTAACTCAAAGGTTCTCCGAGAAAGCTCAAAATAATATTTACAAGTTAAGTACTATGCAAATTCTTCATGTTTTTAAATAGATTGCTAACTGTATCCTGTTTATATTGATTTATAAATACTATGTATCTATATTAGTTTTAAAGATACATAATAATTCCATACAATATTAATATTTCCATATAGGTATCATATAGGTTCTCAGTCTTATTTTAGTACACCTAGGCGTATTTTTATTTTAGATCTGGTATTGAGGAAGAAGTATCGGAAATAGATGACCTTCTTTAGACACTCTTACAATTTGTGAATGAATTTAAATCAAAACTAAAGAAGTCAACTGAATCTTCTCATCAGAAGGGCTTAAACTCCAGAGAACAGGCTCTAACAAATTTGATGAATAATTCATCAGTCCATATTGAAAATTTAGCGTTACCTGGGAAGTTATCTTCCTCATCAATTTTGTAACTGTGTAGAGGTTTTATTTAATTCCATTGTAATCTAATTTAAATGAAATGACATTTTCTCAAACCCATCATTTTATTGCTAATTATTCTATATAATATAATATTAAACAAGAGTATTTTTTTCCTTTAGATTGATCATCAATCATACAGTATAGTGTGTTAAAAATATAAGCATTAAACTGTAAAACTTGTTTTGTTTCTAATAAACACAAAATGGCAAAAGCCCTTCCTTAGTAGTGCCTATTACTCGTATATTAAATGGGCGTGTATCTTTGTAAGGGTCTTGGGGAACATTTTTAAAGAAAGTTATTGTGTTATGTAGTTTTCAAAATTATTAGTTTGGGAATGACAGAAAAGAGGTTTAAGGCTGAAATAAATATATTACATAACCAGCAGCGTTTAATGGAGGTGGCATTTATTAATGGGAAGAAAGTTTAAGTTAAAAAGATTTTTGTTAAAATGCCATTTCATTATTAATTTAGGCATTATACTATTTTTTTTATTACAACTGGTTTTAAAATAAAAAGTTCTATGAAAACGATTCAACATTTATTTGAAATTTTGGTCTTTACTCTGTCTTTTCTCAACAAAATATAAAAATATTTAGTATTCAAAAATAAATACCTTTTCTGGTATTTTTACAAAAAATGTGTCCCAAATTATCGTATACATACAATGTCTCGCTTATTTCACAAGATAATTTAAAAATTAAAAACTGTTTTGAATGGCCTTAAAGTACCTCCATAATGACTTATGAAAAAACTTTATTGCATTTGACAGGCTTGTGCACCCACCTATCACTTTTTATTTTAAAATGGTATCCAATGTATATTGTCATTGATAATTGCGTGTTATTCTATTAGTAATACAACGATACAACATACTTGTAATTATTTTTTATTATTAACAACAAAAAATTAACATTTCTGAAATTTAACTAAAATGCATATGCAATTCAAAAAACAGAAACAACAACAAAAAAATTAACATTGTAGCCTTTTTTATAAGTATTACCTAATTATCCTTATGTTGCCTAAGCTGAGGGTTTAAACATGTCGAAAAGAAGTACATTAATTTTTTGTTGTCAAAAACTGTAACGTGGAATTTTCGCGTTATGCACTATAAGTTGCCTACCTGTAGGTTGTGGCCTGCACTCGCCGTCGAACTAATATTTCTATGCTATTTCTGTGTTCGTGTGTAGATTTGACGGTCGAAAATAGCAGTTCATGCGGTGATCTGTGTTTTGTGAAGGTGGTAAGCTGATTCTCTCCGGACAGGAGGAAAGACTTCATTTGGTGTATGAACTTTGAAATGCTTTGAACGAGGAAACTGTACGTTGTTGGCGATTCCTGCTCAAATTAGTTTGAGGATAAAATGAGATGCATTTCTATTAAATGATTACTAGGGTTGTGTGATGTTGACCTAGTGACTATCTCTTATGAGGATTTTAGGCAGTTCAGCCCATTGTAAGTATTTTTTTTGTCGGGAAACATTTCTGGGTCCATTTGACGATTTAGGTAGTGAATATACAATTTATTTCAGATAGTGCTAACCAGGGATTCGAATTGTTCTACGATTTCGAATTGTACGATTAGTGGATTTATTATAACCCCATTATGGGTGAGTGGTTTTTATGACGTTTTTTTCTACACTTTTTGTGACTTTTTTTTATACTAGAATATATCATTTATCATTTATTTGGTTTTAAGAATATAGTCCAGTAATGTTATATTTTAGGGTTTTAATGTTGGGTTGGAAATTGCCCAGCAGTTTTTGGGATGTTACTAGTCATTCACTGGTTGGTTTGAGGATATTTTAATGTTGGGTTCTAGTATTGGTTAAAACCTGAAGATATTAGTATTCTGGTACAAGAAATTTTGTTAGAGACCTGAATTTATGGTGACTAGTTCGAGCTACAGAATAAGTATACATTAATCTAGCCCAGGACAACAGAGGGTTGGATAATACCCTCGACTACAGCTGCAAACAAGGTACAATTTAACTAATAATAGTGGAG
Organism: Lochmaea capreae; assembly: GCA_949126875.1. Lineage (NCBI taxonomy): Eukaryota > Metazoa > Arthropoda > Insecta > Coleoptera > Chrysomelidae > Lochmaea > Lochmaea capreae. The sequence continues at coordinate 6,584,071 of OX421404.1, read as the reverse complement.
ACCACCAGGGCGACTCCAGTACATGGTGGAGATAAACTTTTTCGTGATATTATACATATTCGGTTCGGGTATTACAAATTTCAATGTCAGGTTAATTTAGTTTATATTTGTAACGAATAACCTAGGGGTGTCTACTTAACCTTTAATTTAGCAAGACTGACTTACTACGTGCATTTACCAACCATACTTTCGCATATCAGAGCTCTGGCATCGAACACGGATATATATACGACTTAACTAAACATACTTCCCCGAATATTCGGTTAGGTTAATTATTATTAAGCGTTTCTTGCTTTTATAAATAGTTTTGACTGTTACGAGCAGCAGCCTGTACTTAGATCAAATGTAATCGATATCTACTATCTTTAAATATTCTTTTGTCGATTAAATTCAGTAAAACTGTTCAATTTGGTAACTCCAGTGTTTTATTTTGAGTGTACTATTTGGAGATAAGTTTATTTTATAGGAAATTATAGGGTGGACACCTGTTATCTCGAATTTCGTCTAGGGGTGTTCTATAAGGGGGTAATCGTCTGGGGCCCTGATACACTTATTTTATTATTGGATTTTTGTACAACAAAGAATCCAAAACTCACCCCAACTTCACTTAGCTAAGAAAGGCTATAGGACATTCGGAGAATCCTATATATGTTTTGTTATACTTAAAACGGTTTAGAGTGTAGCAAAACCGATGCCTCTGTAAAAAAAATACTTATTGTTAAACAGTGTCTAGTGTAGTTAATCGATGACTTAATTGTTTGTTGTGTCCACTATTCACAAGTTCCAATTGAAAAATAATTACTCCTGTTATCAGTAAGATGCCATTCACGTTTAGTTCAGACGAATACGTTGACATGTTACTAGTTTATGGTGAATGCAGGAAAAATGCTCGACGAGCAGACCGTTTATATCGAGAACGTTTTCCTCAACGTCGTCAAGTAGCACACATGGTGTTTCCTAGATTGGAACGAAAATTGCGCAACGGTTCATTCCCAAACAAAAACCATGCACCACACCGAAATCATGTGAGCAATGATGATAATGTTATTAATGTACTTGCGTATGTTGGTGTTAATCCCCATACTGTACAGAGAATTTTGAGGAAACATAAATATCACCATTATAAATTACATTTAGTTCAAGGACTGAAGCCTACTGATTTCGACCGAAGATTAGAATTTATTTCTCTAATTGATGTTATAATTAGCGATGATCCTTTGCTTTTAAATAAAATATTTTGGAGTGATAAAAGCCGGTTCCACAACAATGGTGTAGTGAATACACATAATGCCCATTATTGGTCGAACGAAAATCAATAATGGGTTTCCTCAACTCGTTTTCAGACAATTTGGGGTATAAATGTATGTTGTGGTTTATTCAATGGTCACTTGATTTGGCCATACTTTTATGAGGGCACATTGAATGGAGAAAAATATTTACATTTTCTTGAACACGAGTTACCTGAACTTATGGAAGACATTCCTTTGGCAGATTGGAATACAATTATCTGGCAACAGGACGGTACTCCACCTTATAATGCAGGTATTGTTGCGGAGCATCTCGATCAACCGTTTCCCAAAAAGTGGATTGGTACTTATGGACCTATAGTTTGTCCTCCTCGCTCGCCATATCTAACACCACTGGACCTTTTTTGTGGGGTTACTCAAAGAATTGGTTTATCAAACGAACACTTACTATAATTTTGTTTCTGTTTTTTTAATTGCATTTGCATTTTAGTTAAATTTCAGAAATGTTAATTTTTTGTTGTTAATAATAAAAAATAATTACAAGTATGTTGTATCGTTGTAGTCCTAATAGAATAACACGCAATTTTGAATGACAATATACAGTGGGTACCATTTTAAAATAAAAAGTTATAGGTGGGTGCACAAGCCTGTCAAATGCAATAAAGTTTTTTCATAAGTCATTATGAAGGTACTTTAATGCCATCCAAAACAGTTTTTCAATTTTTAAATTATCTTGACAAATAAGCGAGATATTGTATGTATACGATAATTTGGGACACCCGGTATTTAACACATACAAAGTCATCCCAAATACTCGTGTAGTCTAGGAGATTTAACATTAAAATATTGCGAAGTTACAGATCTATACAGGCAAGTGTGGCAATTTGATAATAATATACCCACTCTGTACATATTGGAAATATCTTGTACAAGCAGTTTTTTTTTTATAAATCTAAAAATGCAAATCATTGTATTACTTCATTAAACCCCCACTCTACTGAGACCCTTAATGCCCTCATCCCGTTATTAAAATTTTGTCTAATTGGGTTGACTAAAATTTAATTGTCAGAGTATGGCCTTAACAAAAGTTCTCTAATACCATACCCTTGGTCTCCATATATGCAAAATCTTTGATTTTCAAATACAACATTTTCTTCAAGTTCATTGTAAAATCCACTCTCCCTCAAAATACCAGAATCATGTCGACGACCTTCATAGGCTCCTTTAAGGCTAATGATGATTCCGTCAGGGGTAAGTACTAACTGATACTTGACACAGTGTACTTTTTTATGGCCTGAGTAATAGACCTCCTGATTTAGTGAAGGTCTGGCTGGACCATCTATAAATCCAAAACAGTAGTCTATAGTATAGTATATAGTATATAGTAGTGTATAGCAAAAATAATCTGGTTTTGAAATTTGAATCCTATTCCTATAGCTCCTTTGTGAAAATTCTCTAAAATCATGCAATGTTAAAGTCGAATAGTACATTTTGTAAAGTGTGTCACATTTGTTCCATCTTTATATAATATTTTGTCTTTATAAAATATTCATAACATACCTGAGAAAACAACAAGTTTATGATAATTTAAACAGGGTATGTTTTGAAGGTTGTCAAGAAGATGTCTCTTATTTTCTGCAATGAGCTGCAGCACTAAGTTGCATGCTTGAGATATTACCATTGATGAATATCCAAAAATAGACTCTAGATCTATCAAACGGTTGGGATATGTCAAACGCCTTAACAGCATACACAGTCCCTCAAGACCTGCAGAAAATTATATAAAATAATGATTTTTAAAATTCTATTACAGGTTGCCTTCTGATTCACTTAATTACCTGATAAAGGAATCCTGTTAAAATTTAACCGCTCAGGTAATCCTAGCGCGTTTTTTTTAGTGAGATTATGTCTTCCTTTCTAAATCGAAATAAGGATAAACATTGGGTATTATTTAAAACGTTAAAATTGAAGGCCTCATATAGTGCAGCCCTGTTGCCCAATAATTAAAAGCTTGTTTCCCCATTAACGTAATTCGATGCGATAGGTATACGTATACGGATACGTGAAAAATGCACAATTGGCTTTAAGTGTTTAATAATATACCATTTTTCTTAGCATAATCTAGTGCCTTTACATTCAAGTGGCTTTCATGGTTGTCCAGAAAAATTAAGTTTGGATTTTCTTGTGTAGGTCGTTCATATTTTACAAAATGACTTAAAACATCCTCAAAAGTCACCTTGAATCCAACCTGATTCTGTGGCGTTACCAATTACTGCTTTTGCTAGAAGTGTGGATCCAAATGAATTTTTTTCTTTTTTTCCCAAAAATGAAAACTGTTCAGCTAACGAGTCCTCAATTAATGGTGCAATACAACGTCGTATCAACTCGTATGTATTATTTCCACCAAGCTTGGAAAAAAACAGGATCTAAAATGTTAAAATTATATATATTTACTGTATCTGCAAGCTTAACTCTGCATTTCTTTTTTGTACAAACTACAGAGGATAAACCTGCCATACTATGCACAGATGTATAGTTCTTCCAAAGTTAATGTGATGACCCATATTTTTAATCCCTCTGAAGGAAAAAGCCAATGGAGTGCATATAAATTTTTTATAAATTCGAATATTGTCAAATAATGTTAATCTACTATATCAATTTGAATAAGAAAAATTAACCTGCATACAAAATTCATAAAATTTGTAATACAATAATAACGCGTTTTCCTCTAGAACACGTAGTATCTAGAGAACAGTTTTTTGTATCGTCAACCCAACCATATTTTAAAGGTGGGTGTATATCCTCATACAGTTTTAATTATATTATAATTACCATTACTACTATTTTCTTACATATTAAGTTAAAATGTATTTTATTTTATATATTTATTCATGTAATAAAACCGTAAGGATTGTTTGAATAACAAATAAATGAATAAACACTTGACAACATCATGAGTATCAAACCAAGTTTCGTCTAAATAAATTATAGTTCTATTTGAATCACGGTACCCTTTTATTTTGCGCAAATACTCCTGTCTAAGTTCAGCGATACGCCAAGATTCCATTATTACCATTCAATTATCTAACTTCTATTTAAATCCACAATTCAATAATCCCGCGCATCATCTTGGACTGTTGTTTCAAATGGTCTCCAAAATGCCATTCTAATTTATTATATTATAAAACTCACCCCAACGTCTACGAACAAATGAATATTATATTAATATCAATTCACTGACGCGACCTAACCACTACACCATCAAAAAGGTATTATATTAATGATACATTTCTACACTAGATCACCTACACTTTCCTATAAATACCTATAACAATTCACTAAACTCACTCAACCAAGAAATAGATATTATATTAAATATTTCTTTAAAACAAAATTCACACCCGACGCTGAATGATCCTAATGGTTTATAAGCCGAACCACAACACAACCCCCGCGAACATCCTCAAGACCGTAGAATGTTTTCTGCGAAAATCGTACAACGGAGTATACTTCGGTTATTTCGTTATATTACGATGAATACTGCAGTTGATGATTGGTTGTTTCGAAGTTTTGACTGCACGTGCGACTACGTTGCCATCTCTTCAAAATTTTCTTAAATATAGTAACATATAAAAAGTGGTTTTAATCAATTTTTCTTTTTTCAGTAATTTCAAGCGACTTATTTTAATGTTTACTAACAAATTTACATTATGTATTTTTTAAAATTTATTTCCAAACTAGCTTTCTTATAACATCACAAACTAACAGTTTACTGAAGTAAGAGGAACATTTGTGTAGCGAGCCTAACAATTTTAGAAAATATATCTGACAACATTGCTTTATTTTATGGTCATCACACTGACAATAGTTAGAGTATAATTGAATGCATTTAATTATTAACACACTTTTTGGTTTCTGAATGCATTTTCTATTTCCAATTAAAAAGAAATGGGTAATAGAGATACAAATAAAATCATGCCCACAAAAGGGATGTGTAGTGTGTAGTATAGCTAAATTAATGAATGAAAAATATTTATTTATCAACGCTGTGAAATTTTCTGGCACTGACAGGGAATTCTCGAATTTTTTTAAATTTTCGATTGTCGTAATGGGAAACTCAATTTGAGATTTTTCCAAAATGCTGAGATGGGATTCAGACTCTACATTTGCATGGTTGGAGACATTGCTGAGTTTTGAATTAATTTCTATCAGCAGGGATTGTATATTGTACAATAATTTCTGGTTGCAACAACTTCTTGAAGTTTTATCTGAAAGATATTCAAATTAAAATTGAAAACATTAATCAATTTTAACTTACTTATATTTTCTTTAATCATCTGCACAGGAGTTCTAGGACTACTTGTTGGCTGCTTTAGTAGTAATGGAACCCTGGTAAAGCTTGTGATTGGCTGTGAATCGGTAATATAGTTAACATTTGTAACAAAAATAAACAGTTCAACAATTATTGAATTACCTTCAGTATCATTTCAATTTTTGTCTCCTGTTTCATCCAAATCATTAGTCCAAACTGGGGGAGGCGGCAAATTTGTGTTCTTTATTTTAATTTTTTTTGTTTCCATTATCGGTTCATTGTCTTCTGTTTCAGAAGAAGAAAATACTTTTTTTCTTCGAATTCTTTTTTCAGTTATCGCAGTTTCATTTCCTTCATCCGTATTCAAGTCACTAGTATGTTCAGCTTTAGATGCCTTTGCTCTTGCGACTCCATAGACATCTAAAAAATGCATAATATATAAAATATTTAAAAAATGGCTTAAAAAAGTAAATCGAACTTACCATATGTAGCATTTCTAAATTTTCTGACTTTGTGTGAGGGCCAGCAAGAGTTAAACTCGCATTTTTTAATTAGAATATTCAATTTTTCCCGTGTGACAGCAGGCCACTTACATTCATCCCTATAGATCCATCTAGTAGGTACTGCTTCAACTGTTTCTTCAGCAATGAAGCAAACAACTGTCCATATTTTATTAATGATATTGCAACATGCAGACATAAGAAATTTTCATATACTTTTTCTGATACATTTTGTTTCAAAACAACAGGACCCAAGTACAGCAAAAATGTACGGAACTCTGTAGCTTTCTACCGTTTCACTTCCAACAAAGATCTTGGTTTCCGAAGTATTTCTTTTGGCATTTGATTTTTAAATGCTACGTATTGATCTGAAATATCTCTTGATTGTTTAGAAGAAAAACGATATGGTGGTTTTCCACCAAGCCACAGGTTATTAAGTAGCTTTTTCATGACACCCAGACACACCAAGTGCATGTAATCTAGAGGAAATGATTTCTCCATATCTAGCCCTGGAATATTTTCTAAGATAGTGGTTTCAATGTGATGACTTTCCTGTTCCTTTGTTCGAAAACCTACTCCTGTCCTTAAATTAAAACCCTCTCAACCTGGAAAACATGTGCGGTTACCTATATATGTGCCTTCAATGTCACATTTAGTGCAAGACATGTATCCACTGTGGCACTGTGGCACATTTTAAAAATGATTTAGCAGGAACATCACATATGAAAGCAAGTATTTTAACAGTTTAATTTATGTTGTACAAAAAACCATGTTCAATTAAATCTACTCACTCATAAATTGCTACTTTTAGGTTTTACCATAAATACCACAAATCTGGACAAAATCTTTATTTTTGTAAAAGTTAACCATTATTGGCCAAACTTGGTTTCCAGAACTTTTTGAAAGAGGCAAGCCATCAACATTAACACAAATTTCCAAGACATTGTTGTTTACATTATGTTTTAAAAACTCAATTAACAACTTTTGTATGCACTGTGATAACCAGAAGTGGTAATAGAAACCTGGTTCTGAAACGTTTGGATTTTAAGTTGTAAATTACCTGTAAATATTCGTATACGTTCTTAGTCATCAGTATTTATGGTTGATACTCGCGAGATAGTTTGGTTGTGTGTAAGGTTCCTTGTTGAAGTTGTTACTTTATAAAATATTCAATTCTACGTCTAAACAACATCTCATCACAAAATATAGAAGTATTTATTTCTACAACAGACGGTATTAATAATTTACCTTAGTTTGTTTCCATTTTTTCCCTGTGTTTTTAGCATCGAATAAGCAGAATTGTTTTAAAGTATTTTTGTTTACCTTTCGTTATTTGACAGTAGGATTCATTTTGGAAATTATTGCAGCTCCGTTCGACGTCGTTGGCGCAGTGTGCGAGTATCAATGTATGAATGCGTGAAGATCTATGAATTTGTTTTGGAGTGTTACCTTGGATGATTGTTCGATAGACTACAGATATTTTCGTAGTTGTCAATATGTAATATTCCAATTTAGTTGTAATTTGTTTATATATTTGTATATTTATTTTGTACCTTCGAATCGAATAAGGGGTGTTACAAAGGCTTTAAGTTGGTAGGTATCATGTTTGGGGTTTTGACACCTGTCAGTAGGGTGGCCAGAATGGATTGTCAACCATTCTAGTGGCTTTCTTCTTCCGGTAGTTGAATTATAGCGTTTCCTGCTTGCTGCACTGGTGCGCACTATTGCTGCACTTTCCGAGTGTATCGTTTTCCGGTTACCTTTTCGGTGCGAACTTTTTTAGTGTTGGCGTTTTCTGCTTACGTCTACTTTGCTCTCAGTGCGCACTCAGGGCAGCTTTATCGACACTGGCTTCGGGAGGCAGTGCATTAGTTCCAGTGCAAATATGGCGGACAACAGTAGATGTTTATTAACCTTTTGTGAAGAGTTTCTAGAATCCTCATCATCTGATAGTGATGATGAAATTCAATTCCTGGCCAAAGAAAATGTTGAAAATAAACCACGAATTGAGGGTTATGTGGAACAAGTTGTTACAAAATATTCCGAAGAACAGGTAATTTGTTTATATCATAAAATGTAATCTTATACTTATTACTTCATATAAAATTTCAGTTTAAATCCACTTTTCGATTAAAAAGATCCACGTGTGAGCAACTAATTGAAGGATTTTCTATGTCTGAGCACTACGTTGGAATTAGAAGCCATTCAGGTAGCCCTATGACAACAGCTGAAAATCACATTTTATCATTCTTGTGGTAAGTCATTCTTATATAAACAATCTTAATTTATTTACAATTTAATTATATTATTATATAGGTTTGCAGCAAATAAATGCTGTACTAGAGATGTGGCGGAGAGGTTTGGTGTGGGCCAAACTACAGCTTTCAACCAAATTGAAAGAGTGATGAATTATTTAATGGATATAAGTTCTAAAATAATAACATTCCCAAAAAGTTTTGATGAGAAAGAATACTTTGCTGAAGAATTCAAAAAGGTGAAAAATTTGTTTTGTAATAATTTAAATAGTATTAAAAAAATGTACTTTTCAGATATCTGGTTTCCCAGGAGTTCTGGGATGTATAGATGGAAGTTATTTTGAAATCCGAACGCCTGCTCATAAAATCAGATCCACTTATGTGAATCGACATGATAAGACATCGCTTACAATGCAAGCAATATGTGATTTTAAGAGAAGGTTTATAGATTGTTTTACTGGCCCACCAGGAAAAATGCATGATAGTAGAATTTTTCGCTTATCATTCATAAGCAACCAACTACCACAAATTTGTGGCGATAACTATCATATATTGGGTGATAATGCATATCATTTAAGGAAATATTTATTGACCCCATATAAATATTATGGCAACCTTACCTTGGAACAAAGGGTATATAATGAAAAATTATCAGCAACAAGGGTGCTGATTGAAAATTCCTTTGGTATTTTAAAAACACGGTTCCGACAACTACAATTAATGGAATTTCACACTGTAGATAACATGACAAAATTCATTATTGCCTGTTGCACTTTGCACAATATGTGTATAGATAATGATGACATGCTTGAATTTGAGCAAGAAGGAGAACCAGTTGAAGGAAATTCTACTGAAGATAATGATGCAAGACTTCGTCAACTAGGTGAACAAAAAAGAAATTTTATTTTTTCCACTGTAAATACTGCGCATTAAATATTAAGTTAAAACTATTTTCCATTTATTTTTCAAATCTGTGATTTAGTATTATGTATTAATTATGGGGGATTAACTAAATAAATTTGTTTACTTTGAATTGCTGTTTATTGCTTATTTATGATCAAATTGAAATAAATATCACATTTATCCAAATAAATTAGGTTCCTCAAATAAATAAATCTATATTTCTTAAAAAAATATAACAGACTATACAAATTTTCAAAGTAAATTAGAAATATTCTATCAGATATATCTAAAAATAAAAACAATATCACATTTATCTGAATGAATTAAGTTTCTCTCCGAAATAAATAAATATATTTCTTAAAAAAAACTTCTTAGAAAAAATAAAACAGACCAAACTAGACAGAAATATCTAAAAATAAAAACAAAACTATCCATTTATCCAAATAAATTAAGTTACCTACTAAAATAAATAAATATATACCTATAGAAAAAAAAAGAAGAAATTCTTAGAAAACATGGAAACAAACAACAAATTTTCAATCTTTTGTTGGTTTTATGCTATTTATTAGAGTTTTCATTAGCTCCATTTTTTGTCGATGCCTACGCTCACGATTTTCTTCTTTTTCTTTCTGAATTTTGGAATAAATCTCTATCATGTTTTTTTTATTTTGCTTTTTCTCTTCAAGGTGAGGTTTTTTTGTGCCTATTATTTTCTCTTCAAGATGAGGTCTTTTTGTGCAAATTTCGTTCTCTACAACATTATTCACCTTAAATATGGTTTTGGAAGGTCCTCCTAACACCTCTGGCTCTATACTGTCATCTTGAGCAGTTATTTTTCTTAATTCCTCTTCATACTGAATATCTTTTCTGGAGCAACCAGATGTACTATTATTTTCAATTGCTTTTTTTTCTTTTTAAAATGGTTTTATATCTATTTTCACACTGTTCTTCAGTTTTTCTTACATTAAGTAGGTTGTAGATATCTTCAGCAATTTGTTTCCACATCACTTTTTTAGTTCTAAATCTTTTCATGGGTCCCACCAAAGATAAGTACTGTTCATACTTATCTAATAATAGTTTAGTTTCAGGTTCTCCCCAAAGATTTTCTAAAATACATTTTATTATTTAGAATTATATAATTTAAAATTTTAAATAACTTCAGAGAAGGTACTTATGTGCTTACCTGAAACTGAATTTTCTTTTTCTGTTTCTTTGAATAGCTCCGTTACTGATCTATCAAATGTTTGCAATAATATATTAAACTTTAATGGATTCTTAACATTAACTTACCCATCTGCTTCCACACGATAAACTTCCTCCAATGCTCCTACATCTATAATTTTGTTTTCTACGAGCTGCTTGATGTAGTCAACTGAGTTGGCGTTACTTGCTGTAAATTTTAATGTTTTTAAATCTATAGATAGGTACTCATATAAATATAAAAAAATCATACTCATTAAATCTGTGTATAATTCATCATCTATCAAAAGCTTCAGTATCTCTCCATTTATTAAAAATTCAATGTGGTTTTCGGTTTCCATCATTAAAATTATTATTTTTGTCAAGTATTGTATTCTTTGATTAGTAACAATTTACAATTTCTTCTGTAGAGGTTAGGGAGATGTAGGCCGCCAAATGTCTCTAGTCAAAGTCAAAGTGCACTGAGTAAAGCTTTCGTTTTCTGCTTGATTTGTCAAAATGTCAATTCCTCGGACAACCCGCAAAAGTGCATGACGTCACATGTTGCACTCAGTGCGCGCTTGTACTGGTGAAGCGGAAAACGCTATTAGAAAGACGTAATGTCGACCTGAGGAATTGGATTTGAAATCTAATATTTTCCTAAGGCTTGTAGTGCCATCCAAAGTTTTGGGATTTATGGAAAGTTTCCTCAGAAATTAGTGGAGATACCTGTGCAAGTCATTTTGTGGAATTTTGCCGAGAATTAGGCTTTGAAGATTGTTAGAGGTTATCTCTACCCACGAGTTGGATTTTTGCTATCGACAATTACGAATTGATTTATGCTGGTAGGTGACGTGGTTAGAAGGAACGTTGTAGCTGATCCTTTGAGACTTAAGCTTGGACCCTTCACGATAGAAGGTATGTACTAGAGTGATATTTTCATGTAGCATAGGGAAGAGCAGAACTAGGTTTTAATTGGGCTTTGTTTTCTCAATTTAAGGGTTCACCCAGGGGGCATTGAAAGATCCTCGCCCACTGAGGGTTTCGCAGAGACTTCACCCACTGCACTGAAGCTGTGATGTTCCACGACAGGGGATGCCCGCTGGATAATAGAATGGGGAAGATTGCCAGGATAGTTTCATAGTTGGTTCTGATGTTCTCTCGACTTTTAAAGTTTGTTTTTGATATTCTCTCTAAATTTGATTTTGTTTTTGATATTTTTTTTGGAATTTAAGGTATGTTTTTGATATTTTCTCTAAAGTTAAAGTAATTTTTTTTATTAGCATTAAAGGGGGGAAGTTAGAGGATTTTACTAGTGTGTAAGAAAGGGGGGAGAATTAGAGGATTTTATTAGTATTTAAGAAAGGGGGGAAATTACAGGATTTTATTAGTATTTAGGAAAGGGGGGTAATGAGAGGATTTTATTAGAATTTAAGAAAGGGGGGATTAAAGGATTTCACTAGTATTTAAGAGGGGGGTTATAGGATTTTACTAGGATCTAAGAGTGTTATGGGATTCTAAGTAAGTTTCGTTCTCTTACTCAAGGTTTATTATTGATGTAAAAGTTGACTTTGGAATGTACTTAATTACTTATATAGAAGATCATTTATATGTGAAGGCGGAAATTACCCTTTCATTATGGTTTGGTAAGATATACTTTCTTTGCGCTGATCGCCTTGGTACCAAAGCTATCCGATAAGCGGTATTTACATTATGGAGTACAAATTTACAGTATAATTTTTTTTGGGTTTAATTTCTGATCTATTTCTAGGTTAATATTTAACACTTTCATTCACCTTCAGTGAAACGGAAGTGAATATAGAGTTACTCTGTGTGTATTGGTTTACGAAACAGGTTTCGACATTTTGTAATATTTTTTCTTATATACTACAATCTTGTGACTTTTCTTATTATTAATAGAAGGTTAGAGTTGTGGGTTGTGGTATCGAGTAGGTTTCCGAGACACTTCATTTAGTTTTTTTGTTATTTTGTAAACTCTTCAAGGTAAATGGATTTTCCTTCGGATATTAATATATGAGACTAAGTTTTGTAGGTTGTTCTTATTTACTCCCGCTCGTTTGCTAGGTTCAGAACGGGACCAATACGATAGGGCAAATAGACCTAGCTGGCGCCCATATAGAAGATTTTTTCCCGGATTTGTAGCTGATTCACACCCAGCCGCCGACTTAGTTAGTTGAAGGCCCGAAAGGTTGACACCGGGACAACTGAACTTTACTTGTAGCTTTTTTTTGTGCATTGGCCTAGCGCCGTGTTTGGCAGGTTACAGTTTTTGGCGCCCAACGAGGGGCTTTGTTTGAATTGAAGAAATTTTCCCATTTGAATTGATTGAAGAAATTTTAGGACCATCACTTGAAATTGAGATTTTTTTTTGGTTTTCAGGGTAGAACTTTCCTCTGGTAATTGTGGCATTGAAGGTATTATAATTTGTAGTTCTTTTAGACAATTACACTGGTTTTTATTATTTAGTAAGTAGTTGTTTGAAATAGGTGTGTTCGTGGAATCCATTGGCGTAGACCTCTAGGGACGGCATTTATTTCAGTATTGCTAGTCTGCGAGTGGATACTGGGGACGTGTAGTACATTACTGGAAGATTTTTTATTGGCACGAACCTTTTAGATACAGCAGACTTGTTATTTTGCTAGTTCGTGGGTAAGCAGTCTTGCAATTGGATGAGTAGTTGATCATTTAGTTATTTTTTTTGTCGTATGCCACTGTTACATAGGGTGATTGCAAATCTCTTAAATACATTTTGTACTTTTGATATAAATTTAGTTTTGACAGAGTAACTCTAGTATTAGGTAACTGTGAACACATAAAATATATCCTCACAAAATTTCATTAAGTGTTCAAGGCATTGAAAAAAATATTGTTTTATAATATACATGAACTTGCTACATTGATCTGATATATAGGTAAATTGTAGGTACTATTAGTACGTTAACCAGTTAGTTGGAGATGAACTGTGAGTTTATATAGCGGTAGATATTGATAAGACTTTTAACTGAAAATTGTATATTGACCGTTTGAATTTAGGGATAATTTGGATATACTGATTTGATAGTTTATTTTATTTCGAGTTCTGTTTACGAGGTTTAGTATAAAAAGGTGTTAGGATGACTCGCAACATGATCATTAATAGGTTGGAGAAGGATGAACTCGAATGGGAACTTAGATGAAGAGGTATTAAAGTTGGTTCGGTGGAGGCAATGCGCACGCATCTTGCTACTTGTCTGCGTTTGGAGAAATCCGGTGACAGTTTTCGGTATCCTAAATATCCTTTTACGTTTGAAGAAGATGAGGCAGCGTTGGAACGTAAGTGTATCGAAATTGAAACTTTATTGGATAGTTACCCTGGTGTATCAGTTGTTGGGGCAACTCAAAAGTTGCAGACAAAATTATCGCATGCGATGAATAGGGTAGATTTTATGGAGACGGATCAGGACGGGGATAAAGAAACAAAAAAATCCGAGTTGTTGAGTAAATTGTTAGGCCTGTTGGATATTTTCCATACCAAATCGACTCCAATCTCTACGCTTGGTACGAGTGTTCCAGCTGCGTTAAGTTTAATTACAGCAAAGCAATTTCAGGCTGGTGCTCAGGGTTGTGCAACATCTTCACCGGTTGGGGAATTAGATTCCAGAAGTGTCTCGAAATTCTTTAGCTAAAATGATCCCACCACATAAGTGGGGTCTAGAAAAATTCTCCGGAACATCTAAGTCACTATCTATTTCTGCTTTTTTTTAACGAGTCGAAGAATTAAGGATTGCCCGGAATGTTCCCACATACGTTTTATTAGATTCTGGTGTAGATCTTTTCTGTGACAGGGCTTATCAATTTTATAAGGATGTTAGGTTAAGAGTAGGGTCATGGGAGGAGTTACGAGAGGAATTTAAAAGTGAATATCTGTCGGCCCATTATAATGACGTTCTTTTTGAGGAACTGAGGAAAAGGACACAGGCTGCTTCGGAATCAATAGGGGTTTATCTTGCAGTGATGTCAAGCTATTTTAATCGGTTAGGCTGTGTAATTTCCGAGGAGGCCAAGCTGTCAATAATTATGAAAAACTTACATCCATTTTACCAAGACAGGCTGAGAGACCCACTACCCCATTCCTTGGAAGAGCTACGAAAAGTTTGTCGTCAAATGGAGAGCAAGCGTGACGCTATAAATAGTTATGTAGAACCTAGTATTAGGAGGGGAAACATTTTAGAAAGAGATTTAGCTTTTGTTGAGGTAGAGGTTTTGACACCTGTCAGTAGGGTGGCCAGAATGGATTGTTAACCATTCTTGTGGCTTTCTTCTTCCGGTAGTTGAATTAAAAAGACGTAATGTCGACCTGAGGAATTGGATTTGAAATCTAATATTTTCACAGTTCCACTATTTTAATTTGAGAACTCGTTTGTCTGGGTGTTTTAAAAAGGGTTCTTGGGTCTTTTGGCAATTCAGGATTATTCACACACATAGATAATAGGATTTATATCCTCGACAGATTTGATAATATATAAACTTTGAATTTTCAACAGATTTTATGGTTAAAATAGTTTGTCGAAATTTAGTTTAATTTAAACAGTATTTCACTTTGTTTTCGATTCTACGGAAAAACATTTTTAACAAACATCAGGCATTGTTGCAAGCGATCGCGAGATCGGCAACTATCAACAATCATCTCAAGCGCGCCAAATACCGGCGGTTATTTACTTAATAGCGGGATTTTCAAAAGTTTTCGTTTGGATATTGAATCATATGGGTAATTCTCATGAAATCTCGAAATTACCTATCAATAAATTAATGAAAAATATTTGAATTAATTCATTTTCATTTGCTCTTAAATTTGTACTATTTATCTTACTAGAAGCGAAAAATATCGTGGTCCCTAGAATAAATAAGTTTTGACGATTTAAATGTGAGGGAATGATAACTGAGATGAGGAAATGATGATTATTTTTATTTTTCGTATGAAATCGTATTATTTATTTTTTAAATACATTTAGAATTCTACTAGGTTATAATAACTTACAAATTATAAAGTAAAACTTATATTGCAACTTGAACATGACTGAAAGAATACCGAGTCGATCTAGTCTGAAAGTCATTACCTCATAACTCATCATCCCCTCACTTTTAATAAAAATGAGGAAATGACGATGAGGGAATGACGCAACAAATCATAACCTAAAAAAATCTCGCAACATAACCTTTCGTTACCAGCTAGCTTTTCGCTACGCTTTCTAGCTCTAAAAACATACTTTACTACGTCATCAAAATTGAAACATTATAATAACCTTTTTTATTCTTTACCGTGATGGAATGATTGAAGAAAATGTAATCTTTAAAAACTTAGAATGAATCTTCTTCCAACAGTTACTCTAACAAACTTGAAGTCAATTCGCCATTCCAAACAAGTAACCGTACTACCAACTGTCAAAAACTAATAAGAGTGTTACCAAAGTCCTCAAAAATATACCTACTTATCGACTGTTGGTAATGCTGTGAGGGAATGATTCTTTTTCATGGGACAAATGTTGAGTTAAAATTAGACAAGTTGTTGATGACTTATGATCCTAAATTCAGAGACACTTTGGAAATTTGTTGTATTTACAATAAACAAGTCATAGTTGCAAACAGATTTTTTAAGAACTTCTCAATAAAAACTTTAGACAATGTTCTAATCTGGAGTTTGGGACATAGTGAGGGAATTATTTCCAGAGTACTATATATTTATTATTCCTCACAGATGCCGGTACAATCCCAAAGTTATTATCAACAGTTTTAGCCTTGATGATGTCCTTTCAAAAAAAAAAAAAAACCTAAGTCGGTTTATTCTAAAAACTAAACAAGCATGCACTTAAATATTTATGTTACCTCTTGAACACTTGAAAGTGGTTCCAAAGGTCCTCCATTTCTTTTTTCTAACTCAAAATACTCCAACACATTTAGTACCAGCTCCTGTGCTTGTGAATTCAACGTTTTTCCAGGCAGATACTAAAAATAAAAACCATTGATAAATAGTTCTGGTCTTTTAGAAAATTAGGTCAGTATTTTCTACATTGGTGGAAGCAAAATATGTTTCATATAAATTCAGTTTGGTTGAGTTCTGTCCAGAATCATAATGAAATGTCAATTTAAGGTTAGTTTTCATTGCGAAGTAAATAAATAAGAAGTAGATAAATAATATTTACTTACCACAATAATTCGAACACTCAGGTATAAGTTAGTCGTTATAACAACTGTTTTTGAAATAAATTTATATGCAAGGGGCAAAAAAATCGATAAAAATGCAAAATAAATATGTAAACAAAGTCTTTGGCCTGTCAATGTACAAAACCACAGAACTTCTGTTGTGTGGGTTATACCTATCGCCGACATTCATCTCTGTTATATTATGTTGTAATGGAACAAACGGTTTCATTTCGGGGGTTTAGATTCTGCGAGTGGAAAAGAGACGTACTACAAAAAGTAGTATGTGAATAATTTCATACATGGGAAAAGATTCACCGAAACAAGTTTATCAGCAAATTGTAGAACAATTTTTGCTGATTCTTTTATATACTAGGGTATCATCTTTTACCAATAGCTTTTGCTCATAAAAATTATTATGCGTTAAAATATCGTTTTTTAAAGCAAATATATCTGACGTATTCTGGTACCTCTAAGTTTAAAGTTTTCTTTAATTCTTTAACCCTATTCTTACTTTTATTCTTTAAAGCATATTCATAAAATAAGTTTAAATCCAATATTTTAATTTTGTTTATCAGCTTACTTTCATAGTTTGTGTTTAAAATTCTGACATAAGGATTAGTTTTTGATACAATAAATCTTGCTATAAATATTCCTGGCTCTAATTCTTGTTGCTCAACAACTTTATCGTGTCTTAAATTTTTAAAACTCTCTAATAACCGATAGACTTCACATCTCGGTGGTATTACTATCGTATCGTATTCATGATCATCAAAAGTTTTAAAAGCACTTATTACACTATGCCTTTTTCGTGCCTATTTTTGTGTCTATTTTCATGCCTTTTTGTTGGCTGAATGTCCCCAAATGACTGGCACTATTACACCATGCCTTTTTTAATGATTGCAGCAATTTCAGGGCTGCAAACCTGAGCAAAAATTGACATTGATTTTTGAGGTTAGATTCATTGTTTGTAAATTTTTGAAAGATTAAAACGATGCCACGAACAACAAAGGATAAAATGAAGTTACAGAAAACATTACTAATTACTGTTATGGCCACTGTAACACTTATTTTAAAAAGAAGAGACCAACAAAAGAGAGCACTTAGGAGATGGTGGGTAAAGCCTTGGATGAATCAAGAATTAGGCAATCTAAGCCTTACCAATGAATTTATCGCTGCCAATGATTTAAAATCATTTACAAATTTTGTAAGAAACATTCAATAAGCTACTGCAGAAAGTACAAATTCGAATACAGAAAAAGAACACTGTACTTCGAGAAAGCACCAAAAACAATACTAATTATTACCTACTCTGCGATACTTGGCTACTTGCGAATGCTTCATCTCACTGCAGTATAATTTTAGAGTATCACAAGCTGCAATGTCAGGTTTTATTCCTTTGTTGTGTCAAACTATTTATGATGAACTGAAAGGAGAATATTTACATGTAAGTATGTAGGTTGATATACCAATATAATAATAATATACCATAATTTCTGGGAACATCACTATAATAATGTGATTTGTTGATAAATGTTTTTTACACCTTTTTGGTACCGAATACAACTTCAGAATGGTTAGAAGTAGCAAGAAATTTTGAAGAAACCTGGAATATGCCGAACTGTCTTGGGGCATTAGATGGAAAGCATATTCTTATTAAGGCACAGAACAGAACAGCATTGTTCTATTAGCTTTAGTAGGTGCAAACTATAACTTTTTATATTTTATCGTGGGTATAAATGGAAGAATATCCGATGGAGGGTGTCACATGACGGAACCCGTCCATGTAATTATTTAGGTTGGCAACATTGCCAACTGGCTTTTGTGACACGAGTGTCAATTCAGAAAATAAAACACAGTTTTTCCTCATGCCGTTGACTTAACAACAAGTCTTTCATTGAATACCTTCTCCCTAAAATATAAAGTTAATGTTGAGAACATAAAGTAATATGGCGCAGTCAAATAAAAGAACCAAATAGAAGCTCTCAATGCCGTGAAGAAGCTGAACTGAAAAACAAGAAAAAACTATTGCATATTTCGTCGATGATTTAAGATTTCGTTTTCCAAAGATGGACCGTGGAATTTCGCCCATGTGCATGAACGGTGGAAACTTGAATCAGACATGGAAATTCTGGAAACAGAAGTTTACTATGTACCTGAAAGCAACTGAAATCATCAAAAAGGACGATTCAACAAAATGCGCTCAACTATTAACGCTCATCGGAGATGAAGGTATCAGAATTTATAATACTTTTACATTTACCAATGGACAAACTGAAACATTGGAGGTATTATTGAAAAAAATTGATGACCATTTTAACCCCAAAGCAAATTTGACTTTTGAGAGATATAAATTTTTGACATGTCATCAAAAAGAGGGCCAAACAATTGAACAATTCATCACAGAACTCAAGAATTTATCCCTATCATGTGAGCTTGAGGAACTGAGGGAGTCTTTGGTCAGAGATCTATTAGTTTGTGGTTTGAAATCTGACCAGTTAAGAGCACAGCTGTTTGACAAAGACTGTAAGACGTTAGAAGATGCTGTTAATTTTTGTATTAACAGTGAATCGACAAAAGAACAAAACCGTCAAATATCAAATGGTAATGGTGACAACTATGGCAGACAGATTAACGTAGTCCACTCAAAGCTACGCAACAACAATCCAGCAAAGGCAAGCCCATCACACAGCAACTGGACACCAAATCCAAACAATCCGGGATGTAAGAAATGTGGAAGAATTCATCCACCTCGGAGATGTCCAGCTTATCAAGTTAAGTGTTTTCGTTGTAAAGGATTAAATCATTTTAGACAATTTTGTCGAAAGTATCCTAATTCTAATAATAATTTTAATTATAGATCTTTGTTAAGGAATGAACAACACAAAAACAATAAACACAAACAAATACATACACTTGAACACAATACACAAGAAAGTGATAACAATGATACTGTTAAGAAATTTGTATTTTTAGATTCCGTAGAGCAAAGTATAGCTATACAACCACAGTCTGGGACAATCGGGACTGTGTCTGAGGATTCCTGGGTCGAGAACATTGAGATCGATGACACCAACAACATAGCATTTAAACTGGATACAGGAGCAATGGCAAATGTTATCCCTATTAAGGTATTAAAACAAATAAAATTTAATATGTCAAATTTGCAAAAAACAAATAATGTTCAACTTAGTTCATATACAAAGCATTCCTTACCAGTACTGGGCCAGCTATATTTAAAGTGTAAAATCAATAAAAAGACTAGAAATTTGTTGTTTTATGCTGTAGAAATGGAATGTATTCCAATTTTAGGTCTTAAAGGTTGTTTAGAGCTTGAGCTAATAAAAAAAATACAGGCAATCGATAATAACTTTCAAAGTGATTCAAAGTTAAATAAAATTTTAAATCAGTATGAAAATATTTTCAAAGGTACAGGCTGTTTAGAGAAAGAGTATCATATAGAACTCAAACAAGACGCTGTACCATCGATTTGCACTGCTAGAAGGGTACCATTAGGCATAGAAGAAAAGCTAAAACATTCCTTAAATCAATTAGAGAAAAATAAAATTATAAAACGAGTAACGGGTAGCACGGATTGGCTTCACCCCATAGTAATAGTTAAAAAACCTGATGGAAATTTAAGAATTTGCATGGACCCTTTTAAGCTAAATATGTCTATAAAGAAACCTACTTTTCATTTACCAACCTGGGAAGAAATAAGTTCAAAGTTACATGGATCAAAATTCTTTAGTACTTTAGATGCAACCCAAGGTTTTTTGCAAGTCAAATTAGATAAGGAAAGCCAAAAACTATGTACTTTTGCTACACCTTTCGGTAGATATTCTTTTTGTCGTCTACCATATGGTCTTTCATGTTCTTCTGAGGTTTATCAGGAAAGAATGTATGAAATCTTCGGAAACATAGAAGGATGTGCAATTTTCATAGATGATTTGATAATATTCAGTGAGAGTATTTCATCTCGCAATTCAATTTTAGAGAAAGTCCTTGAGACTGCCAAAAAACATAATATTCGTTTCAATAAAGAAAAATGTAAATTTTTATGCAAAAAAATAACATATATGGGACATCAAATAAGTGAACAAGGCATAGAGGTGGACAAATCTAAACTTCAAGCTATTAATGACATACCGAGTCCTAAAAATGTAAAAGATTTACAACGTTTCTTGGGCATGGTCACATATATTGCAAGCTTTGTTGAAAATCTTTCAGAAAGAACTTCGATTCTGCGTTCTTTATTAAAAAAAAGATTCTATTTTTCAATGGTTACCACAACATGAAACAGCATTTCAAAATTTGAAACTACTTTTAGTCGAAACTCCGTGTTTGAAATTTTTCGACATATATCAAATGACAACCATTTCAGTTGATTCTTCTCAGAACGGAATGGCAGCTGTTCTCATGCAAAATGGCCGACCTTGTGCTCATGCAAGTCGAGCTTTGACTGAAACGTTATTCTTAAATAGAAAAAGAACTTTTGGCTTGTTGGTTTGGAGCCACTCGTTTTTATCAATATGTTTTTGGGAAAAAGTTTATAATAGAGACTGATCATAAACCTTTAATTTCTATAATTAAGAAACCATTAAATCTTTGTCCACCAAGACTTCAAAGAATGCTAATGCAATTAAGAAAGTATGATTTTGATTTGATATATAAACCTGGAAAAACATTAATCATAGCTGATACTTTAAGTCGTGCTTACAACTCACAAAGCAGTTTCAATGAAAATATAGATTTTGACATTGAATCTGAGATTTGTGCTGTTGAACTTTCTTTAAATATTACAGAAAACAAAAAGCAACAAATTCAAAAATTAACAAGTGAGGATCTTGAACTAAAAACTTTAAGAAGTGTCTTAGAAAATGGCTGGCCCACGAGCATAAAATACTGTCCAGAAATTATCAAATTCTATTTTAAGTTCAAAGAAGAATTATCTTGCATAGAAGATTTGATCTTTAAAGGTCAAAAACTTCTAGTTCCCAAGGCTTTGAGGCATGAAATCCTACAAAAGCTTCACTATGAACATTTGGGTTATAAAAAAACATTGGATAAAGCTAATTTATCATTTTACTGGCCAGGAATGCGAAAGCAAATTGAGGACATCATAACATCATGTAACACTTGTCAAACTCATCAGAGATCTCAGTGTTCGGAGCCCTTGATGACTCATGACATTCCCAGACTACCCTGGCAAAAGGTGGCTGCAGATCTTTTTCAATTTCAGTCACAAAATTACCTTTTAATTGTTGATTACTATTCCAAATTTGTAGAGGTCATTAACTTAACTAAAGATTTAACTTCTAAAAATTTAATTAACAAATTTAAAATCGTTTTTGCTCGTTTTGGTATCCCAAAAATTTTGATGACCGATAATGGTTCAAATTTTGGTAGTTTAGAATTTAAAATTTTTTCCAAAGAATGGGAGTTTCAGCACATAACTTCTTCTCCTTTGTATCCTCAATCAAATGGTCAGGTTGAAAGAACTGTACAATCTATTAAGAATCTTTTAAAAAAATGCTTTATGGACAAAAAAGATCCATATTTAGCTCTTTTAAATTTTAGAAACTCACCTTTGGATGGAAGGAACTCTCCTGCAAACGCATTAATGAATAGAAACTTAAGAACTGTTATACCTGAGATAAATAGCAAGTTTTCAAAAAATTTTGATAAGAAAAAATTTAATTCTCATATTTCTAGAACTCAAAGTAACCAGAAAAGACATTATGATAAAAATAAAAAAATTTTACCACCTTTAAGAGTTAATTCTTTTGTGAAGGTTCAAATAGAGCCAAATGCATCATGGCAAAATGGCCAAATTATAAAAAAATTGCCTTTTCGTTCATATATAATTAAATTAAACAATGGCTCTACTCTCAGACGTAACAGAAAGTTCATCAGGGAGTTTTGCACATCTGAAACCTGGAGTAATTCTCAAACTTCACCTCAGACAGGGACTTTCCCTGATTTGTTTTTGGAGAACAATTTTCAATTTGCAAATAGAATATTGAGGGTAGTAGAGAATGAGGATCATTCAGTGGAGAATGTAAGAGATTTATCTGTAAATAATAACAGGGAGCAGACTTCGTCATTGGAAAGGGAAAACTTTAATGACGACTCACTCCTGAGCTCTGTAAGCTGTAGTGAAATTTTGTTTCAAACTGGGAACTTCCTGGTACTTCTTTTGACATTGAGAAAACTTTTCAAAACTCTAAAAAAGGGGAGGAACATCCCACTACCAGTTTTAGTAAAACTAGATCGGGCAGGTTAATAAAACCTCCTGCAAAATTAGATCTTTAGCTTTACAGATATTACAACTAAAAGCTTTCCTTAGATTGTTACTTTACATAAAGTAAAAATCATTTTTAGTTTTCATTGTCAATTTGACTATTAAAAAATTAAATAAAATTTTTTTGTCTGGTCAGGGATCTGCTAAGGAAGCTAATTACCCTATCACCGTCAGGATGGGTTTGAAGCAAGACGGCACCTAGTCCGTAACCTGAAGCGTCAGTTTGGACGACAAAAGGTAAGCTGTAATCCGGACAGTTCAGCACGGGAGCCAAAACCAGAAGTTCTTTTATTTTCTGAAAGGAATTTTCGCATTCTTGTGTCCAAACAAACCTTCTTCCCTTTTTTAACAAAGAAGTGATGGGCGAAATTAGCGACGCAAATTCAGGAATAAATCTACGGTACCAAGAAAATGTACCAATTACACTACGAACCTCTTTAACTGTAGAAGGGGTCGGAATTTCCAGCATGGCCTTAACCTTATCACTGTCCACGTGTAAGCCATAACGATCAACAACGTGCCCCAAATATTTCAGTTCGGGTCTGCAAAACTGACTTTTTTCCCAACTTACCACCAGCTTAGCCTTTCTGAGCCGTGTAAATACCTCTTCTAAGATGCGAAGATGTTCTTCAAAATTATCGGTAACGACAACAACGTCGTCTAGATAAGTGAAAACATGTGGTTCCAATTCGGGTCCTAACACAGTATCTATTAATCGCTGCCATGTGGCAGGAGCGTTATGAAGACCAAAAGGCATTCTTTTAAATTGGAATAAACCTCGTCCTGGGACCGTAAAAGCGGTAAACGGCCGTGAAGATTCTGCCACTGGAACTTGCCAATAAGCCGACTTTATGTCCAGTGTAGATAAATAATGAGCATCTCGGAGTTTGTCCAATATAGACGAGATATACGGAAGAGGGTAACTGTCTCTCTCAGTGAGAGCATTTAGCTTTCGATAATCTACACAAAACCTCCACGATACTTCTTGTTTGTCTGATCCCTTTTTTTTAATCATCACTACCGGCGAGGACCAAGGACTGTTCGATTTCTCCACTATACCATCGACCAACATTTGATCTAACTCTTTATTAATATACGACTGGATAACAGGGGATACCGGATAGTATCTTTGTTTCACTGGCGGAGCTTTACAAATGATAACATGTTCGGTTTTGTCTGTACAACCAATTGAATTGCCCATAAGTTTGCGATTCCGCTCGATAACCGCTTCCAAACGAACTTTCTGTATATCGGTGAGAACAGTCTGGCTTCGTAGATGATCGACCACATTAAGAATAGTCGGCGTGTCCGAAAAATACCACTCGTTATTCCTTAAATCGGGGACTATCCCCATGATGCGCCAAAAATCGGAGCCCAGAATTAGAGTATGAGGTACACACGGAACCACAAGAACCGGCAAAATTTTTAATCTACCTCTCACCCGAAAAGGTATAAGACATTCTCCTAGGACATCACAAATTTGTCCGTTAGCAACTTTACACGTAGATTTTTTTGAAATGTCCATCGAAAACCTTAAACTTTGAAGCAATGCCCAACCAGAACTACCTACTATTGTTCTAGTTGCACCCGAATCCAGTAAACCTAATATTTGCTTACCTAAAATATCAACTTTTAGATACGGACGCTCGTCTCCTTGAGCATGATCTAATATATAATCTAAAATAGGTTGTATTGTGGTCGATTCGACTTCAACTTCACTTTTTCGACCAGTTAAGCGAGCTGTGCATCGTTTCCCGGATTACGACAATCTGGGCATGTTCGTATAGTGAAACCCTTTTTCTTACACTTGAAACAATGTAATGTTTGAGAGGCTTTTGGAGCTAGACAACCAACAGCTTTATGCCCTGGTTGTCCACATCGGAAGCAGTGTCTCTGAGCGGCATTTCTATCGCGTTCATTTAAATGAAGACGAGCCGAACGGTTAGAGGAGGTATCAGGAGACGAACAAGTAGTGCTAACGCTCAACTGATCCAAATCAACTTCAATATACGCCAAATCTTTTTCAAAAACATTGGACTTCCTACTCGTGGCAGGATCAACATAGTTTCGTATGCAATCTCTTCTCTCCTCCATACGACGGCAAGCTATTCGAAGCTCCTCTAGAGTAGAAGAAAGGGGGTCGTGCAGCTTATCCTGGTAGAAAGGATGCAAATTTCTTAGGATGATGGACACCTTAATATCCTCAGAAATTGGACATCTTAATCTACCGAAATAACTGTTCATGACGGCTAAATAAACTCCGATGGACTCCGTAGCATGTTGTGTTCTCCTCCTTAGCTCTTCAAATAAGGCTTCCGTATGGTGGGCGGGTAAGTATTCCCTACGAAACTCTTCCATTAACTCTGACCAGCTATTTACTCTAAGTCTCGCATCTTTGTAAAACTGGTACGCTTTTCCAGAAAATAAATCAAGGCCTGATTCGAGCAGAATAGATTCTGGTACATGTCGGGATACGCGATATTCCTCTATCATTTCGAAAAATGCAGAAATTGACATATATTTGGGAGATCCACCAAACTTTTCGATGCCCCATTTATAGGGCGGAATCATTCGAGGTGAATACGCATTAGTGCTCATAGCATTAAGCCTACTCTCAGACGCACCTGCGGCAGTTACAACTGGATCCGCAGGGGAAGAGACATGTGCTTGGCCCAACCCAACTTGGAAAGATTGATTTAACCCCGACAGAAAAGTGAGCACGGGAGGTACGGGTTCTGATAAAGTGGGATAGCATTTTGTGTGAAGCTTATCTGATAAAGTCAAAATTTTGGCTAGTAAAACAGCTTTAGCACTCTCCTGTGCGGCATTAGTAAGAATCATTCGTTCAGTTCTACCCAACGCATAATTAATTTGAGTTTGCAGCCTGAAAGCATCCGCACAACCTGGACCACCTACAAAATTACCTATATGTGCTTCAATTTCATTGCACTTATTCTCTATGGCCTGTTTATCGACGTCAAAAGCAAATGGATATGCCGGAAAAGAAAAACTCTCATTTGCCGCTTCCCTACGTAAAGTAGCTGCTAAAATACTGCGCATCTCATCCACTGTCCCTGTTGCAACGCCGCGGATCTTTAATTCATACTCCAACTCATCCTTTTTTAAATATTTTATCACCAATTTGCCTGACATTTCGGACAACTTAGATATCAATGTGAAAGACGAATATGGTATAGGCAACAATCTACTTATGAATATAATAATATTAGGGGAAAAATATATTATCAACCACATCCACAAATGATACTCAATCGAGAAAGCATAATAAATCAAAACTATTCGATTTGAAGTATTCAGAGTACTTTATAATCCTATCATAAGCACCGAGTGTGCATTGAATAATTAGTATCAAAATGATCAATTCAAATAACTCCTTACCTTTAACATACACTATTAGAAAATATTTTATTGCATAAGTGAGGCTAGTTACAAAGAAAATATGAACAGATGGCCCCACGTTGGGCGCCAAATTTGTAACCTCTTGTTTTACACCATAATAACCATACCCAACATTTACTGGTTTTTCGACATACCAGACCAAGTACGAGGTTATGAATAGAAATGTGTTTTTGGGCTCTCGGCTAGACCACAGTGGAGATGGGGTGGATCATCTAAAAGTTTTGACAAAAATACGAGGGCGCCAGTTAAATTGTCCCGAAGCCCTATACAGATAATCTATTAGCTCCCAACTTAACAAAAAGCTAACATTTGAACATAACTCCTGTACTTAACCCTAGATTACAATGAAACGCTTAATATTATCGATTAATCCAACTATATTACTAAGAAATATACTTAAGTGAGTATAACAAAAACGGTCGCATAGACACAAGGCAAAGGAAAATTTGACTATACCTACAAACAACCAAAGAGGTACCTGCTAGAGAGGTAGAAATTCTAATCTGAAATTATTAATTAATATAAAAATAAATCAGTGGTCAGCAAGACCACCTTGCCGACTACTACCCATATATATTAACTATAATCAAATGAGCGAATATATTATCAGTTATTTTCTGAAAATGCGGTTACCTAAAGGTGTAAATAATAGTAAAATCAATGCTAGTTAGTTTAACCATCAAATGACCGTTCGTTGCGATGAGCTCATGCGCGTTCCGATCTCATATACCTCCTTAATTAGAACTTGACCCTTTAGTTTTCCACTTACATAAATAGGTATATTGAAAAGGCAAGATTGACTAATCGACGTACGTATTTGTTTTTCTATTAGTAAATTGCAACTAGCCTATCACTTAAAATAAGTCTGTCATGTAAAGTCTTACGCACAAACTGTTTTACCTTTAACTCGATTATTAATAACTTATATGTATAAAGTTTTGTTTAAATAATAATTATAGCAACTCTCAAAATCTTAAGTCCTATAAAACCTGTGTTTTCTTCTCCTTAGCAGTTTTGCTTTACGTCTACGAAGCACAACACAAGGGTCATCCCCATCCTCTCCACACCTCGATCAGCAAGACAACTTAAACCGGAATAGAAAAACCCTAAAATACACAACACAGCGTTTACACCATGACAAAACAATTCATATAACGCTCGAATATGTATCGAGTGCACATGAAATTGGGATTAAACAAAAAAAAATTGTTGATCCTTATGTTTTAGTCCAGAAGAATAAAGAAAATTGAATAAATTAATTTGAATTCTCAAGATAATACATCCGTTAAGCAAAAATTATACTTGAAGATAACAGACAACATTTTCATTATTTCAATTATTTTAAGTAACCATATGTCAAGAAAATAATATAATTATATATTATATATATTATTATATATATTATATATATATTATATAATTATATTATAATAAATAATCCGAATGATTTAATCCGACTAATAATCTGGTCAAGACATTCGATAAGAGTTTATTCTATTAAATTAAATGAGAAAAGCTGAAACTCAAAAAAATAAACTACCAAAAATGTTGTTTTCCCTGACTCTCACATTAGCTGATAATGCTTTGGACAGAAAATAAATAATTCTATTCATGAACTGTAGAGTTGGGAATCAACTTTCCAAAAGTAACGTCAAACTAAAATTACAAAACTAGTTGGAATTCTTACCCCAATATTTCCGGGGGTTTTTCGTCTAACAGGTGGTGATAGCAAGTATGATGTAAGGTTCTACCAACTAAGGCAGTGCTGCGAAGACTTACTCTCAGTATAATCAGGATTTATGGCCAGACAATTTTCTTGAGAGATATCGGACAGTTTTTAATAGCTAGAAATATACGCCCTGCATTAATATTTAATGTTCTTATATGAGAATGGTATTAACTTTTACGAAGCTAATGATTAACAAAAAAACTTACTGATAACAACTTATCTTAGAAATATTACGTTTAAAATCTCTAACTAAATGGTGAAAATAAATAGGAAAATCCTGCTACTTTAGAATTAATTAAATGAATATATTTTTACAATGAAAATACCACCTACCTAACAATATATTAAGAAGCCACTAGCAACCCATGCACGTGGAGTGTCGTGTTATCCTTCATTAGAAGAAAAATTACGGAAATACAACATATAGACCAGAAATAACTACACCAGTAAACTCCTCCTTGAGTCCGTAATTTAAGTAGACTTCCAAAAATGAATCCCTCTGCAGGATGACTTAAATAAATCAAATTCTTTTACGGAAGTTGACACTCTTTTTTTCACATCGGTCACACTTTTCAACCAAACCACCAAAAATGGCTCTTAGAGGAAGGTCTTCCGCGCAACTTTGGAATTCGTTTCGACGCAGAACCAACCCATACAAGTATACTAATTACTATAGGTACCGGTTTAATCGACCAAAATCGCTGATAACAATATCTATGTAATTAACAATCGTTTCAAATTGAAATCTACCTATCCCCATATATACAAATAATAGCGTCAAGCTCGACTATAGAGGTGTCAGTATCCTATAGTTACTGTGGGACCGTTACACACCCCCCTTACTAGAAGAAAATTTACTGTGGTAAATTTTCACCGGCGCTAGCCGCCTTGATATCTTTAGCGCTCCATACTCCTTGATCTTTACCGGTATCATCAACTAGTCCATAAGTCCATGGCGACAACCGTTTTTTAATAAAATATGGACCCACCCAACGAGGAGCAAGCTTTTTGGTAAAATACTCCGAGGCATTTGAAAGTACAAAGTTTTTCCTCCAAACTGCTTGATTAACAATAAATTCCTCCGGTCGGTGACGAAGGTTATATCGCTTTTTGTTTTTCTTAAATGCATCATCTAAACGTCTTCTTACGTCTATATAAACCTTGTTTAATGATCGGGTCTTATTGTCCATGGCGTTGTCATCGGTATTAGGTATTTCACCTTCTTCATTGCATAGGTCCTTCTTCATAAAGTCTTTTCCATTCATTATCATGTTCTTGCCAAAATTAATGAAGTATGGATTTTGCCCTGTCGACTCGTGATACGCCGTCCTAGTAGCACAAACAAGCTTTGCTAAATTTTCGTCCCATCGTCTGTGGTTGTCAGAGACATATGTCGCTAACATCGTCTTTAGCGTCCTGTTGTATCGTTCAGTTGGATTGGCCTGTGGATGATATAAAGCATTATAACGTATTTGAACCCCGTATTCCTGCATTAGTGTAGAGAATGCATGAGATGTGTACTGTTTGCCATTGTCGCAAATTATTAAACGAGGAACTCCAAAGAGAAGGAAAACATCTTCTTCTATACGTTTTACCACGTGTTTAGCCGTTGAAGACCTTAAAGGAAATACCAAGGGAAACTTACTGAAAACATCTATTACAACTAATATAAACTGAAACCCTTGAGTGGACCGTGGAAAAGGACCCATGAGGTCTGTAGCAATCACTTCCCATGGCTGAGTAGCGCGAGGTTGGGGAACTAGTAAACCTTTAGCTCCACTATTATCTACCTTATGAGCCGCATATAATCGACAATTACGAACATAACGTACAACATCTGACTTCATCTTAGGCCAAAAGTATCAACCTGTTGAGATCAAATGAATGCATAAGTCAAAGCAAAACTGCACTAAGAGTTTTAACAGGAATCCTAACGGGACATTGTCGCCTGAATGGACACCTTAAAAAGCTCAAAATAGTGGAGGAAGAAGATTGTAGATTTTGTGGAATGGAAGAAGAAACCTCCATCCACATACTTGCGAACTGCACAGTATTTCAGAATCCTAGGGCACAGTACCTGGGAGACTACTGGATAGAAGAGGGACAGTTACCTAAGTTGAGGCCTGCAGATATCCTAAAATTCCTCCGGGAAATAGGACTAAAGGAGCTACTAGTATCTGAGACTCTCCTCAGAAACTAAGTAGAAGTAAGGGGGCACAATAGATCTTTTAGGTCTCAGTGAATGTTACCCCAAAATACATACATACATACATACATAGGCCAAAAGTACATTTCACTAAGCCTTTTGTACGTTTTTAAGACTCCCATATGACCTGCCAAAGGACCATCGTGAAATTGATTCAATAATTCCTTACGCCTACTTCTAGGAACAACTTCTTTCCAATTGTTTTCTCCTTCTACCAAATAACCACGAGAAGGGCGGACATATTTAAATAGGACATTATTCGCTACCCTCCACTGGGGGTATTTTAACGGGTGATCCACAACAAATTTACAGAGACGATCGTACCATTTATCATTATTGCTTGAAGATACAACTTCTAGCGAATCAACTACGGGAACAGAACGAGAGAGCAAATCTGGAACCAGATGTTCTTTTCCTTTACGGTGTACAATTTTGAAATCGTACTGTTGCATCTTAACAGCCCATCTTGCCAGCCTTCCATTGGGATCCTTTAAATTTTGGAGCCATACTAACGATGCATGATCTGTAATGACTGTGAAGGGGACTCCTTCTAGATACGGTCGTAGTTTCTCTACGGCCCACAGAACGGCTAAGCATTCTCTCTCCGTGGTCGTGAAATTTCTTTCTTTTCTGGTCAGGGATCTGCTAAGGAAGCTAATTACCCTATCACCGTCAGGATGGGTTTGAAGCAAGACGGCACCTAG
Source organism: Lochmaea capreae (assembly GCA_949126875.1). Lineage (NCBI taxonomy): Eukaryota > Metazoa > Arthropoda > Insecta > Coleoptera > Chrysomelidae > Lochmaea > Lochmaea capreae. The sequence continues at coordinate 6,553,114 of OX421404.1, read as the reverse complement.
TCCGTAACCTGAAGCGTCAGTTTGGACGACAAAAGGTAAGCTGTAATCCGGACAGTTCAGCACGGGAGCCAAAACCAGAAGTTCTTTTATTTTCTGAAAGGAATTTTCGCATTCTTGTGTCCAAACAAACCTTCTTCCCTTTTTTAACAAAGAAGTGATGGGCGAAATTAGCGACGCAAATTCAGGAATAAATCTACGGTACCAAGAAAATGTACCAATTACACTACGAACCTCTTTAACTGTAGAAGGGGTCGGAATTTCCAGCATGGCCTTAACCTTATCACTGTCCACGTGTAAGCCATAACGATCAACAACGTGCCCCAAATATTTCAGTTCGGGTCTGCAAAACTGACTTTTTTCCCAACTTACCACCAGCTTAGCCTTTCTGAGCCGTGTAAATACCTCTTCTAAGATGCGAAGATGTTCTTCAAAATTATCGGTAACGACAACAACGTCGTCTAGATAAGTGAAAACATGTGGTTCCAATTCGGGTCCTAACACAGTATCTATTAATCGCTGCCATGTGGCAGGAGCGTTATGAAGACCAAAAGGCATTCTTTTAAATTGGAATAAACCTCGTCCTGGGACCGTAAAAGCGGTAAACGGCCGTGAAGATTCTGCCACTGGAACTTGCCAATAAGCCGACTTTATGTCCAGTGTAGATAAATAATGAGCATCTCGGAGTTTGTCCAATATAGACGAGATATACGGAAGAGGGTAACTGTCTCTCTCAGTGAGAGCATTTAGCTTTCGATAATCTACACAAAACCTCCACGATACTTCTTGTTTGTCTGATCCCTTTTTTTTAATCATCACTACCGGCGAGGACCAAGGACTGTTCGATTTCTCCACTATACCATCGACCAACATTTGATCTAACTCTTTATTAATATACGTCTGGATAACAGGGGATACCGGATAGTATCTTTGTTTCACTGGCGGAGCTTTACAAATGATAACATGTTCGGTTTTGTCTGTACAACCAATTGAATTGCCCATAAGTTTGCGATTCCGCTCGATAACCGCTTCCAAACGAACTTTCTGTATATCGGTGAGAACAGTCTGGCTTCGTAGATGATCGACCACATTAAGAATAGTCGGCGTGTCCGAAAAATACCACTCGTTATTCCTTAAATCGGGGACTATCCCCATGATGCGCCAAAAATCGGAGCCCAGAATTAGAGTATGAGGTACACACGGAACCACAAGAACCGGCAAAATTTTTAATCTACCTCTCACCCGAAAAGGTATAAGACATTCTCCTAGGACATCACAAATTTGTCCGTTAGCAACTTTACACGTAGATTTTTTTTAAATGTCCATCGAAAACCTTAAACTTTGAAGCAATGCCCAACCAGAACTACCTACTATTGTTCTAGTTGCACCCGAATCCAGTAAACCTAATATTTGCTTACCTAAAATATCAACTTTTAGATACGGACGCTCGTCTCCTTGAGCATGATCTAATATATAATCTAAAATAGGTTGTATTGTGGTCGATTCGACTTCAACTTCACTTTTTCGACCAGTTAAGCGAGCTGTGCATCGTTTCCCGGATTACGACAATCTGGGCTTGTTCGTATAGTGAAACCCTTTTTCTTACACTTGAAACAATGTAATGTTTGAGAGGCTTTTGGAGCTAGACAACCAACAGCTTTATGCCCTGGTTGTCCACATCGGAAGCAGTGTCTCTGAGCGGCATTTCTATCGCGTTCATTTAAATGAAGACGAGCCGAACGGTTAGAGGAGGTATCAGGAGACGAACAAGTAGTGCTAACGCTCAACTGATCCAAATCAACTTCAATATACGCCAAATCTTTTTCAAAAACATTGGACTTCCTACTCGTGGCAGGATCAACATAGTTTCGTATGCAATCTCTTCTCTCCTCCATACGACGGCAAGCTATTCGAAGCTCCTCTAGAGTAGAAGAAAGGGGGTCGTGCAGCTTATCCTGGTAGAAAGGATGCAAATTTCTTAGGATGATGGACACCTTAATATCCTCAGAAATTGGACATCTTAATCTACCGAAATAACTGTTCATGACGGCTAAATAAACTCCGATGGACTCCGTAGCATGTTGTGTTCTCCTCCTTAGCTCTTCAAATAAGGCTTCCGTATGGTGGGCGGGTAAGTATTCCCTACGAAACTCTTCCATTAACTCTGACCAGCTATTTACTCTAAGTCTCGCATCTTTGTAAAACTGGTACGCTTTTCCAGAAAATAAATCAAGGCCTGATTCGAGCAGAATAGATTCTGGTACATGTCGGGATACGCGATATTCCTCTATCATTTCGAAAAATGCAGAAATTGACATATATTTGGGAGATCCACCAAACTTTTCGATGCCCCATTTATAGGGCGGAATCATTCGAGGTGAATACGCATTAGTGCTCATAGCATTAAGCCTACTCTCAGACGCACCTGCGGCAGTTACAACTGGATCCGCAGGGGAAGAGACATGTGCTTGGCCCAACCCAACTTGGAAAGATTGATTTAACCCCGACAGAAAAGTGAGCACGGGAGGTACGGGTTCTGATAAAGTGGGATAGCATTTTGTGTGAAGCTTATCTGATAAAGTCAAAATTTTGGCTAGTAAAACAGCTTTAGCACTCTCCTGTGCGGCATTAGTAAGAATCATTCGTTCAGTTCTACCCAACGCATAATTAATTTGAGTTTGCAGCCTGAAAGCATCCGCACAACCTGGACCACCTACAAAATTACCTATATGTGCTTCAATTTCATTGCACTTATTCTCTATGGCCTGTTTATCGACGTCAAAAGCAAATGGATATGCCGGAAAAGAAAAACTCTCATTTGCCGCTTCCCTACGTAAAGTAGCTGCTAAAATACTGCGCATCTCATCCACTGTCCCTGTTGCAACGCCGCGGATCTTTAATTCATACTCCAACTCATCCTTTTTTAAATATTTTATCACCAATTTGCCTGACATTTCGGACAACTTAGATATCAATGTGAAAGACGAATATGGTATAGGCAACAATCTACTTATGAATATAATAATATTAGGGGAAAAATATATTATCAACCACATCCACAAATGATACTCAATCGAGAAAGCATAATAAATCAAAACTATTCGATTTGAAGTATTCAGAGTACTTTATAATCCTATCATAAGCACCGAGTGTGCATTGAATAATTAGTATCAAAATGATCAATTCAAATAACTCCTTACCTTTAACATACACTATTAGAAAATATTTTATTGCATAAGTGAGGCTAGTTACAAAGAAAATATGAACAGATGGCCCCACGTTGGGCGCCAAATTTGTAACCTCTTGTTTTACACCATAATAACCATACCCAACATTTACTGGTTTTTCGACATACCAGACCAAGTACGAGGTTATGAATAGAAATGTGTTTTTGGGCTCTCGGCTAGACCACAGTGGAGATGGGGTGGATCATCTAAAAGTTTTGACAAAAATACGAGGGCGCCAGTTAAATTGTCCCGAAGCCCTATACAGATAATCTATTAGCTCCCAACTTAACAAAAAGCTAACATTTGAACATAACTCCTGTACTTAACCCTAGATTACAATGAAACGCTTAATATTATCGATTAATCCAACTATATTACTAAGAAATATACTTAAGTGAGTATAACAAAAACGGTCGCATAGACACAAGGCAAAGGAAAATTTGACTATACCTACAAACAACCAAAGAGGTACCTGCTAGAGAGGTAGAAATTCTAGTCTGAAATTATTAATTAATATAAAAATAAATCAGTGGTCAGCAAGACCACCTTGCCGACTACTACCCATATATATTAACTATAATCAAATGAGCGAATATATTATCAGTTATTTTCTGAAAATGCGGTTACCTAAAGGTGTAAATAATAGTAAAATCAATGCTAGTTAGTTTAACCATCAAATGACCGTTCGTTGCGATGAGCTCATGCGCGTTCCGATCTCATATACCTCCTTAATTAGAACTTGACCCTTTAGTTTTCCACTTACATAAATAGGTATATTGAAAAGGCAAGATTGACTAATCGACGTACGTATTTGTTTTTCTATTAGTAAATTGCAACTAGCCTATCACTTAAAATAAGTCTGTCATGTAAAGTCTTACGCACAAACTGTTTTACCTTTAACTCGATTATTAATAACTTATATGTATAAAGTTTTGTTTAAATAATAATTATAGCAACTCTCAAAATCTTAAGTCCTATAAAACCTGTGTTTTCTTCTCCTTAGCAGTTTTGCTTTACGTCTACGAAGCACAACACAAGGGTCATCCCCATCCTCTCCACACCTCGATCAGCAAGACAACTTAAACCGGAATAGAAAAACCCTAAAATACACAACACAGCGTTTACACCATGACAAAACAATTCATATAACGCTCGAATATGTATCGAGTGCACATGAAATTGGGATTAAACAAAAAAAAAATTGTTGATCCTTATGTTTTAGTCCAGAAGAATAAAGAAAATTGAATAAATTAATTTGAATTCTCAAGATAATACATCCGTTAAGCAAAAATTATACTTGAAGATAACAGACAACATTTTCATTATTTCAATTATTTTAAGTAACCATATGTCAAGAAAATAATATAATTATATATTATATATATTATTATATATATTATATCGTCGGTACAATGCCAAAACCACGAAAGTGCAAATTCAGAGTTTTGAGAAAATGGGGTTTAAATGTACACGTTAGTTTTAAAAATTAACATCTTGAGCAAAGATCCACAACCATGGAATATTTTCCATTCCCAATCAGCAAGATTATGCCAGTATGAAGTGTAAATCGATTTTTCATTTTTTTATCAAAAAAATGCACATTCGTTTTTTTGGCTTTGCAAAAATAGTGAATATTTTTTATTCGTGCAAATAAAAAAATACACATTTTCTAAAAACATTGGTTTATTGACATTCTAATTCCGTAGAATTTATCAAAATACAATAAAATAAAACATCATTCTAGCAAAAAACACAAATAACTCAAAATACAAGACACCGTCATTCAAGTTTAGTTAATGAATCTTTAGAATGAAATAGATGGTAAGCAAAACTAAAACAAAACTTATCAAATTAGAAACTTAATTTTAACAACAAAATTAATTTAATAATTAAATTGCAAAAAACGACGCAGCGGTAACTAAAGAAATCTATTAAAAAAACTTAATTTGAAAGTTAGTAAGTATTCTATCTTAGTCACTGTCAGTCTCAGACTCTTCGTCAATATCCGGCTCAGGTAAGTTGTCTCTGACATCACGGCTGGTTTTTAGTGATTCATAAAAGTAATGATTAGCCCTAGGAATAGTGAGGTCCTTACACATTTTTTGCAGATCTGCTTTTTTCGCTTCACTTATAGGTAGTTCACTGCTAAAAGCTTTCTTTACCATAGGAGATAATAATAAGGGACGACCTTCTTATTTTGTGGCAGTCTACCTCAGCAAAATCTTCAGAAAAACTAGTTTTGTAGTAAAGTGTTGATGGTTTGTCTTTTAAATAGCGGAGCCAGCAAACGTTCCTCCATGGAATTTTGAAACTAAGTGAACTGCTTGAAAAGCCTTTGAAATCAAAAAATTCATCAAACAAAATGCGTTTTACATCAAAAGGTTTCGGAGATACACGAGCACCTCGAATTATTTGCGCCCAACCATCGGGAGTATACACTGGCACATACTTTGCCTTTCTTTCAATTTTGGAGTGAACCAGTTTCAAAAAAACGATGATCAATAATCTGCAAGGACTGATGATTCCTCAGTAGATACATACACATAGCAGCAAACACAGAATTCTTCTGTTGTCCACCACATCCATCTGACATCATACGGACCTCGGTGATTTCAGTGTGGGACATGATAAAATTATACACACAAGAGGCTATCTCATTTGCTCCACGTTTACCCTGAGTTTCATCCCAGAGATACCATTTCACGTTTTGGTTACCCAAATTGTACATTGTCAGATTGTATACTGCCAATTTGCGCAAATAAAAAATTTGCCCCGCGGATCCTTTCGGTGTATTAAGAACAGCCTGTAGATCAAAATTAAAAGCTAAAACTTGAGGATTTCCTTTCGCAGTGGTTTTGTCCTCGTCACGGGCCTCTCTTGCGGCGAGTTTTCTTTCTAGATGTCGTTTGTACTCATCTTCTCTTTGAAGTTTTTCTTCTTCGGTTAAGGAGTTTTGTACCAAGCATCTTCTGCATTGGTCCTTTTTCGGCTTAAAGAAACCCAAACTGTATCCCTGAAATACCTGTCGATATTTTTCAAAAGTCACCGGTTTCATTTTCTTTGCGATGCATGATGCTTTGTACATTCTATGCATTATTGATAGATTAAGTGATGGGTCCAGGTATTTCTTTGTACTTGAAACGCGACAATAATGAGACTCTACCGATGGGAATGAAAGGATTTGTTCTCGTATAAATCGTGAATCATTTTCGGGTAGTTTATTGGAAGGTTTGTGTTTTCCGCGCTTATCTTTTTCCTGAAAGCCATTGGAGGAACATTTTTTCAATGAGGTGCGTAGTAAGGCATCCGTTATATTCAGCGTAGCCATAAAAAACTCTCGGCAAACATTATGCCTGGAAACGCCAACAGTAAAAAAATACTTGTACGTGAAAGTTCTACGTGAATGCTCAATATTTCGCGTGATGCGTCTCTTCAAACTTTGCTCTACGTGGCTCTTGATGAATTGTCGCTGGTCATCAATGTTTTCCAAACTACGAAAATCTGCATAAATTTTTTGTCGATTCTCTTCATCAACAAGTTGGACAAATTTGTGTTTTGCTCTGCCAAGGCATGGAGCTGGTAAAAGAGGACGAGCAGGCTTCTCAATGCCTCTGTGTCCAGTGTAGGATTCACCCCTCACTCGTTTTGCCTTCCTGATATTTTTTTTCCACCCCTTCTCGTTCCTTACCCTTTTAACATTAGGTTTTTTGTTGTCAGGTGTTTCATTTCTTTGAATATTCTGGACTACCTCTTCAACAGACTGAGTTGAACTAGATGTGTCGCTTTCGGATCCACTTGTTGGTGGTTCATAATTGTCTGAAGAAGAATTGGAAAAAATGTCCAAATCATCTCCGGATATTGATGGAAGATTCGGAGGGTACATAACTGAGGTGGAGGGTTGTGGTTCGTTTTCTGTAATAGCAAAATATCCATTGTTAATGTCAATAAAAACAATCTAGCTAGAAACTTAAGGCTAAATTTGTAATACGCCGATTATCCTTTCTTTCTTTATAAATTATACACAGGCAAATAAATTCATGTTCTAAACCACACAGTAGGTAAAGAACTTAGACTTATGCTCACCTATAACTCCTTCTCCGGATATTAATGGAAGATTTGGAGGGTACCTAACTGAGATGGATGGCTGTGGTTTGCTTTCTGAAAAGAACATTTTTACAAATATAGAAACCACCTTAGACTCAGGCTCCCCATACAAACCAAATATTATTATATCCTCATAAACACAGTACAATCATCATTATTATTAGTACGATTTTTTACTATACTTGTTCATAATATGTATATTTTCGCTTACCTTTTGCATTCAATATCTTACTCAGCGCCAATATTTTCTCTGTACGAGAAGACATTTTCACGAACAATATAACGAATGTCAACAATTTTAACTGTCAAAAACACCAATGTGGTACATTCACTGTTTAGAAATTCCAGAAACTCACTAAAACTTCAATGCCAAAAACACGAATGAGCAACGGACGGTACATTCGCTCCTTAAGCGTTTCAACAACTGAGGCATCCGCACATTCATGAAACAAACATTGGCAATGGGGGGGAGTTAGACGCGGGAATTACTTTCGTCATTTGGGCATTGAAAAATTTGAAGGTTAACATATCCGTTACAGTACTTAGGTGAAAATCACCAATTTTGCACATTCGTGGTTTTGGCATTGTAACGACGATATATATATTATATAATTATATTATAATAAATAATCCGAATGATTTAATCCGACTAATAATCTGGTCAAGACATTCGATAAGAGTTTATTCTATTAAATTAAATGAGAAAAGCTGAAACTCAAAAAAATAAACTACCAAAAATGTTGTTTTCCCTGACTCTCACATTAGCTGATAATGCTTTGGACAGAAAATAAATAATTCTATTCATGAACTGTAGAGTTGGGAATCAACTTTCCAAAAGTAACGTCAAACTAAAATTACAAAACTAGTTGGAATTCTTACCCCAATATTTCCGGGGGTTTTTCGTCTAACAGGTGGTGATAGCAAGTATGATGTAAGGTTCTACCAACTAAGGCAGTGCTGCGAAGACTTACTCTCAGTATAATCAGGATTTATGGCCAGACAATTTTCTTGAGAGATATCGGACAGTTTTTAATAGCTAGAAATATACGCCCTGCATTAATATTTAATGTTCTTATATGAGAATGGTATTAACTTTTACGAAGCTAATGATTAACAAAAAAACTTACTGATAACAACTTATCTTAGAAATATTACGTTTAAAATCTCTAACTAAATGGTGAAAATAAATAGGAAAATCCTGCTACTTTAGAATTAATTAAATGAATATATTTTTACAATAAAAATACCACCTACCTAACAATATATTAAGAAGCCACTAGCAACCCATGCACGTGGAGTGTCGTGTTATCTTTCATTAGAAGAAAAATTACGGAAATACAACATATAGACCAGAAATAACTACACCAGTATACTCCTCCTTGAGTCCGTAATTTAAGTAGACTTCCAAAAATGAATCCCTATGCAGAATGACTTAAATAAATCAAATTCTTTTACGGAAGTTGACACTCTTTTTTTCACATCGGTCACACTTTTCAACCAAACCACCAAAAATGGCTCTTAGAGGAAGGTCCTCCGCGCAACTTTGGAATTCGTTTCGACGCAGAACCAACCCATACAAGTATACTAATTACTATAGGTACCGGTTTAATCGACCAAAATCGCTGATAACAATATCTATGTAATTAACAATCGTTTCAAATTGAAATCTACCTATCCCCATATATACAAATAATAGCGTCAAGCTCGACTATAGAGGTGTCAGTATCCTATAGTTACTGTGGGACCGTTACAATGTTTATTAAATGAAAAGGTGAAAATCATAACAAAAGCAAGTTGTGCTTTGCATAATTTTCTTAGAGTCACCTTCAGTTACTACTTCACATGTATTCTCCAAAAACTGAAGGAAAGTGTGGGCTGGTATACATCATCAGGCGAAGCTCCCGAGGCTTCCGTTTTTTTTTAATTTTTTTTCAGTGCCGACATAAATTGGTTCCTTAACGTATGCATTTTAGCTTTTATAAGTGCTTCTGTGAATGGTTTATCAGGAAACAGTTCTTTTAAATTGTCACATATTTCCGTCAAAGCTTTGGCTTTCAAATTTCTATTATGATAGCTTTTTGATTTGGCATCATACAGGCAAGGATGGTTTTCATACAGTTCAATCAAACGTGTAGCGTTTTCTTCTGTTCAGAAGTGGTGTTTACTGCAATAATACAATACAAAATTAGTTCTAGCCTAACTTTTATAGTAAAGTAATTGGATTATCCATTTAAACTTTTTCCTTACCTAGTACTGGATTTTGATTTGTTCATCTTTTCTGCCATACTGTACTAAACTAAACGAAAACGGATTTATTTGTTGGTTATGTTGTCAAATATCAAGCCAAACAGATAATGTGTACTGGTGTTGGCGAACCTGAGATTTCTACAAACGTCCTTGAAATCGCTTCGATTCTGGGGGAAAATAGAGCCAGTCCTATTTATTTTCACGCTTGAAACAGTCAACAAAATAGTCTCGCGCGCATGCGTATTTGTTTAAAATTTCAGCCACCGGCGGTCAGGCAGACATATAGGCGCGAAAAAGACATAGTATAATAAGCGCTTAATGTTATTGGATTTCTAGACTTACATTCTATACAAATATAATTTCAACTCTGAATAGTCTAAAATACAATTATAGTTGCTTATGAAATCCCTTTCTACAATTTCATTCGTAGGTATAGGAAATTTTCTATCCACTGTATGGAAACAATGTTTAAATGCTATACCCTTAATAAAAAGAAAAATATTCATTTTAACCAAAGTTCTAGTTTCTCCCTGAGTTATGTCAAAGTAAAACTACACTAAGAGTTTTAACAGGAATCCTAACGGGACATTGTCGCCTGAATGGTCACCTTAAAAAGCTCAAAATAGTAGAGGAAGAAGATTGTTGATTTTGTCGAATGGGAGAAGAAACCTCCATCCACATACTTGCGAACTGCACAGCAATTCAGAATCCTAGGGCACAGCACCCGGGAGACTACTGGATAGAAGAGGGACAGTAGTAGTGTACCTACGCCGGTACTGGACCCAAACCGGTTTTGATAACCTGTTCAGGTGGTTTTCCGAACCAGATTTTAGTAGCTGCCCTTCAGTTTATTTATATACCCATATTGACCTCTATACAATACCAAGTTGACTGACCTTTAATTGATGTTATTTAACTGTTTCCTATTACATAATCGGTAACCAAGTAGTTGACTGACCTTCAATTTATTTTATTAAACTGTATCCTATTACATAATCGGTAACGAGATACAAAGTAATTGAACCTTTATACATCACTCTATACCAAGATGCTTAGCCTTCAACTGATTTTATTAAACTGTTTCCTATGACATAATCGGTAACGAGATACAAAGTAATTGAACCTTTAGACATCACTGTATACCAAGTTGACTGACCTTCAACTGATTTTATTAAACTGTTTCCTATGACATAATCGGTAACGAGATGCAAATCAATTAACCTCTATACACCACTGGAGTTAAGTTAACCTTCAATTGATGCATGTTTAGCGAAATTAAACTTTTTCCTATTACATAATCGGTAACAAGAAACAAATTAACCTGAAAATAGGGGTACTTCTATATTTTTGGACTCCTTGTATACTGTGATGTATGTATACAAATGGATATTTGTATTACCCTGTATTTGTATTTTATATTTAATTCAGCAAGGTATTATTGCTTATCAGTTTTGGAACTAAACTAAAAAGTGGTTCTTTTATTTTTAATATGTGTTCTGTTGTACCAGTCCTTAATTTTATATAGTATGGAATAAATCTCTGAAATGAGCAGTTGTAATTATTTTAATCATCATATTGTGGTCAATATGTTACATATACCTTCTCAGAACAATCATTGTAGCTATAACAAAGATGCAATGGTAGCATAAAAACAGAATAAGACAACGCGTTACAAACCGTACACCAATACTTTTGTTGGATTCGCCCATTATGTAAAAGATGTCTGAAATACATTATAACAAAAAGACCGTTAATACTAACTTGATATTTAAATCAAAGATGCAAATGATTATAAAATTACCTGAAAATAATTATACCCCAGTATTTGTAGATACCTTTTTACATAAGTGTTGGATACACTCCAACAACCACGCCAAATTGGCAACATCGTAAAATATATTTTTACCCTTCTTCTTGTTTCAACATGGGCGAGGTGCGCGATAAAAGTGTAATCTCTTCCAATTTGTTGTGCAAAGTTATGTTAATTTAAATAAAAAAATAGAGATACAGTCCACAGAAAACACTTTCTTTATGTAGTGAAAAAAACCCTACATAAAATTGGTCAATTCGAGCGGATCACAAGCAGTGAGTAAAAAACGGTTCGTGTAAAAATTACAACAAACATTTGCTGATATCTAGCGTGAAGTGATAACGGTTTTTTTCCTACGTTCTTGTGATATTAGAGCCTAAATCTGCGAAGTACATCATTCGTTTTAATAAAAGGTTAACTTTCAAAAAATACCTAACCAAAAACGCCACGTGGTTCAAGTTGTGAGTATAACCATTTGGATAAAAAATGACGTTTTTCGACAATGAAACGCCAACTGACAGAGAACAATAAGGTGTTGAGAAGAAAAAAAATATCAAGGAAGATCTGTCCGAAATATTGTAACTTTCAAATCGCCACTAGCGTGTATATTTTCTGTATTTTGAATAATAAAAAAAAATAATACGATTATGGCATCAAGGAAGGAAAGAGAAGAGATTTCCAAATTAAAACTTAAATTTGTAACGGGTTAATATCTTTATTAAAAAAAAACAATAACAAATTACAATAATAAATATGTAACACCTAAATAAGACTATTAGAATTAGAAAACTATTTCATGAAAAAAATAATAAGCAGTTGTATCACGTAACCGTGGCGCTTAGTCCAAATCGGCTGTAGTGGCTTTGCTTGCTTCTACCCCTGCTGTCGTCTGAAGGTATAGGATCTTAGTCAGATCTCTGTCGGTTTAACACCCGCGTCTTTTATTGCGCGCCATCTATGCGTGGGGCTATGAGATGTCCTCCGTGTACTGATGGTTGCAAACTAGACTGGGGTACATTGCGTTGCATATATTTACGACCGCTACAGCCTCCCCCTCTGACGACTAGGTCGTCACGATGAGGCGTCAGAAATAGTAGTGGGAGACTGTGTATCTGACTTGCGAGGCCGTCCTCTTCTCCTAATCTCTCGCAATGGTTTAGGTACGTCTTCTGAGTCTCCAGAAGACTGATAAGGAGTCAGGTCGCTGGTATGATAAATCCCTATTGGGGTGGTGTCTTTACTCGACTCGGCAACTTCGTAGCTAGTGGGCCCGTGTTTACGAAGTATGACGTAGGGTCCGTCGCGTCGTGGTGCCAATTTCGTTGAGTATCCTTTTGTTGCATTACTGAGGAAATGTGTCTTGACTAGCACTTTGTCGCCAGGTGCGTAATCCGGCCCATGACGCCTATGTTTATTCACATATGCTTGATTTTTCTCTTGTCGTTCTTCAGTAAGCTCCTTGGCTAGACGGAGAGACCTAGATAAGTTTTGTAGTCTGGGTGTGATTTCAGCGACAAAATTTTCGTTACGCACGATGGTGCTAAGATCGTCTGTGACATCTTGTACAGTCCGCAGCTCTCTTCCGAAGGTCAAATAGGCCGCCGTATGGCCCGTACTTTCACATCGGGCTGTGTTGATGGCGAATCTTATAGAGGGTAAGTGCCGGGACCATGAGAGGTGCTCTTTGCCAACTAGTATACCTAATTGTGTTTTTAAATCACGGTTTTTTCGTTCGACTACATTTGCTTCAGCGTGGTATACAGGAATTAGGGCATGTCTGATGTCTAGACAAAACGTGAGCTTTTGCATTACGGCGGACACGAATTGTGTCCCGTTGTCGCTTATTAACCGTCGTGGTATTCCATAGCGGAGAAATATTTCATCGATTAATACTTGTGCGCAATTCTCTGCCGTAGCGTCTGCTAGCGCAAACAATTCAACCCAACGGCTGGTGGTATCTTCAATTATATAAATCCACCTTTTGCCGTCTTCACTTAACGGTAATGGTCCGAACAGATCGACTGCTATAACTTCAAACCTTTGGTTGGAGACTACTGTTTGTAATAGTCCCGCGGGCTTCCTGTTATCGACTTTGTACCTCTGGCATTCTAAGCAGGTGGATACATGTTTGACAATGTCTTGGCGCATTCCTGTCCAAAAGTATCGCCTAGAGACTCGATTTAACGTTCTATCTACGCCGTAATGTCCGGCGGTAGGGTCGTCGTGGTATGCTCTTAACATTTTTGGACGTTCCTCCTTTGGCACCACTAATCGTGCGTTCTCATCTTCCTGTTCCTGAGTATACCGATAAAGTACTCCCAAATGCATGAAATAACCCCGTTTAATCCATTTAGCGTTTCTTTCGTCGTCTGCGGCGTCCTCTAGGGCCGCAATAATCGGGGCAAGTTCAGGATCATCCGTTTGTTTGTGACGCATCTCCTTTTCACTTCGCTTAGGGATGTCAAATTGTACAGTGCAGACCTGACATTCGCTGTTATGATTCTCGCATATGGGTCGAGATAAGAGATCCGCAACTACATTTGTTTTCCCGGGTGAATATTGGATTTGAAGGTCGTATGGCTGTAATCTCAGGGCCCATCGTGCTAGGCGCCCTGTTGGCGTTTTCAAGCTCATTAACCATTTGAGGGGTTGGTGGTCGGTTATTAGTATCGACTCTGAACCTTCGATATATCCTCGAAATTTGTCCACTGCGAAAACTAGCGCAAGTGCTTCGCGTTCCGTAGTGCTATAGTTCCGTTCCGCTGATGTCAGTAAACGACTGCTGTATTCTATCGGGTGCTCGTTTTCTCTCTCCCCCTGGACCAAAACCGCTCCTATTGCGTAAGCACTGGCGTCGGTCTTGATAATAAATGGTTTGGAGAAGTCGGCTTGTTTTAGTATAGGCGAGGACACTAGTCCCTCTTTCAGATTACCGAAGGCTTGCTCTTCTTCTGTTCCCCACTTCCATACTGCTTTTTTCTTTGTTAGATTCGTTAGTGGTCTAGCAATCTGCGCGAAGTTAGGTATAAATCGTCTGTACCAGGAGCAAGTTTGTATGAAAGACAACAGCTGCTTGATATTTTTTGGGGCTGGCATATTAGATATAGCCGATGTTTTTTCGGGGTCGGTCGAGATGCCGTCCTTGGTAATAAGATGACCAAGGTACCTGACAGTGGAACAACCAAAATTGCATTTTTTCCTGTTTACCCTCAGTCGGTACGTCCTCAAATGTTCAAAGACCATCTCCATATCACGGAGATGTTGGTCGAATGACGGTGACCTGATAATAAGGTCGTCGAGGTAGACTAAGATGGTGACTTCTTTTAGGGTAGCTTTGAATCTGTCCATTAGGCGCTGAAAACTACTGGGTGCGTTTCGTAATCCAAAGGCCATCCTATTAAATCTATATATTCCAAAAGGCGTTATAAATCCTGTTTTATCCTTGTCACGGTCATGGATTTGTATTTGCCAGTAACCCGATTGGAGATCAAGGCACGACATGAACGGGCAGCCTTTAGCGGCGTGGAGCAAATCGTCGACCCGTGGTAGTGGATATTTATCGGGTACTGTGATGGCATTGAGCTTGCGGTAGTCGACACATACTCGTAGGTCGTTGTCCTTTTTGGGTACGAGGACTACAGGGGATACCCATGGTGTATCGCTTTCCTCGATGATTCCTTTTTCCAGCATGTCGTCGAGCTTTTGCCTCAATATATTTTGACGTGCAGGACTCAGTCGATATGGAGCGTTGGCTACGGGCGCGTGTTCACCTGTGGATATGCGATGTTCCGCATACGGAGTAGGCGGTCCATCCTCAGCGAAGACATCGGAGTACGCCTGGAGAGCTTTATTGAAAGTGTCCCGTTGTTCGTCACTAAACACAGGAGCTTCGTTAGGTCTCAGACAAATGTCTATTTGGTTCAATTCCAGTCTACGTCGTTTTCTGGGATCCCGCCTTTTCGGTGGTGACCAAGTAGACGGTAGGGAGTCCTTAAAAATATCGTAGATCGCACCAGGTGAATACTGGTCGTCGTCGTCGTCAAGTGCATAAGTTGGTCGTGGTGGCGTGCGAATCTCTATGAGTGTGCCAACGTCATCAGACTCGGTGATAAGGGCTTCATCCTCCATCGGCAATGGTGAAGCGAAGAATTCCAGAAATGGCGATTCTTGCTCCTCCTCGACATTCACTGCAAGCATTGTACTTTTGGTGCTATCAGGCAGTGCTTCCCGTCGTGGATGGCTATTTCTGATGTATTCGGGTGTCTTACCCCGTTGTACATCGAGGAAGTTGAATATCTTATTGGGTTTATCGGCGAAATACCATGCCCGTTGAGGAAGGTTCAGAACTAAGGCGGCTTTTTCGAGGAAGTCGATGCCTAACAAGGTGCGGTTGTCCTCTGCGTCGGGTAGTATTACAAAATTTATCGGGAATGTGCGATCACCGATATCGATTTGGGTCGTAGTACACAGCACTTCTTTGGGTGTACAACGCCCGTCTGCGAGTGTGACGTCTACTAGCTGCGTTTTAAAGTCGCAAGTCTGCTGTTGTTTCAAATATTCGTACAAGGATGCGCTAGCTACGCTCGTTCTGGCAGCTGTGTCTATATGAGCAAGGCCGTTAACCCCATTTATCTTCACTTGTATGGTAGGTACTTGGGTTGTGAGCTCGGTTAGCGTATTCAGGCTGTAGAAGTGGACCGAATGGGTTGACACATCGGGCGAGACTTTTTTGAACAATCCGGGCAGTTGTTTCGGAAATACCCTTGTTTGCCGCATCCGTAACAGGAGATTTTCGCCGGTTCCTGTTTGTGATGGGCCTCTGTGCTATTTTCTTTTGCGGCATGGCGTTTTCGGCATTCGTTCATTGAATGCCCTCTAAAATGGCAGTAGGCGCATCTCGGCTTCTTACTCGCGCTGGGTTTCGGTACACTGGGTGGTCCCATGGTTGCTGTTTCCTCCAGTTGAATATTTTCAATTTTCCTGGCTTGTTCCAGTAAGTTGTCGAAAGAGCGTATCGACTCTCTTGGGATTTGTTTACGTATATGGATTGCCAGCAATCCGTAAACCATGTCGAGTTTTGACCTCTCGTCGTGACGATTTGGTGGTAACTGTGCCAACAGTGCTCTCTTTTTGCATATGAAATCGTCGATTGGAACGTTAGACTCTTGGCGTTGGTCAAATATGTCGAGATACACTTGATAGGCTGGTTTAGCGGGCGAGAATGCATCTCTGATTAGTCGCGTGGCATCATCCCAGTTGGTCGCTTGGTTTTCTACCCCGCGCCACCATAGTGAAGCGTTGTTGGTGAGAAGTGTACCATAGTGAAGCGTTGTTGGTGAGAAGTAGGGGTAAACCTTTAAGTGCGTCGGCGTCACTTATTTTCTCAATCTCTTTATATATTGAGATGGTAGTTATGAACGTGTCGACGGTGTCGTGACATCTTTCGCCACTGAATCTTGCGGTGCAGCGGCTGAAACTGCCTGTGTTGGACGTCGTCGTCGTGGCGTTCGTATCGGAGATCTTCTCCAGCAGTTGTCGAAACTGTTCCTCATTGAAAGCAATGGACATATTGCTCCGTAGTCTCTGACTTCGTCGAGGAATGATTATGCAGTTATTCTGTAAAAGACGGACTGAACAAAGCCAAATGAGCGAGTGTTTATCGTCGTCTAAATTTTAGGGTAGAGCAGTATTGCGAATACCTTAACAGTAAAGCAGGTATGCGACTACCAAAAATGAAAGACAAGACAAAACAGCAAGCCAAAATATGGCGAAAGTTCTATCGCAGTCTTTCGAAGCTCTGTATAAATCTTGAAAATTCTTAAAACTGACAAAACAAAGCAGGAATCTGCGAATGTTTTGATCGAATTTTTCAGAAAATTTATATTCACAAATCTTCTCGTCTAGCTTCTATAGGCTTTACGTTGAGCGCCAATTTGTAACGGGTTAATATCTTTATTAAAAAAAAACAATAACAAATTACAATAATAAATATGTAACACCTAAATAAGACTATTAGAATTAGAAAACTATTTCATGAAAAAAATAATAAGCAGTTGTATCACGTAACCGTGGCGCTTAGTCCAAATCGGCTGTAGTGGTTTTGCTTGCTTCTACCCCTGCTGTCGTCTGAAGGTATAGGATCTTAGTCAGATCTCTGTCGGTTTAACACCCGCGTCTTTTATTGCGCGCCATCTATGCGCGGGGCTATGAGATGTCCTCCGTGTACTGATGGTTGCAAACTAGACTGGGGTACATTGCGTTGCATATATTTCCGACCGCTACAAATTAAAATAGTGCACCAACACTAACAATGGGATCAGGAGATACATAGAAACACACATGCAAGATACCATCAACGATCTTCTAATAGAAGAGTTCCAACTAAGAAAACAGATCTTGGTGGATAACCGAAAGTCCTTTGATCAGCATCTTATAGATTTATTATGTTTAAGCCCTAATGAAGAGGAAAACATTGAGGTTGATGAATTCATAAATATCTCTTGTGAACTACTTTCAAAAATTAATGTTATTTTAAACAAGGTTGTAGCTAAATCACATAAATCAAATAATGTACTCATGAGCCAAGCTCAAATCAATTCAGATTCAGAATCCATATCGACAGCAAAGCTGCAACCTATACAAATTGAACCTTTCACGGGTAAAAACCTGAATAAATTTAAACCATTTATTGAAATTTTTAAGGCAGTTATTGAGAAAAACAGTAATTTGTCTAAAGTGGAAAAACTTTTTTATTTAAGGTCATATTTAAGGGATGAAGCTTTGGCGTTAATTGATGTTTTACCTATAATCGGTCACTCTTATGACAAGGCGCTGGAAATTCTTGATAAAAGATACAATAATCAAACTATGCTCATAAATTCCTATATTTATTCTATTTTAGACTTAGCCAAGTATTAGCAAAGGCACCACAATTGCATTACGTGAATTTGTGAGCAAAGTTAAACAACACTTAGGTAGTCTCAGAAATGCACTAAATGATACTATCGATACTTGGGACATGATACTAATTTGCATTTTATCGAAATAATTAGATCAGTATACAAACAGAGCCTATCAAATAGATAGGGATGCTTCAAAATTGCCCACATTAAATGAATTTTTGGAGTTTTTAGAAGCACGTGCTACAAAATATAGGGCAAACTAGTCAAAATTTAGATAAAAATGTTGAAATTTCCTGTCTTGCAAAGAATTTTGGAGATAAAGTTTTGTTACCTACAATTAAAGTAAAATTAAAAACACAGTCTGGTGATTTTGCGGATGCTTATGCATTAGCTGACTCAGGAAGTCAAACTTTTTTTGTTACTAAAAATTTAATTGAAAGGCTGAATGTTCCAACTTTCAACTACAATTTAAATATTCTCTGTTTTACAGAGGCTTCATTCATAATAACAAGGGCAGCTAACTTAAAGCTATTTGCACAGGGAAACAATAATTATAGCCTAACTTCTAAATTTGCACTCATGGACAATATTACAAGTACATTGCCAAAACATTCTCTAAATATCTTTGAATTGAATATACCAAAAGGTGTGAGTCTGGCAAACGATGAATTTCATCTTCCAAAAAACATTGACATTTTATTATCAGCAGACATAGTCTTCGAAATCTTGCAAGATGGTAAAATCAATCTAAAGAATGGTATTGTTCTAAAAAACACTACATTTGGTTATATAGTATCAGGTGCAATTCCCAAATGTTCTCCCTTGGTTTAAACAACCACGCTTACTTTAGCAATTCATCGCTTGTATCATGTCATGCCTTGGCGCAGGAAGAAAAGATTGAAAATATTATATCACAGTTTTGGGACACTGAAAAGGTGCCAGAGCTATTTCCAGAATATAAGAGTGAGCAAGAGGCGTGCGAGGCTATTTTTAAAAGGTCAACCACATTAAAAAATTGCAAATTTCAAGTCAACTTACCTCTTAAGCTAGATTTGTCAGAACTTGATCTGGGAGATTCCTTTTCAGTTGCATACAAACGTTTTCAGAATTTAGAAAAAAGGTTTCAAACAAATCCTGATTTATTCAATAAATACAAAAATTTCATTGATGAATACATTAGTTTAATTTAATTGACATCAAAGAATATGAGAGTGGTAATTTTCCTACCTACTTTATGGCACATCACCCTTTCATAAATGAAGACAAAAAGACTACAAAATTGCGGGTGGTGTTTGATGGGTCCGATGTTTCGGAATTCGGTCCGGGTACCTAGCAAAAGGGCTTCCTGCTCACAGGGACCTTGTCCAAATCCGAAAGGGTGATTTCGTAATTCGGTCCGCTGTCGAAGCAGGTAGATTTCATGTGGGTATTGAAAGATTATTTTTAGCAATTGTTCTTCTGAAGTGCAGAGTGTAAGACGTGTTTATTTGTGTCCGTTATTGTGATTTTGTTTGTTTGTTTGACATGGAAAATATCAATTTCACCTCTATGACGAGTGAAAAGGGTAAGCGTTTATTAATAATAGATGGGTTTAAATTTTGTTTTCAAAAATCATTATCTCAAAAATACGAAGGTGGTTTGGTAGGGGTAGGTTTGGTTGGGTTATTATTGAAAATGATTATAATTTATTCTTCAAAAATTGACTAGAAATACGAAGGTGGTTTGGTAGGGGTAGGTTTGGTTGGGTTATTATTGAAAATTATTATAATTCATTCTACAAAAAAATTGACTAAAAATGCGAAAGTGGTTTGGTAGGGGTAGGTTTGGTTGGGTTATTTTTGAAAATTATTATAATTCATTCTACAAAAAAATTGACTAAAAATACGAAGGTGGTTTGGTAGGGGTAGGTTTGGTTGGGTTATTATTTCACGTACTGTTTTTATTTTTGACGATACGCATTTAGCGTACATTTTTAAACATGCCAGTACAACAACAATAAGTGTGTACTGTTGGTCCTAAGCCCAAAAAAATGTGAAGGAAAATAAAAGTCAAATTAAACAAATAGTAGGTACATGGGACCCAATTCCGAAATCACATTTTCGCTGGTGTGACCACACTTCGAATTTAATCCGTTACAGGTAGTCCCTTCCGCAGGTAGCGGGACCGAATTCCGGTGCGTCCGATGGGTCAATGCATAGCAAAAATAAAAACTTAATTAATGATTTCCTTTATAATGGTGAATTGGTAGAAAATGAACTTTTTGACATTTTAATAATTTTTCGCACGCACACTTATACTCTTTTAGCAGATGTAAAGAAAATGTTTAGAATGATTCTTATACATCCAGAGCATAAGCCCTTACTCAATATTTTATGGAGAGAAAGTCAAAATGAACAAATTAAATGTTTGCAACTTCAAACAGTCACATATGGGCTAAAAAATTCAACCTTTCTTGCCACCAGGTGTTTAAAAGAATTTGCAGATTTAAATACAAACAAATATCCTTTAGCAGCAAAGGCTTTACGAAATTCCACATACATTGATGACATACTTGCAGGTGAAGATACCTTACAAGATGTTCTTGAATTGAAATCTCAATTAATTGATTTGCTGCAATTAGCCTCCTTTGAGCTATACAAATGGGCCTCGAACAATGAGCTTGTTTTGAAAGATATACCTCTAGATAAACAACAAATAGATGAAATTGACATTAATAAAAATAATAGCACAATAAAAACTTTAGGTGTGTCCTATGATATAAAAAAATAATTAAATTAAATAATAATAATAATAAATTAAATTAATTAAAATCAAATTCGCAAATTAGAAGCAATATCAAATCTTTGCATCCCTTCCTTGACAAAGAGGAACTTCTCCGTGTGGGGGGCAGACTTCATAATGCTTCAGAAATAGCTTATGAACAGAGGCACCCTATAATACTGCCAAAAAACTCTCATGTAACCAACCTAATAATTAAAAGAGAGCATTTAAGGTTAAATCATGCTGGTCAAAAACAAATACTTAGCAGCCTAAATATGAAATATTGGTTAATAAGCGGCAATCGCGAAATAAAGAAGAATATCCATTGCTGTACCGTATGCTTTAGGTTGAAGGCAAAATTTGCTACTCAATTAATGGGATCTCTTCCTGAAGACAGAGTTAACTCAGGCAGAGTCTTTGCACATGTAGGCATAGACTATTGTGGATTTTTTAATATTAAGCAATCCCGCATCAGGAAATCCATTATCACTAAGGCTTATATAGTAGTGTTTGTCTGTTTCAAGGTGAAAGCCATACATCTCGAACTGGTCTCTGATATGACAACAGAAACATTTCTTGCGGCATTAAAGCGTTTTATTTTTAGGAGAGGAAAACCTTCTAAAATATATTGTGACCTTTAAAGGGGCCAATCATAAATTAACTAACCTCTATAAATTACAAGCTTGTAAGCAGCACAAAGATTCTGTCATTGACTATTCAGCCAATGAAGGAATTGACTTTAAATTCATTCCCAGTTATTCTCCGATATTCGGTGGGCTCTGGGAATCAGCAGTAAAAAGCACCAAACATCGTCTTAAGCGAGTAATTGGAAACTCAACCTTAACCTATGAACAATTCAATGGCGTGATAATTGAAATTGAAGGAATACTGAATTCACGCCCAATTTCTCAAATAAGTAATGACATAACAGACTTGAGTTACCTCACACCAAGTCATTTCTTGATAGGAGAACCTATTACCTCATATCCAGAAGTAAATCATACCAAAACCCCCGACAATAGACTAAAATTTTGGCAGATATGTGTCAAAACTAAACAGTCATTCTGGAAAAAGTGGCAAAACGACTAATTAACATTATTACAAAATCGCCCTAAATGGCACAAGAGTGAACCTAATTTGAGAGAGGGTATGCTAGTCATTTTGAAGGAAGATAACACACCCCCTCTCAAATGGCCAATGGGCAGAATCACAAAGGTAATTCCCGGCAAAGATGCTAAAGTAAGGGTGGTTGAGGTAAAAACACAATCAGGCACATACTTACAATCGGTTACAAAAAATTGCTGTACTACCCATCGAGTAAAACAATGTAAATATTACTTATGTAAAAATGTACATATTAACCTTAATGTAAAAAAAAACAGACTTCTAGTGAAGGTGTGATAAAAATTGTGACCACAGTGAATTAAAATAGTGACCTTATAAAATTTTATGTGTAAAAAATGTATGACAGCTCTTCTACTGCTTATATGGTTATATTCCTCTGTAAATACTGTAAATACATGCACACCTAGAAATGTTGCTAGTTGTAAGAATTTCTTCATTGTAATTTTGCTTTGTGAGACCTACACAGTTTGAAACAAGCCTTTGCATAAAAAACTTGCCACATTTTAATTGCAATTTAATTAAGTGCAAATAAATATTTTTCCATTGCAAAATACGCAATAATTCACAATTCAACATTTTCTTGCAAAAAAACGCAATCCAAAGTAAAATAATATTTTTTTAAAAATAATTTAATTTTTTCTTTCTAAATACTATATTATGTACGTTAAGTACAATTAAATTACCTTGCAAAAGCATGCAGTACATTTTACTAAATTTAATAATTTCCTAGGAAAATTTCTTTTAAAAAAAAAAGGGGAAAAATTGCCTTCTTCTGGCCCCCCAGCATGTTGGATACACTCCAACAACCACGCCAAATTGGCAACATCGCAAAATATATTTTTACCCTTCTTCTTGTTTCAACATGGGCTAGGTGCGCGGTAAAAGTTGTGCAAAGTTATGTTAATTTAAATAAAAAATAAAGATACAGTCCACAGAAAACATTTTCTTTATGTAGTAAAAAAAATCATATAACTTGTCTAGAAAACAAGATTAAAATTTTGTGTATAAACATACTTACTGAAGTTTCTTTCAACGTTTTCTCCATATATGGTTAACTCTTTAGAAAAAATCAAAAACTTTAATCAAATAAAAGAACTTGCGCTGGCTTTAAATACAATATGTTGGAACACAATCACCTTCAAACAAATGCATTTCAGATGAACTAGATACTTAACAAGTTTTCACAGAGTTAAAATTTATATTATGAGATCTTGTGTGTAAATGCAATATTTTTGATACAAAAAGGTCCACCATGAAATTCCCAGACTAACAACATTGTTACATAATATGATAGTGAAGGTAAAAGTTGTTGAAAAGTCTGTACATATATAGACTCATGAGAGTCAATTGTAGTTCCAGTTTAGTGAATAATGGAAAAAATTGAAGTGAAAACAGGGGATGAATTGGTATTTGGATGGTTTTCCAACATATACACCGAATGTCGAAGCTACTAAGAAACGTTCAGCCATAGCTGTCAAAAACAGCTAGAAAAAGATGACGATTGGCGGCATAGTGAACTAGCAAAAGAAGGGGAAAATAAGGTAAATATAATAGTATATTAATTCAATGTTTTACGTCAAGTATAAAAAAAATTACATGATTTGTTAGAATTATTTTTGTAACGCATCAAATTCATCCTGGTTGTGTAAATATTAACATTCTGAGAATATATCTGTGTTTTTATTACTTTCAAAATAAATTTTACAAGTACCTAGAATAACTTTGGATACTATTATGCATAGTACCGAAATAATTATTGCTGCAAGAGGAACTATATTATGTTTTATTAATTGCATTTTCACATCAAACTAGAGTCCTTTCCAGTAACACAACTTTTTATAACTCCATTCATTCACTGAATGTTGAATTTGACTTATTTTTAAAATGTTTCAAAACCGGGTATTATAATAAGAGATTTCTTATACTTGACGCATCCAGCTGATATAAAAATTAAAACATTCTTTATATTGAAATAAAATTAACCCAAGCATAGGTATTCCGTTACATTGCCTCTGGCGAAATAAATTTAAAATGTTCACATAGACCAGATAAAGATGAATATTTTTAAACACTTTAAATATTTTACTGATTTTGACTTTGAATTAATTTAGAATATTA
Organism: Lochmaea capreae; assembly: GCA_949126875.1. Lineage (NCBI taxonomy): Eukaryota > Metazoa > Arthropoda > Insecta > Coleoptera > Chrysomelidae > Lochmaea > Lochmaea capreae. The sequence continues at coordinate 6,528,824 of OX421404.1, read as the reverse complement.
GGTCAGGTGAAGATAAGCATTTACACTCAAATATTGCCATGATGTTAATATATTCTTGGCGTGTTCAATTTCACTACCTTTTCCCGTTTTCTTGAATATTTGGAATAATTACTCGTAGCAAAGTGTTCGATTAAATTGACAAGAAGGGAATAAAAAAAAATTAGCATTATGTTCAAGATAATGATAATTTATAGTATTTTATATTTGGTTGTCATTTTTAAATTTTTGCTAAACGGTTCAACTTCTACAATTGCTTTCTCTCTTTTCGCATAAGATGTTATTGTCTCGAAACCGACATTCCGGCCGGAATATCTTGAATAAATTTAGAATGTTAGACCAGGTAAAGATGAACATTGTTGGTATGAACGTGTACCATATCACATTTTTTAGAATACTTTGAGAATGTGTTGAAAATTAAAGTGCGTCATCTTAAATACAATTTCGCTAAACATAAATAAACAAGTATATACTTTTCAAGGATAACTAGGGAAAAATATGAGTTGGAAGTAGTTTGTGTCGTTGCCAATGATATAATTGGTAACAAGACAAAAATTGACTGACCTTTTATATTCATTGGTACTTTTTGGCTTGGTAACTCTTATTAAGTTTTCAAGTAAAAGGATAACAAGTTTGGTATTCATAAAAACAAGTATATAATTTCAAAGGAAAACATGAGGTTAAACAAGATCTTTTGTTATATTAACGAGAAAAAAGTTCATTGACCTTCAATTCACAGTCATTGAAGCTTTTCGCTAACACATAATTGGTAGCGACTTAATCGTTTTGTAAATCGTCATAACAAGTAGCTTAAATAGTGAACTCAAAATATGTGGAAGTAGTTTTAGTGGAATTGAATGTCAACGCAGTGTTTTTACCGGCACGATCAATAAAAATTTTGAAAGATTTTTTGGTAGAGCTGGAAAACGGGAAATATTCCCTGGTGTATATTGAACACAAGGATACCAGTAGAGGAAATCCAGCCGAATTGTTAAAATTTGTGAATACTAACTTATAATTATGTCAAATAAAATATTTAGTGATTTAAGTAAATTGATAGAAACATTTTTTGAAAAATATCCTAGTTCTAGTATATCTATTGGTAAAAAAAAGAAATGGTTAACCAAATTAGGTCATTTGAAATCTATATATATATATTTATTTATAGGCATTGATGGCATCCCCCCATGTTAAAAATACGTCTGCAGTGACTTCCACGTCCCCGTGGCATCCGATATACGGACGCCACGGGGATTTTTGATAAAACCCATCGCAAATGAAAGGATCCTAGCCCTACTATCTCTCTGCAAAATATTGAAAGGATGCCAAATCGGTCTATTTTTGTATATTTCTATACATGGCAGTTCAAGCAGTGGCCGCAAAGACCGCCACTTTCGCGAGCTGTATATTCCGGGATCAATTCAAAGGTGATGGTGGCATCAACGGATATGTTCATTTATTTTAGGTATCTGGTTGCTTCCGTATATTTCATTTTCGGCTCGATGGCATCCATTGCACGGTTGTCAGCTCTTATGCTTGCTAATGATTTAGGGATATGTTATTTCTACAGATTTTGTCAAATACACAATTAAGGATACCTTTGTGATTTTCTTCCGAGTAACTGAAATAGGAGATATTCATTGCATATTTGAAAAGGTGAATAATATTCGGTCTCTTTTCTAAACTGTTTAACAAATCCAGTTTCGTGTCGTGGTAGTCGTATTTTTCATAAGACGGTAGAGGTACTCGTATAATGTGTAACTTTTTCAGGCATACTATATAAATAAGTAGTAAAATTGATCTATTTTATTTCATTATACTACTTTTGATTTTAGCGTTCTCTAGCGGAAAGAAAAAAAAACGGTTACCATTATAATATAGTGTGGCACTTTATTTTAAAGCTGATTTTATTAGTAGTTTAATGCATAGCATAAATTTGTTATTTTGGGTGATAAAGTTATATTGGTTACCTACATTGTGACTCATTTAGATTGGAAACACCTCTATAAAATATTAAGATACTAACCAATTTCAACAATTTTTTTTTAATGTCAAGTACTAAAAGACTACTTTGGGACTAGCGATTTTTTACTAAAAAAAAATTAATACGCCGTTGGATTCAGAGTGCTCCCTAACATTTTAAATTTTGTCCCAAAGTAGATCTTTTGTTACTTGACATTTAAAAAATAATAATAACTGCATGATAACATTTCATGATATATTTGCGTGTACTAAGACTAAATTTCAATATCTCAACGGGTTATCGATAAACTGTTAAGACGGAACATTTTAAACACCCCGTATCGTGAAAACTGACCATTTCCGGACTCATGTTTATATGAACTTTTTTCATATTTTTAGATGTAGAATCTGCCATTAAATTTTCTTCATAACATTCTCTCAACACCCTGTAGGTATAATCAAATTTGTGAAATATTTAGTGATATACAGGGAAAATAAGACATAGCACAGTCACACAAAATGGTTTCAACGACCCTAAAAACATAATATGGTAAACATGTACTGACCTCCACAGCCACAAAAATAATTTTTGATTATTTGGCTGTGTAATGTTTTATTTTCGCTGTATACCAAAAAATATTTTAGAAATTTAAATATTTGATTACTGGTATGTTGCCAACTTTTTCAGGCATACTTTATAAATAAGTAGTAAATTTGATCTATTTTATTTCATTGTATTATTTACTTTTGATTTTAGCGTTCTCTAGCGGAATGAAAAAAACGGTTACCATTATAAAGAGTGGCACTTTATTTGAGAGCTGATTTTATTAGTAATTTAATGCGTAGCATATATTTCTTATTTCGGGTGATTAAAGTTAAATTGATTACCTACAGTGTGACCCATTTAGATTGGAAACACCCCTGTTAAATATTGAGATATTAACCGATTTCAACCATTTTTTTTAATTATCAAGTAATAAAAGACTACTTTGTGATTTTTTACTAAAAAAAATTAATACGCCGTTGGATGCAGAGTGCTCCCTAACATTTTAAATTTTGTCCCAAAGTGGATCTTTTGTTACTTGACATTTAAAAAATAATAATAACTTCAAATTTCACAGGGGTGTTTCCTATCTAAATGGGCCACACTGTATGTATTTCTTAACATACAAATATTTAAGTTGACATTTCATTCAATTATGTTTTGTCATGTTGGGCTTCGATTACTAATAAAATTCGCTTTCAAATGAAGTGTCACAATTGAAAAATTTATTGTAAACAGTTCTTTATCTCTTTAGAGGCGCTAAATTCAAAAATAGAGCAATTAACAGTTGTAATGCTAAATTCCTCATAAAATTACCTTTTTAATGATGTGTCGTTTTTGGTACATTCCCTATTTAAATTGTATTGATTAGAGCGTCGGCGGGGAGGAAAATGAAGTTATGATGAAAAGCTCCTCTTAGAATAAAAATCGATTTGTTTAGGAGTTCTTTTTTTTATTTTCTTGTTTAAAATGTTTAAAATGGAAGGTATACTAGAAAATGGACTGGAGTTGAACGGAAACAATGACGGAGGATAGAAATATACAATGTAATAATGAAGTGAATACTTCTTTTTTAACTGTATTTAACTGTGTGTAGTAAAATTAACTGAAAAAAAAACAAAAAAATACAGTTAAAAAGAACTTTTAACTTTGAAATCATCCTGTATATCCCACAGACACCGTCTAAAGAACCATTATTTTGTAACCATTTCTGAAATTTCAAATTTTTACTTTTTTTCATTAAGAGGAAGTAATATCTCATTTATATTCTAAATTCATTTAAATGGCTTGAGAAATATAAATCAAATATTAAGTCGGGAAGTAACTTCTTCTTAATAGAAAACATTTTAAAGTTGAAATTTCAGGAATGGTTACATTATGTCCATTATTTAGTTTTTTGAGAAGCCAAATTCTTAAAAAATGGTATATTGAAAAAAATTAGATTTATCTCGGCGAATCAGCTTAAATTAAAAAATTTTAAAAATAAAAATTAATATAGTTTCGTGTAATATGTGTTAAAAAATCATTTGAATCACTGGAAAATGTAAATCAAATTATGTAGGAGTGGGTATTACTTCCACTTATTACCAGATTTCGCTGGCAAAGGCATATTATATCTTTTTTTATAACATACAAATACGTGAAAAAGACTAGATGATTCAAATAGTCATTTACAATTATGGAAGGCATGTATATGTTCTGTATATTGGATGCCACGAAAGGCGTACATTTTACTGGGCAGGTTTCTACCAGACCCTTTTATTATATATTCTAGTATTAATTAAAAAACTCTTGTATATTAGGATTCTCTATTAATTTATATTTGTTCAAAATTTCAATTTAATTCATGTTAAAATATGAAGACATTCAATGTTTAATTATGAAATGTATATAAAGTCCTCACACAGCTGGGCCTAAGAGGAATATATACCCAAACCTAATATTCTATTTATATTTCTCAATCGATTTAAATGAGTTTTTTATCCATTTTACACGAATTTCTATAATAATTTTTATTCTCTCATTTTTGTTTTTAAATTGAAGCTGTGTCGCTGAGATAAATTTTTTTTTTAAATTATGCCATTTATTGAAAAACCAAATTTCAAATTTCAACTTTTTTTTATTAACTTAATATACTGTTTTTACGAATGGGAAAATTTACCTCTCGAGCCGTTAGGCGAGTGCGGCAATCCGATGACTGAAAAAAAGATTCTTTATGCACGAATTTCATATAATGGTGCTGGGCTGGACGTGTTAACGTGTTTTTTGCTAATTTTGTGTCATAGATTTATTTACAATTATCTAGTTTAATAATGTTATCGATTGCACGAAAAATAGTGTGTATGCCATGGCCGCGAAACTTTTTAACGACCTCAAGATTATCTTTCCTCGGCCGCAAGCGGCCTCGGCGATAAGGGATTCTGCTTCATTTTAAGGTGATTTGAATGAGGTCACAACCGCCATGTAGGTATAAAATAAAAAATTTGGAAGATGTGTGACATTTGGCAATAACTAGCATGTATTTGAACCCGTACATGGAAAAATATCCCAGGGTGTTCCATTTAAATTTTTACCTTTAGATTCATTTGCGGTAAAACCGGAAGTCAGCCATTTTGAATTTTTACGTCAGATGATTCAAAACTACCTCTAATATAACCGAACAAAATTTTAAATAAATCTATCGGGTCGTTTAAAAGTTATAGAGGTACCCATAACCCGTTTACACCCAGTTTATATTCTTCCACGCACTCTAACGGCTAAATGACTTTGCTACAAACATCGGCAAAAGGGGTTATATATTAAAAATCACCCTCTCTTATCACTGCAGGTTCTAAATGAAGTGTTTTGGATTTGAAAACTTTCAAATTTTGCCGGGTCTCTACCGGTACTAAAAATTTCGACCCAAGCCACTTTTTTACTCTAACTCCGATGGACTGTAAGGAGTTAGAAAGGGCATACTTTCCAATATTTACTATGCTACACTTTAGTCTGACAAATAAAAACTTATATAGGTGGCCCAGCAATTTTTTTAGACTGGAAAGTTTTACTTCCAGAAATATTTGCTCGTGTAAACGGATTCTCAAAGTACCTACTTACCAGCAAATTTCACTTCCGCAAGTACCGTTCAGACGAGCATTTATTGCTGAAAGTTACTTCTGCAAAAAAAGCTTGCGCGAGTGAACTTGCTCGTCTAAATAAACATTACATTATACCTTACACAATTCTTGTTACTTAAGAGTATTTTTGACTGCATCTTTTACATCGTATTATTTCATATCTTCTGTAAGTTCCTTGTGGCATTACTTATTCTTTTTTCTTATTTTTTTTGGAAATCAAACCACAATCATGTTTTTTATTTTTTATTTCGACGTTTTGGTAGCGTTCCAGCACCGTTGTCAAGATTCACTAGTATAGAAATAATTTTTTGGTCCCTATCTGACACAACGGAAAAACTTGACAACTAGCCAATCAATAATATTTTGAAGTTTAAGACTACAAAACTTTGTTGTCAAATTTTATTAAGGTCCATTCATAGTAGATCACACCTCTGTTAAATGTGGAATAATAGTATATTAAAGTATAAGTGGATATTAAGGTCTTTAAAACACGCGCGATTTTTCGAGCACGACGACGAAGCCGGAGTGCTCGAAATAGAGCAAGTGTTTTAGAGACCAGTTATCCACGAATACTTTACGCTATTTTTTTTTATTGGTGCACTTTGAAATTATAAATACTGGTATCTATTACTACTACAACAAGAAATGGAAATAAGAACTAATAATGTATAATGGTTGAATTCGTTATGCTACATCAGTAAACCTTGCGTTGTCATGGAAATGATAAAAACATAAATACCATTTCCTCCGATTTGAAAAATCGAAATATTAATATCTCAAACAATACCAACTGTACTTTCCATTTTCATTTATAAAATTGAAATTATTAAATATTGTTCGAAGAAAGGTTTTGCCGTTACAAGGTACTCCTGTCAGCCAATAATAAAAAAATTGTCATTTAGACTTTGTTTCTCGAGTTGTTGATGTTGCCATGGTAACTTTAAAAAACGCGCGTTTTTGAAAGTTCGATTCAAACACGCTGAGGCGTGCTTTAAATACGTAAAATGGTTCACTAATAAAAAAAAATATTTTATTTTATGACATTCTAACGATATGTAGTCCACTAGAAATGGAATTCAGTGAAGTGCACGTTCCAGGAACGGTTTTTATTGGGATAGCGCTTTTTTTCCGCTTATTTTGGAAATTTTGTTAACAAAAATGCGTTTGTTGTTACTTTTTTTGTGTATGATTATTTTTGTTTTTAAAATATGTATATCTCAGTTTGGTTATTTTGTGTATTGAAGTGTGTATCGATTAACATAAAATAAAGTTCAATGGGATTCGACAAAAATAATAATAATAAGAGCCCAATAATAAAAGACGAAAAATCAAAAAAAGTGCTTTAATACAACTAAATGCAGATAAATGTGTAGCTAGTATTTCAGCCGAATGTAGTCAAATTTGGTTACCAATGTTAGAAAGAGAAATCTCCAATAATCAATTACCTTCGTTATCAGAATAGCATCATAAGTTTTTATCCAGGTTTTCTTATGATTTATCTTTGGAATGGTTGTTAATCGATACACACTTCAATACACAAAATCACCAAACTGAGTTATACATATTTTGAAAACAAAAATAATCATACACAAAAAAAGTAACAACAAACGAGTTTTTATTAACAAGATTTCCAAAATAAGCGAAAAAAAAGCGCTGTTTCAATAAAAACCGTTCCTGGAACGTGCACTTCACTGGATTCCATTTCTAGTGGACTACATATCATTAGAATGTCATAAAATAAAATATTTTATTTCACATTTTACCAGAGGTGTGATCTACTATGAATGGACCTTAATAAAATTTGACAACAAAGTTTTGTAGTCTTAAACTTCAAAATATTATTGATTGTCTAGTTGTCAAATGTTTTCGTTGTGTCAGACAGGGACCAGAAAATTATTTCTATACTAGTTAGTCTTGACAACGGTAGCTGGAACGATACCGAATCATGGAAATAAAAAATAAAAAAACAGTATTGTGGTTTGATTCCCAAAAAAAATAAGAAAAAAGTATTATTTAATGTTATGTTCAGTAAAGTACTTTTATCGTATTTACTTGATGAATTAAAAGTGAAAATTAAATAATTGAAAATTTAATTTGTACCTATGTAGAAGATCGATTCAATATTAAAAAATAAAGTCTTAACTCTTGACCCTCGGATTCAAGTTAATGATTTTATTTATTTGCTCCTAATATAAAATATTGTGGATGCCAAGCCAACCTTTATGTATACATGGAAGTAGCTCAGTATTTCTGTTTTTTTACAGAAACTAGTAATATTTCACGTAATTCCAACCAAACAATGTTGTCAAACTTACAGAGGCCACTAAAGTCGCTATAAGTATCTTGAAATTCTTCTCAATATACATGGTGTATATTGGGAGGATGCCAACAAGGGTCATATCTATACGGAAGCCACGAACGACTACAATGCAATATATATATATATATATATATAAAGTTGAAAATGGATGTGGAGAAGGTATAGGTATTACAGCCACTACGCAAGAGGTATCTCTTGATATACATAGTGGCCATATATATAATTTGAGATTAATTATTTGCCAACTTTAAAATTAGGATTATGTTTATTGGGTATGTGGCAATAAATACCAAAGTGTACTCTTTTAAATATTTATTTTCCGAGCTTTCGAACACTATGTATTCATTTTCAAGGAATTATTAAACGAGATTAGTGGTAAAGTAAAAAATATAGGTATATGTAGTACATCATTCAAATTATCTTCCAAAAAATTAAACAAAGTTGGTGTCATATTGGCATAAATCAACTGATAAACAGAATATGCCCATATTATACTTCAAAAAGATTAATAGAAAACATGAAAAAAATGTGTAAAACATGCGACATTTGTAAAAGAAATAAATCTAGAGGTCAAGCAAAATATGGATTGATGTCACAATTAGGACCAGCAACATGTTGAAATTTATGAGTAAAAAATAAACGCAGTACGCACTTCGGCTTCTCAACAACTACTGAATTTATTGAGTTAGAAAAGGAAAGGATACAAGATACAAGAAAAATAAGCTGCACTATGCAGGAAACTACTATCTACTACACTAACATGTAATAATATATAGAGGGCGCTAAACGTTACAATTTTAATATGTTGATATATTTCAACACCCCCACTTAACAACAAATTAAAATTTCCTTAATAATCCCAATTGTTTTACAAACTTATCATGCTTAATGAAATTTAAACTCTTAGTAAGTACATCGGCGCACATATCATTTGATGACAAATATTTAACAGATATCAAGTCATTGCAAATGGAGTCCCTAATAAAATGGTATCTAACATCGATGTGTTTTGTTCTTTTATGAAACACCGGGTTTAATAACAATTTTTGAGCACTTTGACTGTCATTATAAATAACAATTCTTGAAAAAAGTCCAGTCAATTCATTGTATAGGTTTTGTAAATAAATAGATTCTTTACAAGCTTCTGAAAGAGACACATACTCAGATTCAGTACTTGATAGTGAAACACTTTTTTGTTTTCTACTTTCCCATGGTATGCTACCATTACTTAATTTAAACACAAAACCACTATAGGATTTTCGATACTTAACAATACCTTCCCAGTCTGCATCTACAAAACCTTCCAAGTGTTTGTCATCTTTTGAGTAAGTTAAACAGTAATCTTTTGTATTTTGCAAATATTTGAGGACTCTTTTTGCATGCACCCAATGACTATCATTGTAGCAATTATTATATTGACTTAGAAAACTAACTGTAAAACACAGGTCAGGTCTAGTCAACACTACCAAATACATTAAGCTCCCAATTAACTGCTGATATGGGTATTTTACTGAGGTATTATCTATTTAATCAAAAATAGGATTAACTTCCATTGGTGTCTTCACAGTTTTACAATTTTGCATATTGAATTTACTTAAAATCTGATCTACATACTCTTTCTGACTTAACTGTATAAGCCCTTTAGATTTGTCCCTTATAATTTCCATTCCTAGACATTTTTTCTCTCCTAAATCCTTTATTTTAAATTCAGAACTTAATGCAGATTTGAGACTTTCCATCTCATCAGTGTTGTTTTCAAAAATAAAAAAATCATCAACATACAGAGCAATGACTATGAAACTATTTCCACAATTTTTCAAATAGATGCATGGTTCATATTGTGATTTTTTATAACCTAACCCTAATAAAAAATTATTTATTCTCAAATTCCAAATTCTGGATGACTGTTTAAGGCCATACAAGGCCTTTTTCAACTTGCAAACTTTTGAATTGTACTCTAAAGATGTTGACAAGCCTTCAGGCTGAGTCATAAAGACTGGTTTTTCTAGAGAACCATTCAAGAAAGCAGTACAAACATCTAAATGTGTAATCTTAAGATCAAGTTTTACAGATAAGGCTATTAACAATCTTAAAGTGCTATGCCTCACAACCGGTGAGAACGTTTCATCATAATCAATACCTTCTTGTTGCTTGAAACCTCGAGCCACTAAACGCGCACGATAGCAATTATTTCCCGCACTATCAGACTTTTTTTAAACACCCACTTACAATCAACTAACACTCCATCCTGAGGTGGGTCAACTAAATCCCATGCTTCATTTTCATCAAATGATTGTAGTTCTTTTTCCATGGCTTCCCTCCATTTACTACCGTCTGATCTCCTCAAAGCATCTTTTACACTTACAGGATTGTTGCATAAGTCAATTGTTACATCTTCAACATTTGATCTACACATATATGTTACGTAGTCTTGTAAAATCTTGGGTTTGTGTTGTCTTTCTGATCGTCTAAGGTTTTCAGAGTTCACTTCTGTTAAATTTTCTTCTGGAATATAGTCGGGATCTGAGTCAGGAATATTTGAAGTTTCTTCCCCCACTGAATGGATTACTTCTTCCAGATCCGAGTTTAGAATTTCATCAGATTCTTCTTCTCCTTCTGTAACTATTTTTTCTGTTATTCTAGGACTATCGGTTTCATGGTCTAATCTTATCGAAGTATGGTACTTTGAGTCTCAAGTATTACTACATCTCTGCTGGTGATTATAGAATTGGTATGAGGGTTATAAACTCTATAACCTTTAGTTTGTTCACCATAGCCCACAAGTATCATGTTTTCTGATTTTTTATCAAATTTTTTCCTTTTATTTTTAGGTACATGAACCATAACTGTGGAACCATATAATCTTAAATTGCTCAAGTCTGGCTTAATACCATTATTCCATATTTCGTAAGGTGTTTTATCATTTAGACCAGCAGCAATGCATCTATTTCTTATGTAAACTGCAGTATTTGATGCTTCAGCCCAAAATCTTTTTTCTAACTGACCATCAAATAAAAGACATGTGGCTTTTTCTATTACATTACATATATGTAACGCTAAGCAGTAATGTTAGCTTATTTCCGCATTTTTGTTTCAGGCTGATTTCTTTGAATTGATGTTATTTTTTCATTTCAGAGCTCTTGCTGATATAGTTCAGAGGGGCCTAACAGTTCAAGAAGCAATTGATATTGCCTTTGGTGAAGTCGATGGTATAAATGATTCCGTTGATGCGATATATATAGCACCACCGGATCCAGCAACCCTCACAGATGAAGATTCCGGGGATGAAGATGAGGGCGGAAATTTTGAGAACTTGACCAGACGGCAGTTACTTGCAGATGCAGAAATTAGGATTACTGATGGCGCTCCACTGATGGAAGACATTTCTTCGGAACAATTGGAACTCAACGAAAATGACGTTTCCCCGGCTCATACGTTATATCCAAGAACTTCTGATGCTCGAGATTGGATTTCGGGAGATTTGACATATAACGAGAAGGAGTTTCTCGAAGCAGACTATTCATTGTTCAAAAACAAATCAATCGTTGATTTATTTGAAATGTTTCTGGACGATGAATTGATACAATTCCTGGTACAGGAAACAAACAAATATGCGCTCTCCAAGAACCAACCCAATCCAGGAGTGTCGCCAGATGAAATGAAATGTTTCATTGCAATATTGATCCTTAGCGGTTACAATGAACTCCCTACCAAAAGGATGTATTGGGAACAGACTTTAGACACCAGAAACAAACTTGTCTATAATTCTATGAGACGTAGCAGATTTGAACAAATTCTGAGGTTTCTGCATCTGGCTTCCAATGAAAATATTGATCAAAATGATAAGCTCTGGAAAATAAGGCCATTTGTAAATAAAATAAAGCATAGGTGCAGAAAGTTTTTTGTGCCCGAAAAAGATTTAGCCTTTGATGAGAGCATGGTCAAGTATTATGGAAAGCACAGCTGTAAACAGTTTTTGAGAGCAAAGCCAATAAGATTCGGCTATAAGGTTTGGTGCCTAAATACTGTTATGGGCTATTTGATTGACTTTGAAATATATCAAGGTAAATCGGTCACCTCTGATGTTGCCATAGAAAAAAACTTTGGAAAGGCTGCAGCACCTTTGGTGAAAATGATAGAGCAGCTACCTACAAATATAAAATCCTATCCATTTTCCTTTTACTTCGACAATTTATTCACCACCTTTAGTGTATTATCTTATTTGCGGTTAAAAGGGTATGGAGGTACAGGGACCATAAGAGAAAATCGTTTACCTCGAAGCTGTCCTTTATCAGATAAAAAAGATCTACAAAAGAAAGAAAGGGGATACTTTGAAAATATTATTAGCAAAACGGATGGTATCCTAGTAGCTAAGTGGGTCGATAACTCTGTAGTTTGCATAGCTACAAATAAATATGGTATCAATCCTGTTACAAAGGTTAAGCGGTATTCGCAAAAGGAAAAAAAAACACATACAAGTTAGTCGTCCAGCTCTACTTGCAGAGTACAACAAAAACATGGGTGGTACTGATCGGATGGATCAAAATGTTGGACAGTACAGAATACAAATAAGAAACAGAAAATGGTACTGGGCATTGTTTACATGGCTTCTTGATATCTCAATCAACAATGCATGGTGTTTGTACCGAAAATCTAACGATTCCCAAATTTCCCAAATAGACTTTAGAAGAACAATTGTGCAAACCTACCTGAAAAAATATTTATCAGCTCCCAAAGGTACGGGCAGAACGCCATCTCCTATGTCTCATACTCAAGTAGTAGCCGACCAAATAAGATATGATAGGATGGATCACCTCGTGGAGAAAATTTCAAGTGATAAGAGAAGGCGGTGTGCCGGAAGCTTGTGTAAAAGCTCTACGCGAACACAATGCAAGAAATGTGACGTAGGTCTGTGTCTTGATTGTTTTGTTTCTTATCACACGAAAAAAATAAACACTATTTTTAAAACAGTTTTAATGTATGATTTATAAGTTTTTCAATAAAACTGTGCTGAGCTAAATTTTGGTAATTTTTTCATACATTAGTGCTTAGCGTTACATATATGTAACACCTTATACTGAGTGCTCCAAAAATCTGAACTTACAAATTTTCGCTTTTCTGTGACATATAAGGTTGCTTCAGAGCAATCATATCAGTTTTGCGTCGAAAATTGAAAAAAAAATAATCTGAGCACTAATGGGTTAAGTACCTACCACCCGAATAACGGTGAGCTAGGTGTTTATATACATTATATGTTCCAAGTGACAAGAAAAAATCATTTTCAGTTGTTGGTGACTCTATTATTTTTTGGCCAAGGCAGCTGTCAAGCTGAAACAGGTTCAAATTATTTTTGCAGAATGAGCCAAAGCAGTGTTATAGGTGCATAGCAGAGGTCACCAATGCTTTAAATAGGCCTGAAATCTTGAGTACATTTATTCGTTTTTCAAGAAATATTGAAGAGCTAACGCAGCGCAGAGCAGAGGTATAAGTAAATGGAGCGAGATGATTTTGAAAAATTTTGACCTAAATTGCATTTTTTTAGTTTTTTTTAATTCTACTGGTATTCCTGGGGGAATTGGGATCATTGATTGCACCTGTTGACTCTCGTGATGTTTATCAACTTGACAAACTGTTCACTCGATTGCAATAATTATGCTGGTTCAATTGATTTGTTGAATGATACCAACTATTAGACTAAAGTTTTATTTGTAATGTTTACATATAATATGTTTTACGTGTTGCCACTGAGACTTTCAACTTCATAGTGCCGAACAATACCGGCAGTACATATAAGGACCCTTGAGTATGCGGCGTTGCCACGTGGATACAAATATACGATAAATAAAGACAATGTTAAAAATACAATAGTATCAAGTAATGAGATTTCACATAGCTGCCGGCCTTGAAAGGTCGTACCTTTAAAAATATAAATCAAACAAATAATTATTAGTGTTCATTTTCAATTGGAAGGACACTTGATGAAAGACACGGCACATTTAAAGCAATTTTCACCAGTTTTGACTGTTACTACATGAATGTTTCCGTCTTCTCCGGGATGTGTTTCACTTATTCGACCAATTTTCCATTGGAGCTAAGGAGTATTATCTTGCAGGAGCACTAACTGTCCAACCATGAAAAGGTCAGTTGGACGCTGCCATTTGTATCTTTGTTGCAACGTATGTAGGTAGTCGCGCGACCACATTGCCCAGAACTGCTGAAACAGGAGCTGCATGTGTTTATATCGGTTGCTGTAATTAAGTTTAGAGTCGTCGACAGGGGCTTCAGGTAACGACAGTAACGAACTACCAATTAGGAAGTGCCCCGGTGTCAAGGTATCGAGATCATCTGGATGTTCGGTGAGGGGAACAAGAGGTCGGGAATTTATTATAGATTCCACCTGAACTAACAATGTGTAAAGGTCTTCATAACTAAGTAAAGTATTATTCAACATTATTTTCAAGTGAAATTTTGTGAGTCTAACCGCCGACTCCCATAGTCCTCCGATATGCGGAGAGCGTGGTGGGATGAAATGCCATGTCACACGGTTTTCTGTGAGAAAGGTCTGGAATGTAGGATTATTGATATGATCAAGTACGTTTTTCGCGCCAACAAAATTAGTAGCGTTATCAGAGTAAATGTCTCTACAGAGACCTCGTCTGGAGACGAATCTTTTGAATGCCTTTAAGAATCCATCCGTGGTTAACTCGAGGTGCATAGCCTTAGACGCAAAACAGACAAATATACATAAATAAACCTTAATTGATTTAGTGTTTCTTAAGTAGCTATTTTTTATGGTATATGGTCCAGCATAGTCAACTCCGCATGTCAAAAATGGTTTTGAAGGTCGTACTCGTGAGGGAGGTAAGTCGCTCATTTTTTGATGAATAATCGATGGAGTTACGCGGAAACATACAACGCATTTTCTCAAGAGACCTCTTACTGTTCGTCTACCGCTTAGTGGCCAAAACATTTGACGGATTATAGATAGTAACGTTTGAGGACCTGCATGTAGATTTTTGAAATGTTCATGGCGGATAAGGATGTTTGTAAAATGGTGTTTGGAAGGAATTATCATAGGATGTTTGTTCTCAAATTCTAGATCCGAATTTTTAAGACGTCCTCCTACTCGCAGGATATTGAATTCGTCCAAAAACGGATCTAAAGATATTAATTTACTGTTACGCGGTATTGAATTTGATTTTTCCAGAGAATTAATTTCTTGTTGAAACTCTTCACGTTGGACAATTTTGACGACAGTTTGAATCGCGTTATCTAGTTCGCTTACGGAGATATTGCCAGAAATTCTCAGTTCCTTGGAAGTTTTAAGACAGTTTGATTTGAATCGAAGTAGGTAAGCAACCACATGAATGAGTTTATTATATGAAGAGTATTTCGTAATTAATTGGTTTTTTGAAGTGGCGCTGGATAACGTAATGGTCGTTGATTTAGTTTCAGGTAAATCATTTTCGCATAATATTGATTTTAAAACAGGCCATTTTTCCTCATTATGATATAAAAAGTCTGGTCCGTTAAACCACATGGGTAGTTGTTTCAACTCATTTGGATTGATTCCACGAGATACGTAATCGGCGGGGTTTAAATTGGTTGGCACATATCGCCACTGAAATGGCTCAGACAGATTTTGTATTTTACCTATGCGGTTAGCAACAAACGTTTTAAGACGGCTAGGATCCGAACGAATCCATGCTAGTGCAATTGTTGAATCGCACCAGAAATACACCTTGCAGTTTCTCTGGATTGCGTTTATGACGGCTTGAGCTAGCTGGGCAGCTAAAAGAGCTCCACATAGTTCTAAACGTGGAAGGGATATTGTTTTTAGCGGGGCTACACGAGATTTTGAACAGGTTAATTTAACCATGATTTGACCTATTGAATTTATGGATAAAAAATAAACGCATCCTCCGTAAGCGGATTGAGAAGCGTCAGAGAATACATGGATATCTACTTGAATTGCATGCTTTGTGAGAACGTGTCTGGGCACTTCTATGTCATTTAAGGAATTGATCTGATTGTAGAATTGTATCCTAGAACTTAGAAAATCGCTAGAAATTGGCTCATCCCAATTTGTTTTTAACTGCCATAAGCGTTGCATGAACAATTTGGCTTTAGTAATTACAGGACTGATTAATCCGAGAGGGTCGAATATTTGGCTTATAATGGATAGTATTGTGCGTTTGGTAAACACGACATGATTGTTATTGTTTGTAACATATTTCAACACATCGTTAGAAGAATCCCATCTTGTACCCAACGTCTTTGAATTTTGATTATCCTTGATTTCATATTGTATGCTGGATTGGTTTCCTTTATCTCGAAGATCGCTTAGAATGCTCTCATAGTTAAATGACCATTGTCTCAGATGGAACCCTGCCGAGCTTAAGATTTCCTTGACAGTTTTTATTAGTAGAGTGGCTGACTCGACATCGTTAGTACCTGAAAGCCAGTCGTCCATATAGAAGTCATGTACAATTGATTGGGAAGCTTCAGGAAACGACGACATGTTATCAAGAGCCAGCTGTTTGAGACACCTTGTAGCCAGGAATGATGCTGGGCTGGTCCCATATGTAACTGTATTTAATTTATATAAGCGAAGATGATCTGAAGGTTTTGAACGCCATACTATCTGTTGGTAAATTTGATCCTGTTCGTGCATTTTCACACAACGAAACACTTTCGCAATGTCCGCCGTAAAGACTATTTCATGGGTCCGAAACCGAAGAAGAATGGAGAATAGTGAATCTTGGATGCAAAGATAAGAATGCGAGCAAAAAAATGATAACAAAGGTAAGAATGCGAGCAAAAAAAACTAAACAACCTCTCGTCGCCGTCGCCCGGTGACCTTCCTCTGTGAGTTATAACACAACGTAGTTACCCGATATTATTATTTGGGTTTGCGAAATGAAATTTACAATATAGCTGAATATTTTAAGAGAACATGATAATTTGTTAGGAAATAGAATTTTGATTTGTAACGAAACTAATTAAATAATTATGAATGACTATTTATTGAAATTGAAAGTTCAGCTGGAGGCTATAATAAATGTATTGTGACTTGGAGGAATTTGTATTTGAGGAATAAATTGGAATGGACTCACCGAGTATTCACAACTTCCTTCTTGAATTCGATATTTCGACGAACTGCGTGGTTTTGTTGTTTCTTGATGAAAATGAATATCTTGCTGCGAAGGACCAATTTTGTTGACTCTCGTGATGTTTATTAACTTGACAAACTGTTCACTCGATTGCAACAATTATGCTGGTTCAATTGATTTGTTGAATGATACCAACTATTAGACTAAAGTTTCATTTGTAATGTTTACATATAATATGTTTTACGTGTTGCCACTGAGACTTTCAACTTCATAGTGCCGAACAATACCGGCAGTACATATAAGGACCCTTGTGTATGCGGCGTTGCCACGTGGATACAAATATACGATAAATAAAGACAATGTTAAAAATACAATAGTATCAAGTAATGAGATTTCACAGCACCCATGTAGCAATTGTGCCACCACCTGAAGATGAACATATATATCGCTCACTGGATGCAATAGTGGCACAACGAAAAAATATTAGATCTGAAAAAAATCATATTTTGTGATATTTAACAGAAAAATTTAAATATTTTATGTCAACGTTTTTACTTAATTCAAAGTTTTATATTAATATGAGTTTAAATTAGGTATCCAGTTATGATGTTGCCATTTTTTTTAACAAACACTATTTTTTAACATTTTTTTGGAAAAAACAATAAGTTGTGCCGTTATTGACTTTTTTTGCTTATACAATTTTTCTTTAATAAAGTGGAATATCTTGATGAGAATTTCTTAATAAAACTGCAGGTCATAATTTTAGCAACATTTTATTGGAAAAAAAAATGCTATCAAAATAGTTTGTACGTACAAAAGTGTATTTAATAATTTGTGAGGTAAAAACCCACATTTAGGTATCTCAAACAAAACAAAATCAAAATATTCTCGGAAAATAAACTAACAAAAAATAAACTTTTTATTTAGTCTTTTGCACATTTCAGGCTAACATAATTGTTTTGAATGGCATTTCTTTCTAACAAATCTATCAGATCGTTAAAAACTACCATTCAAAATCTAACAAAAGAAAAAAACTTATATTTACAAAAAAATAAATGAATAAGAAAAAAATAACGAAATTAATATTCTTAATTTAAAAAATAAACAAAACTAATATTCTAAAGTTAAATTATTTTAAACTTTGTATCTTTGGCACATTTCAGGCTATTATAAAAATGACTGTGACATTTTTGAATGGCATTACTTTTCAACAAATCCATCAGATCGTTAAATTTTTCCTTTAGATTAGATTAGATTAGATTTTATGAGGTGGCTTTCGGCCTAATCCACTGCGACCTTTTCAGATCTATTGTGGTCCTCTCAAACTCTAGATTACATTCTCCAGCCTGACTCTTTTTAAAAAGTCTATTAGCGTGGAGACTGAACCTTCCATATAGCTCTCTGCCACTGGCTTTTCTTCGCCTAATGCAAAAAACCGCACATTTGCCAGGCTATCGCACTGACATAGAATGTGTTCCGCCGTTTCTTCTTCTAGGTGACAAAACCTGCACGTATCTTCGTTTGTCAATCCCATCAGCTTTAAATGCCTATTGAGCTTACAGTGCCCCGTTAGCAGACCCACTACAGCTTTAACAGTTTTCCTGTCTTTGGCCATCAGATCTGCTGTAAATTTTGGCGAGTGTTCTAATATGAACTGTTTCGCTTGCCTCTGTCCTGGTGAGTTCCTCCACCATTTCAGAGATTTGTGGGAGACCCACTTCTTTGTTTGTTTCCTTGTTATGGCTTTTGCAACGCCGCAGAAGGGTTCCGGACCAACGAACGGCATTGATGAGCCTTGCTTGGCCATTTCATCTGCTTTTTCGTTGCCCTTATGCCCCTCGTGCCCCGGTACCCAGGCTACCGTAACATTGCTACGCTCACCCAGTGTGTTTAGGGCCCGCACACAATCCCATACTAGCTTAGAATTGACCTCTACGGAGTTGAGTGCCTTTAGCGCTGCTTGGCTGTCTGTGAAGATGGCAATTGAACGATATGTTCTCTTCTGCCTTTTAATTTCTTCCACACAGTGGTGAATCGCCGTAATTTCCGCCTGGAAAATTGTGACGTTCCTTGATAGGCTTACTGGGAAGGCTATCCCTTGCTTTAGCCCTACTATACCGGCTCCTACGCCGTCTAACGTCTTTGACCCGTCTGTATACCAAAAAACATCTGCATGTATGGGTACACCTTTTTTCCAGTCTTCCCTGTTTGGTATAGTTACTCTGAACTTATTTTCGACGCTATATCTCGTAGCTATTGCATCGATGGGCTGTCCCATAACGCCGTCCGCCTTTAGCTCCTTGATTAGCTTCCAGTTGTCAGCACCATGCGTTTGGCTTATATGTTGCTGGCTATGTATTAATCTGTGCATTACAGATCTCGCTTCACCTTGTATGAATATGTGTAGAGGTGGCAGATTCATTAAGACTTCCATTGCAGCTGTAGGAGTAGTTTTTATGGCCCCTGTAACACACAGGCAGGCCAGCCTTTGTGTGTTATTCAACAGCCTTATTGCTCCTACTTGCTGCGTCTTTGTCCACCACCCCACGGACCCATAAGTTATCATTGGTCGGACAACCTTTGTGTATAACCACAGGGTCATTTTTGGGTTGAGTCCCCAGTTCTTACCGCACAGTCTTCTACATCTGCCTAAAGACATGATAGCTTTCTGTGTGGTTTTCACTATGTGAGTATTCCAGGTGAGCCTATGATCAAAAAATATCCCTAGGTATTTTGTTTCTTTGGCAAATGGAATCTCTGTTTCTCCTAGCACTGGTGGTTTTAGGCCTTGCAGTGCTGTTCTTTTTGTAAAGTTGACAATTTGTGTTTTCTGAGCGTTGACCGTCAGTCTCTCTTGTTTACACCAGTTGTCTACCATATTTAGAGCTATCTGCATTCTTTCAGATATAACTCCAGCAAACTTACCTTTTACCACAATTACTATGTCATCGGCGTATCCTAGGCAATAAAAATCTTCCTTGGACAAATCGTTGAGGAGATCGTCTACTAAGGTCGCCCAAAGTAGTGGTGAGAGAACTCCTCCCTGTGGGCATCCTCCACCTGCTCTTGCTTTGATGGTAGCTTGACCCAGAGTGGATATTACTATCCTGTTCTCCAGGGCGGCCTTTATCCATCTGCATATCACAGCAGGTGTGCCTCGTCTACTCATTGCGTTTATCAGTGAGTTGGTAGTAACATTATTGAATGCTCCCTCGATGTCTAGAAACGCGGCCATTGCTATTTCTTTGTCTTCCATTGACTTTGAAATAAGCCTATTCAGATCATCCAACGCTGAGTCCGTAGATTTTCCAGGTTGGTATGCGTATTGACGATTACTTAGAGGGTTGTCTTTTAGCACTTCGTCTCTTATGTACCTGTCCAACAGCCTTTCTAGCGTTTTCAGTAGAAAGGAGGACAAGCTTATTGGTCTATAAGACTTTGGTGTTAGGTCTGATATTTTACCTACTTTAGGTAGATATATGACTTTAACTTTTTGCCATATTTCCGGTATTACCCCCCATGCCAGGCTGGCTTTGAGGATCTTACTTAAATGCGGTATCAGTATTTCCATACCCATCTGCAAGAGTATGGGATATATACCATCGGTCCCTGGGGACTTATATGGCAGGAATTTATTTATTGCCCATCTAATTCTGTTCGGTCTTGTGACTTCTGTGGCTATTTCCCAATCTATTGGCCGTGGCCTACTTGGCCTATGGTCTTGATTGCTTTGCCTAACAGAGTCGTTCAGAATAGTTGAGGCCGGAAAGTGGACATTTATTAGTTCCTCAAGACTCTCCTCTTTGGTTTCTGTGTAAGTGCCATTAGCTTTCTTAATGAAACCTACTTCTTTTATGGTTGATCCATCCTTTGCCAGGACTTTATGGATTCGAGAGCACGCCGGGACATCTCTAATTTCCTCGCAAAACTTTTTCCATGAATTCCTTTTGGCTTTTCGTATTTCTTTATTGTATAGCGTGAGCTTATACCTGTAGGTATCCCAGTCTTGGGTACTTTTGGCTTTGTTAAATAGGCTTCGAACTTCCGATCTCAGCTTCTTTAATCCATTGTTCCACCAGACTGTACTGTTACCCGTACTCTTTCTTGTTTTTTCCGGACAGTTTTCTTGGTAGGCCGCCATTATGGCTTCGCTTACCTTTTCCGCTGCCGAGTTTATGGCCTTTACGCCCTTAACCAGTTCTATACCTCCTTCTAAATTCCTACCGAGGGACTCTCTGTATCCTACCCAGTTGGTATCTCTGGGGTTTCGGTATTTGAGTTCTGAAGGAAATACATTAAGATCAAATCGTATATGTCTGTGATCCGAGCAAGACGGTTCATCAGACACATGCCAATTTGTTATGCTTTCACTTATTTTGCCTGTGCAGAGTGTTAAATCTAAAACTTCTCTACGCGCTTTAGTGACAAACGTAGGTTTATTTCCTATATTAGATATTATTAAACCCTCAGATAAGATGAAATTTAAAATAGACTCACCTCTTATGTTGATGTTACTGCTACCCCATATGGTATGGTGTCCGTTAGCATCGCATCCAATTATAAGCTGTAATCCTTTTCCCAAGCAATATGCAACTACGTCGCTTATAATGCTTGGTGGACTTTGAGCTTCATCACCCGGGAAGTAGGCTGAGCATACCACTAGACTTTTCTCTCCCTCTTCCGTGGCAATTGTTAGAATACCTGTAACAACATCATTGGTGCAGAGCACCGGTATCAGTGTACAATCTACTCTATTACTGTGAATTATGCACGCTCTTGGCCTTATAGCGTTAGGAGTGCATAAAACTTTACCTTGTTTGGTTGATAAGCCAGCAATCTTCTCGCCTATCCTCCAGGGTTCCTGCAGGAGGGCCATGTCAATGCCTTCTTGTTCCATTCTTCTACACAGCGTTGCCGAGGCAGCTTTTGCGTGTTGTAGATTGGCCTGCAGAATCCTTATTTCTCTCTTCATTGTGAAGAGATGGCCGGATCAGTGGACTTCCCTTCCTCAGTGGGTACCGTACGCTCTGGGACAGGTGTCCTTTTGAGCGGGTTGGTTCCACTTGTGGAAGGTTGTTCCTCTTCCTGAACCTCCATATCTGAAGAAGGTTCCCCTACATTGGAGCTAGTTGCTTCCGGCTTCTTCTCCAATACCTTTGCTTTCCCTTCCTTGAGTCGGAATGTTAACTTTCCTATCCCAAAGAAGGGCGTCATTTGAAGCTTTTGGAGCTCTTCTCTGGATTCATGATCCATTGAGAAGGTCCATAAAACTCCCTTGTCTGTTGGTTTCCTTCCCCAGACAGTCCATAGTTGCGTCTTGAGCCCATGGTTACCTATCCTCAGTCTACTAAGGATCCTTTTGGACTCAAGTCGTTCCCCGTCCTCGTCTGGTACGAAGACGACGCATGCGCAGGGCTTGGGTATTTCCTCCCCCTCCATTGCAATGAGAGATGCACCCTCCCAAGGCTTTAGAGTTGGAATAATCTCCTTTGCCCACCTCGCACTTGTGTCATCCGCACAGATTAGTTCCAGGAAGCCCGGTCTATGCGTGCTCTTCAGGAAGCGAACCTGGGGTCCTCCTTCCGGAATTGCATCATAGGCGGCCAGGATGGTTTTTTGGACTGCCTTAAGCTTGTCCGGATCCATCCTAACCTGCGGGAATCCTGTAGGTGCTGCCGCAACTTTTACTGCAGCGGCAGCTTCACTGAAAGTCACACCGTCGGTTTTTGGCCTTTTCCCTTTGCGTTGGCTTTCGGGAGGCGTGCTCGCATCTGACCTTGGTCTTTTTGACTTATTGGTCGTGGTTGGCTTTGTTGTTGCCATTGCCTTTTTCGGCTTTGACGGTACGTCCTCTGCCTTTTCAGCGGCTCTTGTAAAATTGGCCTTGATTACGGCCCTTTTGGCCTTGATGTAATCTTGGCCTTGTTTTACCAGCTTGCTGACTTTGGCTTTAGATATACCAGATAGCTTTGCAGCCTGTATTTCTTCATCTGTCATAAGTTCCACGTCTTCCAACGTTGTGACCCTGACAGATTTAGAAGTTCCTTGCCTTTCAGCTTGGGAAGTTTCTTTTGAGTTTCCTTGCCTTTCAGCTTGAGGATTCTCTCCAGAAGTTCCCTGCCCTACAGCTTTAGGAACCTTTTCTTCTCTAGCCTCCGAGGTCCCTGGCCTATCAGCCTTGGGTTCTCTTTGGCTTTGGTCTTTGACTTTATGTTTCTTTTTATTTTTTACCATAATAGTCCCACGAGTAGCTAGGGAAAATTAGTCAACCCCAGCAGAGCCCCGCATACTGGAGTAAGGTCTAAGTACGATGGGGTGCGACCTGGTGCCCCAAAGGAACCGTATGAGACAGCTATAACCCTAGTGCCATCCAGCTCTCGCCACGGTGTCTTACAGCTTAGCTTGGGGAGAGTTTATTGACCATTCCGGTCTAGATCCACTGAGTTCGGTTTCAACAGGACCACCACGGGAAGGATGCAATCCAAGATCACATACTCCCAATCATTGTTGAGAGTACCCAGCGGTCTTGGAACGGATTATAGAGGTGCAATGTACTAATACGCTCTGTGCAAAACCCGTTCCCTGGGGTAGCTCCTTTTCCGTTCAGCTTTACGCCGATTGAAAAAGGAACCAGAGCCCTAGGTCCCAAAAATTTTTCCTTTGGAATTGGTAATATATTTTGGTAAGCAGGTACTAATTCAACAGTTTTAAAGGATTCAAAGGCTGCGCCTGTTCGCGTATTTGTCTGTCTAAAGCCGGGTCCACATTAAACCGACAAAACAAAAACATAAAACAAAACAAAAACAAAACATCTTTAAAACTTTTATGCAACAAAACAGTTTCGAAACAAAGTCCACACCGCAGACCATTTATTCAAAACAAAACAGTAACAAACACTCCATGTTTCAGTTTTGTTTTTGCAGTCCACACTAGAAGCATGTTTCGTTACCGTTTCCGTAATGTTGAAGAAGACGACGATTTCGTATTAATGGCTGGATATTATTATATTTTTTTAAATTTGAAGCGGAAAAAAGACGTTTTTGGGTGAGGCCCACTTTGCGAAGGCGAACGAGTCATGGAGTCGAAAATTTAATTACAGATATCCGTGAAGACGATATTGGTTTATCAGGCGAGATACGTTCTAGTTTTACCAATTTTTTGCGAATGTCAAACGAAGATTTTGAAAGCTTATTAGAATTAGTTGGGCCAGTCATACACAAGAAAAATACGAATTTTAGAAATTCTATTTCCATAACAGAACGCTTAGCTGTTACCTTAAGATTTCTGGCAACCGGTGATTCATATCATAGTCTCATGTATCAGACAAGAATATCTAAGCAATCAATTTCACAAATTGTTCCAGAAACATGTGAAGCTTTAGTACAAGTTCTGAATGGTTTTGTTAAGGTAAGTAAATTAGCTTGCATTTATTTTTAATTGAAAACGCAATCGTATAATTTAATGGCATGTATTTTAATTTATTAAAAATAAGTACAGAATATATATTTTAAAAAAATAAACACCTTGTCGACGAAGTTGATTATTCTCGGTCCCATTCATCAGTAACTATCGTGTTTTCATTCGTAAAGTCCATAGCTGATTGTGATGTCGGCTGAACAGCTGCGAGCGGCTCCAGATAAGTGGGATTTGGCAGAGATTGTACACTGGACAGCTGTGAGTACGACTGGACGCTCGGCGGATTTGAATAAGTCTGCGAAATGGAAGAATGGTCAGTGGTAGTAGAATTTGGCAAAGATTGTACACTGGCTAGCTGTGAGTATGACTGAATGCTAGATGGATTTGAATAACTCTGCGAAATGGAAGAAGATGCTGGCGAGACTGTTGGTAAGCGAACGTATTGTGAGAGTTCTTGATGTACATGAGAAGTTTGAGGGGGTTCATTGTATTTGCCTAATTCGGCTTCGTATAGTAGATTATTTATTTGATGTTCTATGGTTATCTGTGCGTAACGAGTCGGTAAATTGCGCAGTTTTCGTGCAACAATCTCGCCAAATATATCAAAATCGTCAGGCTGGGTTTTACGTTCTTGCCTGTCGTGATGCACAGACTTTATCATCGAATATATTTCTTCACATCGCTTGTCGGTAGTATTTTTTGCTACCGGCTTTTTCTTTATTGCTGATGTATTTTGTTCATGCGAAGTCGATTTTTCAATAGATGAATGGGGAACTTCATTCCTAGATGCGTCTAGTTCTGTACCATCGTCATTATCGACAATAACTTCCGTTATTTCTTCTTGCCCTTCTTCGCTGCTATAGGATTCGTCCGATCTCTGTAACAAAGAGAAAAAAAGTAGCAATTACTGTGAATTTTTTAATAAAAAGGGAAGTCAAGTTCAGTCTAATTTAAGAAGATGTAACCCTCCGTTATTTATTTTTTGTTTAGGGTCATTTAGGGATTTTTTAGGAGATTTATGTAATATAATTCTAGTGACAGTCATGTATTTTAATTTGTTCAGAAGAAGGCATTAATTGACAGTGTAACTCTAAATCACGATATTTTTGTTTCAGACACCTAGCAGTGAAGAGGAATGGAAACAGATTAGCAACGATTATAATAAAATTTGGAACTTTCCTTTATGTCTAAGCGCAATGGACGGAAAGCATATTTTAATTGAAGCTCCTGCTGTTAGTGGGAGTGAATTTTACAACTATAAAGGTACATTTAGTATTGTACTTTTTGCAATAGTGGACGCAAATTATAATTTTCTTTACGCTAACGTTGGATGTCAAGGCCGTATTTCAGACAGCGGTGTATTTAAAAATACCTCCTTTTATAAATTGATGGTAGATGGACGATTAAACTTGCCCCCAAAAACTATTCTTGCTGGAAGGAAAAACGAATCTCCTTATGTTTTTGTTGCGGACGATGCTTTTCCCCTTACTCCTCATATAATGAAGCCATATAGTGGTCACCAAGAAAAAGGGTCTATAAAAAGAATATTTAATTACAGGCTTAGCCGCGCGCGAAGAGTTGTGGAGAATGCATTCGGTATTTTGGCAGCCAAATTTCGCGTGCTTCGCAAACCTATATTACTACAACCCAAAAAGACTGAACAATTGGTTATGGCGTGCATTTACCTTCACAATTACTTACGGAAAAGCTTGTCATCTAGAAATAGGTACACACCACCAGGGAGTTTCGATATTGAACACTTAGATAGTGGTACACTTGGAAATGGTGAATGGAGAAAGATGACTGAAAATCAGCAATCTTTTCGAAGTTTAAGTCGCACTGCTCGAAAACCCTCACTGGAAGCCGCAGCCATTAGAGATGAATTCGCAGAGTACTTTGTTTCAGACCAAGGGCAAGTTCCTTGGCAAATAAAATACTGCTAGTTAATAAAACTTGTAACTTTCTGCATATAAACATATTCTAGTTGTTAATAAATAAGCATGTTAATTACTTACTTGTTTATCTATGGACAATCCTCCAGCTTCTTGACTTTTACGCGGTTTATTCTTGTCCTTAAGAAAACTCATAAGCGCATATCCAAACCATTTTGGTATAAACTTTTGTCCCGAGCCAGATTTTTTGCACTGTTTATAATTCCTTCTTTCTCTTTGATATTGAGAGTTGATATTTCTTATTTTTCTCTCAATTTCTTCCTCTGACAAATTTAGAGATCGTCCAATTTCCTTTAAAGCATCAGCCTTTTTATAGCGATTTTTATATTCACTATTTGTTGGATCCCATAACAATGGGGTTTCTCGATACAATTCTATTAATTTACAAGTGTTATCCACAGTCCACTTCGTTTTTTCCGACATCGTTTCACAGTAACAAATAAACATACGCGAACGATACTTTAAGTTTTGTTTCTCTGTCCACACTGAATCGACACAGTTCCCGATAAAGCGAACAAAACAGAAACCTTTTAATATTTACCGACAAGCGACGGGACTCGAAATTGTTGCGGAATCCGGCGACAAAACAGTGCCGAGACAAAAAAGTCGCTGAAATGTTGCATCTTTGTTGCAGAATTGTTGAAAAACATGAAGTTTCTGTTTTGTTTCTCTTTTGTCGGTTTGATGTGGACCCGGCTTAATAGTAACGCTATTAAAATCAGGTTCACTAAACGATGTTTTATAAAAAAAAACGTCAGGAGTATTTTTTTCTACCTTAAAAACACAGGCGTTATTAAATTTAACAATATCACCTAAACTGTCTTTATAAAAATTAAAAGAAGTTTGACTAGTTAATTTTTTTAAATCAAAGAAATCATCGTAGCTCATTTCCGTGACTTTGTAAGGAGGCCCCGTCTTTTTTGCGCTTTTGACCAACATTACATAATGATCTGATGTGTAAATTGGACCAGATTTTAGAGACCTTTTAATATTCTTTTCTATGACGGAATAAACGTTATCGCCTTCGTTCTGTGTGTGACCTGTTACTAAGGATTTATGTGTTATTGACTTAATATTATATTTAGTTACAGCGTAAAAGTACGTAGCCAAAATAAATTTATTTTTTTGCTGTCCTGAGCAATTATCGGAGTAAAATACGATATCTAAATCATTACCATCATAACTTTCACTAAGCTGTTGCAAATACTTGATCAGGCAGGAGCCAATTTTATTGGCTCCTCTTTTGCCTTGTTCTTCATGCCACTTGAAACAAGTAACAGGGCCTTGACCCTTTTCAGTAAGGCCACATACAGTAAAATTATGAGTTGAGAGTTTGGATTTGTAGTAAAATGATGAAACATCGCCCTTTGGTGTTGGCAATGTAGCCTGTAAGTCGAAGCAACTGACCTGATAATTTGCACTGCATTTTTCTTTATCTGCTTCTTTTTATTTTCGGCTTAAATTCTTTTTCCTTTGGTGTTTTAAATATTCCTCTTCTATTTCCTGTCTTCCCTCAAAATCCGCATTTTCGTATCCAACACACTTTTGGCACTGGTCTTTTTTCGGAATAAAAAAAGCCAAGTTAAACTCGTAGTTGAAAATATCTCTATACGTTGTTAAACTTGCAACGGATTTGCCGGCCTGCTCACTAAGGTTTTTATAATCTCTGTATAGATCGGTTATGGTCTTGCCGCCTTCAATATACTGTTTTTCGCTGTGTGCTCTGGTGTAGTAGCTATCAATATTGGAAATGGATGAAATGTGTGCACGTATGTCATTTTTTACATCCGGTATTTGCTTTTGATTGCCATGCTTTCCTCTTTTATCTTCAAAATTTCCTTCTTTTCTTTTAGCTATCACGCTTCGAATGCAGCGAGGCGTAATTCCCAAAGTTGAAATAAAGAACACCTTACAAACCCTTATTTTCTTATCGTATTTTAAAAAATGAAAAATATTATTATTGGTTCGTTTGTTTCTACCATTAAGGGCATTACTATCTCTTCGAGTTATTTCGTGCATCAGTGTCACAATAAATGATCGCTGTTTGACAATATCAGCCAGGTTTCAATATTTGCGAAATATTGCAATTCTTTCCTCTTCAGAGAACTTATTTGAACACTTAAGTTTACAATTATCCCCGCAAGGAGGTTTCATTTGTCTAGATGCAACAGGTCTACCTTTTTTAAGCGTGACGTAAGCCTTGCC
Source organism: Lochmaea capreae (assembly GCA_949126875.1). Lineage (NCBI taxonomy): Eukaryota > Metazoa > Arthropoda > Insecta > Coleoptera > Chrysomelidae > Lochmaea > Lochmaea capreae. The sequence continues at coordinate 6,500,199 of OX421404.1, read as the reverse complement.
GCTATTTCTGAGTGATTTTGTTTTATTTCTTTTCCATTCCTCGGGATTCCTCTTCCTTTTTCTGGTTTTGTTCTTTGAAACACTTGCTTCTTCTTCATCTTGGTGCGACGGCACCGCAGCTTCTTGATCTCTATCTGTTGATGTGGTTGAATTGGATTCGTAATTGGGATCTCTGATAGAATCATCTGAGAATGGATCAGGCTCTGTATCGGCTTCTTCCACATTTTCTCTGTCAATTGGCATTTCTTCTTCAGTTTGTCAAAATTCGAAAGTTTCAGTATGCATTGATTTACATTTTTCCGCACATCGTTTCTGTTCTTCCGGTTCTAAATCTATTTTTTGGAAAACCATTTCAATTTCTGCAGCTGATTTTAGACCAACTTCTTTAAACTGTTCTTTTTCAATATTTGCTTCGACATTACTTATAATAGTTTCTATGACATCGTGAATTACAAACGAATCAGATATTTTCCAACTAGCATTGTCAGGTTTGGAAGTATCCTTTATTAATTTAATGCTTAACAGTCGTAGCATTTGTTTGCCTCTTGAATTGTCATTTTGTCGTTCCATGATGCAATAAACTTCTTTTTCCAGTTTAATTTGGTAAACTAAAATAAAACAAAATGGATGTCGGTAATGTAGTAATTTTAAGGCACTTGAAAGGCTAAAACCCCGATTATTATATTTATAGTAGTAAATAAAGCAATAAAGGCATAAAAATATATAAAAATGAAAAACTGTAGTTTTGCTTAACCATTTTTACACAATAGTATGGTGTTTTTTTTAACAATGTTTGAAATAGAACAGTGGCACAGCAAGAATATCACTTAAATGAATAAATTTAGCTCAGCAGATTATTAAGCAATACTGACACATTTCAAAAATCTCAACGTTTTGATAGGCAATACTGGCACAAATAACGTTGATCCGATAATATTCGACTTTGTAATAGTATTATGACATACAATATTGGCACAACATAAATGTGCCGTTATTGTTTTTATAAAATTATAATAATTAACTTACCTTAGTGTACTATATAAAATATGCCACTGTTGCGCCTCTAAACGTTGTTCACTCTGCGACAGTCACAGACACACTGAGTTACTGTGCCGGTATTGCCCGCGTAACGGTTGAAAAACGCGCGAAATTCAATAGTGACATCACCCCCCTCTAGCGACGCCAGAGTAAAATACAGATGTGCCATTATTGCTGGTTGGTAAAACACAAGTATTCTATCATTATGGTACAATAAATCAAAAATGTTCATTTTTTGAGTTGTGCCATTATTGCACCCAGTGAGCCTTGAATGTACAACTGGTAAACTATTCTACAGTTTCGCTTCTTTTTTTAAATTTTATTATTTGAGGTATGCAACGAACATACGAACATTTGACAATTATGAATGTAAATGCCAATTTTTCAGGCAGTACACATGATGCTTTTATTTGGGGGCAATCAAATATATCAAATGTACTTGAAAGAGTATATTGTCGAGAAACCCAAAACAACTTTTTTGCTGGCTGATTCAGGTAAAAAAAACCTAATCAACACAAAATCTTAGTCATGATCCTTAATATTTATTCTCTGAGGCCTTGGTTGCTGACTAAGAGATCCTGTTCCAGGCGCAGAGGAGCAATTTAATAATGATTTCATTAGCGTGAGGATCACTGTTGAAAGATGCAATGATGTGTTGAAAAACAGGTTTCGATGTCTTTTAAAACATAGGGTTCTCCACTACAAACCGATAAAAACTGCCAAAATTACCATAGCGTGTTGTGTGCTACACAATATTTGCACACAAAACAGAATTCCAAAGCCAGACAGGGATCTCGAATTTTTGAATGCAGATCTTGGCATAATTAAACACAACGAGGCTCCAGCAATGAATAATTTAGCAGCACAACACGACTTAGAAGCTGGAAGACAATTAATAATTGAAAGATATTACAATTAAAATAATTTAAAAACTAGTAGTGTTAGCAGTAGTATCATTATATCCCATTTTTAAACTAGGAATGATTTGAATTTAAGTTTGCAATTATGTATGTAGGTTCCCGATTGGTCATGTTCACCTTTCTTATATACATGAGTTGTAAACAAACATAAGGTTATTTCTGGCGTTCGTAGTTTCTTGTTATTATATATATAAAGGATTTTAAATCTTCTTCATTGATCGTACTTATCCGGTTGTGAATTTGTTGAAAAACCAAATACCAACATGTGATCATTAACTTCCAATTTGCGAACGTTTATTTTATCACTGTGAAACTATTATCAGCAAGTAAATCAAGAAATCATCCAGTGCCGTAGAAATACAAAAGGTAACTGTTATTTTCCTACTATCCTAACACAGGGTCTTTCTCTGGACTCCTGTTCCTTTATTAACCAGAAGCTTGTGGCTTTGGCATCCAGGGCTACTCGCAAAAATGTCCACAATCAATAATCAAACTCAATCATCCCCATCTAATCAAAACTCACCTCATGGCACAAAATCATATGCTGATGCAACTTCAACAAGACCCCCTCCTCTCACTTTCCCTAAACGCGAGCAAGCAATTATCTTGCACTCTATCCCAAACATCGTTCTATTCGAGTACATAAAAGCTATAGGAGATATTGTTTCCCCCAAAAATATCACATTTGCATCCAGAATTTCCAATAATCGTATTTGCATATATCTAGTTTCAACTGCAATTCTAGATGATCTTCTTAAAACACACCAGAACATTACCATTAACTCCACAATAATACCTATACGAAGACTTATTTCGCCAGCTAAACGCATTCTAATTTCAAATGTATCCCCTACTATCCCTCACTCCGTTATCGAAAAAGCTCTCAAAGACATCGGCCTGCAAACAGCCTCCCCTGTGTCATTTGTTAAATGCGGCGCGCAAGGAGATGAATACTCTCATATAATGAGTTTCCGTAGAATCACTTTCGTTATCCCTGATAATGATAACTTTAGCATAGAAACCTCGATTCTAATTACTCACGAAGACATCCCATATCGTATATTTATCTCTACTGACAAATTGGTATGTTTCCTCTGTAAGCAGAGTGGACATACTGCTGACTCCTGTACCAATCCTACACTGACAGAAACACAAAATGAAGTAACCTCCCTCCCACCTCAACCATCACAATTCCTTGCATCTACTCCACTTAGTGGTACCTCGTCCTCTGAACTCCTGTCAAATCTATCAACAGCTGACCAAACTGATGCTGAACCACCAACCAATCTTACTCCTCCCCCATTATTCCATTGCCAAAAAAGAGGTATTTCCTCTGACAGTAATGCTGATACCCCCAGTCAACTATCTCCCACAGAATCCCCACTACCAACAGACAATCAAATGCCTCCTCCGTCATTTAAACCATCCCACAACACAACTAAGCCCTGTAAGAAAAAACCCAAAACTCTAGCCACTGAAAACCCTAAACTAACCCCCAATACTCAAATCTCAATACAGAATCTCTATATGAACAACCCATCCAAACTCACGCTCTCTGAAATCCAGTTAACGGCATTCTTAGAAAATACCCAAGGTAGTTCTGATCCGCTCAACGATGCCTTAGAATTCACTCCTGATATCCAGGGACTGTTAAATGATTTGTCACTTCTTCACACAGAAACAAAAGAACGATCTCTTAAAAACCGCATCACTCGGTTGCAGAAAAAACTCAGAAGACAACTGAATCTTGAGGACTTTTCGGATAACAAAAGCGTTTCTTCTGATAATCAAACCGATGATGAACATAATCCTCCTCACTCAGAATGCTCTTAACTACAAACACCTTAAATCTACATTCAAAGTAATTCAATGGAATTGTGATGGATTCTTCCCTCGTCTGGAAAGAATCCAACAATTAATATCAGACGAACGCCCTGATATCTTGTGCTTACAAGAAACCAATTCTAAAATTGACAAACTCCCTTATATAAAAAATTATGAAGGATATCATTATATTCGCACCAACTGCGCAAGGGCTAGCGGGGGCACCTCAATTTTCATTTCTAGTGAACTCTTTTCCTCCCCTCTCCAAATCACTACAGATCTTGAGGCTATTGCAGTTTCCACATGGTGCCCAAATAATATCAATATCTGCAGCTTATATATTCCTCCTAATTACCCTTTAAAAGAAATTGAACTTCTCAACCTAATTTATCAATACAATGTGGGGTTCCAATCTTACCATGGGCAAAGGTAAAACTATCGAAAACGTGATCAATTGTACCGGCTCCTGCTTACTAAATACTGGATCCAATACACATTTGAATTTTTCCTCCGGTACCTTTTCATGTATTGATCTTAGTTTTAGTGATCCCAAGCTTGCCACTTCACTAAATTGGCATACTACTAATGATCTTAATGATAGTAACTGTTGTAATTACAACATTAATAATAATTTGTAATGGTTGCTATTTGATTCTATAAGTAATATAAAAACGACTACTTCTTGATATTACAGCAGCACAAGTCTCCAACTCCATCAATCGGCAAGTATGTGTACGAGATTTAAATAAGTGTAACTTTTAACTTTATATACCTAATCAAAGTATGTTAATGTTATGAGAATATAATTTTTTATATGTGTCTGTCAATAATTGTCAATAAAGGTTTATAGTAAAAATTCGAATCTGGCGAGTATTAAATATTGGTAAACAACAGGTTATGGGCCCAGGCATCGTAATTGCGTAATTGAGAAAATTAAATCATAAAAGTACACAATGGCGGAAAGTGCGAAATTTAGTGTTGAAAAATTAAACGCTGAAAACTATCACTCATGGAGTTATCTAGTGAAGATGCTACTAATAAATGCAGATCTATGGAATGTTGTGTCAGAGAAGTTACCATCCGAAGCAGATCGGGATAATGCTTGGAAAAAGAAAAATGATAAAGCATTATCAACAATAGCATTGCTTATTGAGACTAATCAACTTGTACACATTAGAAATTCAGATTTTGCATGTGAAGCATGGGAATCCCTGAAGGAATACCATCAAAAATCAAGCTTATCTAGTATGGTATTTTTATTGAAACAAATTTGCAAATTATCTTTAGGAGAAGATGGTAACATGGAGGTACATATTAGTTCATTTCTAAATTTGTTAAACAAACTTTCTGCCTTGGGAGAGGAATTAAAAGACAGATTTGCTGCTGGGTTATTATTGGGAAGTTTGCCAGATTCATATAGCTTTCTAATTACTGCATTAGAAAGCCGACCAGCCAATGAGTTTACTCTGGAGTTTGTTAAGAGTAAGTTAATAGATGAATACAGAAGACGTCAAGGAGCTGCTAAGGTACAGGAAGAATCGGTGATGAAAATAGTGCATAGAAGGAACAAGTCATCTTTGGAAGGAGATGAGTCAAAACATTGCTATTTTTGTAAAAAGAAGGGTCACTTCAAAAGGGAATGTTTTAAATATAAAGCATTGAGAAATAGCAAGGAAAAAGCGAATGTTATCACCGAGGGAAACACTGAAGAAGAAGATGCATGTTTTATGGTTGATGAATCATGCTTGAGCTTAAGGGACGTACAAGGGCAATCTACTTCGTGGTTCATAGATTCGGGAGCGACGAGTCATATGGTAAATTTTAAAGATTTTTTCAAGATCTTTGACGAAAGTAGAAAGGGTATCGTGCGGCTGGCGGAAAAAGGACAATATTCCAAAGTTCAAGGAATGGGTTCAGGCGATATTAAGTGTTCAATTGGTACGGAAATCACAAGTTTGGAAATAGATGATGTACTATTTGTTCCGCAACTGGATTGTAACTTAATATCGGTTAAGAAGCTGACAAGTGCTGGGTATAAAGTTCATTTTAATGGTAATGAATGTGACATTTTCAAACACGGAAAAATTGTGGCGACTGCAAAGCTTTCGCCAGAACTATACAAACTGAAAACGTTTGAACAAGTACTAAAAACTAGTGAAGACCATAATGAAAATTGTCAGCATTCGTGGCATCGACGATTTGGACATCGGGGAATCGAAGCTATCAAACTCTTGGAAGAAAAAGACTTGGCAATCGGGATAAAAATTACAGATTGCGGGATACGGAAGACTTGTGAATGCTGTATAAAAGGTAAGATTACGCGAAAAAGTTTTCCAAAGCAATCAAATAGCAACACATTTTCAATTTTAGACCTAATTCATACAGATGTTTGTGGACCTATGCAAACTGTAACACCTGGAAATAAAAAATATATTCTTACATTAATTGATGATTTTTCGCGATATACTGTCGTGTATCTAATGAGTAAGAAAAATGATACCGAAAAGTATATAAAGGAATTCATCGAATTAATGAGTACTCAGTTTAATAAAAAACCAAAATTAGTTAGGTCGGATAGAGGAGGGGAATATGTAAATAGTTCTTTAAGAAATTATTTAAAGGGTAAGGGAATTAATATTCAATATACAGCGGGGTATTCTCCTGAACAAAATGGGGTTGCTGAAAGAAAAAACAGATCTTTAGTTGAAATGGCGCGTTGTATGCTTTTAGATGCGAATTTACCGAATAAGTTTTGGGGGGAAGCGATTATAACAGCAAATTATTTACAAAATAGATTACCTACCAAATCAAAATCGAAGACACCTTTTGAATTATGGTTTAATAAAGTTCCGAATGTTTCGAATTTGCATATTTTTGGTTCTACCGTCTATAGTCATATTCCAAAAGAGCAGCGTGGTAATAAATTTGCTGAAAAAGCTGAAAAATTAATATTTATGGGGTATTCAGAGGAGTCGAAAGCTTATCGACTGTTAGATATAAACACAGATCGGGTAAAAATTAGTCGAGATGTAGTTTTTCTAAAGGAGGAAATATTTACAGAGAAAATACAAGCGTCAAACCAGAAAACACAAATTTTATTTGAAAAAGATCAGGATAGTAAAGAAAATGGAGAACAAGAAAATGTTATGGTTGAATCAAGTACACATGACCTAACAAATAGTAACTCTAGCTTTCAACCATGTACAAGTAACAATGAAACTGATGATGAAATTCAACTGGAACATAGGTGTTCAGAAAGAAGAAATAAAGGAGTACCACCAGATCGTTACATTGCAACAGCAAAACTAACAGAATTACAGGACATAGAACCAAAAAATGTAGAAGACATTCATGCTAGAACAGACAGTAGTTTGTGGATACAGGCAATGGAAGAAGAAATCGAATCAATGAAGAAAAATAACACCTGGAGTTTGGTTCCTCCGCCCAAAGACAGAAGAATCGTCCCATGTAAATGGGTGTTTAAATTAAAAAGAAGCGCAAACAATTTACATAATAAATATAAAGCACGGCTTGTTGCAAGAGGATTTGTACAAAAATATGGAGTCGATTATGATGAAGTTTTCGCACCAGTAGTACGACAGACTACACTGAGAACATTATTAGCTATAGCCGGAAAAGAAAAAATGATAGTGAAACATTTTGATGCAAAAACGGCTTTTCTTAACGGAGAACTTAAGGAAGAAATTTATATGGAACAACCAGAAGGTTTTACAATTCAAGGCAAAGAAAATTTTGTTTGTAAACTAAACAAAAGTATTTATGGACTAAAACAATCGGCAAAGGCGTGGAATGAAAAAGTTAACGAGATTCTACAAAATTATGATTTTCATAAAAACGAAGCAGATCCATGTCTTTATGTGAAACGTTTAAGTAATGACAAACTTTACCTTGTAGTTTACGTCGATGATTTTTTAATCACAGCCAAAAACTTAGATGCAATAAATTTTGTCGAACGGATGTTGAAAACATTTTTTGAGATATCAGATTTAGACTTATTACAAAATTATTTGAGCATTAATTTTGAAAGGAATAATGAAGGAATATATAGTCTTGATCAAGAAAAATATATTGATAAATTATTATACAGGTTTGGAATTCAAAATGCCAAAAACTCAATGGTACCACTTGATCCTGGCTATTTGAAAATAGAACGACAAAAATCTATTATGAGAAATAATGAAAAATATCAACAACTAATAGGAGCATTGTTATATTTAGAAGTTAATACAAGGCCAGATATTATGGCAAGTGTAACTATCCTAAGTCAGCACAATCAGGAACCCTCAGAAAAAATTTGGAACGAAAAACTTTTACTTGGAAAGTATGATAATAAATATATATTAGAAGGATATGCTGATGCTGATTGGGCAGAAAATAAACAAGATAGAAAATCGATCAGTGGTTATTTATTTAAGCTGTATGGAGCACCCATTAGTTGGGCATGCCGAAAACAAACATGTGTTTCGCTATCGTCAACAGAAGCGGAATATATTGCATTAGCAGAAGCATGCCAAGAGGCGATTTGGCTGAGACGATTAATAAAAGAATTTCTAGAAAAAGAACCAGATACAGTCATTTTTGAAGATAATCAGAGCTGCTTAAAACAGATATCAAATCGCAGATTGAATAACCGTACAAAACATATTGATACAAAATATCATTTTGTCAAAGATCTTGATAAAAATAAAGTTATAGACTTCAGGTACTGTCCAACAGAAGATACGATTGCAGATATGCTGACCAAACCGTTAAATAGGATCAAATTAAATTGCTTGATGGAAAAAGGTGGATTGATTGATTAATAAACATTTAATTATCATTAAAGTTGAGAAGGGGTGTTGTAATTACAACATTAATAATAATTTGTAATGGTTGCTATTTGATTCTATAAGTAATATAAAAACGACTACTTCTTGATATTACAGCAGCACAAGTCTCCAACTCCATCAATCGGCAAGTATGTGTACGAGATTTAAATAAGTGTAACTTTTAACTTTATATACCTAATCAAAGTATGTTAATGTTATGAGAATATAATTTTTTATATATGTCTGTCAATAATTGTCAATAAAGGTTTATAGTAAAAATTCGAATCTGGCGAGTATTAAATATTGGTAAACAACAGTAACCACTTCCCTATTATCATATCCTCCAGTATCCCTAATCATAATGAGACTTCTCCCAGATTATATTGGCGACTGAACACTGCCGACTAACTTTTCGTCATTATCTTTCTCAGACGATATGAACAATAACATACAGATGATAACAAATACCATACTTTCAGCTGCCAATCAGCACATTGGTAAAAATAATATCTCTCTCAAACAGAAAACTGTCCCTTGGTGGAACTCCAGCTGTTCAAATGCTGTAAACCAACAAAAAATAGCACTAAAATTGTATCGTAGTAATAAAACACAAGAAAACCTGATTAACCTTAAAAGAACCAGAGCCAAGGCTAGATATGTGATAAAGCAAAGTAAAAAATGTTCCTGGAGAAATTATGTGTCATCTATAAATGTGAATACAAGTCCCACCCAACTCTGGAATAAAATTAGACAAATCCAAGGAAACAATTCAAACTCAAAAATCCCCTCTCTCTTCTACAACAATACATTAGTAAGTGATAATGATGAAATCAGTAATATTCTGGCAAAAACTTTCGAATCAAAATTTAAATGTAAAGTTAATTTCACACCTCTCCCTTTCGTTAAATCTCCCTCTCCATGCTCTATGACTAAATCGCAAGATATTACTTCTCTTAACTGCTCATTCTCCTTCTTAGAACTTACCGCAGCTCTAAATAATTGCAAAAATACCGCCTCCGGTCCTGATGACATCCCGTATATATTTCTTAAAAAACTCTCCAATATAGGTTTACACAAGCTTCTAGATATTTACAATTTAATATGGACCACCAACGAATTCCCTGACCAATGGCGTACTTCTACGATAATTCCTATTAAAAAACCTGAACAAACTGCTACATCGCCGAACTCTTTCCGTCCCATATCACTCACCTGCACCATGTGCAAATCATTAGAGAAGATGGTTAATAAGCGGCTGATATGGTTTCTCGATAAAAATAATTTAATCTCAAAAGAACAGTCAGGATTTCGAAAAAATAGATCGACCCAAGACAATCTGGTTCTTCTCCAATCCCATATCTCTAGTGCTTTTAATAAAAAACAAGAAGTCATTGCAGCTATATTAGATATCAACGGTGCATTTGATTCTGTTAGCAGACAATCAATTCTAAATAAACTAATTTCTCTAAATATCTCTGGACACATATTTCATTTTATTCAGAATTTCCTAACTTCAAGGACATACAAAGTCCTCACTAATGGAGTTTTTTCAACAACCTACAGTCACATAGATGGAGTTCCCCAAGGGTCGGTTATAAGCCCTACTCTATTCAACCTTGCCATAAACGATATTTGCACTAATCTTCTTCCTCCCATCAAGTTTTCTTTATATGCTGATGATTTGGTTATTTACTGTCATGGCACGACTATTACCACCACAACTAATTTAATTCAGTCAGCAATAAACACCCTGAGTAAAAATATAAGCCACTTAGGATTAGCTTTCTCAGAAACAAAATCCAAGATTATTAAGTTTAGTAAACGACCACCTACAGTACCCCCTACTATCCTCATTAACAATTATCGCCTTCCCGTCGTTGATAAATGTAAAATTCTTGGACTAACATTCGATTCTCGGCTCACCTGGAAACAACATATTCGAGAAATCAAAGGCGACTGCTACAAAAGACTTAACATTATTAAAATCCTCTCGCATTACCACTGGGGAGCAGACGAAAACTCTCTCATTAAAATATACAGGTCCATTATTCGCTCAAAATTAGATTATGGAAGTCACATATATATTTCGGCCGCAAATCCTGACCTCAATCTCTTGAACCCGGTACATAATACAGCGCTACGCCTCTGTTTAGGTGCTTTCCGATCTAGCCCTGCGGAAAGCATATACTGCGAAGCAAATGAGCCCCCTCTCTGGATCAGGCGGCAGCAACTTCTGCTTTCATATGCTGCCTCCGTATCGTCGAACCCTCTTAATCCTGTCTACCCACTTTTCACATCAACTTCCAACAAATCCCACAACTTCTCAACCACACCATTATTGAAACCGGTCCCCATGATTTTATCCCAGCTAATTGACGGTGTTAACCTCCAACAAACTAGTCCCCTTCCTATTCCCTCTTCCCCCCAATGGACTATCAACCTTCCTAAATTTAACACATCCCTTATGAGATATGACAAGCACAAAACTCCCAAACAATTAATTATAAATGTATTTAACGACATAATAAATCGTAATCAATATGACTTAGTATTATACACTGATGCATCCAAAAATGAAACAGGCGTAGGCTGCGCTGTAACAACGTCACAAATTGCCATAAAATCTTCCCATATCCCATCAACTTGTAACGTGCACACAGGTGAATTATTCAGCATTCTACAGGCCATTATTTCAATCTCTCCACCTCATAAACACGTAGCCATATGTACAGACTCACTTGCTTCAATTTTATCCATCCAAAAAATATTTACCGACCATCCCATTGTCCAATCTATACATGACTCTTACCAACCTATCTCATCCCAAGGAATAGCAGTTACTTTAATCTGGTTACCATCCCACATTGGCATCAAGGGCAACGAACTTGCTGACCAACACGCAAAAATCGCAACCATATCTACCGTCACCGACAATATAATTATTGGAAAGGATTTAAAATCGTATTTCAAAAGAAAATCCAAGGTAACCTGGCAGCAGCATTGGAACACTACTGACACAGCCCTTCGTCAAATACAGCGATCAATTGGTCACCCCCAAACTAGCCGCTTTGCAGGTTTCTCAAGACAAGAGTTAGCTGTGATAAGAAGAGTGAGAATTGGCCATTCAAGACTTACCCATGGATACCTGATGTCTACTACCCCCAGACCCATATGTTCCAGCTGTAACTGTAATCTAACCATGAGGCATATTTTGACTGAGTGTCACAAATACACCGTTCAAAGACAACAACTACAACTGAGCCAAAACTACAGAGAAATCCTCAACAACTCAGATCAAATAACCTCCCTACTCCAATTCTTAAAAAACGTACAGCTTTACCAAAAACTATAAACCATTTGTGTTACTTACTGTGTGTGTATTATTGTATTGTTTAAATGATATATTGTAACCGTATTGTAACCGCTCCCGTGCAAGTGGCCATAGTAGCCGAGCACGTTAATTTAAATAAAAAAAAAAAAAAATCTTGTTGATAACAATAATCAGTTTTGTTTCTCTGTAATACGAAAGAAACAACAATTAAAGTTTATTATTATCACCCTTTGCTTCTCTTAATTAAAAACCTCAAAATTTATTTAATTATTCACTGATTGACGTATTATTCTCGAAACTTCAAAATTTGCAAGTCATCTTCTCTATGGTTCCATCTGGTGGGGTTAATATAAAGCGCGGCAAATTTGAATGAAGAAAGTACTTTCTTTACATCCCCCCCTCCAACCGTGAAAATTCTTAAGTGAATTTTTATTATCTCTTATTTATTCTGGTATTAATTTTGTTATGTGGAATAGTCCTGTTTCTTCGTTTCTTTTTCCTGCTTTAATTCTAAATATAGTATTTGATATTTTCTCTGTTATTTTGAAAGGTCCGATCCTGAGTTCATCTAATTTTTTTCTGTTTAATTTATTTCCGTTTTCAATGTATACGGAGTCGCCTGTATTGAATTCATTTTCTTTTCTGTTTTTGTCAAATAGGTTTTTATTATATTCGTGTGATTTTATAGTGTTATCTAGAGCTATTTTTCTATCTTTTTTCCAATCTTCTGCATTTTTATGTTCCTTTAGTTCTTCAGGTAGCATATTTGTATTAGTCCCATCTAGTAGGTATTTTGGTGTAAAACCTGTTACTGAGTGCTCTCTTATGTTATATTTGTTAACACATTCTCTTGCTATTTTCGTCCAAGCTTTCTTTTCTGTAGATTCATTGATTCTGCATCTTATTTTATTGACTATTGTTTGGTTTAATCTTTCATTTAGGTCATTCGAGAAAGGTGCATTTAAGGCTGTGTAAATAAGTCTGATGTTTTGTCCTTCTAAAAAACTTTTGAATTCTTTAGAGTTTAGTCCTGGATATTGATCTGCTAAAATTGTATCTATCTTGTTTATCTCTAGTGTGTTTTGAACCATCTTTACAAAATCGTTTGCAGCTTGGGTTTTTGAAGTATGTATGATTGCGTATCTTGTATAGTGATCAACTAAAAGATGGAGGTACCTTTTCGTTGATCTTTGACCACCAAACCCACCGATCGTATCAATCGACACTATCTCAAATGGCTTTGTTGCTGGTCCTAATTGTGACATCAATCCATATTTTGCTTGACCTCTAGATTTATTTCTTTTACAAATGTCGCATGTTTTACACATTTTTTTCATGTTTTCTATTAATCTTTTTGAAGTATAATATGGGCATATTCTGTTTATCAGTTGATTTAGGCCAATATGACACCAATCTTTATGTGTATATCCTATTAATTCAATGCTCAATTTCTCTGATAATACTATCTCATTTTTATTCTTAATTTGTTTATAAATTATACCATGTTCATCTATTGTTTTTTTCTTAAGTTCTTTCAATGCAATGTTTTCCTCTTGATCTTTTTTTTTCTTGAATTTTGATTGTATTTACTATCTTTAATACTTCTTCAGTGTTATCTATTGATTCCAATACCGGATTTCTGCTAAGACAGTCTGCTTCAGTGTTAAGTTTCCCTGGTATGTATTTGATATTGAAATCAAATTGAGATAGGTAGTATGTTAGATCACCTAACTCTTCGTCTGTTCTTGCTTTTATGTTGAGGCTCTCTAAAGGTTTATGGTCTGAATAGACTTCAAATTTTCTTCCAATCAACCCGTGTTCCCAATATTTTACCGCTTTTTTTATTGCTAAGCATTCCAAATATATAGCCTTTTTTCTTTTTTGCGCCTTATTTTTTTTGTTGAGAAGTAGGCTACTGGTTTTTCCTTTCCATTTTTTTGTGTTTGTTTCAGTATTGCACCCATACCTCCTATTGAAGTATCTGTAAATATCTTAATATGCAAATCTTTATCGAATATTTCTAGCACTGGTTGAGAACATAATAATTTTTTTATTTCTGTAAATGATTTTTCACAATCCACAGACCAATTAAATTTTACAGCTTGCCTCAACAGTCTATGTAATTGATCTAGTATTGTTGAGATTTTCGGGATGTATTCGTGGTAAAAGTTTATTTTACCTAGAAATTGTCTTATATTCTTTTGTGTTTTTGGAGTAGGAAAATTATGTATTGATACTAAGTTGTCTTTGATTGGTCTTACTGTATTATTTCCTATTATATGTCCGAGATATTTGATTGACTTGGATGCCAACGTGCATTTTCTCAATTTCAATCTGAAGCCTTCTTTTATTATGGCTTCTAAAACTTGTTTTATATGCATGATATGATTTTCGAAAGTGTCTGAAAATATTAATATGTCATCTATATAGTTTTCCGTGAAGTTCTTAAGATTATTTTTTCTTAGTATACTTGATAAAATTCTTTGGAAGATTGCTGGTGCTGTTTTTAAACCAAAGGGTAGGCAAGTCCATTGATAGTGTCCTTCTTGAGTTATAAAGCCTGTTTTATTTCTATCTTCTATCCTAAGTGGTATTGACCAAAATTCAGAATTGATGTCCAGTGATGTAAAATAATTACAATTTCTTGCTTTAATTATTAGGTCATCAATTAGTGGAAAAGGTTGATCTTGTGGTGACACAATTTTATTTAAATCTCTAAAATCAATGCATAACCCAGTCTTTCCTTTACCTTTTTTTTGCTAAAGTCACTGGTGCAGCAAATGGGCTATATGACTCTTCAATTAAATTTCTTTCTAATAGTTTAGCCACTTGCTGTTCTATTTCATTCCTGTCTTCAATTGTACATCTATATGGTCTTCTACTACAAAATTTATCCACTAAGAGATCTATTCTTGCTTCATAGTCTTTCCCAAAGCCGATATCATATTTATCTTTGGCAAATATTGTTTTGTATTTTTTTATCAATTGTTCTATTTCATTTTTTTTCTTATCATCTAAATGATTTGAATTTATTTCAAAATCTTTCTCTTTAATGTGTTCATTAAAATTTATTTCTATCATATCTTCTCTTTGTGATTGTTTTTGGCTTATATTTAGATTTTCATCTTGCCTTAATTTAAATTCTTTTATTATATCTAGGCCTATTAAAACATTATAAAAATCCTCATTCACTACAATAAACACGTCTACTTCTTTTTCAATATTAAAATTTTTTAATTTTATCTTTGTTAATCCTTTTGTGAGTGACACACCACTAATTGTTTTTAATTGTATTTTGTTCTTATCTTTATTATTATTATTTATAGTTTTTATTAATCTTCTATAAATCAATGAAACTTGAGATCCTGAGTCATAGATCCCTTCTAAATTCATTTTATCTTCCAATACAATGTTTAATTTAATTAGTGGTGTGTTTATTCGATTTTTGTTTCATCATAAATTTCTACATCCAGGATAGAATTGTTATTTACCTTTTTTGTTGTGTTGGTTTGTTCTCTATTTTCTTCCTTTTTCTTAAACCAACATTTTTCATTAGGGTGGTATCTCACACCTTTACCCAAATCTTCACATGTCTTACAAGGTTTCTGTTCTTCATATTTTTTTTGAGAGCCTAATGTGGAATTTTTTTGGAGATTTTTGTTGTTCACTAGACATTCAAGTTGTCTCAATTCATTAAATAAGTCTGATGTTTCTTTTAATTCTGACTTATCAATTTTATTCAATATAAATTCTGGTAGCCCTACTGCTATTAATGCTATAAGTGACTGAATATCCATATCTTTTTTAAAATCTATCAAAAGTTTCTCTTTTTTCAAAGCATAGTCAGTTAGCGAACCTTCTCGGTATTTAAATGCTAATGCATAAGTAACATTATTCCATCCATTATCTGTTAAGTATTCTAAAAATCATTTCTTTCATTCTAACCAACCAGCATTAACTGTTAATCTAATGAGTGTAGAAGAGTGCCAATTTAAACTTGGTTTATCCAAAAATAATTTCAATAATTCAATTTTATCCTCACTTTTATCTATTTGAAATCTAGAGCACTCTTTTTCAAAGTTTTCCATCCACTGTTCAGCATTAGTATTTTTACTTGAAAATAGTTCTATCAAAAGTTTCTCTGATATTTGTTTCAAGTTTTTTTCTTCACCTTTATTTTGTGTTGTTTCCATCAGTTTTTCTAATATCTCTTTTAGATTATGATCTTGTGTTTTGTTTGTATTCTCTTCATTTACTTCCTCTAAATATTGATCTCCAAATTGTAAATTTCCATCTTCATCTAGGTATGTCTTCTCTAATTCCTTCGTCATTGTAATCCACACTTTTCTTATCTGATTCCTTCTCTTTAATGAATTAGTTAGTTTTTTGTAATTATTGTTTGTTTTTCTCAATTCTACATGATCTAAATTCTTCTCGCAATACATATCTTTTTCCATCATCAGTACAAATTGAGGTTAAGGCAATTACATTTGTTTTAGCATCTTTTGGTGAAGCTACTACCATAAATTCAAACTGTAATTTCGACATCATAAACAGAATTTTTAGTTTATAATGGTTTTTAAATCTTCTTGTTGATAACAATAATCAGTTTTGTTTCTCTGTTATACGAAAGAAACAACAATTAAAGTTTATTATTATCACCCTTTGCGTCTCTTAATTAAAAATCTCAAAATTTATTTAATTATTCACTGATTGACGTATTGACGTATTATTCTCGAAACTTCAAAATTTGCAAGTCATCTTCTCTATGGTTCCATCTGGTGGGGGTTAATATAAAGCGCGGCAAATTTGAATGAAGAAAGTACTTTCTTTACATATATTATATGGTTTTTCCTAAAGTTAATAATAAAAAATGTTCCAATATGGTTCCAGGTTACTATATTTAGATTAACATGATTTTTACCACCCAATGACCTATATAATAAGATAAATGGAACTAAGTTATTCAATGGTAAACAATATAATATCGAACAAATAAAATAACTATGTAAATTTGTACACAAAGCCATGCTAGAATCCTTACCTCAAAATATCACAATTGGCCAAATATGACCTTTTATTAAAATCTCAAAAAGGGGTAACATAACATAAAATATTAATAAAAAAATGAACAAAATATTCTTATATAAAAATCACAAAAAAAGGTTATCAAAATAGTAACTGTTACACCTCTCAAAGGTGTTATGCTTCATGCAAGAATTGCACCTCAGCATTCAAGGGTGGACTATAAAATTGTACCACTCTTGGATGTAAGTCCTGATGTCCAGCTATTACTCAGGGGAGTAGGTTTCGTACCTTGGAGCAGATTTAACAAAGAGCTTAGATAGGAAGAGAACAACTGTTGCGTCGCTGTTCTCCCGTATTGATTTATTCAACTAACGAACTAGTTAAGGTAATATAAGCTATAAAGAAAGTAAAATTACAAAATAATGGGCGCCACCTATCTAAACTCGATGCTCGTTGATTTGAGGTTGTAAAAAGAATAATGCAAGATTCAAAAAAATATATACCACAGTTTTTTATTTCCTATCTCTCCTTAAAAAAAATTTTTTGTTACAAAACTTTCAATTCTGAGATTAGCTTCACAATTTGGATCAGATAAACCAAACTTACAATGTTGAGTTTTACAAAGGTTTAGATATAACAAATTCCTAATGTTTTGGTTTACAGAATGAAGAAATTTTTGACTGGTGAATTCCTAGAGCCTCTAATTTGGTGACTATTCAAATCATTTTTACTTATCTTTGTAGTATTCTCTTCCGTGCTATTCCTCCTTGGGTTCAGATTGGTATTTGTGTTTTCGGCCACACTTCCATGGTCTTTGGGATCTTATAGGGACTATTTTGGAGGATGAGCCTATTTTAGCTCACGGAGCTCCGTCAGGTTAGGACGACTTCTAGGTGCCAGAGGGTAAATGTGCCTAAAACACCACACACGAGGAGAATCTGATATGACCCTAAAGAATACTAATGATAGCAACGTTCTGGTAAAAATGCTTGAACTTGTTCCAAACTTAGGCCATGTTACAAGTGAACAATGCTATAAGTTGTAATATTTCATGCAAAAATTAAGAGTGATGAGATTGAACTCAATTTGTATGTCAAAAAATAAGAATTGTCTTATTATTTTTCCATAAATCAGTTAACAAAATGAAACGTCGAGTAATTGTTGCTCCTCGTAAATTTTATCCACTAGATATAATTCCATAGATCAACTTTAATATCTTAAGGATATAAAAGTACCAATGCCTCAAGGCAACTGTGTATTTGAATTTACCCACTTATTTCTTGTATAAATTCCCCAAAGAAACTTTTTAATCAAGGATATATTTTTATCAAATAAAAATACCTCGCTACTTAAAATATAACAAAACTTGTATTCCTAAATACAATAATGTTGTGAGACTGAATGTATTACACGATAATTATTACCTTTTTTATTAAGGCTAGGGCTCACCAACTTCCACACATTCGGCCGAAAAGTATGTGTCCCACAAAAACTAAGGTTTCTTTGTACCAAAAAAAAACGTGCTTATAAAAACTGTATCTATTGATTGCAACAAAATGAATCCAATGTAATCGTAATATCATCAAATAGAAATTAGCATACCTTGATACTTAATCTGTTCTGCTTCTCTAGGTAATAATTTCCATTTTATTCGGACACATGCTTCTCGTTCAAAGTTGGAGGTTCGAGAGAGGAACCAAAAATCCTTTTTTCTTTCAGAAACTAACGCTTGGAATTATTTGACCAGAACTTACATATCTGTCTCTCTTTCATTAATATATTACCATTAAGCTTTCTCACTTCTAAGAAAATCAATAATTTCAAATACCTGTTGAACTTATTGCAAATTAAGCTGGAGGTGGGAACTAAATTTTAAAAATTATAATTTTAAATAACGTGAATTTTTTTTTGTTTAAAAAAAAACAGAGAAATGCCAGTTAATCTTAAAACGTCGTGACGGACATGAAATGACCGTAACATAACACAAAAATTACTAAAATAATCTTAAATGTAATATAAAAAATATCACAAATAGGATATCAAAACGATAACAAAGATAAAGAAGTAAAATCTTTATAATTCACAATATGCAAGGTGATTAAAGGGTAAAAGGTTTTATTAATTAATGTGTTCCCACCACACATTTTGAAGCCTTTCAGACCTCAGCTGGGCCCTTAATATTCTGCCTTCTATAAATTTTCTTATTTTTAGTATTCTTCTTGCATATTATTTCTTTGATTAATAGAGGCCAATTGTTTTTGGCTCAAGGCAACAGATGTTTGTAGCCTATATGTTATTCAATTGCTTCCAAATTGAACTCCAAACATTGTACAGAATTCTGTGATGTCACCATCTGTACATAGTACTTATTTCAATTACATATTTTTCCTGTAAATTTAACAACGTAGTTCATATTTATTCCCTTCCAAATTCCCAGGATTTATCGAGTTATCAAGTGGATAAGAGTAAACAAATATATTAATATTATTCAGGATGGCGCCCACTTAGCTTTCTTAACTATAATAACTTGTTTTAATTAAGTTCATTAGACCTTCAGTAACTTAAAGTAAATTTTAAGTAGGATTACCCAAGAACCGGTAAGACCTACTCTCTGAATTTTTATTATTTTGGTCTCAGAATCCACACCTGAGGTACTGTTAACCTGCCGTTGTATAAGGGATTCACTCGTTTGGTTTAAGCGTTGTACCATGTAAAAGACACTGGAACTTCCTACAGTAATTTTAGGGGGCCTCTTTGTCCAGTTTCTTCATTGGTTTGCTCTTGTTCTTTTTTGAACGTTTCCATTGTCACATAGCTACTTTTAAAGTAAGTCACTGTACTTTTCACCTTTTTCAAAATATTATCCACACATGGTAAAGAGTCTTGTACAGTTGCGGCCAAAAAAAAATGGGACAGTTGTTGTTGCCTAGTGTGAATGTGACTTTTCCGTTTCCGGGAAAAATGGGATAGTTTTGTCGTATATTTAAATGATAATAACACTAAAGTGTAAATAATATTGTTTTCCATTATTAAATAACGAAGGCTAATAAATAACCTTTAATTTTCAATAAAAAACAACAATAATATTTAGTAATCCCGCCATTATGCTCTATGACTTCCCTTTATCTACTGGTCATCGATCTATATAATGTGGAACAATTTTCTTCGTTTATTTTCTCCCAAGCATTATTTATAACTCCCAACAAACCTTCAACGTTTCTTGTTCTTACATTTGCCTTTCGAATTTCTCTTACTAACATTGCCCAAATATTTTCTACTGGATTCAAGACTGGGCTTTTACTGCACCAGTTAAGAACATTAATATTACGTGCTCGAAACCATTCGGTCACTACACCAGAGTTATGCAGTGAACACTTATCTTGTTGGAAGATAAAATCATTGTTAGGGAAAAGAATCTCAACAGAAGGAAGCATAACATTTTCTGAAATTCTGATATATGCTTCACTATTAAATCTTTCGGCAATATGCCATAGAGCTACAGGTCCCTGCGTAGATATCCATGTCCACATATTTACAGAAAAACGACCACTTCTATTTGTGAAATTGACATAATTCTCGTCAAACCGTGTATTCGGAGGGCGATAGACACGAATATTGCCGCTATTTGACGATTGTAAAACTTTTTCATCTGTAAAAATAGTACGATTCCAAAATTGTTCGTCATAAGCAATATGCTCTAAAGCAAACCCCATTCTTGCTTCTTTGTGACTATTGTTTAATAATAGTTTCTTTGCTGCTGCGTGGCATTTCAATTCAGACTGTGCTACTCTGCGACGGCCCGTACGACAGGATGCTGGAAAATTTGTTGCTGGAACAGCTTCAACTACTGTTTCAAATGGATTTGCTCTTAAATGGTTAACCAAAGTAGCATCCTGTTCAGCAGTTGACTTTCTCGGACGTCCTGAGAATGGAGTTCTATTAATTCTTCCATCATTTCGCCATCTTCTTAAAATACTTGAAACTGAGTTCTTGCTTACATTGTAAAATGCCGCAGTTTGCCTCACTGACCACCCATCGTCTATTTTTGCGAATATTCCACCTTTCGTCACTGAATTTATATGCGGCATTATTACTTTCGAATTTGGAATTGTTTGACAGATGTCAAATATTCAATGTTGCAATATATGACAAATTCAAGCAGCTAGAATTAGACAAAAATTTGCTATAAGAGTTGTCCCATTTTTTATTGGCCGCAACTGTACCACCAAATTGATTACATGTGCAAAGCAAGACATGTGTAAAATACTACACGTTTTGATCATATTTGCTGCACTGTCTGTCACAATGCAAACTATTTTATTCTCAATGTGCCATTCGATAAAAACTTCATTCAAGGCTTTTGACAGATTTTCTGCTGTGTGATTTGTTTCCTTCGGTTGTTTTGTACATAAGACAGCTAATTTTAGATACCATGATGTGCAATCAACATAGTGACATGTTACAGTCAAGTGAGACTCTGTGGCTAAAGATGTCCATGCGTCAAAAGTAATGGCTACATACTCTGTTTTTTGAAGTTCTAATTTTAATTTATTGGAAATTTCCCTGTAACACTCTTCAAGCATTTTTCGCTAAGTGTAAATGTACTTGGCAATTCATACCTAGAGTCTAACAAATTAAAAAATTTTCTAAACCCATCATCTTTTACAATTGAAAAAGGGTGAAGATCTAGAATAATCATCTCTAATTATGCATGATCAATTTGTTTTTTCCTTTGGGATGAACTGTCATACAAAATTGACTTTTTAAAGAAGCTTATTAATTGGCCTGAGCTTCCAGTGCTTCCACCACTTGCAGATAAACTGGAAGTAGGTCGTTGTTGCTCCTCATCCTCATCACCTATGTTTGACGGATTAATCTGCTGGGATGAGGTTGAATGGAACTTATAGAACCGTTTCAGATGATCTGACAGATTTGTTGTGTTCCCACTCGTTTTGTACTCTTTCCCACATGTGGTACATTTGGCAAATTTTCTGTCACTTGTCCTGGTAAAATATTTCCAGACTGCGGAAATTTTATTTCTCTTGACAGATTTTTTACTCGCCTCTGTAATTTTCGTCTGGCTTAATTCCCTATCAGAGTCCTCGCTTTTATAAATTGGAGAATGTGGTGATCTTGATCTTTTATGTGATTCCAATTTGTCGTCGTCGTCGGTGCCTAAAAATATTGGTCATCTATTGATCGAAACCTATGTTTGGCTGTTTCCACTTTTCAAAGAGACCTCGTGCATGTGTGAGATGGGACCCATTACTTAATCTTCCTTTTGATGATGTTCATAAATAGATGACACTTTAGTTTCATCGAAGGACAAAACTGCTACCTTAAATTTTTCCGATTTTGTCTGACCTGTAACATTCATAACTCGTAGAACGTCCTTCAATACACCATTAGTAAGATTGATATTGGCAGCCCACTGTTGTAATGTTGGTAAACCAGCTAATGGGTAGTGCAAGGTTTCTCTTAGGTACACGTATGCCTAGTGTGAAACCATTTGATTATTCGTCTTGTGTCCATCTAGATTTTTTTTAAGGCTAACTCTACTTGTCTTGCTGTTAACAGGTCTTTAAATTCCAGTTTAACTGTTTCCTCAAATTTAATATTATTTTCCTTTTTTTCATCCTCTAGTCGAGAAACCATTTCTTTCAGAAGTTTTTCATTTGTGTTCTGTTCTTCCATTTTTTCTTTTAAGATTCCCCCATTTTAGAAGGGGCCGACAACTTTAATTTTCATTTTTCATAGCTCTCCTGAGCCTTTCCATTGACAATTAATATCTAATTGTGCCACAATAATAAGTTGTTTTAGGTGTTGACTGCTCTGAGATTTTATGCTTCTGGCAGTTATCAGATGGATAAAGGATATAATATTAACAACTCTAGTTCTCAAGCTTCTGTGTAAGCAAATGCATTATGGAAGTGACTAATGCATTCAACAGAAGAGAAATATTCAACCAATATGTGAAATTTTCGAAATGAGTAAGGAATACATATTTTCACTATCAATGAAGTAATTACAATGTGATGTGTAATATTTTTCATAACTAAAGTCCAATAAATAATTCTTTATTTAATAAGTTGATGAACTAATTCATTAGAAATCTAATTGTCCTAATTTTATTGTGTGTGAAGAATTTTTTTTAGATTCTTTCAAAAATCTGATTTTCCTGGTATAATTGGATTGTACACATGTTCCCATTTTTCCTCCAGAAAATAATGATCCAGGGCATCCTGAAAATCTATATGTAAATAGGAAGGGTCCAATTGGTAATATTTTTGAGTTGTAAATGAGTACCTATAAATGAACCTATTTTTTTAGTGACATTATTGTCACAAGATTTGAGAGTTACTTCACTTTTCCATGTAATGAGCTGGCATTTAAAGAATGTTTAGTCAACAATCTCTATGAAAATCCTACTCGCACCATTTTCCCTATGACCTAACTCCTTTTTTCAGATATGTGATTCTTAAATCTTATTACAGTTTCCTGTAATATTGTCGTATTTAATACAGTGAATGTATCAACAGATGGCGAAAGGAATAATTATAAATATTCAACACTCTATGAATTTTTTGAATATTGCACGGGAAGTAGTTGTTGCTCCTTAGTTGAACGGCCACTGTTTTAGAAAAATATTATTTTTCAAAAAATTCATAGAGTGTTGAATATTTATAATTATTCCTTTCGCCATCTATGTGATTCTTCTTTAAAGATTGTGAATGTGTGTGCTCGTTATCCAGAAAGTACACATGACTCTTTTATATGAAACAACAGCAATGTTTCAAATCTTATGAGAAACTCACACAATGCTGGACATACTTCTTTTACTTCATTAGGTGAGCAGATATAGAATTTGTAGAAATGTGTTATTAAAATGTCCTATTTAATTAGGTGATTCAGGATATGCACTCCAGTGGAAAATGCAGCACTAAATACACCAGCATTTCAGTATAATATGGGACAGACATACAAGATGCATAATTGATCGATGCAGTGGGGTGCTAAAAACCAGATTCCGATATTTGTTAAAATATAGAGTTCTCCATTACAATCCGCATAAAGCTGGATCAATCATAAATGCATGTGTAGTTTGTAACATGTCTATCGACCTGTTTCGATTTGACGAAATAATTTCAATTTTACCGCTCGCCATCATAGTAACCACTTCCAATATATAGTTCTGTGATATAAACCCCCACTATCTAAGACAATTGACATGATGTCAACGCTCGATTCCAGAGGGTAGGTTTATCCCTTTCCGTTATCGACTCTCGAGTCGAAAGGACATATCGTCTACCGTCTCTTAAATCTATCTAAGTTTTTACCTTAAATTGCTGTGGTAAGTCCAAAATTATAATTTATATTTATCAAGCTTTTTCTAAAGTAGTGGCTGATATAATTTTTTTGTGCATTTCTTATTTTTTTACAGAGATAGACGAATATACACATGCCACGTGGTCAACTACATTACTTTTATACTTGTACATTACTTTTAAACTAAATCTTTTATCGTAAATAACTGTTACCTTTTTTAATGCAAACATTTGCTAGATTCTGTGTTGTAGAATACTTAATTATTTTCAAAGATAGATAACATTTGCATTTTAACCTTTTTAAATATTCTCTTATCATAAAAACCTGCCAGTGCCGGCTTCACATTTCATTAAACATTTTATTCTTTTAGAAATGCTTTATTCATAACTTTTTACTACAATTCATACTTAAAGGTCATTAGTATTTTTTTAATTTGGCTGATAATTTTTACTGTTTTAAATGGGACATATACGTTGGAAAGCTTTCAGTAAATTTAAATTTCATTAGTTTTTTCAAACAACTGCCTTCCTTTTTTACCTGAAAAGCTAAACCAACATTATGTGCCCCATTACATTTAAGTTCCTACATATCCCTAATCCACCTGAACTTCTAGGTAAGCACAGCTGCCAGGTTACCCCTGCCAGATTACTGCCAGGTTAACCCTGTCAAGCTACATGCCAGGATACCCCTGACAGGCTACAAGCCAGGATACCGTTAGTCAGGTTACAGCTACAACCGTCAAGATACTTCACCTTCAAGACACCTCTAATGTCACCTTCAAGACATCTCTAATGTCACCTTCAAGACATCTCTAATTTCACCTTCAAGACATCTCTAATCTCACCTTCAAGACATCTCTATTTTCACTTTCAAGACATCTCTTCTTCCACACCGACAACTTTACATCAACTTCAGGACCTATCCACTCCAACTTCGTTTAAGCTAAGTACCTTCATAAAGTACAGGTTTTTCACTTTTCCTTTGTTACTCTCCTTGGCAGAATAAATTTAATATTTTAAAATTTCTTTTTAATTTCTTATCTACCCGGCTGTAAGAGCTGTAGGGATTGTGCCCGGGTTCATGTAAGTTTGTAATTTCTTTATTTTTTTATTAGTAACTTAAATTAAATTCTACAAGGTGTTTCTACCTTTTCACCTTAGTTTCTTTTCTTTAATTTCAATTTATTTTTTTATCGATATCCACAAAGGTAGTGGCGCCCTAAGCTTTTATAGTCTGTCAACCCTCTGGCATACCTAGTGTGACATTAACATGGAGTCGATCCACCCTTGAGGGAGTCTCTAGCCGGGACCTGTCTCTTAAGGAGAGAACTAGTGTTACAAATTGTTGCCTTACTCTTAGTGGTTACAAATTGGCGCCCAAACTCTAAGTGGTTACAAATTGTCGCCCTACTCTTAGTGGTTACAAATTGGCGCCCCTTGTTTTTGTTGCACTGTATGACAGTTGGGTTGAAACGGGCTATAAATTTTTGCTTTTTTGAATTTTTTATCTTTACCTTTGAGTTTTTTCGCTCTTTTAAACTTTTTTTACCTTCAACTTTTTGATAAGTTTTAATGATAAATTTTTTACCTTTTCACATTTTTGATTAAATGTTGTAACGTCCCTGCACTTACATTTTACCTACATTATCTGCCTTATCTAATATATATTTTAAATTTCGTTTCAATACTTTTTGAATTTCTACTTGTAACATAACACAATCTTTTGTTAAAAAAAAAAAAAAAAAAATAAGGGAATTTCCTTTTATTGATTATTTTGTGATGGTGTATAACATCTGATTTCTTGGCAGTGTTGTCACATAAAGTAAATTTTTGAGATGTTCATTTTTTAATGTTTATTTTATTCATCTTACTTTCTTTATCTCCTTCAGTTGAATTGTGTCGAGTTGCACAAACTGAAATATCTTTTCTCTGTCTTGTTCAGTTGAATTGTGTCGAGTTACACAAACTGAAATATCCTACCTTCTTTATTTTGTTCAGTTGAATTGTGTCGAGCTACACAAACTGAAACATACTATCTATTTTTAATATTGTTATTCAGTGCAGTGTTGCCAAGTTAACTATTTATCTTTATAAATAAATATTTTTCATTCAAATATTTTTGAATAGCATGAGAATTGTGATGTGTTACAAACATTTTTATGACAATTTATGATACATTTTTGATCTTGATCAGTTATATATTTGGTTATTATGCAACATTTACATTACTAAATATAATTTGTTGAAAATATCGTATAAGTTGTTGAAAGTATCGTACAGTATTGTTTATTTTAAATGACATTTATCGGTAGTGTGTATATGTTGTTTTTATATCTATAGTCATCGGCTTACATTCAGTTTCTTTATCTATATCTCGTTGCCAGGCTTTTATGTTCATTTGGATTCTAGATTCTTTGCTTTCGCAAGTACTATTTGATTAGTACTGTTGATTTAGATACCGTTTCTTATTATTTTTCTCTCTTTTTAAACACTTTCAAAATGCAGGCCAATCACTTGAAGTCACTTGAACTATCATATGAGATCAAAATCAGAAATTTTCCTGTTCCGGATACTGTCGAACAGAAACGAAGAGTTTTAACAGGTTTTCTTGCTAGGGAAAATTCTAATAGAAGTTTTTCGTCCCCAGTAAATGCATACCTTTTTGAAGACGATATATTAGAAGTAACAGAAACAATTACTGACTTGACAGATATCATTGAACAATTTAGTGGCAATAAAAACGAACCAGTCTTTTCTAGAATCAATTCAAGATTGACACATTTGACGAATAGAATTAACAGATTAAATGCCGAAAGTAACGAGCAGTTACTAACACAACAGACTTTGACAAATAAGCTAATACTATTAGAAGCTGACCTTGCGACAAAAACAACTCCTACCTCAAACTATAGAACTGAAGACACCTTACCTTCAAACTCATCTTCCTCCACTACTCGTTTTGACACTCCTCATCAAAGACATGATCCAGTTTACAAATGGAATGTTTTCTTTACCGGTAAAAATGAATCACTTCATTTATTTTTGGAAAAAGTTGAAGTCCTTAGACTTTCTAGAGGAGTTACAGAAAATGAGCTCTTTCTGCAGTCATGTGAACTTTTTAAAGACAATGCCTTCACATGGTATCTTAATAATCGTAGTAAATTTCATTCCTGGAAAGATATTGTTGCAAAGTTAAAAGCTGACTTTTTGCCATACAGTTATGAGACTGATTTGGAGTTGGAAATTTCTAATCGCACTATGGGTGCTAACGAACCAGTTGCTGTATACATTTCTTCCATGATAGGATTATTTAATCGCTTGTCTCGTGTTGCAAAGATTCGTAGGAACCTTTTACCTTCTTTTATCTCGTCTTTAGCACTTCATAACCACCAAACAGTTGATGAATTAACCGAATTATGTAAAAGAATTGAAGAATCCCGTGTTTGGTCAGAGAGATATAAATCACCTTCTCCTAATAATCCTAGATTGCTTGAACCAGATTTATCTTGCCTTTATGTTTCCTCCCCGTCAAATCAAAGACAAAGAACTCCCGCAAACGTTTCAGCATTAACCTCCTTGGTTTGTTGGAATTGTAACAAAACTGGTCATTCATATTCCGAATGTTTCTCGCCCAAATCTATATTTTGCTACGGTTGCGGTGCAAAAAACACCACAAAACCTAAATGTCGTAGATGCATTCAAAAAAACTCGAGACAGACTGGTCCTCCGAATCTGGCCACTGTGTCCAGTCAAGCACAACCAACTACATCCCAGCCAGAAAACCCCAGAAGAACGAACACACGACCAAACAGACTTCCAAACAGATCTCCAAACAATCACAACCCCCCTACAAACCAAAACTAACTTTTTCAACTTCCGCTGCTGAATGGCAAAACTATCTTATCTTTGTTAAAGATTTCCCAGCGTCCAATAATTTTAGAAATACAGGCAAACCATTACCTTTACCTACCAAACAACTTATAGATACCTTACCGAACATTAACGACATTCAGAAAACAGATGACAAAAACATATCGATTACTGACAATATTACTCCTGTACCGATCTGTGACATGCCAGTTGCCTTATCTTTAACTCAGTCAAACACTGTTTCAACCTCCATTAAAACCTGTCCCATTTTTGCAAAAAAACCTAACGATAATAGACCTTACCTTACCGTAAAAATTTTAGACATACCCGTTTTAGCAATGGTTGACACAGGCAGTAACTCTACTGTTCTTGGAAATCAGGGTTTCTCTTTGTTGCATTCTCTACATTTACCTATACAGTATGACTCTTGTTTAAATATTACCACCGCTGACGGTGTACCTCAACAATACATGGGCTATATTTCCGCACCAATGACAGTAAATGACGTTACAAAGACAATAAAAATATTGATAATACCGTCAATAACTCATAACCTTATTTTAGGAATGGACTTTTTGAGCTTGTTCAAAATAGACATAAGTTTTCATGATTTGTCATACTCTTTATTATCTTCTACTTGTGTTATTAACACAATACAATCTGCCTCTACTCTCTCTATTGAAGAAAAAAACAAACTTGAGCAAACTATAAACTTATTCTCTTCCCTTGCCCCTCCTGACCGAATTGGCAGAACGAATTTTGTCGAACACGATATCGACACTGGTGATGCAAAACCGATTGCACAACGCCAATATCCTCTATCGCCAGTTATGCAAGGTCATTTAGTAAAAGAAGTCAACGAGATGTTACGACTAAATGTCATTCAACCTTCGAACTCCCCTTGGTGTTCACCCCTTTGGGTAGTCCCAAAAAAGTCTGGAGAATGCCGCGTCTGCTTCGATGGCCGAAAGCTGAATAAAATAACCACTCCCGGTTCCTATCCCATGGCTCAAGTAGATGTCATTCTAAGCAAACTTCGAGACGCTAAATTTCTTACTTCTATCGATTTAAAAAAAGCCTTTCTACAAATACCCCTTACCGAATCTTCTCGCCCCAAAACTGCTTTCGCTGTCTATGGCTTAGGTTTATTTGAATTTACGACCACTCCCTATGGTCTAATTAACGCACCGAAAACTATGGCACGTCTGATGGACATTGTTATAGACCCTTCTTTAAGGCCCTACTGTTTTTGTTATTTGGACGACATCATTATTGCTACCCCTACCTTTGAACTTCATTTAGAAATCCTTAATAAGTTATATCTTCGTCTTAAAGAGGCAAACCTTACTGTAAATTTCCAAAAATGTGAATTCTGTCGAGACTCTCTTAAATTCCTTGGTTTTGTAGTCGACAAAGCTGGTCTTCGAACGGATGAAGACAAAGTTTCCGCAATCCTTAATTATCCTGCTCCCAAAAACACTACCGAAATCAAAAGACTTATTGGCTTAATTGGCTGGTATCGCCGATTCATCAAAGATTTTTCTACCGTTTGTTCCCCGATAACTGACCTTCTTCATGGCAGAAAAAAAGGACAACCTATTTCCTGGACCCCTGAGGCTGAAAATGCTTTTATCGAAGTCAAAAAACGACTTACTTCCAGCCCCATTCTTGCAAGCCCTGACTTTTCAAAGGAATTCATTATACAGACTGACGCTAGTGACACCGGACTTGGTGCAATCTTATATCAACAATGTGATGGTATCGAACACCCTATCGCATATGCAAGTCGTACCTTGAACAAAACCGAAAGAAAGTACAGCACCACAGAAAAAGAACTCTTAGGTGTAATTTTTGGTGTAGAAAAATTTAGAGGCTATGTCGAAGGAACCCACTTCATACTTGAAACAGACCATTCATCTTTACAGTATCTGTCAAAACTTTCTAACCCATGTGGACGTTTAGCTCGTCTTTCACTTAGATTATCGCAGTTCGATTTTGAAATCAAACATAGAAAAGGAACCACTATGGTTGTAAGTAATGCACTTTCCCGTTCATTTCCAGACATTTCAGTGATTGATGTTACTACCTTCAAGCCAGATACTTGGTATACCGCCATGATTGATAAAGTCAATAATAATCCTGAGTCATTCCCCACTTTTAAAGTAGAAAATAATGTCCTCTACAAACATGTCTTCTCTCCAAACCCCATATCAAGTAATTTATCTAATTGGAAAATTGTAGTCCCTACCCCGAACAGACTTGATGTCCTAAAGACATTTCACGACAATCAAACTAGTGCACATCTCGGCATTTCTAAAACCATCGCCCGAATTTCTGAAATCTACTATTGGCCAAAACTTAGAAGCACTGTATCTCGTTATATCAATAAATGTTCCGTTTGCTCTTCCTGTAAAACCCAAAATTTACCGAAAGCTGGTATAATGGGCCAGTATAAAGACATTAATTTCCCTTGGCAATGGATCTCTGCTGATTTAATAGGTCCATACCCCAGATCCAAAAATGGCAATAGATTTGTTCTTGTTATAACAGACTGGTTTACTAAATTTTGTCTTGTTCACCCCATGCAGAATGCCACAGCTGCTGGTATTGTTAAATTTATCGAAAATCAAGTTTTTCTTATTTTTGGAGTTCCGCAAATATTTTCCGTCGATAATGGCACAGTCTTTACCTCTTCTCTCTTCAAAAATTTGATGAATCAATATAAAGCACAAAAAATTTTCTACAATGCACGCTATCACCCACAAGTTAATCATACAGAAGGGACCAATAAAACCATAGTTACTGCCTTACGTTGTTACATTCATGACAATTCCTCTCATAAAAATTGGGATGCATCAATACATAAAGTTGCACAAGCAATAAGAACCGCAAAACATGACGTTACAGGTTACTCTCCCGCTTTTTTGAATTTTGCCAGAAACGTACCGTTAAGTGGAGATTTTTATGGTTTAATTTCCGAAAATGCTAACAATTTAATCAATAACGCAGACAAATTACAGCTGATTGACGACTTACAGACTCTTCCTAAACTTTATATTGATGTACGCAAAAAACTTAAGCAAGCCCATGACAGAAACACAAAGTATTATAATTTACGAAAAAGAGATGTAGAATATCATGTCGGTGACCGCCTGTGGAAAAAGAATTATGTACTTTCATCCAAAAACGATAACTTTGCAGCAAAATTTGCCCCTAAATTTATTCCGTGTATCGTACATAAAGTAATTTCTAGACTTGTTTATAATCTCAAAGACCTTTCAGGTAATGATCTTGGAAATTGGCATGTTTCAGATCTGAAAAACCAATTTATTGACGTTGACGAAAACCTTCCGGATGACTTAGACCATGAACAAGACAATACCGTTGACATTGCAAATTAATTTAGAATAACCTCATTGCTCACTAACTCCTTTTCCTACCTCGAAATGGATTTTACGTCATTCAAATTTTTTTTGGTTTCTTTTGCTGTTTCATTACCGTTTGTCAACAACAAAATGTTTCTTTTTCCTTTTATAACTTACCGTAGAGTCCCTTACCTCAGAAACAAACCGTGTCATACATGGAGTTTCGATATCGTTCTCCTGAAAAACGGTACAATTGTGTTTTAGTTTACCATTATTATGATTTTCGTTTTCTTCGTTTTTTCCTTCTTTCCGTTTCTTTCTTCTAGACAACCGTGTTACTTACCGTCCCGA
This sequence comes from Lochmaea capreae, assembly GCA_949126875.1. Lineage (NCBI taxonomy): Eukaryota > Metazoa > Arthropoda > Insecta > Coleoptera > Chrysomelidae > Lochmaea > Lochmaea capreae. The sequence continues at coordinate 6,468,318 of OX421404.1, read as the reverse complement.
TTCCATACTCAACTAGGTTCACAATTATTTTACCCCCCGCGTAGAAAAGGAGGTAGACCAAGCTACGTAGGAGTTTATACCGTTCTCCGAACAAAACGGCTCCTTTTCTTACCCCGCATTTCATTAATTCTGTTACAAAAAATAAAATACCGGCTAGACACCGTGAGAGCTCTCCATTGCGGAAATGGATTTTACGTCATTCAAATTTTTGGTCCCCCTTTTTGTTATATATCTTTTTGTTGCCCCGAGTTTTTCGTATCGTTTCTCAACAATAAAATGATACTTTTGTTTTTTTAACTTAACGTAGAGTCTCGATTGACGTACCGTAAGACGTTAGGCCCCAATTGAACCGGGTTTGCCTTTGCTGCGTGGCGGATTGCGCTCGGTATACAAATACAATAGGTTTAAAAAAATGACTGCTTAGTCTCTCTATTTCTTCATAACAATATCTTCCCTTTCCCTTGTCTTCAATGGCAATACTTCCTTAGTTATTAGTCGTTTTTTTATTGTTTAACCAGGTTGGCCACATTTTTATACAGTTCTTAACCGATGTACCGTATTTCCTAACAGGATCATGGGTGTAATTTTATTTTTATTACCTTGTTCAATTTAAGGAGGAAGCATATAAGAGTACGAAATATATAGAGCTGAATTGACTTTCGGATCGATGACCAATGGCTACTGTGGACGCTAACTGGCAACCTCACCGATTGTTGTTTGGGTGCTGTTATTTCTGACCTCCATTTATGCTTTCTGTCTTCTAATTAGTACCTTTTTTTAGTTTAATTATGTGATAAAAGTCTATCAATTTTATGTTTTCATTATGTCGCCACAAACTATTTCTGCCACAAACGCACTTATTTCAACCTTTGTTGATCTTTCAGAGTTCACGTATATCGTCATTACCCTTTTACCGTTACCCATTCAAGTCAATATCTATGTATTTGTTTCTCTTCCTTAACATACCTTTTGCGTTGCCGTATTGTGATATTTGTGAAATATCTACCGTTATCGGATATTTTAGAACCGTTCCTTGTGGAACACTAGTGTTGTCGCCATGCCAAAAATTTTTTGCTAGGTTAAGTAGTATTTCACCTTGGGTGACGTCTTTATGACAAATCTTTACTCTTTGCTCGGTGAAAATTAGGCTGATTTATGAAATAATTAGAATTCCGACGGAATTATATTCTGAATCAATTTTAGGCTGACATCATTCCCCGTGTTTATCTTTGTGTCTCCACGGAGACATTTGTTTGGTATTTGCTGGAATTTTTCGCTCTGCGTATCTTGAGATCCCAGCGTTTTATCAAAACCTACCGTACCTTACCTTATCGTTATATACACTGAGAAATTATCGCACCCTATCGTTACCTTTCGTTCTCAGTGTATGCTTTGCCTTATCCGATGACATAACGACACGATAATCACAAGATGACAAAACTACCTTGCCGTTACCTTTGACAATTACCTTCCTTACCTATTATACATAGATTTTGCATTGATGTCTCACCCCTCCTTTATCTTGTTGACACTTTATAATAAAAAATAATTCTTCGAATCATTTTTTTCCCGGAGGAGAGGGGGTGTAACATGTCTATCGACCTGTTTCGATTTGACGAAATAATTTCAATTTTACCGCTCGCCATCATAGTAACCACTTCCAATATATAGTTCTGTGATATAAACCCCCACTATCTAAGACAATTGACATGATGTCAACGCTCGATTCCAGAGGGTAGGTTTATCCCTTTCCGTTATCGACTCTCGAGTCGAAAGGACATATCGCCTACCGTCTCTTAAATCTATCTAAGTTTTTACCTTAAATTGCTGTGGTAAGTCCAAAATTATAATTTATATTTATCAAGCTTTTTCTAAAGTAGTGGCTGATATAATTTTTTTGTGCATTTCTTATTTTTTTACAGAGATAGACGAATATACACATGCCACGTGGTCAACTACATTACTTTTATACTTGTACATTACTTTTAAACTAAATCTTTTATCGTAAATAACTGTTACCTTTTTTAATGCAAACATTTGCTAGATTCTGTGTTGTAGAATACTTAATTATTTTCAAAGATAGATAACATTTGCATTTTAACCTTTTTAAATATTCTCTTATCATAAAAACCTGCCAGTGCCGGCTTCACATTTCATTAAACATTTTATTCTTTTAGAAATGCTTTATTCATAACTTTTTACTACAATTCATACTTAAAGGTCATTAGTATTTTTTTAATTTGGCTGATAATTTTTACTGTTTTAAATGGGACATATACGTTGGAAAGCTTTCAGTAAATTTAAATTTCATTAGTTTTTTCAAACAACTGCCTTCCTTTTTTACCTGAAAAGCTAAACCAACATTATGTGCCCCATTACATTTAAGTTCCTACATATCCCTAATCCACCTGAACTTCTAGGTAAGCACAGCTGCCAGGTTACCCCTGCCAGATTACTGCCAGGTTAACCCTGTCAAGCTACATGCCAGGATACCCCTGACAGGCTACAAGCCAGGATACCGTTAGTCAGGTTACAGCTACAACCGTCAAGATACTTCACCTTCAAGACACCTCTAATGTCACCTTCAAGACATCTCTAATGTCACCTTCAAGACATCTCTAATTCCACCTTCAAGACATCTCTAATCTCACCTTCAAGACATCTCTATTTTCACTTTCAAGACATCTCTTCTTCCACACCGACAACTTTACATCAACTTCAGGACCTATCCACTCCAACTTCGTTTAAGCTAAGTACCTTCATAAAGTACAGGTTTTTCACTTTTCCTTTGTTACTCTCCTTGGCAGAATAAATTTAATATTTTAAAATTTCTTTTTAATTTCTTATCTACCCGGCTGTAAGAGCTGTAGGGATTGTGCCCGGGTTCATGTAAGTTTGTAATTTCTTTATTTTTTTATTAGTAACTTAAATTAAATTCTACAAGGTGTTTCTACCTTTTCACCTTAGTTTCTTTTCTTTAATTTCAATTTATTTTTTTATCGATATCCACAAAGGTAGTGGCGCCCTAAGCTTTTATAGTCTGTCAACCCTCTGGCATACCTAGTGTGACATTAACATGGAGTCGATCCACCCTTGAGGGAGTCTCTAGCCGGGACCTGTCTCTTAAGGAGAGAACTAGTGTTACAAATTGTTGCCTTACTCTTAGTGGTTACAAGTTTTACATAATTTATGCATAATCAACAATGTACCCGAGGTTGATCTAGATCCAGAAGAAGAGTTTAATTTTGGTATTTATGAAAATGTAGCAAATGTCACTGGAGATATAAATAACCGTATTAATTAATTAATTTTGTAAATAATGTACATATCAATAAATTTAATTTGGTACTTGTAACTTATTATTTTCAGCAGTTCAAATAGATTTGCACATATTTTTAGCACTCTCTCAACATGTTTTTTTTTAGAAAAGACCGGTTACCTAATAATTAACTCGAAATTAATATGTACTTTTGGAGTCAAAATCTCCTGTAAAAATAACTGACTACTAACTAGACCAGGGATGCACAGACTTATAGGGAACAGGGGCCACTCGGGAAAAATAAAAGCCAAGGACGGGCCACTACAAACAAAGTGTATTAAAACAAAATTTTTATTTTTAAATAGTATGAAATACAATGATAAAAATAAAAGAACCTTCAAAAATGTTTGTTGTGATAATTATGTAATCATTACAATGTAATATTTCATGTTTTATTATTTTGATGCATGACATTGCTTTGAACTAACAAGTTTTTCTATATTTGGCTCCATATTACTTGTAGCCACACGTATAATTGCTTCCAAATTTTCATTTGCCAGACGGTTTCGGTTTTTCGTTTTGTTAAGTTTCATCACTGAAAACGTTTGTTCAGAAATATACGTCGATCCAAATAAGCTTGCGCATTTCAATGCATATATTCGCAACACTTTATAAGCGTTTTTATCAACGAAACGGTAGAAGTTGAGTAAATTACCTTCATTAAATTTGTTTATTAAATTATCATCATTTTGCATGTCTATTAATTCCAGCTGAATTGATTCCGGCGCATTTTTTGGTGAAATGTCGAAAGGATTGCTGAAAATGTCTAATAGCGGTTTAACTTTTTTTTAGTCTATCAAAACGATTTTCAAAAGCTTGAATCAAAATATCAATGTTTTTAACATGAGCGAAATTGACCTCAGTTTTATTGATCTTCTCCATAATTTTTTTGTAGTTCGGAAAATGGCCGTAATTGGCTGAATTGATTTGTGCCTTGAAAAGACTCAATTTGCATTGAAAGGACGAAACATGAGAGTATAGCTGCGAAATCAATTGATCTTTGCCTTGGAGTCGCGTATTTAAGATATTCAAGCGATTTGTGATTTCCGCCAGAAATAGTTGGATTTCTTCAATCAAGTTAAAAAATCGCTGTAGTATCAACCCACGACTTAGCCACCTTACTTCAGTGTAAAACAGGAGATCACCATATTCGCTTTCTCGTGAACGGTAGCTACTACAACTTTCATAACATTTTCAAATCCCAATAATTTTGAACAGAGGACGTCTTGATGTATAATACAATGAAACTGCATTAATTCCTTGGTATTTATGTTTTTAGTTTGTAAATATGTTTTTAACAGAGTTACTATCCCAGATGTACTTCCAACCATTGAAGGTGCTCCGTCAGTTGTAATTCCAGATATTTTCGTCAAATACAAATCCATTATAGAACATTTTTCTAGAAGAGCTTTGAGCATGTCACTTCCCCTGGTTTGACTTGTTAAAGCACTCATACCAATCAGTTCTTCACTCACTTCAAAATGTTGCGTTACACCTCGTAAAAATATTAATAGTTGAGCAGTTGAACTTATATCTGTAGATTCGTCGAGCGATATAGAAAAATACTCAAAACTTATCTTCTAATGCGGTAATTCTTCTTTGTCATCCGATTTAACTGAATTTTTTCGAACTTCTTCACATTTCCCGGACAAATTTTGTTTGCAGCGATATCCAAACATTGCTTAACAAATTCACCATCTTTGAAAGGCCGACAAGTTTTCGATATTATTCGAGATATTTCAAAGCAAACTTTAGTGGCAGTTTTAGCATCTTGAATTGGTTTTGTGAACATAGATTGATGGCCTATTAGTTCCCGTTGTAAAGTGGAAATTCTTTGCGTTCGATTTTCGCCAGTTAATTTGGTAAAAGTAGGATGCTGGGTTTCATAGTGCCTTTTCACACTATATTCCTTCGGAACTACTCTTGCATATTAAACAGACAATTTTGTTATGCGATGAAATAAAAAACTATTTTTCGGTCCAAATATCATGAAACTGTCGATTCTCATCTTCAACCTCACGACTACGTTTCTTACTGGGGCCTGGTTTATCCAAATCAAAATTAATTTTGTATTGTCACAGTCGGTAAAAGCCAAGTTCGAACGACGAAATATTTACTCGTCACAGATTACAGTTCTCAAACAGTATAAGGTTTGCTTATCCGTAGTTAAAACTTAACTGCCCCGGTAGTCTTTTTTTTTTTTTTTTTTTTTTTTTTTTTTTTTTTTTGTTCGAACATGATTTTAATTTGATAATTGATTTTCCTTTATTGGAATTTGCAAAAGTTTAATTCTGTACCCTGCTATAGGAGATTAATCCTCTTCAAGGTATGATTTGAATATTAATGCAAGTGAAGTTAAAGGTCGCGGTAGGGACAGCTGTAGCTGTACACCCAAGGATGGCCATTTGGTTAATTTCCACAATATGTCGCAGTCGGAGATGCGCCGTATTTATACGAGTTACCAAACATCGAGATCCTTCCAGTTTGTTCGGGGATCTACCGACGTGTTTCGCGAATCTATAATCTAGTTGATGCGACAGACTTCTAGTCTCGTAATAACATTCTTGGACCGGAGCGCGGCGAGAACAATCCGTTTAAAATTCGATTGCAGGCCGCATAAATATTGCTTTTAAAATTCGTTGGCGGGCCGCATAAACATCGACAGCGGGACTAATCAGACGATCAGCAATTCTCTCTAAGGCTGCTGCGATCCTTTGCTTTGCCTGAACATTTTCTCGCAATAATTATAATTTTTGATTATAATATTCTTTTTTTACATTAATATTGACCTCATTTTGTTCTGCCAGATTTGAAGTTGCAGCAATTGTATGATTTAACCTTGCATGTTTTGATAAAAGGCATCCTATTTTATTTTTTCCTCTCTTTAAAATGGGGTGTTCTTTATGTACTGTAACATTTTCTTTTTTCATAAAGTTCTCAGTGTTATCACTATTCTGGTATTGATTGTAATCATGATCAATAGCAATAGCTCCTTCTTCCAGTGAAAACAGACCATCAAATTCAACTATCGACTCAGGCACTTTTGTATATAATTCAATGGACAAGGGATGAATTAATTTAAGTACCCTTTCATCCTCAGAAGTTATTTTTTCCTGTAAAGGGGGTCCGACCCCTGTAGCTTGGGCATGTCTAGCTATTGCAGCTTTTTTTTGATATTTTATTTTTTATATCTTGCCAAGTCTGCAAAACAAAATTTTCTATTAATTACAAATGAAGTTTTTATGTAGACATTAAAAATAATAAGCAAATATTCAGAATAGATAATTAACAAAGAGTTACTAGTAGATATTCGACAAGAAACATTTACATCAACATGTTTTGGAATAGAAATCAAAATAATACAATAGCAATACCTATTTGTTCAATTGTTTATTTTATAAAGAACTTTTCGCCAGTGTAACCAATTCTTCGTCGCTCCGGGCATCGAATTTAGCTCTGTAGCTATAATTTCCACAAATTTTCAGCAGTTCTATACGTAAAAGTGTTCGTAAATTTACCAGCCCTTAATTCAACCCAATTTTCCAAGAAAGCTAGCAAAGCTGTACGCTGATTGCATGATATATACACTTTTTTTAATTTATCGCTCATTTTAACCAAATAAAAAATGATCGTTATACACGTTATACAAATCAAAGAAAGTAGGATGGTTCGTTTCTAGGTTATTTTTCAGACACGCACTGTCTTTACGCTGCTTAGAACGATAAATTTTCTGTTGGCACCATGGCATTTGCAACGTTGCCAAGTGGCTATGTGACACTCTCGTTAGTAAATCTCGTATAGTATTCAAAAATAGCAAATGCATGTCGCCCATGACATTTACATTCGACTCTTGTCACCTGCGACATGATGTCGACTACATTTAAAAAATAGGACCCGTGGTATGTAATGTATGTGTCGACTGTTAAGATAAGTTCATGTAGCAACGAATCACGGAACACGAATCACAACTCTTTGGCGGGGAAGTGGACAGGTGCATAATTTAAGATTTCACGAATTCGTGAAATTTAAAATCTGGGTGGCGGGAAACTTGAGACCATTTTAAGATTTTCCGATATTCGTGACGAATTTTGGCTAATTTGACGCTTTTGGCAGTTTGCTTTTAATTTTTAGGTTATGATACACTCATTTTAATTAATTTGGTAGTTTTCCGTGTACATAATCTTTGGTAGTTTTGCACAGGTAATTTTGTTTACGTTTACTTTTGTTACAGTTTTTTTAAGTACGATGACGTCTGAAGAGTTTAATGTGAGTAATATATTTTTTTGATCATAATACTATCGATTTTCCAACTTTTTAAGTAAATTTTGTATCTGTTATGTCTTACGATTTATTTTCATAATTTAGTATCAAAGTTGGATGCGGGGAATGCGGATAAACTCTTATCCAAAACGTCTACGAATTTCGTCTTAGTATAAAATGGTAACTTTTCACGCCTTCATAAAAACAACGATTCGTGTTTCGTGATTCGTTGCTATATGAACTTACCTTTAGTGTAACAGAAAATTTATTATTTTCTTGTCCGGTCACCTCGTCATTACACTTGTCAGTCTTGTCACTTATCTACTTACATGTACTGCAGGTGTATTCTGTACCGTCTTGGAAAAATGAATTTCTTTCCATAAGTATAGAGAGGAAATTTATTTCTATTTCTTTAACCCATTCTGTACAATTCTTTGTACAAACGGTCGGCAATGCTCGGCTATAGAGAAATGAGAACTATTGAATGTAAATACATTGACCTGTTTTTAGGGGAATTTGGGATATCTTTTGATTAAGTTGGCAACAATAGCAGCATTTGCTGGTTTATTTCTCAGGCTACAAAAATAATTATTTCCACAAATTATATTTTATTTTATATTTCATTGTGGGGGTTCATTATAATTATAATTATTATAACTGTTATTATAGTTTGTGGTGTAAATATTATAAACTATAGCGTAGCATATCTGTTCTTAGTTTTCGCTTTTTTATTTTTTTTTATGATTACATTAAAAAGTATGGACCCAATATTCCTTCATTTGCTACAAGTAGAAGATGAAGAACGACAAAACCAATTACGTTTAGAAAGAAGAATTTTGCGTAACGAACAAAATGCTTTCGAATTACCCGAACGAGAATTCCAGAAATGCTTCAGGCTGAGTCGACAGTTGGTTGGTTGGTTCGGGATCCTACCCTCCATATGGATGCAGGAGCTAGAGTAACAAGGATCTTTGGTGCCCTAAGGTTTTTTAGCCCAGGGCTCATATCAGAAGGCAGGAGGAAATGAAACGCATGCTGACCTGTCTCAACCTGCATTTAGCCGGGCACTAGCTGAGGTTTCCTTGGCCATTTCCCATAGGTAGATAAAATTTCCCTTAAATGAATCTGAAAAGCAAGAAAAAAAAGGAGTTTATGGCTACGTTTGGATTTCCAGTGGTGATAGGCTGCATTCGATACCTGAGAGCAACAGTGAGATAATGCTAAATTCATTGTTTTATGATAATCGCACTTTTATTTGCAATAGAGGTAATTAAATATTTATGGGGCGATTTTATTTCAACTCAAGTGATTTTTAGATAGAGAAAGTTGATAAGCTTTAAGTAAAGATTGCTGAAATTGTTTTTGACACTTAATATTAAAGATTTAAAGAAAAAACAAAGATATCTCAGTATTGCTCTTAGGCTCTTTTTTTTTTATATGAGATATCTCACTATTGCTTTAAATATTAGTATTCATATTTAAGTTTGTCTCAGTAAAAAGTACATCAAATAAATAATAGAGTTTCAAGCAAAAACATTTTTATTAAAAAAAATACATTTTCAAAGTATGGTAAAATTATTTTTATTTTCTACATTATAAGTCGCCCTCATCATCAGTGTCTTCTCTAATGTCAACATTTTCCTGTCCCTTTAAATTAAAAAAAAATTGGTGATACCTTTGGGGAATAGTTTTACTTTCACATAATGAAATAAGATCTTTCAACTTATTAGCTGGTATTCGAGGTGGTTCAGTATACGCGGGTTTCAATTCGATGGACTCGCATGTTCTCCTACGTCCTCTCATACGATATTTGACGTTAATAAATTTGCTGTAGTGCGTTTCTGAGTAAGATGTCTTATATTTTATTAGGTCTGGATCATTTATAGTTACTTGAATCATCTTTACATTTTGCCAAAGGCATTTTTCCCCGTCAGTGTTGACATTAAAGTTTTTTCCTGTTTGATTGCATACGTTTTTCCAGTCTATAAAATCCCCAGTCTCCATTTCATTCACAATATACAGAGGAGCATTTTTTTTGGCACATCGTATTATCATGGCTAACTCGGATGGGACAAAAATAGGTCCTTGTTTAAGAATTCGTTTCTTTTCCTTTTCTATGCAGGCATGAACACTGTCTCCTTCATTTTCAGTATGCCCGACGATGAGGTATTTATGTGTAATCGTTTGAATGTTTAAGGTTTTCAAAGCATATAAGTACATGCAAAACATAAATTTGTTTTTATTTTGTGCGTTACAATTGTCGCTGTAAAATATTACCTCCTTTTTATCCTGACAGTAATCTTTTAAAAAGGTATAAACGCCGGTTGCAATTTCAATGGCGCCTCTTTTGGCAATACTCTCGTTCCATAAGTAACAAATACCCTCCCTACTTTTAACATTATAAACAGTAAAATTGTAGGCGTTCAATTTACTTTTATAAAAAAAGGTCGAAATATTTCCATTTGGAAGTGGCATCACTGCTTGTAAATCAAAGGTAGCGAGTACTACGTCTTTTTCAAGCATGAAGTGCTTTTTGTCTCCTTCTTTTTCCAAGCGTGAGTTGCGTACATTTTCTTTATGAGTATCGTATTCATTCTTTTTTAACTCCTTTTCAGTTTCAGAACTATGTTTTTCATAAATGACACAAAATGAACACTGATCTTTTTTTGGCTGAAAGAACGAAATATTAAATTTATTGTTAAATATCTTTCTATACAGTGATTCTTGAACGTATGGTTTTTGGTCCTGATCACATTTTTCTTTATATAATTTGTACATTAAAGAGATATTCAATGTACCATCTATATATTCTTTTTCAGTTCTAGCCCGGCAATAGTGAGACTTCACTCGAGGAAAGCTGTTAATGTGGTCTTCAACATCTCTAGTCAGATTATCAGAGGTCTTATTGCTACTTTGTCCCGTCCCACGTAATTCTTTTTCTAAAAACCCGTCTGGTGCCTTTTTTACTGCAGTACTTATAGTATTGTTGGAAATATCCAATGTTGCCATAAAAAAATTTTTACAGACTCGAATATCTGTTTCATCAATTTCAAAATAATATCCGTGGTTTTTTTTCCTACGCTTTGGCTCATTTTCCTGTGGATTCTGTGTTGTCGCTTTTGGTGTAATTGTTTTCATACAGTTTAATATGTAATCGCGTTGTCTGGTTTTATCAGCCAAGTTGTAAAACTGCTGAAATATCAACAGTCTTTTTTCTTTCGAAACATTAACAGCACATTTGTATAAACAATGTTCGTCACACGGGGGCTTTACCGCTTTTGCTCGGTGTACCTTACCAAGTCGTGATGTATACTCTTGGCCTGAATTTATTTTCTTCTTCTTTAAATTTCTCTTCCATGTATTTTCGTTCCTAATCCGTTTTCTGGTTTTCTTTTTTGTGTTTATTTGTTCTCCATTATTATCGCCATTGGTATCGCTGCTGCTGATACCCCCATGTTTCTTCTGAGGGTTGAAATCAGGGTCTTCGTCATCTCTGCGAGGGTTAAAATCAGGGTCTTCGTCATCTTCTCTGTAAGGGTTCAAATCAGGGTCTTCGTCATCTTCTCTGCGAGGGTTAAAATCAGGGTCTTCGTCATCTTTTCTGGAAGGGTTAACATCAGGGTCTTCATTATCTCTGTGAGGGTTAAAATTAGGGTCTTCGTTAAAATCAGGTTCTTCATCAATGGAAGGTTGTAATAATTCTATCTCATTTTCATCCTGTAATAGTAATATTTCTATCCCATTCTCATCCTGTAAATCTTGTAAATGTATGGATTGTTCTTCACTTAGCAGTATAACGTCCTTAGGTTCACTTGGTGTAAGTTCTACGGCTAAAATTGAACCAAAAGCTAATAGTCTATCACAACTTTCTTATATTTATGGGAAATAATTAATATTATAACCATTAATAATTATTGGTTTAAAGAAAGTATACAAACGAAATAAAAAAGATTTACCTACCTGAAAAACAATCAGAAATTATTTCCATCCCCATAATATTATTTTTATCTTGATTTTTATTAACTTTTATGATAGAATTTTCTTGGCTGAAGTGCTGCATATTTTGTAACTCTTTCAAAGTTTCATGGTTTAATTCCTGAACAACGGCTGGCTGTACATCTAAGGGTAAGAAGTCAGTGTCCCCTTGTAAACTTTCTGTACATTGTTGTTCTACTGAAAATAAAATAGCTTTTAAAACAGTTTCAAACTTAATTACTATTTCCATTATACAGAGTATCCCAAAAACATACCGACAAACTTTTAAGGGTGGTATGGAACATCAAAACAAACATTTTTTGTCCAATAAACATATGTCCGAAAACGCTTCGTTTCCGAGATACAGCGTGCTAAAGTTTTAAAAAATAAATCGTTTTTTAAAAAACTTTTTAAGCGAATCTAGTGAAATTTTCACAGTTTGTTGATATTTTAATAAGGTATCATTTTGACTTATTAGAGTGTTTCTAAAATTTCCATAGGCTTGCCGATGGAGCAAGTTATTACTTTTCTTCTGAAAAAAAAAAAATCGTTTTCGGAGATATATTTATTAAGCAAAAAGTGTTTATTTTGTTGTCCCCTATCACCCCTAAAAGTTTGTCGGTTTATTTATGGGACACCCTGTATATAGCCTATAGCCCTAGGTGTCTAATAAAATAGCTAAATAAAGTAATAAAGTAAGTTTTCACTTTTTGTTTTGCTAAAAATGAATAATTACATTACCTACATTGGACTAAAAATATCAAAATGAGGTGCTACAAAACCTCATTTTTGTCAATATTTATTAATAAAATGAATATTGTACTAACCTGCTTTACTGAGAGCCATATCACGAATTCGTATTGCCCTTAAACTCATATTTTTTTATTATATTTAACTATGAATCGAAAACAGCGAAACATTCACAAAAACATCAAACAAAATCAACAAAACCAATATTGACTGTTAGGTTAGAATTTAGAATAAAAACGAGACAAAATACGCATCAACCGATTAACAATGTTGTCAACCATATTGCAACAGTGATTTAACTCAGTGTTGCATGTAAGCGGCTGTAGGATTATTAATGCAACTCTGAGATATTTATAATATCCCAGTGTTACAATAAAAGAATAGACAAACAGATAAAAATGCAACACTGAGTTTCAGATTTTCTACTATTCTAAATATTTTTGCCGAGATGTCTCAGTATTGCATTCAGTTAAGGTCGATTTTAGTTCACGTTTGACATAGTTAGCTCGAAATCGACTTTTTGGGGTTTATCTCACTGTTGCTTTCAGGTATCGCATTGATGGCACTCATATTGCCATTGTTGCCAAAAAAGAAGATGAACATTTATATATTAATAGAAAAAAATATCATTTGAAGAATGCAACGAACAATATTAGTGATGCGAATCTATTGATATAAAATGTTAAATCCAATTATGGCGATGCAACTCATGACTCCTTTATTTGGAAAAATTCTAATGTAAGAACACATTTGAAACAAATGTATAATCATGGTCAACATAATTCATGGATACTTGGAGACAGTGGCTGTCCTCAAGAGCCATGGCTTATGACGCCTATTCGAGGTTTGCCCAGAGAAACACCCGAAGGGCGATATACAGCCGCTTTGACTAGTACCAGAAATTGTGTTGAAAAATGTATAGGTATTTTATAAAAAAAAGTTTATATTTTAGTACTAAATGATGAAAATTATTTGTTTCAGGAGTTATGAAAAACCGTTTCCGCTGTCTGTTGAAGGACAGGGTCTTACATTATTTATCACCCCTTCAAAGCCGGCCAAATTATCAATGCGGTTAGTGTTCTTCACAACATATATGTTATGGCTAATCTGGCCATCGAAGATGATGAAGAGCAAAATGATGACGAAGATGTTCCTGATGTAGATGAAGCTGTTATTGCAGAAAATGTTCTTGTACAATGGCAGGAAAGGAGAGCTAATTTAATACAATTGTATTTCCAAAATATTTAAAGATATTTGAAATGAAATAAACTCTAACTCAAATATTATAATTTATTTTAATCTTACTGTTTAAATGTGTAGTGAATAGCATGGTTTGTTAGCAAAACATTTATTTATTAAATAACATTTTCACTGTGAAAAATTAAAGCAAAATTATCAATAAACAACACTTAAAAATATATTCTTTTTCGTTCCCCAAGTGGCCGTAAATTTTTAGGTCCCTTGACTTACTGGAATGAACTATAGAATTAGATACAGCTCAAGTTTTTTTACTGTATCTAAACTCATAAAATACACTCAATGAAAAAAAATTGTGACTAACTCACATTTTTTAAATGGTGCAACCTGTATATTATCATAAAATTTTATTATACGGAAAATTCTAAACACCAACAAAAACACATCAAAGATGCCAAAAGTGCCATTTTAAAATGGTTATTATACGACAACCGTTGAAGATAGGTAATTACAGGACATAAAACACAGAATGTGTTTAGAATTTGTCTTAGAATCAAATTATGTGATTATATACAGGGTGTCCTATCAAAAAATGCAAGGTAGATTCATAAGTCAAAAACTAAAAAAGTTACAGCCACTTAAATGTGGGACAAAGTAAAATGAAGACACTACGTACCAAAAGAACTAAAGTCACTATTCCATGAAAAAAAATCCAAGACAATAAACAAATATTTATGTTGAGAAATTATCTTTCATTTTGTAATAAGCAAAAATGTCTTTTAATGGTGGAGCAATTTCCTCTGGGGCTTCGGTCTGTCTACTGGCAATGCTCCTCAGTTTTTTTATTGTCTCTTGATGCATTTTAGACAAGGTAACAAATCTCCTAGACTTTTCAGTAGACAGCCGACTACGTTTTCTGGCTGGTGTAAAGGGTAATGAAAATAACATAATAATAATAATTTTATTCGCCATGTGTTATGTTAATACTGTAAATATCTATATTGCAATTCTACTCTCAATTCTATTTTAACACTACTTACTCTAGGTAATCATTATCGGATATTTTTTAAAGTGTTATAAATGTTATAATTACCATTCCTAACTCTGCATTTTCAGCCCTACTTACTGATCTTCAACCCATTAAATCCATTAGCCGTTTCTCTATTTCTGTTAAAGCAGCATTTGAAGGGCCACCGCCAGTTTTTTCTGCCTCGATTGTCTAATGAGCTGCTTTTGTCTTTGTTTTTGACTTCCATCGGCTGATTGCCTATGGCAGTATTTATAAACTATTAATCGAGTTATTAATAGTAATAATAAGTATTTTTACACCTAATCTAATAAGTATATGAATGATGTAAATAACCATATTTACCATTTTCCATTTGTCAACACTTCTAAACCCAAATCCCATGGAATTTAATGTCTCTGATAATCTCTCCCACAATTTTGCATTCAGACTAGCTTCACCATCCCCATGTTTAAATTGGGGCCTGAAAATTGTGGGATGCTCCTCTCCAAAATCGACAATACTGCTCCATTGTTGAGGGTTTTAAAATCAGGTTTATTTGCAAAATGTTAGTTTAAAATATAAGTAAATATTTCTGCCTATTAATTATAATTTCCCATAGGTATGGTATTTGATTTTCAGCTTGATTTAGACCGGGATTACTCAACTCCTTAATTATTAATTTTCGTTCTTTTTAATCCTTAAAATCTCCCAACTTGTTTACATAAAACACAAAACACCATAAACAAAACATGTTCGCACTCCTTTCGTTTGTTGAAAAGTAAACATGCCAACAAAGATAAAGTTAATGGTTGTGCGTTAAAAAGAGACAGGGATCATCATAGCAAGATCTAAAATGGTCTTTCTATTCGTTTCTACCGAACTAAGCGCTCGTGATGCACGACCACTGTCGAAGTTGCTTACAGAATAAGGTAAAGTGGTATAGAGAATTTATAGAAAGAAATTTCCTGTCTATGACGATACAGAATATACGCACTGTACAGCTTATAGTTCCTACTTGCTTATCACTATAACAAGTAATAGAAGTATTTTGTATAACTATTTTAAATTATTCAATTTCAAGAACACTCGTAATGGAAAAATTCCTGATACAAAATGAAGACCAATCCAATTCTGATGGTATGTGTTCCGATGCTTCATAATAAACATTTTGATTATTTTGTAAAATTTACTTTCTTCTCGCTTCTGCAAGAGAACGAACGAATAAGTCAAAAAATTCGCAAACCTCAGATGTAGACCTAGACTCAGACTCCATCGCTTCAAGCTCTGCAACTGCAAATGTTGGAAGGAAAAGATAAAAAACAAATGTTTGTGTATTGAAAGTGAAAGGTATTTTAAAGGATATGAATTTTGTCGCAATAACAACAGATTCATGGACTTCTGCAAGCACAGAATCGTATCTAGCGATTACATGCCATTTCGTCGACTAAAATTTTAATTTAATTACCAAAAGTTAATGAACAACATACATCAGAAAACGTAGCTAATGTTTTACAACAAACTTTCGATGAATGGCAGATTGGTAGCAAAGATTCCTGCATTGTAACTGATAGAGCTGCCAGCATAATCAAAATCTGTGAATTGTTGCAAAAGAGGCATTTGCCTTGTTATGCACACTCAATGAACTTGGCTGTACAGGAAAACCTTAAATTAGATTGTGTGAAAGGTGTCCTTGCTAAATGTAAAGAAATTTTGAGGCATTTCAAAAGAAGTACATTGGCCTATGAAACGTTTAAAAGTCACCAAAAAGAAAATAGTGGAAATGAACCAATAAAGCTGATACAAGAAGTAGCAACACGTTGGAATAGCACATTTTACATGCTTGAAAGAATAATTAAAACCCAGGACTCTTTCAATTGTACCCATTTAAAATTAAGAAAAGCTCCACTGCCATTGACGATAGATGAACTATTACTGTATTTCTTTAGTAATTCCTTTGACATATGGAATTTATAACTATTTGGCAGAATGTGTCACAGAAATAACAACTGAAGAGGAAAAACAATTTTGCATGGGACTTAAAGATTCATTTCAGAAAAGGTTATTATTATCTATATGAAAAAAGATCAGTTACTAGAATTGCAACTATAATAGACCCACGTTTTAAGAAATAAGGTTTCTGCAGCCTGGAAAACGCAAATCTAGCCAGTGTGTTATTAGAACAATAAATGTGTCATATATTACAAGCAAAAGAAGTTGAACGTAGAAATAATGAAAATGGAAATGGTCAACCTAAAACTTTACCCAAGAAGTCCCTATTTTCATTTATTGGACAAAAAAATGAAGCTAAAGTTAAATCGAATTTAGCATATGCTATAATTATTAAAAGACAATACCTAGAAAGACCCAACTCAAATGAAGGAACCAATCCTCCAATCCTCCAATATAGCATATACACTATAAAAAACCAACCCAAGTGACTTTTGTCATAACTGGACTATGTTGCCAAGCCTTTGAAATATGGGAGTCTGGTAAATGTCAAATGAAGTTATCAAATATTCTTCTGTTTATTTGGCTATAGGTTGAGTTTAGTTTTTGATGGTTACTGTATGCAAATAAACTTCAACTTATTTCAGTATAAAACTTTTATTTGTATGTTAAAAGTACAGCACTGAGTAAGAAATTCTTATTTTAAAACCTAATTATTTCTGGGCCTAAAAAGGTATGTCTGAAATAGTTGAGAGTTTTGTTTGTATGTTAATACCACAAACCTTGATTAGTTAGGAATCATGGAACTATTTAAAATCCTATATATTTGGAATAATATCAAGTAAAAAAGATATAATTCAACAATAATTTGTTCTAAAATGTTTTATCAACATTGAATATTCATTATCTAGTATGATTTTTAGGTTACAATAGCAACTACCTACATGATTGTGAAATATGGCGTTAAATAAAACACCGGATCGGTTAAAAAGTGTTATCTAATGTTGAAATAAATGGTTTAGGAATCACAAACAAATCTATTATAAAATAACTACAGTAACAAAACACAAAAGCAGAATATCATAGAAAAACCAACTAGAGCCCCCGATCGCGGTCAGATACCCAACGTTAAACAGACGATACTAGATTACGCACGTGGCTTCTTTGCGACAGTTTTTTCACACATGGCCAACACTTGAGTAAGGGTGGTTACACGATGCAATAGCACAGGGGCGGCCCTTAGACGACCACGCATTCACGCACTATTTTTAACAACCTCCCCGGCCGCGAAACTATCGATTTCCAACGGATATAAGCACTGCACTGGACGTTTAAGTTTGTCACCGTTACTTGTCTTTATTTCGCATGCTCTTACTTTTCCGTCACGTCCTTGAAATGTTTGAGTAATTCTTACAAGTTTCCACGTTAAGCTCGGTCTATCCTGGTCTTGTAACAGTACCACGTCTCCTTTTTTAATTTCGTCAGGCTTTGGATGATCTATATAATGGGCCGAACACAACTGTTTCAAATAATCAACTTGCCACTTCTTCCAAAATTGATCCATTGTTTTTTCTCTAGTTTTCCATATTTGTAATATATCATTTCTCTTTATTTCCTTTGATTTTAAATTTGTGCTAAAACCTGAGTCGACTTCTCCTAGTAAGTGTTGATTTTGTATCAATAAACTATTTGTTCTATGAATGACATCATTGATCTGCGAATCACTGACATATGTCAATATCATATATATTTTGTATTCTGTCCAAATAAAAGAGTCTTATGCTGATAACTCAACAAAACACACGTATTTCCTTTTTCACTCTGTTTAACAGGTTATGGGACCAGTATATGTGTAGTATTTTTTGAGTGTATAATGGCCAGTAATTATATCGCGAGTGTACCTAAACTAAAAGGTCGCGAGAATTATACGGAATGGACGTTTGTTGCAGAGAACTTACTAGTTCTGGATGGTTTTTCCAAATGCATAGAAGGAACAGAAACAAATGCCAACAAAGTAATACAAGCAAGAGCCAAGCTCATTTTGACAATAGATACTTCGATATTTATTCATATCAAAGATACCACAACAGCAGAAGAACTATGGAAGAAATTAAAAACGTTATATGATGATGCCGGTTTTGCCAGAAAAATCACACTGCTACGATCATTAATCTCAGCGCGTTTAAAAAACATGGACAGCATGGCGAATTACGTGAAACACGTGATAGAAACATCGCAACGTTTAATAAGCACGGAATTCAATATAGATGAAGACTGGATAGGATCTCTATTACTAGCAGGACTATCAAACAAATACTTTCCCATGATTATGGCAATCGAACATAGTGGCATAAAAATAACTTCGGATTCCATAAAAACCAAATTGCTGGAAATGGAAGATGACGATAAGGTAGGAAAAGGAAATGCCTTTATCAGCAAGTCATCATGGAACCAGAAAAAGGTTAGTAGTTACAACCAACCGTCAACTTCAAACGTCAATGCCAAAAATGTAAAACGGGAAATTCGATGTTATCGTTGTAAACAAATAGGTCACTATAAAAGCAATTGTGAAGTTAAACCTAACAGAAAAAGCAAAAATGACAGTGCAAATATATTCAGTGCGATATTTTTGGGCGGACAATCGTTTAATAAGAATGACTGGTATGTAGACTCGGGAGCCAGTTCTCATATAACCTCAAATAAACATTGGTTAGTTGAAGTAAACTCACAAGAACCTCGTGAAATTTTAGTTGCGAATCAATCGAAAATAGTGGTTGAGTGTACTGGAAATTTAAATGTTACAACCATTGTGGACGATAAAACTTTCCAAGTCGCCGTGACAAATGTATTATATGCTCCACAAGTAGCTACAAATCTCTTATCGGTCAGTCAACTCATCAAGAACGGAAAACAAGGTTGAATTTGACAGCAAAGGTTGTAAGATTTTTAATAAAAACAACCAGTTAATAGGTGTTGCAAATTTAGAACAAAATATGTACAAACTACAGACTATTTCTAATGAACAATGTTTTGTGTCAAACCATGTATCAGTTAAAACTTGGCATCGTAGATTAGGACATTTGAACATGAATGAACTGAAGAAGATGAACTCTGGTGCAGTGGATGGAATGGCATATACGGATACTTCAAGAATAGATAAACATAACTGTAATATTTGTAATGAAGGTAAACAGACTAGATTACCATTTCCTCATAAAAGTTTAAAGGCAAACAATCTCTTGGAAATTATTCATGCCGGATGGAAACAAAATCTGTAGGAGGTGCTAAATTCTTTCTTATTTTCTTGGATGATTTGGCTTTTGTTTATTTCCTTAAATCAAAAGATCAAACATTTGAGTGTTTTAAATAGTTTAAAAACATGGTAGAAAATCAGACAGAAAATAAAATAAAGATATTAAGGACTGATAATGGTGGAGAATTCTGTGGAGGTGAATTCAAGAAATTCCTACAGCAGGCAGGCATTATTCATCAAACTAGTACACCTTACACCCCTGAGCAAAACGGTTCAGCAGAACGTTTAAACAGGACAATAGTGGAGAAAGCCAGATGTTTGTTGTTCGATGCCAAACTTGACAAACCATTATGGGCAGAAGCAGTTGGTACGGCAGTATATTTACGTAACAGAAGCACTAATTCAAGTTTTGATAATAAAACCCCATTTGAATTATGGTATGGAAAAAAGCCTGATATTAGTAACTTAAGAATATTTGGTAGTCAACAGTACCTAATGAAAAGAGGGATAGAAAATCTAAAAAACATATATTAGTGGGCTACAGTGAAACAAGTAAAGGGTATAGATTATACTATACAGATTCTGGTAAAATTCATATAAGCCGAGATGTGGAGATAATGGAAGAAAACCATGATGAAGTCCTAATACCAACACAAATTAATAATAACAGTTGTTTCAGTGGGGGAAAATACACCAGATATAGATTTAAATAAATCAGAGAATGAATCGTGTATCCAAGAAGAAACCTTGTCACATTCAGATACATTTGATGACTTTAACGATGATGAATATGAAAGCAACATTGAAGTAGTCCCAATGACTGAATTAAGAAGATCAAAAAGAGATCCAAAGCCAAAACAATTCACTGATTATGTAACTTATATATGTACAGAAAGCCTAGTGACTGACGACCCTATGACAGTAGAAGAAGCCTTATTAAGACCAGATGCCAACATGTGGAAGAAAGCCATGTCTGATGAGTTGCAGAGCTTTGAAGAAAATGAAGCGTGGGAAATTGGAGAATGGCCAGAAAATTCTACAGTAGTGAAGTGCAAGTGGGTCTTTAAGCGGAAAGTGAATGGTGAAGGGTTAGTGAGGTATCGTGTGCGTTTAGTGGCGAAGGGGTATTCCCAGAAACCAGGAGTAGACTATGAAGAAACATTCTCTCCAGTGGTAAGACATTCTAGTCTTAGACTATTATTCGCATTATCTGCAAAGTTAGGATTGCATATAAATCATTTAGATGTAAATACAGCCTTTTTAAATGAATGGGTTTATGGATGCAGATTGGGGAACTAATAAAATTGATCGTAAATCATACACGGGTTTTGTTTACAAGCTTTCAGGCTCTCATATTTAATGGGAAAGTTCCAAACAAGAAACAGTAGCTCTATCGAGTACTGAAGCGGAATATATGGCAATATCTGAAGCTACCAAGGAAGCTATATATTTAAGAGGGTTGCTTATTGAATTAACTGGGGACACAATCTGTGTTAAACTATTTAATGATAATCAAAGTGCAATTAATTTAACAGCTAATCCTGTAAATCACAAAAGGAGTAAGCACATCGATATTTTATAAGAAAAAAAATTGCAAATTCAATTATTAAAATACAGTATTTGTCTACTGATGTAATGCCAGCCGATTTACTTACTAAAAATTTGGGCTTTGAAAAACATTTCAATTTGTTAAGGTTACTGGGAATAAATAATACCTACATTTTTTATTGATAAGTGCGGGTGTTGATTTTGTATCAATAAACTATTTGTTCTATGAATGACATCATTGATCTGCGACTCACTGACATATGTCAATATCATATATATTTCGTATTCTGTCCAAATAAAAGAGTCTTATACTGATAACTCAACAAAACACACGTGTTTCCTTTTTCACTCTGTTTAACAGTAAGAACTCTCCAGGAGTTAATATAAATAGGTTTTCTGGGTCTTCATCTATATAGGTTAACGGTCTGGAGTTTACGGTTGCTTCTACTTCGGTTCGTCACTCGTCGAATCCAACCATTTTCTTCAATAAAGTTTCCTTTAAAGATCCTTTTACGGTACGAACCAAGCGTTTCCAGAAGCCTCCCCACCATGAACCTCTTTCCACACTGAATTTCCAATGGATTCTATTTTTTCTTGCTAAATCTGCGCTGTTTGAACACCTCTTCATATTTGCTTCAGATAATATGTTTTTAGAGCGTTTATATACTTCTAAAGCAGCATCTTCGTTATCTACAGATTTTACAAAGTCATCTATGTAAAAGGATTCTAGTAAGTATTTTCCAAATTCACGGTCCGGTCGGTTCGTCAAATGCTTTTTTAGGGTAACCGCTAAGAAAAATGGGCTTGTAGTAACTCCAAAAGTGACTTTACATATTTTAAAAGTGTCAAATTTCGGCAGCTGATTGATGGAAGATATATCTTTTCCAATAGGGTCCTTAAATCATAAAAAAGGATGGTAATCTCGATCGTCGTTACATAGTCGTTACATAGAGAAATCTGCAAAAAGGCCTTTTCGATATCGGCTACTAAACCAACACTGCCTATCCGAAAGTTTATCAAAGTTTTCAATAGTTCCGGAACTAAGTTTTCACCCGTTAATAGTTTGTCGTTCAACGACGGAATTCCCGGCGCGTGCGCACTTGCGTCGAATACTACTCGCACTTGAGAGGTCTTGAAACGGTTTGCGTACGGTCTTGTTTTTAGATTGTTGTTGTAGTAGGAAGTGAATCTAGCGGTTATTTGTTATATTTATTGTGGTGGAAGGTGTTGTCGCCGTTACTTTATGTGGAAGGAGTTAGGTGTTGAATTTCAGCGTATTATTAGCTTTGTGGGATGGGGAATATCGACTCAGTAGAAGATGTGGCAGAAAAGTTTTATTCGTAGAACCTAGTATACTACATAACTATAGCTTTGGACCCAGATATGGGTTAAGGGATAGCTTCAAAAGGACGATATTCCATCGTTTTGATTTATAACTCCACATAAATACACTGCTATAAGCCGTATTCATTGACTTGACCCTACAACAATTTCAGTGATGTAAACACATTTGTCATAGTGCAATATATCAATATGCGTTGGGTTTCCTCTCACCTTAGTACGAGAATAACGCTTACCGGAGATTCGTGTACATTTATATCTAAAGTATTCTCAAATTTCATTATCATCGTCAGGTAGAATCGTTTAATATCTTTAAAATCAATAATTTCGTGTTTGTTTCCTGAACTGTCAGATATCATAGTGTCAACTTCGAAGAGTGGTGGTTGTCAACAGCAATCACGGATGAATGATAACTGCTCCGTCACGTCTTTTTGTTTGCAACGATGAAGTAGCGTGGAATACACTTGTCGGGAAGTACTGTTTTGGGTGTCCTCGAGACCTTGGTATGGTAGATCGCATTTCTTCATGTACCCACGATAGCCCTCCTGAGAGTGCATGGAATGAAATATTTCGTAAATCCTACCCCAAGACCAACTTCACGATCTTGTTATATCAGGTGAAACGAACGTTGTTTATTTCTTTGTGACCTCGCGTCCAATTGTGGATGATCGACCAACTATGTGGAGGCACTGGATTTCGACATGAACGTTTATTACATCTTTTTGGGAGGGCGTTTGTTGTATTTAATAGGTTGTAAGTAGTTTTAAGTGAGATGGGTAATTTTGTTCAGGGTGATAGTTGTATATTTTTTTTGTCACATGGTGACTGTAGCACTCATTGGGGAAATGACGAGATCAGATGATTGACATTTGATGGGTGTGACATTTGAAGGGTTGGTTTCCGGTGTGTCCAGACTGCAGAGGTCACCGGGACTTTTCATGAATTCACGTTGAAAGTCAGATGGAAGAATCTTCTAAAATAAATGGTGGGTGTTGACCAGCCGATGTTCGGGATATAATAATTATTTTTGTTGATTTGGTGGAATGGTGGAGAAATTTTTGTGACCAGGAGAAAACTGGGATTTTTGGGATGACCCACGTTCTACCCACATTGTGGATTTGAAGCTTTTGGAAGAAACGGGATTTTTTGAGATTATAAGGTTATTGGATTTTACGGGATTTAAGCTTATGGATTATAGAGGACTTTAACTTTTTGTTGAAACCCTTCGGGAAAGAAGGTATGTATTTTTTTTTCATTGACCGTTATGTCTTTGAGTATCCTTAAGATACATTTGTATAGCATAATTTTGTACTGTTTATCGATAAATGGTTGGAATCATATAACGTAGTCAATTTGGTGGTAGCCCTAACTTGACCAATTTTTTGTCATGCTGTCAAAATTATGTCTCTGACTTTTATATTAATCATTATTTTCGTTAGATGCTTAAAGTTGGGGAGTGTGTACAGTTAGTACTTCGTCTAACGGTAGTAGGAACAATATGATATGTTTTCTTTGCAAACAACCAGGGCACCGTGCGGTTGGATGTACCCTTCCAAAGTTGATACACTGTTATAAATGCAAAAAATAGGGGTTCACGGTCAAAACGTGTCCAGCTTGTAATCCAGGAAACGAGGTGCAGTGCTCTTAACTGGTCGAAAGGGAGTTGCGTCAGGTTGTTCGACCAAGTTTCAAAATGTACTCAATTTCATTCTCGATCACGCTGTAGACGATGAGCGACCATATTTGAAGGTGAAAGTTTTGGGATTCGGGTGCTTCTAAGACCACTGTGGGCAATGTCGGTTGGAAACATTTACAGAGACTAGGGTTTGTACTTGTGTAACGTAATAGTCCCAGGCTAGAGCACTCCACCTCAGGGAGTGGAATTCGGCACCAATTAAACTATTTTATTCGCTATCACTGGGAATTAATATTAAATTGGACGCCACCAGCTTTTTAATCAAACGAATGCAATAAAAAAAACAGAAACAAAAGGTGGAAAGCTGGAAACACCTCGTAGAAATTAACGTTAAGTGACTTAAGAAAATATTACAAAATAAAGCTACTTATTCCCGAATACGTGTATCCAATTTAATAAATATTGAATAATCAATACAAAAATTGAAGATATTAAATATTTATTGGTTTATCCAAAACTTGCATAAATTGAATACTCAAAAAAACCAAACGAGTAGGATACCAAGTGTAATATAACACGCCAACTTCAAATCTTACACACGCTAAAGATAAGACGAAGGAACTTATCTTAGAGGGCTGGGATGTTGGGCAGCTCTGGCGACGATGGTGACGATGGCTTCAGCAGGCGGTGTACCTCGTGCACGGGAACAAAACAGGAACAGAAACTTGAAGTGTGCCTCTTGAATTTGCCTAACTTGCCTAAAACTTGCTTAAAACTTGCCTATAAGTTGCCGGCTGCAGAGCTGCGGAAAAAAGAGAAAAAAAAAGGATAAGGAACTAGAAAAAACATTAGGGAAGGAACGAATAAATAAAACAGATCGGGTAAAAAGGAGCTTATGCTATAACGCATATAAAACCCGAACTCCACGTGTTAAAAAACAACTTGACAGTGATCTGTTTTATTCTATTCGTTTTGTTCCATAAATATACAAAAAATGCAAATTAGCAAATAAGCAATAAACATAAATAAGCAGTAAGCACTACCCTAGAAAATAACCTAGGGAAAATACAATAATTAACTTACCAACCAGACGATAAAAATTTGTTCACCAACAATAAGTTTAAAAATATATTTGAATGTTGCCTCAGTGGCAGTTAGAGGAAAAAGAATCAGTTCGAATCGAAACTTGAAATTTCGAATATCTAAAGACAAAAATAGAAGGGGAATTTGATAAAAGTTAATGTTTTATTTTGGAGTGACTAATGCGACAAGGAAACGGCATGTTTAGAAATTTAGTAGAAATTTGGGAGGAAGTGACTAATGAGCCACAAAAATTAACTAAATAAAATTGTTTTTAAAACGAAAAAACGTAACAGGCTAAACAGCATGTTACATCCCCTCTCCTCGGGAGAAAAAAAATAATTCACAGAATTACTTTTTTTTTGTAAACAACAGTCTACGAAGAATGGGAAGCAAAAACAAAAAAACTGTGGTGAACATCCAAAGGAAACGTAGTGCTTACATATGACTCAAGAGAATGAATAAATTGAAAAACATAAACTATTGAATAAAAAGAGAAGAGAAGTGGCGAAATTTGGTAGAAGTGATTGTATAAAATTTCCACCGGAAAGTGAAATGATATTTCTAAGTTCATACCAGGGATGTTGCCAGTTGGTATCCACGGTAACCATTGGTCATCGCGCAAGCAGAACATTCGAAATAATCCTCACACAGACACAGCAAAAATTGTGACGATGTATGAATATACTATCTCACTGTAGAGAAATTATTCTAAATTCTTGACTTACTCTCTTTTTTATTTCAAAAGCTTAGAGAAAAGTATACGAAATTCAAAATATATTGAAAAACAAACGTGAATATTTTGAACCCAAAAAATTAATAGGGAAATGTTCCTATTAACGGAAGAAAAAATTATAATAAAATAAATGGTTCAAAAAAATTGTATAGAGATCACAATATTTTACTGCAACTATAAAACGGTATTTAGAGGGTTAGCCTCTATTATAACATAACATTTTAAATATATCAATACAAAAATTAGTATAAGCGCAATAAAAAAACTCAAGATGCTTAACATCTTAACGATAAATAGAGAAATCCTAATTTCTCAACGAAGCAAAAAAAAAATAATCACCTGTTGTGATAAGGGGTAAGTATGATCTCTAGTACCTTAAACTGATGAAAAAAATAATAAAATAAACCAATAATAAACGGTAATAAGAAAAGTAAAACTAAGTAAGTGTCATTCCGGAGTTATGAATTGACTGGCTATCAATTGTGTTGGAAAAGCCTCGCAGATGATGTTAATCGCGTCGTGGTTATCTTTTCCCACAATCAATTTCCACATCCATTAACAACTACCGAAGTGCAGGCATGGGTCCTATGACAACCAAGTCCTTGCTGAGGGAGAAACGAAAGGGTTTAAAAAAAACATACCTAATAAATTTTTGAGCAAGCTCGGGTTATTAACGAACCCAGCGTTATTTAGAAACGCCACAACTAAAATGGAAAAAATCCAAGAGATAAAAATTGACTGGATCTCTAAATCTATGACACCGTGTTGCAGTGCCCATGTGACACATCCCTCCAGTGCGATGATATGACAAGTCATAAATCCATCCTTTCGGACGACGGCGTCCCGTAGGTACAACACATTTATGGAATCATGACCCACCATGACACACCTCTGAAAGTTTGTCTTCCAATTAAGGTTGTCACAAGACTAACAACACGCCCGTCAAAGATATAGGCCTTAACAAAAAAACAAAATTCACGGTAAGCATTTTTTAACAGGAAAGCGAAAACCTCCAAAAATTCCGTCATGGGAATACTATTGCAAGATATTGTATGAAAATAAACACGGTAAAACTAGAATAAGATAATTATTTAACGTGACCAAGAAAAAAATATGTGTGCATGTATAATACTATAGAGAACATAATAATGAAGATAAAACTAAACAAGGCATGGCCTTTCCCCCCCTTTCCTCCAATCGGAAAGTTTGGAAGGAAGAAACCCACCAAGACGGAACCAAATGCTAACAAATTAGCGATAGCACACATAACAACAAAAACTAGAAGAAATTATTAAATTATATATTTTTAATCAATCTGAATCTAAACGTGCTGCGAAAAGCAACTAAATTATCAGATGTGGAGTTGTAAACCACAAATAGATAGGTAACTCGAAAAAAGTTTTATCATCAACTGAGGTAAACAAATATGCCAGAATAAAATACTATAGTATGTATCAGTCAGTACACAGTTAAAACTAAATAATTCGTTAATTTTCGTACAAAACGACAATGTGTTCTCGTATCAAAACATAAGGAAAGCAAAATAAAGCGTATATTGAGAACAAAAGCGCTACCAAGCAAAAAACATAATATCTCAATATACACAAGATAAGGGACCGCTACAAAATAAACTGAATCCAAAATTTGCCAAAGCAAGGATTTCAGAAAATGTTTGAGCGTAATAGTTGTTCCAAAATATCTACTGGATTATAAATGTGCATGTAGCAAGAAAATTCCAGAAAATTTGAAACATTCACGGAAGATTGTTCTCGAAAGAACAGCGTTTTTGGCATTTCAAAAACCCAAAAACAAAAAGATACGATAAAACACAAACATAACACAAGAATTGTATTATGGACAACGTCTAAAAGATACTAATAAATATGTACTTACGATACAAAATCAAGAGATAACAAAAGAGCATATAGAAGGTAACGGTATTACTGTTTACCACAAAAATATCGTATGGAGGTTCTATGACATATACGAGGACCTTAGTTCCAGATAAATGATAGATACAAAATGTTTTTTATCTTGAAACAAAAGAAAAATAAAAATAGTCACGTTAATATAATTACTTAATAAGTACTCTAAATTAATCAGAATCACTATTAGATCTGACTCGCAAATTATAATCATTATTAGACAAATCTAAATTATCAGAAAGTTGGACAGAAGGTTCATCATCAGGAAGATTTTCATCTACATCAATAAATTGGTTCTTTAAATCTGTAACATGCCAGTTACCTAAATCATTACCAGATAGATCTTTTAAATTGTAAACTAATTTAGAAATAACTTTGTTGACAACACAAGGTATATATTTAGGAGCAAATTTAGCTGCAAAATTATTAGATTTGGACGAAAGAACATAATTCTTTTTCCATAACCTGTCACCAACATGAAATTGCAAATCTCTCTTTCTCAAATTGTAATGTTTTGCATTTTTTTCGTATGCGTTTTTTAACTTTTTCCGAATATCTACAAAAAGTTTAGGCAGGGTTTGAACATCGTTAACCAATTGCAATTTATCTCCAGTGTTAATTATGTTATTCGCGTTTTCGGAAATTACACCATAAAAATCTCCACTTAACGGAACGTTTCGAGCAAAATTTAGAAAAGCTGGGGAGTAACCCGTAACGTCATGTTTCGCGGTTCTGATTGCTTGTGCAACTCTGTGTAGCGAATTATCCCAGTTATTATGAGACGAATTCTCATGAATATAACATCTTAAAGCTGTAACAATTGTTTTGTTAGTTCGTTCTGTGTGATTTGCTTGGGGATGATAACGAGCGTTATAAAATATTTTTTGCACCTTATATTGCGACATTAAATTCTTAAAAAGAAAGGACGTAAAAACAGTACCATTGTCAACAGAAAAAATTTGTGGAACACCAAAAACAAGAAAAACTTGGTTTTCTATAAATTTCACAATGCCCTTAGCAGTTGCGTGTTGCATTGGATGAACAAGACAAAATTTTGTGAACCAATCGGTAATTACTAAGACAAATCTGTTACCAGATTTTGATTTAGGATAAGGACCTATCAAATCAGCAGAAATCCATTGCCATGGAAAATTTATATCTTTATACTGACCCATAACACCAGCTGTAGGTAAGTTTTGTGTTTTACAAGAACCACAAACTGAACATTTATTAATGTAGCGAGATACAGAACTTCTAAGTTTCGGCCAATAGTAAAGTTCGGAAATACGAGAAATAGTTTTAGATATGCCTAAATGGGCACTCAAATCATTATCATGAAATAATTTCAATAAGTCAATTCTATTAGGGGTAGGAACAACAATTTTCCAATTAGATAAATTACTAGAAATTGGATTTGACGAAAAAACATGTTTGTATAAAACATTATTGTCAACCTTAAATGTAGGATATAAATCAGGATTATTGGTGACCTTCTGAATCATAGAAGTGTACCAAGTATCTGGCTTGAAAGTATTTACGTCGATAATAGAAATTTCTGAGAAAGAACGCGATAAAGCATCACTTACCACCATAGTGATTCCTTTTCTGTGCTTAATTTCAAAATCAAACTGAGAAAGCCTAAGAGAAAGACGAGCTAAGCGACCTGAGGGATTCGAAAGTTTCGATAGATATTGCAACGATGAGTGATCTGTCTCAAGAGTAAAATGGGTACCTTCAACATAACCTCGGAACTTTTCAACACCAAAAATAACTCCTAAAAGTTCTTTTTCTGTTGTGCTATATTTTCTTTCAGTTTTATTTAAAGTACGACTTGCATAAGCAATTGGATGTTCGATACCATCACAATCTTGATAAAGGATTGCTCCAAGACCAGTTTCACTAGCATCAGTTTGAATAATAAAAGGTTTAGAAAAGTCGGGGCTTGCAAGAATAGGACTAGAAGTGAGACTTTTTTTAACTTCAATAAAGGCATTTTCGGCTTCGGCAGTCCAAGAAATGGATTGACCTTTTTTCCTGCCATGAAGAAGATCAGTGATTGGGGAACAAATGGTAGAGAAATCTTTAATAAAACGACGATACCAACCAATAAGACCTATGAGACGTTTTATCTCTGTAGTATTTTTTGGGGCGGAATAATTCAAAATAGCAGAGACTTTCTCGTCATCTGTACGTAAACCATTTTTATCAACAACAAAACCTAAAAATTTAAGGGAATCACGACAAAATTCACATTTTTTAAGATTGACAGTAAGATTGGCTGTTTTCAACCTAAGATACAATTTGTTTAGAGTTTCCATATGTAACTCAAAAGAAGGGGTAGCGATGATAATGTCATCTAAATAACAAAAACAATACGGTCGAAGGGAAGGATCTATTACCATGTCCATTAGACGAGCCATAGTTTTGGGAGCATTGATTAGACCATAAGGAGTAGTAACGAATTCAAAAAGTCCTACACCGTATACAGCGAAAGCTGTTTTCGGGCGAGAAGATTCAGACAAAGGTATTTGTAGAAAAGCCTTTTTTAAATCAATAGACGTCAGAAATTTTGCGTCTCGGAGTTTACTAAGAATAATATCAACTTGCGCCATAGGATATGAATCTGAAACAGTAACCTTATTCAATTTCCGACCATCAAAACATACACGACATTCTCCGGACTTCTTAGGGACAATCCAGAGAGGTGAACACCAAGGGGAGTTCGAAGGTTGAATAACTTTGAGATTTAGCATTTCTTCCACTTCTTTCACAAGAAGTTTTTGCATAGCCGGAGACAAGGGATATTGACGCTGCACAATTGGCTTTGCATTACCAGTATCGATATTGTGCTCTATTAAATTAGTTCGACCAATTCGGTCTGAAGGAGCAAGTGAAGCAAACAAATTGATTACCTTGTCTAGTTCATCTTTTTCAAAAGAGGTGAGACTAGAAACGGATTGAATTGTGTTAATGACACAAGTAGAGGACAAAAGAGAATACGACAAATTATGACAATTAATGTCTATCTTACATAGACTCAAAAAATCCATACCCAAAATAAGAGAATGATTAATAGAAGGTATAATTAAAATTTTAATTGTTTTAGTGACATTATTCACGGTAACGGGAACAGTGATAAAACCCATAAATTGCTGTGGAACGCCATCAGCAGTAGTGATACTTATTGAAGCATCGTATTCGATAGGTACATGAAGAGAATTAATAAGTGAAAACCCTTGGTTTCCAATAACACTAGAATTGCTTCCAGTATCAACCATAGCTAAAACTTCAGTATCTAAAATTTTGACAATCATATAAGGACGATTATCATTAGGTTTCTTGACAAACAAAGGACAAACATCGGTAGCAATAGAATTGACATTATTTTCACACAAAATATTTACCGCAGGCGTCGGTAAACCATGTAAGACAGATAAAACAGGTAAATTAACATTAGAATCATCTTGTGCTTCCTTAGATATTTCAACATCCTGTACAGAATTGACAAGTGAAACGGTACGAGAACATAATTGTTTGCTAAGATTTTCAGAACGGTAAGAAGTAACAGAAGATAAAAAATCCTTGACAAAACTAAGATAAGCTTGCCATTCGGTAGCAGTAGGTGAAAAACATGAAATTAATTTCGACTTGTTGATGGTTTGTGTTTTTGATTTTCTGACTTTACTTCTGAAGTAATTTGCACATGACTGGAATCTGTTGTCAGATTTACAGGACCAGTCCGAACCTCGTTTTTTGGAATACAAGAACGACAATTAGGCTTTGTAGTGTTTTTAGCACCACAACCATAACAAAAGATTGACTTAGGAGAACGACACTTACTAAAACTATGACCAGATCTGCCACAATTCCAACACACGGAAGAAGTTAAAGCAGAAACATTAACAGAAGATTTTCTGTTCGACGAAAATGTTTGTGAAACATAAAGACAAGCTAGATCAGGTTCTAGTAAACGAGAATTATTGGAAGATGGTGGTCGATAACGATCAGACCAAACTCTAGATTCTTCAATTATTTTACAAAGCTCAGTTAGTTCATCAACAGTATTAGGAGTATGCAATGCCAATGCTGAAACAAAAAAAGGTAAAAGATTCCTACGAATCTTTGCAACGCGGGACTGCTCATCCACAACATTCGTTAGACGGTTAAAAAGACCTACCATAGAAGAAATATAAACTGTAACGGGCTCATTTGCACCCATGGTTCGATTTAAAATTTCTAACTCTAAATCTGTTTCATAGCTGTACGGAAGAAAATCTGCTTTCAGTTTTGCAACAATATCTGACCAAGAACTAAATTTGCCACGATTATTGAGATACCAGGTAAAAGCGCTGCCTCGGAATAACTCACAAGACTGTAGAAATAACTCATTATCCGAAATACCTCGTGATACTCTAAGTAATTCGACTTTTTCTAAAAAAAAATGAAGTGATTCATTTTTTCCAGAGAAAGAAACATTCCATTTATACACTGGATCGTGTCGAGAATGCGGTACTGTGGGAGAAGATAAAGATGAAGAAGATGCAAGGGGTACGTGATTACTGTGTGACTCTATACTATCTACAGAAATAATTGGAGTTGTCTTTGTGTCTAAATCAGATTCAAGTATAAGTACTTCTCTATCTAGAGACATTTTTATTTGTTCCTCATCATCGGAATCAACATTCATTCTATTTATCCTATTGGTCAAATGAATTAATCGTGAATTTATTCTTTGAAACACGGGTTCGCGTTTATTACCACTGAAATTGTTAATGACATCAGTCAAATCCTGAATAGTACTACGAATTTCAAAATGATCTTCCTGAAATGTGTAATTGTTTACCGGTAATGAAAAACTACGGTTTGCTTTCTCACGAGCTAATAAACCAGTAAGAACTTTGCGTTTTTCGTCAACTGTATCGGGTAAAGTAACACATCTAATTTTAATTTCATAAGAAAGTTCATGTACTTTCAAATGATTTGCCTGCATATTGATTTTATTTAAAAAAACCAATTAAAATGAAAAACTTGATAGCTAACAATAAAAAAATTCGAAAAAATTATCAAATTTATTGAAAATATTAAGAAAATGCTTTAAAATTACTAAGTCAAAGTTAAGAGTATCAAAAATTATTTAAAAAACGTTAAGAAAAGGCAGATTTGCAAATATTTGTACAAAATTGAGTAATATAGAAAAAAATAAATTATTAACCTATAGTCTTATAAAATTTCAAAGTTTGTCAAGTCAGAAAATACTTCCAAAATATATAAAAGTTTGAAGAGATACAAAAAAATTTCAAGTTTGAAAAATATTCAAACTATTGAAAAATTAAAAAAAGTAATCAAACAACCAACTACCTAAAGTGATTTTCAAAACATAATAGTATGCACAAAATGTAAAAATAGCAATACCATGTACTAAAAATTATGAACCAAATAATTAATAAACCTGTTAAAATTTCTCCTCTACTGAAATAATTAACGTGATCGTAAAAAAACAACAATCAATATTTTAACACTTCAATTGAAGCAAAAGAGTAAAAATCGGTGAACCCAAAAAAAAAAAGTTAACTATAATTAACAAGAGGCAAAAGTACCTAAAAATGAAATAGAATAAAGAATACCAAAAGATACGGGGAGTAATCAAAAATAAGTTACCTGAGAAACTTATTTAAAAAGAAATCAACAAACTCTAATATTGATTAAACACACCAACTCAGCAAATAGCTAAAAACCATTTAATTGGGCGCCAATTTGTAACGTAATAGTCCCAGGCTAGAGCACTCCACCTCAGGGAGTGGAATTCGGCCTCTTGAATTTGCCTAACTTGCCTAAAACTTGCTTAAAACTTGCCTATAAGTTGCCTATAAGTTGCCGGCTGCAGAGCTGCGGAAAAAAGAGAAAAAAAAGGATAAGGAACTAGAAAAAACATTAGGGAAGGAACGAATAAATAAAACAGATCGGGTAAAAAGGAGCTTATGCTATAACGCATATAAAACCCGAACTCCACGTGTTAAAAAACAACTTGACAGTGATCTGTTTTATTCTATTCGTTTTGTTCCATAAATATACAAAAAATGCAAATTAGCAAATAAGCAATAAACATAAATAAGCAGTAAGCACTACCCTAGAAAATAACCTAGGGAAAATACAATAATTAACTTACCAACCAGACGATAAAAATTTGTTCACCAACAATAAGTTTAAAAATATATTTGAATGTTGCCTCAGTGGCAGTTAGAGGAAAAAGAATCAGTTCGAATCGAAACTTGAAATTTCGAATATCTAAAGACAAAAATAGAAGGGGAATTTGATAAAAATTAATGTTTTATTTTGGAGTGACTAATGCGACAAGGAAACGGCATGTTTAGAAATTTAGTAGAAATTTGGGAGGAAGTGACTAATGAGCCACAAAAATTAACTAAATAAAATTGTTTTTAAAACGAAAAAACGTAACAGGCTAAACAGCATGTTACACTTGATTCTTCTAAGATGGTTTCTTGTCGTGTGGCTAATGGTCAGTCGTACGAGAGTATAGGAGAGTGTTCGGTTCCTTTTTCTATTAGTGATCAATTACGGATTATTTCAGTACTAGTAGTGCCAGAGGTTCCTCACACGTTGATTTTGGGAGCAGATTTTTGGAGAATTATAGGTATAGTGCCTGATCTAAGGCATAATGAGTGGCATTTTTCTGACATTCCTGTCCCTATATCTACTGTGGACCATCTAAGGGTTGAAAAGTCTTTGAGTGAACTTCAAAAATTGCGACTGGAAGCTGTTGTTGAGAGAAATAAAACTCTCATGGGTAATAAGTTTGGTTGTACAAATGTTGCTGAACATCGAATCATCTGTCATTCAGCTCCCATCAAACAAAGATAGATACTATCCTGTCTCACCAGTTATGCAGAACCATATTAATCGGGAACTTTATGAGATGTAAGAACTGGGTGTCATACAGAAGTCGAATAGCCGTGGAGTTCCCCTATCTTGTTGGTCAAGAAAAAAGATGGATCATACCGATTTTGGGTGGACTATCGTAAACTTAATTCCGTAACAGAACAAGGCAGTTATCCTTACCTTACATTTCACATACGTTAGATAAACTACGTAATGTACATTATTTGTTCTACCCTAGATATTAAGTCGGCGTATTGGCAGGTTGGTGTTGAAGAATCTTCCATGAAATTTATCGCTTTTACTGTACCAGGTCGGATGCCGTTTGGTTAACATAATGCACCGGCTACTTGGCAACGTCTCATTGATCAAGTTTTAGGTCCTGAATTTGACCCCAATGTTCTTACGTACTTAGATGATATCGTTATTGTTATTAAAACTTTTGAAGAACATATGTCCATTTTGGAGGAAGTTTTTAGACGGCTTCGGGATGCTGGTTTAACTGTTAGTTGGGAAAAGTGTAATTTTTGTAGTCCTCAGATTAAGTATTCAGGATTTGTTGTGGACGATAAGGGTCTTCATGTTGATCCAGATAAAGTTAACGCGATGTTGATGTTACCTACCCCTAAATGTGTGAAAGATGTTAGAGGCATTATTGGAACCTTTTCGTGGTATCGACGTTTTATACCTGATTTTTCGACTTTAATATCTCCTATTACGGCATTGTTGCGAAAAGGGAAGAAATTTGGCTGGACATTGAGGTGTGAAAGATCATTTCAGAAGATAAAGTAATTGCTAGTTAAGGCTCCGGTGTTAGGCTGCCCAGATTACGATTTACCGTTTGTAGTACAATGTGATGCTTCAGGTTAATTGGATTCTTGCATCAAAGACAGCACGTAAAAATATTTCTTGATTATTTTCATTAGATCTCACAAAAATACATGCGGTTTGCAAATACACATTTTCGAGAAGACCTGTAGAAAACGCGGTCAAAGCTGATTGTTCCTTAGAGCTGCGACTTTGTTCGTTTTGTGTGTTCTATTGTCTTTATTCTCGTCACTATGAGCTTGCTCAAGCGCGTTTACTTCGATCTTTATAAAGTTCAATAAATCAGCGATCTGTTTTTCGTAATTTACTGAGTCCGGTTCTGCAGTGGATACCGGGCTCGATCCGTTCGAGTATTCAGTTTCGTTTGCCGCACTTCGTACTATTTTAATTCTATTGAATTGAACTCGCAAACTAAACGGTAAAATGTTAAAAATCATGGATTCAACCATTAACCCATACTGATCAGCTGATATGCCCAAAGATTCCAACGAGCACGTATTGTATAGTCGTCGTAAGCCACTAACATCCTTATCGTATTTTATTTACAACCATATATGTAATGCTGTCATTACTAACGTCATTGAA
Source organism: Lochmaea capreae (assembly GCA_949126875.1). Classification (NCBI taxonomy): domain Eukaryota; kingdom Metazoa; phylum Arthropoda; class Insecta; order Coleoptera; family Chrysomelidae; genus Lochmaea; species Lochmaea capreae. The sequence continues at coordinate 6,432,035 of OX421404.1, read as the reverse complement.
GGTTGGGAAGTGTCACATTACACACCTCTACTTCCCGCCCTCATTTCATCTATTCTAGATAAATAGTTTTTATATTTAAAAAAATAACATATTTTTTTACATATTTTATAATACCTATTTAATGGCAAACAATAAATAACAACAATGAACTAAAATACAACAAACTACTTATTGATATTAATCGTTAAATTTGAATTATTGTAAGCGTTTATTGAAATATTTAGGCCTGTACCAGCGCTGGACCCTCCAACAGTTGTCTCTTTGGGCGACAAATTAATTTCATGTTGAATGACTGAGGTTTGGGACAGCATAGTGGCAGTTTTCGTTTTATTCTCTATTGAGCCATTCACATAACCTTCTGCCACAGTACTTGATTTCCATCCTCCCAGCCTTTTTAATTGGAGTACACTTGCACCACTGTTGGCAAGTAACGTAGCGGCGGTTCTTCTGAGTGCGTGTCCTGTGAACCTTTCCAGTTCTCTAAATTTAAAAAAGTAGCAATTTTTTTGATTTCTTGCTATTCCTCCTCTGAACTGAACAAAAAATCTATCGTTTTCAATGTTTTTTCCCAAATTTATGTAGTCTCGAATGAGCTTCACCCATACTGGATCAGTAATGAGAAATTATCTGTTTGTATGTGTTTTAGAATCTGAAATTTTTTCTTCAAAAAAAGCCACATCCAACATTTTCATTTTCACTAATTCGTCCGTCCGACAAGCTCCAGATACGCCTATTATTATTGCTACCTAAAACAATAAGAAAAATTAATACCAGTATACTTGTATTAGCTCAAACACGTTTTTCTTTAAATACTTATTTAAAGAATCACAAACAATAAGTTACCTTCATCGGTAGAAGATTATTTGGAGCTTTATTTAAAAAATCCTCTATATTCTTCCTCGAAAATACGTTCGATTTCTTGTGCCTAAAGCCGACATTTTGTCGTTTTAGGAAGGCTAGCAGTTTCCCATGTCTCGAAATATCAGTTTTTTCTTAAATTTCTAGCATCGTTCGAATCATACTGTATATTGCCCACAAAGTAGACGGCTTCTTTTGTCTGGTATGATCTCCAAAATATGCCAGGAGTACACTTTCGGAACCGATATTTTTAACCTTTGTTTCTTCGTACCACTTCCTATAAAATTCAATGGATTTTAGATACCGATGCTTACTTTTCTCTGGCAATATGCCCTGGGCTGCTGCGTGAGCAGCCTGTCGTACTTCTGGTGGGGTACAATCCATAAATTCTTCGTCGGAAGACATGGTTTTCAATTTATAATTCGCGAATTTAATATCCAACTTTATCTGACATTTATTGACTTTATCTGACATTTACTCATATTGGTGACAATTGTATACCCCGTAGTCACGGTAACAATATATCTACTTGATTATTCTGAGAAAACCGCGTTCTTCGTAATTTGTCGTTAAATGTAATATTTTAGGAATGTGCAGAACGAAACAGAGATTTATTAATTTTGATCGAAATATGATGGTTGTGAATAAAATAGTATACAAACCTCGGTAGGAAGCTTCATTCCTGTCTCGAGATCATAGCTAACCTCGACGCTTTGCGTCTCGGTTAACTAACTGATCTTACGACAGGAATGAATCACTTCCCACCTCGGTGTGTAATATACTATTACCGGCGGAATAGAGCATAGTTTTTGCACATAACAGTCAGTAATTCCTTCTGATTGTCCACATTCTGCTTTTATTAAATCGATTGCATCATTATACGAGTTTTGGTTACACGTTAAGCCCGAAATCGTTAGAGCCGCCTCACCCGTTAATAGCGACTTCAAATAAGTAAATTTACAGTTTATACTTAACTCTGGATTATTGTGTATGGCTTGTTTGTATTGCTCCCAGAAAGCTGGCCATGCTTCCAGGTCGCCGTTAAATTTTAACAAATCAAGTTTAGGTAGTCTTATCTGGTTAGGTTAGGTTGATTTGGGTTTGTACGTTACCGCTACTCATGTCTGGATGGTGGGGGGTATCCTGGGGAATTCGCAAATATCCAAGTCCTACGTTCTGCGGCTGATTACTTCCCGTTCTGCCTTTTATGGCCACTTCCAAACTTGCAAAAGCATCCATAGCATGGATGTCATATTCTGCCACTTTATCACATTCCGTTTCAAACTACTCGTCTGATACAGTAGGTGAAATTTTCGAGTTTAGTGCGTTCAATGTAACTCTTAACAGTTTAATTTTCTCACACATAACTGAGAGCTCGTCCGGTAAAATTTCCGTTGATTTTACGGTCTCGTCAACGGTTTTGCACAGTTTTGTTAACTGTCTGCAATAATTTTTCCGTAAAGACACTTCGAATTTTGATTCCATTTCAAAAATATTATTCCGGTTCACATTAATTTACTTTCAACAAACACTACCCTGCTTTTGGCACCAAAATGTGAAATATGTCGTTAAATAAAACACCGGTTCAGTTAAAAAGTGTTATCTAATGTTGAAATAAATGGTTTAGGAATCACAAACAAATCTATTATAAAATAACTACAGTAACAAAACACAAAAGCAGAATTACATAGAAAAACCAACTAGAGCCTCCGATCGCGGTCAGATACCCAACGTTAAACAGACGATACTAGATTACGCACGTGGCTTCTTGGCGACAGTTTTTTCACACATGGCCAACACTTGCGAAAGGGTGGTTACACGATTCAATAGCACAGGGGCGGCCCTTACACGACCACGCATTCACGCACTATTTTTAACAATGATGCCTTCTAGAATGTTGTCACTACAATATGAAAGAGTAATGAACGGTTTACAGACATCCTATAAATAAAAAAATTCTAATAGCCTGTATTGTCGATTGATGACAGTTCGTTGATTTTTAATTTGTCGTTTATGTCAAACTTATTTCGCGAGTGCGCAAATTTAATAATAATATAAATTCAGATTTTGAATTATCCGATGAAGAATTAAATGTATATCGAAGTGTATGTCTTAAAAAAAATATTGTACGACACGCAACCGGAAATTAGTGTTTTTCAGGTCTCCAAGCTTCCAGGACTCGCTTCACTCGACCTGAAAAACACTACTTTCCGGTCTTGTAACGTACTCTTCCGGCTAGAAGCAAGTGTCACTTTTCTGAAGTATGACAATATTGTGTTATTGACATTGATTATTCAGTAGCGTTGGGATTGTCAGTTTTAATTGTTTTAATTTAATTAATGGTATTAACTTTTTTGTGATTTTCAATAGAGTAGTGTTTTGTGTTTGTTCAAAAATGAATGAATATACTCGTGGAAAGACACTTCATAGCCAAACTACAGAGGTGATTGCTAATGTTTATAGGTATGTAATAGTATTAATTAATTAATCAATATTGGTACGTTTATGATAGATGTCAAACTATAGGTACTAAGTAGGTAATGTTGCCTAGCAACCGTTTCATGAAGTTCTTTGTCGAAAAAAATATTAAAATATGATAACAAATTTTCTTAAAATTAATATTTTTTTTTTAATAAAAATCAGTCGCATCCACCAAAAGGATATTAGCGACTGAACAATATCGGAACTATACAGTAATTGCAACTTAAAAATTAAGGAAGTACAAATATTGAACTATATATCAATTTACTAAATACAATTTAAAACATCTATATTCTTAAGGAAGTTTATTAGCTTGACTATTGGAGAATGTTCACCAAGCAACTCTTTCAGATTAATTGGGATATCATGTGTTCTGCGTTGCAGATAATATTTGCTGCAATCTATTAATATGTGTTTCACAGATAATATTTCGTCACATGTATCGCATTTGGAACGTTCTGTTTTAGTCATTAAAAATGAATGAGTTAACCTAGTGTTAATATTTTTGAAAGCTTGCAACTAAGCGATTGTGAATAAAATAGTATACATACCACGCGGGAAGGATCATTCCATCCACGGCTGGACTGTTATGATCTACTTTCCCGCTAGGTATATAATATACTATATTGAAAGGGAAGTATACAAATAAAACATTCGTATCTTTTCGAATATATATACAATTATTTTTGTAAGAATAGAACAACATTTATTGATTATTTTCAAATGTATTAAACCGGTTGTATTGTATTCTGAATTCTGACAAATAATTTGGTATGTCGCTGATCAAATATAGTTTGTATCTACTTACTAGGCTACAATATGAATAAACTCAGCTAATTGTTTGAGGGCCATTTTTCATAAGATTGCAATTATTCCGGGTGCTAAAAGTGCCACCGGAAGCTAAAATGCTACATATTGAGAATTACAATCAATCACAATCCTCGGAAGTAGCAGGCACATCAATTGAGAATTAAAGTAATGAAACTAATATATCAATGCACGTTCTTGAATCTCTGGTCTCATCGCAAATCCTCTTGGCTACGGCTATGGTCCAAGTGAAGGATCACTATGGGAAACTCCACCTAGCCCGCGTTCTGCTATATAGGTGTTCCCAGTGTAACTTTATCTACTTACTAGGCTACAATATGAATAAACTCAGCTAATTGTTTGAGGGCCATTTTTCATAAGATTGCTATTATTCCGGGTGCAAAAAGTGCCACCGGAAGCTAAAATGCTATAGATTGAGAATTACAATCAATCACAATCCTCGAAAGTAGCAGGCACATCAATTGAGAATTAAAGTAATTAAACTAATATATCAATGCACGTTCTTGAATCTCTGGTCTCATCGCAAATCCTCTTGGCTACGGCTATGGTCCAAGTGAAGGATCTCTATGGGAAACTCCACCTAGCCCGCGTTCTGCTATATAGGTGTTCCCAGTGTAACTTTATCACAAAACAGTTTTGTGATAAATTATGCCTAAATAAATTAAAATTTAATTTACCAATTAGTGGCGTTGGTCAGGCATTATCTTTCGCAAATACAAAGGTCAACATCGAAGTAAATTCACTGCATTCAAATTACAGAACTGAATTGTAGTGTTTAATATTTAATAAAATTACAGAACATTTACCTCTTTTAACTATAGACAAATCCATAATAAAAATACCCTCCAATATCCAGTTAGCAGATCCAGAATTTTATAAAAGTAAACAAATTGACATACTGTTAGGTTGTGACATATTTTGGCAAGTATTATCAGTGGGTCAAATTCAATAAGGCAAATATTTGCCAATATTACACAATCAGTGCTAGGGTGGATAGTAAGTGGAGCTATAAACAGTTTACAAAAAAATAACAATAGAGCAATTGTATGTCATTCTATACAACCGGACGAGACATCTATTAATGAACAGTTAGCCAAGTTCTGGCAACTAGAAAACTATGAGAATTGTAAGGTGATGTCGGGCTCGGATAAATTTTGTGAAGAGCATTTTACACAAAACACTATACGTAATTCTAACGGTCAATTTGTAGTAAATATGCCATTAAATGAGAAAATATACAATTTAGGGGAATCAACGATTTCCGCAGTCAACCGATTTCTTTCGTTAGAAAGAAAACTTAGGCGAAACTTAGAATTAAAAGAACAGTACGTTTCAAAAATAATTGTTTGAGTAACGAAGCGAATAGATTATTCGGAGTTTTGACGTCCAAAGAATTGGACAATGCATTTAAGATTTTATTAAAAATAGCGTAAAGCAATTCTTTTCTCGAGGAATATGCGTCGTTAGTTGCTAAGGTTGAATTAGATAGAAAGAGTAGCATTTTAAATTTAACAGCGTTTATGGACGAATTCGGAAATTTAAGAGTAGAGGGCCGTTTAAAAAATTCAGAATTTTCCTATGATAAAAGGCATCCAATCATTGTGTCACCAAGACACCATCTAACTAAATTAATAATGAAAGCGGAACATGTTCGGTTGATGCATGCTGGACCTCAGCAAACTTTATTTGGAACCAGAGAAAATTTTTGGGTGATATCCGGTAGAAATCTCGCGAAAGCAGTAGTTCATCAGTGTGTTAAATGCTACCGTTTCAGATCAAAATCTATTCAGCATATAATGGGCAATCTTCATAAGGAAGATTTATCTCTGGTTTTCCATTTTTTAATCACTGGTATTGATTATGCAGGCCCATTTCAAATTCTAAACAAGAGGGGGCGCGACGCTAAGCTCATAAAGAGCTACGTTTGATTATTTGTCTGCTTTGCCTCTAAGGCAGTTCGTTTAGAGTTAGTAAGTGATCTTTCAACCGATACATTTTTGTTGGCAATGAAACGTTTCATTAGTCGTTGGGGGTAAACCTACCCAATTGTTTTCAGATAATGGCTCAAATTTCGTATGCGCAAGTCGACAGTTAAATGAAGTGAAACAATTTTTTGATGAAAATGAAAAGGCGCTTAATGATTTTGTCAATAATCAAGGAATACGTTGGCATTTTAGTCCAGCGTATTCACCACATTTTGGTGGGCTCTGGGAAGCCGGGGTCAAGGCGGTGAAGCATCATTTAAGACGCATCTTGGGTAATTCCCATTGCACTAGTGAAGAGTTCATCACTTTACTTTGCCAAATAGAAGCTATCCTAAATTCGCGTCCACTGTCACCTTTATCTAATGATCCCTTAGATCTCGTCCCTTTAACCCCCTCACATTTTCTCGTCGGAAGAACAATGAGCTCGGTACTGGAAGCCGAGCTATCCCATCTTCCAGAAAATCGCTTGGGCAGATATCAAAGACTGGAGCAGCTGAGACAACATTGGTGGAACAGATGGCACAAGGAGTTTATTTCTGAGCTTCAGCAACGAACCAAGTGGAAAATTAATCGTGGTTGTGTGAAAGTGGGTAGTCTAGTGATAATTAAGCGGTTAAATTGGCGGTTAGGACGAGTGACAAAGACATTCCCAGGTACTGATGGTGTAACTCGTGTTTTTGAACTCTATACTTCAAACGGAACAATCACTCGAGACTTTACAAAAATCTGTCCATTACCTGAACAAGACATTTAAATTTAGTTATTTTGTGCGATTTAAAGTTAGCACTGTAGTGTATATATTTAATTTTTGTTTGTTTTTGCGTGTTGAAATAAGACACTTCAAGACCGGGGGCATGTTAAGGCGTGAAATGCATTCATTTGTTTGGTCGACTGTGGTGGTTCCTTGAACCGAAAAATAAAAAGGGGAAAAGACAGTATTTATATAAGGGTCATGTGTTAACATCCTTTCGTAAAACTAGATAATATGAATTATAAATTTGAATGTGAAAATTCTACAAAGTTCGTTAAAGTTGAATATATTTTAAGTGACTATTATTTGTATGATTACTCAACAGAGGCATTTCTTCAATTAACCAAAAATTTTCTATTTTATTTTCAATGTCAATCACTGACCTTGACGCATACAATACAACAGAGTTTTGTGTTTTGTGATATGGGTCGACCCTTTCCCAGAGAAATTTGACCTGGTAACAACAGGTGATAAAATATACCGGCACCTAAAAGTAAATCGATTTCAATAGATTCATTAAATTTCGGGTCGGATAAATTAATGTTTCCGGGAAATTCAAATGTGATAATATATATCAAAGTCTACTTGAGGCGTATCAGCTGTTATTTGATCAGAAACTAAAAATTGTAGATCAACGTTATAATTTAAATGCAAAGATTTAATTCGATTTCTAAGAACATTATTAATGTAACTAATGTTACCGTCTTACTTTACTTTTGTTGGACAGGGTCTGTGTGAACTGTTTGGAGAATTTGATGAAGACTTTGTAACGTTCCGTTTTTTTGTATAGGAATATAAATGTTTTTGTAGGATATCTTAAGGTTTTCGTTTTCTCTTCCCCATCACTTTTTTTAGTATTGTATAAGTTTCTTTTTACTTTTTCCTTGTATGCATTCATTGTTATATCAAGCGATTACAGAATACTTGTTTTGATAGCCCGTTTAAAGATAACGAAACCGTTAGGAGTTTCTGAAAAGAATAACATATGCTCGTATTTCTTTAGATATTGTAAGGACAACATTGATACATATTCAAGGTGTCACCACTTTGAAATTAGAAGTAAAGCATTATATCCTAGTTGTAGTTGTGTGATTTAAATTCCTGTGCGCTTATTAAATATCTTGGAGTGAGCATATTTTGTTATATTATTCGGGAATAGTCCATTTGATTAGTATCGATCACATAATTTACGGAATACATGGTGTTACAGAAGATGTGAACGCTCCGTATATTTGTTCTTTTTGTAACATGCTGTTCATTGTTGTTTATCTTGACAAGTATTGTCAAATTATTATTATTAGTTGTCAATATAATCTTTAGAGTTTTCAACCTGACTTTTCCTGCATTTTATATTAAAATAGTCTAAGAATCCTACCAGACACCTCTCTGACCATTTCTCCGATACACATGGTACTTGACTGTATAAAACTTTGTTTACATTGCCATATGTCAACTAATTATTGGCATGTCTTCTTCATTTTTATCTAATAGAGTTTGGTAGTGGTGGTTTTACGCATGAAATGAATTAGTCTGTGAATTTTACTCTGTGTGACCTAGCAAGCCGTTCTGTAGTCGTGGGTGGAGCGCTAAGATCGATGACCTGGCGATTTATTGGAATGTCATTATTGAATGGATTATTGTTTCGACACCTTGTGTTTTGTGGAAGGCACGACGAGTTGGTTTTTAGCGCCATTTTACGTAAATAAAGTAGGCTTTGTGGGATGGAAATGTTAGTCTTTTTTAACCGTTACATTGGACTCAGATATGGGGTATGCAGTGGCTTAAAATTAGACTACATTCTATGGTTTTTGATTTTAAGTTCCACATATGGGGTAGTCGATTTTGTTTAGTTCATCGATGTTAGTTACTACATGTTAGATAGGCTAGTGTGATTTATTTGAATGTCATCTCCGGATGGGCAATGGGGGAATTATTGTTTTGACACCTTTTGTTTTGTGGAAGGAACGACGTGATGGTTTTAAGGCGCTATTTATGTTAATAAAGTAGGCTTTGTGGGATGGGAATGGTAGTCCTTTTTTTTCCGTTACATTGGACTAAGATATGGGTTGTGTAGTTGTTTAAAATTAGACTACATTCTATGGTTTTTGGTTTTATGTTCCACATAAGGGATAGTCAATTTTTAGTCTGTCGATGTTAGTTAGTTAATACACGTTAGATAGGTTAGTGCCTAATTCGGCCGGTTATAGTTACTGGGTATTTTATATTGCGAACATTTCCCTACGGGAAGTCGCTAACGACGTTTGGTGTTCTAAGAGCGTATGGGGTAGACTTCCGGCGACTCGATGTGAAGAAGCTAGTTGATGTGAGATTGGGAAGAAGAAATTGATTCAGTAAGAATCCTATATTGGCATTAAGCCATCCGAACATATTTAGGATTATTTTCTCTGCCATTTTAAGTGGAAATTGGATGTTGGAGTTATTTTGAATTTATTGGTGTGAGATCCTTTTTTCCACGCCGTTGTTGGCCTTTTCTATAATACCGTTTGAATTTTTAGCTCGAAATATTTCTATTAGTCGAGAAACATAGTATATGTTGTTATTGGAGTAGGTGAGGCTACAGGAGTTGGGATCTGCATTTGTTGGTTTATCGGAACCCTTCGCGAAAAAAGGTTAGTAAAATTGTTAACAAGACTAAATTTGGCTATTTGTATTCATATTAAAATTACCCAGTACATAAGGTTGTGATAGTTTTGTTGGAAGTACTTTTGCTGCAGTACTTATAGTACCTATACTGGTTTTGTTGAATTTTAGTATTTATTACCAACAGTTTCACTAGTGAATGAAATCTAACTAGTAATAATACAACTAATAATACATCTCACTTCATATTTTTGCAATAAAATGTTGGCATTCAGCTAGGAACACTTTGATTTTCATTCGTAGTAAAGTCAGTGAACGTTTCACTAGAAGGTTATTTGAAATATAGATGGAGTAATACTGTATGCCCATCATTCGGTGAGGAAATTGATTAGTTAATATCTGGATTAAGAGTAGTTTGTCAGTGTATACTTCAGCTAGAATTTGAGAAACTAATTTCTATATTCTTTCTAAATTGTAAGTTTAGTTACAGCATGTAACAACTACCTGTATATTCCTGTGTATTCAACAAAAAGATCAGTATAGGTTACGCTTAGTAGTTATAAGTAATTCTTATTTCAAGGATTATACGTTTTCTTTTTATTCATTTAAATTAAAGCAATCGAGTGGGTTAGCTAGTATTTTATGCACAGCTTGTTTAATAGTAACTTTTAGTAATTGATAGGGGGTTGGTTAGTTTAGTAACTTATAAAATTATGTCTCAACCGAGGTTTGATTAATTTTGTGGGACACATGGCAGTAGTTGTCAAGTCCTCATTAATATACTTCGAGTAATAGGGTATATTGTTTTAAAGGGTTCACGGGAGTTTTAATTTTTAAATTAAAACGTTTGTTTTTAAAAATTTATTTATAAATTAATATACAGGTTGTACTACAACAACACAAATATTAAATAACTTAAATACCGAACTAATTATATATATCTGCTAGAAATCAACGTTAGAAGTCCCTGTAAATGTGAAATGAGACCTATTTATAATCTTCTTTAAACAATGGCACTGTTCTAGTTTGTTTACTACTTTTTTGTTGACTCTGCTAATCTGGATACTTAACTCCTCCATCCTTAAGACGAGAAAATAATGGATTTATTTTCGAGTTTTGATTCAACTTCTTCTAGTGGAATTTCTTCTAGTTTTCTTCTTCTTCTTGTTCTTGTATTTTCTTATAATGCAAAATGTGGTTAAATCAATTAAAGTGATTAAGATTAAAGGAACTGTACTGGAAATTATTACGTGTTTTCCTGAAAATTCTACGTCTTGAATTGGTTTTAGGTTTTTTGCAATTTTATTAATTTCAAAAAGTTTATCAAAATCTATTTTTGTTAAGTTTAGAGGGTGATACATTTGAGTTTTCGAAAATATAGTTTCTGATTTTGTTAAAATGACTGATTTGCCTTTTTGAACTTGAATATTGTTAGAAAACTTCTCTCTTCCAATTTCTATTTCACATTTTTCTGGAATTCGGATCAAACAGGGGTCGTGTATTTCTAAATATTTTTCTGAGGTACATTTTGATAATATTTTTACAGTGGTGGCTGGAACAATCAGTATTTCGTTATTTGTGATCTGTTCTACGATGGGTTCTTGAAGATTTACGGCAGTGGCGTAACATTGTTTGGGCAAACGATTTTCGAGTAGTTCTATTGTGCAGTTGTCTTTGGATATGAATTCTTGTCGACAATATGTTTCTTCTAATGTCGGACATTCTTCCTTTATTAATGACGATTCTTCGGCTTTTGCTAAGTAGGGTTGAGAAGGGATAAACATTTTGTGTTTTTGGATGATAGGATAAAGGTGGTAGAACTCTGCAATTTCGGGTTTTAGGATAGGGATATGTATAGCAAAGATTAATTTGGATTTGGAAAAGGTAACTTGGGTACCGAGAAATAGATAGTAGGTCAACAAATTCTTGAATTTTGGATTTTGCTCCTCATTGTAAATTGTTTTCAAATATTCAATCATTTCCGCGACCTCATGACTAGAAAGTACGGAACTATGAAGAGAGTTCAGTTTTGAAAATATAATTGAGTTTTCAATATTGTCAATAAATGTAATTAAATTTTGACAGTCTAAATTAATTTGTGAGATGGTCCCATGAAATGTTATATAATTGTTTAACGTTATTAATTTATTTTCTATTGAAATATGGAATTTTTCTAAGTTACTTTGAAGTTTTTGCTGATTCTGCCATAAATCTGTTAATGACTTATTATAATGGTCTATTAATTTTGTATACAGTGATATTTGGGAATTTGTTTCGTAAATTATACGTTTTTGATTTTGTTGCAAAATATCAATTGCCTTGTCATATCTTTCTCCATCATCTGAATCTAAATTTCCGAAAAGCCATTTGTTAGCTTTGCCTATGCCATTGATTACACCTCTTTTTGATCTTATATGTGGATAAATGTTTTCTGATGTTCTCACTAAAGTACTTATCAAGAATTTTGTCTTTTCTAACATTTGTTCGGCTAAATTATGATATGAAATTGGATTCGTTGCATTACTTCTTTCTAAGCTATTTCTTAGTGTATGAAAATATTGTTTTAAATTATCAATTTGCTTAACTATTTCACTTAAATCTAAATAGTGTATAAAAGTATGTTTAGAATAAATCATTTTACAAGAGCCTAGCTTAACGGGTAATAATAAATTTCCTAAATTAGTTATTTGGATGTCTTCTGTCTGGCATCTTGTTTGAAATGTCAGGAGTATCGTCATGTATATCGTCAAAGTAGTCTTCATTGTCCTGTAACAATGTATCATAGTTATTTTTGGGTTTTCTAATTATGCCTTTATGATAATTGCCTTTATTAGTTTCAAGTATTACACCTGAGTCTTTGATTATTTCAGTTTTCTTGAATTTAGGTAATTTTTTGTCTCGTGATTTTGTCTGTACGTAAGCTGTGGTTTGATTTTTATAATCAGGAGGGTCTTTTCGCTTTGTATTGAGCTTTGTTATATTGTTTTCTTTTACTTGTTCATTTCTTTCTTTGATTTTATTGTATAACTGCTTACTAGCCTGTTTGTGATTTTGAACGTAATAAGATAATATCAAATTGTCATTCAAGTCAAATGGGTCAGCGTTATTTATGTGTCCTTTTATTATTTCAAATGGTGTGAATTTTGTTACTGAATGAATGGAATTGTTATAGCTTAGAACTGCGTGTTTGATTAATTGGTCTGAAAGCAATTCTTTGTTTTCTTCTCGCAAACACCTATAATGTTCTATCAGCGTTGAATGAAAGCGTCCTACTGGTGAATTCGAGTTGCTATTTTTTGGTGTGGTAAAATGAAATTCAATACGGTGTAACTTACAAAAATCTTTTAAATCATTATTTTTAAATTCTGATCCTGAGTCAGCAGTTATTTTATATGGCAGTCCGTGATGACTTATATAGGTTAATAAATTTTCTACTACGGAAATACCGTTTGTACTTTGAATTGGGTATGCCTGGCCATATCTAGAAAAAGAATCTATGATTGTAAGATATGATTTATTGGATATTTTGAAAACGTCTATGTGTATATGATCAAAGGGTTTTGATGCTGTGGGGGTAAGGTTAAATTTTACTGCTGGTGGATTTCTGTCGTATTTATTTTTTAAACAGGTTTCACAACTGTTTATACGGTGCGGTGGAATAAGTGTTACCCCCCCTTATTAACTACTCTATTTTTATATCTTGAGAAAAAAGCTCAAACAGGTCAATTTTTATATTAAACGTAGTATGTTATGACATAAAAATTTCGAACCTGACATAATCCCTCTTCATGGGGGTGCCATCCCTTCGATTTTTTTAAATGAGAAAGAGCATCATGCGACACCTCATTTGAAACCTATTGAAACACTGATTTCAAAAATGTATAACACTTTGGTTCAAAAATTAACAGAGTCTGAGTTATGCGAGATTAACGGATTATGAGTAAGTCACTGTCGATTTTTTCTCAAACCGTAATTGTCTTTTTTCGTTACCTAGCAAATTTATTATTATCAGTTGTCACTGTCAAATATTTGACAGTGACATATTGAAGTAATTTCAGTTTTGTTACTACTTGACGATAAGTTTGTTTTTTGTGAATGATAAAAATGGTACAGCCTCTCAATTTACAAGAAAAATGCGAAATGATTGATATTTATGGCGAAGCTGGTCGTAATTATCATGAGGCGGTCAGAATTTTTAATGAACGCTTTCCTGACCGCCCAATAGACCGACATTATTTTAAATAGTGACTTTATCATAATCCGTTAATCTCGCATAATTCAGACTGTTAATTTTTGAACCAAAGTGTTATACATTTTTGAAATCAGTGTTTCAATAGGTTTCAAATGAGGTGTCGCATGATGCTCTTTCTCATTTAAAAAAATCGAAGGGATGACACCCCCATGAAGAGGGATTATGTCAGGTTCGAAACTTTTATGACATAACATACTACGTTTAATATAAAAATTGACCTGTTTGAGCTTTTTTCTTAAGATATAAAAATAGAGTAGTTAATAGGGGGGGGGGGTAACACTTATTCCACCGCACCGTAAAGTTTTCAATATCTTCGTTCATTTTGGGCCAATAATATCGGGTTCCTAAAGAAGCTTTTACTTCATTGATTCCGCGATGTCCTTTCTTAAAAATATGATAGTATTCAATTTTTTCTTTTTGTTCGTCTGTTAGCAAAATGTCTTCTAATAATTTTGGACAATGTATAAATTTAAATGCTGAATTTCTGAAATATTTTTGGACAGTGGTTATAAAGTTCTCTGGTAGTAATTGATTTCTAAACTTTATTGCATAAGTCTTTTTTGGATCTATATATTCTTTTATGAATTTAAAAATATTTTGCTCTAAGTTTATTTGTGGTATTGTTACATAAAGTCGTTTACTTTCAAAAATCTTTTCTTCTTCAACTTTTATATCATTAATTTCTCCGCTAGTAATCAATATTTGATTTTTATAGGTATTTAAGGATTTTTCACTTATAGGTATTGAGAGTATAGGATTTTCTAATGAAGTATGTACCGTTTCTAAGTCTGTGTCATTTGGTTGAGTATCAGATGGTTTTATTTGAATGTTTAATATAACGTTGCATTTATTTTGTGTGTTATTGTCTGGGTTGTCTAATAATTCTAGTTCGTTCAATGTTGTATAAAAGTCGTCTTCTGAGATATTAGGTATATCTGATATTTCTTTAGTTATTATGTTATCTATATCGAAATTAACGTCTAAAGATGCTGTTTCAAGGGCGTTGTCATCTACATCGAAATTATCGTCTAAAGGTGCTGTTTCTAGTGCGTTTAAATCTGAATTTTGATTATTTTGAATTCTAGAAAGTGCGTCAGCTACTTTATTACTTTTACCTTTTAAATAATGAACAGAATAGTCAAATTCTTCAAGCTTAAGTCGCTATCTTACTAAGCGTGAGTTGGGTTCTTTTAATGAAAAAAGCCATTGAAGGGGTTTATGATCTGTAAATATTTGGAATGATCTGCCGAATAGATATGGTCTGAAATATTTACAACCGTACACTATGGCGAGTAATTCCTTTTCAATTGTGGAATAATTTATTTCTGATTCATTAAGGGTACGTGAAGCGTGATTTTATTTCTTTTTGAGTACGAGGTATAGGACATTGTTTAATGGCTGAAATCTTTTTTTGATTTGGCTTAATGCCTTCAGGTGTCACTACATGACCTAGAAATTCTACTTCCTTTCTAAGAAATTCAGATTTGTCAATTTGAATTTTTAATCTAGCTTCTCTTAGTTTATCAAATACTAATTTTAAATTTTGGATGTGTTCTTGTAAACTTGTACTGAAAATTATTATATCATCCATGCATACCATGCAGATTTTGTTTTGTAAATCCTTTAACACTTCATCCATTACTCTTTGAAATGTTGAAGGGGCATTTTTTAAACCAAAGGGCATTCTCAAAAATTCGTAATGACCGTTGTCTACGCTAAAAGCTGTTTTTTCTATCGATGATTGGCTCATTTCGATTTGACGAAAACCAGCTGCTAAATCGAGGGTTGTGAAATATTGCGATATCTATCACTAATTGTTTTGTTATTAACTTTTCTGTAATCGACGACTAGACGCCATTTTTGCTGTTTTGAAGCATCTAACTTTTTTTTTACAATCCATATGGGACTTCCCCAAGGACTAGAAGAGGGTCGTATAATATTTTTTTCAAGCATTTCATTTATTTGTTTCTTTATCTCCTCTTTATGTATATATGGGTATCTGTATGATTTGCCATGTACAGGTTCTTCATCTGTTGTTTTAATTTCGTGTTTAATTTTAGAAGTGAACGTTAATGGTTAGGTTTATAGAATATATCGAAATATTTGTTGCATAAATTAGTGATATTGTCTTTCTCTTCTTGATTCATATGATCCGTTCTCACGAGTTGATTGATTTCTAGTTTATCAGCTATTTTATTATTTTTGTTTTTATTTTCATTAAAATATTCGAATTTAAATATTTCATATTGAGAGGGAATCAAAAATGAAGCAGAAATTGGTTTATTCAAAGTTATTGATATCGGTTCATTAGTTTCATTAATTAATTCTATGATTGCATGTCCATTTTTAGCTTTTGTTAAAGTTGCAGGTATTTTTAGGTTTCCTAATTCAATCTCATTTATTATTACATCACCTTCATGTATTGTGATTGGTATTTCCTTTAAAATTCTTTCTAAAGGTCCTATTTCAATTTTAAAATCATTTTCTTCTGATTGTCTAAATTTAATGGGTATTGCAGTACTATTATTGATTAATTTTCTATTTTGCAAGTCTATATTGAATCCCATTTTTATTAAATCTTGTAAACCTATAATTCCGTCATAAAAGTCGTGAAA
Source organism: Lochmaea capreae (assembly GCA_949126875.1). NCBI lineage: Eukaryota > Metazoa > Arthropoda > Insecta > Coleoptera > Chrysomelidae > Lochmaea > Lochmaea capreae. The sequence continues at coordinate 6,415,664 of OX421404.1, read as the reverse complement.
ATCAAACAAAATGTAATTAATATTATTATTACTATTAAATTCTTTAAATGCTGGAATTGTTACTTGTCTTTTTATTATTTTATTACCAATGGAAGTTTTTATTTCCACATTATCATGAAAGATTTTTTTTTTAATAAAATGTTTCTGCGATTATTGGTTCAATTATTGATCGACTACTCCCTGTGTCTATTAGAAGCTTTAATTTAGGTTGTTCAATTTCTATGTAGGGGAGAGGATTGTTTGTGAATGTGTTGATTTCTACTATTTCTGTTTGAATTTTGGAGGCTTTCTCTGAAAATTTTCGTGTTGTTCTGAATCACGTTCTACAGGGTTAGAAATATTATTTTCTACAGGTTCAAAGTCATCGTAATCACTGTAATCATTAGTTTCCCTTTCATAATTATTATTGTATAGCTCTTCAGCTATGTAATTTGGTTTTTGTCTAAAATTACTATTATATTGGGTTATTGTTTCTGTAAGGAAAATTATTTTTATTATTATTTGAGGCTCTAGAGTTGCTTGTAACGTTTCTAGATGTTGTAGACATTGGTTCAGGTTTTGGTAAATTATTTACATGTGTTTGGTTTGGTTTAAATACGTTTCGTGGTTTTCCAAAAACTTGTGCATTTGTTGGATATTTACGAGGTGGTATAGGTCTTTGTTGTATATGAATAGGTTGACTCGGAAAATTATTTCTTTGCTGATTATCATTGGTGTTAAATCTTTGATAATTTTGATTGTTATCATTATTATTATTATATCTTTTATAATTTTCATTGTTATTATTTTGATTGTTATTTCTTGGAAAATTGAAATTATTTTTAGGAATATATTTTGTATCATTAAAATTAACGTATAGTTTTTCAAAATTATAAAATTCTTTAACATATGCAATAGCACTTTCTAAAGAGTCTGGTCTTTTTAAATGCATATTATTTCTTAATACAACTACCTATAAATGTGTTTAATGCTGTTTTATCACAATGGTTCATTTCGCAAATTTTGTCATTTGCCGTCAACTCTGTATCATTGCTTATACGTTGAATTATACTGCTTCTAAGTAATTGTAATTTTGTTCCAAAATCTATTAAATTTTCATTTTTATTGGGCTTAACCCTAGTTAATTCTTGAATTAAACAATCAAGATCTCTTCTATCTGAAAAGCATTGCTTTAATGCATGTTTTAGAGAGTCCCAATTATTCAATTCTGCGCGATTTCCTACTAAAGCTTCAGCTTGTCCAACTAGCTTTTCTTGTATACATTCGAAAATATGATCGTTCAAAATGTTATCGTTGTACGTACGATATGTGGCAATCAAGTTTTCGCAACGCAATAAAAATTTGTTTAGTGTATTAACATTGCCATCGTAAGGCTTAATATTATCAACTTTAGATTTAAATAAATCCCAATTAACTCTGTTCTCAGTCATCTTTATATTAGTGTTTATATCAAGTAAATTAAATTGTTTTAAAACTTCTTCAAGTTCGTTCATGCAGAAGATCAACGAAAATGATTAAAATATTTGCAAATTTATCAACTTATCTATCTATTCCTACCGTGTTCTCAGGAGAAATAGGCAAAAGGAACTCGGCTGGTCGTCAATTCGTTCAGCAGTTTCTTTCGGGCTTCTAACTTGATAACTCTTGAGGATGCAAAACTTGTTGATTCTTATCGAAGGGAACTTAGTCCAGAATACGCACAAAGGTATTGAAATACCAAGATCGATTAAAGACTTTCCGACGTAATGCGACACTTTTTCGACCGCACGTATCCTACTGACTGCGCCAGTTTTAATTTTTAAATTAAAACGTTTGTTTTTAAAAATTTATTTATAAATTAATATACAGGTTGTACTACAACAATACAAATATTAAATAACTTAAATACCGAACTAATTATATATATCTGCTAGAAATCAACGTTAGAAGTCCCTGTAAATGTGAAATGAGACCTATTTATAATCTTCTTTAAACAATGGCACTGTTCTAGTTTGTTTACTACTTTTTTGTTGACTCTGCTAATCTGGATACTTAACTCGGGTTCACCTGTAGTCATCTCTAGTTCACCTGTACAGTCATCTCTAGTTCACTTGTACAGTCATCTCTAGTCACATAGTCACATCAAGGATAGGGATGAGTCTGGAATGTCAACTGGCCAGAAGCAAGATAGCAAATCGAGGTCCTGGGAGGAAGACTGTGGATGAGGGATGAGTTATAATCCCATTCTTGTTTCTATTTTTTTATTACTAGAATAGTTTTCTTTTCCATAGAGTAATAGTTTTATATATATATATATATATATATAGGGGGGGTTAAGTGGATTTAACTAGGTTTAGTATTTTTTTTATAGACAGGGGGGTTAAGTGGATTTAGCTTGGTTTAGTAGTTTTTTGTATATACAGGGGGGATAAGTGGATTTAACTAGGTTTAGCATTTTTTTTATAAAGAACAAATGGTTCTACGTTCACTTATTCAGTGTAACTATATGGGGGGGGGGGGGTTTGGATTTTAATAATTTAGTTTGTTTGTTTGCATACTCTGGAATTGTTGCGCAATTATCACTATGGTCAGTAAGACTAGTTCTTGAACTGTTTGGTAACTTGTTGATCTCATTTACAAACCCGTGTGACAGTTTAGTGTTTTCAAACAATTAATGTCAATGAAGTTAGAGGACAGGACAATAGCAAAAGCTGCTATTACGCGAATAGAAAACTGGGTTGATGCTAACATTGATACCATAGACAATGTATTGAGTTTAAAAGGTACCGAAAAACAGTTAAGATGTGCATTTGAAAAATATTGTCGGGCACAAGATTTGTTAGATATATATTTAACTTTAAAGGAAAACACTGAAAATAGAGATTTAATTCAAAATAGATATTATGATATTTTGTCTAAAATTCAGCAAAAGATTAAATACTTAGAAGATATAAAAAACTCCCACCCCACCAGGTTCATTCCCACTTTTCCCTCCTGTCGCTCAGCCCCCATTAGTAAAATTACCCAAAACTAGAATTCAACAGTTTTCAGGTACTAGAACAGAATTGTTTCCATTTTTTCAATTTTTTTCTGCTCTAATAATTGAAAATAAATATCTGACGGATATTCAACGTTTTATTCATTTAAAGACTTATTTGGCAGGTGAACCTTCAAAATTGGTTGAGAACTAATGAAAACTTTCATACTGCTATTGACATTTTGCAAAATAGATATGAAAAGAAAATTCTTGTTATAAATAGTCTTTTGGCTGCAGTTGTAGACATAAAACCTTTGCAGAAAGGCACATCTACTACGCTACGAGAATTTTACACCGAAATAAGTAAAAACTATGAAGCACTAAAAAATTGTTAATTAACAGACACTCAGCTTTTGGATTTGATTTTAGTTTATTCATTTGAACGCAAGTTAGAATTCAATACTAAGAAAAGTTTTAAGTTTGATAGAAATTCTGATGAATTGCCCACACTTAATGAATTTTTAACATTTTTAGATGTCAGATCAAAGTGATTAGAAAATTTCAAATCAGTAGTTTTTCAAAAAATCAAACAAAAACAACACTTTTCAGTAGTAGCTATATGGTTTTAAATTATCTATTTAACACAATTTCAATATGTATGTGATAACAACTAAATAAGAATTTTCCAAACGAATGTTATAATATTACATGGATGTGATCAAAACAACAACACCTCGGCACTATACAAATATTCGTACGATATTGAGACAAACTAAAAATATTCAATAGTTCTAGAAACAAGAGTCACAAAAAATGTGAAGGTCAAAAAAACACAACTACCTACCCTTCGTATGCGGCGTTGCATGATTTCACAAAAAATATGTTCAATAGGGATAATGCGTTAACATCGCCCCCACCTTGAAAGGTTCCTTTCAAGCACACTGTATTAAAAGTTAATTGATATTGTCATTGGTTATTGGTAATGGACACACCTTTGACACAGCTCGTTTATATTCACAATTAAACGGTTTTATTGAAACAACTCGAACCTTAGCATATGGGACATCAAAGGTTTCGTTGATTCTTCCCAACAACCAAGTATATGGGGGGAGATTGTCTTCTTTCAAAATTACGAGTTCTCCAACTTGTAGGTTTTCTCCTCCCTTTTCCACTCATGTCGAATTTGAAGCTCGGAGAGATATTCATTTGACCACCTGTTCCAAAAGTGTTGGACTAGAGATTGCATAAGTTGATATCGTGATAATCTATTAGTTGGAATATGAGTGACGTCTGGATCAGGCAATGACGTCAGGCGTCGTCCAATCAAGAAATGTGCTGGGGTGAGTGCGTCTAGGTCGTTAGGACTAGGCGATAGGGGTACTAATGGTCGGGAATTCTACACTGCTTCAATTTTACAAGACCTAACCCCGGCTTCCCAAAGTCCTCCAAAATTAGGGGAATTTGGGGGAATTAATGACCAATTAATATTAGTACCTTCATTATTCAATTCATTGCTCAAAACATGTTGTTGTGATTTTAGAAAAGCAGCCAGTTCCTTAACCCTTTCATGGACGTGATACAATTTATCATGAACTTTAAACTTTTTTTTCGAAAATTGTTACTTAATTGGGTTTATGTTAAACTTATGTTGTTAAATTTGGAAAAAATTATTCCCTCCAAAGGATATATGAAGTGGGAAGTAATATTCCCACTGCCCAGATTGGATTTAAAATTATTGTGTTATAAATAACAATAACATGAATAAATTACATTGCTTATACGTTTATTTACTAAGAAATACAAAGAAATAGTCAACATCAAATTAACCACTCCAAAAATAAAATATACACCGGTATATTAAAAAATTTAGGTCATATTTTCCGTGGAACCGATTGAAGCAGGGCTGAATACACAAGGGTACCTGACACGAAGAACACGTATACCTTGTTCTTTTTTCTGCTACTTTCGTACTGCAAAGCCTACATTTTTTGTAAGTGATATTTTGAATAGTAAGATGTTCTCCAACCTCAGATAAACGAACTTCATCTGGAACCGCCCGTTTATTTGCTAGGAATAAAACAGGTTTGTTTCTTCGTTTTCTAGAAGAATAACCGTCTATAAGCTGTCTCGCCAAATTGATCCGGAATGACAACTGATCGCACTTCCTTTTTTTGTCTGTATTCATTAGTATATATGAATTTACAATGACCATGTCTACCAGATAATATACGGTGCCACCACTTTGTAGATCTCCGACCAATAGCATAGCGTTGGTGAAGTTGATCAAGTTTATCAACGCCACCCAATATTTTATTGTATTCAGACACAACTTTTGGGCAATAAACCGTTTCTCTCTCACCTCTTATTACGTCTCAAGACGGTTGTGGTCTCTTTTGGAAAGAATATAAACAAATTTACTATCCATCCATTTGACTGCAGATATTGTCCGTTTGGTTTCAAACATAAATTCGCCATGTTTCATTTCGGATTTATCTTTGTAAATATCTGGTAGATTCTTTCTAGTTGACCGAACTGTACCGAGAGCAAATATTTCGTCCTGAAGTAGCTTCTCCACAAAACGGACAGAGCTAAAGAAATTATCAAATTCTACAAGGCATTGCTGATTTTTCAATAAAGAAGTGAGATTTATAACTACTTTTTCACCCAAACCGAAATCATTTTTTTCTGGAGCAATGTCCTTTCCAGTGTATATATCAAATTTACAAATATAACCTGAAGCAGAGTCTGCCAAACACCAAACTTTGTAGCCTCGCTTTACAGGCTTCATGGGCATGTACTGCTTTCTAGAAGAACGGCCTTTGAAGGCAATCATTGATTCGTCGACAGCTTAGACCGCCAAATGCTTGTATGGCTCACGAAAAGATTCGTTGAGCATATTCACGAGGGGCCTTACCTTATGCAACTTGTCATATCCAGGCTCACCCCTTACAATGGTCTTTGTATTATCATTTAGATGAATGTTCTCTACAAGTTTTTATACCTTTTTGATGACATGACCTGGGCAACTGCAGGAACCGCAAGAAACGGATCGCTTGACCAATAGTTTGCCAAGTGTGGAAGTTGATGGATACCCATTATAATCATAACACCTATAAAGGCTTTTATTTCTTCTCTGGAGGTATCTTGCCAGTTTTCAGAAGGTCCTGGACTTGCTTTCTTGTTGGTTCTTCTTGGTAAGTCTTGTGAAGCATATGTATTTGTTTGATCAACAATGAGATTCAAAATGTCATCATTCAAAATTTTTTGCAAATAGTCTAGTTTTTAGGCTTAGCAGGTCTAGAAAAGTCCACATCTTTTTCATGTAACTGTTCGCAATTTTGTGTCCACGTGAAGAGCTCTTCAATAATATCGTTATCTATTTCCTGGAGTTGTGGAGATAGCGGAGGAGACAACTGTGAAGGATCGATTAATGCACTAGTGGAACAGGCATCGACAGCAATGGGAATGGGAGGGCTGGCTGAGGTGCTGGCAAGTATGGGTGTACGAATTCCACTAGTGGACGGAGAATTACGATTAGGATTATTACTACTACTTGTTTCTAGAGATTCTAGAATATCCATCTCTTCAGCTGCACCATCATCTGGTTCTTCATCCGAGTTTTCCTCATTTTCGGGAAGACTAAAGAGGTATTGAAGAGCTTTTTCTCGGTCATTTGGATTGTCCAAGTTCCACATATCTGCAAAAAGTATTTAGTGAAATAATTTTTTTTTGCGCACTGGGAAGAATATATCACACCAAAAAAATTATATGTGCCGTGGGAACTATTCTTCCCACTAACAAATTTACATATTTTTAATAGTATATAATTAATAACTACAAAAATATACAAATTTACCAGATACTAAATAATAATTCAACCCAAATTACACAAAAAACGCTTAGCTCTTACCTATTTTCAACGATGATTACAGAATTTAAAAAAATACTGCATATGCAACTATTCGCGGCTTCTTAGAAGTTTTTCAAGTGTTCAAAAGATGGCATCACTAGTAGGCTGGAAATAAAGAGTGTCTTGTGACTCACACCACCGCCGATGAAAGGGTTGAGTTCAGCATTTGCTCCAACGATATTTGTCCCATTGTCTGACAACATTTAGGTTTACCCCTTCTCGATACAAACCTCTTAAAGACAGCGATAAAGGTAGCAGAACTGAAATTTGGAACCACTTCAATGTGCATGGTCTTTGTGACGCGGCAAATAAAAATAAAAAAAGAGGTAAAGCCGGGATAGATGCCGCAGCGGGATAGATGCCTCATATTCTAAAAACCTAACTTGCAGAGCTCGCCACTGGAAATTAATTACATACGTAGGTGCCCAAGTCACATCGTACCTCAGTCACCCACGACCTCAGTCACCCACGGACAGTTGTGCTGCAAGGCTCGTTTCGCTCGTGTGTGTAATTATCTCCGCGGCGAAATTCACAAACACGTCAAAGATTTAAGGTTAGTATTTTGGGTTGTATAACTTTATAATCAGTAATAAATACTGTTATATTTTTTATTACGTTAATATACTGGTTAATTGTTATGCCCTTCCACCAATTCCCATTAAAAAAAATGAATAAAAAACCTGAATTTGAAGATGGACTTCCAAAAGCTTCAAAAGTCTTCATGAACAAAAAATCAGCTTATATAAACGCTGAGCTTTTCTATAAATGGTTAACAGAACAGTTCATAACTCAGAAGCCACATGGTAAAGTTCTGCTCGTCACACTCAACTGCTCCGGACATGCTGCAAGCTGCTGCTGATAATGACATAATTTTATTGTGTTTACCTAGTCACACTACTTCAGCCTTGCAGCCTTTAGACAGGTCAGTGTTTGGGCCATTTAAAACCTACTTCCACCATGAAACTAATCAATTTATGCGCTTGAATCCAAATAAAAAGATCAGCCGTTACAATGCTGGAAGGCTTATACATAATGCTTGGATTCGAGCTGCCACCCCTGTAAACGCTCTTGGTGGCTTTAGAGGTAGTGGAATTTATCCAGTAGACCCAAATGCTTTGCCAAATACCACATTTCTGATATCAGATACTGCACTGGGTAGTGAAAATTCCTGGCACTTCTCGTGCGCCAGATCAAGCTGTAGGACGAACATCAACATCCCAGCGTCAGACGCCCTATTCGTTAGATTGCCTACCAGAGCTCTCCAATGAAATCATGTGAATGATAATGCACATACGTCGCATATCTCTATCAAGCTCATTTGCTTGGACTAGGAAAAGAATTTAAATTCCGTAAGTGGATTCTTCATTCATTTTTGTTAAAGTTGAAATCAGAATAATTCATAGTGAACCGAAGTGACTATTTTCCTACAGACGGTATCGATTTGACCCGCAAATAAACTAAAATTTTGTCTTTCATCGACTATAGATAAATTCAACCTCCATACATTTCTACGAGAGCCTAATTTACCGACATATTCCAACGTTGCCAAATTCAGTAGTAACATGTGGCTTTTGCGATTGCGCATGCGTGCATGCAACTTTTAACCTTCTATTCGATATTCGATGTGACTACATGTAAGGATGTTAGCCAAGTACGAAGCGTATTAACTGTGGTATTAGGCTCACCACCCAGGCCAGAGGTGTTCAAGAATTTTTGGGGCCTGGGGTTTGTTGTTTTTTTTTTGTTTTCATTTTGCACATGGTTATGTATATACATTGCAAAATGTTTTGCAGAATACTATTTTTTGAGCGTGCATGTCGTATAAAAAAAATAAGAAAAACTATGTTTTAAGGATAAATAATCTAGTGGGTACTCCATTTTTGTTCTGTGAAGGTTTTTATTTTTATTCTAATGAAGTAAAAAATTAATATATTGATTCCAAAAAAAGGTGGGAGCCCTAAATGTACCATGGTTGTAAATAAATAAAGAACTAATTCAAACAAACACAGAATTTTAGAATATTCCATTAACAAAATTATATTTTACAATACAAATGGTCCTCTTTTGAACTTCTTGATATTACCAGAGCACATTCTTTTTGCAACATTTTCTTAGTTTCTAATCGTTCCATGTCAGTCATATCAATAGTGCAGCTTGTCGACTCTTTTTTAATTTTTTTTTTTGAATGTCTTGTTGAAAAGAAACGTAATTGTGGGTTAATGTACCTTTTATTTGTGTTTTCCTTAATGATGAAGTCATTTTTTCCATTATCCGTATTCTGTGGTAAATTGGTTAAATTATCAACTATACTTAAATGAAAATGAATTTTTTCTAGCGTAGGATCGTCCAAAGTATTGTAATCAAAATTTTGTAACTTACAAAATACATGATTAATCTTTCTGTTTAATTTCTCTTCAGTGCATTTATTTGATTTATCAAGCACACCACAAAAAATTTCAATATTACTTTCAGTTTCATTTTTTACTGAATGTGTTATTACCTTTTTATTTTTTCCATTGCAAATCATAACATAATGAATATGTTTACAAATTAATTTCTGACGATTAAAGTCTATGCATGTACACCTGTATATGTGTCTACATATATCACAAGAAGAACAAATGTCTGCACAACAATTCATTTCTTGCTCTTGTTTTATAATATATGTGTTCCCTGATTCGTTTGTTACATTCCAAACATCTTTATGAAATTCTATTGCATAATTTTTCAATTGTTGTGCTTCACAGTGTCTTTTAAAAATGTCCGATGTACATTTAGTAGTTCTCCCTTTTATTAACTTCACAATTCTGTCTCTACTTTTATCCCTCAAATATTGTAAAATCATATTTAAACCCTTATCAAGACGTCTAACTGTTTTTCGTTCTGCGTATATATATTTCAAGACTTTATGCATAGCTTCTACATGCATATTTGTATTAATGACAGAATCCTTGCGAAAGCAATAAGCCCATTTTTTATAATTGGACACATAATTATTTTTAAAATAGTTCCCAAATTCTCGGGTGTCATCGTCATTCAATAATAATGTAATTGTGTTATTCAAACATTCTTGAAATTCCTGCTCTGTTGTGTTTTGCTGCAAAGTTTTTATTGCTTTCTTCACTTCCTTTTGTTTTTCTAAACCCTTCACTTTGGTTATATTACTTTGCCATGCTCGGTCGACATGCCAAGCACAGAAGAGATGGTTAGTACCACCGCCACCACCCATTACTAATACCCACGCATTGAAGTATGCTGCAGCTAAATCAGACATAAAAATTTTTGGTCGTATTTCACCTGCAAAAAATACACCTTGCTCATAAAAAATGTAAATAATAGTTTTCATATACTTACCAACTACAGCTTTAATTTGTTGAAATAAAAGTTGATAGATATAAGTATCCTTTCGGTTACTGAACATGAATGATACTGGAAATCCTTGTCTGTATTCGTCTAGTACCATAACTGTGGTCAATTCAAAGTCATAACAATTGAGACCATGAGTTCCATCAATGGTTAAAGTACTGCTTCCAAATTTTTGTATCATTGATTTTTGAAAGTTGTTCATGATTATTAAACAAAAATCCTGTTGTTTCAAAAATGATGATTCAGTTCCTTGCTTTTTATAATATAAAATTGGATTTTCCTCAGGCATTTTCGAATTATTTTCCTGTACCCACAAATCCAAAGATATTGCATCATTTTCATGTCGTTTGCCATCCTGATATTCAAGACCAAAACATCTTTTAATATTATTTACGTCCTTCATAGTGAGCAAATCTATTCTCTTTAAATGCTCTCCAATGTTGTCACAAACTGTCTGTACTATTCTGAAAATTACATACAGGTATTTTATTGAGTAAAATTAATATCATTTACTTAGTAATTGAAAATTCAAACTTACTTTTTAGGTGGGATTCCATTAACCAATTTTGCAGCAATATTTTCTCTTTCAAGCTTAGATAGCCTAATTTGTGCAAGATCAGCTTCATGTCCATAATGAGTTTTTTGAAAATTCACTGTTACTTTACCATCACCGTCACAAAGCATTTTTATTTGACTAGTACATAATGAATTAATATGACATAAGCCCTGACTCTTACAGCTGCGTTTATATTGCTTATCCGATTTTCGATTTCCACTATGCCCTGGCCCTGTAAGTACACAGATTATACAAATACAAAGGTAACCAAATAATAACTATTTTATAATCTTATTTTGAACAAAAGCTTTCTAGTTATCGGCTTACCTTTTTTACTGCGATTACAATTGTAGTATCTTATACTTCTATTGTTCCTGTATTTAGATATAACGTAGTAACTGCAAGATACTTCTTCAATTGTTTGTTTCCAATTTGTAAATTCTGAAATAAAAAATAATACTTCACTCAACTTTTTCTAAATGTACTTTTAAATACAATAGGTACCTAAGTTTTAATGGACAAAAATAATAACAAAATTAAAAACTATAAACCATAACCAAAAATAAAGGGTCACTTGGTCACTTCTAACTTGAAAAACAAATAATAAAACTTACCATCTATATTTGCAAAGACAATTGTTTCTTTTTCAAATTTTAAATTGTGAACTTTTTCCAAATGGTCAATTAAAAATGATCCTTGCTGAAATGATGTATCACAATCATTTTCTAAACACTTGAAACCCCACACTTCTTTAGCATAAGCAAAAGGTTCAACCTCATCTTTATGAATTTCCCTAATGTGTCTGTTGACAATGGATTGACTTGTGAACATTTTATTACAATATTTACACGCCACGGGCATTTTAAAGTAATCAGAATACAAAATCAAAATTTAATAGCGCCTTTACGATTCGTATCATAGAGAAATTATTCGCATAGATAATCTCTGGTATTCGACTTTCGACTTCGTTCGTATGACAGAAAATAAGTTAGGTTAGGGGTTAGGGCACAAACGCAATCGCAAAAGCCACATGTTACTACTGAATTTGGCAACGTTGGAATATGTCGGTAAATTAGGCTCTCGTTACATTTCTCAGCGCTGGGCATGAAAAAGGACTGGCTACTCGCCACCCATACGATAGTTTAATAAATTTTAAATAAGAGGAGAGTGAACAAAATTAACGTTACACAGTTAACAATTCCTCATCCAACTCGCCCGTTAAGAGATTCCATTCAACACCGATTGAAAAACTTAGAACTCTATAAGAACAAAATCCTCAAGACCCCATTGACAATATTTTCACGCTTGCTATATTAATTTATAACCAATCAATTCATAGTGCTACAAATTTCTCACCATTTTCCTTTATGGACCCTATGCCGAAGAGATACATTTTGACTTCGATTTTCCCCTTTACGAAACGTATAATCAAAAACATAAGGACGAATTACAATCTTTTTCAGCTAGTTTATACCAAAAACAAAAATAAGAATGGCAAGAAATATTAGACAAACAAAATCAAAACGCCGAATCTATACCCATATACGTTACAAAGAAAAAACACAAACCGAAACTACAGGCCCCCTATACTCAGATTCAGACTAAAAAACAAGACAAAACAATTGTTACTATGCTGTATAAATCGGAATTTCGAGAGAAATATCCCACTATCACCGACACATTTTACACATTGACATAGATAAATTAGTAGAAATATAAACCGTAAATCCTGAAACTTATTTTAAAATCACTCTAAAAAAATAGCCCTCTTTGAGCATTAATTTCCCAATATTCTCATTTACTTGGAGAAGCAAGAGATGATTTGCATAAAATCACGCGTAAACAGAAAAAAGGTTTATTCAACTTCCTAGGTACTACAATCAAATACGTCACAGGTAATCCAGACGACAAAGACCAAGACCTACTTAAAACACAGATAACCGCTATAAAATTAAAACAAAACGAAATAATAGGAAAATTTAATAATCAACTATCCTTTGGTCAATCTCTTGATACGAGATTCAATAACTAGAAAAAACTAATAATAATAATCTTGTAATCTCAGTCACAATTAATAAATTATCAGCTGATTTTGATGGATACGCCATTCTTCATAATGACATTATGAATCTGGATAATACTAACTAATTCTTAATGGAACTTATTCGAACCATTACTTTATTTCATTTAAATCTTTCAAATATTGAACTATTTACTCTGAATGAACTTGAAACACTAAAAATTGAACTTATTAAAATCTATTCTAGAAACGCCCTCCTTATTAATGACGAACACCCCTACGAACTAATAGAATCCTCTAAAATATTAATCTGTGTAACTCTAAACACAATGCTCATAATTATAAAAATCCCAATTTTCCACATCAATACCTTTCTTACCCATAGAATTTACCCCATTCCTAATAATGAACACGTTATGATTATTCCACCCACATATTTCTACGCCAATAACAAATGGTACGAAGAATGTAGAGGAGAAGCATAATACATAGTCTGTACGAAATTTATCAAATCCAGATGTCAAATACCCAATATTCGAAATTGCGCAAAAACCATTGTAACCGAAAACTTTTATAGAGAAACTAGCAGAGCAGTTCTGTTAGGAATCGTTCACCCAAAAAAAATTCAAGAGCCAGAAATTAAAGTTAGGAGTCTCCTAATGTCAGACGAGCCAATAACAATAAAAGGAATTATTTACGGCAACAAGACTATTCACGAAATATCGTTACCAAATATTGTTCCCATCAAATTAATGCCCGACCATGGATTGGACACTGAACAACTGAAAATCCCTGTAACCCATGGCCTACTACAACCGATAGAAGAAACAGAAGTTTTACCCCCTATTCCAACCGGCCTCGGCATTACTGCACTTTTACTAATATTTGTTTTAGTTACTTTTATAACTCTTCTAATGAAGGAAAGAAATTGAATTTCCAAAATCCTTTTTGGACCGAAATTAGCGCCTGCCCAAGTCCAAATTTTACATGAACTTCTTGAAAATGTCCCTAAGACTTCGTGGACGAAGATCAATCCAAAGGAGGGAGGAGAAATGTGAACGTCGCGGAAGAAGATGCCACATCGACATTATTTTTATATAAATTCTTGTAAAACATGTGTCACTTGTTCTTTATACTCGTGTAATTACGTTTGCAGCGTTTATAAAAATAAACATTGTAAACGTTCCATTATTTTATTGCTATTAGTTATTTTTGTTAAAATTAAAGCTTTTTTAATAGTAACATTTTCGTGTGTTTAACATTTTTATATTTATTGACTCCATTTCCACTTAGTATACTCCTTTCAATTCTTTGTAAATAGCTTGACAAGTTGTCCATTGTATTTATGGTATGTGATGCTATTTTTCCAGACACTTTTGCATTAAAATGTCTTCCTACATATAAAACTAATTCTTTCTTCATCGCAGGCTCCAGGTATTGTGCCATATTATACATTTGCATAGCATATGAATTTAAATATTTGCTTTTATTATAATCATATTTCCCAAAATATAACCTTAGTCGAATATTGGCCTGTTGAATTTCCTCCCAGAAATACTTTAAAAATTGTGTCTCAAATCCTTCCATATCCATTATTTGTTTGTCTGCATTACAAAACTATAGTAATGCATGTCCTGATAACATTCCCCTAATTATGATTTTCTTCTCCATCAAATCCCTTATTCCTTTCATTTTACTCTTCGTAATGCTCATAAACACTTTTGGGTGAGTTGTGTTTGTATTTCCATCAAATTGTATCTCTATTTCCACATTTCCTGTACATATCATGCCCTCTTATTTCATCTTCTATTTCTTCACTTGTATCTTGTAATTTTCTATTAATTTCCTCCAATTCCTGGTTAAATCGTTTGCCCATTATTTCACTTATTTTTGCAAATATTCCTGTTTGTTCTTCTACCACATGCTTTTCTATCTCTTCCTTGATCTCAATTCTACCCGCAAATTATTATTTGGGTCTACCTTTCTTTCATTTCTGCCATCTGCTTTCGAAATTGCTTAACCTCGTTTAAACTTTCTAACTTCACCTCCTCTATTTTCTTTTCCAACGTATTACTCATTTCATGTTCCATATTATCAAATTTTCTGTTAATAGTCTCATTCATAAAAAAGAAGCAGTAGAGTAGTTACAGCTGACTAGTTGAAAAATAAACTACAAACTTTTTATGGGGTACTGCCAAGATAATTTATGGTTGGTAAAGAAGGCTTTTCTATTACCTAATCCAAGCTTTCGATAATGTTTATATCATTTTCAAGGCTAAAAGTATAAAATTCTCTGTTACATTTTGGATAAAAAATATGTATTATTACAAAACTTACTTAAGTAATAAGTGAGTTGATTCCTTCGAGAGGGGAGATTCGTCAAATAAAACATGGAAACTCATCTTAAAAAACTATTACTAAAACTTTTACATATTTTTAAAAAAAAATTATAAAATCAATATACTAAAATTGTTAAAAATTACAAAATCAGTCTAGTTGGTTCCATTTTTACCTACACAAAACCAGTAATTGACGAAGTTTTTTGATACATTGAAACGAGAAAGTAATCAGCTCGAAAATATAAAATACTTTTTTATGAATTAATATAAATACATTACTACCAACACAACTAGTACCAACTGAAATCAAATCACTATATTTGAAAATGTTTTAAATTTATATTTATATTCAAATTCTGGAAAAACAAAAGAGAAAATCTATTTATTTATTGTGTTATTATAAGATTAAGATATCTCCATAACATGATTTCATGATGATTTGATTTTATCCAGCCCTTTCAGCAGTTGCCAATTGCAAAAGTTCTACTTGTGGAGAAAATGAAAAATTAGGAAATCCACTCAGTCAATTCAATCACTAGCCTATAACATCAGGATCTCTGAGGTATCAACGTGAATTGACAGTTTAGTTATCTTGAAATATCTATTAGTTAATTGAAACTCAACTCTCGAAAATGCAAACAAGTGAATTTAACACAATAGGTTTTTGATAAATTGGAACGAGAAAGTAATCAGCTCGAAAATATAAAATACTTTTTTATGAATTAATATAAATACATTACTACCAACACAACTAGTAC
This sequence comes from Lochmaea capreae, assembly GCA_949126875.1. Lineage (NCBI taxonomy): Eukaryota > Metazoa > Arthropoda > Insecta > Coleoptera > Chrysomelidae > Lochmaea > Lochmaea capreae. The sequence goes on along the minus strand of OX421404.1, from coordinate 6,399,759 downwards.
CAACTGAAATCAAATCACTATATTTGAAAATGTTTTAAATTTATATTTATATTCAAATTCTGGAAAAACAAAAGAGAAAATCTATTTATTTATTGTGTTATTATAAGATTGAGATATAACATGATTTCATGATGATTTGATTTTATCCAGCTCTTTCAGCAGTTGCCAATTGCAAAAGTTCTACTTGTGGAGAAAATGAAAAATTAGGAAATCCACTCAGTCAATTCAATCACTAGCCTATAACATCAGGATCTCTGAGGTATCAACATGAATTGACAGTTTAGTTATCTTGAAATATCTATTAGTTATTTGAAACTCAACTCTCGAAAATGCAAACAAGTGAATTTAACACAATAGGTAGTTGCTAGTTGCCTACCTTTTTTAATAACTAACTAGTTTTAGATGTTTTCTCCTTCTTCTTTCTCTCAAACCCCATAGTCCACCGAAAGAGGGTGAGTTGGCTGGAATAAAATGCCATTTTACTCGATCTCTAGATAAAATACCACTGATTGTTTCAGATTCCTGGTTTAAAAAAGTATACAAGTCATTTATTGTGTTTTTGGCTCCGACGAAATTAGAGCCATTGTCTGAGTTTATATTCTGTGGTTTGCTTCTTCGTGAAATAAACCGTTTGAGGCAAGCCATGAATGCTTCGGTAGTGAGGTCTGTAACTAGCTCAAGGTGGATCGCTTTACTAGACATGCAAACAAACAAAGAAATGTAGCATTTTGAAGTTTTGTACCCGCGTCCTCGCCGATCTTTAACTAGAAATGGACCTCCATAATCTATAACGACATTAAGAAACGGGAAAAATGGATTAACACGATAAGAAGGTAGATTACCCATAACAATTGGTTGGAGTGGGTTTTATGCGAAACCACTTTACACATGTGCGAATGATTTTTTTGCAAATATTTCTGCCGTCAATGGGCCAGAACTTGTCACGAACTGAACATAATAACATTTGTGACCCGCAATGCAACAAGTTTACATGGTAATGTCTTATTATGATTTCCGTTAAATGATGATTTTTTGGTAGAAGGATTTGATGTTTTTTATCAAACGAACCTTCAGAATGAATAAGTCTCCCGCCGACTCGAATAATTTCATTACAAAGAAACGGTTTTAAGTTCAAAATTTTGCTATTTTTGGGAAGATCTTTTCCGTTGTGTAAACAGAGGTACTCTTTATGAAAGCAATGCAGCTGAACATGTTTAATTAGAAGTAAAAGTGCATTGTCTAACTCAATAATTTTTAGTAAACCCAGACGCCGTGCAACCTTTTCTGATTTATATATAAATATTTGAATAACTTCAGTTATTCGCAGTAATTTGGAGTAACTAGAGATATTGTTAATTAAAGATAGAATGCAGTCGGACGTAGAAACTGCCAACAGAGCGGAAGTTACTGTTTTCCTTTCAGGGATTTCTGTGTCATGATTGTTTGTGCTGGTACGATTCCAAGAAGTGGTGTCGGTTAATAAGAATGGTGGGCCATGCCACCATAGAGTGCAAAACTCTAGATTTTTGGGAAGAACACCTCTGGATAGAAGATCTGCAGGGTTCTCTGCCCCTTTAACATGATACCAGTTGTTAACGTCGCATAAGTTTTGAATTTCGCTGACTCTATTGGCCACGAATGTTTTCCACACGGTGGGTTCCGCTTTGATCCACGATAGGGTGATTGTGGAATCAGTCCAATAGAACAAATTATGAAAGTTAATTTTGAGTGCATTACAGGCTTTGTCCATTAAATTAGCTAATAGGACAGCACCACACAATTCCAACCGGGGAGGGCTTATTTGCTTTAGAGGGGCTACTCTCAACTTTGAACATAATAGGCTAATAAAATAGCCTCGATTGGCTATCAAACACCTTATATAGAGAACTCCTCCATAGGCTTTCTCACTCGCATCGGAAAACCCATGTATTTCTATAACAGAGTATTCAGAGCACACGCAATTTCACGGAATTTTAAAATTGTTTATTTGATTTAGATTTTCTTGAAATTTCAACCAATTTTGTTTCAGTGGCTCGGGAACTTCTGCGTCCCAAGATTGTTTCAACTTCCAGAGTTCTTGGATAAACAGTTTTCCTAAAACGATAATAGGGTTTATCAGTCCCAACGGATCATATATCTGACATATTACTGACAAAATACTCCGTTTGGTAATAGTATGATCATCATGACCGTGGAATGTATGTATGTATGTATTTTTTCTAACATAAGTTTACTGATGAAAAACAGTAAACTTATGTTAGAAGTGTACTTATTTTTTTTTTCAATAAAAAAACATTATTTTCAATTATAGTTTTTTTTATTTAAGGTGAATGTATAAAAAATAAATTAAAGAAAAATTACTCATCAGTTCCACTTGAATCAGAATTACTGTCACATCGATGGCAAATAAAAGTTGTTCTGGTTGTGTGTTCCTTGCATATTGGAATCTGGCATGTGTTGCATCTATGTTGGGTAAATCTGTTTTTTCTTGTAGGACAATAACCGCATCTTGGTCTAGTTCCAGATTTTTCCGATGTTGAAGGTTTTTGGTTTTTCTTGGCATTTTTCCTTGGATCAATTTTTGAAATTGAAATAATTTTTTGTCGAAGATTAAATGACAAATTTGTAATAGTCGCACGCCTTAGAAGATAAGGACGTGTAAGTTGTTTCGACAAAGTGAAAATAAAGCTTCTTCGAGATAAAAAGGTATTTGTATTACTTATGTAAATTATCTGAGAATTCACTGTTGCTATATTGAGCATGCTGTTGAAAATGGTAAAAGGCCAACGGTTGCTAATTCGACTCACAGAATATTCTGATTTCATTCTGTCGACGACGTCAACTCCTCCTTTCATCACGTTGTAGTAAGTGATAACTTCTTCATAAACGTTAATTGCTCGCGCGTTAGATTTATACTAACACCCCCGACGGACGCTTGGCTTCCGGATCCTGCCCCCTCCCCAAACTACATAAAATACGTGAAATATTGTTTATGAGGCATAGCTGGGATATGGGATCATTTGCAAGTCAAATAAAAAAAATCTCTGTAGTGAAACTGAAATGTTAGATTTATTCTAACAGCGCGCGTCCTCCCGGGTTAATGGTTTTGAGGATGAGTTTTCTTTTCTTAGTGAAGGCTATCAAGATGGTTTTGGTGGGGTTGATGCTGAGTCCCACTTGCCTACACCAGCTATTTGTATAGTTCAGACCCTTTTATACGATGTCACAAAGGGTGTTTTCAAATTTCCCCCTGGCTGTTATAACAATATCATCGGCATATCCTTGGCAGGATATTCCAAGGTCTGTCAAACCACACAGGAGTTCGTCAACCGTCAGACTCCACATTAATGGGGATGCTACTCCTCCCTGTGGGCATCCTCTGGTTGTGCAGATGGAGACAATGTCTTTGCTCGTTCTCGTCTCTGCTACTCTAGTGGTGAGCAGTTCCGACATCCATTTGGATGTTGTGCTGTCTACACCTCTTCTATTTAATGCTCTCTTGATAGCCCCATGTGGAGTGTTGTCAAAAGCTCCTTCTATGTCCAAAAATGCACATACTACAGTTTCTTGGTTGTCTCAGGCACCTCGGATATCCTCCGTCAGTTGTACCAGTGCAGTCTCCGTAGATCTGCCTGCCCGGTAAGCGTGCTGATACGGTTGGAGAGGTAGTCTCTCTAGGATTTCCGTTCTAGTATAGTTGTCAATAGCTTTTTCCATCGTTTTAAGCACAAACGATGTTAGGCTAATTGGTCTGAAGGATTTGGGGTTTGTTGTGTCCCTTTTTCCAGCTTTTGGAATGAAGGTTACTATTGCCCTTCTCCATGCTTCTGGTATATAACCCAGTTCCAAGCTACTTCGACTAATTCTAACCAAATGTGGTAGAATTTCGTCTTGTCCTTGCTGGAGCAATGCTGGGAAAATCTCATCTGATGAGCCGTAGAAACCGAGAATTGTAAAAAATCATTGCTGGCATTCCAGTATACACCAAGTGTTTTATTATTTTCGTTGTCTCCAATAGTAATAAAGTTCGATTCTAAACTAGTATTGACAGAAAATTTATTTAAAATCGATTTATCGTTGCACAACCATTTTCTGAGTTCGAAACCTGACTTATTTAGTAATTCAGACACGCCTTTTTGAATTTTTACTATTTCGGATTCGGTGTTAGCTTCCGTTAAGAGATCATCTATATAAAAGTCGTTTTTTATAGTAGAACTTACCATTGGAGCATTTTTCTCGTGTTCATTAGCTATCTGTATTAACGACCTTACGGCTAGACATAATTTCAAATTGTGTTTGATTTTTTATATTAATCAATCCTTCACCCACTCCTCTCACAGTGTGAGCAATAGGTCGCATATCTACTCCTGCTTTATGACAAAAGGATTCAGTAACAAAGTTACTCTGGGATCCGCTGTCTAAAAGAACTCGAGCTTGAAATGTATTATTGTTAGCCTTTACATTAACCATAGCCGTTGATAAAAGTACTTGGAACGCAACTGGTCGAACAATAAAGTGGGATGTACAGTGCGTTATCGACTCTGAATTTGAATCACTGACGTACGATTCTTCGGTTGTAACATTTGTCTCACTGGATATTATTTGATTGATATTATCAGAGTGTATGAGTACATTATGATTTCGTCGTCATTTAATGCACTTTCTAAACTGACAGGTTTCTGCCTTATGTTTCTGGCTAAAACAATTTAAACACAAGTTTCGTTTCTTAGCTTCAGTGATCAGTGATTCAGTGAGTATTTTAAAAATTCCTCGCATACATCCCAAGTAACAAAAATTCATTTATAAGAGTTATATTATAAACTACTGCATAATAATTTTTAAAATAATAATTTTTGCTTTAAAATATTTTATAAACACTTATATGACACCAATAAACACGAAAAGGGCCCAGGATTATAAAACATATTTGTCGACTAAGAGTCGTAATATTAATCATAAAAATACTTATATAACAGATATATAGGCTACATAATAATTTGAAATATCTTATACTACACAATTATGTCAATTTTATAACTAATTATATAACATACCTATAAAATCATTTTATGATACGCTTGTCACATTTCAGATCTGTTTAAAATAATTACAAAACAGTTTTATAAATATTTTTTAACCTTCTTGAGTATATCTACAAAGCTTTAATATAACTGTTGTATTAAAATTTTATAAATATTTTCGAGACACATGTTTTCAACTAAATATTATAGCATTTTTGCTAATCCTAGACATTTTTATTTTATAACTGTAATAAAAGTCATTTTGGCTTATACTTATAAATTTCACTAAAGAGTTAGAATGCGTGCATGGTTCCAGAGCCACATCTAATATGGCCATTTCTTTTAAGATGGGGACATACAAAAAATATAGGTATTAAAAGATTTTAAAGATTCCTTCAACCAAATTTTACTTACCAAGGTGACTTTACTGCTAGAATATATATATATTTGCGGTAAAAAATTTAAGCGCCGCCGTTTCAACAAATATTTAGATATATTTGATGAATTAAAATTTTATGTAAAAAAAAAGTCCAAAATGTTAGCAGGTTTACCTTGTATACTTTAGGAAATGTGTTTATTTATTCGAAAATATTTAGTTCATGTTGGCAACTCTTTACAATTATTTTTTTTAATGATATTTCAATGCAGTGAAGCTAAAATATCGCTAAAAACTATGGCGTCAACTAATAAATCAGTTTTGTCATGAAGAAAGCACTTATAAAATAATTTCATTTTATAAAGTAATCCGGATACACATAACTAAATAATAATAAAATATAAAAGAAATGTCATATTGCTTTGTTGCCATAATTACGAGTTGTAAGTCTTTTAAACATTTTGAAAAATAAACATTATAATAATATAGGGTTAAAGTTGATTTTAGAATTTTTATTTATTTATTATAGATTGGTAGGTAGGTACCGATTATACTCACTTCTAAAGTTTAGATTAATCAAATTAATAAAATTTAATTCAGTAAGAAAACGAACTTTTTGATTACATAAAACCATATACCGGTAAAATTTAAATCGACTGTTAGGTATGTTTTATTATCCAACCCAGCTATTTTCCGAAAATTATTCTTATGTGAGCTAAATTGTTATTACATTTATTTTTAATTTGACATATCAATTATTATAATCATGTAAAAGGCAATAATTCTTTACATCATTATTTAGCGATAAATCATAAGCATATTTTTAGTAGGGTGTCTTCGTATTTATTTTATTACTATTATTTATTGAATTGAGAATTTAAGATTTAAATACGAGGAAGAAAGTAAATAGTTAAGGTTACAGAAAATTTTGAAACTGGACAACACCGCTTTCTTTTCTCCGTCTTCAAACCACTTCCACAGTACACGTTACCACTTCAAACAATGTGCGAGTTCGTCTAGTCACGTTCATTTACGTCTAGGTATTCTAGAGTAATCAGAGTGAATCGAGTTTCTATCGCACTCTTTTCATTCCATGTGTTTCTTCATAAAAAGACATTGCTCCGAATTCAGAATAATCTGAAAGTGGAACTAGGCGTTAAGAACGAAAGAACGGACCAGAAAAATACCGCGCAAAGAATATAACCTATTTTGTTTTTCAGTTTACGATGTTACAAATTAAGAATTAAATTAAAAATTAATACAAAAGGTTTTGTTTTTTTGTTTATTGTTCGGCATTCTGCGCGAAGTAAGGAAAAGTAAGTTATTATTTTCATCCTATGTGAATTGGTGTGTAACATTTGATTTACTTTACAGCATGTTCAAAATAGTACAGACTGTTGAAAACGGTAAAAACCAGCTAATAATAGTGCCAGGAGCCTGGGAGAACAACGTTTCTGGTCTAAAAGTCGAGCAGACAAATTAATTACAATTGTAAATTCTAAACCAGAACCCAATTGGTTCAAAGTGCCTTGCCAGAAGATGAAGGAAGTGCTTCTGGTTCTTGTACTTTGTCAACCAAAAACAAAAAATGCAAAGTTCTTTTACCAAAAAAAAGACATATATGTTGGAGCAGAGAATGATTTAAATTATTTGGCAGAGGAACTTAATGTAAGTTTGTTGCAAGTTATAAAAATTAATATTATAAAGGTGTTAAAAATGATATAAAAACCATATTTAAAAAAAAGGCCACTGACGCCGGCATCCATAACGGGAACAAGCGCCGGTAGTGGAGTCATGTCCCAAATACTATAGTGCTACTCTACTTTTTTATACTAGTACTGTACTGTACTGAACTAGTTCAGATTTTTTAATCAATCGTTTTTTGTTTCAGGTTAACATAACAAATCCAAATATTATAAGCTCTGAAACAAATATGGCATTACCTAAAGCGACATATCGCTACCTTCCAGAAAGACCGGCACAACTCAAATATTGCTACTTTTGAGTAGAAGCGTTTGAAATTTTCCAGAACAGCGGTTTATCTGGTTTTGTCAGTTTTTCGAATAGTAATTAAAAACTCTTGTTACTATTGAAGAAGTATGCATTGGATGGTGTTTTTCTGACTACATTCTTTTAAATAACTGATTCCCAAAGGAGAACTTTGATAAATGCGACTGTCTTTCCCGAAAAAAAATATATATTTGGTAGAATTAATTGAGGGTATAAAACATAATTTCATTCACTGGAAAAATTTATTGATGATAAAAATCGATGATAAAACATCAATAACAAGTAATGCCACAAGGAACTTATAGAAGATATCAATAACATTGATGTGAATAACACACCACACTATACATGACAGAAAAAGAAACTTTATGTCTCATTTTCAGTTTTTCATTACAAATATAAGAATAAAATATAAAACAAACAATCGTAAATTATTTAAGCTAAGATGGAGATTGATAAAATATAAGAGATTAAAGGTTTAAGTAGAAATTATGGTAGAAGCTTGGTATAATATTTTTTTCCATCAAGGATATGATTCCCTTTCTTTTATTTTCGGGAATCCCAAGCTTGTTTTTGTACAATTTCTTAATCTCCATATTTTTTAGATTCAAAGATGATCTTCTTGAAAGCATACTAATGCTCAAAAACTGATCTTGTGCATAAGAAGTTTTACAAAAGAAGACGGTCGGAGAATCTTTTCTAACTTCAAATATTTTAATATCAGAGGTTTTGATGGTTTCGCCATCAGAAGTTTTATAACTGTCTTTCATACCCATGTTTGCTGTTAAATCTTTAAGGTCCAGAAAATCACCGTGGCTCCACTCATGCACAGTATAAGGCTTTCCAGTTTTTTTAGCTTGTCTAATAAGGGTTATGTACTGGTCTGGTACATAAATGGCTGCAGCTTTTTTGTATCGCGATATTTGTTTTCCTATCACGGAATGAATATTATCAGCATCATTCTGGGTGTGACCCCTTATTAAGTATTTATGTGTGATAATGTTAATATTACATAGTTTATTCACTGCATATAGATACAGGGTGAAGATGAATCTGTTTTTATTCTGTCCTGAACAATTGTCTGTGTAGAACACAATATCTATCATTTTTCCATCTTTTACAGCTGCAGTATTAACATTATTTAGAAAATTCCAGACACAAGAACCAATTTCATTTGCGCCTCTTTTGCCTTCTCCCTCGTGCCATACATAACATGAAACTTCATCATCACGTGAACTAGCTAGAGTCAAGTTGTACATATTCAATTTTGAAATATAATAAAATGATGACGCATTACCAATTGGACACGGTAATGTAGCTTGTAGGTCATAAGTCACTACATACTTTCCAGCTTTTTTATCATTCTCTCTCTCTATTCTAGAAAGATCCTTTTCTTGCAAATGTGTCTCATACGTTTCTTTTATCACTTCTTTTCCTTGTATAGAAGCATTTTGAAACTCCAAACAAAGATCACACTGATCCTCCTTTGGAAAGTAGAAATCTATGTTAAATTCCTTTGTAAATATATCATAGTATGAGCGGTATGAAGCAGATTTCACTCGTTTAGTTCTACATAATTCTTTGAAATCTCTATGTAATTGAGCTATTGTTTTTGATCCCTCTATATACTCTTTTTGAGTCCGTGCGCGACAATAGTGACTTTCAACTCGCGGTATGGATTTTATATGATCTCTAATTCCTTCCAGAATATCATTATCTCTAGCTTTATGATTTCTGTGCTTTCCTCTTCCCTCATTTTCAATAATACCGTGCGTTTTTCTATCTTTCTGTTTTTCAGTTACAGTGCGTATAGTTCTTGATGTTATTCCCAATGTAGATATAAAAAACTTTTTACAAACTCTATGTTTCCTTTCTTGTAATTGAAAATAAAAAGCATTATTTAAAGAACGTTTGGGATTACTGTATTTTGATTTTGTGATAGGGGTCATTGCTGATGCGATGTAATCTCTCTGTCTTTGTAAATCTGCTAAGTTCCAGTATTCTTCAAAAATTGTTTTTCGGCATTCTTCCGTGATCTTATCTGTACATTTCAACCTGCATTTTTCTGTGCAGGGGGGTAACAATTTTCTTGCAGCTCTAGTTGCCAGAGTTTTTATTTTAGTTCCATCTGCCTGTTTGAAAACTTTTACTGACTTATAGTCTTTACCGCAGTTTCTTAAGCGCTTTGTCTGATTTTTCTTCCAATTGTGTTCGTTGAATTTTCTTTTTCTTCCTCTTTTTTTTGGTAGGTCGTCATTTTCATTTAAGTTTTTTTCTACCACTTTTTTCTTAGAATTTTGGTTTTTGTTACCAACATTTTGTCTTCCTGGGTCATTTTCATCATCTGAGTCTGACGAATTTGGCTCACTTGAACTTATGTGATAGTCTGAATCATTTTCTGAATTTCCTGAACCAAATGGTTCCGAACAACTAGACGAACTAGATGTATCAGTAGAAGACTTAACCCTTTGCTGATTATCTGAAAAATAAAAGCGTTTTTCCCTTGAAGAGTTAAAAACGCTTATTTTTGGTCTTGCCGAAGCTTGACCCATTTGAGATTACCTTCTACATTCCTGTCCTCCAGAGTGTGTCATTTCTTATCCAAATTCCCTTTTACCTGCCCCCACCTTTTTCCTCTCACCCTCGTCGAGTAAATTTCTCCCGCTGATCGTGCCTGCTAGCGCTGAGCTTTAGCGAAGCTTGTTAGTACCTAGATTTGGCCGACAAGGTCTTAAATCTATGGGTCAAGCTTCGGCAAGACCAAAAATAAGCGTTTTTAACTATTCAAGGGAAAAACGCTTTTATTTTATGTCTGTGCCTTCGCTTGACCCATTTGAGAAGTGTTTGTTATCTGTCGGCACGATAGCGAAAAGCGTACTGTGAGAATAATTAAATTGTAGAGATATACTCAAGACATTTATTTATTAAATAAATTCCATGGATTATTGAAATCCATTCCCATTACAAGAATTTGTTAAACAACCATAACGAATATTAACTCAAACAAAATTCTTATCTATATAAGCTAAGAGAAAAGTTATTTATATAAAAAAACAGCCCACTATGAGATCAAAGAAATTAACAGTCTCTTATAACTATAGGAACATAAATCAATACAATCAAATAGGTTGAAAACATTTTAGGAGATTGTCATCAATCAGAGTTTTTTCGCGCTCTTTTTCAATTTCTTTAAAATAGTATTTTATGAAATTATCTTTATTCTTCCAATTGCCACATGCGAGAATTTCATCAATTGGTGTATTATTTGACGCTCTTTTCGAACCAACGGCAGATCGAATACTTCCAGGTGAAGCATCTATTCTTGCTTCTTTGAATGCAGTTCGAATCCATCCTGCAATAACGGATCTTGATGCAGGAGCTACTTTTCCCCTTGTGGAAATAAAAAGAGAAAAGAGCTGATTAACACTCTGCTACCTTTCTCCCCTTTCCTATTGCTGATTGAGAGAAGGTAGCTTGTTGTGTGCACAAAAAAGATATTTCTTCCCGGAATTCTCGGTTGCGGTGAGTGGGTGGGTAAAATATATATAGCAGGGAAATATTTATAATAATTCACCTCAGTCTTCAACTTATGCAGTGATACTCAGTATTATTCCGTGTGATCTCTAAACCACAGACAAAGGGGTGCGATGGGAGAAAAGGTAGTTAACAACAATTCGCAATGCGCTGGGTTTAATAAAGATCTATTTTCTATTTGTCTATTCTATACGTTCTGTGGTCTTACCAAAAATGACATAGTTGACAGCGCTTGGCTTGCCTTCAAACAAAAAATTATGATTGAAAATATTGAAATGGTGATTTTTACAACCAATTATTATATTATGGAAAAATTCCACAAAAGTATACTTCTGGGATCACACGCGTTTCCTTGTAAGTATTATTTTATACATAGATATATTATGGTTACTTAGCTAAACTAATACTAATTACATTAGGGTTGAATTAATTATTTTAAGTGATAATGTCCTTGTTTTAGGTACTAAAATGTTACTCAAACTAAATACTATAGGAAGAACTATACAAGATATACTATGAATACCCTCATATGGACCTATCTAAGGTGGTAGAACCAGATATAAAATATCTGTGTGGGGTTCAATGCAACTTTTGAGGTAAACTACACTTCTAAATATTAATCTACAAGACTGTCACTGTTTATGAGGTAGAAGGATGAACTCTAGGCTATACACACACTAAATTATAATCGGAAAGGTCTTACTTGTGGTTTACATCTCCAAATCCTTGTGCGATTTTACCTATTGATATGGTACCCTGGCCTGCTGAAGGAGTAGTGGCTGTAGGGGAAGCTGAGATGGAAAAGTGGCTACAATGTGGTAGTGGCTGTTGGAGGCACGTACAACTATACTAGTGAAAGTCCAGTAGCAGCCTCGATGAAATGGAACCAACCCAAGGAAGCAAGAAGTCGAAGAAAGAACCAAAGAAATAAAGTAAGGATAAGAAGAAGAATAATAATAGTAATAAGGTCTGAAAAGAAAATATAAATATGAAACAGTGCTGGTAATGGAGTCCCAATAGGTACCATGTAGACAACTTACCCTCGATGGTGTGTGACCTTTAAGTGGTTTGATTTTGTATGATCAGGAATCTATATCCATGAAATCATGCACCTTTACAACCATTTGCATAGGAGGATCCCTGATTGTTAATTTTTTTTCCAAATTCTCAAAACCGTATAAAACGATAGTTCGACAACCATGTGAACTTGGGAAAAGTACCAGACAAAATGGTGGAGTTTTGAAACCAGTTGTATCAATGGCCTTGAAAGGTCAGGCGAGGTCTTTTACCTTTTCAGTTGGGGGTCGAGGTCAAGAAATTAACTGAATAATTAAAGAATCCAGACACCTTTGGGATGTATAGAAGACAATGTGTCAAAGTCAATATCTGTGAACCAGTTTTAGGATGTAAACATTTCATTGTTTCTTTTAATTGAACAAGCGATTTGCAATGTATCCTATTTAATATATGTGTGGTTTTCTTTTTTTTTTTTTTGAAGGTAAATAAATAAATAAATGTATCTTTTATGCATCCAAACCATAGTTGTTGATAAACTATTTATTTTAGAGTGGAGTATAATGAACCGTAACAACTCTTTCGTCTCGAATTAGATATATCAATGAGTTTCTTTGTCCAGAAACGTAGATCTAATATTTGATTTTTGTTTCTTAGTATCTTCCATCCTGACTGCCTCGATGTAGCTTTGTCAGTTTTTGATCCAAACTTAGGGCAAAGAATAATAAAAGTAGGCATAGTGTGATGCCTTTTGGCCTAAACATTAAGTCATTAATTATTTAAAATATTATCGAATAAATTCCCTTCAGCTAATTCCAATAAACCACGAATTGTTTTATAAATAATAAATATAAAGGTTACACGTACGAGTCAATGTCAAAGCAAATAAACATTATCTAGTATCATGTATGTTTACTTATAGTGAACTTGACTCTTTGTATATATAGGTAACAATAGTATTTTAAGTATTCATTATTAATTCATTATTAATTCATTATTGATTCATTATTATTATTAAGTCATTGTTATGGTCATTCATTAAAGGATGATTACAGTCAGTATCATTCATTCTAAGTAGTAAGCTAGGAGTAGTCAATTAGTGTTAGTGGTTAATGTATAGTAAATATTAAATAGAACATGTCCCAGTGAAACAGGTAGTTGTTTTATTCCTGGGGGATGACCCACCAAGTGACCAGCAGCACCACCTAGTCAGAGGCCCTTCTACTATCCTACTACACCCAGTATCCTCATTACATTACACATTACATGGCGACCCTGCAAACAATTGGAGTTCTGTAACAATGGGTGGTAAAGCAACGAAACAAGCGGTCCAAGAAAATGGCGTGGTCAACAGTAATTTTATAGTACAAGAAGAGGAACTCAAAGCAGATCTGGAGGTGAAGATTCTTATCTACATTATTGTGGTTGTGTTGGTACTACAATTTGGATGGTCTATATATAAGAATCATAGAAGACAAATGAAGAGGGAGATAAGAAGAAATCTACAGCAAAGCACGCTAAATCTGTAGGATGGTGAGAATATTATTTTTTTGTAAACTTTAAGGGTATATTCTGTTTTGTGGCTAAAATTTTTTTTTTTGATAATTGATATTTCATATTTTTATTTCTATTGACAATGAATTTTAAATGTCCTCGAGTGATGGAAATGCAGTAACGTGGGATGAATTTGAGATTAGATTGAATTTAATTTTAGAAGATATACGTAGGAATAGTAAGCGTGTGTTAAAAAAGGAGGTTCAAAAAAGCTCAGATAGTCATATAGATATAATAAATAAGTTGTGTGATTCATTTAATAGTTTCTCTAAGTTAATAAATAAGAATTGGTATAAGTTAGAGGAGAATCAGCAGAGTACATGTATTTTATATTTTAACAAAATTAGAGAAAAGGTAGAGAAAGCATTTCAAGTGTTAGATTGTCAGTATGAAGTTCCGTCTCAATTAATTACGCGTAATAATTTAATTAATAATTTAATAGTATTAGAAGCAATGAGCAAAGATAAAAAGGAGAAAATGGCATTAAGTATGAATGACTTTTTCAATTTAGCTGGTAAGATATTACCAAATGAATTTAATGGGGATATAAGCAAATTGCAATCTTTTGTAGATGCTATAAGTTTGCTACAGGTTGGTGCAGCAGAGCATGAGGAGAATGCTGTACTATTTGTGAAAACTAGGCTAACTGGAAAGGCCAGGAGTCTAATCACCACCGAAAAATCGTTGGTAGAAATTATAGGAACCCTTAAAAAGGGACTAAAGGGAGATAGTGCTAGTTTAGTAGGAGCTAAATTAAGCAAATTAAGACAAAACAATAAGGATATAGTTGAGTATGCTTCAGAGATGGAGAAATTAACAGAGCAGTTACAAGCCGCGTATTTGGCAGAAGGAATGCCAGTACACTTAGCAACTAAGTATACAACAGAAGCAGCAGTAAAATCACTGATCGACAACTCAGCATCAGAACGGATAAAAACCGTTATAGCAGCTGGGAATTTTACGACACCGCAAGAGGTGATGACTAAATTGGTTTCCATCAATGTGGGAAACAATCAGTCAACAGGAAGTGTTCTGCATTATAAGGCAGATAGAAATAAGTTTGTGTCAGGAAATACCTATTTTCCACAGCGAAATACCTATTTTCCTCAGCGAAGACACTCTTATGTAAATCATAATGGAGAAAATAATTTCCATAGGAAAAATAACTACGATAACAGTAGGAAATTTCACGCCAATCAAGGCAATAGGAGATTTACTGGTTACAGGGAGAAACCAGAAGAATATAGAAACAAGCCTAACAATAGGTTTAACAATGATAATAAATATAGAAATGTAAGAATGTGTGAGAGTGGAGAGACGAGAGTGGAAGATGAACAGAAAGAATTGGGGTTTTGAAAAAGAAAGGTGAAAAATCCAAAATTTTAAATAACTTGCATAATAATAATCATTACATTTATAACTTTGATTTAACTCTTTCAAACTTTGTGCAAATTAAAACTGACATATCGGATAATATAGATACTTTTATATTAGATACAGGTGCAGATATATCGTTATTAAAAATTTCAGATAATTTTCCACATCACTTAATAAAGACAACACAAATCTTAAATATTAAAGGAATAACTCAGGGAGAAATTAAAACTTTGGGTACAATAGAAACTTTTCTTTTTATTAAGGGTGTAGCATTTCAACATTGTTTTCATGTAGTAGAGGAAGAATTTCCTATACCTACGAATGGAATTCTAGGTAGAGATTTCATAAGAAATTATAATTGTATTTTAGATTATTCAGAATTAAAATTATACATAGATTGTAAATCTAGGAATACAGTAACATTAGAAATTCTTGACAATCCTGAATATGATACTTTGGCAATACCGCCTAGATGTGAAGTCTATCGGTTGGTAGAAAGTTTCAAAAACTTAAGACAAGATAAAGTTGTTGAGCAACAAGAACTATTACCAGGAATATTTATAGCAAGATCTATTATATCAAAAACTAATCCTTATGTCAGAATTTTAAACACAAATTATGAAAGCAAGTCGATAAATACAAACAATATTAAAATATTGGATTTAAATTTATTTCATGTATATGCTGTGAAGAATGAAAGTAAGAATAGGTTGAAAGAATTAAGAAAAACATTAAATTTAGAGGTACCAGAATACGTGAGGGATAAGCTAATAGATCTTTGTGAGAATTTTTCAGATATTTTTGCTTTAAAGAACGACATTTTAACGCATAATAATTTTTATGAGCAAAAGCTATTGGTAAAAGATGATACTCCAGTATATATTAAAAATTATCGCACGCCACATTCTCAATCTTCAGAACTTAATAATCAGGTCCAAAAGTTATTAGAACAAGGTATAATTGAATCTTCAATCTCAGATTATAACAGTCCAGTTTTACTTGTTCCCAAAAAGGCAATCAATGGAGAGAAGTCTTGGAGACTTTGTATAGATTTCAGGCAATTGAACAAGAAAATAGTCACAGATAAATTTCCATTACCCAGAATAGATTCGATCTTAGATCAGTTAGGGAAGTCGAAATGGTTTTCAGTCATAGATCTTATGTCAGGTTTTCATCAAATTCCCTTAGAACAATCTTCAAGGAAATATACATCTTTTAGTACAGAAAAAGGTTCTTTTCAGTATACAAGATTACCATTTGGTTTAAATATAAGTCCAAATAGTTTTTCAAGAATGATGTCCATAGCATTCTCAGGATTAACTCCAGAAAAAGCATTTCTTTATATGGATGATATAGTCGTAATAGGGATGTCAGAAAATCATCATTTAAGTAATCTCGAAAGGGTGTTTGACACATGTCGGAAATTCAACCTTAAATTAAATCCACAAAAATGTCAATTCTTCAGGCGAGAAGTAACGTATTTAGGACACAATTTGTCCAGCGAAGGGGTTCTACCCGATAAGGCAAAATATTCAGTCATTGAGAAGTATCCAGTGCCCAAAAATTCAGAAGAATCTAAAAGGTTCGTAGCATTCTGTAACTATTACAGACGTTTCATTCCAAATTTCGCTGAAATATGCATACCTCTCAATAAATTATCTAGGAAAAATGTGAAATTCGAGTGGTCGGAAGACTGCGAAAAATCATTCCAAATACTAAAATCGGCATTAATTCAGCCGCCTATTTTGAAATATCCAGATTTCAATAAAAAATTTATATTGACAACAGATGCTTCAAATATTGCGTGTTCTGCAATACTTAGCCAGGAATACGAAGGTATAGATCTACCTATAGCTTATGCATCGCGAGGTTTTAAGAAAAGTGAATTAAATAAACCTATAATCATAAAAGAACTGTTAGCTATCCATTGGGGAATTAATCATTTTAAGTGTTATTTATATGGTTCTTCACATTTTATTGTGAAAACGGATCACAAGCCGTTAACACATCTTTTTTCGATGACAGAACCAACTTCGAAACTTACAAGAATTAGACTAGATCTAGAAGAATACAACTTCGAAATACAATATTTGAAAGGAAATTCAAATTATGCGGACAGTATTTCAAGGATATCCATAAATGAATTAAAAGACTTGTACATTGACAATGCTCACATCTTAGCAATAACGAGGTCAAAAACTCGTCATAATAAAGCTCAGCCTATAGGAGAAGATAAAATAGTTTCCACAGAAATAAAGGAAGATATTCGCAAGCCAGCAGTATATAAAGTACTGAATAATTTAGAGGCGCATAAATTACCAATTCTGCAATTTGAAAATAACCGTGTTTCGTTAAGGATGAACATACGGATCAAAAACAGGATGAGATTTAGCCAAGCCTTATTAAATACCGATATAGTTAACTTTGATTTAGGTCAAACGTTAGTTCAGCTTGATAAGCTAGCGGTAAATAATGGTATAAAAAGGATGAAAATTTATATGAATGATATTATTTTCACACAGTGCACTATAAAAGAGTTTATGGAAAAAGGAAACAATACGTTAAAAAACGTACAAATATGTATTTGCGATATACCTAAGATGGTGGAAAAAGAAAAAGAAAAGCAACAGATTTTAGAAACTTATCATAATGATCCTTTATTTGGAGGTCATGTAGGAAATAACAGGCTATTGAAAAAATTAAGAGCGAATTTTAGATGGAAAAACATGGAAAAAGATGTAAGAAAATATATTAAGCAATGTCACAAGTGTCAGGTCAATAAAGCAAAGAATAATCACAAGGAAGAATTTGTATTAACAGATACAGCAGAAAAACCATGGGATATAACATATATAGATACGGTCGGTCCTTTTCCACAAAGTGAAAATGGTAACCGTTATTGCATCACAATGTTATGTGAATTAACGAAATATGCAGTAATAATTCCAGTTAAAAACAAAGAAGCGAACACGATAGCTCGTGGAATTTTTGAAAATTTCATACCAAATTACGGTCTAATGAAACAAATTAGGACAGATTTAGGCACAGAATATAAAAATGAAATATTCAACGCTTTAACTAAAATGTTAAATATTAGGCATAATTACTCAACAGCATATCATCATCAATCTATAGGAGGTTGTGAGAAATTACATAGAACGCTTAATGAGTATGTGAGACACTTTATAAATGAAAGTAAGGATGATTGGGATGAATGGTGTAAACTATTTGCTTATTGTTATAATACGACTCCAAGCTCGTATCATGGTTATACGCCATTTGAATTATTGTTCGGTAGACGTGCTAACTTACCCGAGAATCTAACAAACGAGATTGAGCCATGCTATAATATTGATGAATATCAGAATGAGTTAAAATATAAACTGCAGGTAGCTCATCAGAGAGCAGAGAAATATTTAACCAAACATAAACTGAGTAGACAAAGTCAAAATAGTAAGGTAGCTAATCCAGTTGATTTTAAAATAGGGGATTCAGTGTTAGTAAAGAGGGAAAATAGAACCAAATTCGAATCTCAATATATAGGTCCATTTACAGTCACAGAGGTGAGCGATGTTAACTGTAAAATTAAATTAGAATCAGGTGTGATAAAAGAAATACACAAAAACAGAATCCATCCTTATTGTAAAATGAATTAAAAATTGTAAAATTGAAAGTGCGAGTGAGTTTATAAACATTTCCGAATAATAAACAAAAGTGTTATAACAAACATTCAAAACATTGAAGTGAAAATAAATAAACAACTAAGTGATCGTAAACAATTTTTAAAGGCAATGAACATTCATTTATTTATGAATATATTATGTAATCGTAGGTTAGTGACATTATTTAATAACCATCTACCATTTATTTTTAGGATAATTGTAAATTCATTTCATTAGGGGGAAAGGAAGCTCAACGGAATTTATTCTTTTTGTAAAAGGGGAAGGTGTGATGCCTTTTGGCCTAAACATTAAGTCATTAATTATTTAAAATATTATCGAATAAATTCCCTTCAGCTAATTCCAATAAACCACGAATTGTTTTATAAATAATAAATATAAAGGTTACACGTACGAGTCAATGTCAAAGCAAATAAACATTATCTAGTATCATGTATGTTTACTTATAGTGAACTTGACTCTTTGTATATATAGGTAACAATAGTATTTTAAGTATTCATTATTAATTCATTATTAATTCATTATTGATTCATTATTATTATTAAGTCATTGTTATGGTCATTCATTAAAGGATGATTACAGTCAGTATCATTCATTCTAAGTAGTAAGCTAGGAGTAGTCAATTAGTGTTAGTGGTTAATGTATAGTAAATATTAAATAGAACATGTCCCAGTGAAACAGGTAGTTGTTTTATTCCTGGGGGATGACCCACCAAGTGACCAGCAGCACCACCTAGTCAGAGGCCCTTCTACTATCCTACTACACCCAGTATCCTCATTACATTACATAAGGTTCTACCTTATCATCGCATCCCCTTATAAAGAAGATGTTGAAAGCAATTAGTTTAAAAGCTCCAATCAAAAATAAAAACACGATTTGGGATGTTGATAAACTTCTAGATTGGATTAAGGCAAACCCTCCTAAAATGGATAGCCTTTTTCAAATTTCGAGACACTTGGCTATTCTTCTTTTGCTTTCTTCAGGTAGAAGGATTCACGATTTAACGCTGCTTTCGATAGATACCGACGATTTCCAGGATTTTCATAATTTTATTAGTAGGCATAGCCTCCCTTCAGTCAGACAGCCCGCCGGCTCTTATCAGCTCTTATCAGTACCGGATGTAAGAATTGGAGAACACGGTCATGGAAGCTTATCAGTTCTTATCAGCTCGGTGTCGAAGTCTCGCCAGTGCCGTACCGGCTGTAATTACAGAATTGGAAGAAAAAACGGCGGCACGGTCATGGCCGTTGTGACATACTGATACAACAAGGTGATTCCAGCGGTCAGCGGTATACAGTTCAATTGGATAATAAAATCAAAGGCCAGTGCCGTACCGGATGTAATTACAGAATTGGAAGAAAAAACGGCATCACGGTCATGGCCGTTGTGACATACTGATACAACAAGGTGATTCCAGCGGTCAGCGGTATACATTCAATTGGATAATAAAATCAAAGGCCAGTGCCGTACCGGATGTACAGAATTGAAAAAACGGCGGCCATGGCCGTTGTGGCAATCGTGATGATATCCAAGGTGATTAAAGTGGACAGTGTGAACTAGCGTAAATATAAAAACTATATACAAGTGAACACGTTGAACACTGGATGTCAATTAGGATATTTTGTAAGCGGAGTGATATTATTAAAAAACAGGCTATAAGATATTATAGGTATTACGTAGATATTTTAGCTACATTTGTCCACGCTGAACACACGATATCAATTAGGATATTTTGTAAGCGGAGTGCATTAAGAAAAAAAACACTGGCTATAAGATATTATATTACGTAAATATTTTAGCTACAGTTTCATGAATATTTTCACGCACTTTCGATAGATGTTTCGGAGCTTTAGCGAAGTATTCAATCGTAGACTCGTTCACCATAAATTTTTCAAAAATATCAACCATGACTATATCTTCGAGAGTTTTGCACTCAAATTCATCTTTTCTATGAGTAACTTCTAGATTATGGGGTATGTGGTGTTGCGTAACTGCTAGGGTGGGGTCATAGATTATATTATTGTGTTCTATCCAGAAATGTGGTGTAATTTTCACACCATTCGAATAGACCTTTGTACCCAGACATAGTTTGGTTGCTATTCCATATTTTGCAGCCACTTCGTGGAAAATTAAACTTCCCGCCAAACACACACCGCAATAGCCTGCTCGAATAAACTCCTGCTCGATACAACATTTAATGAGTTTGAGTTTGACGTACTCACGCACGGGATCCATGTCTGCTCACGTCAAGCGATAAATGATGAATGATGAACTGTCCAGACATGTTAACGCTTTTAAGCCAAACGATTTTGGGGCGTTCGACTCCTGTATTTTCTAACCGATGATAACCGCAAAGTAGATATAAAAATATTCACTGCATTGTAAAAAAGACACTGTGGTTGTTTTTTAGTGACGTTTCCATACTTATCATAAATCACTGAATTGAATTTTGCCTTGAGCGTTTCAATTGACGAACGATTGTTGAGAAAAGCGGACATTCTCAGAGACAGACGTATGTCAGCTGTGGCACATAGGTATCTCACACGTCTGGTACGTCTCTGTTACGTCTCTGGTACGTCTCTGGCACCCCTCTGATCACATACAACCCATATACACATCAGGTACTACTCAGCATACTTATCATAAATCACTGAATTGAATTTTGCCTTGGGCGTCTCAATTGACGAACGATTGTTGAGAAAAGCGGACATTCTCAGAGACAGATGTATGTCAGCTATAACACATAGGTATCTCACACGTCTGGTACGTCTCTGTTACGTCTCTGGTACGTCTCTGGTACGTCTCTGGCACCCCTCTGATCACGTACAACTCATATACACATCAGGTACTACTCAGCATACTTATCATAAATCACTGAATTGAATTTTGCCTTGGGCGTCTCAATTGACGAACGATTGTTGAGAAAAGCGGACATTCTCAGAGACAGACGTATGTCAGCTATGACACATAGGTATCTCACACGTCTGGTACGTCTCTGTTACGTCTCTGGTACGTCTCTGGTACGTCTCTGGCACCCCTCTGATCACGTACAACTACACAACAGGTACTACTCAGACGCGGCTCTGATACCTCCTCTGAGGATATAAGTAGGTTAAATATACTAGTATTTTCCATTTAATATCATGACGTCACACGAACAACACGTATTAGCAAGAGCTGTTCGTGACAATTCGCGAACCGATCGAGAAGAACATCTCTTTAAACAAGTAACAGAACCACAAATAGCAAGTGCAGCGACAATGCCTACAACAGAAGTCACGTTTGATCATGCTTTCGGCCCACAGCTATCCGGTGATCGCTGGGTGCTTGGAAATGTATACATAGACTATGACGATGAAAATATGTTGGTAGGCAATAAAAATTTTCACAATACACCTGGATTACAGCAGTTAATATTTTACAAGAATCCCCGGGAATTTACACCCGCTGATTTACAATCTTACAAACAAATATTAGATATATCTGGGGTGCATCGTGATAACCGAGGACATTTGAGACATCAAGCCTGTCCTGTAAAATTCAAAAATATAATAAAACCTCTGTTTAAATGTAAAAAACGGCTGACCAGAAAGTCCCCGCCCGTAACTGAACTGTACGTTGGTGGAACTAGAAAAGTTCTTCGTGATTGGACTGACCCAAATGTACTTGTTGATCGTTCAAATCAATTAGAGCCTGAAGATATTGAGTTTAACGAAATAATCGAAGAATTAAGAAGGGCTAACATAATTGAATAAAAGAGGTTAACAACAGGTTGTAAGATCATTTGATGACCAACTGTTTCAGAGTAAAGATGCCTAATTGTACTTGGGGAAGAGCGTGCAACTGCAGCGACTGCAAACCAAGTTTTTGTTCTTTTTGCTGCAAAGAAGAAGTCTACGAGCTGGCAGAAGAGTACAACTGTGACCGGAAAGGAATTGAATACTACAAGTTCACAGCTTGGTGTAAAGAATGTTGGCTCAAGAGAAATAAGAACATCTAGTCCATTATTACTTTAACTTGTATAGTGTGCAGACGTGCTCATCATGATTTATTTTAAGATGAATCACAAATATGCAGACGTTTTGACCGGCTAGAGCTTTGGAGTTTGGAATCAAAGATGTCGATCCGGTAGTATAGATGAAAGATGCCATCTCCCAAATTGTACACAACTGAAGACTTGGCTGCTGAAAACTATGTAGGGTTCACTTTCTGCTACAATGATTTCTCCAGAGGGCTGGACTTCAAGAAAACCAAAGATGCTACTATTGACAACGTCTGGGAAATGGTATACCAGTCCAACTCAACGGGCACGGAAACTTTTTGTTTAAAAATTACTTCAGTAAAAAGCTAATTGTACTTATGCTAACTTATGTAAATAATAAATATTTTTCTGATTTGCATTATTTTGATCAACCACAACATTACAGCACAATAAACAATTACGAATAAGTTTTTCTTATCCGGTGATACGTGCTTTCCTATGATTTTATGCGATAATTACCAACATCACCTGGCTGGTGATATCGTGAAACTTTTTGTTTGAAAATTTCTCTACCCTATGTATATAATTTTTATTAAGATTTAGACCTCATGACGCAACCCCAACGTTACGAAAGCATCTTTACAAATAACTTTTTTCTTATCTATTACGGCACGTGATTTTTCATAGTTCTATGCCACCGACCTCACCTGGCTCGTGGACTGAACCGTAAAATTATCACAATTTCTTATCTATGCTAATGAAAATTATAATTTGTTTAAAAAAAAGATTTTCAGAACAATCATTATTCAATAAATAATTTTAGCAAAACCCCACAACAATATTAAAGGAATCATTAACAGCACTTATCACCGCTGTGAGGTTATCTAACCACATTCTGGTAAAATGTTTCAAACACGAGTCCGAGATGTCGTAAATGAGGCAACACGCTGAACACAGTGTATCACCAGTAGTGTATCGAAAATCATTTTTTAAAACTTCACCAAGTACACCCAGTAGCAGAGGTTTGGTAGAAAAATTACAGTGATTGGACCCTGTACAGCTTTAGCATATTAACATAACAGATAGAATACAGAGTCCCACGAAGGGTATCTGTGGAAAACCGATAACGGTAAAAAGACATTTTAGGTCAAGTAATGACGGTGTGCTGTGGTCGAAGAACTAGCAAAAGTAACAAGAGTGTTTATGAAAAAAAAGGTAAGTTATTTTTTATTACCATTTGTCTTTCAGTTGTTAGATAAAAATATTTAGCGGGTTTTTGAAAGGTTGGTTTCATGACTAGGAAATGTGCCTGTTTGTCAGCAAAAACGCTGTCCAAGGGAGACCAAGCGAGGAGGTAGGCACTTTCGTCATATAATGACTACTTCTCCCTCAGGAAAAAAGGAATATTCGCGAAAAATTGGGGATATACCAAAGAGGTGTCCTACCATACAACAAGACAAATTGGGAGACATTTTAAGGAGGAGGCACACAGATCCCCAGGAGGTACCCTTCTTTACACACAAAAGGAGGGGGCACACAGATTCCCAAAGTTAATTAGGAGGTGCCCTTCTTACCTTTACTCAAAGGAGGGGACACACACATTCCCAAAGTTAATTAGGAGGTGCCCTTCTTACCTTTACACAAAGGAGGGGACACACAGATTCCCAAAGTTAATTAGGAGGTGCCCTTCTTACCTTTACACAAACATTCAAGAAGAAAAATGTTCCTATTGCTTGTAAAATTTTCGCGAATATTGGGGATGGGGTTGGAGGGAAGGGAAGTAGCCGTGAAAACGGCTGATTTCTAGTAGCATTGGCGTTTGTAGCCGTAGGGAACAGAGTCAAAGTTTTCTATTCGTTTTCTTTTAGTGAAGCTGGTTCGGAAGACTTTAGTCACGTTTTTTGTGATTACTGAATGATCGGAGTTCCTTAATATGTTACGAGTAGTTATGAATTCGTCGGGGGCTTCATTCAGGACCATGTCTCTTAGGGTGTCGAAATTTACTTTCTGGCTCGTATTATAGTTCAAGGTTATACCTTTCGCTTTGATAATATCGAGTGTTTTATTTTTATCAGTTGAATAAACCCTGTAGGCATATATTTTTGGACCACCGGCTACAAAATCTGTTATGTAGCTTCCCTCCCCATATTCACATAGTTCGTCTGTCATATCGCCGAGAAAACTACCTAAAGGTACTTCGTAGGTGCAAGGTCGAGAGACGTAAATGACAGAGTCATTGTCATGATATATTACTCTATCGTCGAGTTTTTCTAAATACGTGTATAGTTTTAGTCTAGCTTGTGCAGTGGTGTAGGCCGCTAGTACGACATTCACAGTTGGAAGTGTGGCATATGCCTCTTCTTTAAAGGACCAGTTAACAATGAGGGTGTTTTCGTTAACCGGAAAAATATTGTTTACTTCTTTGCATGGTTGCGATAAAATGTCAAATAGTTCTGCAGGTGTGTTGACTATAGACATCTTAGACTGGTTTTCACATTGTCCAAGCTTGCCCCAAAAACTTGTTATCATGGACTTACCAACCTGTCTTCGACCTGGATTGAATTCAATTTCATCACAGGACAATTCTACACCCTCACGATCAAAATATTCCTTTATATAGAGATCTTTTTCTTTTGGGGTTTTACATTCGGCGGGCCAACCGCTTGCCTGTTGTTTTATTTTTAAAAATTTTGAAATATATTCGGCAAATAGGCCACCAGACTTTGTAGTTTTATCGTATTGTACCACTTGATATTTCCAAATTTCGTAAATATTTAAAACTTTGTATCCTTTTTCTTGGGCTTTTAGAACCTCGTCCATTACCCATGTACCGGTAAAGCTTCTTTCTTCATCGTTATGTAAACATTCAGACATGTTAGATTCACAACATGTACGACAAAGTGAAAACATTAGTTTACTATTACATTTATAAGGTAGTACGGGGTGGTAGAGATTTGTTGGCGGTAACACTCGACACTTTATTAGTCCTTCGGTTTGTTTTAAATCAAGAGCGTAGCATTCTTCTCCCACAAAAACTTCCGGGTGACCAATTGGATATTTTCCATATTTATTGACCCACGGATATAGGGAGCAGATGTCAGTATATTTTATTTTCTCTCCATTTTTACAAGAATAATAGAGCTTTGTGGCATCTGTTCGTCCCCCGTAAAAGGCGTCACGAGGCTCCAATGGTAGCTGTTCGAGGAGAGGATGTTTTTCGGTAATAGCTACAATTTCGGGGTTCATTTCACGACGAAAGTCGCACTCCCATTTTACAATTACTTCGTACCCGAGAGATCTTAACTTTTCATTCTTCGCCAACGTTGCCTCGTACCGTTGCTCGTATGTAAGTGATGGGTTGTCATGTGTCGGTTCGTTACGTCTATATTTCATACATTTTGGACAACTGTGGAAGTAACAGCCCTCAAATTCAAAGACCTGTCTTGTGCTTTTGCAATATCCATCGACCTTAAGACCATTCAATAAAACTTCTCGTCCTCTGGCTGCATGTTCTATTCTGATACCTCTTTGGTGTTCTTCATATATTAACCATTGAGTACAATCCTAGATTGTTTATCGCAACATCTATATCCGTTCTTGGGAATTAACCCGATGGTATTCGGTTGTAAAAAGTTTCTCCTAAATATTTTATTACATGCACCAGGTAGCGTGATGGCTTCTGTGAACGGGTCGACCCCTCCTTCTTTTAAAAGCAACTCTCTGAACCTTAAGCAAGACTGAGCAAGTATGGACACGTCACTTATACAGTAGGAAATAAGTTCTGATTTAAAGTTGAAGACATACCCTTGATAAGAGAGTTTTTTATGCCAAACGATTAGCTGATTTCTGGCGTCGTTCTTTTCGTCGAGTGAAGGGGAGTATTTCAGATTTTCAGGATCGTAATATTCGAGGGCAGGTAGTTGTCCGATGTAATCCCAGTTTCCGACTTTGTTGAACAAGTGGGGGAAGTAACCTTTTTTTATATCTTTTAGCCCGAATACTTTAGGCAATTTTGCCAGAGGCATTGGGAAGTAGTTTAAAGAGTCGATAAAACTCACATTCCCCACTTTCATTTGTATTAGCTTCGTGCCTCTAGTTATTAGTTCGGGTGTTAGACCTGTCTTTGTTATAAGGTGGTTTAACATAAACTGGTTATCATATAGACCTCCTGCATGTCCGACTACAATTATTTTCTTAAACAGAGCCCTTTGGTTCATTACATACTCCATAAAACGAGCTACAGGGTCAATTGTTAAAACTTGATATCTAACACCACAATCGCACCATCTTTTGTCTGTACCTATACATAGTGCACAGTGTTGCTCAAACACACATAAGTTGGCTTTGTGTAGTAAAGAGCCGTTAGACATAACTTCTTCTTGAGTACACTCAAGGTCATAAAATATAAATAGTACCCCGTGCATTGAAGGCTTACGTGTGTCGACGGGCATGAAACAATGGTGTGGAGAAGCTTTGAACCCGTTACATATTTTGCGGAAAACTTCGCCACATATGTGTTCCCGCTTTCTGGGAATCGTTTTAAGGCACATTTTGCAAGAGATTAACCGTTCACATAGTTTACTTTGTTTATGGTAATCGTAGCAGATCTGTCCTCTGAAATACCGATTACACCCATCACATACGATTTTCACACTTGCTTTACATGGGGGTGATTGTTCACATGCTGGACATGTTTTTTCACAGCGGTGCATATGTTCGTGGGGTGTGTGGCAATGTTCGCAGAAATATTTACAGCAAAAAGCAGACGTCAGCGATATAATCACGTTATAATGATTTTCGTGATAAAGAAGATTGATTTTCTTGTTTCCCCCTACTCCTTCATACAAGACATCCTTTGTACCGTAGTTGTATACCGTTATTGTATAGTCGGTCAAATATTCTTGGAATTTTTTCAACTCCTCCAGACCACCACCCTCTTTGGGTAGTTCGGTACCACTGGCTGTTAATAATTCCAAAGTTTTCTGAGTCTGGAGACCCTTCGTTACTCTTATCTTGTTTTTGTCAGGGGCATTGTCGGCGTACGCTTTAGCTACAACCACTGCTCTAGCCAGGCATAAATGGTCTGTATTATTTATTACTATAATACCACCACGTTTAGCACACTCTTCGTCAAAGTTGTTGTACTTACGACCTCGTCCTTTACCTTTAGGCATTTTCACGGTTGTGGCTGCTAGACAAAACGTCTCAGTGTCAAAACCTGCCGAATTATATTGGTGGACAGCACATATCATCGACCATATGTCTTCAAATTTCACCTCGGATGCAGGATTAAACCGCAACCAACCATCACCACGACTAAACTCTTTCGAGCAAAAAGTAAAACCAATTTGATCACTCGACTCTGTTCCCTCGGTCACCTTTTTGATAACATCCTCCATGCCGGAGCGTACCCATTTTAGTGGATCTGCCCCTTCGGGAATTGAACGGATTTTAAATTCCACCGTTCTACCAGTTAGGTTGAATTTTTAACTTTTTTAATAACATCTTCAGTTATCAAAAACTTTTCCATCTTGTGTTGAAAAATCTCCAAAATTTTTGAAATAAAAGTATGTAGACACAAGAACAACTGATAACGACTGAACGAGAGCTGGAGAGATTATACCACTCTGAGAAAAATCAAAAAATTGTTTCTAGACTTACCACAACTGATAACGTCTGTAGATAACGAGAGCTGGAAAGATTATGATTCTGCCGCTCCGAGAAGCTCTTTAAATAGGGTCGAAAAGGGGGCGTGGCTTATTGATATTCTCAGGAGAAAACATTCTTTTAAGGTAATTAGTTCGAGTTTATTCAAAGTAACATATGTTTTAAAAAATATTTTATCATGGAATTACTGTTGTGAATCCTTTATAAATATATAGGTGTTATTTTTCACAATTATTACGATAATGTGTGTGTGTGGTTATATAACCTCACTTTTACGATAAACTGTTTTGAGTTTATCAGTTGTTACGCTGATCGAAAAGGGTTACGCTGATCGAAAAGGGGGCGTGGCTTATTGATATTCTAAGGAGAAAACATTCTTTTAAGGTAATTAGTTCGAGTTTATTCTAAGTAACATATGTTTTAAAAAATATTTCATCATGGAATTACTGTTGTGAATCCTTTATAAATATATAGGTGTTATTTTCCACAATTATTACGATAATGTGTGTGTGGTTAGATAACCTCACTTTTACGATAACCTGTCACACTGAATCAGTTTTTAGAACTTTGCGTAGTTTTTAATAGTGGGAATGGGGAAATGTACGGGAAATGTAACTACATGTATGTACTAAGAAGCGGGCACCAAACGTGTCCAGCTCATGATGCGTAATCTCGTATTTCATTGCGGTACGCGTGAAAAATTGTAATATGAAAATTCGTTGAAAACTCTTATCGGTGTAGTACGAACGTAACCTTGAATATAATTTGAAAAAATAAGTTGGTGTACTATATAATATTACTATGAAAGCTGAGCGTCACCGGAAAAGGTGATAAGAAAAATTATGATAATTTGAAAAACAATGTAAAAGTTTAAATTATATAATTATAAAAAAGGAATCGAAAAATATCTGATAACATCATCAATAGTCGATATTTTAGAGGCGTGTGGTTTTTAAATATGGTAAAACAATGTAAATCGTGAAAATATCAAATATGTTGTGGTGGTTGAAAATAGGGGAAACAAGTTGTGAAAATAATTTTAAATTCTACAAAAAAAAACGTTCTTGGGTGTACCTGGTGAAGTTTTAAAAATGAAACAGTCTGTTGATACCCTGTGTTCGGTGTGTTTGACATCTCGAACACGTGACGTTTGACGTGTTTTTTATATTTACGCTAGAATTGGCTTCTCTCTCGTCGCTGGTCATGACATCTCGGCCACGTGACGTTTAACATGTCCAGTATCGAAAAAAAAGAAAATTCCGACTTGCCCTGTGGAGTAACGTTCAATCGTTACAATGTTGCAGTTTTAGCGGTCAATATGCGGTAATACTAACTATATAAACAAAAACATGTTTTTCTGGGTATATATATAGGCTTAAGTTAGTCCCGAGAATTTTCAAAAATCCATGGCTGATTACCTAGTTCGTTGCTTGATTTTTTCTGCAGGTATTGATGACCAACCGTTAATGTGTCATGACGTGAGAGTGGTCGAGGAAGACGTATCTCTTCATATCAATCTGCTGTTGAGTCGTGTCAATTATTTACAACCTTTTTATATGTTTGAATTCACCATACCTCTAGAAGATCGAAGCGAGGGTTCCATCGTTAGCATCCATTTTTATTTGGATAACCAACTAATGACGTATTACACATATTACCTTCAGAACCCTCAAGATGGTGGTTTTCTAGAGACATTTTATGACCACGGGGAGAGAGAGTTTTCTATCGTTGGGGATAACAATAATTGGATCCCTCCTTACGACCGTGAAGAATAACCCATAGTAAGTTTTTTCCAATTTCTTACTGTTGTAAACTACTTTCATTATTTCTGAAAAATGTATTATTTCTACACAGCGTTGACAAAACTTTTACATTGGTCTATTATCCATATTTTTTCTGTTGTAAAAGCGTTTGCTATGTGGTTGAAAATGGTTATTATTTAACCATGTTCACGATCGACACCTCACCCCGCGCATGACGTCACAACATTACGTCCAGTTTTACGACCCTCAGTCACGTTTTGCACACGCTTTGTATACGGCACCCTTTGTGCACGTCACAATTATGAATAATAAAACAATGTAAAAATTTTTGCCAACACAGAAATAATACAGCTTTCAGAAATAATCAAAAACCTCTAACCCATAGTAAGTTTTTCAATGTCTTTGCTGTCTTTGATTATTTCTGAAAGCTGTATTATTTCTGCGTTGGCAAAACTTTTTACAATGTTTTATTATATTTTCTTAGCTATGTGGTTATTTGTGCACGTCACAATTATGAATAATAAAACAATGTAAAAATTTTTGCCAACACAGAAATAATACAGCTTTCAGAAATAATCAAAAACCTCTAACCCATAGTAAGTTTTTCAATGTCTTTGCTGTCTTTGATTATTTCTGAAAGCTGTATTATTTCTGCGTTGGCAAAACTTCTACAATGTTTTATTATTTTTTCTTAGTTATGTGGTTATTTGTGCACGTCACAATTATGAATAATAAAAAATGTAAAAATTTTTGCCAACGCAGAAATAGCTATATCAATCAGGGATAGGATGGATAGTTGGTTTTTAATAAAACAACAATAATTATAAGTGGTGCATCTTTATTAGTTTCTGAAATACATATTAAATTATTATTTCGTTTAGGTATAACTAATTACCTTACCTTAGCACCCACACCACCAGTGTAGGGTTTCCAAGTGAAAGTCCGCCGGTGCCAGGGTCGTAGCCGGGGTCGTACCAGAGTGTTGCACCCTGGTACGACCCAAGCCCTATCCACCAATCAGGTATGTCCCCCAAATCTGTTCCAGTTAACTCAATGGTTAAAATATCAAAGAGCTGTAAAGTGCAAAAAGATAAAATATCAAATATATGACATTTGTAATATACCTACGGTCAGATGTGGCGGTAGCCTTTGTTTGATATATAGTACTATTTGTTCTGAAAAAAAAATAGACTAGTAAGATTTTGACAATAAAAAACGTATGTTACTTACCCATGGTGTTCGTTGATCAACTTGGTAGGTTATCTATGCAACTTGGTCTGTGATATTGATATTAAAATTCACAGTTTTATTTGCTTCCCCACCGCTTGTGCTATTATCTTCCTTTATTCTTCCCGGATTCCTAACCACTATCTTTTACCCACAATAGCAACATTTGCAAACTACATTGTAACAAAACTGATAATTTATAAAATAACATTTTGTATGCATTATTTCACTACGCATTAAGTATAAAAAAATGGCTGAGTGTGAATATCTCTTAAAAATTGATTTAACACTTTCACATATCAGTTTATTCAGTTATTATCGCCCAGTTCAAAGGGGTAGCTCTGTATTTATATGTTTTAAGTTAGGCGGTGTTTTTTATAGGGAGGAAGTGTTGTTGAGAGGCAACTATGGTGAAGGGGATGTTTTACAAGTACAGTTCCATAACTCCGGCACCCGATTTTTAGTTTTTAACTATTATATTAATGAACATATTTATGAAATAGTCAATGGTACTGAGGGTATATTTGTTGACGGATTTTATAATAGTTATATTTCTGTCATACCCATGGAACATATAGTAACTTTCTTTGGTAAGTTTTCAGGAAAATGGGGGGTTGGTAAAACTCTGTTACGGTGGAAGTGCTTCAAAATTATATTATTCTAGTGTTACTTTGTTGCTTACTCACCTCTATTTTTTTTACAGAAAACCTTTTTAACTAATAAAACTTTTGATCACCCGACCTGTATATTTATGTACCTCTATATTAGGTTTTAAGTGCATATTTGAACCATGTATAGATTTTATTCGCTAAAAAATACCAATGGCTGCTTTTTCCCAATAAAATACTATCCTTCATTGTAGTAATTTGAAAAAAGTAATCGCCCTATATTTTAAAAAGAGGGTAACAATTTGTGTTATTGACTTATAGGTTTATACCGCGTCCTAAATCCAAAATAATTCTAGTTTTACTTTGTTGCTTACTCACCTCTATTTTTTACAGAAAACCTTTTTAACTAATAGTACTTTTGATGACCCGACCTGTATATGTAAGTATACCTCTATATTAAGTTTTAAGTACATATTTGAACCATGTATAGATTTTATTCGCTAAAAAATATCAATGGCTGTTTTTCCCCAATAAAATACTATCCTTCATTGTAGCAATTTGAAAAAGTAATCGCCAAATATTTTAAAAAGAGGGTAACAATTTGTGTTATTGTCTTATGGGGTGTATACCGCGTCCTAAGACCCAAAATAATTTTTTACAGAAAAACCTTTTTAACTAATAGTACTTTTGATGACCCGACCTGTATATGTAAGTATACCTCTATATTAAGTTTGAAGTGCATATTTGTACCATGTATAGATTTTGTTCGCTAAAAATATCAATGGCTCCTGTGTTCAGCGTGTTGCCTCGGACACGTGGAATGTGGTTAGATAACCTCACAGCGATGCGCTCCTTTTAATATTGATGTGGGGGTTTGCTAAAATTATTGATTGTTCTGAAAATCTTTTTTTTAAATTTTTATGACAAGAGATGGTGGAAAGTGTAGATAAGAAACTGTGATAACGGTTCACGAGTCAGGTGGCATAAAACTATGAAACGTGTCGCAATAGATAAGAAAAAGTTATTTGTAAAGTTGCTTGCGTAATGTTGGGGTTGGAGGTCTAAATATAAAAATAGGGTAGAGTAATTTTCAAACAAAAAAAGTTTTGTGCACGAGCCAGGTTGGTGATTCATCATAGCATGTATCACCGGATATTGTGCTGTAATGTGGTTGGTCAAAATAATGCGAATCAGAAAAATATTTATTTACATAGGTTAGCATAAGTACAATTAGTTTTTACTGAAGTAATTTTTAGACAAAAAGTTTCCGTTGAGTTGGTATATGGACATTTCCCAGACGTTGTAACATCTTTGGTGAGTTAACCAAGTTAATGGCGACCCTCCACAATAAAACCAAGTTATCCATTACCGAACGCTGAAGCAAACATTTGTGTATGGGTTGGTGTTGATCCACCGCAGGCGCCGTGGTTGAAGTCTTACATAGCTTTGAATACAGGCGCGAGGGCCACAAGTTTGAAAAGAACCAAATTAATGAACAATGCAGTGTTCGGTAAGTTCCAATATTAAAGATAAATCCAAAATACTAATGTACCCTTTGTTTCAGGTAAAACAATGGAAAATGCTCGAGAGGGTGAAGTTTTTTAACAGAGTGGAACGGAAGGTATGGTGCGGACATCGACAAGTCCAAGAATAGCGCGATTTTTAGTGAAAAGCCCGATCTAGTTGTAGTAGAATTGCGGAAGGTTCAGATCTGGTTAAACAAGCCTATATATGTGGGGCAGGCAATCTTGTCAAAACTACAATTTATGATTTTCACTATGGATTGATGCTTTCCCCTGCTGGGACACTATTCAATAACGGACTCTTGTGATTTCTGAAAAATTCTTATATACCTTACGTTTACTTCATGACAACTGCAGCAAATGTCGTTGTCATAAATCTATTTTTTCCTATGGTTTATTATCAGTTCGACCGCCTGTAATCATTAAATTTATTCAAAGTATTTCAAAGTACCTCATAAAATACGTCCTGGGAACGTGTGTGTGTACCTTTACATTTGACACCTGAAATCCAACAAGCGAATAAAGGTTAGAAGAATGTCTCTCAATTTTGGGAAACTGTGTATTCACACCTTTACGTTTTGAATTGGACACCCAACAAGAACGAGTGAATGTCGTCAGAACGCAGACGAGGACATACATAACCGATGGTAGGCCTATTGGTAATATTATACTGTTCTGCTGTATGGTATTTCCAATGGGGAATCCTAAAACGAGGCCTTAAACACCTCCGATAATCTCTGATTATTGCCTCCAGGGTTGGCCGTGGAAAGAGGTGTATTTTATAATATTATTCAGTTTAAAGTCCAACTCCTGGAATTTCAAGTATAACGCAAACATTTAAAATGTCGCTAACAAATATCTGAAGAAAAGTCGCATCATGTAACTACATATGAATAAAATTATCAACGATATGTCATAATTTATCAGCTTTGGAATCTAATTTGTTATTGCTTCGCTCTGTATATATAAAGAATGTTTCGTAAAAATTAATGTTTCCTGTAATATTGTCTATCTAATATGTGTGAAAATATTCACTGTAGCTAAAATATTTACGTAATATAATATCTTAAAGCCTGTTTTTTATCGCCTTTATCGTTCACACTGTCCGATCACCAGTATGCCACACATCCGGCAAGACTTCATCCGACCGCTCACCTTGTCGGCCATGACCGTGCCGCCGTTTTTTTCAATTCCGTAATTACACCCGGTACGGCACTGGACTTCGAGCTGATAAGAACTGATTAACGGCCATGACCGAGTTCTTACGGCACTGACCACTCACCTTCCAATTCTTACATCCGGTACTGATAAGAAAGTATGGAAACGTCGCTAAAAAACAACCACAGTGTCTTTTTTTTACAATGCAGTGAATATTTTTATATCTACTTTGCGGTTATAACATATATTATCGCAATAGGTGTGTGTAGCTTCTTCTGTTAATATTTTTGCGGTTATCATCGGTTAGAAAATACAGGAGTCGAACGCCCCAAAATCGTTTGGCTTAAAAGCGTTAACATGTCTGGACAGTTCATCACTCATCATTTATCGCTTGACGTGAGCAGACATGGATCCCGTGCGTGAGTACGTCAAA
This sequence comes from Lochmaea capreae, assembly GCA_949126875.1. Classification (NCBI taxonomy): domain Eukaryota; kingdom Metazoa; phylum Arthropoda; class Insecta; order Coleoptera; family Chrysomelidae; genus Lochmaea; species Lochmaea capreae. The sequence goes on along the minus strand of OX421404.1, from coordinate 6,364,832 downwards.
CTCAAACTCATTAAATGTTGTATCGAGCAGGAGTTTATTCGAGCAGGCTATTGCGGTGTGTGTTTGGCGGGAAGTTTAATTTTCCACGAAGTGGCTGCAAAATATGGAATAGCAACCAAACTATGTCTGGGTACAAAGGTCTATTCGAATGGTGTGAAAATTACACCACATTTCTGGATAGAACACAATAATATAATCTATGACCCCACCCTAGCAGTTACGCAACACCACATACCCCATAATCTAGAAGTTACTCATAGAAAAGATGAATTTGAGTGCAAAACTCTCGAAGATATAGTCATGGTTGATATTTTTGAAAAATTTATGGTGAACGAGTCTACGATTGAATACTTCGCTAAAGCTCCGAAACATCTATCGAAAGTGCGTGAAAATATTCATGAAACTGTAGCTAAAATATTTACGTAATATAATATCTTATAGCCAGTGTTTTTTTTCTTAATGCACTCCGCTTACAAAATATCCTAATTGATATCGTGTGTTCAGCGTGGACAAATGTAGCTAAAATATCTACGTAATACCTATAATATCTTATAGCCTGTTTTTTAATGATATCACTCCGCTTACAAAATATCCTAATTGACATCCAGTGTTCAACGTGTTCACTTGTATATAGTTTTTATATTTACGCTAGTTCACACTGTCCACTTTAATCACCTTGGATATCATCACGATTGCCACAACGGCCATGGCCGCCGTTTTTTCAATTCTGTACATCCGGTACGGCACTGGCCTTTGATTTTATTATCCAATTGAACTGTATACCGCTGACCGCTGGAATCACCTTGTTGTATCAGTATGTCACAACGGCCATGACCGTGCTGCTGTTTTTTCTTCCAATTCTGTAATTACATCCGGTACGGCACTGGCCTTTGATTTTATTATCCAATTGAACTGTATACCGCTGACCGCTGGAATCACCTTGTTGTATCAGTATGTCACAACGGCCATGACCGTGCCGCCGTTTTTTCTTCCAATTCTGTAATTACATCCGGTACGGCACTGGCGAGACTTCGACACCGAGCTGATAAGAACTGATAAGCGGCCATGACCGTGTTCTCCAATTCTTACATCCGGTACTGATAAGAGCTGATAAGAGCCGGCGGGCTGTCTGCCTGAAGTGAGGCTATGCCTACTAATAAAATTATGAAAATCCTGGAAATCGTCGGTATCTATCGAAAGCAGCGTTAAATCGTGAATCCTTCTACCTGAAGAAAGCAAAAGAAGAATAGCCAAGTGTCTCGAAATTTGAAAAAGGCTATCCATTTTAGGAGGGTTTGCCTTAATCCAATCTAGAAGTTTATCAACATCCCAAATCGTGTTTTTATTTTTGATTGGAGCTTTTAAACTAATTGCTTTCAACATCTTCTTTATAAGGGGATGCGATGATAAGGTAGAACCTCTTACAGGATTAGCACACGTAGATATTACTGACTTATTAACTAAAACACTACTGTAAGATAATTTTCTAACTCGATATAAATAACTTAGGTATAAAGCCACTTCTTGCGGAGTAGGGTTATTTATAGAAATATTGTTGGAGGTTGCCCATTTACACCAATTTTTTCAGGGGGCGTTGTATGATTTGAGACTTGATTTTCTCCATGCTGATTGTAATAACTCGATATCCGCTTTGTTCCATCCGGCTATATGGTCGCTCCACCCCGAACCTTCCAAGCCTCCAAACAAAGCAGGTGAGCTTTCGGCAAAGGTCTTTTCGTTTCCATGTCCATCAAGTTGTTCTGAAGATTCGGAATTCTTATTGGTGAGTCTAGTGCTCGGGACTGTAAGTCTGGGAGCCAAAATACCTTCTCCCAAGCTGGAGCAATTACTATGTAAATCCCTTCTGCTTTGTTTAGATGTTGAAGGACTCTCGGGATTAATGTTGGAGGAGGAAACACCCAAGACAACTGGTAGTTCCAATTTCTGCTGAAAGCGTTCACAAATGTTGCTGCTGGGTCGTACATTGATTGAGTCACATACTGAGGAACTACTGCTGATACCTTTGTTGCGAAAAGGTCTATTTCCGGTTGACCCCACTTCTGAAAAATCATGTCTGTTATCTGAGTTGAGAGATGCCAATCTGGTATTTGTTTCTGCCGGGAAAGGCAATCCGGGATCGAGTTGTAAATCCCTGGGATATAGCAGGCTGTCAGCTGTATATTGAATCGATTTGTCATTTTTAATAACATTTCTGTCTGGAGGAAAAGATTCAGTGACTTTGTCCCCCCTTCGTTTCGAATATATGCTTGTACTGTTCGACTGTCGGTCTGAACTAAAACCGACTGGTTCTTCAAAATTTGCAGCTTCTTCTTGATGACTATATAAACTGTGTATAATTCTTTTCTGTTTATATGCCAATCTTTCTGTATTGATGTCCATTGACCTGATATTAATGCATCCCCCAATTGAGCTCCCCACCCCAGTTCGGATGCGTCCGTTGCCAGGTGAAAGTCCACATTTTTCTGAAAAATGGGAGATCTCAAATGAACTGACTGGATCCACCATTGAATATCTTTTATGATTGATTCTTTTAGGGGAAACATTTTGTCGGGATAATTTGAAGGTAGGTGATTGCTGAGCCTTTGCATTCGACGACAGTGTAAACGGCCTAGTGGTACTGCGAACCCCGAGAAATTCAGGCTTCCCAAAATTGATTTTGCTGTTCTCCATGACCAGCTTTTTCTCTTCAATAAATTTTCCGGTTTTTTTCTCAGAATGTTCTGTTTTGGTTCTGAAATTAATTTTAGATTTCTCGATGGGTTCCATAAAATTCCTAAATATTCCAATTCCTTCACTGGTTGGAGAATAGACTTTTTGAAGTTTATTTGCCACCCCAGAACCGCAAATATATTTACTGCCTCGATAACTTGATCCTTCAAAACATCTGGGTTTTGGTGTGCTATTAAACAGTCGTCCAAGTATACAATTATCCTTAAGCCTAGACTTCGTAATTAGCTCGCTACCCAGTTGGTTACTTTGGAAAACGTTTCTGGAGCTGACGATAGACCGAACGGTAAACAGGTCATGCAATACATTTCGTTTCTGTAATAAAGAGCCAGAAACCTTTGGTGTGACTCTTTTATCGGAACGTGAAAGTACGCCTGGGAAAGATCTAGTTTTACTAAGAAGTCTTTTTCTTGTAAAAATTGTGGAATTTTGTAATGACTTACTAGGTGAAATTTTTTCAGTGCGACGTACTGATTTAAGCGTTTTAAATTGAATACTGGACGACTTGACCCATCGTGCTTGGGTACTAGGAACATGTTGGAGAGAAAACCTGTCTTCAGCTGCACCTTTTTGAGGACTCCAGATTTTAGCATTGTTTTTACTTCTGTGTCCATTGAACGTGAAGGCCGTGTTTGAAAACGATGGCAAATACTCTCTGACAACTGAACTATGGGAGGTCTCTTTACAAAAGGAATCCTGTAACCAGTTATTATTTTTAGTAGTAACGACGGGGCACCTAGGCACTTCCATTGATTCACAAACATTTTCAACTGGCCAGCCTGGAAGGTCTTTTGGTAAGGTATGTCAAAAACGCTGTCTTCTTTCTTTGGGAAAAGAGGGTTTTTTATGAAAACGAAATTTCTCTTTTTCCTGTTGAATTTTTTCTTTTGGTTTAGCTGATCTCCCGGAGTTTAGATTGGAGCGATAAGGTGTCTTCTGTTGAGAAAGTTTGGGAATTTTCCTTGACCGAGTCTCGGTCTGAAACCTCTGAACGAAGCTCCTTTTTGTACCCTGAACTTTAAATGGGTGTTCTCTTCGAAGAGATTCAAATCTTTCTTCCTCAAACAGATGAGTAGCTGATGGTGGAACCTTCTGCAATAGCGGAGCTATAGTAGGAATAGATCTTGAATGATACTTTCTTCTTAAATCTATCACCTCTGCTCTTTTGCCACACAAATATTGCAGAATGTCATCCGAAATTGCTCGGAAATCCGATTTCTGATCCCCAAAAATTGAAGAAAGATCACTCGCTGCAGTTGGGTGCTTCCTTATAACTTCTGATATACCTTCTTGGAAGTATTGTCTTTGTTTCAATATAGCATGACAGAGCGTACCCAAGGAAGAATCTGTTTTGGCTAAAAAATCGCTGTATTGATTTGTAAAACTATTGAGCCCATGATTAACCAAAAGCTGAGAAAACACAGGTGAAGCATGAAGCTTTTTCTGTACTTCTGAATATCTAATTTTATCCCAAGCCTGTGATCCAAACCGTTGGCAGTCTATTCCTTGCTTTTTTATGTCTGCTTGTGGTTCTGGAATACTGGGCTCTTGTTCCTTTGTTGTGGGCGAAAAATCAAAATTGGAAACATTTTCTTTATTTTGTACAGATACTAAGACAGGTGCCTTCCAGCTTGAACACTGACTCTCGTCATCCATCACCCCGTCAGAGTTTTCATCTTCTGGATCGTACACAGAGCGATCTGAATGGATAGTAGCATCTTCGTCTGGTTCCGATCTGTAAGAGACACTTCTTAAAATTGATTCCAATGTCTCTTGAGTCTTGTCGAACTTTGCTTCTAAGGCATCCATTCTAGATGAAACGGTCATTTTTCTTGTTTCAGGTGTACAATCGTCTGAGTCTTGATCCGATTTTTCACCTGTTAGTTGCCTTGAAGCCTCCCACCTATTAATGAAAAGGTGATTTATATTATTGATTGATTGTAATACTAACTGATGGTGTATATATGAACTTCTTATTTGAATGGCTAACGACGCTGGACTGAAAATAAGACCTCTACAAAAGTTCCATCTAAGCATTCTCTTCTTCATGTCTCGATAAGGTTTTTCCATAAGGTTTGTAGCCTCCGGATTGAATGCCAGAGCAATTCCAACTGTCGGAAGAGCAAATCGTACTTTATTTAAGACTTGAGGATCAATATCCTCTTTTACATCTGACAGCGCTACTTTCCACTCCATCCAACCATCTGGTAGATTTTCTGATGCAAGTTCTTTTAGTCTCTTTAAGACACCTTCTTCATCATCCTCAACATCTTGAATATACAAATCTCCTAAAGTTGAGATTTTGGTGTTGATTGCCATCTGAAAGGCAAAGAAGAAAGTCATAAAAATGTACTTATCATGATATAAATTGTAATATAATTGAGAATGTACAACATTCTTCCTCGGCCAACAATACGGCTGCAAATTTGGGCCATGCCAGCTGTAAAATTGGACCGTGGCGGCTGTAAAAATGGACCGTGACAGCTGTAAACTTGGGCCGTGACGGCTGTAGAATTGGGCTGTGACGGCTGTAGAATTGGGCCGTGACGGCTGTAAATTTGAGCTGGACAGCTGCAAATTTGGGAGGCGACGGCTGCCACCTGGACAGTACCGACCGACAATCGGGTCGTGGCTGCCAAAAATTCGAGCCGAGACGGCCAGAAAATCGAGCCGCTTGGTTCAACGACTAAGTCCCAGAAGGCAGTGAAATTAAGTTATACAGGCAGTTAGGATCTAAATCCTTATACTCAGGCCCTCCTATGGCACTAGAAAGTATATATATATATGCCTACCGTTGTCTAACGCCACGTAAACTGTCGTACAATGATATTTACCGCGCCATTTCTGTGCTTAGAGCGACGTCGCACTAAATTTTTGATATTTACCGAATTTTATCGCAACATTTCGACGTTGCCAGATGAATATTTCTCCTTGTGTATAGGGAATATTTACTTATATAGTTCAAGGATATGAGTGCTAAAATTTAGGTACATTTTAAATTGTTTTTCATGGAACTATAATGATTTTTGATCAATGATTAAGAGGTCAGAAATTTTGGGAAAATTTAAACTTCAATAACAAAACGGGTGATAGTTATTAGTACATTCGAATGCTGGTTAATTAGGAACTCATAATAAGTATCTTTTTAATTACCTTAGTGAAGTCAACTGAAAGTATAAGTTAATATCGACATCAGCAAGACACGATTTATTTTTTCGTTATTATTTTTCAATGGAATTGACCGTTACAGGTTAATTTGAGACTTTTTAACGTGACTATTTCAACCTTGAATTGAACTTTACGTAGGGGTAGAAGTCTTCATTTTTTTTCAATACAAAGAGGTACTTTGAAATTGAATTCTCTCCTATTTGATAATGTACTGAGAGCATAAATCAATTCATGTTCCATGGTCCTGTAGTTTGAAAATTATGTGTACAATCTAAAAATTGCTGCAGATGATGATTTGGCCGATAGTTTGAAAAACATCTACTATTGGATTGTTTCATTTGAAATTTCCGTTCATAAACAATTTCTTTCTTTAATTTCAAGGCATGATACATTAATTTATTCATTTTAGTTGCACAACATTGAAAGAAGAATTCAATTTTCTTTCAATTGAAGTATAATAAGCCTTGCTTCTCTATTGAAAAAGTTGAGGGGACTGGAATATTCCCGATTGAAAGTTTTAAATTGAAATAAAAAAAAGTTTCATTCGTTACTTATGCCGCTAATTGTATATGTTTGAATTTGTTTACGTTGACTCACTTTCTCAACACATCCAAAGGTACGAAGCTTAGCGCAATGTCGGTCCAACAAATGGGGCGGTAAATATCATTGGACAACAGAATCCATGGCGTTAAACTACGGTAGGCTTACTAAATGTTGATCGTAGTAATATAGTATTATATTATATTATTCGTTTACACGTGTTCAAGTTAGTTCATGTTTTTGCGTTCATTCCAGTTTGTTCAATGTTCACACCTTCATTCTGTTCGTTAGCTTTTTTTGTATTCAATTACAACAGTTCGTTTTTGTTCGTTGATGTTTGCAGTCTTTCGTAGTTTTTCGCCATAATAACACTGTCCTGTTCACGAACAAATGTAAATAAAACAAGTATATACGGGGTTGGCATAAAGTATAGAACCAAGTGAATATCTTTAAAAGGAAAATAATGATATTTATGAAAATTTCCAGGTAAGTGCAATAAAACAAAATGCATCTGATGTAGGTACATTTTTTTGTTGATAATATACTTCCGGTTTAACCGGAAATACCATCAACTTCTTCAATTTAAATGGGACACCCTGTATATTTTTATAGATTTTGAAAAAGTTTATTCATACCTAGTTAAGTTTGAAAAAAAATGTAAAAACGTGTAATAACTCACTATTAGTTGTACGATAGGTATACGTATCATTATTTGAGATCGCCGTTTACTTAATTATCAATAACTATTTCTCTTAATTCCTGTAAGTTTGTTGGTCGTCTAGCGTAAACACGTGATTTTAGATAACCCCTTTGCAAAAAATCTAATGTGCTAAGATCTGGAGAACGAGCAGGCCACTCTATGAATCCTGTACGTCCAATCAATCTAATACAATTAAAGTGTAAAATTCACCTCATACTACTCGGAGCAAAGTATTCTGGTTATGAAATGTGTTAGTTGGAATAATATCAATAAAGTTTTTTTTAAATCACTCTCTCGGTTTCTATAGCGACAATCACACTGTTGCTAATTTTCATTACAATTTGGGGCGTTACGTACCTTGAGTTGTGTTGAAAACGTGAGTCGCCGCGAACTCCTTTATACATATATAATGCCTACCGTAGTTTAACGCCACCTAATCTGTCGTAAAATGATACTTACCGCGACATATGAGTTAGTAGCGCGACGTCGCGCTAAATCTTCGATATTTTTTATAGCTTTATCGCAACATTTCGACGTTGCCAGCTATAGCTGGCTAACTCACTTCACGACGTGTAAGGTACAATATTTTTTCTACTAGCGTGAGGAAAAAAACCCTAAAGTTGACAATACAGGAACATTTATTATCGAACATATATCAACAAATTGATTATTATTATTACTAATATTGAATTGTAATTTGTAGCACTCTGCGAATTATTTGCACAGGCTATAGTAGTTTGTGCAACTAGTGTGGATATGATAGCCATATTGCACATGGACGAAGTTCGTTCGAGTGCGATATGGACAATCCACACGAGTCGAACAGTATATTTTTTCTACGACACACTTTGAAAAATCTAGAAAATAAACAGTTTGTCACACTAAGTATTATATAACTTGAAATTGAAAGTTTTCAACAATTTTATTTATAATTTTACCTTTTCAATTCTACAATTTCATTGATTTTTTTCATGAACGTACAGTGCGTAAATATACAATTTGTATATGTTACTGTTTCCTTTTTCAAATCTGCCATGCTGTTATTTAAGTAGTTGTTTGGAGTTGGCGCACGAAAGGTACAGCACCAATATTTATAATAATAAATATTCCGCTAAATATTTCAAGTGTCCACCTTTTGTCGTTATCAATATAGATCGGAATACCTGTTTAGAAATAACATTAAAAAAAATCCCCACTGGGATTTGTACTCTGGCCCACTGCGTGAGGGTCTGGATTGCTCATCACTGGGCTACCGAGGCATATTTCATGCTTGTATCTATAACGTTTAATATACAACAGCATTTTATGATAACTGACGTCGGTCAGGAGTCTTCTCAAATATCCATTTCATTTTGTTTTCAGTATTTTTTGTGAATTTTGAGTGATTATTTCACTCAAGCTTGTTATTTTGAATAAATATTTTTGATCCAGTGCTTCTAGAAGAGACTTTTTTGACCAGTTATTCCAACAATTAGTTTATATAGATAGTTTTTTGCTCTTCTGCAAAAAACTCAAAGGAGGTTAATTAATGTACAATATTCCTCGTTTTCACAAATTTTCACACTCTTACTCTGTATGTTTGATTTCAAAATAACAAGCTTTTTCAATATCTGTAAAAATATATAGGGTGTCCCATTTAAATTAAGGAAGTTGATGGCATTTCCGGTTAAACCGGAAGTATATTATTAACAAAAAAATGTACATCAGATGCATTTTGTTCCATTGCACTTACCTGCATATTTTCATGAATATGTTTTTTTCGTTTAGAAGATATTTACTTAGTTCCATGCTTTATCCCAGCCCTGTATAAATTAACATACAGGTAAACACTGCAGATGATTGAAGATGCTTCTAATTTGTTTGTAATAACGCAAGTCTGTGTTCTGAACTGATACATATTTGTGATCAGATATTGCGATCTTACTAACCCAATCGAATTTTCATCTGGTAACTTCGAAGGGTTGTAACTTTTTTCGCAAGCACATTTGTACGAGGGTAACTTGGGTTAGATCGAGTAATTTTTAGCCCCAGAATATGTGGTATGATTTATGACCTGCATTTTTGTTACACCCTGTATACGATATTTCAAGGTATTAGGTACATAATATGAACCATAACCTATAAATTATGCTTGAAAACAATTTGGATGACTGTTTTTCGAAAATGTGTTTATAAGTCTTTCTTGTTCTCACTTAATCCTGAGGGCCTAAATTAAGTGCTGATCCTTAAGATATATTTTTTGTACTTTCGCTAAAGTTATTATTCGCGCCCATTTCTCGAGATTAGCCTCTGTCGCGGTAAAAACCACTACGATTGTGGTGATTTCTGTGTGTAAGCGCATGCGTTCTACGAGTTGGATATATACTAGACTTAAGGAGGTTTTACACTAAACCCTTAGGTATTTGTGTTCTCATTTCTCTGGACACATTACTATATTTTAAAAACCCAATACTTAGTTTCTTCTATAAAAATAATAAAAATTGCCCAATTTTAATAAATATCAGCCTGCAAATATTTTAGTTATTCCGTGAATAACTACCCAACTCTGGTTTTAAGGAACCATCCTGAAGAATAATCCCAAGCTTGAATACAGAGTGTCGTGCTAATTAAACTATGCATGATTGAAACTAGATCGTAGTATACGAAGTACAAAAATGATAGTGAATCAAAACAGAAAATCCTACCATTTCTACTTCGAGTTCGTTAATAGATGAAAACAAATCTATTGCAATCATTCGAATAATGCTATTTGGATTGAAAGTTTTTGGATTTGCGGATTTTTTTTCCATTATTATATAGTTATTTTTGGTTTCTCTTAACTAATATAATAACTTCATTGCATTTTATTAATATTCTCAGGCTATAGCTCAGGCCAAAAAAATCCGGATCAAAATTATGAATACTAGGTATTAAAGTGTTAAATTCACCTCATACTAGGAACTCGGATCTAAGTATTCTGGTTATAAAATGTGTAAGTTGAAATAATTTCAAAAAACGGTTTTTTAAAATCCTCTCTTGGTGTTTATAGCGACAACTACACTGTTGCCAATTTTTATTTTCATCTTCATTGCAACATTTCGACGTTGCCAGATATAGTAGTTTACCTAACAATTGTGGAAAATTCACTTCACGGCGGGTAAGGTATACTATTTTTCTACTAGCGTGAGGAAAAAACTCAAAAATTGACATAAAGGAACATTAACTATAGAATATATATTAGGTATATCAACAAATTGATTATTATCATTAATATTGAATTGTGATTTGTGGCACTCGCGAATTAATTGCAAAGGCTAAAATGTTTTCCAATGAAGTCAGATTTCGGTTTTTCACATCTTTGTCAGCATTGATGAGCTATGAATATTTTGATGCAAGATAAATAATAAAAATAAGCTTAAACGTTCAGAAATTTTAAAAAAATTTGAACTTGAATAACAAACAGTGGCGGCTCCTCGAAGGAGGCTACGGAGGCTCAGCCTCCTCAACAATTCATCCAGCAAATAGCACCAGAAATATTTTATTGATTATTCTTCATTTCATTTCTCGTTTAACTGAAATTTTTTAATTTCACAATTAATTCCCCGTTTACACTACTTATTTTTGAATCTGACAACAGAGCCCGGAGGCTTGATTCCATTAACATCTCTATCGAAGAACATATGCTGCTCAACACAGTTGCCGTTTTTTCTACGAGTCTAATTGCTAATACCGTAAAAAACAGCGAAAATGGCAACACCCTCAGGAGCCTAGCTTCTCTCGGCTGCGATGATATACGAACTGATACGAACCACGATATACAGAATACGAGGGTGGGCTCGTGGGTGGTGGGTGTTTGTTTTGTTTCATACGAATTAAGGTTAGAATAATGAGCAAATATGAACAAAACGAATAATCGGAAACACGGAAAGGTGCTTACAGAAATAGTCAGCGATTACTAAGCGAATAAAATTTCGTATTTACTAGTACGAAAATTCTGGAATCATATCCTGAATCAATTCTAACTAAAAATAGAATACTTTTGTTCAAATTGGTCAAATTTCTAAACTATATTCTTTTAACTATAAGAATGATTAGGTAAATACTCCATCGTAAATCTTTCACAGCCTATTTTTGCCATGAACTCCCATTTAAACCGTATTCGTAAGCTGAGCCTTAGCGTATACTTTCGTCTAATTCTTTGTGAAATCAAAATGGAAAACATGCAAACGAAATTGAAAATTTAAAACAATAATCCTTTGGTGGAAAACCACCCTAAGCGTTGGTTAGTAGCACCGTAGAAAACACGTGCGCATATAAAGAGTAGTGGTATTTACCGCGACAAATATTGGCGGGAATTATTTTAGCATGCCAGTTACATAATTTGGTTGAAAATACAAAAAACAAACAAACTTTTTTAATGGTCCACTATAATAGAAAGAGACACAATAATAACATGTTCACATTTTATAAATTTCACTAACGAACTACTAATTCAAAATTAGTATTGTTCTGCTATTAAAGAAAGATGTATTATCTTGTCCAATTTGAAGATGGGATTTATTATATCTGTAATAAATCTCGAATTGTACTTAAGGAAAATAATGTGAGTGTCAAATATACAGGTGGTGGATGGTATCCCGCAACAATAATTGATTGTCATGGTAAGTACCAATAAATATTTCTTGAATATATAACCACGTGTGTCCATGTGTTTTTGTCCGTGAGTCCATATTTTAAATGTATAAAGATCACAGCCCAACTGATAAATTGGGTTGGGAAAACCAGGATTTTTTTAAATACTAAAGGCAAAAACATTAACGTTGGTGAAATGCACATTCAAGGTCAAATCGAAAGCTATATTTATCAAGTAGTGATTGGATTTTTTTAAATATTATTTTTTAACCCTTACTCAGATACTCCAGCGGGTCCTAATACCAAAAACTGTTATAAATTGTAAATAATTCAATTTATTGTTTGGACCCTTATTTCTAGTACGTAATTCACATTTATAATAGAAATATATGTAATAAAGTAAATATTGTTAAAAAGTTTTTCCTTAAAAAAGATAATTTTCCAAATATGTTATTTTTTAGAAAAAAAATCTCTGTTAATGGATACGAAGGCTAAAATAGAAAATTGCAGCAAAAATTGTTTTCCTGAACCATTAGTTCTAACTGCTTCTTGTAACAACTCCCAAAAAGAAAATGATAATCCAGAATTTGTTGAGCTCACAAATGATAACCCCATGAAAAAAATTGAATCAGTCACAACAATAATGGGGACAGGGGAAGACACACAATTAATATTAACTGCTACTTGTGGAAAACCCGATAATCTAAATGTGTGCGTGAACTCGGATTTTGTTGAAACAGCCTATGATAATACTAAAAAAGTTTCAACAGAAATACAGAAAATGGAACTGAAAAACACTGAGTCAGAAGTATATACTACTTGTGAAAACCCCGACATTGAAAATATATGCCAATTATCAAAATTTGATAATAATGAAAATACTACGCCGGAAACCAAATCAGCTGCTATAGAAAAGGATTGTATTGAAGGCCGAGATACTGAGCCGAGAGTAATTGCTACTTATGAAAAACCCGATATTGAGAACTCAAACGAAAATTTAAAATTTTTCGAAGCTACTGCTTTACTGAATTTTGATGAAAACCAAGACATTTTTTCGGAAAATTCACGGAACAGTGTAAATAAAGAAGGTATTGATTTATTTCATTTTATTAAAACTTTTAAATATCAATGTTTCAGAATTTAAGTCGACAATTTTTAATACAAGAACTGTATTATTTCATTTCATATAGTGGGTCTAACCTTTAAAAATCCTCAATTGAATGGAACTGAGTTGTATTTTTTCATTTCAATATATCAATCTTAAATCATTATATCTTGAGGAAAAAGTACGAGTGAACAGTTAATTAGGAGATCAAGACTCAATTTCGTCCTCTTTTAGTGGTAGAATATAAACGTTAAGCACTTTTTTGTTCATCAACTTTTTTTGACTGAAGATTAAAAATTTTTTTGCATCATTGTCGCACGTGAATATATTTCAAACGTGGCACAAGAACAAAAAAATTTCAAAAATAACTAAAAATGTTTTCAATATTCAGTTTGTGAAATTGGCAAGCGACTATCGAGTTGAATAAAAATTCTCGTTCAACTCATTCAACTTTTGAACAGATACGCTATGCGTTCATAATTTTTTCAAATTTGACTATACAGGATTTTCAAATGATACCTACAACGTTTACATATTGCATATTTGCATTACGGGGTGTTGAGGTTATGAATTTGAATTTTTTAATTTGATAACATTATAATAGTGCATAAATAAATTGTTTTGACATTTGGCAGGCTGTTGTTAAATCTAAAAAGGCATATTTTGATGGAAAATTATTGATACAGTGGTGTATATTTGAAAGAATATATCCTTTCCCTCCCACTTTCCACGCCACTGGAATTTGGAGCTATTTTCAATTAATTTTGTATTCCTCAATGGTTTTACGTGAAAAACGAATATGCCTTATATACAGAGTTCGGCAAAAGTCCGGGACCGAAAAAATATCGAAGAAAACATAAATTTTTTGGAAAATCTTTTCATACCACAAATCTATCCCCAACTCAAACTATAATTTAAAAATATTTCAAAATATACAGGATGTTCAATAAAGTGTGACGTATCAAAGTTATATTTTTTCCAATGGAACACCCTATATTTTATTGCATTTTTTTATTGCCCCTAAAGAATATATTACTCCTTCACCTATACCCACTTATACCTTAATACAGAGGGTTCCCAGTTATGTTGACTTTCTTTATTGAAAAAATGAACATTTAAGAAAATTAATAACTGATTGATATAACAAATTCTAGCAATTTTTTTATACATACATCTGAATAGCTGGACATTCGTTGAATGTATCCCACGATTGAGTACCAAACATCTCTTTAGAGGATGCTCAGAATTTTCAGTTTCAAATTTGCTACAGTCAGATGCAGTCTTCTGCTGGTCATACGATTCAACAAAGACATACTCACAGTTTTTGTTTTCTTTTATTGCGTTTAATTATAACTCCCAAATAAAATCCGTGAGATCAATAAGGGCAATTTGGACGGGAAAAAGAAGGATATGTATTTAGCTTTGAGCGATTCTGAAAAGTCTTTCACCAGCTTAGTTTTTTTGAATACCTTTATCAATTTTGTGACTTTGACAAGAGACAATATGAATCATAAGCAATTTTGGTAACTCCGTGTTTTCTGATTTTGTTGCCTTTGTTGAATCCGCACGATAAGAGTGCTTTTGACTATAGAATTTGTTATATCAATCAGTAATTAATTTTTTTTAATGTTCACATTTCCAAAAAAGTTAGCATAACTCGAAAGCCTCTAAATTCAGTTATAGGGAATCCGTATATTTTTTTTGAGCAATCAGAAAATAAATATACATTTAATAAAATTTGAGGTGTTCAAGAGCTGAAGCATGTTTTTCCATCAAAATAGGCCCTTTTACGTTTAAAAAACAACCTGTTAAAAGTCAAATCAATATATTCATCCATTCTAAGGTTATCAAATTGAAAAATTCAAATGTTCCTAGATTCAACACCATTCATATTTAGAAAAGTTGATGGGTTGGACCCCCCAATCATTTTTTAAATTTTACGAGAGGTGTGTACATTCAAAAGTTGTGTCAATTGAAAATACTCTGCATAATAATTTCCACCACAATGTAAAATTAAATCATTTTCAGGCGAATATGAACGAGTGTTTCCTAAAAAATCAGGGCATAAACAGCATTCATGTATGTACTGTAAAAAAGTAATCTACCAGTTACCAAGACATTGGTTTCAAATTCATTTTAGAGAGCCAGAAGTGAGAGAAATTATGTCTCTCAATATGAAGGATCCAGAGAGAAAAATAAAAATCGATAAATTAAGGAAAAAAGGGGATTATCATTTTAACCAGGAGACAGATAATAGTGAAAATATTGTTTTGAGAAGGGGTATAGGAGAAAATAATGATTATGGACCTTGTCCTTCATGTTTTGGATATTTTAGGAAGGACAATTTACGACATCATCGAAAACGATGCTCGCCTAAAAAAGGTGACAGGTCTCTCCAAGGCAATTCCATTAAATTAACCAATTATATTCATAGTCGGGCATCAAATATGTTAAGAAATGAAGTTGCTCCACATATGTTTAAAGATGAAATTAGCAAACATTTTCTTTTTGATGAAATTATTATAATTTATGGAAATTTCCTATGTATTAAATACACAGAATCGCATTTGAAGACGCATATACGTGCTCAATTACGTTTGTTGGGAAGGTTCATGCAACAGTGTAAATTAATTGATCCAAAAATAAAATGTTGCAAGGATTTAATGCATCCAGCTTGTATCGATACAATTAGAACGGCAATTGATGCGGTTGCAGAGTTCACTCCTGAATCCGGCGTTTATAAACATCCTACGAATGCTAGGACTTTGGGTACAGAATTTAAAAAAATACTGGAAGTAGTTTTATCAGAAAGCGATAAAAATTTGGACGACCAATTGAGAAAATTAACAAAAGCCTTGACACGTCGATATAACTTAGAATTGGCGCCATATTTAAATCGAGTTTGCAAACTCAGTGAAAACAGATACAAAAGATTAAAACCAATTAATAACCTACCAGAAAATAGGCAGATTGAAAAATACTTGAATTACTTAATAACTAAATCAAGCGATCTTCTCAATAAATTGGAAACTGGCTATAATTTTCATTACTGGAATAAATTATGTGAATGTCTTCTGGTAGCTTTAGCTGTATTCAACCGAAAACGACCAGGTGAAACACAACGAATTGAATTGGAAGACTTCTTTAAAAAAGAATGCGTTAGCCAAGAGGACTTGGTGAATCTGAGTGAAGAAGAAAAAATTCAAGCTGAGAAATACATTCGAGTAACTTTTAGAGGCAAACTTGGCAACAACACTGCTTTACTTATAGATAAGCAGAAATTTATGCCAAGTTTGGAGTTAATGATAAAATATAGAATAAGAGCTGGCGTTCATCCAGATAATCCATTTTTATTTGGTCTTCCATCGAAAGATAAAAATATGACTTACTGCACCTATAGATGCCATCGCCAATTTTTAGAAGAAAGTGGTATGAGCTCATCATCTTTAACATTTACCAATTTGAGAAAACATTTCGCTACCCAAGTTGCAAAAGAGGGTACTTCACATCAAGAAGAATTGAGGGTCTCAAATTATATGTCTCATAAATATAGCCTTCACAAAACAGTGTACGATCAAAGTACACCATTAGTAGATATTACGACAGTATCTCAACATCTCGAAAGAACCGCCAAGAGCGGAACAAAACAGAAACATACATTTGAAAGAGGATTTGAGGATGAGAATATCCTACAGTTGAAGAAAAAGCAAATAACTGAAAGTGATTCAGATGAAGAATATAAACCAGAAAACAAAGAATCTGACGAATCTGAGGAAATTGATCCGTATCCAGATTTGTCGATGTCTTATTCAGGTAGATTTTCATTTTACGTTATATTACAAGTGCCTGCTCAGGAATAAAGCGAGGTAAATGGCCCAAATTGAGACACTTTAACCACACTTTTTAAGCAGAATCGTACTCAAATCAGTTCATGGATTTACATTGTTATGTTTCCTGAACAGCTTGAGACTTTTAAGCAGTTTTTTTAAATAAATGTAAGAATAATGTACGCTATCTGAATTTGGGTCATTCACAATCACTCAAGATCAGATACAAAGAAACAGAAACGCGTCAGCACGTCTTTACGAATGTTGATGTTTTCCCGTTTCATTATATCTGACCATCATCCCTTTTTTTTTCTCAGTATAAACTTCCACAAATGTTATTGTTTTCTAGGGAAATTTAAAAGACGGAAACTATGGTCGACAAAGGAAAAACATGTAACAAGAACTTATTTTCATAGTGAACTGGAAAATGATGGGTACATCAATCCCAATAAAATTCGCAAGTTGAAGAATGTACATCCCGAAATATTACAGCATAGAAGTATTCCAATGATCAAACAATGGCTGGAAGGAGAAAAACAAAAGAGAAAAACAAAAGCCGACGGCATTGAAGGTACACTATTTTGGAATAATTATGAATAAATAATAAAAAATAATTATTTTCAGCGAAACGTTTGAGATACTCAACTCCAGAGAGGGAGTTACTGGAGAAAAGTTTAGAGCACCACTCACTTAATGGAAGTGAACCTTCCATAGAAGAATTGGAGAATTTGATAAAAGAGAATAATACTCTCAAAAGAAGAAGTGCTGATTCCCTTTTGAGAAAATTTAAATACATGCAAGCTTCTAAAAATATATAAATATTAAATATATTTCGGCATGAATTTTGTCTAGAAACCTCTAATTCGACCGATTTAGTTTAGTAATAACGAAGATTTTTATCAAAGAATTTTAGTTTACATTTTTTCAATAACAGACGACTATTCAAAGTATTTTGTGTTTTCCAGTAGGATGTATTTTTTGAAAATGTTACTAGCTTTATATGTATTGTATTAAGAGCATATTCGTTTTGATGATACGGGTTGTCCCAAATAAATGGCACACATCAAAGTTAAGTTTTTAAAATTTTCACAATACTCAAATTTCCTCAATAATATTTATATGCAGTGAGTATACTACAATTGAAGGTTATTCTATGTTTCTTTTTCTGCAAATATGTTGGAGACAAGAATTGGAATCATCAATTAGTGTGGCCTTCTAATGGGGCATCAACTTTGTCTCTATTTAACTGGTTTTATTTATCATGCCATTTCCGACATCTCAATGCTACTCATTAAATTTATAATGCTGTGTATAGGTACCTTCAACAATATAGATAGTGCTTATTTTCTGTTCAAGATTTTTCAAATATATTTCTTATAATCATATTTTGTTTTATTTACTTTTTTGTTGAATCAGAAAACTCATTGAAGACAATCTAAAATATATCCAACTATAAAATATATACCGGGTGTCCCAAATTATCGTATACATACAATATCTCACTTATTTGACAAGATAATTTAAAAATTAAAAAACTGTTTTGAATGGTATTAAAGTCCCTTCATAATGGCTTATGAAAAAACTGGATTGCATTTGCCAGGCTTGTGCACCCACCCATCACTTTTTATTTTAAAATAGTACCCACTGTATATTGTCATTGAAAATTGCGTGTTATTCTATTAGGAATACAACGATACAACATACTTATACTTATTTTTTATTATTAACAACAAAAAATTAACATTTTAGACTTTTTTATAACTATTACCCAATTATCCTTATAAAAATTATGTTGCCTCCGCTGATGGTTATAAAAATGTCGAAAAGAAGTACATTAATTTTTTGTTGTCAAAAACCGATGCCTCTGTAAAAAAAAGGTTGGGCTTTCCCAACATGGAGTGGAGAAATTAGATCTCGATACAAGAGTACAGCGACCACTTCAGTGAAAGAAACTCTACAATTTTATGAAGATTGTGTTTTCAATATCTATTTACTTCATTCATAGTTTCCTGCAAATAAATTGACACTTTGGTGGAACATATTATAGTCCAGAAGCTCTGACAGCATAATTCTGGACTAGAGAAATCATTATTATCGCACAAATACATCAATCTTCTTAGTAAAGAAAATATGAAATATACTTATCAATGAATAACAAGAATAAAAGTGTTACAATTATCAATAGGTAGTATACCGTGTGACACTGCGGGATGATACCTCACTTATTTCTCACATTGACTTTTTTGTACTGAAAAATATTCGAATGAAAGTGATTCCCCCACTTCTCAAATATGAAGGAATGAATATTTTCATAGGTATGTATGTATGTATGTATTTTGGGGTAACATTCACTTCATAGGTAATAAAATAAGTTGTTTTTACAAAAAGTATTACATGATATAAAGCATTACTAGACGCTTGAAAAAAAGGTATTTCTGATGATTTCGTGTTTTTTTTTCGAAAATGTGTTTATAAGTATTTCTTGTTGATTTTTTCTCTTTTTGGGAATCAAACCACCAAATTTTATGTTTTTTCATCTTGACGTTTCGGTGGCGTTCCGGCTACCGTTTTGTCAAGATAATTTTCAGTCCCTATCTGACACAACGAAAAAAATTTGACAACTAGACATTATTGTGGTTTGATTCCCAAAAAAATAGGAGGAAAATGAATAGATAATATAGAATAGAATAGAATCTTTATTTAATATTTAATATAGGAGGTCCTAATACATAGTTGTAAATATCACATATTGTAGTCAGTATACGCACAAATTCAACTATATAAAATAAAAATAAAATAAAATCATAATAAAAGTAAGAAATTCTATAGTTCAAATAAATATATTACAAAATTAGCGTACAAAATTACAAAGTTAATTTAAGAGTTGGAAATAAATTCTAGCAAATATTTTTTAAACTAAGGTAGAGAGGTACTCGTTTCAATTTCATTAAATTCACATAATCCATATATGAAAATAGATTTTGTTGCTATGGCTAGTCTTGCCACAAGGAATATATAGAAGTCTTTCTTGATCTCACTCAAAGTGTTTCAGGACCTTTAATGCTGATCCTTGGAATATATTTTTGTACTCCAATTAAAGTTATGATTCGCGCCAGTTTTCTTAGATCAGCGTCTGTCGCGGTAAAAACCGCTACGATTATTGTATGTAGACAATACTAAAAGGTTTTACGCTAAAAACGATAGGTATTCCTGTTCTTTTGCATTCTTCCGCATAGTTTTGCAATAGTTACTTTTAAGTACCTAACTCAGTTTCTTCTACAAGTAAAATTACTTAATATTATCATATACTTATTTTTAGTCTCTCTTAAATAACAGAAGTAATTTCTCTAATTTAATTATCATGAATATTTAAAGGCTCTAGCTAAGGCCAAAAAATCTGGGGATCAGAATTATAAATACTATTATAGTGTTAAATTCACCTCATACTACTCCGGGAAAGGTATTTTGGTTGTAAATTGTGTTGGTTGAACCAATTTTGATAAAGGTTTTTTTAAATTAACTCTCTCGGTTTTTAAAGCGACAATTACATTGTTGCCAATTTTCAATACAATTTGGGGCGTTTCGTACCTCTAGATGTGTTAATAAAGTGGGTCGCGGTGAGCACCTTTAAACATATATATATATATATATATATATATATATATATCATTTTGAGCTGAATGGCTGCAAAATGGATAACCGGAACTGTGCCGGCTTACCGCCTTTATATTAGGAATTTTCTGAAAAAGAAACATTTTGTTACATACCGTAGAAATATCCATTAAAACACTGTAGTCACTATTTCCAATAAACGATCGTAACACTAAACGTACTTAATACTTTGTACACACTCTTTTTACACACTCTGGACTATTTGAAAAATAGAAGCGTACTGACAAGCTTCGCTAAAGCCCAGCGCTAGCAGGCACGATCAGCGGGAGAAATTTACTCGACGAGGGGGGAGAGGAAAAAGGTGGGGGCAGGTAAAAGGGAATTTGGATAAGAAATGACACACTCTGGAGGACAGGAATGTAGAAGGTAATCTCAAATGGGTCAAGCGAAGGCATAGACATAAAATATTGATATTATTGAGTTTTGAACATTTGAATAAAAAATATTATCCATACCTTGACTTTCTATTAATTCATAGTCTTCAAGTGCTATGAAAATACTTGTTGGTTCTTCTACGGTTATATATTTCTCAGTATCTTTTAAATGTCTATCTGAAGGACATACGTTAGATTGAATCAATTGATCTTCATTACCTGAGAATTACAGTTTAAAAAAGATTTATATAGAGAAAAACAATTAAATCAACAAAATGGGTAGTGTACTTAATTAAATACTAACTTAGAAATAACTCTATAAATTCTAGTTATTTTTTGCTATTAAAGAGTAGTTCCTTATCTAGTTTCAGCAAAATTTTTAGTTATGTATAAACATTACTTTTTTCTGGATGCGCATACCTTTATTTCTGGAAAATTCCTCGAGATCTATTTTTTCCGATGAATCTCTACCCTCCATTCTAATTACAGATGATATTATATTTGATTCTTGATGAGCAATCATTTGTTCTGATTCAACTATTTCTTGTAAGTCAGTGATAGTTTTAATTGTACCTGCAAAAAATGTACATACTACCTAAATGATACATAATATTTTCGAAATACCTTCTTGACTAGGGTCCTCATTTTTTTCCCTTTTGTTCTCAACATCGCTGAAATATTTTTCTATTTTCCACATTGGGTCATCAACGTTATGATATTCTAAATTTGTCTTTGTAAGCTTCATTATCAACGAATTTCTAGGTCGTATGTTTTTAATTTTCTCGCTAGCAGGTAAAATAGCTTCAGCATCATTCCACATTATTCTAAAATGGCAGAAAAAAGGTTAGCAAAAGTTTATGTTTATTAAAAAAAACCGTCCAAACTCAAATATAACATTTACTTGGATTGTGTAATAATTCTTTATTTCATGAAAGAATGTCTCAAGTCTAAAAAATCTACAAAAAGGAACAGAATAAACATGAATTATTTGGTTATTACCGACAAAAATGTATTATATTGAAATATAACGCTTTTTCTTGAAAAAATAAAATTGAAAAGTCTTAGATTTCCTTTAAATAGAGGCATAACTTAAAATGCGGCGGTATTTCTTGAAATTATTTATAAAATATCAACTTACCTTTTTATGGCAAACTGATAGAACTCAAGATGTGACGATTTTTTCCGAAATTTTTAAGAAACAGATGCGTAACTTTTTGTTTTGTGACGTTCTTAACCGAATAAAAAAGTGTTATTATCACATGCGAGGGCACGACTAGGCTCAAACTGAAATGGGTCAGTATTGCGCGGTAAAAGAGGGGAAATTTAGAGTAGTGACATTTCACGACAGTGGCGCACAGCGGTTATTATTTATATTGAAGTTGTGCCGATTTTTCTGGTAATAGTAGAGAATATTCTATATTGGATGCCGTATAAAACTAAACTACGGCTTTTTTCGAGTTGTGCCGGTCTTTCTGGAAGGTAGCGATATGTGGATAACACAGCAGCGAGCACAACAGGATATATTGTACTGGGAAGTGAGGCTTCTTCTAGTTCAGGAACTGAACAAATTGATAAATTAGACACGGTTTTGTACAATATAGCAACATTAGCAGAAAACCAAACAAAAATAATTAAGGAACTAGCCGATTTACGCACTTTGTTTGATGAAGCCATGTCACGAATGGATAAATTTCAAGTAAAGTGTGGTTGCAAGGAAAAGAAACCACTAACGGTTAGTCCAATAAACCCCATCAAGACTTTAGAAGAATTTAATCATTTGGAAGAAAAATTAAAAAATAAAATTGTCTTCGAGGAATATGTGGAGAGAATGTCTTTCATTTGCGGTAAAAAGGGAGAGATAAGGGTACCGATGTTGAATTTCAAGTAAAGTGTGGTTGCAAGGAAAAGAAACCACTAACGGTTAGTCCAATAAACCCCATCAAGACTTTAGAAGAATTTAATCATTTGGAAGAAAAATTAAAAAATAAAATTGTCTTCGAGGAATATGTGGAGAGAATGTCTTTCATTTGCGGTAAAAAGGGAGAGATAAGGGTACCGATGTTGCATATATGTTAATCGATAAGTTTTTCGATAGAAAATTTTTGATTCTTTGCTCATGGGCAGGTGGAGCCAGAGACCACAAAGAAAAAATTGCTTTCAAATTTTATAAAAACACTATCCAACTTTTCTTTGAAGTAGTCAAACTCGCTGATGGTGATTTTACCCTAAAGGACTGCGAGGTCTTTTTCAAAAATGTTATTAGAAATGCAGTTAAAAGAAGCGAAAGCATAAGTTTACGTTCGTCAAAAACCAAAAACAGGCCCAGAAACCTGACATATAAAAATAAGGAAAAAATAAATGTTGAGGGAGAAATACCAGTGATAGAGGAAGGAATACCAGGGATTGAGGAAGAATTACCCGGGTTTGAGGAAGAAATATCAGTGCTTTATGAAGAAACATCCAGAAGAAAATTTGTTTTTGTTGAACATTTTTGTGTTTGTGTTTTTGTTGTTCAAAATCAAAGATATACAGTGCTGACACTGCTGACATAAATAGCACCCTCCTTTCCTATTAACTTTTGAATGAAGCAAGATATCAAAGTTAGGTGGGATCCAAATAAAATGCCATTACTGTTACTACGTTTCTGTCACAAAAATGACATATTATGTCACTGAACCCACCCCATGGATGGTGTTGTTGGCAAAATATTTTTGAATAGAATGGGCGGTCAAATGACACCTTATTTGAAAGGTAAGTTCCTTCATTCGTACTAATTTTGTTTGGGATGAAGGTGATAATAGTCTTGTTTTTTGTTTATTTCACTTATTAAATGACTCCAGGACAATATCATTTATTGCATTAAATTACTAATAAAATAGCCTTCAAATGAGGTGCCACAATTTGAATAATATAAAGATTATTTTACCCTCAAGAGGGCACTGAAATCACCTTCAACAAAATATGACTAAATAGGGATTTTAAAAACCTATTATATGAGGTGTCATTCCATAAAAAATATCCTGTGAGCAACGCCCTCTATGGGCTGGGTAGAGTGACACATGTTATTATTGTGCCAGAACGTAGTAAAAGTAACGGCATTTTACTTGGTGCTAACTCGATATCTTGCTACGTTCAAAAAGGAGGGTGGACTATTTACATCTGTAGATGTTAAGTAAGTAATCCCAGAGGCGGATGAAGAGAAACTGAAGAAATTAAGAATAATTTCAAAATTAAAATTTGTTTTCTGTTTAAAATTTTTGTGTTGTAGGTATTTATAAAAATGATATTACATTTTACACAAAATACTTTTTTTTTACCATATACCTATACATTTTATAGGTTTTACTCACTAAGACAGTAGAGAAGTGGAATAAAAAGTAAATTTGAGTCATCGTTAATTGCCACCATTTTACATTATCCAGGTTGATTTCTTCTGAAGAATGTAAAGAAGAGGAATTTGAAATATATACTTATATTTAAATAAGAGGATTTAATAGGAGTTTCAAAAAAGTATTTAATTTTTAGTGAGTGACCATAAATTAATATTCCCTGATTTCTTTTCAATGCATAATGCAATGCCACTATTTTATTTGATTTTGTTAAAAACCATTTATTTTCAGCACTTGAATTTAAAAGAAATGTTTTAAATCTAATTTGTTTAAATTTGCCCTGCTTATCTTGTTTTTCTAATTTAGGAAATATATTATGTTCTTCAAATATTCCAACATTACAAGTTTCAATCCGAGTTATTTCAGACAATCTCCTAGCTGC
This sequence comes from Lochmaea capreae, assembly GCA_949126875.1. Lineage (NCBI taxonomy): Eukaryota > Metazoa > Arthropoda > Insecta > Coleoptera > Chrysomelidae > Lochmaea > Lochmaea capreae. The sequence continues at coordinate 6,340,316 of OX421404.1, read as the reverse complement.
TTGTGCTAAAGGACAGTTTCCACTTCTTAAAAGTATTTTTATTTGAGTAAGTCTGTTTTCAAACGGGTAAGCATTAAAAGTTGAAAGGACTCCAAATCTTTTCACTTCATGTACCAGATGAGATAAATTATGTAAATTACTGGTCATAAAGTCTTCTCCATAAAAATCTCTGTAATTTTCAATGTACCTCTCTAAGAGCTTTTCAGATAATAATAAAAACTGATTATACTTATCAGAGGAACAAATTGTTATAGCACAAAAAAATAACAAAAAATGCTCATATGCATCCACTGCTAAGAATTTTTTTAAAATTACAATACTAATATAATGTATAAAGGTCCGAAATTCAGTACCTTTCCAATGTGACAAAACATCTAGCCCTCTAACAGTTCTGTGTATTTCCACAGGCATTTTACACTTAATTAATAATTCAGATATATTTGTTATGTCTTTGTAGCTCCATTTTGTATAATAGTTTCCAAAATTTCCATCTCTCCATCCAAATAAACATCGTTTCATAATTCCCAAGTCTATAAGATGCAAGGAATCTCCAACAGGAAAATCTTCTACCATATTTATTGGTAAATCTACTAACGGTGAATCTTGTTTATGATGAGGGCCATACATTTTTTTTCGAAATCCTTTGTCGGTTCTCATTTGACAACCATGTCTTGAAAAATAAACAGTATGTGATCGATGAGAGTATTCTCCGATTATTGTACATTTCTGACAACCATGTTTTGCATTGAAATTGGCAACACCTGAAATGTTTTGTAAATTTTACTAGATAATTATATAGAAATTGTGTACCTTATCTTTCATGAACGCTCTAGCTGGCGAGTCGCAAATAAAACATCTTATCTTCACAGAAATATGCTGATTAACGCCGTTCATATGAATTGTTATACCTTGCTCTAATAATTGATTCATTTCATTGACGAATATTCGAAGGTATGCATTAAGATCAGTCGGCTTACTTGATCCGCAGTAAATCCCAATTATTAGAGGTGCCAGTGCCAATTTCAACAAGTTCAATTCTCTTTGGTGTGTCCAGAAGGGTTCTTGGGTCTTTTGGAAATATATTAGGTATTCTGTTATTGAAAATTTTAAATAACTGTTTCAAAGCAGAATGTGTAATATTAAAAGTGGTAGCCCATGTTTTAATTTCTCTCCTATCTCGCTCGCAGTCGTACTTTGTTGTAGTTATCTTATACAAGGAAATTTAAGGAACCGGCCACGTGCTAGCTGCATGTGTTGCATTACACTTTACCAGTTCACATCCGGCTCGAAGGACCAAATTTATGTACATCGTAACATCTTCGATGGAATAACAAGTCGCATCAACATAAAAATAAACTTTACTTGAAACTTGAATATTGAATTAAAATATATTTTGGCAGAACCGAACAATTTTCAAACTTCATACATGAAAAGTCTATATTAACTCATGTCAGGCAGGTGTCTAGTCTTGTCTCCATTCTTATTCTTTTTTCTCACCATGCTTGCACCATTGACTCGTATAAATGTAACGTTGTCACTGCGATTCAAAAGTTTTTAGACGCCCGAACATATGGGTTTGTTCAAATTCAGTCGCTTAACGTATGGCATATCTTCAGCGCCAGCAATATTTCAATGGGTCATGGATCAAATTTTAGTGGGATACCTGAAGGAAGTTGTTATCTGGATAATATTTTAATTGTCTCTAATTCGATGGAGGAAGCAAAAAAGCTCTAGATGAGGTTTTTTCGCGATTAAGTGACTACAATGTTAAGGTAAACTGGGAAAAATGTAACTTGTTTCAAAGTAAAGTGAAATATCTCGGACATTATATTGATAAGCAGGATATTTATACTACGCAAGAAAAATTGAGAGCTATTCGTGAAGCACCTGAACCTCAAAACATCACGCAGTTGTGTAGTTTTCTGGGAAATTATTATAGTAAGTTTTTACCTATATGATTTCGTCTCAATCAAAGCCGTTATACATATTGTTGGTAGAGTTCCAGTTTGATGACAATTGTCGTGAGGCTTTTAAGCTAAGTAAATACCTGATGATGCAAGACCAATGTCTAGTACATTATGATCCCAATAACACCATTGTAATTTTGTGCGATGCTAGTTCTTATGGTGTCGGAGATGTGTTGTTCCATCGGAAAAATGGAACAGAGAAACGGATAATATTTGCGTCAGGGAAATGTCAAAAGCTGCACAAAATTATGCTCAATTAGAGCGAGAAGCATTGGCGATAATATTTTGTGTCAAGCGGTTCCATAAGTATATATATGGGCGTTCTTTTATTTTGGTTTCAGACCATCAGCCGTTAAAGGTTAGCTTTAATCCGAGTAAAAATATCTCAGTAATGTCTGCATCGAGAATTACAAGGTGGAATATTATTTTGTCAGCCTATGATTATAGCATTGAGTTTTGTAATGGGTCAAAATTGTTAGAGGTCGATATGCTGTCTCGGTTACTTCTACCAGATGTTACGGATATCGATTCTTCAATAAATTCTTTCAATATATCTGGTGACTCACCTATAACATTTGAAGATGTTGCCAAAGTTTCAAGTAGGGATTCACTCTTTGTCAAAGTCATAGATTATGTGAAAACCGGTTGGCCTAGCAAAGTGTTTGATAATATAAAATCATACTATCTTAAAAGAAATGATCTAACAGTGGAAAAGGGGTGCCTTATGGTTGGGTCCTGAATAGTAATCCCGGAGGTGCTCCGCAGAGAATTGCTTGATTTAATTCATGAAGGTCATATAGGCATAGTAAGATCCAAAATGCTGGCTCGAACCACCTTGTGGTAGCCGGGTATGCAACAGGATATTGAGAACACTGTCAAATCATGTGTGGTGTGTCAATTAACTCAGTCTAATTCCGAAAAATACTTGTTGTCTTGAATAGGATTCACGTGGATTTTTTTCACCGTAATAATAAGTGTCTTTTATTGATTGTAGATAGGAAATCCAAATGGCTTGATATACACGTTATGTCTAGCGGGAGCAACTTAAATCAATTGATCGAAAAGTTAAAAATTACATTTTCCCATATGGGACTACCCAATGTGATAGTGAGTGATAATGGTTCGCCATTGAATGCGGAAGAGTTAACTAAATTTGGCGAAGCCAATGGTATTTCAATTGTTAAGATACCACCATACCACCCACAATCAAATGGGGCAGCTGAACGTCATGTTAGGGTGGCTAAAGATGCGTTGGATAAGTTTGAAATGATGAAAAAGGTAAAGGATTGTTTACAGGAAAGTAGCAAGTTTCTTTAACATAAGAGCAGCAAATTGTAAACCTGTTGTTTAGTTATAGGAATACCACATGTGGTAGCACAGGCCTAAGCCCCAACGAATACATTTTTATAGTTAAACCAAGAACTCGCTTTGATTTATTAAAACCAAATAAAATAGATGATTTCACAAAAAAAAACTAGTTATAATAAACCGCCTGTATTTTTACTGGGGGAAAAGTATTGGTTGGGAAGTTGGGTCCGTATTGTAATGATAAATGGAGGGAGGGGATTATTTCGTAACATATTAGCTCTGTGACTTATATGGTGGAAGTTGTTGGAAAAACAGTGTATAAACACGTTAATTATTCAAGAAAATGACAATTGCCCATGTATGTACCTAGAGCCTGAATAAAGATTGTTAAGTGTTTTTAGAACCCCGAACATTCCCTTGGTCTTCCTTTGTTCCTTTTTCTACCCATTCCTGCCTCTGTAACTCCTTTGACTAACCTGTTTCCGTTCATTCTTACAATCAGCCTAATGAATAAAAGTGAAGCAATCGCTTAAAGCATTTCCTTACTAGCAAAAGCAATTGCTTAACTAGCTTTTGCTTTAAGAAAAAGCAATTGCTACAGCTCGTTATGAATAATTTTTTTAAGAAAATGCTGCTTTTCTGAAATCAACGTAGCAATTGCTTTCCCAACAGAAGTTCAGACTTGCCAGAGCAAGTTTACAAAGTCGTGATCCCTTCTCATGCCTGTGTATTTCGTGGACGTACTTATTTAGTTCAGTTACATTTTTAAGAATATCCAAGTGTGTTAAAGTTAGTTTATAAAAAATAATAATAGTATGGCAGAGAGTGAAGAATTTGATAATAGTAGTGACGAGGAAATTACAGATAAACAAATGATATTTGTACAAAAATTGAAAGAAAAGAAGAGTTGGTACAGGAATATAAAGATAATTATAATATCACACTTACAACAAAACAGTTATCAAAAAAAATTAGTAATATGAGAGTTGAGATGAAAAAGAAATTCGATATTAATTAAACCGGTAATAAACCATTAGTATTTAAGCCTTGGGAAAAATTACTTTTGGAATTGTTGGAGGTGGAAAAGAATCCCATCTTTAAAAAAATACTAGGTAAAATATTTTTATAATATATTCTCTTTAAGTACAAAACATTTACATTTTAAGGGGCTATGTCTGATGGAGTCGATAAAGTAGTATTACTGGATAAGTCCTGTACATCATCGAGTAACACTTTTATAGCAGCATCGACTATTCTTAAAAAAAAAATAAAAATATCAAATAGTTTGCCTGAAACTGATGAGACCAAAGCATTATCAAATGCTGAACTGCAACGTTTAGTTTTATTGGAGCAACTGAAATTATGTCGTATGCAACAGGAAGAAATTTTAAAAAGAAAACAGGAGAATGATGACAAACACCAATTCAGTCAAGGGGAAAAAGGCAAAATATTTTATAATCTATAATCTCTTAAGTTAAATTTGCATTTACTTATGTTCATTTTTTTGCTTATAGTTCGGTTTGTTTATTTAGTACAAAATATACAAAGCTGTATGCAAAGAGAACCAAAGTCGACTATTATCAAGCAAATGATGCTGTGGTTACCCTACCTCAAAAATTTGGAAGCAATTGCTATACTAGAAAAAGCAATTACTTCATTTATTCATTGGATTTTAAGCTAATGATAGCAATTGCTTCTGTTTTTTAAGAAAAAGCTTTGGCTGACAGCAATTGCTGCATTACTTAGCAATTGCTTAAAGCAAAAGCATTTACTTCAGTTTTTATTCTTTGGATTCCAAGCAATTACTTCAATTTAATAAGAAAAAGCAATTGCTTCACTTTTATTCATTAGGCTCATTATCAAGCAAATGATGCTGTGGTTACCCTACCTCAAAAATTTGGAAGCAATTGCTATACTAGAAAAAACAATTACTTCATTTATTCATTAGATTTTAAGCTAATGATAGCAATTGCTTCTGTTTTTTTAGAAAAAGCTTTGGCTAAAAGCAGTTGCTGCATTCCTTAGCAATTGCTTAAAGCAAAAGCATTTACTTCAGTTTTTATTCTTTGGATTCCAAGCAATTACTTCAATTTAATAATGAAAGCAATTGCTTCACTTTTATTCATTAGGCTCAATGTGTCCATACCAGTTCAATTGCTTGTTTTCAATATTTGCTAAAATTGATTCCTGTTTCATTTCTACGTTGGTCATATTTGGTAAATTTTGCGATCTTTCGCAAATATTTCATTTTCACTGCATTTATCGAAGATTCATGCTTTTGTAATCATATATTTTGTATACTCCGTATTGGTTTTCATTTTTAGTCAGTATTTCCGTTTGCCACATATTTGCTAAACTTTGCATTTTACTGTTCGTGTCTGCTATTAGGACTATATGATCTGCATATAAAAGAGAGTCTATTTTGATTGGTCTTAAATTTCGATATCCTATAGCCGTGATACTTTTCTCAGTCTGATTACATGTACTCTTTATTAGCGAGTACATTATAATTATAAAGAGTAATGGGCTTAGGCTCATCTCATTGCTTAATTCCTTTTTCCATGTTGAACGGTTCAGATAATTCACCACTTACTTAAATTGATGTTTTTTTTAAACCACTGTCTCTCATCCATCATTTGAAGGAGATACACAAAAAATATTGAGTTATGTATGTGACATAGTTGCACTTTCAGGATATTAGATTGTAATATTTTAATCTTCGAACTAAAAACTGTCAAAGTAATCTTCATCAGAATTAGATGATGTTAGGTTCGTAATATTAGTTTGTGTTTTATAAAGAGTGAGTAAATAACTGCAAATAGGACTGAAAGTGGAAATTTCAATTTTAACTATTGTTTAGGAAAATTTTGTATACAATGTTCAAATTTTTGTTTAATAAGGAAGGAAAACAAATTCGTGCTATTCTATTCTTCATGGCCAACACTAAATTGAATTTGATTTTTTCAGAGTGATCCGAGTTATAGTTAAGGTTTTTGCCTGAACTTGTAGGCTCTCTGTACCAATCTAATATAACTTTATTGTTTTGATTTCTTATTAGTTTCGAGTTCAAAAAAGGAATACCACAATTATTTTCAGCCTCAACAGTAAATTATATGTATATGTGGATTGTACTTATTAAAAATCTGTAAGATGGTGTTTATATCATTACAAATATCATCACAAATTAAATCATCAACATATTTTTTCATAAAAGGGACTTCAAAAGGTAACTGTGAGATCCATTCGTCGAGCAAATCATCCATCACATATTGTGCGTGAATGGGTGACACAGAACTACCCATTGGTGTACCAAAAATTTGTTTATATAATTGATCATTAGAAACCAAAAAATTTCCTTTATCTATTATATCAACAAATTCCAAAAAATTCTCAAGTGTTAGTTTACATTAATTTTGAATAGATGGCCAATATTTTCTGATACTACTTTCAACTAAATTAATGGGAATATTGGTGAAAAGTGACACAACATCCAAGCTAATGATAATTGTTTTTTCTGTATGAATTCAGCAGAACAAAAATAATCCTGAATAAAATATTGTTTATCTGTGTTCAAGTATAAGTCACAAATTACGAAATACCTCCAATAGGTGATTCAATGGATGATACAATTGGACTTAAACTTAAAGTAGATTTGTGAATTTTAGGTAAACCGTAATATTTAGGTGTAAGGGCTGCAGTTGATCTCAATTTCCCTAATTCATGTGTTTGTTTTCGTATTTTGAAGTTAAAGCATATACTTTTTGTGTTAGAGTGGATATGTGATTTATTTTTGTAATAGAAAGGATATGGGATTAATTTTGATTTCTTTAAAGAATTTTCCATCATTTAAATGGTTTGAAGATAATCTTAAATAGTCATTTTTATACATTAAAATGGTAACATTACCCTTGTCAGCTCAAGTCACAATTAAGTATGTTATTTATAGAAAAGAGTCCTAGAACGCTAAGCATATTTCTCACACTACTTTTAAGACTAAACATTCGTAAATTTTACGATTCTTTTTTTTAAATTTTTTTTTCGTACTTGAAACAAACTTTAGCCAAGAAACGTATTATTTATTGAACAAAGAAACTATATTACATGTTTTGTGTATATGTTTTACAAAAATCGCCGCGATGCTCATTAAACAAAATAGTTTTTTAGATTTCTAGCAATAGTGTGTTCTCATTCTTCTTTTTTTGATGGGCAGCTGGTACAAGTGGTTCTTTTGGGGGCATCATGCTTTGGTTCTTTTTCTGGAATAATCTATTGATTTTCAGTAGATGTATCGCGGAGTGAGCGCTGCAAAGTGGGTATTTTGAGACGTTCTTTTATCCAAGGTGTCACTAAAGTCTTATACAACTCTAACATGTTTCTGGACATTAATTTTTGACGTCGTGTTGCTTTATGAGCATTGGATAAAATGTTGCTGTTCACACAAGCAATATTTATCATTCCATAGAAAAGGCATAATGGCTATCTTTTATTTTTTTCAGAGGTACTCATATTTGAACACATTTAGTCCAGTGTATCGACTGATCCTTTTGTCTGATTGTAAGTTTTAATAATTTCTGGTTGCCCGAAGTTTTTGAGATACTACATCCTTGATGCATAGTAGACAGAAGTAGAACGTTTTTATTTTTTTAGGTGTATATGATACAAGCACTTTTTCCTTGTCAAAACAGAATTCTGAGCTACCTGAATCACGATTCTTGGTTGCTAACATTTCTGTTGGAATCTCCCGTTTATTTTTCCCAATGGTACCAACTATAGTTAGATTATATGGAGGAGCTAGTAAATCATCAGACAATTTGTCGAAGGTGAACCAATTGAAGTTGAAGCAGCGTTTTCAATTGCTCCTTCATCTGAGGATTCCTGAGAATTATCATTGTGTTCCATTCCCTGGGCTTTTTCAAGTAGTTTAGATATTCTTCGAATGAGTTTATCACTGTGCCCCATAAATTTACTCATGTCTAACACTTCATTTTGGCTTACATCCAAATGTTTAATATGATAAAAACATTGAATTTTCTTCAAATATAGTAATTATACATTGCAAAACAATCAGTTAACCAAGAGATAATTGGTCGAAGGTACCATTACCTGTAGAGATTGAAGTTGAAGCAGCATTTTCAATTGCTTCTTCATCTGAGGATTTTTGAGAATAATCATTGTGTTCCATTCCCTGGGCTTTTTCAAGTAGTCTAGATATGCTTAGAATATCCCTTTGAACAATGGGTTGTCTGTATTGAATAACATGTATTTTATCACTGTCTCCCATAAAGTTAGCCATAACTGACAATTCAATTTTGCTTCAATCCAAATGAATACAATTGGTTGCTACATGTTTTCCCAGTTGTGTTCCTCTTGAAATGGCTTGATTAGCACCACATTCATTAGAAAATGTCTGCATTGAAATGCAGCAAAAATGCTCGGAATGCAAAAAGAAAAATTTTACAAAAACATCCTGAAAAGCACAAACAAAGTTCTGTGGCACTTTCTAATACAGAATTGTTGCAAATTTTCAACTATTGGGACGAAGATACACCTTGTGGAATGCAAAGAAAGTTTTTTCACGTTGCATCGTATGAACTAGCTTGGAGGGAAGGAGAAGCTACGAAATGTTCAGTTCATTATTTTAAAAAAGAAACCGACATAATAAGATTAAATACTGGCGGCATTGAGTACAATCCCATCTTTACAAAAACTGCACAGGGTGGAGCACAAAGGTGCGCTAATAGTAAATGGTTGACTCCAAACATAAATAACCCAGCTATTTGCCCTGTTCGTCTTTTTGAAAAACTAATGAGTAAACGTGAAAATATTGAAACCGAACGCTTGTTTCTTACTCCAAATCCGGCTTGGCAAACTCATGGTTCTTGGTATAAAAACGTTCCTTTGGGAATAAATTCCATTTCAAAATGGATGAAAGAATCCGCAGAAAAAGTAGGTCTAGACACGGTTACTGAAAAAATAACTAACCATTCTGCCAGATCAAGTGCAGTAAGTAACCTTTCAACAGCTGGTGTAGGAGAGCAAAAATTAATCAAGGTCACTGGTCATAATTCTGCAAATTCGATTAAACCATACTTACAATTAAACCAAGAACATCATTCAAATATAATAAATAATCTTGGAGAAAATACGCAGGAGGAAACACTTAATATAACAATCAATTCCAAATCCTCAATAAATAATGAGTCTCGAAATATTTTTAATAATTGCGTTTTTCATTGTACTAATTTAAATTGTTAATTCTTTTAATATATTCACAATGTGTCATGTGTCAACGACATTTTCGTATATTGTGATAATTGATTAAATTAAATTTTTCAATAGTTTTATTGATCTTTTTTATTGTGAACATTTGTGAATCAAAAAATAATCTAGTCAAATATAACTCGCGAGTTCCATGAATTAGAAAATAATTTGACAAGTTTTCAAAAAATCTATCAAATTATTTTTAATTTATTCTCACTCTTTTGTTATATTATTACTGAGAATTTTTTGTTTACTAGGGATTCCAAAAATAAAGCGGTCCTGATCAGTAACTCCAGCTTCTTTTCTATATTGGACGGCTTTTAGCTGAAAGGAACCATCCCACAATTTTGTGATTTTTGGATTTACGCACAATATTACATACGTAACCTTTACTGCAAAAAAGATCCAAGCCACATTCTGGTACCTAGCGCCATCTGTTGACCAATGAACCAACCAACAAAATTTGTTAAGCAAGTAACCTACCTGCAGAAAATATCCAAGCGGCTTGGTTCCTTTCTGCATCACAATAAAGAAGAGAGTTGTTGACAGATGCCAGTATTTGGTTCTTTGTTTTCTGGGATAGTGAGTGTGAAGTACAAGTGAAATAAAACTGATAAATAAATATTATTGTTATCCAAAATGAATTTTAACAAGAGTAGATCTCAAAGAATTCTTGCAATGGTTATGGAGAAAGAGATTGCACAGGAGAAGGAAAGCCCAAGAAGCTGTAATCAGGTAAATAGTGCATTAAGACATTTTGTAGGTTAAGTTTCTATTTTTTATTTTAGAAATGCAATAATATAGTTGTCAAATAAAATGTTGCAAAGGATTTTAGAAATAAAAAAAAGTATTTTTAATAGTTAATGATAAGCATACACTGTTTAAATTATCATGGTTCTTTTCTGCAAAATTAAAAACAGTTGTTTGCATTTATTTTGGTATTTTAAGCAAAACTTGACGAATTTGACGATGGTAAAAACAACTAATTTTTTCCATTTTTTAGATCTCTCAAAAAATTTCTCTTGATGATAGACCCATGTGTAATGCAGGACTTATCAAGACTGACGAAGCGCCCAATTGTAGTAAGGTAACTTGGATTTTTAGATTTTAAAATCTTATGCTTTGGTATATTTACTAATATATTTTTTATGCCTTAAAGGAGGATAAAAATAAAACAAATATTGAAAATTCCTATAATTTTAATGCCATAGAAGTATTAAGTGATGGATATGATTCTGATAAGGATCCCGAGTTTGTTGTAACCGAAGCAGAAAATATTGTCTCTTCCTCAGAGCAAGAAGGTAGCGATCACCTAGAGAAAAACGAGAGCAACAATAACGACGGTCACGAAGCGACAAATTTTCTAAGACCAAGAAAAGGAAGAAAAAGGAGATCTCTGAACATGACAAGAACACAAAATAAAAAAGCCAAGAATGAAAACAAAACTCATTATGATTATAAAAGAAGGACAGTAGAAGAAAAGAAATTTGATGAAGACTTTCAGTGTTCCTGTTCTAAAAAATGCAATACAACATTAAGTTTGACACAACGGCAAAATTGTTTTTAAAAGTTCTGGGAGCTTGGTAGTTACAACGCCCAAACAGCCTATATAGGTGCCTTAGTAAAAGAATATGACAAGAAAAGAACTTACGGACTAGGACAAAAGCCAAAAAAGTATTTTAGAATTTATCAACTATGTGGGGTCCAAGTATGTCGTGAAACCTTTGTCAAAACTCTGCAAATTTCTACAAAAAGGGTTAATTCAGCATTAATGAAGCTAAGATCTGACAGTATAACAGATAAGCGAGGAATATCACAAGGAGGAAAAAATAAGGTGGATGAAAGAAGAGAACAAGAAGTCATGAACCAAATAAACAGAATACCAAAGTACAAAAGTCATTATCGTAGAGCTCAGTGTTCTGATGCCGAGTTTCTACCACCAGAAATGACTTTGTCTTTGATATACAGAGCATATAAAGAAGAAACAGAAAAGCCGGTTAGTTTTCAGACTTACAGACGTATCTTTTTAACCAAATTTAATTTAAAATTTAAAAAAATTAAAAAGGATACCTGCAATACGTGCGACACCTATCACAGCAGATTCCAAAATACCCTAACAAATAACGAAAAAGAAAAAATCAAAGAAGAACACGAAACCCATATTAAAAATTGGCAAGAAGCCCGAAACCAGATGAAGAATGATATGAAAATGGCAAAAGAAAACGAAGAAATAGAATGTTTAACATTCGATCTTGAAAAAACACTGCCACTACCACGATAAGGAACTGGAATATTGTTTTATAAGAGACAAATTTGGCTCTACAATTTGGGAGTTCATTCCGGCTCAACCAACAAGGGTCATTTTTATATCTGGACTGAAAACGAGGCAGGTCGGGGAGCACAAGAAATTGGATCATGTTTATTAAAACATATTAAAGAAAACCTCTTTAACGTTACTGAGTTAATTTTGTGGTCGGATTCCTGTGGCGGTCAAAACCGCAACATTAAGATGACACTCATGCTCAAAGCTGTTCCGCAGGCACACCCCTCTTTAAAAATAATTCGTATGCGTTTTCTTGTATCTGGGCATAGTTTTCTCCCGAACGATTCGGACTTTTCCGACGTCGAATGTGGACTTAAACATCAACAGCGCCTTTACCTGCCAGATGATTATATAAAAATCATGAAAGACTGTCGAACGAAAAATAAATTAAAAGTTTCGCGAATGCTATCTACTGAATTTTATGGGACCACTGAGCTAGAAAAACAAATAGTAAATAGAAAAGTGGATGTTGAGAATAAAAAAATTAGCTGGTTAAAAACACGTGAGATACTTCTTGATAAACAAAAACCATTTTCAATTTTTCTGAAAACAAATTTTGAAGATAACTCGTATGCTGAAATAGATATCAGAAAAAAACAAATAGGTCGTCCGGCATTATTTAAAGATTTGCTAATACCAATGTGGCCTGAAGGAAAAAAAATATCACATCCAAAGGTAGAAGACATAAAATCTGTGATGCACTTAATTCCGAACGATTGCAAGCAATTTTATGAAAATATAACCGGCACACACATCGTAGACGATGTGGATGGATTCAGTGGAGCACCTGATTTTGAAGTGGAACCCATAATAGATGAATAAATAAAAAAACAATATGTATTTTTTACCTATTTAGTTAAGCAATAAAGTATCTTTAACCAAAAAGTGCTAACATTTATTTTACAGAAAGGAACCAGCCCACAAAAACCAAAAAATTCAAGCGAAGTTTTTATTTTTTTTAATTTTTAATAATTCATATCGTATATGCATATTTAAAGCCCAATTATGTTATCAATTAAAATTATCTTTATTGTGTAATTAATTTTTTATAATTGTCAAAACTTGAACCCTTAAATACTCAATAACTTGTTTTTGGGGTTGGTTCCTTTCAGCTAAAAGCCGTCCTATTGTAATATATATTCTAGTACCTCTTTGTGTTCAACCGAAACCAGAACTGGAACATTTCTATTCAATTCTCCTCGTATCTCAAAACGTGAGTAATTTTTAGCCAGCTTCTGAGATTTAGGTGAAAAATTGTCTGTTGAAGTAATATTTATTCCAGTATGAGATTTGTAATCTTCCACCAAGATTCTCTCACATTCTCCTGCTCTCCTTCAGTTGAGCAATTGAATAGATGGCAACGTGGTGTCTGCCATAGACATGCAGAAATCGAAATTATATTTTCTTTTTATAAATATTTTTCTTTTTATACATACCTATGCTACTGTTATTTACTGATACAGACATATCTCTAAGTAATAGTTTAGGAAAGTCTTCTGCATTTTGTTTTTCCTGAACCAGTGTTCTTTTCATGCAGTCAACATTTTTCAACTCAACAATTTTTTCAATAATTTATCCTGTATTGTAGGCCGTTGAAGGCACTTTAAACCGATTAGTTTCGCAATGAAAACCAGAGATTGCAATAGCGGTATTATAATGTGCAGGATCATATAAAGAATGCATATTTCCAATTTCAGGTTTTTACGGCAACCAAAAACATACCTATCATACGAAGGTGCGATTTAATCAATTCATTTTGGTGCTGTATCGATATTCCTTACACATTTTGTTTCCATATAAGATCACTAACATATTCTGTCTTATATTTTCAACAAAAATTTATTTTTTAATACCATAAATACGTCACTCTGAAATTTATCAGAAACCTCTGGATGGATCGTGATTAGTACCTTTCGACCCATTACAGACAAGTTTCTGCTACCTGTTCCATGAAAATTGTAACATTTTTTTGGCATGATGTCATAAATTGTATTTTGAGATAAAACCTTTACAAATGCAACTTACTTCAAAGTCTTTTGCTTTTTTGCAATTTCAGTTTAAGTTTACCCCTATTATGAGTAGATTGTGTGTTATATTTGAACTACGACTTTTTTTACCGTGTCTATTATTTTTTTTCGGGGCAGCTTGGTTTTAAATAAATGAACTACCTTACACTTTCTTCATCTTTATATGGTGGCTGAGTGTCGGGCAAATTTTGACAAGAACTTCTTATAGTACATGCAATACAACTTTTTGGTTTTTTTTGTAGAAGGGTTGACATTCAAGTCTTCCAAATATAATGATGTTTGCATTACAAGGGTGTCGTTTCCGCTTACATTTTCAGATTCGTGGTAGTGGTAATGAATATTTAAAATTAATTTGAATTAGTTATGGTTTGGAATAATTTCTATAAAAATTGGCGATTATGGTATTGTCAAATTTAATGTAAGTAGGAAAAATATGTGCAAAATAATACAACAGCTACTCATTACCATGTATTTATAGAATTATACTTAATTGTGTTCGGAGCAGTAGCCACAACCTAACACAGCCAGCCAGCGTGCGCGTCCTCTTAAGAATATAAATGAACCTCCCCCAGTGAAGCTTATGAACTATAACGAAACGCATGTGCCGTCATCCTTCCGTCGTCTTAAGATATAAATTGTAAAATTAGTTTTAAGATTCTTTTGATGTGTTTGTCTTTCACATCAAAAAATGGTCGTTCAAGCCGGATAACCAAGGAAAAGTGAAAGTGAGTAAAAGTGCAAGCATGGTGCGACGTAACCTAACCAACGAAATGGTGGTAAGTGGCCAAAGGGAAGAGAAGCTGGAGTGAAAACGGCGGCGAAAGCAGTTCAAAGTTCCAACACAACGCCAGAGAGGCCGCTAGGACGATGGCTGAACAAAAAAGCAGCCTCAATAGTTCATGGATATTACTCGTCTGTCACTATATGACCCCAGAGTGAAATGTCAGGTTTTCATAACAATTTCTTCACTAACGTTTTGTTTTGTATAACATAAATATATAAAATGCCATCCAAAAAAGAAAAACTGGATGGAGGCGATTAGCTTTGTCAAAGCTAAAATTAGGCAAGGAGTAGCGGCGATAGACAGAATAAAGGTGTTTGTCAATGAAAACAAGTCTAATCAACCATGAGATGAGCTTATTTACAGACTAAGTACTAGAAAAGATAATTTACCAGAACACAATGTGTATAAAGGCACACCAAGTGCCCTAAAAGAATTTATCAGCAAAGTCAAGCAGCATACCGGAGCTTTAAAAAATCTAAAACAGCCAGTAGATTCTTGGGACATTATTTTACTGGTCATTTTGACTAAAAAATTAGATCAGATAACAAATCAAGCATATCAAATTGATAGAAGCAAAACAAAGTTACCCACCTTAAATGATTTTATTAATTTTTTTCAGTCGGCTATTTCATTTGAAAGCAAAAAAACCTTTGTGCATTTCTCTCCAAAAAATAAATTTGAACGTAAAAAAGATAAAAAGTGTATTTTCTGTTCTGTACCAGATCATAAATTATACAATTGTCAAAAATTTAGAGATATCACGGTAAAGGAAAGAATGTCATTTGCAGATAAAAATAATTTTGTAGAATGTGTCTAAACATACACACAGGTACATGTAAACTCAACTTCAAGTGTCAAACCTGCCAAAAAAATCATCACAACCTATTACACATGGAGACTAGATATAAGGAGCACAAACTCTGTATATAAAAAGTGTCCGTCGAAATTAGGAAAATAGTGGTGGCGCTGGGGAGGCTAGAGATTAAAATCATATTTGACGTGCTAAATTTCAGGTTATGTAAATGGAGGGTTTGTTTATTTTCATTCGGTTACCTTTTATGCTTGGTTTTAGCAAATTTCAAGGAAAAAATAAGTATTTCCCGTAGCTGGTGCTATGTTTGGTTAAAGGTAAGTTTCTTCAATATCATTATATAGGCAATTGTGTTGCAAAATAGTAATGAAAACAATAAACCTAACCCGAGAGTCCTACATCAACCACTTACTGTTGCTCGAAAATAAGATAGGGGCTGGGGTGTGTAATTTTTTTTATTTTTAACTTTACTTCTAGTTGGAGAACTTTTCACGACGCACGTTTTTCACATTGTAAATTTTTATAAAAACGTCTATAAAAATAAACACTATTTTCATTTTTTGTTAGGTTAACTTGTTGAGCAAACTTCACTCTCGCGCCATCTACTATTTGTACCTTACCACTGGACACTTTTTCGACATTTTTCCTATACAAGTTTGTGCTCCTTATATCTAGTCTCCATGCTATTACATTTAGAACGATTAAATTCAGGTGAACCTTCACATATGTTGTCACAATTTGTAGGAAGTATTCAAAATGATCCCACAGATGTTCTCTTGCCTACTGTTAAAGTAAAAATAATAACAAAAATGGGAAATTTTATAACAGCCTTTGGGATGGTCGACACTGGTTCGCAAATATCTTTGATCATCAGTAGTACAGTACAAAAACTAGGGGTGAGAGTATTTTCAAATAACCTCAGCGTATTATTTCTCAAAATAATACTAAAACCCAAAAGGCAGTAAACATCGAAATTCAATCTTGTGTTACAAATTATAAATTAAAAATACAATGTGTCGTAGTAGAAGAAATTACAAATTGTTTACCATCCCATTTGTTCAACATATCAAAACTTGACTTCCCAGAAAATATCCAGTTGTCAAATGAACAATTGAATGTTCCTCAGGCAATAAATATTCTACTCAGTGCCAACATATTTTTCACATTTTACTTGAGAAAAAATTAAAATACCAAATAGTAATATACTGCTGCAAAACACAAAACTTAGCTATATAGCCATTGATTTAGCACCCGGTGAAAATAAGAAAAATGACACATTGCCTGTTATCTCTTCAATGGCCACTGCTAAGTTACAATATCTCTATTTTGGGAAACAGAAAAGGTCTCTCAGTTATTCCCTGAATATCCTACTGAACAAGAAGCCTGTGAAAGCATATTCCAGGCTGGCGTACAAAAAATTAATGGCAGGTTTTAAGTGCCATTGCCAATAAAACAACCTATGCATGATCTGAACTTGGGTGATTCTTACACCCTAGCTT
Source organism: Lochmaea capreae (assembly GCA_949126875.1). Taxonomy (NCBI): domain Eukaryota; kingdom Metazoa; phylum Arthropoda; class Insecta; order Coleoptera; family Chrysomelidae; genus Lochmaea; species Lochmaea capreae. The sequence goes on along the minus strand of OX421404.1, from coordinate 6,323,336 downwards.
ATAATAGATTCTTAAACCTTCCCACTATGCAAATAAATGTTACAGTCATGTTAATTTAACATCACATTGTGGTAATGTTCTTCCCTTTTTTCCTCTTGTTTTCATCACATGCACATCTTTACAACCGCTTATGCCCAGCTTAGGGCTGTTAACTTTTGTGATGTTACAACTCAACTTCTCAGCGATGTTAAAGCGCTACCTTTTTACATTACTGTGATGTTACTAGAACTTCCTCAAAAGGAAGTCTTTATAATGAACTAAAAGCAACATTTCTGTTACATTCAGAAATGCCTTTTAACATCTTGTACTATAAAATAACATCTTACCAATGAACTAAATGCAATATTTCAAAAACGATACAGTACATTCTCTTAGATGTTGCATGTGCATTACTTAAGCCTCTGAATAATTTACCTTAAACATTCTAGATGAAATCCTACAGATGTTTCTGTGCCGAATCAGCAAATACACAGTGAAAAACGCCGGCTGTCGGCCATATCTCAAAAAAGAACCTTGATACAACTTAAAAAAAATGACCGTGAAAAATCGCTGGAAAATATGTTTGTGTTCCTAAAATATCCGCTAGGGAATGGCATGTTTTTGGCGTCTTTCAAGAGTTTGCTTAACAAAAATAACAAAATAATATAATTTTGTCAACAAATTGTCAAAAAGTCGACAATTTTCCCATTTTTCTCGGAAATTTCAAATGTAATGAGGCATTTTTAAAATTCTGATGAGAAGAGGATAAATAAATAAGGAATCTAGTGAAAGCCGCAAGTTTAATCTTTAAACTGTTCCAAGATATGAGATTTATGACATCAGATTTTGACTTGCGGTTTTCACTAGATTCCTTATTCTTTCATCCACTTTTCATCTATTTAAAAAAAATACTTCATTACATTTGATATTACCAAAATTTTTATTTTTAGGACACTTCCAATATGTGTTTTTTGGAAATGATCACTCCCTAGCGAATATTTTAGAAGCGATTTTTCATTCCTAGAGGTATTTTTTTTAAATTTGTACCATGATTCTTTTCCGAGATATGGTCTACAGCCGTTCTTAGTTGTTCACCCTGTACATTTAAAATAAAAAAAAGCAATAAAAGATTTAAATAGTATATTAACTAATAATAAATACTTAAATCAGCACATTAAAAAAATGGTACAAAATGAAAAAAATATCTTCTCCAGCAATCTTGTCCAGGAATCCAACCTAAAAAAATATAATGGTGTAAGCACATCACATAACAAGTATGGGAAGTGATATATGACCATATTATATGACACATCTTAACAAAAATTTAATTTGTGTGCAACTGTTGTACGGATTCAGTGAAAGAAAGAAATAAAAAAGGGTATATTAAGCTGTAGTTGCTATAACATAACATAATAATTTAAAACTGAACTAATAAAGTTTAACTGATACATTACAGCTAGTTTACAGAATATTTATTAGAATAGTTTTTTAATAATATTAAAACTCATAAAAATTTCAAACCATTAAAATTATACGAAACGTTGTTACGGTAAATCTACTGAAATCTAATCTGTTTAAAAAAAATTATATGGTTTACTTACGGTTTCTGTCTCTCACGCAAGAGTTGTTGTTTCGCGTGTCTCAACCATTCCAAAACATAAACTTCGAAATCCCTATCAGTGAAGCCTTTAAAGGTGTTCTGAACGGCAGCTAAAAAACAACTGCTTTAGAAAAGAAACACTTATAAAAATTATATTTTTATTAACCAACTATCCTTGCACAGAAATGAAAAATAAAATATGGACTGTATTGGTAATAATGGACCACTGTCACACTGTAAATTTACTCTGCATATGACACATCAACTTTTATATGGAAAAGAGTCGAAAGTTATAATTTTTTTTTTAATTCTTCATAATAAAATTATTTTACCTTTCACCGTTAACAGAACTAAAAAATCCTTCGGTCTTAAATTGTTTTTTTGTCCAGTCCAGGAACATTCTATTCCCAACTGATTTGATAATATTAATCCCATGCATCGCCTGATCATGTATTTTGGGTCGGACCCACCCAGAATTACATATCTGCATTACTGCAATAAGAATAATCAACTGTACTTAATGAACAAACAAATTAAGTAAATTCTTTACAGTTTGATAGACTACTAATGTCAAAATATTTTTATGTAATAATGGCATTTCCTACCACCCGCTCTTCCCAAACAGCAAAATATGTCCAGGGTACGTACATTTTAACTCTTTTTAAGTCGTTACGTCCTTGTCTATAGTCAACGAAATATGTATAAAATAAGTACGTACAGTAAAGGACATTGGTTGTACGTACTATACGATAAGCAGTAAGTACGTACTTAAGACAAACTTTTAACGTACTTTGTGAACGTAGGTTCGTGTACAGAGGCTAAGGAAGCAGAGCAGGAAATAGCATGAATTGCCCGCGCATAGATGGCGCGCTATAAGGACGCGAAGACTACACCGACAGAGAGCTGACTGGGTACTATACCTTCAGGCGACAGCAGTGTAGAAGCAAGAATTAATTGTTCTTTGTTAACTTTTTTATTTCTCTTAGGACTTTGATTGATACTTTTTTGTTGTTTTAATATGTTGATCATTTATTTTAATAGATATGTGACGCTGTCACGATTATCCTTTTCGGTAGACAATTTCTCAGGCTATGTTAAAGTAATATTACAGTGTAATAATTAATAGTATATTACGTAACAAGAGTTGTAAGTAACCCATTACGCACGAAGTGAAAAAGTTTACGCACGAAGCCGCACAGCGGCGAGTGCGTAAATTTCACGAGTGCGTTATGGGATTACAACTCGTGTAACGTACTATACTTTTTCTACGCCCATCTATTTTCTTCTGAGTGCTCATAATTTCATCTTTTTCACTACTAACAGACATATTCGTAGTTAAAGTTGAGAAAATGTTCGGATACTATAATTTGTTACCAAAATTGACAGCATAAATGAGATAACGTTTATTCCCTTATCCCAAAAATATGAATTACTTTTTTTAAAATTGTTAAATGTGTTGCCGACATTTAGGGGCATCACTCTTTTAATCTAAAATGTATTTCACTAATGCTAAGAGCTTTTAAGTTTTTCAATTGATTAAAAGTATGTAAATAAACCAAATAAAGTATTACGTAAATAAAAATTTGATTGCAATTTGATTTAACAAAGAAATCTAAGTTTTTCTATCTAAACGCACGTGTATGTTATGAGATTCTCATTACGTGCATGTTATTGTTAAATGTCACTTACAAGGAAAGTGGTCAGTGCGATTTTTGACGTTTACAGACATGGGCGTAGAAAAACAAATATACAATAGATCTCTGAAATTTTATATTCATGAAGACTAAAATAACTGGTAGTAGTAAATTAAAAACTGAAAAATTAGTAATTATGTGTACGTACAGTGGACGAACATAATTTGTGACAACTGTACAGTACTTCTGGTTGATACAAACAAGACAAATTACAAACGTTTTATGTACATACATACTATTAATTAGCTGTATATGTGTGTCTATTGTATGTAATTCCTGTACGTAATTTGGACATACTGCATTGTGGAAAATGTACATTCCAAAAATGTACTGTGTACGTACTTCGTACAGTGAAGTATGTATTCTGGACATAACTTTTGTCAGTTGGTGTTCAATTTCATTTAACAGTTGGTGATATTTGCGCTATACGTGTTTCCATTCATGTAAAAACGTCAAAGAGAGAGAACTGTCACTCTCAGTCGCCTTAAATTAAAAAAAAAGTGTCACCTCTCCACTTTAGCACGAGAAAACGAGCTAAAGGTGTCTTTTAAACTATAAATTGATAAAAAATGCAGTTAAAGTAATGTTTTTTTCATTCTATGAATTAGTAAGTCCAAATTTCAATTCAGTATATAAATAATTTATACAATTTCTCAGTGAATGACAAAACGGTCAAAATTAAAATTTTCAATTAAAACTAATTCCGGTATTTAAAGCCGTTGGTCCTTCGTTTTATGTTAAATATAGTTATTTTGTTCTTCGTTTATATACCTACTCGTTAACACGAGTTTTTCTTATGTTATAATAAAATCGAAAGTTATAACATTGTCTTGATTGATGTCTACGACTCCAAAAATCCGCTATTGAACCAGCTTAAGTAGTCCATTCGAAGGAGGGAAAAGTTTTAAGTGGCTTGACTCGATGTTGAGGTTGATAAGAATGTCTACCCCCAACAGTTGGTAACGTACTTCAAACATTTTGTGTACATATCGATGCTGGTTGGGTTAGGAGTGGATATCCACGTTTCTGTGAAACTGGTTCAGAGGCAGGGTTGACTACTATACTATATTATTAGTTTCTAACAAAATACATAGTGTGCAGAAACTATGAAAAAAGTAAGGGATAACTTTGAAATATGAAAAAATGTATAAAGACTAACCAATTGTTTCCTAACTTTGTCGTTGGTTAAGGTTTTCTTAAATTCGATGAGTTCTGCTTTAGTTTTCAGTGGAAGATTTTCAAAAACTATTACTTCATCTTCTAATGTATCCTTTGTTGTTACGATATTGTTCATTTTAATCATCAGTATATCCATTGTGGCTTTCATATCCGTCACAATACTTTTAATGTCTCGAAGTTCATTAGAAATGTCTAGTTGATTAATAATTTGAACGGGCAAATTTTGCATATCTGTGCTTGAAAAAGTCTCCATGGGAGAAGAGGTCTCTTTTGATATCCCAGCGCACACATTTTATAATATTATTGGTTTACTAGCTATATGTATATTTTCTAAAACAAAAATATTAATATAGTTACTATATTTAATAATTGTAGTATTACATTAAAGGCAGCAACTGTTCAAAATTGAAAGTCTGTTTTTGGGGTAGTACGTTATGTCTGTTACAGGTACAATAGTTGGAAACTTACCATTACTCAAAATCTGTTTTAAGTTTTCATTGCTTTCCTCATCCTCTTCAAAAGCTGGTGATGGAGAATGGATTTTCTGATTTTTAATTTTTCTTTTCCCTTCTCCTCTCTCATTTTCAGATTCAGAAGTAGCAGCCACCATCTTTTCGTGATTCAGAGCCTCTTCGTATCTTCCTTCAGATAAAATTCAATTTAGAATATTCAAATTTAGTAATTTTTATATACTCACTGAATTTTTCAATAATGACTACTTTTAATAATGGCCATAATAAATTTGGATCCTGTTTAATGAGTTTATAATGAATTGTATCCAATAGTTGTGTTTCTATAATATTACTTTCAATCACTTTGCCACAATAAATTTTATCAGGGTGAGTTCGGTCCTGACTAAGGTCTTGAAAACCACGTTATTAGTTGGCTCCGAAATTTAGCTAAATCTTACGTAGTCCTGTGAAAAATCTGAACATAATTTAAGTGATACATTAGCAAGTGCTTGTTCCATAAACCATTATAGAGAAATTACTGTGAGTAGATTTTTTATTACCAATTAATCTGCAAAAGTGGAAATATCGAAAGTAAGGTTACACCGGTAATTAGTAACCTGAATCAATTCGACAACAGTGTCGGATTCAGATATATTTCAAATAATGTGAAAAATGAACGAGACAAATCCACCAGGGGATAATATCTCCAATAGAAACATGACAACTACCACCTACTCAAGTATAGTAAATACGTACAAATATCCAACAAAAGATCAAGCTGTAGTTCTCTCAGCAATCGATGGAGTAAAGATACACGACTACATAATAGCAATAGGATCCCTTATACAACCCAAAAACGTATTGTTTGCTTCAAGAATTGCTAATAACCGAATTTGCATCTATCTTTCCTCAAAAAATATTGTAGATAATTTTCTTAGTACCCACAACACCATCAAAGTTAATGGAACTCAAGTAGAAATAAGAAGATTAATAACTCCAGCCCAAAGATTAGTTATATCTAACATTTGCCCAACAATTCCTAACTCTCTTTTGGAAGAAGAGCTGAGAAACATGGGGATATCAGCAGTATCTAAAATTACCTTCTTGAAAATTGGTATGCCAGAATCTGAATACAGCCACGTACTCAGCTTTAGGAGACAAATCTATATCAAACCACTCCAACACGCAAACATACCAGACTCTTTCAACATCTGTCATGACAATACCACTTACCGATTATACCTATATATTGATGGCTCTAACTGCCAAAAATGCAAAACAATCGGCCATCAAGAATCCGACTGCCCAACTCATCTGGCTCAACAAGACTCTCTTGAACATATGGAAGACAAAGAAATACAATCTAATCCAACCACAGAAGAAAATTCTAACTGTACATCATCGTCGTCAGAAATTCCCATCACCACAATACCATCAAATACTACTTCCTCACCAGTAACATTACCATCAATTCATATACCCTCTTCCACAACCCTTCCAACAGCAAAAACTACCCAAATGTCTTATCCTCCACTACCAAGCACCTCAATGCTTCAATCCACAAGCTCTTCTACAAAGGACATAATACAAACATCTAAGCCCACTCCACCAAATCATCCATCAGAAATAAACACACAAACAACTAAAAGACAAATTTCCACGTCACCAGATATTCAGGAAAATTCACCCAACCCCACTTTTGTTACTCCACTAAAACCCTCGAAACAAAGAAAAAGAGCGAAAATGTCTTCGGAAGACATAGTAAATATACTAAGCCCTATAAAAGAACAAATTGAAGATAGAACCCCACCTTTCATTTTAAACTTCACCCAAATATGTGACTTTCTGGAAAATACAATCAACTCCAAACACCCAAAGGAGATAGCACAGCAGTATTCCAACGAAGACTCCGAAATAAAAGAAATTTTAAATTTCATATATAAACATACTACGACAAAGGGCATAAAAAATAACATTACAAGACTTAAGAAAAAGTTAAGTCTCTCCAGCTTCTCCACCACTGAAGAATCTGACAGTGAACCTTTTTCACAAGAGAATTAATATAATGAATAATACGTTCATACTTCAGTGGAACCTCAATGGTTACTATACTCAAATTGACTCCTTGAAACTGTTAAGTAATAAACAATTACCAGCGATAATATGCCTAGAAGAAACACACTTCAAACAACAATCAATAAAGTTGAAAAATTATCAATGCTTCCTCAAAAACCGATTGGAAGCACAAGCCAGTGGCGGAGTAGCAATTTTTATAAAACAGAATATTCAAGCAAATGAAATTCCTATAAACACAAATCTTGAAGCTATCGCAGTATCTATAACATTTCGTAAGAAAATACATATATGTAACGTATATTTGCCACACCCAAATGAACTTGATATAAGTGAGTTAAATAATTTGATTGAGCAAATTCCGTCGCCCAAAATAATTGTAGGAGACCTGAATTGCCACAACGCAGCATGGGGTAGTCACAAAACTGACAAATGTGGAAATCTACTTCTCAAAACCATTAATAGTTGTAACTTAATCCTAATGAATACAGGGAAATCTACAAGATTTAATTCATATAATGGCACACTATCTGCTATCGACCTCTCCCTTTGCAGTCAATCTCTGGCACCCGATCTTCAGTGGGATACCCTGAATCATCTATATAACAGTGACCACTTCCCCATATCCATACAATGGAAAGAAAATGAACCTCCTTCACATCCTATATATCAACACTGGAAACAACAATCGGCAAATTGGGAACTATTCAGGAAGGAAATAGAAAACAAAGTCAACAATTTCACACTTGAAGGAGATATAAATGAAAATATCATAAAGCTGAACAATATCATCATATCAGCTGCAAATACCAGTATTGGAAAAACTAAAATGTGCAAAAGACAACCAGTCCCTTGGTGGAATAAGGAGATTGCAGAAGCACTAGGTTCAAGCAAACACGCTTATAACGTGTGGAAAAGACATAAAAATGATGAAAATCGCCTTGAATTCAAAAAACTGAATGCCAAAACCCGTTTCCTAATTAAAAAAAGTAAAAAAGAAAGCTGGTGCAACTATATTTCCTCCATAAATCCCTCTACCCCACTTGACTCGATATGGAATAAAATTCGAAAAATAAAAGGACAAAATTCTTTCCTCCACATAAACACTTTATCCTATAATAATCAGCTGATATCCGATAAAAAAGATGTATGTGAGGCTATGGCAGATGTTTTCCAACAGAATTCTAGTGATCGAAGCTTAAACCAATCCTTTATACAATACAAATAATTGATAGAAACTTCTGAAATCCAAATTAATGACTCCGACTCTTATCTAAACGTTCCCATAACTCTGCAGGAACTTGAATTTTCACTCGAAAACACCAAAAACTCTGCCCCTGGACCAGATGACATCCCCACAATATTTCTGCAAAATCTTCCTTTTAATACAAAGTTAATACTCCTAGATCTATTTAATACTATGTTTTTGAAACATCAGTTTCCAGAAACTTGGTCTAATGCAACAGTTATCCCCATATGTAAATTTAACAAACCAAAAGACGACCCAGCCTCATATAGACCGATATCCCTAACCTGTAGTATGTGTAAAATTTTAGAGAAAATCTTAAACAACAGACTAGCATGGCATCTTGAAAACAAAATTTTTTTAACACCCTATCAAAGTGGATTCCGAAAGTGTAGATCGACAATTGATAATGTAATATCTTTTGAAAGTGAAGTACACAATGCATTTTTGAATGACCAAAAACTAATCGCTATATTCTTCGATTTAAATAAGGCTTTTGATACAACCTGGAAATATAATATTTTAAAAACACTACAGACATGGGAAGTACAAGGAAACATGCTAGCATTCATAAATAATTTTCTCAACAACAGAACTATTCAAGTCAGATCAAATGGTCTCATCTCAACTATAAGACCTCTCAAAAATGGCATTCCTCAAGGATCTATTCTGAGTCCCACACTTTTTCTCACTGCAATTAACAGCATAACCGAAATGATAAAACTTCCCATCAAAATTTGCCTTTATGCAGATGACCTCATCATTTATACAAGAAGTAGAAGCACAAAGTTCGCCTCCACTTTACTTCAAGATTGCCTCCATGAAATCGAAAACTGGTCACAAAAAACAGGATTCCAATTTTCAAGCGAAAAGACACACTATGTGATTTTTGACAAACGAAAAGACACCCATAATTTTAATCTGATTTTACATAGAACTCCACTAATGCGGGTAGAAGAAGTAAATTTTCTTGGTCTTACTTTAGATTGTTCTCTCAAATGGAAAACACACATAGAAGTCCTTCAACAGTCATGCCAATCCCGAATAAGTCTGTTAAAAATTTTATCAAACCGAACATGGGGAGCTAGTACAATCAGCCTATTGAACCTATACAAATCACTGATAAGAAGTAAATTAGATTACGGTTCCATTTGCTACGATACCGCTAAGAAAACATTATTAAAAAAATTAGATGTCATTCAAACTTCTTCACTCAGATGTGTATTTGGCGCTTTCAGAACCAGCCCGACCAGCAGTCTCCTAGTCATTGCAAACGAACCTCCACTGTACTTACGTCGACAACTCCTTTCCTTAAACTATACTGCAAAAATATCTGCGTATCCCAACAATAATGCATTCCAAGTCATTTTCCCAACAAACGCCCCTCCTGACGAAATCTACGACTCCAAGCCAACAAAAAATCTCCCTTTTAGAGAAAGAGTGAGACGAACTAACTATGAATTTGAACAATTTAAATTATCGCTCCAGCAAAACTCTAACTTTCCCCCCTGGATGTCTCAGAAGCCAGATGTTAATACGTCCCTCACTCAAAATCCAAAAAATTCAACTAATCCCTGTCTCCTACAAAACCTCTTTAAGGAAATTATATCAAAATACCCTCAAACCCTGCAAATCTATACAGATGCTTCAAAAAATCACAATGGAATTGCAGCAGCTTACATCTGTGGAAATAACAAATCTGCCATCCGACTACCGAATCAATGTAGTATATTCACGGGAGAAACTACTGCAATTCTGGAAGCCATAAAAATGTGCAAAGACTCTACAGCAACCAAGTTTCTCATCATTACAGATTCACTGAGTGCGTTACTTGGCTTAAAACAACTTTACCCTTCCCATCCTATTCTCATACGAATCAAAAGTGAAATAGAAATCATACGTCTTACCCAGAAGAACGTCTCATTTCTATGGGTTCCATCTCACTCTGGTATAAAAGGAAACGAGGAAGTCGATCAATTAGCAGTAGATACAACATCTAATCAAGAAGCACCTTACATTAAAAAAAATTCCCTACACTGACCACATAAATCCAATCAAAAAACATATATTTAATTCTTGGCAAGTAATATGGAATCATACGACATCCAAACTGAAAGAAGTTAAGCCACAAGTTGAATTATGTCTATCAACACCAGAAAAACGAAGAGATCAAGTTGTCTTAACCCGCCTGCGAATAGGTCACACACTTCTTACACATCAATATCTCCTCAACAAAGAACCAGCACCAGAATGTATACATTGCCATGTTTCTCTTACTATAAAACATATCATCTCAGAGTGTCCTGAATATTCTAGATATAGAAGACAGAATAATTTAAGTGCGGTATTCAAGGATGTGCTAACTAAAGACACAAGTGCTTTAATTAAATATTTCAAAGACATTAATTTGTATAGCAAAATTTAAAAATTATCTATAACACAAATTCAACACATACTTCTTGTGTAAGTCCTCCTGCTAATAACTCTTAGTAGTTGATGCGGGTATGTTTGTATTAAATAAAAAAAAAAAAAAAAAAAAAAAAAATTTTATCAGATGAACATGGTTCATAAAAAATGGTAATTAATTTGGAATATTTTTCAAACATAACATGACACTTTCTATTAAGTTCAAAATTTTTACTATTTTTCCTACAAATCCATCTTTAAAAATGCCATTGCAATTAGGACTCTTAATACTAAAAGTTAAATTTTGGTATTGAACACGTTCATAAGTATCTACAAATATATCATTGATCTTCTCTAAGGCAATAATAAATAATCTAATTCTGTTTGTTGATTGGAACATTCAGTGTCATAAGCTAGATATTCTTCAACTCGATTAATATACTGTTGTAAGGGATATCTAGAGGTTTTCAGTTGCTTTTTTATTGTATAGAGTGCATTTTCAAATGGGAAGGAGCTAAATTCATCAAGCGAGCCAAATGAACGAATATCATTACTTAAATGAATTAAATTGTGGACATTATGTGTCACAGAATTTTCTTCATACATGTCCTCATACTTTGATATAAAATATGTAAGTAATTTTTCAGCATAATTTACAAGTTTGGCATTTTTACTCCAATCATTTGACAGTAAAATTCTTAATGAAACATGTAAACTTAAAAAATGTATGCAGTGCTATTCAAAAGTACACTCCCCCCCCCTCGTATCTTTTGAACGGCTACGCTTACATGAATAAAATTTGGAGCGTGAAAATAAAGTGTTGTAAACTTCTCTACAAATGGTAACAGGTGACGTAATAGTAACACAGTGCCACTCTGGCCAATAATTTTAAATAGGACCTTATTAAGTGATATCTCGTTTGAAAGGCATTGACATTGGCTACATAGCCATATTAATTTTGTTTTGGTTAAAACTAATTTTGACGGATAAATTAAATAAATACCAGAATTATTATTTCACATTTAAATATTGAAGATTTTTCAGTCCGCCTCTGGTTAGTTGTCAAAAAAATTGACGTTTTTAATTTAATAGTATTTGTTGCTTTGCTAAGTTTTTCTAAATAGCTTAAATATTTAATTTTATTGTTGTTTAACGAGACCTTTAAGAGTTTACATAGGCAAAATGGCACGTACTCAAGCCGACAAAGTAGCAGCTATCTTAATAATTGGTGAATCTGGAAAGAATCTTCATGAAGCGGAATGTTTATTTATTGAGAAATACCCAGATCGCCCTATCTCGAGAACTTATTTGAGGGAGCTTCTTCACAAGTTTGAAGCAACAGGTAGTGTTCAAGATGCCAAACGATCTGGTCGACCAGCATTTAGTGATAATAAAAAAATTGATATAGTTGCTGAAATGGTAGTAAAACCTACTTCCTCTTCAACTAAAGTTGCGTCTATCTGCGAAGTAAGTAAAAGTACAGTACAGAGAGTGTTGGCTAAAAATAAATTTCATCCATACAAGTTAAAAACGAGCAATATCTCCCACAGATCTTGGTAATCTCGAAAACTCAAAAACAGAATTTTTCCTAAATGAAATTAGTTTAACATCTAATTTGTTTATTTCTCCTGGAAATAACTTGATCCCTCTACAGCCCTTTTTAACCCAATATGGAAGTAATTTTTTCATTACACCAAGACACACAAAGTGCATATAATCAAGGTACCCCTACTAACTAGTCCAATATTCAATTCATTTAAAACTGTACTGCCTTTATGAAAACTATTCTGTGAATAAAAATTTGTAAAATCAGTATCTTGTCGTAATTCTGCAGATAAATTATCATATGACATTCTGTGATCAGTAAAATTACCCACAACAGTACATTTTGTACAGCCTGTATACCCATTGTGAACCAAAACATTTAAAATAAAAGATTTTGCTGGAGCATCACATATTATTTTTGTTACATCGTTGACTGATAAATACATAAAGACTGGAAACCGTGTATACCATTTTGTGTCGAGAATAATTTCTAGTGGGTAGATGGTGCAAGTTGCGAATTTCTTCAAGAATTTCAGTTGTAATCAGAAAGTTGGTCAAGAAGAATCTTACTGTTGACGGACTTGCTCGACGCAACGATATTACGTATTTTGTATATGATTGGTACAATGACGTGCGCTGAGTTCAGAAACTTGTTAAAATGCCACTAAAATCGCATATATGTTCATACCAAGGGTGTACAAATAATGCCAAAATAGATAAACGTGAGTTTTTTGAAATACCCAATTAAAAACATAAATACAATTGATGAGTGGAAGAAAAATTGCGGAAATAATAGTATTTGGAATTTAGATAATACCGAATTAACAAATAAAGTGCTGTATGAAAAACATTTTGTTCTCGAATACATTATTAATCTACAAAAACGAAAAATTTTAAGGAAACAGACAATGTAAAAATAAACTATTTGAATGCTAAACTATTTTTTCGCTTTTATCATTCTGATATACATAATTTAATCGATCATTTGTCGCTAAGCTAAACTATCCAGGCCAAAATTCAGCAAATTCAACAGTTTAAAATATTTCTAGTTTGGTCGACAAGTTGAAAAACGTGAAAAATAGAGATAAAGCTCCTAAAAATATGAGCGATAGGTCATTGGATTCGAAATGACCTCTAGAAAATGTTTTTGAAGGATTTAACCGCACGTAAAAAATTGCGATTGTTATAAACAAAATAAGGTGAAAAAGATAAGGTATTTGGTTTTTTGTTATGTAGGGATCAGGATGCCGATGATGAATTAAATTGCCATACTTAAACAACAGTTGAACTTTATTTCTTATTTCATAAAAATCACATGTTCCCCCTCTACGAACAAAACCATAATGTCCCTTTCCTGACATGAAGATTGGCCTTGATCTGGGGAGAATATTCACTACTAACAAAATGCATAAAAATCATCATATAAAACCTGATAGTTACAGAAGCTACATAGTCTCTCGCATAATCTTAACATAAGGTGCATAAAAAAGGTATTCAAAATACCAAATTCTTACTAAAAGCTAAAAGTTACTCAAAATTCTAAACAAATTCTCATAACATAAGATATAATAATTCACACTAAAACATAAATAAGTGATAATCATAAAGTTGGTACATAAATTTAGCATAAAGATGTACATAAATTAATCATAAAGTTGGTACATAAATTTAGCATAAAGATGGTACATAAATTAATCATAAAGTTGGTACATAAATTTAGCATAAAGATGGTACATAAATTAATTATAAAGTTGATATAAACATAAATTCATAAGGTAGGCGAGTTTAGAGTTATGGAAACAAAACATTAATCAGGCTTCAACCACATGCGCATGTTCTCTGGAGAGCAAACGCCCTCAAAAGGTCTCTGTGTTACTTGAAAATTTTCCACATCAACTACTACATACCTGTCATTATCAAGCACCTTTTTTATTTCATAAGGCACCTTAAATTTTGGCAGCAATTTTTTATTAATTCCGGGTGTCACGTCTAGATTTTTGAGCATTATATAATCTCCCTCGCGATATTTATGTGGAGGTCGATGTCGTTTGTCGAAATATTCTTTATTGTAATTTTGTACTTGTTCGTTTTTAAGTTTAGCTTTTTGTCTCAAGTCAGTTAAATCCCTGACCTTTTCATTTTCATTTTCAACGTAAGTTCTTAAGTTGTCATTTGGATCCTTCTGATTAGTGCCAAATAGAAGTTTTGCCGGGGAGGTTGCTATAGATCTACAATAAGAATTATTGATAGCAAACTCTACTATAGGTAGTGTTTATCCCATTTATTTTTTAGATCAGTTAATTTTGCTAACATAGGTGTGAGATCTCGATTAGTCCGCTCAATTTGTCCGTTAGATTTTGGTGAGTGAGTCGCGATTTTAACGTGTATAATATTATTTTTCTTTAGAAATTCACTAAATTCTGTTAAAATAAAAGACGAACCTCTATCTGAAATGATTCTAACTGTAGTTATTCAAATAATCTTCTAATTTGTGTATGACTTCAATGGTTCTAGTGGTTTTAACACTATACAGTTTTACAAATTTAGTAAAAGCATCTATCAATTCAAATACATAGCGCTTGCCTGTAGGAGTCTTTTCTAATGGTCCATAATGGTCCACATGTACAGTGTCAAAAGGCTTATCACCTTTCGGTATATTATAAATTTGACCCTGACCTTTTCCCAGGGTAGAAGAGTAAGTTATACACTTAAGACAGTTTTGAATGTAACTTTTAATTTTTTCTTTATAATTGGGAAACCAATAAACTCTACTTAAGTACTCACATGTTTTATCAAAGCCCAAGTGACCTAAATTGTCATGACAACTTGTTATAACATTATTTTCCATATAACATGGTACATAAAATGAAATTTTCTTAGAATCCTTACATTTTTTATACACTAAACCATTATGTAATTCAAAATCCTTACTTTCCGCACTTAAAAGTCTATTTTTAATATCTACAATTAATGGATCTAGATTTTGTGAAATTGAAAGATTGTCCTCAAAATAATTTTCTTCAATAATCATAACTCCAGTTATCCTACTCAGTGCATCAACATGCGACATGCCTTTATTTGACCGATGTTCAATTTCATATTGATAATTTTGCAATAGCATTGCCCAACGAGAAATTCTTGGATTAATGTTTGACTTACTAAGAGTGAGACGGAAGCTATCGCAGTCGGTAATTATTTTAAAAGTTATACCAAACAAATAAGTATGAAAACGTTTAATTGCATAAACAACAGCAAGACACTCCAATTCAAAACTGTGATATTTTGCCTCTGTTGGTGTAGTGCGCTTACTGTAATAGAATACTGGGTGGAATTTACCTGTAGTTAATTGTTTTTGTAATAATATGGCTCCATAGCCACATGCGCTAGCATCGCAGTGTAGGTGTGTTTCTAACTTAGGAGAGTAAACAGCTAAAACAGGAAATGAGGCAAGACAATTTTTCAATATTTCAAAAGACTCTATCTCATCTTGTTCAAACCTAAATTCAACATTCTTTTTCAATAAACTGTATAATGACTTGGCAATTAATGAAAAACTTTGTATAAAACGTCTGAAATAACTAGCTAGTCCTAAGAAGCGATGAACTTCTTTAGAGTTTTTGGGTATAGGATATGACGAAAGTACCTGTATATTTTCAGGGTTAGGACGTATTCCATCTTTGTCAACTAAGTAACCTAAATAAATACAATGATTATACAGAAATTTTCATTTATCTAGTCGAAAAGTTAACGAATTTTGTCTGGCTAATATAAAGACTTGCTTTAGAATGTAAAAATGTTCAGAAATATTGTTTGTCGCTATTAGTATATCGTCTAAGTACAATAATATTTTATTTTCTCTAATTAGTGAACTGAAAATCTTGTTAATAAAACGTTGAAACACTCTAGGGCCGTTAGTAAGTCCGAATGGTAAACGTAGGTACTCAAATTTTCCCAGTGGTGTTACAAAAGAGGTATACTGAATACTATCTTCAGCCATCTTAATGTGGTGAAATCCACTTTTTAAATCTAATGTAGAGTAGTAATGCTTGTCTTTCAACATGTCGAGATGGTCATCAATAAGAGAAGTAGGGTAGTTATCCTTAACAGTAATGTCATTAAGTGCCCGGTAATCTACACAAAGTCGATATTCAGTGTCTAATTTTGTGTCGTTTTCGTAAAAAGTCTTTAGTTCTAGCTGAGTTTCATAAGAAGTCATTTGATTGATGTCCAGTTTCTCCAACTCCAACTCACCATCCTCAAAATAATCTAAATGCATTATTTCATTAATGAAATTAGTTTCATTGTCTAAAGTTTTGTCATTTAGAGTATTTTCAGATATTTTTGTAATTTTAACTGTATCACTTAAAACTATTTCTAAATCAGGTGTCGCTAAAAAGTCTCTTCCCAAAATGGATGCATAAGACATTGTAGTGTCAGTCACAACATAAAACTTAACATCAATTGTAATGTCATTGATTACAATTTCTTTTTGAAAAATGCCTAAAACATCCAATTTACTGCCATTTATAGCAGTAAAATTATAACTGTCATTAACATTCTTATCATCAAAAGGAACATATTTTTCTTTTATTAAACTTATAAGACTCCCTGAGTCAATTAGTGCAACTAAACTATATTTACATAAGCAGTTATCATCTTTAATCAGTGAAAAATCAAAAGAAACTACATAAGGATTACCTTGTTGTACCACATGAGTAGATTGATGTGCCTTGTTTGGACATTCGTTAAACCTATGTCCCATCTTATCACAAGTGAAACATGATCCCTTTTCTCGTTTTGGTTTGTTGCATGAAGTTGCATAATGTCCATCCTCATTGCAATTAAAACACCTCAGCTTCACTGTCTCCATTTTTGGAACTGATCTGTTGTCGGTTCTGCTTGTAACATTACTAACTCCTGATGTAAATAGTTTGGGTCGCTCTCCACTAGGGTGTCGGTTTCTTCTTTCATTATTAAGTCGTTCAAAGGAAATCAAATCATGATAAACATCGTCGATGTTGATATGGGTTTTTGTCATAATCATAGAGGCTAATTCCCGAGAAGCTAATCCAATTGCAACTTGCTCCTTCTGTTCTTCGAAACATAAATCTAATGGTTTGCAAAGGCGGACTTTGTTATGAAAATAAGCACTGATGTCCTCTTTTGCTGTTTGTGTCCTAGAAGTCATGCTCTTCCAAAGGTGTGTTAAGCTTTTCCCTTGTAAGAAGGTGTTACTGAACTCCCTCTTAAAATCGTCCCAATCATGAATAATATGTTGTCTAGATTGGTACCAGGCTTTAGCTGCTCCTAATAAATGTGTACGTACAGTTTCTAATTTGTATTCTGTAGGCCACTTATGTAAGGTAGCTGTGCTTTCGATACTATCTAGCCACTCTTTGCTTATCGATAAGGTTTCAGCATTGAAAGTCAAAATGTATTTCGAAAAGTCTGGTATTACATGATAAGTTGGACTATTGCTATTGTTAACACTAACCTGAGATTGGTTGCTATTGTTGCTAATATTGTGTTGCAACATTTATAGCATGGTTGTATTTTGTTGCACAAGGCGATTCATAGAAGTAATTAGAGCACTAACGTCAACCACTGGTGGCATAGCTGATTGAATTTCTATTCGCCTACTGGCAAATTCTTCGAATACATTTTCATCTATATTATGGCTTGGTGGAAGCCGTCCATCAGAATTGTTAGCGTTGGCCATTTGTATA
Organism: Lochmaea capreae; assembly: GCA_949126875.1. NCBI lineage: Eukaryota > Metazoa > Arthropoda > Insecta > Coleoptera > Chrysomelidae > Lochmaea > Lochmaea capreae. The sequence continues at coordinate 6,305,436 of OX421404.1, read as the reverse complement.
GGTGTCCTCGCAAATAAACTTAAAACTTTCATCTTAAAACTCACAGCACAAACGTTCTTTAATAGTTAATCCCACTTCTGAGACTGTAGGGATCAGGATGCCGATGATAAATTAAATTGCCATACTTAAACAACAGTTGAACTTTATTTCTTATTTCATAAAAAAACCACATGTTCCCCCTCTACGAACAAACCATAATGTCCCGAATCTTCTCGAATGACAATTGACATTTAAAGCGTTATCCACTTCCGCTAAGAATGTATTGCCAACCGATGAAACTGAATACTATGTAAGGCTGGCTTTGCACTAACTATGAACAAGGCCAAGTCCACAGATATCTGAATACATATGACTACAGTTAATAACTTAAAAACTGCTAATATTTAAGAAATTTGAACAGAAGATCCACATAAAATAATTTTTATATAGTATCAAAATTTAAATTTAAAAACTTGAATAAATTATGGTATTATCTGGACACTTGAACGAATAAATCCCAGTTAATAAAATTTTCAAGTCAATTACTTAAAAAGTTATACCATTATGTTAATTAAAAAATTTTGTTCCGGTCTTCGTTTCCATAAATAACGACATAAAAGTTTAAATAATCGATTTATAAATTTTTATCTTCCTGGAGCCCTTCTAATATATATACTCAACAAGATCACGTGATAAAAGTTGATAAAAGTTTTTTTTTCCTATTTTTATAACACTCTAATATTATACGTTACCAAAGTTGCGGTATCTTCTATAAGTTCCTTGTGGCATTACTTGTTATTTTTTCTTATTTTCTTGGGAATCAAACCACAATAATGTTTTTTTATTTCAACGTTTCGGTAGCGTTCCAGCTACCGTTGTCAAGATTAACTAATAATGAATTAATGAAAAATTTTTTTGGTCCCTATCTGACACAACGAGAAAAATTTGACAGTTGATTCCCAAGAAAATAAGAAAAAATAACAAAGTTGCGGTGGCTTCTCGATTTGACAAATTAAAAATTGATATTACTATTAAACTATTAGAGATACGATAACGGACATTCAGATCATTTTTGTGAAGGAATAATTCATCTTCAAAATGAGTTAGACAACAAGTTTGTGACTTTTGTTAATAAGCTATTATATGCATTTGTTTATAAAAATTCTATATTTTTTTGAGATTTTCACATCTATTATGACTTATAACTTGTTGAATAATGCAGATACAGTGATGGACATCAATCAATTTCGTTCAACAACAAATTATCTAAAAAATTATCAATTAACCTCACCCACATAACCATTCTTTTAACTCGTGTTCAGTTTACATTAGAATTTTTGTTTAATTCCATGAAATGTCTGTTTTGCAATTATTTTATTTTGACATATTATCAAAAAGTGCTTCTACTGTTTATTTAAGAAGTTAATAAATTTTTCGGCGAAATTCTAGTTTTTTTTCAGAATTTTAGAAGCATTTCAACAAAAAACCAAATACTTTATTTTTTTCATCTTTTTTTGTTTATAACAATCGCAATTTTTTACGTGGTGTTAAAATCTGTAAAAATATTTTTCTATAGCCGATCAGACTATCTAATACGGTGGCAAATCTACCAGGCAATCGAACAAGCGTAACTGAGCCACAAGACAAGTTCGGTTCATCCTTTGGACTGGAAAGAAAAAGACCACGGGAATAGAAAAACAAATCCATCAGTCTATGAGACAATAGAAGAACGTTTCGAATCTGCCGGGTAAACGAACAAGCCACAAGACAAGTTCGGTTCACCCTTTGGATTTATAATTTAAAACGGTATACTACTATTTCAACATTAATAAAATAAATTAAACCATCTTAATATCTACATATCAAAAAAAACAAGACTAGCGGTCTCAACGCCTGGAACGTCGGCCTCGGGTTGAGCGGTCTGGATTGACTGGTCCTCTCCCACGGGATAACTGCCGGAGATACGTCCTGGAGCAGCGTCCGGCTACTTCCGCCAGTGCGGTTCGGGGATGTTCAGGGCCGATGCTACATTGTACGGCGGCGTCCTGCGTTCGTTGGGGTTGGTTGTCCTTGGCGGCCAGGTGAACTTGGACCGCCATCGATCGGGTACGGGGTTGTGTTTGGTCACAGGGGCATTCCCAGGACATCAGGCCAACTTGTCCGCAACGGGAACAAAATAAAACATACGGTCGGCTGCAGGTCCCACGGCGGTGACCAGTTGTTGCACATCTCCAGCAGAGGGTGCTGAACTTCCTAGGTTCCATCTTCTTGCACGGGATGCCGGTCTTTGGGGGTTTTTGATGTGACGGTTTGTACTGTTGACATTGCCGACATCTCCTCACGTATTTGGTGATGTCTTGAAACATATCAGGCCAATAGTACGACTTGGCAATGCGGGTGATATTAGCGATTCCCAAATGTCTGGCGTTTGGAGCATCATGGTTTTCTTGAAGGACTCGGGTTCGGTCGGGCTTTGCTATGCACAGTTTCCATGGATCGGACATTTCTGGTTCCCTGAAGTCGTTGGTGTCCCAGAAATGACGGTATAGACCGTCTTCCTTTATGCAGTAGTCCGGAAACTTATCTGGATCCTTCAGGACCTCTTCTTTCCTGTTCCGGTACCACGAACATTCGGCGGTTACATAGGTCAAACACAGTGCAGACGGTGGATCGGTTTCGGCGGTCAATGGTAGTGGATTTCTGGACAAAGCATCACGATTTAGAGCACCTTTACTGTATTTCGAAATCGTACTGCTGCAGAAAAATACTCCACCTAGCTAAACGTCCGGACGGGCTAGTTATGGAATGTAGCCATCTAAGAGATTGATGATCGGTGACAACCGTGAAATGGTAGCCCTCTAAATAAGGACGCATCTTTTCAATCTCCCAAACAATGGCAAGACATTCTTTCTCGGTAGGACTCAGGGTGCGACTTGCATACGCTACCACGTGTTCATGACCATCCTTCTGCATTGTAAGGCCTATTCCCAAACCATATTCAGAGGCATCGGTTTGTAAGGTGAACGGTACGGTAAAATCAGGACTTAGAACGGGTGCTCTGACAGACATGTTTTGATCTTAACGAAAGCGGCTCCTTGTTCTTCAGCCCACTTCCATCGCTGAGATTTGCGGAGCAATTTCGTTAACGATGGCACAAATCTCCTATACCAGGAGACAACTCCCAAAAATCTTCTCAGTTCTCGGATATTTCTCGGTGCTGTAAATTTCACAATACTTTCTACCTTCTCTGGATCGGTACGGATTCCATCTCCAGTAATTACATGTCCTAAGTATTTCATGTACGGTAGACAGAAATGACATTTCTCCGAAGTAAGTTTCAGCTGAGCCCCTCGTAATCGGCGGAAAACTCCGGACAGGTTTTCCAGATGTTGATCAAATGTTTCTCCCAGAACTATGATGTCATCCAGATACGCAAAAGCGTAAGGATCTAGATCAGTGCCTATTAATCTATCAACCAGTCTCTGGAATGTAGCAGGTGCGGAATGTAAACCAAATGGCAGGACCATGAATTGGAACAATCCACGTTGTAATAACCTCTCAGCTACTATCGAATTCTCTTTATTTAAAATTGGTGCTTTAGGTAATTCCGAAGAAAAACATCTTCTTTCGTTAGTAGTTTTATTTCAAAAGCCACGAATTCCGGTCACTCACTCTGGCGAGTTCAAGGGTATCGCTGAGTCGCCAGAAAGGGGTGACGACATAAATTATTGCATAGATATAAATAATTAACAATATTTTTAAATATGCTTAACTAAACCTAAATAACTTATTTACAGTGCGTTACCTAAAATAATTCATAAAGCGCTATATTACATGACCCTCCTGCAGAAGAAAAAAAAATAATTTTTTTTTTGTTTAACTATGGTACAATTTTACCCTATTTTTATGAACCTCTATTATACGATCTTCTATTTTTACAACAATATTCGGAGATTTTTCCTCAATGACACTATATGGGCCTATATACAGTGGTTCCAATTTATTTTTAACTACATTCTTTATCAATATCCTATCTCCTATATTATATTTTACAGATTTTATTTCCTGATCATGCACAAATTTTCTTCTACTTTTCGATATATTTAAATTATGTTTTGCGTCATCACATGCTTGTTGCAATCTATATTTTAATTCGTGAGGGTAATCGTCAAAATTATATATTGGATCTACCCAAAAATTTAAATTAGAAGGGATTTTTACAAGTTTCCCGAAGATAAGTTCATAAGGGGTGTATTTAGTTTCTGTATGGACCGTCGTGTTATAAGCAAAACACCAGTAGGGAACCCAAGAACTCCAAGCATTCTCAAATTTTGCAACTTGAATTCGTAAATATGCTCCCAGATTTTTATGAGAGTTCTCAAGAGCGCCTAGTGTCTCATGATGATACGCTGTCGAGTTAAGTTTTTTAATGTGTAAAATTTGACAAATTTCTCCAAAAATGCATGCCAAAAATTCGGCACCCTGATCTGAGACAATTTCGTCTGGAATGCCGTAGCGTAATATAAAATTATTAATAAGTGCAGTTGCCACTTATACAGTGGCTTGTTTTTCAATGGATATGCTTCTACAAATTTGGTTAATTCGCATTGTATCGTTAAAATATATTTATTATTTTCTACATCTTCTTGTAATGGCCCAACTAAATCTATAAAAAAATTTTGAAATCCTGACGAAGCTGTGGTGGTTATAGATAAAGGTTCTTTATTTGGAATAGAATGCTTACACCGTTTACAATCGTCGCATCTTTTTACGAAACTTTCTACATCCCCATTTAAGTTTTGTCAAAAGTACCTCTTTCTTATATTATTGTACATCCTATTTACACCTGCATGTTCCCCAGTAGGAAGAATATGAAAATCGTTTAGGATAATTTGTTTAGTTTCACTGTCTAAAATATGTTATACATCTTTAACAATAGATACTTTTATACCTATATTTTTTATCTCATTACGAAACTTCATTAGTAATTTAATTAATCTCGCACTATTTTTATTCTTTAACGTAATTAATTCCGGAATTTTGTGTTTATGATAAATACATTTCAGGTCTCTTAACTTCGTACTAAGTCTGATGATGATCGAGGATCCTGATAGAAATATATGATTCGCGAATCTTTATTACATATCAAGTTTCCTACTATCGTACAATTATCCTTTTTATTACAACGTTTTATGTTGTCAAATTTCTTTTTTGAAATTATATTTAAACTAAACGAATCTTTAGGCGGTTTGAGTAATTCTAGAACTCCAGGGTGATCAGGCCTTTCGTCAGATCATCCTATCTTTGAAACTACTTAAAGGTTCCTTTTCGTTGATTTTTGATTGTGCTCTTGTGGTGACAAAAATATTCTTCGAGAATGAGTCTAAATTTTATTAATCTACTGCTAGAATTTGTCATGCCAAATAAGTAAACCAAAGGTCTATGGTCGCTTAAAATTGAAAATTTTCTTGAAAATAGATAAGGTCTAAAGTGCTTTACTGCGAAAACTATTGCTAGAAGCTCCTTCTCAATAACACTATAATTTTTCTCAGCCTTATTAAGAGATCGACTTGCAAATGCAACAGGCCTATCATCGGAATTAGATAGTACAGCACCTAATGCATAATTTGATGCATCGGTTTTTAGTATAAATTCATTTTCAGGTGCAAAGTTTGGATACTGAAGAACTGGTGGGTTAGTTAATGCCTTTTTTAGATTTTCAAAAGAATTTTGACAATCGTTATTCCAAATGAAAGGGACATTTCTCCTTGTAAGATAATTTAAAGGTTGGGCAATTTCTGCGAAATTTTTTACATATTTTTATAGTAGTAGCAACGAATCTTTTAACTTCTTGGGAATCTTTGGATACTGGAAAATTTTGAGTTGCTTCTATTTTAGAAGAATCTGGAGAGACACCTTCTGCTGATATTTGGTGACCTAGGTAGATAATTTCTTTTTCCAAAAATTCGAATTTATTCGGGTTTAGCTTTAAATTTACCTGTCTCAACCTTTGAAAAACTTTAACCAAATTTTTATTATGATTAATTAAATTATTTGCAAAAACACTAAGTCATCTAAATAAACAAAACAACATTCGTAATTTAGCCCGGACATTGCAAATGTCATTGCACGTGAAAATGCACTGGGACTTGTTTTTAATTCCATGGGTAGTCGAGTCATTTGATATTGACCTCTATCTGTTATAAAAGCTGTGTATTTTCTGCTATTTTGGTCAAGCTCGATCTGATAATAGCCCTGAGATAAGTCAAGATGGCAAAAATACATTGCCCCGGATAATGAATCCAAAATTTCTGGTATACAAGGCAATGGAAATTTATCATCTTCTATTTGCTGGTTTAATTGTCTATAATCTATTACAATTCTAGCCTTCCTAACACCATTTTCATCAAAACCCTTTTTAGGAACGATTAACAAAGGTGATTGAAACTCTGACCTACATTCTTCTATAATTCCATCGCGTAACATTTTGTCTATTTCTTCATGAATTTGCATTTTTTGAGCATGGGGTAGTCTATACGGTTTAATAAAATGTGGTTTTGTTGATTCTTTTAGTATAATTTTTTCTTTATAAATATTACACACCGTAAACGGGTCGTTTTCAAGATAAAAAACATCGGAATATTTGACTAAAATTTTTTGTAGAGAGTATCTTTCATCCGAATTCAAATGCGAGAAATTGGTTGGTTTTGTTTTAAATTCGCATACATTATAGCAATTTAATTTTTCTAATTTTGGATTAAAATTTTTTAAGATAACCTACTGTTCTCCAATATTTAAAATTTTAATGGTATCATATTTTGGTTAGCTCTAACCAAAGTTCCCGCTACAAAAACTCCTTCACATAATTCACCCGGCAAGACAACGTAGTCTTAACTTGAATTTTAAAATATTTAAGTATTTCGCGTCTACCCGGAATTGAAGTGTACATTTGCTGTTCCGACACTATAGGAATTACTTGTCTGACATTACAAAAATTGAATGAAAATAAAAACTTTTCGTAGTGTAATGTAGCTCCGTAATCATAGAAGAAATCTGATCCCAAAATACCGTGCATTTCAATGTCGCTCGCAAGGCCGTTTAAGAGTTGAAATTCCTGACGAAGTTTAATTTTATTTATTTGTAATGGTAGGTGTACCGTGCCATCTGATACTACTGACCAACATAAACCATTAATACGCATTTTCTTTGACGAATTAATCGTTTCGTTAATAACTACTTTTTTTCTAAAAATTACACTTACGCTAGCGCCTGTATCTAATAACAATGTTAATTTATTATTCTTATAAAATAATTCTACAAAATTCAATCCATTCAGAGCAAAAATACTGTGGCAAGTTTGTGAGTTAGGGTTGGCCACGAAAAAATGGTACCGATATATGAGGATTTTTTTGAACTTTCATTACTTACTGTAGAATTAGAACTATTTATATAAAATACCCTTCTATTGCTACCTCTAGAATTATATCTATTATTATTATTATGCCTGACTCTAAAATTATTTGACCTATAATTAGTACCCCTATAATAATTTCTATCACTATTATTTCTTCCAAAACTATTTTCTCTAATGTTATTTGATCTAAATTTATTTTCTCTACTACTATTCCCTCTGAAAGTATTTCCTCTAAAATTATTTTCTCTACATTTTTTATATCCTCTTATCTGATAGATTTGGTCATTACTTTTGCAACAGTTATTTATTTCTTCTTCTCTCGCTACTTGAATTGCTTGACTTAAATTTGTGTTATTACGTGCTTCAATTATAATTTGTAAATTATTATTTCTGAGCCCATTTGCGAAAGTATTGATTGCGATCTTTTCGTTAACTTGATTTAAAATTTTACTGTCATTTAAATTATCGCCAGCTTGTGCAAGCGTTAGATCCGCTAAAAGCTCTTCTAACGTTTTCCCAAACTGATCAATAGTTTTGGGCCCTTGTTTTGCATTATGTAATTGATTGGCTAAAGATGCTGCAGATTTTTTAGTAATAAAATATTTCTTTAAGTCAGTTATTAGAGACCCATTATCAGTATAAGTTTTATTTAATTTCAATTTTGCATTGTCACTTAAACTTTTCTTTAAAGTATAGGTGGTTAGTAATACCCTACCATTTGCATCAAGCATGGAATCATACAATTCAATAGCATCTATTAACTGTTTGGTTACAGTTTCAGAACCGTCCATAACCGGTAGCAGACTTGCCGCGGTTTTCAAATCGAATTTCTCGGCCATTTCGTTAATTGAGCAATCTGAAATAATATTATATCATTATCCTTTTCAGTTTGCTCAGTATGCTGCAGAAATTGTAACCTCTCTGTTAAATGAACTTCTATTGCATTAATTAATTTTTCTATTGTAATAGCAACTTATTTAATATTAGTTTTAGTGCGAAAATCTATGTCTGATTTATTAAACAATTCTTTTAATTTCTTATAACTAATTTTACTCTTAGCTAATGTTTCAAACTTACGATTTGTAACACTTCCATAAATTCTTATGGAACACTTTTATTTCTTCTGCAAAATTATGAAACTGTCTTTCTAGATCCATTCATTTTATACTAATTGTAAACCTAAAATAAAGATAACCTTCGTCCTCCTAAACTAACTATTGGCTCGCTCTAATTATCAATTTTTCTCTCCACGATCTTTCTGCATTTTCGGTATAAGTATGCTACTATGATAAGGAAAGCCATTGCGATATACATAATTTCTAGTACCTCCGTTAGTCCACTGAATTGTGCATTATTTGTTTGGCCTCCACTGTTACCCGATTGAGCTATTATTACTTCTTCCTTGGATGCCTGTTGTCCCATTTTGTTCGCAAAAGAATATATATACCACCAGCCGATCAAACAACAACCCAAGTGATATCACTGGACTGGCAGGGTCGCCATGTAAAAACCTCTCTGCTACTATCGAATTCTCTTCATTTAAAATTGGTGCTTTAGGTCATTCCGAAGAAAAATATCTTCTTTCGTTAGTAATTTTATTTCAAAAGCCACGAATTCCGGTCACTCACTCTGGCGAGTTCAAAGGTATCGCTGAGTCGCCAGAAATGGGTGACGACATAAATTATTGCATAGATATTGATAATTAACAATATTTCTAAATATGCTTAACTAAACCTAAATAACTTATTTACAGTGTGTTACCTAAAATAGTTAATATAGCGCTATATTACAACGTCCTGGTGCAGTGAAGGCGGTAATGGGTTCACTCTCTGGTGTTAACGGAACTTGCCAGTATCCACTCTTCAGATCCAAACTGGAAATGTATTTGGCATTACTTAATTTATCTAGAATAGCATTAATAAACGGAAGAGGATAAGCATCCTTCATTGTTACCTCGTTAACTTTTCTGAAGTCGATACAAAAACGGTTTTTCCCATCTTTCTTCTTCACATAACTTGTAGAAGGTTCGATCACTCCCTCTGTCAACATGGCATCTGTTAAAGACCCACTATGTATACTTATATATTTATGTTAATTTATCTTGATACCTGGTAACGGGATATGTGTTTTTGAATATAATAAAAAGTTAACGTTGTCACATTTGACGTGAAAAAGAATCTTTTCTTTCTTTGGCCGATGGAATGGTTATCACAATAATTACAGTCCACTAAAGCTCTCCAACATTTGGTCCACTTCGAGCCGCATGAGAAAAGAATTCAGTAAGAAACTTGCAACTGCGGTGAATTCCCTTATATGCTGAAAAACTTGGCAGGTTATCACTACTTTACGCATACAAGTTTCCAAAAGTGAGTCCGTTCCAATATACCTCATCATTTACTTATTTCATTCTCTTGCACGCAGTAGTTTACTTAATTCAGTATTATTTAAATATTTTCTGTTTGTCATAAATCGGAATGAATAGTGACGAGAAAGTCTTGATAAGGAAACGGGGTTCATTAAAAAGCAAATTAACCATATTTGTTAATCATTTTAGGAATACTAAAGATAATGTAGATCAAAATAGTATTCTAGAGTTGCAGAAATGATTGTCCAATATTGAAAATATATGGGATATCTTTGATGAAGTTCAAACTCAGCTGGAAGTGCTTGCAGAAAATCCCAACGAGCAGTATTTAGAAAGGGAACAGTTTGAAAATATGTTTCAAAAAATTACATGCGAAGTCGAATTGTTTTTAAAATCACAAGGTAAGAAGATATTGTTGTTGAATCACAAATATTAGAAAATGAGTTCTCAAATAGTCCTAATAATACTAATGTTTTGTTAAAAAGGAAGCAAATAAAGCTGCCTGATATTAAGCTACCTCTTTTCTCTGGTGTTTATAAAAATGGATTGAGTTCAGGGATACTTTCCAGTCTCTCATCGATGATAACGATCACATCAGTGAAATAGAAAAATTTCAATATCTTAGGGCTTCATTAGAGGGTACTGCTAGGCCAGTTATACAGTCATTTGAGTTTTGTAGTAAGAATTATTCATCAGCTTGGAATGCTTTATGTAAACGTTTTGATAATAAAAACATTTTGGTTTATTATCATTTAGATGCGTTATTTAATATGGAAAAGCTCCATAAAGCACCATCAGAAAAACTACGTGAAATAGTTGATCATGTTTCTAATCATATAAGAGCGCTTGAGGTTTTAGAACAAAATGTAGAAAGTTGGGATGTGTTAATTATACATTTAATCACTAAAAGTTTAGATAACTTCACATTATCAAAGTGGGAAGAATTTAAATTACTTCATGAAAATGTATCTTTAAAAAATATGTATGATTTTCTTAAAAGTAGAGCTGATTTATTAGAGCGTCTGGATAATAAAAGATATGACTCTAAATTAGAAAAAAGGGTGTATCAACCAAAAGACAAAAGTTTTATCGCTACTGATAAAAATAAATACAACATTCATTGTACATTTTGCGCAAGTTTACATAGAAATCATAAATGTGATCAATTTATGACATTTTCACTATCAAAAAGACTTCAATTGGTGAAAAATCATAAACTTTGTGAAAATTGTTTACGTATAGGTCATGTAACTACTAAGTGTAAGCTCTATGGTACATGCAAAAAATGTGGTGGTAAGCACAACACACTTCTTCATCAAGAGATTAATGAAGAACCGTCGACTTCGGTAGGAAGTTTCGATGGAGCTGAAAATAATACAGTATTAACATCACATACTTCTCATAAAAATGATCTGGTTTTACTTGCTACAGTTATTGTTAAAATTTATGATAAATATGGAATATCGCATAATGTGCACTGTTAGATTCTGGTTCACAATCCTGTTTTATTACGGAGTCTTTATGTAACAGACTTAAGTTGAACAGAAGTAAAATTCAATTTTCCGTTTCTGGGTTGAATAATAATGTCTCTCATTTGAGATATAAGACTGAGGTAACTATACATTCTCTTTACGAACATTTTTCTCTTGCGATTCCTTGTTTAATTTTACCTATTATAACAGGTTTAACGCCTTCCAGAAGGATCAACATTTCAGATCTAAATATTCCAAAAAACGTTCAACTTGGCGATCACAATTTTAATATTCCTGGATCAATCGATATACTTATTGGTGCCGATATATTTTGGCGAATTATTCGTTATAAACGTTTAGAATTGGCAATAAATAAACCAGTTCTTCAGGAAACTCGACTAGGCTGGATTATTTCTGGAAAACTAAATAACCTAAATTATGTGGAACTAAGTCTGTGTAACATTATTCAGGAATGTGACTCTAATAAATTAATACAAAATCAATTTGAGACATTTATTGAACTCGATAAAATTGCTGAGAAAAATCCATGGTCTATCGAACAGCAAGATTGTGAAAACCATTTTTTAAATACAACCACTCGTCTAAAAAATGGTAGGTTTTCAGTTCGCATACCGTTCAAAAGATCAATTTACGAATTAATTAGGTGATTCTAAAGAACAAGCAGCTAAACGTTTTTCTGCACTAGAAAAAAGGTTAAATAAAGATTGCGAATCTAAAGAAAGGTATTGTCAATTCCTAAATGAATATGAAAATTTAGGACATATGACAAAATTAGACAATTCATCTGAAGTATCGTATTTTTTACCCCATCATGGTGTTTTGAGTGAAAGAAGCTTAACAACCAAGTTACGTGTTGTCTTTGATGCTTCAGCTTTAACATCAACGGGAGTTTCACTTGATGATATTCAAATGGTTGGTCCCACCATGCAGGATGATCTTTTTTCCATTTTATTAAGATTTCGTCAACATCGTATAGTTTTTACTGCCGGCGTAGAAAAAATGTATCGACAAGTTGAAGTGGCAGAAGAAGATCGATGTTTTCAAAATATTTTATGGAGAAAAGATCCGTCTGAAGAGATTTCTACTTATACATTGAATACAGTGACTTACGGAACCGTTAATGCCCCGTTTTTGTCAATTAGATGCCTTGTTCAATTGGCCCATGAGGTTCGTGAAACATTGCCAGATGTCTCTGAAATTATTTCCCATGATTTTTACGTAGACGATTTATTAAGTGGTTGTGATGATGAAAACCAAGCAACGAATTTGTGTGTTAAAATAAAAGAGGTACTTGAATCTGGTTGTTTTCCATTAAGGAAGTGGAGATCTAATTATCCAGATATTTTTAATAAAATCATACATAATAGGACTAATAATGAAAATTCTCATTTGTTAGAAATTTGTAAAGATGAAACTATTAAAACTTTGAGTTTGCTCTGGTCAAATATTGATGATAAATTGTTATTTAATATTCATTTTGAACTTACCAATAAACCAATTACAAAGAAAACAATGTTATCATGCATTGCACGTATTTTTGATCCGCCAGGTCTGTTAAGTCCTTGTGTTATTATCGCGAAAATTATACTTCAAGAATTATGGAAAGAAAAACTGAGTTGGAACGATCCTCTAAGTTTATATTTTAGCACAAAGTGACGTAAACTTATGAGAGAATTTAATTCCCTTAGTTTTCTTAAAATTGATCGTCATGTTATATGTGAAAACCCAAGAGTAGTTGAGTTACACATATTTTCAGACGCATCAGAAAATGCTTACGGTAGTTGTGTTTATGTACGTTCGGTAAATGAAAGAGGTGTTTTTAATCATATTTTCTGTTCTAAATCGAGAGTAGCTCCTATAAAACCGGTTACTATTCCTCGTTTAGAGCTTTGTGCTGCTCATATATCAGCACAATTATATGAGAAAATAAAAAACTCTTTGAGATTAAAGATTTCGAAAATAGTATTTTGGACCGATTCAAAGATTGTGTTAGGCTGGATCAATATGTCTGCTAATTTACTAAAACCTTTTGTGCGAAATAGGGTGGTCGAAATTCAATCCCTCACTAATATTGACAATTGGAAATATGTACCGACATTAGAAAACCCTGCTGATTTTCTAACAAGGGGCATTAGTCCAATAAAAATAAATGATCTGAGTACTTGGTGGCATGGGCCATCTTGGTTAAAAGAAAATGAATCATGTTGGCCAAAGGACAATTCTGGTGAGGATATATTACCCGAAATGAATAAGAATGTTACATCATTAGTTATAGATAGTAATGATTGGTTTAGTTTCGAGAGATTTTCTAAATTCAATCGCCTTATACGAAGTTCTGCTTATATTTTGAGATTTATAAAAAATTGTCGAAATGGAATGGAAAATAGGATTTCGGATCTTTTGAACTCAGTTGAAATCCATAGATCTCACATTTTGCTGATAAAATTAATGCAAAAAGTGTCATTTAACGAAGAATACACTAAATTAATGGATTCAAAACCTTTAAGTAAACATAGTAAATTACTTTCACTTAATCCATTTCTTGATAAAGATAAAATAATTCACTATTTCACGCTGGACCCCAACAGTTATTTGCTTCTCTAAGAGAAAATTATTGGCCTATCGCTGGACGAAACCTAGCAAAACTAACTGTCAGATCTTGTATAAGATGTTATAAATTCAAATCAAAAGGCATTATTCCAATTATGGGAAATTTGCCAGCTACAAGATTTTCTTCAGGTTTTCCCTTTCAAGTAACTGGTTTAGATTATGCTGGTCCAATTTTGATAAAAAACCGAAAAGGGCGTGGTAGCAAATTAGTAAAGACTTATATTTGTTTATTTGTATGTTTCTCTACTAAATGTATTCATTTAGAACTCGTGAGTGATTTAACAGCAGATTATTTTCTGTTGGCTTTAAAGCGATTTATATCGCGTAGAGGCAAACCTCTTCATATTTATTCAGATAACGGTACTAATTTTGTGAAAGCAAATCGAGAGTTAAGGGATTTGCATAATTTTCTACAAGCACATGACTCTGACTTTCATGAGTATACAACTAATCAAAGAATTGGTTGACATTTTGGACCTCCATACGCACCTAATTTTGGAGGCTTGTGGGAAGCCGGAGTCAAATCAACAAAATTCAATTTAAAGAGAGTTCTGGATAATTCACATTTAACATATGAGGAACTTTCAACTATACTCGTGCAAATTGAGGCAATACTTAATTCTAGACCTCTAACTCCACTTTCTGCTGATCCTGAAGATCTCTATCCTCTTACTCCATCTCGTTTTCTGATTGGACGGACTCTTACTTCAACGTTGGAGCCAAATCTGGAAGATGTACCTGAACCTCGTTTATCCCGATATCAAAGGCTTGAACAACTGAGGCAGCAGTTTTGGAATAGATGGCGAAAAGAATACGTCGGGCAACTACAGCAGCGTTCAAAATGGAAAACAAATTCCGGACGCATAGACAAGGGTTCATTGGTAATAATTAAGGAAGATCATGTGCCACCTTTGGAATGGTGTCTGGGGCGCATTATAGACTTGTTTCCCGGAGGAGACAATGTAGTCCGAGTCGCATCAGTTCTTACAAAACGAGGGACAATCAAACGAGCAGTTACAAAATTGTGTCCACTACCAGTAGAAAATCACCAAATGTTCAACGAAGTAGATTCATCTAACCCACTAATTGAAGAATAGATTCAGTGTTTTAAAAGACTAAATTCTTTTAAGGGCGGGGGCATGTTAAAGACCCACTATAGGTGCAATTCTGTAAGCAAATGTTAAATTTTAACGTATGGTTAAAAATTAGACAATCTTCTAACTCCATTTTACTATTCTGTACGCATAATAATCATTAAAATATGAACTGAAAACTATTAATTGGACACCAAATCTGTTAAAATTCAAATCCTACACTTGACTATGTATATATTAAAACATTTCTAATAGCGTAAACTTCGTCAAATATAACGGCTTGCCGTTAATTTTTAACCACTTCTTATAGAATTGACCCTTATGTATACTTATATATTTATGTTAATTTATCTTGATACCTGGTAACGGGATATGTGTTTTTGAATATAATAAAAAGTTAACGTTGTCACATTTGACGTGAAAAAGAATATTTTCTTTCTTTGGCCGAGGGAATGGTTATCACAATAATTACAGTCCACTAAAGCTCTCCAACAGCATCTATCTCAGCATTGCAAATTTCTTGCATTTTCGGGTTCTGGGGCCGGTATGTCTGCTTGATCGGACGTGGTTGCAGCAAACGGATTTCATGCTCAACAAGTGTCGTCGGGCCTCGTGAGGATTCAAATTTTGGTAACTCTTGGTCTAGAAAGATGTTCAATATGTCTGTTTGTTCTTTTGATAGGTTTCTTTCTGTAAGCGGAGCTATACTATCCAACGGGCAACCTATATAATCATACTTCTCGTCATCCACTAAATTTTCCAGGGAGAACGCAGATGTTACAGAAACGGTTTGCTCCTTGTCAACCCCCTAACACCAGGGAAGACGCAGAGACTTCAAGAACGGACTACTCTTTGTCAACCCCTAACTCCAGGGAAGACGCAGAGACTTCGGAACCAATTGGCTCCTTGTCGACCCCTAACTCCAGGGAGGACGCAGAGACTTCAAGAACGGACTGCTCTTTGTCAACCCCTAACTCCAGGGAAGACGCATAGACTTCAAGAACGGACTGCTCTTTGTCAATCCCTAACTCCAGGAAAGACGCAGAGACTTCGAGAACGGACTGCTCTTTGTCAACCCTTAACTCCAGGGAGGACGCAGAGACTTCAGCAACGGCTTGCTCCTTGTCAACCCCTAACACCAGAGAAGACTAAGAGACCTCAATACAAGATTTTTCTTCATGAACCCCTAACAACACCGGGGAAAATTCAGAAATTTCAACAACGGATTGCTCCTTGCAGACTCCTAGCTCCAGGGCAGACGCAGAGACTTCGGAAACAGACAGATTTGCAGAGCGGCGGTCTTCTCTAAGATGATGGTTCACGGCCTCCAATATCCCAACAGGACTGGCCAGTTGTGAACGCCTCACTAACTTATCATACTAAATACTAAAACTACAATATAACGGTAATAATATAAAAAAAAATATGATTCGGTAACATAAAGGGAATGGGAGAGTTAGTAACGAGTTATTTAAAACCAAAAGGTAAAATAAAATAGTAATATGCGTTAAGAGGAAAAAAAAACTTTAAATCGGTGCCAAAAAAAATAACTCGTTACAAATTTCCTAAGGATATTAAAATTTACTGATTTATTTCTCTATACCGTAGATGCTGCGAGTACATCTTCCGTAGAATTTGCTATTCCACCGAATTTAAAAACATATAAAAGGATAGAAACTTTAAATCTCCCTCTCCTATCAAATCAAGAATCTCTCCATCAACCGTGTCAACAAGTTCTCCTAAGTCTACTCTTAGTGAAAGAGTTGTCAATATGCCGTCTTCAAATACAACTTTTTTAAATCAGAAAATAACTTCTTTAACGCTAAAAGTAGATATTTTAAATACAAAATTAAGAGCCAAAACTTATCGAGTAATTCGCTTGAAAAATAAATCTAAGCTTTTGTCACACAATATGATCGAGAATCTTTTAGAACACAGAATCTCTACTGTAAAAACTTTTATAGCAATGCAACTTTTTCATAAAAATAGATCAAAATGGACGAAAGCGGAAAAACAGTTAGCGTTATCGCTTTGTTATAAATTAGCTTCTTTGTATCAATTTATGCGAGACAAATTAAATTTTACCTTACCGTCAAGTCGTGCCATCCGATAATGGATGAAAGTGGTCGATGTTCAACCTGGTTTGAAATAATCTATCGTAGGAAAACTTAAAACAAAAGCCAATGTTATGAATGATAACGAAAAAAAATGTGCGGTTCTAGATGAGATTTCTCTAAAAAAAAAGGTAGAATTTAATGAAAGACAAGACTTTGCAGAAGGCTTTGAGGATCTCGGTCACCTTGGAAGAAAAGGTGCACCTGCTAATACGGCATTGATGTTTTATATTCGTGGTATACTATACAATTGGAGACTTCCACTTTGCTACGTAACATCTGAGGGTTCTGTTAAGGGGGACATATTGCAACAGTTAATATTAGGTGTATTGAAAGTTTTAAAAAAATGCACTCTTGATCCGAGAATTATAGTATGTGATCAGGGATCAAACAATCGGAACGCTCTTTCTTTATTAGGAGCTATGGTTGATGATACCACATTTGAATTTGAACAATCAAAAATATACACCATTTTTGACTGCCCCCATTTGTTGAAAAGCCAGCGAAATAATTTAATGAACGGAAAATTACAATTTACTTATGGTGACTAGGAAAAATCTATTTCGTGGAAAGATATAACAGACGCATATACAATAGACAAAAACAGTACAACAACACGAGGCTTAATAAAAATTACAGAAAAGCATATTCGTCCCAATAATTTTCAGAAAATGGGGGTTCTGTATGCAGCTCAAATATTATCTCATTCCGTATAATGCACAATAGAAACATTAGTAGCTACAAAACAATTAACCTCAAAGACAGCATTAAACACTGCACATTTTATAAAGCAAGTTGATGAAGTCTTTGATGCAACAAATAGTCGATATTTAGGCGATTGCAATAGAAACCGAAAACCTCTATCTATATTTAACAATAAATCTGAAACGATTTTACAAGAGGGTCTTGATTTATTTAAATCCATAAAAATTTGTGAAAATGGCAAAATAAGAAAGAACATATACTGTATTGAAGGATTTCAATGGTCCATGAAATCAATTTTAATGTTATGGGACAATTTAAAAACCAATTATGCATGTAAATATTTGATGACATCATTTTTAAATCAAGACCCTCTTGAAAATTTTTTTTCAGTTATTCGAACAAGAGGTGGATACAATTCATCACCAAGCGTACGACAATTTAGAATTGCGCTTCAACATTATGCCAACATCTGTCTTCAAATTGCGGTAGATTCTGGAAATTGTGAAACGGATTATGGAGAGTTCTTAGATATTTGTGATGAAAAAGAAAGACATTCGATATTTAGAGGAAAATACAAAAGAAAGTACTCCGTCTACTTCTGCTACGAGTGTTTTTCCAGAAAATATTGAGGAATCTGCAGTGGATGAAACAGAAGAAGAAATACCACTTACTTTGCAAAGTACAACAGAAGCTTATGTTGAAGCCTTAGTTGCACATAAAATTGTAACAATTACGGATTGTTCTATTTGCAGGAATTATTTATTGGAAGAGGGTGATTTAAATTATCCTAATTCTTTATTTATAATCAACAAAGACTAGTAAATCTGGAACAGCAAAGTATTTGAAAAAACCTTCTGCTGCATACTACAAAGTATTTAGTATTTTGTTGAGACATTTTGTTATTAATTTCACAAACTTTAAATTTCAAAAGAAATAAACAAAAAATATAGTTGCCCATCTAAAACCGTACTTAGCCAATTTAGATATTTGCATAGACCATAAAGATAAATTTATAAAACTATTTATGAAAATGATGGTGTACAGATCTTTTAAATGGGAATCTGAAAAATTGATTCAAACAAAAAGTAATAAGCAGCACAGAAAAATTAGAATTCTTAGATACTAATTTGTTGCCAGAACACCTTCTAAATAATTATGCATTTTATATCATATTTCTGTTCACAAGATTATATTTATGAATTTTATTTAATTCAATTATTTGTCAAAAGATTAAATAATATTTTTCTCTTTACTCACAAATTTCAATGGAAGTATAGTTTCTCAGCTACAAGCTTAAAATAATGAAGCAATTTGGATTTAAAAAATCCTCAATTTTTGTATTTGATATGAAGATGCTTATACCCTTAAAAAACTTACAATTTTAATTTTTAAAAAATATTACTCTCAAACTTACTAATTAATTTATTTTCTGCCAATTTATTTTATAGTTGGTTGTAATCACTTGGAAAATTTTCTCTCAGTTATTTCATTTAAGCTTTGCACAACTTTTCAATGTTTCCGTGCGAAAAAGAAAACCTATTACAAACATTATTTCTTTTTGTCCTGTGGCTTATGCATTATTAAGATAATAATTTATTTTCCATTTTGCATCATAGTTCGGTTCACAAGATTGTATTTTTATATTTTATTTCATTCAATTTGTGAAAAAATTAAATCACCTTTTTCTTTATCCTGCCAAATTTTAATGAACGTATATCGTTTATAAGCTACATACTAAGAATAATCAAATTATACTTATAACAATTCGATTTGAAAAAGTATTTAATCTTATAATCTCAAACCTCCAGTCCAGATAGTTCTTTTTTTCACAAAATCGCCCTATTTTTTTATTTACTCACACGTATATTATATAATCCCGTTACGCCCCTGACGTGATTATTCGCATACTAAAAATTTTGTACATCTAGCAAGACTCAGCGGTGATCGAAAATTCGTCCGCTGGAAAACAGCTGAAGTTGGAAGAGGGGACGCTAAGTTGAGTTGCCGGTCGGTAGGGTCGCCAGTCGATGGAGGCTAGTTTTACTTAGGTAAGGTGTTCTCATAAGGCACAAAAAATTAACGTTGGGTTGTTAATCTAATGCCCGTATTTATAAACGAACCTCAGCTCATGCTTAAGGTCGTGCTCAGCCAAGTCGGCCTTACAGCGAGGTCGACCTCAAGATCGTCTTGTGTTTTATAAATGGTACTTGGGTTATTCTCGTAGGAGGTCGACCTCAAGTAAGGAAAGTTAGGAATTACGGTATTTTTGATAGATGAATTAGAAATAAAAAGAAGATTTTGAGCAAACGGACAAGGAACATGCAAAGAAAAAGAAGATTGTGACAAGTGATTTGTGAAGTGATACAATTTTGTTAGTGATTGTTGGAAGCATTTTTATTTTTTTGGTTTTATTAAAAAATAATAATTCAATTCTAGGTATGTAACAAATCATAATTTCTGTTTAAAATACAATAGTTGATAGTACTTAATTCGAATAGTAAATTACAACTGCTTGTTTACATTTTAGATGAATGGAAAATCTGCAGTCTACTCTTGTAAAGAAAAAATACTTTTAGCCCAGCTTGTGAAAGAAAAGGAGAATATAATAGAAAACAAAAGGACAGACGGTACCACATTGGTGGAGAAAAAGAAGGCCTGGGAGTGTATAACAATTACATACAACTCTCAGCCTGAGGTAAACAACCTACGTACTCCAGAGCAGCTAAAAAAGTTGTGGAACAACTTGAAACAAAGGTAGGTATAATATTTCATATGCTTAGTGAATTATAACTAATATTAGTTTTACAATAGGAAACGTAAAGAAACAACAGCACTACATTATAGCATGCTTGCTACAGGAGGTGGACCTATGGAAAAACCAAAGTCTGATGTAGTGTTGGACTTTGTTGAGCTTGCTGCTCCACATTTGGATGTTACCGTCGACTCTCCTTGGGACAGCATACACGTGTTTGAGAAACGTATGTATATTTTATTTGTCAAAATACTTGCGCTTCATAGTATAATTTGTAGAACAAATGAATGCCAAAAAGCAAGTAGGCCAGACTGCAAATGATGCTGAGGTAGAATTTCAGCTGCCATCTTTTGAAGATTTTCCTGACCCTCATTTGCTGCCCTCCACAAGTAAATTAACCGATAAGTCAATATGTAAGTATTTATTGCCAATTTCTAGTAATATTATTTGTACATATAATATTAGTTTCAGTTAATACTACTTGTCCTGTGACAACTGCTGGAGAGTCTAAACTTAAAGTACAACCAAGAAGTGAGTATTATTAAATTTACTGTTAATTGTTTATAAAAGTTAAAACAGTTTCAGTTAGTACTCCAAAAAGGATCTCGTCAGTATTAACTGAAAATACATTACGAGAGAAGAAGGTTGTGGAGGCAACTCAACAGCAGCAAGAACTGCAAAATCTAAAAAAACTTATTTTAGAACAGGATCTTTTAAGGGCAGAACTTCAAAGGAAGGCAGCTGAATTTGATCGACAGAGAGCTTCTGATGAAGCTGAATTAGCTGCATTGAAGTTGCAGCAGTTTGGGAAAAGGGTTAGTCTTTGTTTTATCATAAAATATATTATGCTTTTACTTGATACATAAATTATAGTGAATCACCTTTTTTTCAGATGCTCTTTTATTTTGATTAGGCTTGGGATATTTTCCATTTTTGTTCCATTAAGCTTTTACTTTGATAAATAAGTTATGAAATATCTTTTTTCAGAAGCTGTCTGAAGATTTGTAATTTGTATCTTTTTATCTAGTGAAATGTGGGTAGCTGGTGGGTTTTTCTTTTACTTAGGTTAAGGTATTTACTGTCTCTTTTTGCTAATTTTAAGATACTTTTTATTTTTAAAATGTTAATTATGTGGTTGTAGTTTTCAAATTGTGCTTATTTTGTTGAAATATGTATAATTGCTAGTTTACCATTTTGGTTACGGTATTTTATTTTATCAAATTGCTTTTGTTTTTGTTTTGAATTGAGCTTGGATTATTTTCCATTTTTACAGGTTTTCTGTTATTAATTAATAAATTTAGGTGGTGGTATTTTTTTTGTGTGTGTGGATATTTTTATTTATTATGTGTGAATAATGTTTGATTTGCATTTTATAGTTATAGATGCTTCAAATGTAAACTTTTTTAAATAAATTGATTATATTATATTCCATGTGTATTTATTTTTGCATTACTTTTGTTTTTAACAAAATGTGCATTATTGTTATAAGGGATGGAATGTCAAATGAAAAAAATGTTTCAAAGAAAGGGAAACTCCTTGTGTTCAGTAAATACATACTCTTTCCGAGTTGTCTGAGCATAATGAGAGTAAAACCCTATTTTATTTTGAAGTAAAATGACAATTACATTTCAATAAATCAGCTCACAAAAGTAACAAACAGTAAAAAAATGGTATTATGGTAAATGCAGGTATCATCTTGCAAAATGTTGTTGAATGAAATGTCTTCGAAAGTTTAATCCTCGTTCAAAATTATGTACATTTCCATCTATTGCTAGGTTATCAATAATGTTGTCAAAATCATCTTCATTTTCATTCAAACCAATATTATACAGTACAGCTGTCGCACATATAATTGCTACAAATGTATTTAATTTGGTTTGAAGACCTCGTTGAAGACATGGAAACCGTCTTTTCCATGTTCCGAATAACCTTTCGACAACATTTCTTGTTCTTATATGTGCAGTGTTGTATCGGATTTCTGGGTCATTACCTACAATTTACACCAACAAATAACCAATTGACCCCTATGTAGTTCAAAAAAATAAATACCTGGTTGTAATACAGGGGTCAGTAGGTAGTGCCTACATGCATATCCACTGTCTCCGATAAGTAAACCTGGAATTTCACCCCTTTCCATTCTAACTCTAACAGAGCTGCGGTCAAATATTAGACTATCATGGCTTGAACCTGGATGACGAACAACAATATCCATGATTTCTCTTCTTGGACCTGAAACCACCTGTACATTTAATGAAAAAAAACCCTTCCTATTTCGAAATACTTCCCCATTATTTCCACCAGGGTTTGAGATTTTGATGTGAGTACAATCAATACATCCAGAAACATTTGGAAAATTAGCTACCCCATAAAAATCGGCAATATTTCTCCGAAAGCCGTGTGCAGTATTGGGAAATCTTACAAAATCACCCAAACGTTCGGCTATCAATATGGATACCTTTTTAATCATTACGCTAATTGTGGGTTGGCTAATACCACGCAAATCACCAGATACAACCTGAAAATTACAAGTAGCATAAAATCGTAAACAAGTTAATACTTGCAAGATTGGAGGTATGGGTAAACCACGATTGTCTTCCTTCTGTAGGCCTGTAATAACGAGAGGTAGAATCCTATCTGCAACTGTATCTTTATAAAATCTATAGTGCTTTCTAAAATCACTTTCGTTAAAAAATTCAATTGGATTTTCCATATCACGTATATAGCGCTTTCGTATGCGTTCCTGACGATTTTCTTCTTCAATAATATCAATGTGTTCCAAATATTCCTCAATTTCCTCGCACATTTTTATTTAAATCACAAAATTTTAACAAAAATATTACAACAAAAATGGGTCTTCAAACGTCAATATAAAAATCAAAGTTAGGTTATGAACCCGTGCTCAAGGTAAGTCGAGACCAACCTTGAGGCAGAGTAGCTGTTTTCAAGATCTCAAGCACGGACTCGTACTCAAGGTTGGTTTATAAATGACGAATATGGCGCGAACTCGACCTTAAGCATCGAGGGTGACTTGAGCACGAACTATAAATACGGGCAATGTATTTATCAGTCAACGGTTACATTGAGAGAATAGTTTTGATTTGAAAGTGATATAGATTTTTTTTAATACTTTTTAAATCTTCAATAAGGGGTTTTAGGAATTCATTCATTCATTTCATTTCTATACTTGCCAAAATTGGCCAAAACCGACTAAGACTACTTTTATCAATGGGAAGTCCATCTATATTTATTTTCAAATTTAATTCCTGGCCCGTTGTGATCAAATTTTTTTAGAACATATAATATATCGATGGCCTAATTCTAATACCCCGTATCTGACAATTTTACGATTTTTAGATTTACTGAGCAATGTGAAGCTAAGGATATTTCACACATTATTACAATATCCGGTATCTGTAAGTCCTTGGGAAATATTTTTAAATCGACCGTTTATAATACGCCGTATCTGATCCACTCTAGGAAGCTTGAAAAAATACCCCGTATTTGCTAGTTCAGTGTTGTTTTTGTAGGCGTTTACATCATGCTGGTAAACACGTGATTGTTTATTGTGCAAAAAGCTATAAAAGGTAAGTAAATTGTGGTTTATATTGTATAGTTACATGATAATGTAGTATGCCTTAACTGATATTTTCTTGAAAATACTTAAATGTGTAGTTATAATGCCACTTGAAACTTTTCTTTACAATACGGGATGTTAGCATAGTTTTTTTTAATAATTTTGTTTGATACGGGGTATTCTCGGTACTGCATTTTGGCGGTAAACTCGAACGTTTCTAGATCATGGTAAAGAAATTTGATAGCAATGGTTTATCCTGGGTGGAGAATAAAGTGGTTCTTAAAAAAAATAAAATAAAATAAAATAAGATGGAGACTGAGTCGGAGTTGTATCGGTATTTAAACATTATACTTATTATCTCTCCTAAGAGCATAATTTGATAACCAAAAATGGTTCTAGCTTCAGACGGTTGCGTTTCAATATGTCTTTTTGGTTTCATAAGAAAAAAAATTTATTAGAGGAAAGTTCAGCTAACAATTATCTGGCTCATTTTCTTAGATGAATTCTTTACGAGCAAAGAAGATTCTGCTGATGGCCTTAAAAAGTCACCCAGAAGAAACAACAACCACCACTTACACAGTAAATACTGATGGCACTTTATCAGAAACTAATGAATACAGCAACTCTGATTTTGAAAGTCAAAACATTCCAGTATTAGAACCCAATAAAACGGTTCCTACAAATAATGGGGATACACACAATAAAACCGAAGTGGAATACTACCAAACTAACAATATGCAAAATGTTGCAGAACTTATAAGGGAGGTTCTTAGTGACACAGAAAATGGAGAAAATGAAAAAATAATGAGGCAATTTGGATTTAAAAAATCCTCAATTTTTGTATTTGATATGAAGATGCTTATATCCTTAAAAAACTTACAATTTTAATTTTTTAAAAATATTACTCTCAAACTTACTAATCAATTTATTTTCTGCCAATTTATTTTATAGTTAGTTGGTTGTTATCACTTGGAAAATTTCCTCTCAGTTATTTCATTTACGCTTTGCACAACTTTTTAATGTTTCCGTGCGAAAAAGAAAAACTATTACAAACATTATTTCTTTTTGTCCTGTCGCTTATGCATTATTAAGATAATAATCTATTTTCCATTTTGCACCATAGTTCGGTTCACAAGATTATATTTTTATCTCCAAGAGTTCATCCATATCTCAAATGTGGTTTTAAATCCAAACAAGAGGGTTCAATAAAACTCAAAGTCCAAACCACTATAATTTAATTTGTCCAATCAAAGGACAATCAATCTGCTACTAGTTTCGGTAAATTAATTACCATCATCAGGATATAATAGAAATGGTATACTTAATATAAAGATCTCATGAAATCCTGTTATAATATTGAAACAAGCCATCACTATAAAATAATGATGAAACTGATTCTTTAAATTCAAATTATATAATATTAAACTCATTAATTACATTTAAATGTTGAAGCAAAACAAAAAAGATTGAAAGAAATTGTGAAAGTACAAAATTTAAAAAATCTATCCAAATTAACACTTAATAAAATCACAAAATAAGTATAGTTACCTTCATGAAACATATACAACTGGAAAAATCATAGGTTGCTGTCACCAAAATTATTCATTATGATATTAAAGTAAGATCATTGAATGAAAAAACCAATCAAAAGTGGTATGGAAAACAAGAAAAGAAAGAAAAATTATTATAAAAGACACTAATATATAGAAGTTTTCTCATGAGAAAACTATAATAAATCTAAGAAGAAAAAAGTTATTTAACTATGCTAATAATATGGGTCAAACCCAAGGGAATGGTTTCTTATATGTAAACCGAAAAGAGACTGGAAAACAGTTACATGGAAGACACGAAATTTCTCCAAAATTCTTTATAATTTAAAAAATGTTTGAAATCTATATTCACTCAGAAGGATCCATCAAACAAAAAGGGGGTAATAAATAAGAATTGTAAATACATCCGAGGAAATTTGCAAATAGCTTCTTTGGGACCCTGGCTATTTGCTTAGTTGTAATCGTCAACCTGGCAAGAATCAATCACCAACTTTGGAAATAAAATGATTATTACAACCGTAACAGTTGTCTATAACTGAAAACATACTGAAATTGATAATAATTAATCTCCATCAAAATTAAAATATTGTACAAATCAACCACTAGCACAGGGAGACGGACCTGATTTCGCAAGCGACACATGTCGTTTCAATCAACTCTGTCTAAAAGTACCAAAACAAACGAACTATTAATTAGAAAATTCCAAAAAGTGAATCAACCAAGTAATTAGTGATTTGTTAACAACAAGTGCAAACCGTGAGTAAATAAAACTACTCGTTATAATTGAAAGTTTAATCTTAAACAAATTTCTGAAATCAAAATTCTCTCAAACGAAGAATAAAAAAGTATCAAGTCATTAAGTTAATCGATTTATTTTCATATCGACGAGCCGTCGTCCTTCCACACAGCACGGCTGTGAGACAGGGCCGGCCTCGATCGAAAACTGAAAAACCATGTCAGCTTTAAATCAAGTTACACAAAATGTCTCATATTCAAAAGCAGCCAGTCAACAACGTATCATTTCACCTCCAAATAGACACCAAGCTATTTTATTTAATACCATAGAAGATTGTTCTGTCAACGACTACCTCGAAGGATTAAGTAAGCACGTAAACCCGAAGGATATAATATTTGCATCCCGTATATCAAATGGTAGAATGTGCATATACTTATCATCAAAAGTTTTAGTAGATAAATTTATACATACAACCATAACCATAAACGAAAATGTTTTAGAAGCCAGAAGACTAATAACTCCATCAACACGCTTAATACTATCTAACGTATGTCCAAGCATACCCCCAAACATAATCAAAGAGGAACTAAGAAAACTAGGCTTAAACCCAGTATCAGAAATCTCATATCTACGTTTAGGGTCAATTAATCCCATGTTTAGTCATATACTCAGTTTTAGACGACAAGTTTTTGTAACACCCTTTCCAGACAATTTCGTACTACCCGAATCTTTTCTTATCGAATATGAACAGACCTCATATCGACTTTTCATAACACAAAACGAAACCTGCTTTAAATGTAAGCTAACTGGGCACCATGCAGCTAATTGCACAAATAATACACCTACCAATCTTCCTCAAAATACTCCTAACCAAACACAGACTACCCTCCCTCCATATACCACTTCCCAAAATTCATTGACTAACCAAATTCAAAAAAGCACTCCTATACCTCTGTACACTCCAGAAAATTCCAAGCCTACAACGCACATATCAACTCAAGCATCTCCAAATACTGAAACACAAACTTCAACATCAACTGGCACGAGCCAACCCCTACTTGCAACCAAAAACACACCCATTGATATCCTAGAACTTCAACCAATTTCAACCAAACCAACACCAAAAAGGACTTTCCAAGAAACATCTTCACCAACTGTGGAAGATACTTTTGTAAAACCCATATTATGTCAACTAAAGAAAAAAAGCAAAACCAATGAGGAAAACTTACCAAACGCCAACACCAACCTTACAACATTACTAGAACCCATAAAAGAATACCTAGAAAATGAAACTCAATTACTAAATTTCGAACAAGTAGTGGATCTGTTTGAAAACAGTAAAGGATCAAAAGACATACTCAGTGTAACAAAATCGTACACAGATGACTCTCAAGCACTTCTACAGTTCCTAACCAAATTACATCCATATTACACAAATAAAGTAATGAAAACCAAAAGCACAAGATTGAGACGAAAACTAGCCAAACAATTAAATATCCATCCCACCGCCATAAAGTCATTGTTGGAAGAAGATTCTGACTCATCCGTAAATTCATCTCAAGAATAATAACATTCATATCCCTACTTCAATGGAACTTAAATGGGTTCTATACCCATCTCGAAAAACTGAATCATATTATTACAGAAATACACCCATCTATTATTTGCCTACAGGAAACAAATTTCAAAAATCCAAACCACGTATTCAACTTCAGCAAATACACAACTTTCTATAAAAACATAATTAACCAAAATATAGCCAGCGGCGGCGTTGCAACTTATGTAGATAAAAAATTAATTTCCTCAGAATTATCAATAATCTCAAACGATATTGAATTAATAGTCATCGAAATAAACATACCTCATAAAATATACATTTGCAATATGTATATCCCACCAAACCAAAACATATCACAAGAAGATCTAGCAGATATCATAGAACAAATACCTTCACCTAGGATTGTAGTTGGAGACCTCAACTGCCATAGTCCGATGTGGGGTTCGAAAATGTTAAACCGAAAAGGACGCATTTTAGAAGACATTATAACAACCAAAAATGTAAACTTGCTCAACGATGGGACACCAACAAGATTTAACATTCAAACAGGCACAGCATCGGCAATAGACATTTCTTTATGCGACCCAAACCTATCCACCACGTTAACATGGGAGGTTTTACCTTATTTATACGGTAGTGACCACTACCCCATTACAATTACCTTAACCCACCAAGAAACAACTAATATAAGCACATCTACCTTAAAGTGGAATTTAAAAAGAGCTGATTGGATTAACTTTACAGAAAAAGTAGAACTAGAAATTAATCGGACCAACCTTTTACCACTCAACGACATAGACGCTTCTATAAGCCAATTCTTAAACATTTTAAAAACAGCCGCAGATAAACATGTAGGTAAAACAAAGTTTCTTAAAGATCATAAACCACTCCCATGGTGGACACCGGAATGCAACCAGGTTACCAAAGCATATAAAACAGCTTTTAATAGATTAAAACGACATAAAACCGATGAGAACACAACAGAATATAAAAAACGCAGAGCCGAAGCAAGGTACACACTTAAGAAAAACAGAAGAGAACATTGGAAAAAATTTATTTCATCCCTCAACACCTCAACAACGATAAGTACAGTATGGAAAAATTTAAGGAAAATTTCAGGCAAAAATCAACCATATCATATTCCATTTTTAACAAAAAAATAATAAGATAATCAGCGATAGAAAATAAATTGTAAATATGTTAGCTAGCCAATATGAATTAAATTCAAGCGACGAAAGTTACACAGACGATTTTAAAATACATAAGGCAGATATAAAAAGCAGAACATTAGAAAACGGCGGATACGAAATCCGAGACCTTAACGTTCTCTTCACCTTGACAGAACAAACCGAAGCTATAAACTCTTCCAAAGATTCAAGCCCTGGTCCAGATGGTATACCATTGGCATTCTTATCACACCTACCAGAAAATGGAAAAACATTACTTTTAAAATATTATAATTTTATCTGGACCAGCCAAATATTTCCATCATCATGGTCCGAAGCTATCATACTGCCTCTCCTTAAAGCAGATAAACCTCGAACATCTCCAGAATCGTACCGTCCAATATCCTTAACCAACACAATGTGTAAGATCCTAGAGAAAATGGCAAATAAGAGACTACGATGGGTCCTAGAAAAACAGAACCTTCTCATACCACAACAAAGCGGCTTCAGAGAAAATCGATCCACCACAGACAACTTAATCGACCTGGAATCAGAAATACACGAAGCAATCGCAAATAAACAATTTTGTACCGCAGTCTTCTTGGACATTACGAAGGCTTACGACACTGTATGGCGTTTCAATATCATATCGAAGTTACATAGTTGGAATATTAGAGGTAATATGTTAAAATTCATTACAAATTTCCTCCAATCTCGGAGCTTTCATGTACGATCAGACAACGTTACTTCGGATAAAAAAATACAAAAGAACGGAGTACCACAGGGATCAATAATAAGCTCTACACTTTTTCTAATAGCCATTAATGACATACTAGATCAATGCTCACCACTTGTCAAAGGTAGACTCTATGCTGACGACCTAGTTATATTTGCCAAAGGAAAAAACTTGACATCTATTCAAAACCATTTACAAAAAATCATCAATAAACTAGAGTTATGGTCCAAATCGACCGGATTACAATTCTCTGCAACAAAAACCAACTGTATCTTATTCACAAAAAAACGTAATGTTCCCATACCATATCTAAAACTATATAATTAAACTCTCAATTTCACAAATAATATTCGTTTCCTAGGCATGACTTTCGATCAAAAGCTAACGTGGAAAAAACATATAAACGATATTAAAAAAGAGTGCCAAGCAGGAATAAATCTCATGAAAACTATATCCAGTAAAAATTGGGGAGCAGACCAGAATACATTATTACACACATATAAATCTTTAGTCAGACCTAAACTAAACTATGGGGCTATAGTTTATACTTCCGCTAAAACATCAGCATTAAAAACCTTGGAGACAATTCAAAACACAGCACTTCGAATAGCTACCGGTGCGTTTTGTACAACACCAGTTAAAAGTTTACAATGTCTAACAGGAATACCGCCCCTAAACTTTTATCGCAAACATCTATGTATTTAAATCTTATTACAGTTTCCTGTAATATTGTCGTATTTAATAGAGTGAATGTATCAACAGATGGCGTCCCTTCTAATTGCAAACCAGAAAGGTTGGTTTTAAAATATCTTGTAGATATACCAACCCCGTTTGACTTTTGGGGTGTAATTCAATATCCGGCGGTGCATATTGCACGGGAAGTAGTTGTTGCTCCTTAGTTGAACGGCCACTGTTTTTGAAAAATATTATTTTTCAAAAAATTCATAGAGTGTTGAATATTTATAATTATTCCTTTCGCCATCTGTTGATCTATGTATTTCATATGCTTCCACAATCGCATCCAATAAAGAGCACCCAACATACACAAATACGTTCACAGATCGCTTTCAAGAAACATACAACACAACAAGAGTAGACCCACCATTTTACGAAAGAGTCAGAAGAAACCTTAATGATCTACAGCTTCAATTACCCAACTTTTTCCCAACAAATATCCAAACCCCTCCACCTTGGTTAATATCCATACCCAGTATCAATATCAACCTCACTACATTTAATAAAATAGAAACACCAACTAACCTGATTAAACAATATTATTTGAGAGAAATAGAAAACTACCAAAACCACTATAAGATATTCACCGACGCTTCCAAATCATCAGACGGCGTAGGAGCAGCCATCCTCACTTCAAATACATCTATAAAATTTAACTTCAAGTCAATCACTTCCCCATACACTGCAGAATTGTATGCAATACTACAAGCACTCATCCATATTAAAGAATCAAAAAAGTCCCTATCCCTAATAATAACAGACTCTCTCAGCTCACTGCAAACAATCCAACACTTGTATACCAAAAATCCAATCGCTCTACTAATCAAAACAGAAATAGCGTATTTAAAAAATGAAGATGCCACCGTTGAATTTATGTTTGTACCATCACACTCCGGTATAAAAGGAAATGAAGAAGTAGATCAACTAGCCCGATCAGTACCAAACGACCAGGATTCGATCCAAATAGATGAAGTTACTTGTTATGACATGAAAGCCGAAATTAAATCTAAAGTGTTAAGTGCGTGGCAAAGTGCGTGGAGTGCATCACAAAATAATCTTAAAGAAATTAAACAAACAGTAAACCCTTGGACCCAACCAACATCGAACAGACCAAACCAGGTACGAATATCACGTTTACGTCTCGGTCATAGTAATCTAACCCATAAATATGTCATCACACGAACTGAACTACCAATATGTGAGACCTGTCAAATTAGACTTAGGGCAAAGCACATATTGATCGAGTGCAAACAATACGAAACTACACGAAAGAAATACAACATCCCAGAGAATATAGCGGAGGCTCTAGGTCAAAACATGAATGTCAAGGATACAATAGGTTATTTAAAAGACACCGGTTTATATATGTTATTGTAATTTTCTTTTTTTTCTTTTCCTCTTTATAATATGTCTCTTATGTCGCTAATGACCTCAGTGGTTGAAGCGACTGAAAGAAATAAAAAAAAAACCACTAGCACATGTGATGTACTTAACACCGGAAATAAAATGGATTCTTGACAACTGACAAATGTCGCTTGACATAAGAAACATATAGTTCTATGAATAAAATTGACAAAACCTCCCAACCCATACAATTGTTAATGTTTCATTTACATAAAAGAGAAGAAGAATAACTAGATTCAACTTCAATAATAACAATAACCTAAAATTAAAACCCAACAAACAATAAACATTAAATCTAAACCCCCCATTCCGAAATAATTATACAAAACATAGTCAATTATTAAAACCAGCAGAAATTATATCCTTAGGTAGGTGTAAGAAAATATAATTTTCAGTAGAAGAAATCTGTTCATTTAAGCAAGTGACATCACTATCTAAAAAAGCATTATGAATCTCAATATTCTCCAGTAAATTCATTCTAATACCTTTATTACAAGTATGAAGCATTTCAACTTCAAACTTATCTGGAGAATGAAGTTCATTCAAAATATGATTAGAAAAAGAAGAAGGAGAATTATTAAAATCAAAGTTGGAATATTTCTTAATACAATTCCTATGCTCCATTACACGATATTCAAGTCTACGGCCACTCTGACCTACATATACTGCATTGCAATCATAACAAGATATTTTATAAACACCCGATTTATGTAACATAGGAACTCTATCCTTGTTCTTAACAAAAATATGTTTCGATGACGAATCAGTCTTTAAAGCAACTGTCACATTATACTTTCTGAAAACTTTAGCATTTCTATAAAAAATATCTCCAAAATACAAAAGTGAACCTCTAAAATTTTTATTGTTAGTATCTAATTCTTCAACTGTAGAAAAGGAAAGTCTAAATTTATAAAAGTTTTTTAAATAAATTCTTTGTATAACCTCCAAAGGAAAGTTATTATCAATTGCCAACTGTTTAATCACATTTATTTCATTTTCAAAAGCTTGTTTAGAGTGTGGTAATGAAAAACATCTATGGAAAAAACTATTAAAAGAAGCTAATTTATGTGACATTGGGTGGCAAGAATAGTAATCTATTAAACAATCAGTAGTAGTTGGTTTCCTATAAATATCAAAATTAAGTGATTGGTTAGATAAGTCTCTAGATATCAATAAGTCCAGAAAGAGGATTTTACCATCTACTTCTAACTCAATTGTGAATTTAATTCTGGGATGTAAAGTGTTAATAAAATTCAGAAAACAATCAATATGAAACTTTGTACCCTTAAATATGATATTATTCTTTAAATCGGAATTCAAATATAATTTCTCCAAATTGTTCATGAAAACTTCAGCAAGAAAGAGTGACAAACACGAACCCATAGTAAGACCAGAAGTCTGTGAGTGAAATTTATCATTGAATTTGAAAAAATTTTGTTCCAAAGCAGGACCTAATAAAGAACATACATCTAGTATAGTATGTGTTGGGATATTATTGTTGAACATCATATCTCTAACTAAAGATATACAATCAGCTGGGGGAATACTTGGGAAAACAAAACCCGTAAGTTCATTTAACAAATTGCAAAGAAATTTAGAAAGTTTGTAAACTGGTGAATTAATAAAACTAACAACAGGTCTGATAAGGCAATCTCTCTTGTGAATCTTTGGTAAACCATATAAAAGAGGGGTAACTGAAACCATAGGGCAAATCTTAAAGTGATTTTGATTGAAAGGTATCAAGAAGTTAGTGAAGTCCTTCCTAATCGTAGATTTAAGATAATTATAAAACTTAACTGTAGGCTCAGAATTAATTTGAATTATAGAAGAATCTGAAGTAAGAAAATCCTCAACTTTAGACAAATATTGTGTTTTATCTAAAATCACCAAACAATTGCCTTTATCAGCCTTAGTAACAATCAAATTTTCAGAAGTAATTCTTTTAGATAACAATTTAATATATTTCATATAAACGTTTAATTTATTATGAACAAACGACCAAAGAGAATGTGAGTATATCTGTTTATTCAAGAAAAAATTTATGTCATGTAATATATCCGATCTAATAGAATCCTTATTGAGCAAATCACAATTTCCCAAAATGTTTTCACAATCTATTGATAACTGTTTAATGTTGTTCTTATTTTTACTTTTAAAGTTTGGTGGGTTAAACTTTAATCCCTTATTTAAAATATCCATTTCCTTAACTGAAAAAATCGAAGAACTAAGATTTAAAACTCTTTCATGGAATCTAAAGTCTGAGAAAATATTCAAAGGCTTATTATGCCTTTCAATACCAAAATAATAAAAAAGCCTTTGCCCATAGCAACAATGTTATTGCTTCTTTTTTCAATTTTGATTAATGTTCGGATGTCTTTTGGTAGAAATGACATCTCCGCATCTGTTCTTAAAATTTGTAATAGAGAATTAGCACTGTTATGGGAAACATTGTTGTTAATAATCCATAATCTAAAATTATTTAAAAAACCTCATTTCGCTGTTTATCAGAAATATCTGTTTTTAAAGTGTCTAATTGTTCAAAAGAATTTTTAGTATTCAAATTAAAATTTTCTAAACCTGCAATACTATATTGATGGCTATGACTACTATTGCTACTACTCCAAAAAGTAGAACTAGAGATACTTGATTCAACTTTTTTTGAACCATTAAACACATTGGCTGTATCAACTGAAATAGTTACTCTCCTTTTTTTTTACATAATTCACAACTATTTGTTTTTTATTTTATTAATGTAGCTTCTTGAATATCTTGAACATTGGACAGATTTTCTTCTAGATCCAAATCTCTGTAAAAATATGAGCATTATCTCGGATTTGAAATATTCTGAATAGTTTTTAACATACATATACCTACCAAGTAACTAAGTAACTAAGATTATACCAAAGAATATATACGATTATACTTCTATACTGCTTCTAACTTCTAAAATAAAACCGCGAATGTTCTGTATGTAACATTAGTGAGAAGTATACAAATTAACATCATATGAATGTTTCCTCTAGGAAGCTGCTAAAAAGAAGTTCATAGGATGTGTATGTCACTGTGACTCCAAGTATTATTGTGTACATCAAAAATATGTTTTAATTACATTACGTGGATGTTAATGAAGTTGGTTATAAAATTGAGACATCTAGGAGATATCTTATTAACATTTTAAATAAACATCACGAAAAGTCTCTAAAAAGAACATCACAAAAAAGACTTATTATGTTTCTTGTTTAGTGGGTTGAAAAAAGATTTAAAAATAATCCGAATCTGTTTTTACAATATAGAAATTTCATTACTGAATATATTAAGCTAGGTCATGCTAATATATTTGACATCAACCAGTAAGATTTAAAAAATCAACCAGTT
Source organism: Lochmaea capreae (assembly GCA_949126875.1). Lineage (NCBI taxonomy): Eukaryota > Metazoa > Arthropoda > Insecta > Coleoptera > Chrysomelidae > Lochmaea > Lochmaea capreae. Next base: position 6,270,076 of record OX421404.1, on the reverse strand, counting down.
TATTCCATGGCTCACCACCCTGTCATTAGAGAAGACAAAGTTAGCACACGATTAAGGGTAGTATTTGATGGAAGCATGCAAACAAAAAATAAAGTTTCCATTAATGACTTGTTATACAACGGAGCCGAGCCGTAGTGCAAAGGAGCGTCTAAATGTAGCTCTCTTTACCAACGTTGCCAAACCACCCCGTGTCGTTCTCTATGAAAAGAACATCTCCTCGCTTTCCATACACTTTTTTAACTAAACCACCCTACCTTACCCCCTACCCTAATCCGAATCGAAAAATTGAATTGTGTAATTGACAGATTATTATAATAATTTTCAATAATAACCCAACCAAAACCACCCTACCTTACCCCCTACCCTAATCCGAATCGAAAAATTGAATTGTGTAATTGACAGATTATTATAATAATTTTCAATAATAACCCAACCAAAACCACCCTACCTTACCCCCTACCCTAATCCGAATCGAAAAATTCTTCGTATTTTTAGTCAATTTTTGAAAAAAACAATAAGAAAATAAAAATAAAAATATCTTGACTCGGACACGATTCGAACCTGGTACCTCTGTGTTAAGAGCCCAGCACGCTTACGCTGAGCTAATCTCTGCACACATTAATGATATCGTATAGAAGGTTAAAAGCTTTAGAACCGTGCGCGCTTCGCATGAAAGCCGAGCGCCACCGGAGATACTCGATGGCGCCCGAGGTCGGCACCGTCGATAAATTAACCTTGGGACTACGCTTGGCAACGTTGGTAAAGAGAGCTACATTTAGACGCTCCTGTAGTGCAAAGGGAACTTTTTGATATAGTCAAATGCGCTCTTATCGTGCGGGTTCAAAGGTCACTAACCATATGTATCAAATCGGAAAAAACACAGAGGTTATTAAAATGTAAGACTACAGATATACCCGGAGAAAAGATTGATGGTTTTATTATTTTAATTAACATAAACGTACCTGGCATTTTTATTTTCTTACAGAATGGCAAACTTTTTTATACTTGATTTCTCAGAAAATTTTAATATTGATAAATGTTTTTGTATCTTGAGAAAATTATTTTGACGTATTTAGATTTTGGGTGGTGTATGTCGGGTGAAAATAAAGCACAAAAGCATGATTGACGATAGTAAATCAAATTTTTTCAAAAATATGGAATCTGAGTAAGTTGTTGAATTTTTCTGTTTCGGATTCTTTATTTTTAAAAAACTTTTATTTTCTATCGTCATATTTTTGTGCTTCATTTTCACCCGGTATATACCAAAGAAAATCTGAATACGTTAAAATAATTTTCTCAAGATACACATACATTTATCAAGATTAAAATTTTCTGAGAAATCAATGATAAAAAGGTTTCCATTCGGTAAGAACTTCCAAAAACTCGCTGTATATAATCGTTATTCCGATATCCTAATCAATAGAATATCAATTGAATCTCTTTATTTAAAACGAAAATAATAAACAGAGCAATTTTTCATTTTATTTTATTACCAGAACCAAAAAATACAATGGTATTTAATCTGATTAACTATTTCAAGAAATAAGAAGAGAAAGTGGAAATTCGCCAACCAATAAGCAGAAAACAGTAGCGAAAGCCCTAGAAACTAGTTTATTGGCTGTACAGAAATTTGTGCATAAAAAAAATCATAATATACTAGGTACCGACGAATAACCAAAAATGTAAATGAAGAAAACCGTTTGTAATTGAAAACTTAAAACTTTCATCGTCACTTATAAAGTCCGAGAAGTCCTCGTCGTCCAAGTCATCTTCGAATGGAGCAATGATCACCGGCGCTACTTCAACATCCAGTACTTGTTCTCGATCCCACCAATCCCTTATTAATTTTTCTGTATGCTCCACCGATTTCCTCCAGTACTCCTGCGTATTATGATCCAACGAATCTTGCCAAACTTTTTCTACTTGATCGGATTTACATTTACATTTACATTTACATGTTTTTCATAGGATTTTGCCCGGAAGTCGTAGAACCTCATGCCAATGTTCACGCAATATTTCATCTACGGCGTATATTTTGGGTGGGTGTTTTTGCCATTGATAGGAGTTCCGATTTAAGCATATTTGGTGAAGGACATTTGTTACATTTTTCAAGCCATTCACAAATATCACCTTCCCGCCAACATGAAGTAGGTTGTTTATTTAAAATTCTTGAATGATATGAAGCATTGTCCAACACAATTAAAGATGGAGCATCCAAATTTGGTATTAACTGATCTTTTATCCATTTTTCAAACATTTCGCAATTCATATTGTCATGATAGTCAGAACTTTTTGATGTTGAAGAAAAAATTAAGCTTGCACCTGGAACAAATCCTGTTACAGAACCGACATGCAAAATAATAAAACGCTTTCCCGTGCCACATCCTTTTTTTCTTTTAATGCTTTCTACAGACTCATCTTACCAATATTTTGAGCCACTTCCATTTGAAAATATCCACGTTTCGTTTAAAAATACCACTTTTCTAAATTTTGATTTGTCATTTTTCGTATATCTTTTTAAAAACTCACATAAAAATCTTCGGTTACTTTTTTTTTATAGCGGAACCCCAACTTTTTTATTAATTTTGACAATGATTTAAGTCCGATTTCCAAAACACCTCGAATTTTTAAAGCTTCTTTTAATACTGAAAGAGTTATATTGGTTTTTATTCTATATAAATTATAAATAAAATCTCGAACTATTTTCGCGCAAATCCTCAATCTTTGGCTTTCTTCTTTTGCATTTTTTAGTATTCCTTGGTATTATAGTATCCTTTTTTTTTATGCACAATTTTCTGCACAGTCCTTAAACTAATTCACAGTGGTTTCGCTACTGTTTCCTGCACACTGGTTGACGAATTTCCACTTTTTCTTTCATTCTCGAAATAATCTATCAGATTAAGTACCATTTTTTTTACTTGATGATGCAAAAAACCGGAAAATTGCTTCTTATTATTTATATTGTCACTTTGAATTGTCAAAGTCATAAAACTGACATATTTAAATAAAACTTAGGTGGTGAAAAATGTTTTAGAATCGCTGAAAACTAAATACATATCTTTTTTTCCCATCAAAATTGCATAAGTCTCTCTAATTTATCTTACGGATTTTATTTGAAAGTTATGATTAAACGCATTAAAAGAAAACGAAAACTATGAGTATGTCTTTGTTGAATCGTATGACCCGTATTTGACTATATTCCAATAGTATTCAGAACTTTTGAGTATGTGATTTTGAGTGACATAAAACAAAAGTACAGGATGGTCCTAATTAATCCTGAGCATAGATCTCTCCAAAATGTATTATGGCGAGAAAACCCAGACATGCCTATTCAATGCTTGCAGATCTGATGCAAATAGTAACATTATTGCCTTAAAAGTTCTGCATTCTTAGCTAAAAGATATTTAGTAGAACTTGCTCATAAAATTGATACTGTGTTTCCATTAGCTTCTAATGCACTCTTAACAACACATATGTTGATGATATTCTATCAGGCGCCAATACAATTCAATAAGCTCTTTGCCTCAGGAATCAATTATTGGAACTGTTAAGTTCTGCTGGATTTGAACTTCATAAATGGAGTTCAAATAATCATGTCATATTAAAAACGAGCAGTCTTCTGAAGAGGTCTGTATCGACAATAATAACGCACAAATAAAAACACTTGGGGTGTCATATACAACTACAAATACGTTTAAGATTTTCGTTCCTGAATTAAACTTTAAATAGTCCACTGCAAAAAGACTGATACTAAGTGTAGTTTCCAAATGCTGTGACCCTATGGGCTATGCCGGTCCGGTCCTGGTCAGAGCCAAGCTTTTCATACAAAAATTATAGCTCATTAAAGTAGATTGGGATGATGCTTTTCCCAGTGATTGCCTAAGGGCATGGAAAGAATTTGCAAGTTCTCTTGTAAAAATGCCAACTGTACATATCCCCCGAAACTTGCATTTTCTTACAGCACAAAGTGTTGATTTGGTAGGGTATTGTGATTCCTCCTTAGTGGCATATGGAGCGGTTGTCTATGTAAGAGTAATTTCTAACAACAACACTTCTACTTTTTTCACTGCTTAGAGAATTGCTCCTATTGCCCACAAATTAACAGTTCCCAGATTGGAACCAAATGGAGCATTGTTACTAGCTCTCTTAACAACAATCTCTCAACAATTTATGACCTCTTAAAAACAAACCTTTCAGAAGTATTCTCAAATGTAGGCAAGCCCAACAAAATTAAACGCATGTGTAGTAAAAATTGTAAATAGTACTAAAACTTTTCATTGGCGATACGTGAAATCCTGCAGATTGTTTGTCAAGGGGAATGAGTCCCGAGGATATTGCTAACAATGACTTATGGTTTCATGGACCGCAATGGCTTTGTGACCATAATTTTGATCACATGAAAAACGTTAACACATTGTCCCCAAGTCCTCCTCCTGATGAAAAATCACAAACTTTCACCCAAACAATAATACGACCATTTTGACTTTTTGAAAAATATTCAAGTATAACAATGCTGCAAGCAATTGTCGCTTATATACTTAGATTTGCAAACATAACTAAAAACAGAAAATATTATCATTATAAAAGAGCACCCGAGACTATTTCATACAGGGCCAAGACAAGTTTTAGCTACCTTAAACTTGAATTACTGGAGTGTGAATGGCATTAGAGAAATTAAGAAAAACCTTCACAAATACATTCCTTGTATCAAGCAAAAGGCCAAATGCTCACAACAGCTCATGGGATCTCTTTCTGGAGAAAGAATAAATGCCTCTCGAGCTTTTCACATTGTGAGAATCGATTTTTGTGGCCCTTTCTACACTAAACAATCCAGAGCTAGATAGGTACTTATCACAAAAGATATATGCTTTTCTACTAAGGCCATACACAAGAAGCTGATGTCAGATATGACGACTGAATGTTGCCTGGCAGCATTCAAACAGTTCATTTCAAAAAGGGGAAAGTCTTCACAAGTATTTTGTGATAACGGCTCTACCTTCAAGGGAGCCGACAATCGATTGAATGTTTGGTACAAGTTATTCACCAGTCTTTGGGGGGCTCTGGGAGGCAGGGGTGAAATCGGCCAAATATCATATAAAAAGAGCCGTGGGAAAAAATCAATAAGATTATCAATCAAGTCGAGAGTTTTAAATTCTCGACCCATTTCGCAATTGTCAAGCGATCCTTCCGATCTATCATACTTGTCACCGGGTGTTTTAGTAGGAGCGCCATTAACAAGCTTCCCTGAACCAAATTTAACAGAATACCTGAAAATAGACTAAAGTTTTGGAAAACATGCACAAAGGTCCAGCAAATGTTCTGGCAAAAATGGCACAAAGATTACTTGTCCCTATTACAAAGCAGGCCAAAATGGCGAAATGAATGCCCAAATTTGAACGAAGGAACGCTCGTCCTTCTCAAAGAGGATAACGTTTCATCCATGAAATGGCAGCTCGCCAGAATTGAAAAAATTATTGCGGGCAAGGATAGAAAGGTGAGGGTAGTTCAAGCAAAAACAGGTAATGGCTCATGTTTAAGATCCATTACCAAGATAGAAGTGTTGCCACTGTAAACAAAAAGAAAACTTGTGAATTTTACTGTACATAAAAATTGTAAACCTTTTAGTGTTAATATTTTATGTTAATATATTAATTGCAAACTTATTGTAAAAAGAGGCTTTCCTAGCCTTAAAGAAGACTTTTGTAGTCTTATAAAACACTTTCAGTCCTTAAATTAAAAAAAAAGACTTTAGCAGTCTCAAACAGATTTTAGTAATCTCAAATGATTTAAGCAGTCACTACCTTTGAAGCAAGGCTTTTGCAACCAGAAAAAAGCTTCTATTTTAATAATGACTCTCGCAGTCACAATTTTTTCAAATAACTATCGCAGTCATAACTTGTAAGCAAGACTTTCGCAGTCACTACTTTTAAACAAGGTCTTTCTAGTTAAAAAATATTCTCAAGGTTTAATCTTTTGAAACATGTATAATAATTTTGTAAAATAAGCATAGTTAAGTTTGTAAAAAAAAAATCTTCCCTATGAAAAATGCAGTCCCCAAACATATTATGTCAATTTTGTTTTATGTATACTGTACCGTTTAGATATGTTTATTTGTAGTAGATAGTAAACTAGTTTCAATGTTAAGTGCTAACCAATAAAGTGTAAATTGCACACGTGCAGTGTAAAATCTAGCACAGCACAGCACATAAGTAAGTGTTGCTACCGATACTTTTTTGCTTCCCCCCGCATGTTCGGAACAGTAGCCACAACCTAACACAGCCAGCCAGCGTGCGCGCCCTCTCAAGAATATAAATGAACTTCCCCCCAGTGAAGCTTAAGAACTATAACGAAACAAACGTGCCGTCATCCTTCTTCTTAAGATATAAATTGTATAAAGTGTATAAATTGTAAATATAGTTTTAAGACCCTTTTGATGTGTTTGTCTTTCACAAATTGGCTCAAAATCACCAAGGTGCATAATTGGCTTTGCTAACAATTTAATATCTTAAATCTTGATTTTATTAAGAGAAGGAAATTAATAAAATACTTCTGTTTAGTCAACCCCTCCTTAGGGCGAATCTGTGTATCCGAAGTGCTGGTCAGGGTATGGACACTCTGAACGCGCGAGGGTACTGCCACCTAGAGAGTCGGATGTATGTACATTTTTTTGTTCATATATTTATTGAATGTTATTAATTGGGATTATGTTTTTTAGATTACAATCCAAAGGATTCATATTTTTTGTTCCCCACTCTGGTGCCCTGACAGGTATTCTAACAACTACTGAGAAAATTAAAGGTATTTATTTTATAGAGTTTAAAACATTTTACTTGTACAAAGTATCTGCATATGTTGGAAATATTGGAAATGCTCTCCACATCAAATTATTCGCCAGTTGCAACCACCAACCAAAACTTATACAAGGAACAGTGTACCTAAGAAAAAGTAAACACCTAGTTTTCATGTTGTAGCTATTCCATCCACAAGCAAGCGGTATGAGGAGAATGGATGGAAGTTAATTAAGCCACTATCAGATAATGGTATGTATAAAATATAACATATTCTGTCTGTTCCTTTTGTTACATTATTTAGTTTATTGAACTTCTAATTTTTATGTTATAGCTATTCCTTCTGTGGTGTATTGTAGACACGGGGTTAAGTGCGTTAGACAGAAATATGTCAACTGTCATGATATTAAAGAAGGAAGGGACTTCTGGCTTCCGTTTTGTAAAAGGCATATGGACACTTGTAATAAATACAGGGTGTCCCATAACTAATGGACAATATAAGAACTGTAGAAAGGAGTGATAAAAATAAGTCGTTTGATACAAACATGCACCAGTAAAATGTTAATAGTAAGCGAGATATGGGGCGTTAAAGTTGACAAAATATTTTTGAAAATTCGTAATATTTAGAAAACAACTGAATGTATTGGTCTCAAAATTGGTACACTATGGTTTTTAATGGTAATAAGCATGATATTGCCTTAATTTTTAATAATACTTCTAGATGGCGCTTGTTACACAGTTAAAATTTGATAGATCAGCGGTATTTTTTCCCCCTGTATAATGTGCATTTTATTACAAAATAATAAAAACTGCATCATTTTGAAACAAAAAAGGTATACTTGTTCAATTCCCATATTTTAAGTCGTTTTCAAGATATTGCTATTTTAATATTGCAGTGCATATCATTACACTGCAACTTAATTACTAGAATATTTTAAAGAGGGCTGTGACTATTAAAAGAACTGTCATTAATTTACTAGTTAAAAGCGAAAAGTTGTCATTACTGTGTTTTTAACTTCTGAACTAAAAATACGGCTTTCATTAAAAATGCCTAGAGGCAATGAATTTACAAATAATGAACTAAGGGATATGATTTGTGTTTATGCACAAGTAAATTATAATGCATGTGCTGCAGTTAGACGATACGTGCAGTTATATCCAAACCGAATTGTACCCAGTCGTAAAAAATTTCGAAGATTGTACTCCAATTTTGGTGAAAGCGGCTCTTTTCGTAAGAAAAATTCTGGTGGTCGACCTAAAATAATTACAGCTGATATGGAAGATGAAATTTTAACAAGAATTATAGAAAATCCTGAATTGAGTACTCGGCGCTTGCAGGCAGCTACTGGTGTAAGTAAATCAAGTGTGTCAAGAATTTTACATACAGAAAAATTGTACCCATATCATTTCACGCCTGTACAAAATTTATTACCCAATGACTTACCAAGGAGACTACAATTTTGTCAATCAATGCTCGGTAAGATCAATCAAGATCCAATATTTTTAAAAAAGGTACTGTTTACGGACGAGGCTACATTCACACGCAGAGGAGTATTTAATTGGAGAAATAACCACTATTACGATTTTGCTAATCCTCATCAATACAAAGAAACTCATTTTCAGCATGAGTTTTCAATCAACATCTGGTGTGGAATCATTGGCGATAATTTCATTGGTCCATTTGAACTCCCTAACAGATTAAATGCGGTAAATTATTTAGAATTTGTGCAAAATGATTTAGGCATTTTACTTGATGAAGTTCCTTTAATTGTAAGGCAGGATATGTGGTTTATGCAGGACGGTGCTCCCCCACATTATCCACTTATAGTCCGGGAGCATTTAAATAACAATTTTCCGCATCGTTGGATTGGACGGGGCAGTGAGTTTCCTTGGCCGCCTCGTTCCCCAGAATTTAATCCTTTGGACTTTTATGTATGGGGATATCTAAAATGGTTAGTCTACAATAGTGAAATTCATAACCAAAACGAACTATTAGCAAAAATTCATGAAGCCGCAAATACTTTAAAAAATGGCAACGCGATGTTTTTTAAAGTAAGACAACATTTACAAAAAAGTTTACGAAAATGTATTGAAGTAAACGGTGGTCACTTTCAACATTTAATGAAATAAATGTAATTATTGTTTTTTTTCTTTTCTTTTTCCAATTAAATTGTATTCTTTGAACAACCAATGTTTTATTTAGGTAATAATTTTTAAATGCCGGCGTGGCAAGCAGTATTAAAATAGCAATATCTTGAAAACGACTTAAAATATGGGAATTGAACCTTTTTTACCTTTTTTATTTTGTCTTATTTTCTTGGGAATCAAACCACAATAATGTTTTTTTATTTTTTTTTATTTCAACGTTTCGGTAGCGTTCCAGCTACCGTTGTCAAGATTAACTAATAATGAATAAATGAAAAATTTTTGGTCCCTATCTGAGACAACGAAAAAAATTTGACAACTAGACAATCAATAATATTTTGAAGTTTAAGACTACAAAACTTTGTTGTCAAATTTTATTAAGGTCCATTCATAGTAGATCACACCTCTGGTAAAATGAGAAATAAAATATTTCATTTCATGACATTCTAACGATATTTTACCAGAGGTGTGATCTACTATGAATGGACCTTAATAAAATTTGACAACAAAGTTTTGTAGTCTTAAACTTCAAAATATTATTGATTGTCTAGTTGTCAAATTTTTTTCGTTGTGTCAGATAGGGACCAAAAATTTTTCATTTATTCATTATTAGTTAATCTTGACAACGGTAGCTGGAACGCTACCGAAACGTTGAAATAAAAAAAAATAAAAAAACATGATTGTGGTTTGATTCCCAAGAAAATAAGAAAAAATAACAAGTAATGCCACAAGGAACTTATAGAAGATATTTATACCTTTTTTGTTCCAAAATGATGCAGTTTTTATTATTTTGTAATAAAATGCACATTATACAGGGGGAAAAAAATACCGCTGATCTATCAAATTTTAACTGTGTAACCAGCGCCATCTAGAAGTATTATTAAAAATTAAGGCAATATCATGCTTATTACCATTAAAAACCATAGTGTACCAATTTTGAGACCAATACATTTAGTTGTTTTCTAAATATTACGAATTTTCAAAAATATTTTGTCAACTTTAACGCCCCATATCTCGCTTACTATTAACATTTTACTAGTGCATGTTTGTATCAAACGACTTATTTTTATCACCCCTTTCTACAGTTCTTATATTGTCCATTAGTTATGGGACACCCTGTATAAGTAATAAAGTGATGTAAAAGTTATTCTTCTCATTTATTAAGTGTACAACATAATATTTGGCGACGAGAGACCTTCGACTCACAACAGAAGATTACCCAGAGGCCAGAGTAAGAGAACAGTAAAAATTTATCTAAATTGAGGTTAGAATAAATCATGTCATTAATTGGGGCAATAGAAAGCTTCAATACCATGTCCGACAACTGGATACTCTACCAGGAACAGCTAGAACAGTTCTTCCTAATTAACAATATCATAGCCGGTGCAGAAGGAGCACCGGATAAGAGGGTAGCAGCGCTACTTAGTTTGATTGGGCAAGATACGTACAAAATTCTTAGGGATCTGTGTACTCCTTTAAAACCCAGTCAGAAGACGTATGACCAATTATGTGCACTTTTGAAAACGCAATTCTCACCCACAACATGTATCTTTAAAGAAAGAATAGAATTCTATGAAGCAAAACAGGACCAGCACGAAACAGTTAATGACTGGTATGCAAGAATCCATAATTTGGCAACAAACTGTAAATTTGGAGCACAATTACAGTCAGTGTTGACAGATAAATTTGTTTGTGGATTAAGAATAGGCAAGATAAGAGATAGGTTGTGCGAAGAAAAACAAGATGTTAAATTAGACAAACTATTACAGTTGGCACTCAGCAAGGAAGCAGCATTACAGAATGAAGTAAAAGAAGTCAATGCAATAAACAGTAAACCTAATAGTTATGTCAAGAAAGTGGTGGACAAACCATTTCATTCAGAAACAACAACAGGGAAATGGAAATGTAGAAGTTGCGGTCTGCTCCACATAGGGACGCAGGTATGTAAGTATTCAAAGTATACCTGTAACAAATGCAAAAAGGTGGGACACTTGGCAAAAGTATGTCAAAGTGGAACTAGGGCAAACCAACATGCTCTTGATATTGAAACAGATGAAGTAGAAATAAATAACATTTATTTTTGTAATGATAAACCTTTATGTTTAGACGTATTAGTTAATGATTATCTTATTTCATGTCAGCTTGACTCAGGAGCAGCAGTTTCAGTATTATCGTTTGAAGATTATCAAAATTATTTTAAATCAGTAAAGTTATTACCATCAACAATGATTCTTAGGAGTTATTTGGGAGACAAAATCAAACCAGTAGGTCAAATTTTAGTTAATATTACGTATAATAACGTGCTATGCAAAAACTTCAATTTCCAAATTGTAAAAAGTAATCATACCACACCAAACTTGTTGGGAAGAGACTTTTTAAAAAGTTTAAAGTTTAAATTATCACCCGAGATATTTTTATTAGCAGAAAATCAAATAGAAACTATTTTAAGAGAATTTAAGAATATATTTGAGCCTTCATTGGGATGTTATAAATTTAAAGAAATTAAACTAGAATTAGAAAATAATGCTACGCCAATTTTCTTTAAACCAAGGCAAATACCATTAGCTTTCAAACAAAGCGTTGAAGATGAACTAGCAAAACTTGAGAAAGAGGGGGTAATCTCACCAATAGATATATCAGATTGGGGAACACCAGTGGTTCCTATTATCAAAAATGATGGTTCATTAAAGTTATGTGGTGATTATAAGGTAACTATAAATAAACATCTAAAAAAAGTTAAGTACCCACTTCCGTCTGTGGAGAGTATATTTTTTGAATTAAATGGGGGGAGTCTTACTCAAAATTAGATTTGAGTTATGCATACAATCAGATTAAGGTAGATGATGATTCATCAAGAATTTTAACATGGAGTACACACAAGGGTTTATTTAAAATAAACAGATTACCATATGGCATAACCCCAGCAAGTGCAGTATTTGAGAAAATTTTAGAGCAATTATTACAGGGTTGTAAAGGTGTAGCAAACTTTCTGGATGATATTATAATAACAGGGAAAACTAGAGAAGAACACATAGATAATTTAAAAGTAGTTTAAAGCTAAATAAAAGTAAGTGTGCATTCTTTCAAGATCAAGTAAGTTACTTGTGTTTCACAATATCAAGGGAAGGTTTAATAAAAAATAACGATCAACAAATAGCTATTATGGAAGCACCAAGGCCAACTAATGTAATACAAATTAAAAGTTTTGCGGGCATGGTAAACTATTACAGTAAATTTGTACCAAAATTATCTATAATTATGAGACCAATCTATAATCTATTGAAAAGTAATAATAAGTTTGAGTGGTCAGATTTATGCGAGCATGCCTTCTTAGAAATAAAAAAAATAATTGCTTCAGATCAAATTTTAACCCATTTTAACCCAGACTTGCCAATAGTGTTACAAACAGATGCAAGTCAAGATGGAATTGCAGGTGCACTATTCCATAAAGACGTACAAGGAATTTTAAAGCCTGTAGCTTTCATATCCAGAACACTAGTGCCAGCAGAAAAAAATTATTCTGTACTAGACAAAGAATCATTGGCAATATATTGGTCAGTAAAAAAACTGTACCAATACTTAATGGGACAAGATTTTGTACTACAAACAGACCACCGTCCTTTAATTTCTATACTCGGAGAAAAAAAAGGTATACCCCAAATGGCAGCCTCAAGGCTGCAAAGATGGTCAGTATTCCTTTCGGGTTTCTCGTACAAGTTAGAATACATTAAAGGTGTAAATAACAACATGGCAGACATGCTGAGTAGGCATCCTATTGAAATAATGTATATTTCTAGTGACTATGAACTAAAACCATCGTATTTAAATACATTGATAGCAGAGCAATTACCAGTAGATTATAAGAAAGTAGCTGTAGAAACTCGTAGGGACATAACATTATCAAAAGTATATAACTATATAAGTAATGGTTGGCCTGAAAACAAGGGAACTATTGAAAATGAAAGTTTAATTCCATATTTTAAAAAGAAAATAGAATTAACATTAGAAGAAGGCTGCATAATGTGGGGATATCGAGTAGTGACTCCTGCTAAATTCAGAAAAAAAATTTTTAGAGGAATTACACTCGAGTCATTTAGGTGTAGTTAAGATGAAGTCTATTGCCAGAGCTTACTTCTATTGGCCCAATTTGGACAAAGAAATTGAATTGTATTGCAAAAAATGCTTACCTTGTCAGACAATAGCTAACAGTCCAGTGAAGTCCGAAACAATAGCTTGGAATAGACCATCAAAACCATGGGAAAGGATTCACATAGACTTTATGGGTCCAGTAAAAAATAAATTTTATCTTATAGTATAAGATGCTTATAGTAAATGTCCTGAAATCAGAATAATGGATAAAATAACATCCGAAGCAACCATTTTTAAATTAAGGGAAATTTTTTGTACTTGGGGATTACCAGAAATCATTGTATCTGACAATGGCCCTCAGCTAGTATCATCTGAGTTCAAAACATTCCTAAGCAATAATGGAATAAAACAAATCACTTCCGCACCTTACCATCCAGCAACGAATGGAGCTGCTGAAAACGCGGTTAAAAGCTTTCAAAAAAGTCTAAAAGCTACATTATTAGACAATAAAAACAAAACACATACTGAGAGTTTAATAATTAGCAGATATTTGTTGAATTATAGAAATTCGATCCATTGTTCTACAAAAGAAACACCATCCAAATTAATGATTGGTAGAAATGTAAGAACATTATTTGATCTTTTGAAACCAAATAAGAATCACAACTTACAATTAGGGGGTAGGTGTGAAGATTTTAAAGAGGGAGAAGAGGTTATGATCAGAGACTATAAAAATAAAAATAAAGTTATATGGGTAAAAGCTACCTTAAAAAAGGTACTAGGGTTAAAAAATTATCTATGTCAAACCGCTGAGGATAAAACTCATAAAAGACACATAGATCAAATTAGAAAGGTAAAAATAAATGATGCATCAAGGGAAGCAGAAATAGTATTTAAACAGCAGTGTGCTAATAAAAGCCCTGCAAATAGTAGTGAAGATGACGTGGAGGAAATGGTAGGTAAAAACAATAATAACATTCCATTTGGTTCACCCAATGAAAGCTTAGATCTCAGTAACGCTCCATCAATGTCAGGTAGTAAAGATTCAACTACAAACGAGGAAGAAGACTCTTCGTTTGAAAGTGTGGTAAATGACTCTTTTTGCGAATCATCTAGACAATCAAACAAAACTGTTGCTACTAAGTCAGGTAGAATCATTAAGAAACCTACAAAGTATATTGACTATGATTGTGAATCTGAGTAAGCTATATTTTTTCCTATTGTAAGTAATATTAAGTTGTTATGTTAATTTTTAAGATATCCATTTTTTTTAAGGTAATTGTATTTTGTATTTAGTTATTATCTAGAAAGGGAGGAAATGTGGTGTATTGTAGACACGGGGTTAAGTGCGTTAGACAGAAATATGTCAACTGTCATTATATAAAAGAAGGAAGGGACTTCTGGCTTCCGTTTTGTAAAAGGCACTTGGACACTTGTAATAAATATAAGTAATAAAGTGATGTAAAAGTTATTCTTCTCATTTATTAAGTGTACAACATAATACCTTCCACGATTAAAGGTACATTTACATTCAATTACGCGTTTGCCTAAGTTTGAAATTTGCTCGCTTGACATATGACGTCTCCATGTATCCATTTATATTGAAAATTTTACTTTGGCTTAAGCTTGAGCGGGCTTGTTCTTCTGCTTGACAATTTCATTTAAAATTTTAAGGTTATGCTACGAATGTTAAGAAAATCTTATGATCATTTTTGGTATTGTTATTTTTAAAATAATTATTTGCGACATTGTGATATGGATAAAGTGGAAAAATATGTTACAAATAATGACACCTGTTCTTTATGATTTAAGCAAAAGAGGATATAGTAATAGACATTTAACAGACCAGACAAGGAGTCATATTTCCCTATCAATGCAAACAACTGGTAAGTGACAATGTTGCAAATTACAAACTATTTTTTGTTAACTAAGTACCTATCTAGAATACCTACTTATTTAAAGCACCAAAGATTTTAAATGTCCGGGCTTAATATTAAATAATTAGGCTTCATAGCCTAATAGCACTGTGCGGCAAGGCAAAGTACATACTATATAATTCTTAAAAATTTTTAGTTGATAAATGTAAGAAAAAGTGGAAATCTCTCCGTGAAAAATACTGTAGGGAAAAACAAAAAATGGATATGCTAACAAGAAGTGGAGCAGCAGCTTCACATACAAAATCATGGCCTTTAATGTCATTCTTCAATTACATGTTTGATAAGAAAGAACCTAGAAAGTAATTACCATAGTTTATTAACATTGTTCATCATTATTTGTAAAATATTTTAGAACTTCATCAAGTGCTCTTCTGGAGATGGATTGTCAAAAAAATAATATGAATTCTCAAGCACCTCTCCCTGTAAGTCCCGTTTGGGAAAGTGATATCCCAGATGGAAATTTCGATTCATTATATGATTTAAATGAAACTGAAGTACCCCAGTCTCAAGCTGCAGGATCAGTCACTGGATAAGAAAATATTAACTTGACGCCTTCAAAGAAATATAAAAGAGGAAAAAAGCGAACTGCAGAGGCAGAGACTATAAATTATTTAGAAGATACTCAAGACAGTGAAATGTTGGGGATATTAGGAAAGATATCATCATCTATGGAAAAAGTAATCACGTGTCCAGCTTCAGACAAATTTGCAACTTTTATAAAATATGTTGAATCAGAAGTCAGGGAGTTGCCACAAAATGTGCAAGAAGAGTTTATGGATGAAACAATTATAAGTTTGTTGAAAAATAAAATAAAATTAAGAACGACCCCATAATTAATTATTGCTATTACGGGCATTTCTCATTCAATACTCTATAATTTTGTTACCAAATGTTTGTTTTCTTAAGAACGATTTTTTCAAGTTTCTTATTCATATTTTCCTTTTGTTTATTCATATTAAGTGTTACAGTCACTCTTTGACTCCAACACTAAAGCAGGGTCGACCTTTTAATTGTCGAAAAAATAGACCATAAACTCATGGGTGCTGGTTAAAATTTGGATTGTTTTTATCCTTTTGTAAACAAAAAAACCTAAATGATATTAATTAAGCACATAAACTTATTTTAATATATTCAATAACAAAATCTTTTCATATTATGAATTCCAAAACGTTGTGACTTAACTCCTATAGCCTAAAACACACATGCCTGTCATTCACCCTTAAATTTAAAACTACAAGAAAACATTTACATACAAAAAAAAATATACAATCACTTAAAAATAAGCGAAAACTATGAAGTTCAAAACCACTTATCTGGAAATTGTTAGCACAATTGTAACAATTTTCTAAACATCAAACAAAGGTACCAATGCCAGTAAACTTTCCTCCATTACCCTTGGTGTGGCGGTTAAATTTATGAGAAATTTATTTATTATTTTATTCAACTTGTATATCATCAAAAGACTCCACGTAAGCTCTCTGGGGTGGGATTTATCGCTCTCTGGGGTGGGATTTATTTTATAAGACTTTTTTTGAAATAAAAATTTTCCAATTTATGAAGTTACATGTCAATGTCAGTCTTAGTCTACTATGTTATTACGAAAAATAAACCACCTATGGAGATGAATGTTTATCATTCATAATTTGACAGATGCCAAAACCAATATTAAAATGAGGTTAGATTATTGACTTTTCCATAAATGTCATGATGACAGTTAACTATAGGAGGTGTGAATAAAAGTGGAAAATTATTAATTTTTACAATGTTGAAAATACTTGTTAATGTTGGAGCTACTTGTTCTCCAACATTAAGTAAGCAGTCTTACTTTTTTCCAGTCCTATTTTGACTAATTATGTACTTTGTTTTGTACCTGATTTTTTTGCCTGCATATTTAATGGGAAATAAAACTACCCATTGGACTGAAATTAAATTGTTTTTATTTTTTAAGTAAAAAATTGAGTGAACTACAAAAATAAAAAGATACCAACAAATAACAATATATGTGCATGTTTTAATTAGTCCTCCTAACATATTCAAGCTACAAGGGGCATATTTGACTACCTGTGTTATTAACATATTCTTTAATAAAGTTTCTAAGGTTCCAAGCGTCTCTTGGAGCATTTTTATTTCCAAACCTTATTTGCGAGTTCTGCAATGGATTGAATATGGGCAATTCATTTCGCCATTGACCAGAAATAAAATTTCGATTTACCTCCCGGTCAGCATAGTTTCCATCACAATAGATAGAAGAATCTCTTTTTTGGGGTCTGATAAAATTGTGCAAACAGATGGGGCAACGGTCAGTAGGTCAGAGGTCAGAAATGTTTTCAGGTAGTTGAAATTCTATGGGTCAATAGCGCGCGGTATACAATCGGTAAACCGGTCAATTGCGCGAACGGTTCCTTTATAGAAATATGCTCGTTTATACATATATTATAAACAATTTTTTTAAGACGTAACCTGCCATAGGAAAACACCTGAAAAGAAAACTAAATAAAATAGCGATTATAAGACAAACACTTTTAATAAAATTAAATCTTTCAATATGGTTATTTACATATAAATTAATTCAATTTGTTACATAATCTTTGCGTTTTTTATTACAAGCTTTATGCAAATGTACACTATTTATTTTAATATATGTATTAATTTGTACATCTTTTAAAACATTAATAAATTTAAAAATATCTGGATGCGCTACATAAAAACTGAAGTTAAAATATCTGTGGAATGATTCACAAGCATTTGTTGTACGTTCTTTATCACTATTATAATAAGCCCACATTTTTAATCTAAATAATCAGCATATTTAATTAGTTTAGCATTCTAAGGTATATCTGAGTAAAGGTCTTCTACAAAACAATCCCCTACTTCGTTAGGATTTAGAAATAATAATCCAAAAGTGTAATGCAACCAAAGACCTATTGCTGAATTAGAATCCCTGTACTCAGATACCAACCCAACATTTTGAATTTTACGATACCAGGACTGGGTCAAATGAAACCCACATCCTATTATATTTGTCTGGTCAATTTTTCTTAACTCCAACGTGTATCGCTTTTTCAAAATCACTAACGATTTCTTTGGGCTCCAAAGTTAAATTTATACTGGCACAATAACTTTTTAAAAGCTTAAATGCCTCAAAGTAAGTATTAGATTGTTTGTTTGGCAGTAAAATAAATACTAAAGGTATATAATGTCCGTTTTCTACTGTATGTATCGTAAATAACTGAGTTAAAAATTTGGGGTAATAACTGAAAGTTCCGTCTACATAAATTTTAGATCGTGAACACAGATACTGTAAATTTGTTTGACAGGAAAATATTATTACATTTAAGTTCGTGTTATTTACCAATGAAAATTCGTCCTTATTTGTTTTAATAACAATAGATTCTAGAGCTTCTTGGAGGTCTTCTAATGATTGAGGTAAAACTGGCAAAACGCTTCGTCTTGATCGATATACACTTTTTCTTATATTATCAAGGTCCCGTGTTGTGAGATTCACTTCTGCGGGAGCTTCTTTAAGCCCAGTATTGATGATCTTAGAAGGTCTTTGCGATATGTCTTCTACAGCCTTCCTTTTAATTTCGTTTTGTAAATTTCTGTGAAACAACATTAAAATATATAAATAATATATATCTACTATAATTTTTGAGGTTTATAAGAGTGTTTGTATTTTTGAAAAATAACAAATTTAAGAAATTAGATGAATATCCTAAATATTTAACTTATACAAATAAAATAAATCATATTATATTATATACCTAGGTCGAGATGTGAGCCATTATTAACCGAGGAGTTGTACTAATATTTTAAAATTTTATTTAATTTGATTTTGGTAAAGGCAGAAATGATGCTAATTTCAAATAAGTTTTTATAATTTTATCATACCAATTAAGTGTACCTACTAGTGCTGCATTTGCG
Organism: Lochmaea capreae; assembly: GCA_949126875.1. Classification (NCBI taxonomy): domain Eukaryota; kingdom Metazoa; phylum Arthropoda; class Insecta; order Coleoptera; family Chrysomelidae; genus Lochmaea; species Lochmaea capreae. Next base: position 6,251,193 of record OX421404.1, on the reverse strand, counting down.
AGTTTGATTTTGTTTAGAATTATAAATAAGAGTTTCTGTTTATATTTCATTGAAAATATAAATAAAGTTCATTATTTACCTAGTTAGAGAAATATTATTTCTCATTCGAGCTTTGGAGTTAATAATGACGATTTCTAAGGTTAGTAGTAAAAAATATAATTATTAAACACTTACCTTAACGTGTAAATTTTCATCAAATACGTGACTGTGATTGCCTGATTGCCTGTTTTGAATCCGACCTAATCAAGTAAGAGAGAAAAAAGTTGCAGTAATACTACCTATGTCACTTGACGCAAAAGAGGAGTTAATTACAGCTACAAAGGAAGATCCACATTTACAGTTACTACTTCAGACAATAAAACAAGGATTTCCAGAAAAAGTCAGTGAACTTCCCACAGAACTACCACACTATTTTAACTTTAAAGAAGAATTGAGCTATCTCAAAGGAATAATTTTCAAAGGTAATACAATTGTAGTACCAAAATTACTGATCCCTAAATTGCTAAAGAATATTCATCAAGGACATGCAGGTATACACAGCTGTTAAAGAAGAGCACGACAAATTATCTACTGGAAGGGACAATATGGCGACATCAGAAAACTAGTTAAAAGACAATATTAAAGATATAGTGCTAGTTAAAAAGATTCCTACACTTTCATGGAAAACAGTTGCATCTGATCTATTAGAATTAAAAGGAAAAACTTACCTCGTAGTCTGTGAGAGCTGCTCTGGATATTCAACAGCTGAAATGTCAGTATTCATATGAAGTTATAGATCAACTGAAAAGATGGTTTGCTGCACATGGAATACCAGAAGATCAACAAACTGACAATGGAACACAATACATGTCTCTTTCAAAAAGAGTGGAAATTTAGCCATGTCACCACATCCAGTCCACATCACCATCAAGGCAATGGGCTCGCTGAAAAAACAGTTCAAGTAGCCAAGAACATATTAAAAAAATGTAGTATTGACAAGACCGATGTTCAACTTGCTTTAATAAACCGGGATATAAACCTACAAACAATATTTTAGGTTCACCCAACCAACGTCTAACTGAATATAGTGTTTTTTTAACGTTCAAGAGACAAATATTAAAATCCCTTTACAAAGGCAATAAAACGCAATAAAGACGCGAGTGATAGTTTATTTTAGTTATAGGATGTTATTAGCTTTAATTTAGCATAGTTTTTACATATCCTGGAGGAATATTAAGAAATTTCTGAAATTTTTGACCATAAAAGTAAGGTTAGATAACACAAATTTGTCAGTTTAGTGTCATAAAAGTCGTCGTTTAGGGAGGATGTATTTGGCTTCTCTCTGATTTTCAATTGTTTCCAGTTTTATTAATTAAAAAGTTTCTTTTAATCAAGTGAGACCACATAACCTGAAATTGACAGTTGTCAGAAATTTATGAAGTGTGTAACGCGTTTCCCTCGTACACGTGGTTGCTACCACCCGAACACGTCACTATGGACACCCTTGTTGCTAATTTACGGTTTAAAGCTCGGGCGCCAGATTTTTATCGTGGTTTGCTCCACGGCCCCTTGACACTTAGCGTCAAGAGTTCCAGATAGCCTCAGATGGAGGTTACGGCGAATTCCAGGGGTCTTGTTGAATTCTACTTTAACGGATTGTATACAATTCGGACAAGCCGAATATCGGTACTCAAGAACTTAAGTTACGGTAGCCAACGAATAAAACAGCACTTCAAACCTTTTGTTTATTAATACTCTGTGGTTGATTTAATTCAAAAATATCCAGGGACACGCAAAATAACGGAAGAAAATAAGGTATTTATTTCTTATACCGGGGATTTAACGGACGTAACAATCAGAGCGGGTCAGAATCGTCAAATATAGCTTAAATCTGCCAGGTAACTGAACGAGTTGTGGCTAAGCCTCTTCCAAGTTCAAGAAACCCTTCGGATCCAAATGAGACACGGGAATTTCCTATTTAGACAGTGAGATAGGGTATGGATTCGTGAGACGGTGAAATAACTTTCTGAATCTGCCGGGTACTCGAACAAGTTGTGGCTAAGCCTCTTCCAAGTTCAAAGAACCCTTAGGATTCAAAGGAAATACAGAAAACCAGTGTAAAGTCAATATCTATTGCACACGAGACGGCGAAAACAATTAAATCGGCCAGGCAATCGAACAAGTTGTGGATAAGCCTCTTCCAAGTTCGAGAGACCCTTCGGATTCACAAGAAATACAAATAATAGTATTTAGGCACGGAAAAAAATTGAATTAGTCCACTGGACTATATAAGAAAGATTTAAATCTGCCGGTTAATCGAACGAGTTGTGGCTAAGCCTCTTCCAAGTCCGAGAAACGCTTTAGATTCAAAATCAACAATAAATAAAATATTTAGGTAATCAAGGAAACAAAATGGTCCACGGTAAAATGAAAGAACGGTTTGAATCTGCCGGTTAATCGAACAAGTTGTGGCTAAGCCTCTTCCAAGTTCGAAAAACGCTTTGGATTCAAAAGAAACAATAAATAAAATATTTAGGCAATCAAGGAAACAAAATGTCCACGGTAAAATGAAAGAACGGTTTGAATCTGCCGGTTAATCGAACAAGTTGTGGCTAAGCCTCTTCCAAGTTCGAAAAACGCTTTGGATTCAAAAGAAACAATAAATAAAATATTTAGGCAATCAAGGAAACAAAATGGTCCACGGTAAAATGAAAGAACGGTTTGAATCTGCCGGTTAATCGAACAAGTTGTGGCTAAGCCTCTTCTAAGTTCGAAAAACGCTTTGGATTCAAAAGAAATAATAAAAAAAAATTATTCAGAAACAGAAAGAAATAAACTGGTACACGGTACGACGTAAGAACGACTTAAATCTGCCGGTTAATCGAACAAGTTGTGGCTAAGCCTCTTCCAAGTCCGAGAAAACCATTGGATTTAAAAGAAATACGAAAGAAAAAAAATATTATAAACTATTATTCCTGGAATAAATTTCACGAGTTTAAAAGGTACCTAGTTATCGACGCACAGAGTAAAAATATCAAGGCCAGAATAAAATTAAAATATCACCAACCATACCAGTTTTAATTACCTATGTATAAAAACTGCAGCAACTAAAATCATAAAGCCACCAGAGAGCCGGATTATAATAATCAATCAATTACTAATTAATGTTAAACGCTGTAAAAAAAAATTAAAGCCAACTATACTTCAACTACAAATCTTTATTTAAAAGAAAGAAACAATAAAAAAACTTGTCACTCAACATACCTCGGTATGAGAACTAGTAGTTAAAATTTTCCAAGAAAATATCTACAAAACTTAATATTAAATCGGCGTTACGGAAAGTTTGCGAATATACTCGTATCGGAAACTGTATATTTATTTCAACTAACAATCTTAATTTTGTAACCAGAAATAATCACAAAATAATTTTATCTCTATGCATAAAAAAACCCTGGTCATAAAGAAAAATCAAAACAATAAAATATTTACGGAATATCAATCGGCGGTACGGAAAGTCTTCGTATAGTATTATTATCAAAACTATATTACCTTCAAAACTATTTCTCGGAGTCCGGAGTCCGGAGTCGCACAAACGGTAAACTGCTTACGGGCACTTGACAACTTAACTTTAATTTCTCTGTTTTAAGAAGCACAGATCAGAGAGACTTCTATCGATTGTTTTCAAATTTATATCCTCATTCCTACTCCCATTTCGGCACTATCGGTTGTTAAATTGTATTTTTCAGCAAAAAGTTTCATATATACTAATTGTCTTTCTGAATTAATTAAAGTTCATATATACCGAGTGTCCCTACGGTTTAAAAAATTTGAACATCGGAAACGACTAAAGTTTTATGGTAGAATTCGAATTTGCGTACCTCCGGACTAATAAAAAAAATACATTATATAAGTACGTATATATAAAGAGAAACAAATAAATACGGTAACAGAAAAGGCGGTAAAGTATGTAACGAGTTATATGAAACCCAATATAAAATAAAAAACGTTACGGAAAAAATGAAAAAAAAAGAAAAAACTCTATTCCGTGCTCAAAAAAATAACTCGTTACAAGTGACAGATTAATGTTTACAAAATATTGTAAAGTAATCAATATTCAGAGATTATAAAGTAAAGACCAATACTCATACTCACCAAGTAATCCAATATTAATATTTCCAAACATATTTATCCTAAAAACAATAAAATGCAGGAAAAAATCCAGATTCATTAGCCCAAATAATGCTGTTTACCTGATATTGAACAAATTGAACCACATTGATAATTAATTTGATGTAATTTGCTAGAGTCCAAAAATCTTAATATCTCCAGGTTTGGGTAAAAGTCTAGTTTAGTGGTACAACGCGGATTTTGATGGAATATTTTTATTTTTTAGTTAATTCGAGGTCGCTGAACACGAAAATGAAAAAAAAATGTTCGCTCTCTTACCAAAAACGAGTTATGAATTTTTGAAAATTTGTTCAGATGAGCACTGCACTGGTTTTATTGACACATTATAACTTTTATAATGATCTGTTATAACTGCTACACAATGTTGGTGATACACTATATTTTCTTTTTACGATATTAATCTCACACGCACATTAAAAAAACACTATGATATTGATATATATCTCTTGTAAATTCTTTTTTTAAATCCACAATTATATATTTTGACGTTTCCGTCTAATATGACTGACCACTAAACTGACACGATAAGTTTCGTCTGTTTCCTTTTAGTCGTAATACTTGTACCTACTAGCATATTCAGCCAACATCAGTTACTTGAAAAAAAGTTGCTGAATATCTGTAATTGTGGAGACCATACAAGTTGAGTGAATGTAGAATCACATTATGACTTATGAGTCACATAATTTGAATTTGAAACATTTGATTCTGTTAACATTTTGTGCTTTTATTTTTTGTTCTAAAAATGAATCATATACATTTAGACGAAATATTTACATGGCGAAATAATAACGAGATTTTATCTCAAATTCGCCATTTGGGGGGGATTGCAAAATGTGAGGAAATAAAGTGCCCAATTCCAAATTGTGATGGTTATTTTGTTGAAACCCCGGATTGCAACGTAATTGATGGTGTTCGTTGGCGTTGTAATGGATATGTCAATAAAGGAAAGAGGAAGCGAGTGAGATGTACAAAGAGGTATATTTTTTCGTAAATATTGAATTCTTTCCAATTTATGTATTTTGGAGATATAGGACAACATGTCACGTACGGTTCTTGTGCAAATGGAATTTTATGTTAATTTTGAAATTGTTTGATAGCTTACTTTAAATGACTAGAACAAAAATTTCGCTGGATCATTCAGTAATTATTTTAAAAATCACTAGGTTCTGGTCGACTTCGCTGCCTTCAAAATTTTATGTTAATTTTGAATTTGTTTGATAGCTTACCTTAAATAAAGCAGATTAGAACAAAAATGTCTCTATTTATGTCTATCTATATACATACATATTTATTCCCTTCCCCTTCTCCGAAAAATGTAAAATAATTTGTATTCCACATGAAGTTCTCCGAAAATAATTCACATGATTATCCACATTATTCTGAAATAATACTAGCTCAAATAGGTCTACTATCAGGAATACATACACAATTTTCAAATGGAAAAATTGAATGAACCGCCATCAACAGATTATAAAAAATGCGCGCCGGGTCGACGTTTCGCAATAACGTCGACCCGGCGCGCTCGCGGAAATCCAATCTTACCAAGATCTCTGAATTAGAAAATATATTCATAAACATATTGACTTTTCAAATGACGAGTCCAAATTGAATGAACAGCCATCAACAGATTGTGAAAAGATACCACTCTAGGATACAGATTTTTACATATTTTTAGGGCTTCAATTCGATACAAGTCGTTTTTTTCAAATTCCCACTTGCCATTGTGGAAAATGTTAGCATTTGTTCACATGTGAGTACATAAAGATCCTCTAAGGAGAATGAGGAATGAGTTGAGGATGGCTCAACAAACCCTCGTTGATTGGGCTAGCTTCTGCAGAGAAGTAGTTTTCGATGCATTTGTTTTAAAAGCATCTAAAATTGGAGGTCCGGGAAAGATGTAAGTATCTATTTTTACATAAACTATTTTTTTGCATTACATGTATGGTCTTATTTTAATTTGAATATTGCAGTGTCGAGATAGATGAATCCAAATTTGGAAAGAGAAAATACCATCGAGGACATCAAGTTGATGATGCTTGGATATTTGGAGGGTATGAGAGAGGTTCTGGGGCGATATTTATGGTTGTTGTGGAGAATCGCACAGCAGATACTCTCTTAAAAAAAATAAGAGATTATATAGAGGATGGGACAACTATTTATTCTGATTGTTGGAAAGCATATGATGGTTTGAAGGATTTAGAACAATATATTCATTTAACTGTCAACCATTCTATAAATTTTAAAGATCCGGAAACTGGTGTCCATATACAAACTCCATTGAGAGTTCATGGTAATATTCCATATTTTAATTATTAATGATTATATTTTAATTATTGATATGATAAAAAAATAATTCATATTTTTTTGTTTAAGGCGACATGCAAAAGCTGCTGGTCCATATGCTAATCGCAAAAAAGACTTTTTGGGGGGATATTTAGCAAGATACATATTTCTCAAAAAAGTCTATGCGATCAATCAGGATCCATTTGTTATTTTTATGATGCTAGCCAGTGATCTATATAATAGTTTTGTTGAGGATCACTATTTGCCAATTGAACCCACTGAGGACGAGGAGGAAGACGCGGACTTGGATTTTTATTTAAACTAATTCATTATAGACGATCCCAGAAAATAGACTTCGGTTAGGTTAGGTTAGGTTATATTAGGTTTAGGTTAGGTTAGGCTCCGGGGTGCACATGACGCTATGCCCTCCTGGGTAGTTCCGGTGCACCTCGGAGGAGGGAGGTTATTTTAGGTGGTAGGTAGTCGAGGATTCGGGTTTCTGCGTCTCTGTAGCACCTCTGCGGGTGCTGCGGTGGCGCAGCTTCACGGGTTTTCCACTAAATCCATCAGGCTAGGGCACAATTCCCTAGTCTCTTTCGAAGATTTTTTCCTCCTCTCACAAAAAAAAAAAAAAGGTTAGGTTAGTTTTGGTTAAGTTTGTATTGGCTTGATTAACTTAGGTTATGTTTGTATTGGCTTGGTTAAGTTAAGTTTGTTTTGGTATGGTTTAGTAAGGTTGGGCTGTGTTAGGTTGGGTTTGTTGAGATTAATTAAAATGTGTTCTATTTAACTAAAAGAAAACTAATTTTTCTTTAATCGCATGTATAGCTGATCGAAACAGATATTATTCTTTGATCTGTGTCAGGGGTCGGGGAGCGATGTTAGAAACACCACTTCCACTCCCTTTCCACATTCAGACAGAGGCATATGCTATACCTGCTTCTTCATTGATTATTCCTCAATAAAATGTATCTTTTCTTATTGATAAAAGATAAAATACTCGATCCTGCACATTATGTCGCATTGTGCGCCCTGGTACTGTAATTTTAAAACCATCAAAAATACTTGAAATCTACGTTAAAATGTCTTTAAGGAAACAGTTTCTATCTGATAGTTTTAATATTAATAATAATAAAAATTTGTATTTGGAAAACTATTTTTTCCTGCAACGTGTGGCTTGGTATGGAACGTTTTTATAATAAGAATAATCTGTAAAAACAATATGAAGCTCGAACTGGACCGGCAGTAAACTAAAACTTAACCGTTGCAAGATCCATGTACGTAAAACAAACCCTCTTTCAGAAATTATGTTCTCTCAGAATTAAAAAGAAATGTATGAACTGTAATACAGCGTCAGATGTTGAAAAAGTATGTGTATATTCATGATGTACAGTTGTTTATATCTTTTATGATATGATCTGTGCATATCGAAAATATTCAGCCACTTTTTTTCAAGTAACTAATGATGGCTGAATATGCTAGTAGGTACAAGTTTTACGACTAAAAGGAAACAGACGAAACTTATCGTCTCAGTTCAGTGGTCAGTCATATTAGACGAAAACGTCAAAATATATAATTGTGGATTTAAAAAAAGAATTTACAAGAGATATATATCAATATCATAGTGTTTTTTAATGTGCGTGTGAGATTAATATCGTAAAAGGCAAATATAGTGTATCACCAACATTGTGTAGCAGTTATAACAGATCATTATAAAAGTTATAATGTGTCAATAAAACCAGTGCAGTGTTCATCTGAACAAATTTTCAAAAATTTATAACTCGTTTTTGGTAAGAGAACGCACATTTTTTTTTCATTTTCGTGTTCAGCGACCTCGCATTAGAATTATACTGACAAAATGGAATGAAAATCAAAAGAACAGTTTCTCTCATTTTCAATTTGTTACTGTTGATGAAAACCTGGAAGCCTTCAGAGGCAGATGTTCTTTCCGCCAGTACATCCCAAGTAAACCTAATAGATATGGTTTGAAAATATTCGCTACTTGTGATGCAAACTTATTTTACACTAGTCATAATATGGAAGTTTAAGTTGGGACACAACCAGCGGGCCCTTTCAGTATGGATAACAGTACCAAAGCTATAACCGAAAGAGCCTGTCAGCACCTTTATAATTCGAACAGAAATGTAGAAATGTCACAACACACAACTGGTACACTAGCGCTGCTCTCCGTATAGAATTATAAGTGGCAGAAGAAAGGAAATATCTGATATTTTCAAAGGAGGCCAATTGGATCTAGTGTATTTGCTTTTGGCTGCGGAGGAACCTTAGTGTTATATAAACCGAAAAATGATAAAAATGTTATATTGTACTCAACCATGCATTACGGCTATAATGTAGATGAGGAATCTGGTAAACCAGAAATAATATTACAGTATAATTATTCAACAAAAAGTGGTGTCGATACTGTGGACAAATTGTCTGCACAGTATAATGTAGCACGTTGTTCCAGAAGATGGCCCATGGTGATTTTTTATAGTTTGTTGAATGTTCGTTATTTATAAATGTAACAATGTTAATTCAACAAAACCAAGACGACAAATGGTAACAGAACTAGCTTTTGCTTTGACGTACGACCATCAAAAAAATAGATATTTGAATCGACATATCCCAGCAACTATTAGAATGCGTCTGAAAGAACTGTGTAATCTGCAAAATCAAAAAGAAAAAGAACCAGCTTAGAGAAATCCAGGGCAAACTGGAACATGTGGTTACTGTAATTAGAGAAAAACCCGAAAAACAAAATATTGTTGTGAACTATGTGCTAAATTTTTGTGTTTAGTGCATGTGAAGCCTTTATGTGGAAATGGCTACGATCCTCATCGCTGATTTTTGTACCTCTTTTTTGTGTTCCGGGTATGTACGTCTATGTATGGTAATTTTATTACTGGTTTTAAATTTTTTAGGGCTTTGAGTAGGTATATTGAAGAATAACTTTGAGGTCGAATGTATCAGAATATTTTTTTAATTATTGTTTTGTAATGAACCAAAAAAAATATAACCATATTTGTGTAGTTTTTTTCAGCCCCTTGATTAAAAATAATGTAAAAAGTATGATGTCAAGCAAATGTCATGTAATGTCCAAAAAACTTATAGTTTGAACAAAACACGTATGTTAGTATATAAAAGACTTTTTGTCCAGAGCGGCAGCACCGCCTCATGTTAAAACATTCAGTTACCATCAACCAGCGATATATAAGTAGGATGTAGTACAAGCTCTTATGAAATTAAAATTAATAAAAGTGTTTAGAGTCCATTAAGAAATGTTTTAAAGGTTACGTATAACAACCCTAGTGTATCCCCACATATTTTGGTCCAATCGAAAGGATTGTGGTTGCTACAGAAAACCCCAAGCAATTTCATCATTGAAAAAGCGAGGTTATACACAAAAAGACGGCAATTCAACTTCCAAGTTTCGGATGATACAGGTTGTTAATTCCACCAAAAGTAAGTCCGTTCGAATTTATTACTATATCATATTTAACCTGACTATCCTATATTATTAGTATTACATTTGAATTGTCAAGGAGGATGAACTTAGGGACCTAAAAATAAAAAAGGGAACTTTGAAAGGTCGGTCGATAACAAAATTTAAAAATTATTTTTATAAAGTAGACGAAAATAATATAACCGATACAATTATATAAAAAAATAGTACGATTTTATAACTAAATTCTTTTTTAAAGGACGAACTTATTCGAGTTGGAGGGAGACTACGTAAGGCAGAGCAACCGTTTGATCAGAAATTTCCCATATTTCTACCTAAATCTCACCGTTTGATGGAGAAACTTATAATTTATATCCATCAAAACTCTCTTCATTGCGGAACTCGGCAATTAGTATGTAATGTCAGAGAAAAATACTGGCCTATTTCCTCTAGAAATATATGTAAGAAAATTATTAAAAAATGCGTAATTCGCACTAAAGCTCAACCGAAAGGTTCTCAATATCGTATGGGAGATCTTCCTGATTCCAGAATAAATCATTATTCTCCATTTTTAAATGCTGTGGTAGATTTTGGTGAGCCATTTTTGTTGAGAGACCGGAAAACGCGATTTCTATCATTATTAAAAGGATATCTATGCCTATTTGTATGTATGAACATAAAGGCATTACATTTAGATGTTGTTACCGAACAGACCTCGGACGCGTTTTTGGCTGTACTTAAAATATTCATTAGTAGGAGAGGAAAACCAGCTGTTTGTAATAAAACGTTAGTAGCAATTACAACGTGGTTTATTAATTACTCTTACAATTAATGGACTGTATAAATTTTCACTTCTCATATCTCTCTCAATAAAACAGGTTATGTCCACACCCCAAAAAAGGCGCCCCTCTTCTGTCGTTAAAAAAGAAGAAGCAATATTTTTAACAGCGTTGCCGAACTGCAATTTTTGATATTGAATCTTAATAAAAATAAAATAAGCTGTCCTTTTGTTTTTATACATACACTCCCCGCCTTGAGAGGTTATGACCTTCAAGATAACACAATATATTTACATAGATTAGTCTATTTTGATTGGTAGCGGACACAGTTTAGCGAACGATCGCTTAATTAAACCATTCATTGTCTTTAACGTGGCCACTCTGGCAATGCCATCTTGTCCCGGATGTAGTTTTACAACTCTTGCCATACGCCAACATAATGGTGGTAGATTGTCGTCCTTAACGACGACCAACATTCCATCTTTGAGTTGGTCTTGATGGTGTTTCCACTTAGTTCTGGTTTGAAGCTCTGACACATAGATCTTGGACCACTGGTCCCAAAACTGTTGTTGGATTTTCTGGAGTTGCTGATATCTTGATAGCTTATTGTCTGATATCTCAATTACAGACGGACTCGGAAGTGAAGTAAGTCTTTTGCCGATCAGGAAGTGAGCGGGAGTTAATGCATCGAGGTCAAAGGGGCTAGAGGCCAGGGGGGTAAGAGGACGGGAATTCACGATGGCCTCTACCTGATACAATACAGTAGAAAAGTCTTCGTATGTTAAATTAGTATTACCGATCGCCCTCTTTAAATAATACTTAGTGGTCTTTACCCCTGCTTCCCACAATCCACCGAAATGCGGTGAATAAGCCGGCATGAACACCCATTTCACATTTTCATTACCTACAATTTTCGACAATTCTAAATTATGCGAAATTAAAGACTGTCCCAATTCTCTCAGTTCAGAGGAAGCACCTACAAAATTCTTACCGTTATCCGAATAAATTGAATTTGGTTTACCTCGCCTGGACACGAATCTTCGAAAGGCTGCTATGAAACCTTCTGTTGAAAGATGTGACGAATTTTTCACCTCCCTTTGGTTCCTACCAACTGGGCACGTTACTTTGGACACCCTCGATGCAAAATCTGTAAAATAATTGCTCGGGCGCCAGATTTTGTGACGTGGTTTACTCCACGGCCCTTTGACCCTAAGCGTCAAGAGTTCCAGATAGCCTCAGATGGAGGTTACGGAAAATTCCAGGGGTCTCGGTGAACTAAACACTCCTATAAAACTATAAACCCACAGACGGCTCTACTACGGGTTATTAAGAAAACACTAATTATCTCAGGTTGTATATTACCAGAGAAAACAAATATACAAAATTAGCAATTCCTAATAATACTCAAAATTTCTATTTCGGCAGTTCCATGCAAAAGGAATATATACAGGGCAAATGTAACAAAATAATATATACAAAATTTGCCGGTAGTACGTGTATAAAAAGTGGTACGGTAAAACAAGATGTAAGCAGGTTATTTTAGCTATTAATGACAGTGTAAAGCAGTAAAAGTAATTCGTAAAAAAAACGGTAAGCCGTATTAAAGAAAGAATAGAAAACAATTATAGTAGCAAACAAACAAAACCAAAAAAATAATGGAAGTATTTTAGCGGTAAGGATGATCAAGCGGGATATCGGGGAAGTTATAACCAGATTAATAGAAAAAAAAATACTAAAGAACTACCAATTAGATCGTCAATCAACCTATGGCATCAGCCTCAGACTTGTTTGAAGATCGTTAATTGGGGAAAATAATTATTAGAATAAAATGAAAATCAATTTAACGTTACCGGCTGAAAGTTGGACAACGCATGGCATCGGCCTCGCACTTGCCCCACAATCAGTTCTAATTTTTAAATAAAAATCGGAAAAAAAACTTTATAATTTAAGTTTGGTCGGAAGGTAGGACAACGGGTATAGGAACGGTAATCTGAAAATGAAAACTAAAATCCAATTTAAATCTGCCCTATATTAAGCATTCAACTAATCGTGAAAAAATTTTAGTCAAAAAAAACACACTAATAATCAACAAAAAAAATTCTGCAAATAAATTTTTCTTTTCTGTTGAAGAGAAAACCCAGTAAATAAAATGCGGTAGCAATTTGTTATCGGAAATCAAAGTTTTAGTTTTAAACTGAAAAGAATATTCGGTGGCTTTATTATAATAAATTTACCTTACTTTTACTTCACACTGTATTTTAATATTCAAATTACTTACATTAGCAATCTAGAAGATCGGGCACTTTTAACTTAAAACTCGGAAAATCAGCGGAAACAGAGACAGATTCGAAGACGAACGGTACTATAAGATTCAACTCAAAACTCGGAAAAATTCAGCGGAAGCAGAGACAAATTCGAAGACGAACGGTACTGTAAGTTTTTAATACGAACGGTAATAATCGATCCAAAGCCGTTTTGCTTTCGAATTTATATCCTCATTCCTCCTACAATTTTTGGTCATTAGCGAAATATTATTTTACTTGTAACAAAAAGTTCCTAATATACTGGACGGTTTTCGATTTAATTAAAATAGTTTATATACCGTATGTCCTCTAGTCTTTGAATTTTTAAAATGGAAATTAATAAAAATTTTATATTTTAACTTGGAATTCACATCTTTTGAATTACCTACTCATAAAATAAATAAATAAAGTAATGCTGATATACAAAACGGTGAAAGAAATTGAAGTCGGGAATTAAGTAACGAGTTATATAAAACTTGCTAATAAGCAATATACTAACGGCAAAAAAAACTAAAAGAGGATCCAACATGATTTAAAAAAAAATAACTCGTTACACACCCCCTTTACTTCGGTAAAAAAAAAATTAATGAACGAAAACGCAGATTTCGTTCATTACATTTTTTTTTCAGACCCCAAGCTTACTATCAAATAAGAAAATTAAAACTAAATACTTAGCAATTTGGTATATAACAAAACAAAAATATCCAGTGGACGTTCTCAACATCTGGCAATGCGGCGTCGTATTGTTGAAGAGTGGGTCGCAGGTTGAGGTCCTCTTCCACGGGGTGACTGGCGGCGATATGACCGGAAGCGAATTCCAACGGGTCTGGGGTGTTCGGTGCCTAGGTCGCACTGAACTCCGGCTTCTGTACAGGGTTGGCGGGTGTCCGCTGCGAAATGGGCTTGGACAGCCATCTATCGAATACCAGGAATAGGTCCCTCACACGGACAATCACGGGACATCTGGCCAATCTGTCCACAACGGGAACAAAACAGGATGGAGGGTCCTTTGCATCCCTCTCGGCGATGACCTGAAGCGCCGCATCTCCAACACAGATCAGGCGTTATCGGGATAAAGGAACGGGTCTCTCCATGTCTTCGGTCACAATAGACTCTTGGGCGGAAATGGTCAACTGGTGATTCGCACGGGAGTCGGTCTCGGACTTCGGCTGCATACCGGATCATCTCAGGAATGCTCATCCTCATCAGCTCCTGGAATCTCGCATTCGGGTGGTTCTGCAGCTCCTCGGACAGCACTGATGAATTCATTCTACGGAAACATAAATACATTATATATTTACAGCCTTCAAATCTTTTATGTGCACTCGATCCAAAGCCGTTTTGCTTTCGAATTTATATCCTCATTCCTCCTACAATTTTTGGTCATTAGCGAAATATTATTTTACTTGTAACAAAAAGTTCCTAATATACTGGACGGTTTTCGATTTAATTAAAATAGTTTATATACCGTATGTCCTCTAGTCTTTGAATTTTTAAAATGGAAATTAATAAAAATTTTATATTTTAACTTGGAATTCACATCTTTTGAATTACCTACTCCTAAAATAAATAAATAAAGTAATGCTGATATACAAAACGGTGAAAGAAATTGAAGTCGGGAATTAAGTAACGAGTTAAAACGAGTTTAAAAAAAAATAACTCGTTACAAAGATTAGTTACAATTTCTAAATGAATTGCATGTGTTACAAAACACACAAATAAACACACATAGCCTTCATAAATCTTAACACCGCGCCCCTGTGAAGTTTTGAAATTAAATGGCCCCATATAGTCAACTCCTGTTGTATTGAAAGGTGGTTGTTGACAGATACGTTCTTTGGGTAAATTTCCCATTTTAACTTGAAGATTGATAGGCTTGATCTTCGCACAGAGGACACAATCATGAATTATTTTTCTGACTAAGTTTCGTCCTTGAGTTATCCAATATTTTTCACGTAGAGAACCCATAACCATCTGTGGACCAGCATGCATTAAACGAACATGTTCAGCTCTAACAATCAGATCTGCCAAAGGATGTTTTGCGTTTAGCAGCATAGGGTGTTTTTTATTATAATCAAAATCCGATAATTGTAGTCTGCCCCCCACCCTTAGCAACCTATTACTGTCAATGAAGGGGCTTAAATTGGATAATTTTCCTCCTTTAATACATTTGTCGTTTCTCAATAAGTTCAACTCATTGATAAATGAGTCCATTTGACTTAAATACACTAATACCGTTTCTGAATTATCAAGTTCTTCAACACTTAACTCGAACGATTTGCGGTTTTCTCCAAAATTTTTCCTTGCATGGGTTATAAAACGTAGGCAATAGGCAAAAACCCCGTTTTAACTTGTGAAAACTCGAGAACCTTGTGAATAAGGACCATGGAGATTTTTCAACAGCTTTTCCACAAACAACATTTTTTCTTTTTTCAGGAAGGTTGCTCAAGTCTAATAAATCAATTTCTGGTATAATCAACATTTGATTTACGGATAACCAGGGAGGACCATTAAACCACAATGCGCTATTTTTCAACTTCATAGGTGATATACCCCTGGATACCAGATCTGCTGGATTGTCTTCTGATTTGACATAAAACCAGTTATCAGAACCCACCATGGTCTGAATTTGTGACACCCTATTTGATACAAAAATTTGAAATTGATTGGGAGGTGATTTGATCCTACTCAACGCCACCTGGGAATCACTCCACATTTAAATCGAATCAATCGGAATCGTGAGTGAAGACTGAACTACTTTAATCGATTTTGATAATAAGAGAGCACCTGACAATTCCAGTTTGGGAATAGTTATTGCTTTAATAGGTGCTACTTTGCCCTTTGCACATAACAATTTGACTTGCACGTTACCCATACGATCAATGCTCCTCACGTACACACAAGCACCGATAGCGTATTGCGATGCGTCCGAAAAACCATGGATTTCATTTTTTGTAGAATTCTCGCAACAAACATATCTAGGAAACGAAACCTCATTCAACCATCTCATTTCCTCCTTAAATTTATACCATTCATTTGTCAACTCCGATGGAATTGGATCATCCCATGATATTTTCAATTGCCACAACCTTTGGAGCATAATCTTAGGGATTATAACACAAGCACTAAGAAGTCCTAGTGGATCGAAAATTTGTGCAACGTCCGAAAGGATCTTTCGTTTTGTGACCGCATCGTTACTCTTCACGGCCCCCACCCTGTACGACAGTAAATCACTAGAACAATGCCAATATAACCCTAAAGTTTTAGTTTTCTCATTTTCACCTAAGTTTAAGACAAATGATTGTGTTTCATTCGAACCTTCAATTTCCTGTAACAACTCCTTTCGATTTGAAACGAATTTTCGTAATGTGAAACCTGCATCACCTAATACTTTTGATAGTTCCTCACACAACTTTATGGCCTTTACAACCGATGATGATCCCGAAATTAAGTCGTCTACATAAAAATCACGACAGATTGCAGATGACACCTCTGGATACTGCTCCTTGCATTCAAACGCTAACTGTTTTAAACATCGAATGGCTAAAAATGGACTAGAAGTTAAACCAAATGTAACTGTATTCAGATTATATTCTCGCACTTCATGGGATGGCTGACACCGCCAAAGAATTCTTTGAAACTGACGATGTTCTTGTTTCACCCAAACCTGCCTATACATCTTAGCTATATCCGCACAGAATGCTACACTATTTTCTCTAAATCTCAACAAAATTGCTATAAGATCTTCCTGAATTTTTTGGCCAACATACTGCAGATCATTCACTGAAACGCCAGAATCAGATTTTGCGGATCCATCGTAAACGATACGTAATTTAGTAGTTGAGCTGTCTTCCTTGATTACACTGTGATGTGGCAAATAGTAAGAAACCTCTTTCGATTGTATGTCAGCTTTTAATTCAGTCATATGTCCCACCTTTTCATACTCGGACATATACTCACAATATTCTTTCTTCAAATTTTCATCTCTAGCAAGTTTTCTCTCTAATGCATATAACCGCTTCAAAGCCATTTTTCTTGAATCTCCAAGTTTAGTTACAGAATCCCTGAAAGGAATGGCCACAACAAATCTTCCATCATCTGACCTTTCCATGTTTGACACAAACAGCCTTTCACACTCGCTATCATCAACACTTAGTTCGTTAGACATGCCATCTCCACCTGGCTCTTCCCATAACCAAAATTTTTCCAACTGATCTTGAACTTCTTGATTGCGGCTCAAATTACACCATGTTTTGTTTAATTTGTTTCCCTGTCCTACCTCTCCAGAGATTATCCAGCCCAAGCATGAATTTTGAAGAATTGGCAACCTATCACCTAACCTAATTTGACCACCTCGAATCAGATTCCAAAACAAACTAGCCCCAATAAGCATATCAATTTCCTGTGGCCTGTAAAAGTCAGGATTTGCCAAATAAATATCTGTAGGTATTTGCAAGTTATTCACTTCAATTTCAAATAATGGTAACTCATCAGTAATCTGGGGTGTTACTAGACAAGACATTGAGATTTCAAAGTTATCGTGATTAGATCTGAGATGTACATTACATTTTTTAGTGATTGTAGTAGAATCCTGACTGATACCAACCACAGCCACATTGATTGATTCTGTAGGTAATCTCAATTTAGAACACATTTTTTCAGTGATAAAATTACTCATCGATCCAGAGTCTAACAGAACCACACACTACACCCAATGTCCACCAGTATCCTTCACTTTAACAACAGCAGTTGACAATAACACCTGACCTTTGCCCTTGGATGATGTATTTGAAAGCGTTACCACTGCATTACACCCATCACTAGATCTTGATTGTACTTCATGTGCTTGTACACTATTATTTGAAGGTGTGCTTGAAGTGTTAGCTGAACCTTTTTCATTGTCTCTATTATAATGCAACAACACATTATGAGGTAGACCACATTTACTACATTTATCTGCAGGACAGTCTGCATTGAAATGATTTTTATCAAAACAACATAAACATAATTTGTTTCTTTTTACTTGAACCATTCTTTGATAAATAGATAAATCTAAAAACCTTTTACACTTGCTTAGACTATGAAACGCTTTACACATTATACAACCTTTATTTTGACCTTTATCAACTGTTAAAAAAGATTTCTGTCTATGTGAACCTTGAATATCTTTTCCCTTCTTTGAATTGCTTTCTATAGTTTCTAAAAGATCTGCCCTTCCTTGAATGAAGTTTTTAAAGTCTTCCAAAGATGGTAACTCATTTTTAATTTTAAAAATCTCCCATTCTTTTAGGGTGGATTTATCAAACTTAGTATTGATATGAAAAATTAATAAATAATCCCAAAACTTTACAGGCTCACCTAAATTTTCTAAGGCACGTAAATATTTATTCAAAGTATCTAGCATATGTCTCAAGCCTTCCGAAGATTCATGTCTCAGAGGATCCATTTCATAAATACCAGAAATATGATCTCTAACTAAAATTTTCCTATTGTCATATCTTTTACACAAGAGTTCCCATGCTGCTGAATAATTTGCAGAACTGAACTCTAAGGACTCAATAATCTGTTTCGCAGAACCAGTTAATGAAGCTCTTAAATAGTGGAATTTTTGAATGTCCCCTATAGAAGTATTAGTATTAATTAAACTCTCAAATGTATCTTTAAATTCTAACCATTTAGTATATGTGCCATTGAAACTGGACAACTGAATAAGTGGTAATTTTACAGGTACTTCTCTAATTTGTGGATTTGAAAAACCTCCAATTGATCCACCCCCACTGTGATTACTAGCATTGGATGCACTATCTAATTGTTGATTGCTCCTATTGAAAGTTTCAAGAATAGTTTTAGCTTTACTCAAATTTTTGAAATACTCATTTTCAAACCACTGCCTATCTTTAAAATGCTTGTCTATTTCACTATCGTTACAAATTGTTTCAATTTCCATTTGAACTTCCTCATAATCTGAAAGTAATTGTTTAAACTTTTCGCATCTACAATCTAATTCAAGTATTATTTCATTAATATTACTTTTATCAACTTCCAATATATCAATTTTACCAACAGCATCCACTAAGTATTTATTAAATAGGGTGAGACGCTGCTTTATACTACCTCTTTTTCTTACCAATAATTTCAATGTATTCTCAGGCTCCAACATGCTTATTTATTAATATTGTATAAGTAGAGCCCACGTAAGTATGACAAATAAGGATATGAGAAATAATAAAATAAAAGGAACGAACTTACAATAGGAATTCGACACTCTCAGGCCTTCCTCGTGTACAACACCAATGTTCCTTCAGGTTACTGCTTATATTCTCGAAGATGATGTCCACAGTTCATCTAACTTCAACGTGAAATTGAACAACTAAATGTACAGCTATTCGTTTTTCCACAGCGTAGATATTAGATATTTCAGAGCAACAGCCGATGCAATATCACTATGCACGCTATCCTCGATTGGAAATCTTAACCTTACACTACTTTTTGCGGTTTAAGGTTAAACACTGATTTTATATCTTGCTCGATGGACCAAAATGTTTGTAATAAAACGTTAGTAGCAATTACAACGTGGTTTATTAATTACTCTTACAATTAATGGACTGTATAAATTTTCACTTCTCATATCTCTCTCAATAAAACAGGTTATGTCCACACCCCAAAAAAGGCGCCCCTCTTCTGTCGTTAAAAAAGAAGAAGCAATATTTTCAACAGCGTTGCCGAACTGCAATTTTTGATATTGAATCTTAATAAAAATAAAATAAACTGTCCTTTTGTTTTTATACACCAGCAAATATATTTTCCGATTACGGGACCAATTTCGTAGGCACTAATAATGAGCTATCGGCAATTCACAAATTTTTAGAAAACAATGACGAAACCATAGCAAACGATTTAGAGTTAAAACAAATTAAATGGCATTTCATACCGGCGAAAAGTCGGAGGGCTTTGGGAAGCGGGCATCAAGCGTGTAAAGTTTCACATTTGTTAAAACCGTTCGTAGCGAATCGAGTAGTGGAAATTTAGAAATTAACGGTCAACGTTGCATGAAGGCATGTACCATCGTTGGAAAACGCAGTGGACATAGTATCGAGAGGGTTGACCCCTCAACAGATATGCTATTCTCGCTTCTGGTTTCATGGTCCCGAGTGGCTGGAAGGAGATTCTTCGCATTCGCCAAACTCACAAGCACCGGTAATCGATTTACCAGAAATTCGTACCACATTCGTTTCTTCAGCGTCCAAAAGAAATTCTTATCCGTTTGAATGTTTTTCCGATTTTTAAAAATTAAAAAGAACTGTCGCATGGTCACTGAGATTCTTGAAAAATTGTAAGAACACACCCCAATACTCGAACATCACTTCCTTATCTGACGGTAGATGTGTTTAAACAAAGTCTTCATTTTATCATTAGATTAGTTCAAAGGGATTCCTTTCCGGAGGAATATCTCATTCTTACCAAAGGCAGCGTGCTTCCTCCTAACAAACGCATTTTAAGTTTACATCCATTCGTTGATAAAAATGGTTTGATAAGGGAAGGGTGTAGATTGTCAAGTTCAGACTTTCCGTGCTCAAAGAAGCACCCCTTATCACTTTGCACTAAGCATTACGTTACTAAATGAATATTTGATTGTACACATAAACAGTTATGTCATGCTGGACCTCAGCTACTATTATCTACGATCATAGACACCTTTTGGCCAATGTCAGGTTGCAGCCTTGAGTGAAGAATTGTGAAGCAATGTGTATCATGCGCCAGATTCAGTGGCTCAAAAATTCAACCTATCATGGGTAAATCGGCGAGTTCAGCCAACAGTTTCATTTAGTTGTTATTGAAGTTGATTATACCGGGCCGTTATGGTTGAAGGATAGACGGGGTCGCAGCTGCAAGGCTATCAAGTGTTGGATAGCGCTATTCGTCTGCTTTAGTACCCATGCTTGGAACTTGTCCTGCCTCTGAGCTCCGAAGACTTCATGCAATCATTTTATCGTTTTGTAAGCCGTCGTGGCAAGCCGGCTCAGGTATTCTCCGATAACAGAACCAATTTTGTCAGAGCTAACCGCGAAATGTTGGAGATGAGTTCGTTTTTAAAAAATCACAGCCAGGAGATTATCGACAAAGCTTCCCGTTCAGACATTGTATGGCATTTTATTCCGGCAAATTTGCCGCATTTTGGGGGTATTTGGAAAGAAGGGGTGTGAAGTTTAAAATGCCACCTCAAGCATACAATAGACGACCATAAGTTGTTTTTTTATGATTTTCAAGCGTTACTCGTACGGATCGAGGGGGTGCTCAATTCTCCCCTTACTCCTTCAACCACTGATCCCGACGATTTGACCTGCCTCTTTCTCTCCCATTTTCTAATTGGAAGACCAATGCAAGCAATACCCGAATTACCAATCACCAATATCAAAGAAAACCGACTAAGTCAATGTCAGCTTTTGCAAAAATTAGCCGACCATTTCTGGAATAGATGGAGCGAAGAATACGTAAACGAACTACAACAGAGATACAAATGGAAAATGTCCTCTGGAAGTACAGATATTGGACAACTAGTCTTGATAAGAGATGATAATACGCCACCTACAACATGGCGTTTGGGACGCGTTCTCAAACTAATGCCAGACAAGGATGGTATTAATCGCATTGCCTCAGTGAAAACTGCGGACAGTGAAGTTACCCGTGTAGTGACCAGGATTTGTCCTCTCCCCATTCTAGGTCTTCCCCTTTTTTGTTTATTAAAACATCAATCTTATACTATGATATAATAAGATCACTAATAAGATACATCTTAATTTTTTTATAAACTATTACCTACTTTCTAAACTAGCTGCCTAGCCAGAGTAGTTTTTTTTGTTAGTGTTGTTTGGGAGGAAGCTTAGTGAAGTGAATTGTCCATATTAATTAAAATATTTAATCGATATTGATGATTATATTGAATTAACAAGTTCATGTCTTTGAAAAAACACTGAAAAAACTTATTTGAAAATTGATCACCAGTATTATTACCAGTACAAATGTAAATTTTTATCTCTAAATCACAATACTGTGATTTTGTTGTTTGGTCCCCTAATGTATTTTTTAAACGAATAATTTTCCCAGATTTGGGTTTTGGAGACAAAAATTGAGAAATTGCACTCGAATACCATTCTGAAATAATAATGCAAAAACTCTTGGGGTAAATACAAAACAAATAAGCGTCACAGAAGTGAACCATATTTGTTATTGTAATGGAGTAGATGATGGCAGACCAACGATGTTGCGTGATGATATAGATTCTAAATTAAAATGATTCCATTGTTACTGCGCAAATTCAAAAACAGTTACCATTGACTTATGGTATTGGAGTGATTGTTTAAAAAGTTTAATTTTGTTTTTGAAATAAATAAAAATTATCTAAAAATTTGTGTGATCTATCGTCTAATTTAAAGGCCGTTATTATATATAATAATTGCCTATTTCCCATGTTCAAGTTTTTAGCTCGCTTTGTTTATAAAATTATTGTAATTTTTCTTGGCAATAAAACATATTTTTTCTCTCTCTCTAACTTATTTAAATACAAAAATATAGTAACTTATTAAAAATTGGGTGAAAATGAAACATCAAATATTGTAAAAGCATTTTTTTTAATTAAATTAACCTGCTCGGCTACTATGGTCACTTGCACGGGAGCGGTTACAATATATTAGTTATAAAATAGATCATTATTACAATAATACAATATGAATCCACAGTATTAGAATTGTTCTATAGTTCATGGAAAAGTTGTACGTCTTTGAGGAATTGGAGTAGGGAGGTAATTTGTTTAGAGTTGTTAAGGATTTCTTTGTAGTTTAGGCTTAGCTGAAACTGTTGTCTTTGGACGGAATATTTGTGACATTCGGTCAAAATGTGCTTCATGGTTAGACAGTGTTGCCAGCGTCAGTACAAATGTACTGAAACCAGTACTTTTTTCAGCAAATCAGTACGTCAGTACTACATTCACCAAATCAGTACTTTTTCAGGTTTTCAGGCTGATGCGTTCATGTTGTCTTTCTCTGTGGTCTATGTTTTATGGTATTGTGGTGTTGGGTTTATCTCTGTACTGTGATCTGTGGTGATCTGTGGTCGTGACTGTTGTCTGTGATGATCTGTGGTTGGGATTGTAGACTGCATAGAACAATTATGTTCTTTTTCTATGGTTGACAGTTGTGTATTGTTAAAACACAGTACAATAATTACATGTACTGTGGTTAAAATTAAAAGGGGGTGTTCTGTGCTTATGGTGGCCATTACTTTTTACTTTAATTATTGGCGTGTTTTACGTGATTTAACGAAAAAACAATACCATCGTTCATCGTCGTGGTAAAGGTAAAGCTGTGCAAGGTATGTATGTAATTTTTTACAAGCTGTAACGTAACCTGTAAATGTAAATATGTAATATAATGGTTGCTTCAGGGTGTTGGTGATCGGTGAAAGACTCCTCAAAATTGGTAGCCCAGTAGCTTTTGTATTTTTGCATGTACGCTTTTTCTTACTTATTGGTGATGGTCAATGGATGATTACTAGTGAATTAGTCATGGCTAAACAGTCTAGTATTACCAGGTCGGTACTTTGTGTGCAATGTTTAAGTATACCTACACTGCCTACTCACTACTCAAGTCAGTTAAATTTAAAGCGTATTGAACTGGAGTATGTTTTTTAGGTTTGTAAAAGTTTCGTCGACGTCTACGTCAGTCCCATTACCAGAACCAGTACTGCTATTAGAGGAAGTGAAAAACAACGAATTGAAAGAAAACGATCCTGAATCAGATATATCAGATTCTCAAGAAACAACCAGAAATACAGGAGGAACAGAAACACTGTTACGTTCAGGTTCCGATTCTGAATATGATCTAGATGGAAATAATTTGCCACAGATTGTAAATATAAAGGTACGACAAATGTTAGTTCATTGAATGTTTCTGATTTCTCAATATATTTTTTTCTCTTAGAAACGAAAAACATCAGATAGAAACAAGTACACCCAAAAATGCCGTGATGTGTATAAACAAAAATTTCAGTGGTTGGTCAACAAAGATGGCAGCAGTTTATGCAAGTTTTGTCAAAGAACCATTGTTGGGGGTTACTCACATTTACTAAGACATGAAACCAGTTCGTCACATAAAAAAGCAGAGAAAACAATGAAGTATACAGTTGATGTCAGAAATTTCCAAAAAAAGACGAATGAGCAGGAAGTACTATCAAAAAAAGTGAAGGAATGCGAGTTGAAATTAACTGCCTTGATAATCGAGCATAATCTTCCTATGTTACTTATGGATCATTTACCAAAATTGTTAGTATCTGCAGCATCCGATTCAAAGATTTTAAAAGGTGTTCAGTGCTCTAGAACAAAGACGACATCCCTCCTAAAGAATTTTCAGGCCGAAAGTGAGAAGCAACTAGCAGCCATTTTACAGCAAACAAAGTTTTCAGTTATCGTTGATGAAACAACTGACTTATCATCACATAAATGTTTAGCTATCCTGGTGAGATATGTAGATACCAACCAAAGAAAGGTAAAAGATAGACTCTGCTCCTTAGTAGAAGTTCAGGCTGCCACAGCAGAGGGTATTTTAAATGATATTCTGAATGCTCTCCAAACTTTAGAGATTCCGTTGAATAATTTATTTGGATTTGGCGCAGATAATGCTGCAGTAATGATGGGCAAATACCAAGGTGTTCAAGCAAGACTGAAGGAATTAAATCCCAACATTTTTGTTACGGGATGTATATGTCACTCATTGCATTTGTGCTCTGCTGCTGCTGCTCTAAAATTACCAAACGAAATAGAAGATTTCGTCAGGAACGTTTATAATTATTTGAGTTCTAGTCCCAAGCGCCTCGCGGAGTACAAAGAGTTTCAAGAATATGTTCGTTTAAAACCACACAAACTTTTAAAACCTGGCCAAACACGTTGGCTTTCTTTAGAGGTATGTACTGATATTTGAATGGTTTTGTATGTAATTCTCAAAAATAAATTTAATTCCAGGCTGTAGTCAAACGAACACTTGAGCAATGGCCAGCATTATTGTTGTTTTTTAATTCTGCCGTTTTGGAAGATAATCTAACAGCTGCTCAAACCATTCACGATGCATTAAACAACCCTTCGTATAAATTATACTGCACATTTTTAGCTTACATTCTTCCAATTATTAATAAGCTGAACTTAGAATTTCAGGCTGAAAAGCCTCAATTACATAGTATCTATTCTCGTATAGAAATGACATGTAAAACAATTTACAAAAATTTTTTACTTCATGATTATGTTGACAAAACACCTTTTTTGGCAGTGAACGTATCTGATCCCAGATATTACAAATCGTTAGATGACCTCTATTTAGGTGCAAATGTTGAAATGATACTAAGATCTAACAAAAATTTGACAAATAATGAGATCCACAATTTTAAATTGAATTGTTTGTCATATTATATAGAACTCTGTTGCCAAATGAAAAAACGGTTTCATAATTTAGAGCAATATAAATGTTTTGAATGTTTAGGACCTACAAAGGTTTTAAGTGGCAACAGTAATATTGCTGATTTGTTTATTAGATTTCCTATAGAAAACGACATTGAACTAATAGCACAAGAATACAGGGAAATATGTAACCTTTCAGCCACTGTTAAAACTGAGTTGTCTCAGCTAGATTTAGAGCAGTTTTGGTTTCAAATAAAGTCTATACGTAATGTGCTAGGTGAAAGTTGTTTCCAAAACATATGCTTATATGTTTTTGATATATTATGCCTTCCGCACAGCAGTGCATGTGCAGAGAGAATTTTCTCTGCTTTAAATAATGTAAAAACAAAACTCAGAAATCGACTTCTGCCAGAAACTTGTAATGCACTGTTGTTAGGAAAGGAGTTGTTAGAAAATAAGCCATGTTTTGATTGGACTCCCTCCGAAACTCTGTTAAAAAGAAAAATAAACTATGATAAAACCTAAATGTGTATTATTAATTGGGTTATTTCCAGAAATTAGAATTTTGTAACGGATAGCACAGTAATAGTAAAAATACACTCTTCAATGTCAATGACGTTTCGCGTTATGCAACACAAACACATAGTACAGCATGAAAATAGAGAAAAATACAACTAAATAGTCTAATAAATATACATATAATGCGTTACCTACTATTTTTAAAAAGTGCAAAAACTACCTAAAAAAGACGAGCTTAGTTGTCATGCATAGAAAATGCATGACATCTTGATGTGTATTTTCTATGGTTGACATGTCAGTACATTTTTCCTCGAATCAGTACATTTCCCCCACCGCAAACAGTACAATTATTTGTACGCTGCTGGCAACACTGTGGTTAGATTAGAGTTGCAGTTGGAACAAGTGGGTCTGGGAGTAGTAGACATTAGGTATCGAAACTAAAAGAAAAAACAAACTTGTTATTTACGACTACTAGCTGCCTATTTTTTCCAATATTACATTGGTGCTAATACCGCATGTCTCAGGATTTCAGATTTCTAAAATACGAGAAGGTGGTTTTTTAAGGATTTATCTTTACTTAGTCTGTACCTTGTTCTTTCTGCAGCACTTTCTACCATCATACATGGAAAATACTTGGAAAATAAACAAATTGATCAATGTACTAATTTGATATATATCATTTAAAGAGGTACTATGGGAGAAGAAAGATTCACAAGGGTAACATTCATATCTAACAAATCGTGTTCTCCATACTTTTTTACAATTACAAATTTTTTTTACAAATGGAATTGTACAATGCGAAATATTAAATTTATTTTTAATTACACCAATTACCCTTTCAATAATATGTATCCTTACACGTGCTAATTGGCGTGTTTCCTTAATATGAATATTTTTTAATGATAAATCTCTGTTAGCCATGTATATTATATTTAATCAAATCTGAGTTTTCCACAATTTGTTTGTCGGGAGCCCTTCCTCCCAGTCCTCACTTATAAAACTTATAACACCCTTGGGTGTAATTCCGATCAAAAAATTTTAGGTACGGCCATGCTTATAATTTGACCAACAATTTCGTTGTGTTAGCATTAACGAAGGCTTTCCAATGAAAATTTCAAAACAATCCACAATTACTTTGTTTTGTCATGAAAAACTTCTTTTGAATATAATCAAAACGGAAGCGGTAGCTGGAAAAATTTTAAAATTGTATGCCAAATCTTTGAATCGATAGTCTAACCGTGATTTTACAAGAATTACTTGATTAAAAGCACTCAATTTAACTTGTTGCAATATATTACTTGATACTTTTGAATATTACTAAATAAACAATATTATACTCAGAACCAGTATAATATTTCCACTTAGTAATATTCTTTGTGTCATCCATCAAACAAAATGGCGAATTTTCCATTTTTATTGTTGAATTTTCAACGTTTTGGATAGAAAAACTCTAACTGTATGATCCATCTCGTCTTCAAAATCAACGGTAATTCCCTCATTTTCTTCAAGTTCAGTTTATTGCAATTGTGTTAACAGTAATAAAAATATTACCAATTAGCTTAATACTAGCATGAGAAATATCTGGGAATACATGTTATCTACCAAAAACATATTTCAATGAGTAAATTTAAATTCATCTCTTATAGATGCTGTTAACCACATTTCTCTACGCTTTTTACTTAATTCATTATTATACGTCAAAATAATAGTATAAAACTATTAAAACGCTTTACAAATTAGAAAACTAATTTCCAAAGGATAGACCGTTCACCAGGAAGCATCATCTACTTCTCGGGCAATATGCCCCGCCAGACAATGAATTACACAATTGATACAGGAAACTTTAATCAAGTAAATAACCTACAAAACCGAGATGGTTTTTTGTCAATATAGAATTTTGGTTTATATTTAGTTGTGGAGATGTCGCTATTATTACATTCTTGGCCTTCCCTTCACTGGGTTTAATGTATTAATGTGATTTCAGCGTTGTCTTCAGTCCAGGATTATGCTCTTAGAGCTTCTGGACGAATAACGTCTACCTTGTACTGATGAGGCGCAAATACGCCGAAACCGGTCTGCAAGTGATATTATTCCTTCTAATTATAAACCAGAATGGTTAGATCTATATTTATATTTTCATATATACCAACTCCGTATATCTTAGAGGTGTAATTCATTGTCTGGCGGGGTATATTACCCGAGAAGCAGATGTTGCTTCCTGGTGAATGGTCTATCCTTTGGAAATTAATTTTCTAATTTGTAAAGCGTTTTAATAATTTTACACTATTATTTTGACGTATATTCATAACACGCTTTACTATGACAATTGATACAGAAAACTGTAATCAAGTAAATAATGTTGATATGCAATACTATAAAATGATTTGTTTTTGATGTCGTGTCAGTGTGACATATATGCCAAGCGATTAATTTTTGACTTGCAGTAAAACATACATGTGCTTTTGAATTAAAACCTATCGTACGAAACTAGGCGTTGTTTTATTTACCAAAACTGCTTAAACCAATAGGTTATGGGCCCAGGCTGCAAATAAACATTGTCGGTAACAGTAAGATAGTGGAAGTAAAAAGCGCGTCGGAAGTTTGTGGAGTCGTTCGAGTTCCTGTGTCCGTCACCTGTAATTGTAAAAAGGAAAATGGCCGGTCAGATGCAGTTCAATGTAGTACCTTTTAATGGAACGGGGTTTCCAAATTGGGAATTTAGGGTAATGCTGGCGTTGGCACAGACAGGAGTTAGTCATGTTCTGGAAAGTGCATGCCCTGGACCAGAAATTGAAGAAATATCCTAGAAAAAAGATGACATTAAGGCAAGGAACTTAGTTGTACACTTGTACAGTGTTTGGCTGACAATATGCTGGAAATAGTAAAAGATAAAAAGAGTGCAAAAGAAATCATGGAAGCCTTAAGCAAAACCTATACAAAAAAGGGAATATCGAGTCAAATTATGTTCCCGAAAAAGTTGAGAAGTCTCAAATTCACAGGAAGCACTACTTTTAATGTTTTCTTGACTGAATTTGAAAAAACCATCCGTGAACTCAAAGCAGCTGGTGGAAAATTGGAAACTAATGAAATTGTGTCACAATTGTTGTCTTCAATTCCAGAATCTTATGAAGCTGTAGTAACTGCAATCGACGTTATGTTTTGATAGGACGAAAGCAAAGTGACAATGGATTTTGTGAAAAATAAGCTACTAATGGAAGAAATAAGAAAAGAAAGTAAACATGAAGCTAGTACTAGTGCAAGCGAAACCGCTTTTGCGAGTCAGAACAAAAGGTATTATAAAAAGCAAGGAAGTGGTTTTAAAAAAAATATTTTCCATATAAGTGTCATAACTGTGGTAAAATTGGACACAAGCGAGCAGATTGTCCGAATTTTAAGAAAAGGCAAATACTGCTGCGGAAAGTGATGATGAAAAAGTTACATATTTAACTGAAGAAATTATGGAAAATGAATCATTGCTGTCAGCCCTAGAAAATCCTAGACAAGTTAAGTTAATAGTTGATAGTGGATGCACTATCCACTTAATTGATGAACAAACTGGTAACTTATTAAAAGAAGCACAGAAAATTTTACATAAAATAAATGTTGCTAAACATGGTGAAATTATCAGGGCTGAAAAACAAGGCAACTTGCATTTAATAACTCAGAATGATGAAAGAATTGTAATTAAAGATGTATGGGTCTGTAGAAATCTCTTGTACAATCCATTATCAGTTAGAAAGCTTGAACAAAATGGTATGAATGTGATGTTTAAGAATTGTTGGAAAACAATCCAACAGATTTATTTTATATTTCAAGCTTCTAAACGTGACAACTCTGCAACGCACGAAATTTACCAGATGTGGGTTCTTAGGTCGACTCGTTCCTTTTCCCCGCCTGGGATCGGCCTATCTCAAGTTAACCACTCGCACTTTTAATACAAGAAAAGAGTCTAACAACGAAAGTCAAAAACACAACATCTCGAAACTACCAAAAAATGGTGCTCTTCAATTCAAACGGAAATAAATCCTAATTCACTCTCTTCGAAGAAAAAATCCCAAATTATACAACAGTACTGCAATAAAACCTTTATTGGTTCTAAAGTTCTACCCTCAACTCGTGCGCTGTTGCCAGAAGTCAACGTTGGACAAGAAAAAAAAGAAAGCTAATCTCACAAGGGCTGGGAATAGCGTTCAGGTGAAAATCCAGTAAAAACTCTAGTGATTGTTATTAGTAATAAGCTCTTATTCACATGAATCTGAACAATTTAGTTAAAAGTAGGAAAGCTCTCAAATCTCAAATAACTCGAATTTTTAATTGGGCACAAACTAGCAAAGACACTAATACAGACTCTTTTGAATTTATTAACCGCTTAGAAACTCTAAAAGATGTAAATAAATATAATAATGTTCAGGATGAAATTGAAAATTTATATTATGACGATTTAGACAATAAGTTATCCCCAGATTCTGAAAACAGAATTGCCACCGAAGAGAAATATTTTAGCACACTCTCTTTATTGAATAATTGCATTAAAAAACTCGATAATCAAGACACAGAGAGTACCTTCTCTGGTGCTCCTCAAATAACTAGCTCGCGCAATACAGGTATGCTCAATGGAAACTTGTCAGTGAAATTACCATTGATCAACATACCCATTTTCTCAGGTCAATTAGCTGATTGGCATAGCTTTTTTGATTTGTTCGAAAGTTTAATAATAAATAACCCTCAACTCCATTCTAACTCAGAAAAATTCTTTTATCTGAAAACTCTCTTACAAGGCGAACCATTAAAAATTGTAGACGGTCTAAAAGTAACCAACGATAATTTCACAACCGCTATCGATTTGCTAAAAAGTCGTTATGAAAATAAATCTAAGGTGGTCAATTTCTATTTCCATAGTCTGATTTCTTCTGAAGTTATGCAAAAATGTAATTCTGCAACCTTAAGAGATTTTGTAACACACTGTAGAAGGAATTTAGAATCTCTAAAAAATCTAGATTTCTCAATTGAAATTTTATTCGAAGCACTATTAGTATATATTTTAGAGCAGAAAGTAGATTTTATCTCTAGAAGGGAATTCGAAGAAAACAGAGCAACCGCAAATTTGCCAACCACGGTCGAATTTATGGAACACCGCTGTGTCATTCTAGAAAATCTTTCAAGTTTCGATTCACATTCAGTGAAAAAAGTTATAAAGGCCCCCAACAAAGTACACTTGCATAGTGGTAATTCCACCTCTGACTCCACCCCAAGCTCATCGCATATTTATGACAGCTGTAACTATTGTAATGATACCTCCCATAAAATTTACAGTTGTCAAAAATTCAAAGCAATGCCGATTATCGATAGGTCAAATTTCGCTAAAACTAGAAAACTGTGCTTAAATTGTTTAGGCAATAAACATTCCACAAATATTTGCTCCTCCAAGTCAAGATGTTTTCATTGTAACGGTCGTCATCACACCTATTTACATTTCGATAGGTCCAGCCCAAGTTCCGAGCGACAACCCCGTCGCGCAAACCCTCAAAGAGACCGGTCACACTTTCTCGGAAATAGTCTTTCAAATTCAGA
This sequence comes from Lochmaea capreae, assembly GCA_949126875.1. Taxonomy (NCBI): domain Eukaryota; kingdom Metazoa; phylum Arthropoda; class Insecta; order Coleoptera; family Chrysomelidae; genus Lochmaea; species Lochmaea capreae. Next base: position 6,219,684 of record OX421404.1, on the reverse strand, counting down.
AGGTAGGTCTAGCGGTTTCCCTCAATTGAATCACGATAACAATAATCGAAATGATAACTCTCGAAACACGCCAAATATGGACGTGGCAATACAACCGTCGTCGTCTGGTAGTCAAACGGCGTCCATTCATCACTCTACTTTAACTGAAGGTGGTCATGTGTTATTAGCAACAGTTAAGGCAACCCTATATACTAAATCCAAAGAACCTGTATCAGTAAAAGTTCTCTTAGACAATGGTTCACAATCGTCATTTATAACTCGCTCCCTAGTTAAAAAGCTAGGATTAATGACTTACAAGCATTCTTTGCATATATCTGGCATCTGTGATAATAAAAGCGCTTCAAATGAAATGGTAACTACTTTCATCCACTCCCGCGTAGACGACTCCAAACGGTACAATATTTCATGTGCTGTTGTCGAAAAAATAACTCAAAAGCTTCCTCAAATCCCCATACTAGCACAAAGGTTGCCAATACCCCAAAACATATTGCACAACCTTGCCGATCCCGACTTTTCTACGCCTTCTGATATTGATATTCTGGCGGGTTGTGACATATATCACAAATTATTGACACGTGGTTTTGTACGAATGGGAAACGGATTTCCTACTCTAATAAACACTCATATGGGATGGATTATATTGGATTATATCCGGATCCTTGCCAGACGAATGCATTTCAGATGAGACTCCGCTGTATTCGCACACTTCTCTCACAGTAGCTGAAGCCACAAGCAACCTAGAACTTCATAACCTTTTAGCGAAGTTCTGGGAAACTGAAGAAATTGAATGTAAATCTATCTCTCTTTCCACTAATGATAAGTTATCAGAAGAGATCTTCAAATCAACCACAACAATTTTAGAAAATGGATCATTTCAAGTAAATATCTCTCTCAAGAATGCCCAAGAACATAAAAAGTTGGGTGACTCTCTGTATATAGCAAAAAAGCGCATCTTCTCTCTTGAAACTAAACTACACAAAAACCCCTCCCTATTTAATGAATACAAGCACTTCATAGATGAATATGTGACCTTAAATCATGCAAAATACGTAGAATTAAACGCAATTAACTCTCTATCAGAAAATAAATATTTCATACCCCACTTATGTGTGATAAGGGAAGAAAGCAAATCTACTCGTCTACTTGTTGTATTTGAAGCTAGCTGTAAATCAAGCACAGGCGTTTCCCTTAATGACGTAACTCTCAAAGGATTTCAGGTACAGCCTGATCTATATGATATTTTATGGCGCTTCAGGTTTTTTAAATACGTTCTCACCGCTGATATTCAGAAAATGTACAGACAAATAAGAATTAACCCGAGACAAACATTTTCACAAAATGTTTTGTGGCGAGACTATCCTCACGGGCCATTAAAATGTACTGAACTTCAGACAGTCACTTATGGGACTAATTTTGCTCCTTACATTGCCACCCGAGTATTGAATGAAATAGCCCAAAAAGCGAAGGATCATTCCTTAGCTGCAAAAGCTCTACTATCTCAGACATACGTTGATGACATTCTCGGTGGATGTGATACATTAGATCTAAAAATATTACATTTCTAACTAAATTCTCTACTCAATAAATTCGGATTCACGCTTCATAAATAGAGATGCAATTTTCAACAATTCCTTAAAACTATCTCTAATACAAGCTCTGAAAAAAGTGATTTAAATCTAATTTGTAATGTATCTATAAAATATTTCTTACATACCGACACGGTGTGATTTTCCACCCGAAAGCTGTATTTAAAAGACGTTTGCTTTGCTGCACCGACACCATTTCTTATTCGTTTTCTTGCAACTTTTTGCGCTGCTACCAAGCCTCGTATAAAAATATTTTGACGGGAATAGTCGCCTAGTTTCCAAAAAGTTTCAAAAATAATCTTGCGCTGATCTTCTTGAATTTTACCGAAGCAATTCTTTTTGCACCTGCATTCTATGTTCTGGAATGTTTTTGGAGGTATGGTTTTTCCCGATGAAGAAATATATTCTTTACCACAATTTCGTTTGCTTTTCTTCACATTAGCCTTCCAAAGACTTTTATTTACACTTCGCTTTCTGGATTTAGAAATTCCAGACGTAGTTATGGTGTCTGAAATAGCTGCCAAAGGTCTAGCAACATTGCTCTGTGTGGATACACCTTCACCGCCTGTTGGGATTTTCAACATTAAAGATTATTTTATTTGATTGAGATGAATGTTGCTGCTGCTACGTAGAATCACGAACGACTAGGACGTGTTGTTTTAATTAATATGGAAAGAGAATCATTTTTGGCACTTCAATCTTTTTATTTTGACAATCACTGACAGGACAATATATTTCTTATCTCTATAGAAACGCACTTTTTATGGCACAAAAGGAATAGAGCGGTTGATTTGTTGCGCACAATTGGACTAGGAAACCATTATATTTTTTGTTACAATAAATACATTTTTATGCAGCAGCGACGGGTTGAGATGAAATTTCAACATACTCCCCCCTTTGAAGCGTTTGCTTCAAGAAGAGAGAAATACCAATTCGAAGGACCATCACTCGTTTGAAGGCAAAGGACATATTTTTGCGATAGAGGGAGTGAACTCAGTGTTTTCCGTTCGTAATTTGACGACGCGAACTTTGTTGTCTGCGCTCGGAATGATTTCCGTAACTCGGGCTCTCGGCCATTTTAGAGGAGGCATATTGTCTTCCTTTATGAGGACAAGGTCATTGACCTTTATATTTTCTTTCTGAACTAGCCATTTTGGTTTATTCTGTAACTGATTCAGTTGACCACCTTTTCCAGAAAGTCTGTTGAATTTTTGTCATATTTGTCCACATTGAAAGTCTATTAGAGTTTGTAGTTTCCAAAGGTTTTTCTGGAAAAGACGTCAAACTTGAACCTATGAGGAAGTGACCTGGCGTCAAAACGTCTAGGTCTAAAGGATCATTTGAAAGAGCGCAAAGCGGTCTTGAATTGAGAATTGCCTCTATTTGGGACAAGATAGTACTTAGTGCTTCAAAGGTAAAATGAGAATCCCCAATTACTCTTCTAATGTGATACTTTGTGCTTTTAACCGAACTCTCGCACAGTCCACCCCAATGTGGACTACGGGGAGGAATGAATACCCATTGAATTTCCCTAAGAGAGAGAAAATCCTCAATGTTTTTATTATTTTTATCATTTTTGAAGAAGTTGTAAAATTCTTTGATTTCATTTCTTGACCCTTGAAAGTTTGTGGCGTTGTCAGTGAATATAACAGAAGGATTACCTCTTCGAGATATGAAACGTTTGAGCGTGCAAATGAACGCATCCGTTGTGAGATCTGAAACAACTTCGATGTGTGTAGCTTTCGTAGCCATACACACGAAAACAGCGAAGTAGCATTTAACAAGCTTAGCTTGCCGTAGTGAAGAAGATTTGATAAGAATCGGACCTCCAAAATCGACGCCAACCTTTGCGAATGGTTTTGAAAAATTTACTCGGAATTTTGGAAGATCTGACATTATTTGTTGAGCAACTTGTGCTCGCAAATGAAAACAAACTACACAATTTCTTGTGAGTTTTTTAATTGCTCGTAAGCCATTGAGAGACCAATAGCCAAAGCCTAGTATGTGACAGAACAGTTTGTGGACCTGCATGATATAGGTCTAAATGCTGTTTGCTAAGAATTAAGTTGACTACGTGATCCTTAGCGGGTAACAAAATAGGAAATCTTTGATCAAATGGTATATCTGCCCTTGAGAGACGACCACCAACCCTTAAAATTCCTTTTTTGTCCTAAAAAGGGCTAAGCGATAAAATCGACTTGTCAGATATGACTTTGTCATTTTTTAAGTAGCTCATTTCCTTAGAAGAATGCCTTTCCTGTAGAAGTTTTATAATGAAATTGTGAGAATAGTATAACTCTTCAATAGTTAAAGAGTCATTAAAAACTTTGTCAGGACTGGGTTTCAAATTGCTTATGAATCTGAAAACAAACGCGAAGGATCTTTGTAGGCGATTAAAGCTAGAATACTTTAGAAACGTCGAATACCAATACTCATTGGTTATGGAAACATGTACGGAAACCTTTTTCACACTGCGTTCTTCCTTGAGTGCGTCATTATTTTGTGAAGCTTTTGGTATGATTTTATTGGGGTCAAAATCAAGATCTTGTAAGAATCTTGGTCCTTTCCACCATAGTTCGCAGTATTCGATTTTTTCGGGAGAAATACCGCGGGATAGGGGATCAGCGGCATTTTCTTCGGAAGAAACGTGTCGCCAAGTGAAAGATTCGGTCAGGCCTTGTATCTCAGCGGTACGATTCGCCACAAATGTTGACCATTTGGAAGGATGTGCAGATAACCAGCAGAGAACGATTTCTAAATCTGTCCATAAATTGACAGATTCAAATCTAAGGACCTTATTAAAAATCGTCGCTATTTTTTCTACTAAGCGAGCCAATAACAATGCACCGCATAGTTCGAGTCTAGGCAAGCTAATCGTTTTGACAGGGCTAACTCTAGACTTGGCACATATTAGACGACTTGAAACAGTTTGGTCGACGTATATTGCGCGCAGATAAACGCAAGCAGAATAGGCGAGCAGGCTTGCGTCGGCAAAGCCGTGGAGTTCAATGTGAATGACATTCTTGTCAATAAATAAACACCTCGGAATTTGAACATCCTTTAAGCAAGGTATTTTTGTGAAAAAGTCTAACCATTCATTCAATAGGTCTGGCGGAAGCTTATCATTCCACTCCAACTTACTGATCCAGATTTTTTGCATAAAGATTTTTGCGATTACAATCACAGGAGCGAAGTACCCACACGGATCAAACATTTTTGCGATATTTGACAGCACTTCACGTTTTGTAAAGCATGTTTGACTTTCTACCGGAGGCAAAGAAACCCAAAATTGGTCTTGGGAAGAGTTCCATTTTAAACTGAGAACTTTATTTGGGACTTGTTCCATTTTAATATCAAGCATCTGAGGGTGTGATTGGGAATTATTTTGGAGAAAATTTCGATTGAATTCTTTCGAATTTGAAGCAAATTTATGAAGATAGAAACCAGCTGAATTTAAAAGAGTATTTAGTTCGACATAAACATTATGAAGATCATTTAACGAATCTTGAGGAGCTAAAATGTCGTCAACGTACGTTTGTGATAGTAAAGTATTTGAGGCTAGTGGGTAGTTGGACTTTTTGGACTCAGCAAGTTCATTTAAGCAGCGAGTGGCCAAATAACTTGAAGTATTTAAACCATATGTAACAGAAGTAAGTTCTATGCATTTGAGCTCTTCTGTTGGATGATTTCTCCACAAAATATTTTGGAGAAACGTTTGATTCGGATTAACTTGAACATTTCGATACATCTTCCGAATGTCCGCTATAAGGACGTATTTGTGTACTCGAAATCTAAGCAGAATGTCAAACAGATCCGATTGAACGGGAAAACCTTTGAGAGTTATGTTGTTCAGAGAAACACCCGATGATGACGCCATGGAGCCGTCAAAGACAACTCTCAACTTTGTAGAAGAACTCTCTGGCTTTAGAACTGGATGATGTGGAAGAAAGAATTTATTCTCATTGTATTCATTTTTTATAGTGAGAGGGATTATTTTCGCATGATTTAATGCTATGTATTCATCTATGAATGATTTGTATTGACGAAACAAATCATGGTTTCTTTCGAACCTTTTTTCTAGGAGAAAAAATCGCTTTTTAGCTTGAGTAAAACTATCACCAAGTTTTAGATGTTCATTGGGACTCTTGAGAGGAAGATTTACTTGAAATTGACCATTGGGAAGTCTTACGGTTGTGTCCCTGAATATTTTTTCACAGAGTTGATTTTCTGGAGTAAAATTACATGTTTGATTGATTTGTTCAATTGACCAAAATTTTTCTAGGAGATCGCTAGTTTGAGAAATTTGAGAGGACATGCAAACGTTATTACTTTATTAGAAATGACAGAAGTAAACGATGATGTTTTAGTGTGATCTTGAATGAGACCAATTTTCCCCCCGACTATAAAACCTAAATGAGTATTAAATAAGATTGGCTTAGTTTGGCCCAGATGTATCATTTGTCAATTTATATTAGTCATAGAAACCTTTTCATAGCTAGTGCAAATGTATATTAATAGGGATAAACCATTAGTTTAAAAGTCAATAAAAGAATTCTTCTCTGTAATGTTTAGACCTGTTATTAGTTTTTTGTCGAATGATAATAAATAACTGTAAATTGTATTTAATTTCTTAATATCGACCTGAAGATGTCGTTTTCTCCTTATTAAGGAATGATTGCTCAGAATCTGTACTCGTGTTGAGACTTACATCTAAATTAGAATTATTTACAATACAATTGTGCTCTGGGTCGTTTGTGTTGTTACAATTATTGTCATTGATTTCTATAGATTCATTTGTGTCTTCCCAATTTTCTTCACATTCACTATTTTCTTCGTTGTCATTAGCTGCACTTTTTTCACTTTCACTGTTATCCTTTGTTTTTACCGTCACTTTGTTTTGTACATCTATTTCGTTGGTTACATTGTTTTGTGAGACTAATTGGTTAGTTACATTATTATTTATTGGTTCCAGTTCTAAGAAATAGCTTATTCTATGATCATCTGTTTCTATTGGTGTGGTATTTTTTGTTTGAACTGTTTGTTCGTTTTCAGAAACAGGTTTTATGAATTTTCTATTTCTTAGTAGCACGGATCCATTCTCAAATTCTATTTTATACATTCTGTCCCTAACTTTTTCTACAATTTTACCAGGTGTCCAGTTTGATTTTGGTTGTAATTGCACATAAACTTTTGTGTTGACTGCTAGTGGTTTTAAATTATGGACACTCATTTTGTTAAAATATTTTTCTTGATTTGATTGGTTGTCTTTTATGAATTTACTGTATTTATTGTGATCAATTAATTTAGGTTTTAAATTTAGATCGGTACTGGGAATAATGGATCTCAGGTTTCTGGACATGAGAATTTGAGCTGGTGAATAATCTGGATTTTTTTTTCATGTTGCGGTACAGAAGGAGAGCCAAATGTATGTCCTTCTTATCTTCATAGACTTTTTTGAAAATATTTTTGGCAGTTGCACGTTACGTTCTGCCATTCCATTTGATTGAGCGTATCTAGGAGAGCTAACAACATGATTGAATTCCCATTCCCGTGCGAAATACTTAAATGTCTGGGACGTGAAATTCGGACCACCGTCAGTTACCAATGTTAAAGGAATCCCATGTCTCGCAAACATTGATTTTAGAATTTTTATTGTATACTCACTAGTTGAGTATTTATTTAAAGGTTCAATTTCTAGGAATTTTGAATAGTAGTCAATTATTAATATGTATACTTTTTACCATCTAGCTCGAAAAGATCGCAACCCACTTTGTTCCACGGAATTTGCGGAATTTGGTGGTTGGTTAGTGGTTCCGAACTTTGTGACTTCGAGTATTTTAAACAAAGATGGCAATTTGAAATTTTTTGTCGAATGTCATTCTGCATGGTAGGCCAAAAAATAGATTCCTGTGCCAATTTGATGCACTTATTTGCACCCATGTGGTTATAATGAATTTTTTGAATCATTTCTTTGCGCATTACTTGCGGAATTACTATCGACTGACTTTTGAAAATTAAGTCATTCTGAACTGTGAGTTCACTACTGAATTTTTTGTAACTTTGAATTTTTTCTGGCACATTTTTCATATTTTTGGGCCATCCATCTAGTACTGTTTTTCTTAGTAATTGTAATTCATCATCGTTTTTTGTATTTTCTTTCAATTAATTGAATTTTGTTTCTGTGACATTGATTTGCGATTGAATTAGACAACCATGCGTTTCTATCTCCTGCTCTAAGTTATCGTTACATTGTTCTTTTAGGTACGCCCTGCTTAGCGCATCTGCAATTATCAGATCTTTGCCTGGTTTAAATCTCAACTCTACATCAAATTTTTGTATTTGTAAAAGCATTCTTTGAAGTCTCGCTGGACATTTATTTAGAGGTTTTTTGAAAATTGATATGAGTGGTTGGTGATCTGTTTCTACCACTACTTTTTTTCCATAAATGTACTGGTAATATTTGTTTAAACCAAATGTAATTGCGAGTAATTCTTTCTCGATTTGGGCATACCTTGTCTCTGTTTCAGTCATTGACCTAGAAGCATAAGCACAAGGTAGCTTGTTTTGTAGTAGTACCGCCCCTAAACCGTCTTTACTTGCATCTACAGATACTACTGTTTCGCTATTTACATTAAAGAATTGTAGTACCGGCTTGCTAGTTAGTGAATTTTTTAAATTTTCAAAGGCTTCGTTGTGTTCTGTATTCCATTGGAATTCTACGTCCTTTTTTAATAGGTTTCGCAATGGTGAAGTTTTATCTGAGAAATTATTTATGAATTTGCTGACATATGTTATCATTTCTAGAAGCCTTTGTATGTCTTGTTTAGATTTTGGTTGTGGCATTTCAGTAATTGCACGTAATTTTGAATCTTCGGTATGTAATTAATTTTACTTAGACCGAATTTACATTTCTGTATGTTAAAGCGAACGTTTGCCTTTTTTGCAATTTCTAGGACTTTATTTAGACGTTGGTAATGTTCAATTTTGTCCTTTCCCCAAATTAATAAGTCATCTATGTAAACATCTACTCCCTGTATGTCAAATATTTTTTGAAAACGAGATTGAAAAACTTCACTTGCAGATTTGATACCATATGGGAGTCTGAGAAATTTGTATCTACCGAAAGGTGTTCCAAATGTGCATAAATCAGAACTAGCCTCATCTAGCAATATAGAATAAAAACCCTGTGTTGCATCTAATGTGCTAAATATTGTAGCTCCGCTTAATTTTGCAGTGATTTCCTCTAAAGTTGGTATGTGACAATGTTCCCTTTTTATTGCCTTATTTAGGTCCTTGGGATCAAGGCATATTCGTAATTTGTCTGCCTTGCGCACAAGAACAAGAGCATTAACCCAATCAGTAGGTTTCTGCACTTTTTCAATTATGTTTGCTCTCTCTAATTTTGCTAAACTTGCTTTTAATTTGTCTACCAGCGGTAATGCTACCTTCCTTGTAGGATGCACAACTGGTTTCGCATTTTCCTCTAGTTCTATGTGGTATGGTTCACTAATACACCCTATGCCCTGAAATATTTCCCTGTATTTGTTTACTAGTGCAGAATATTCACTATTTTCAATGAGACTGTCTATTCTCTTTATTAAATTTAATTTTACACTTGAATTTAAGCCTAAAATTGCTTGTGTTTGTGAATCTACCACAGAAAACTCCAGATTGTGAGTTTCATCACCTCTTTTACAAAGAAGATTGCATTTTCCAACTACATTTAAATTGTTACCTGTGTATGAAGTTAGCTTGATTTGTGATTTATGTAATTTATTGTTCAGATCTAGTTTTCTAAAAGTACTTAAAGGAATTACATTCGCCTGGGCTCCTGTGTCAATTTTAAAAATGGTTTTTGTTTCATTTATTTCCAGTACCGTGATCCAATCATTTTTGTTCATTTCGTTTGTATCTACAGAAAGTTATCATTATTTTCATGAATTTCATTTACTTGTGAATTAGTTTCATTTTTCGGATTTTTGTTGAAGTTATTTGTTTTACCCTTTTTTATGCATGCATTAGAAAAATGGTTTTTGTTTTTACAGAAATTACATATTTTACCATATGCTGGACATTAGTTTATTGGATGAGTCTTACCACAGTTTCTGCAATTGTTTATTTGTTTGTTCTCATATTTTTTTGTGTAGTTCGTTTACTTGTGTTGGCTCCAGTCATTGCTGCACTTCTTGCCTTTGAACTTTCAATTACGTGGCTCAACTCTATTGCTTTCTGCAATGTTAAGTCTTCGACTTGGAGTAGTTTTTCCCTGATCGAGCTGTTATTCACACCACAAATCAACATTGTGACTACAAGGCTGTCTTGAAGGTCCCCTAGTTTGCATTTGGTAGCCTTCTTTTTCAACTCAGTTATGAAATTATCTAGATTTTGGTCTGGCTCTTGTCGGTACGTGAAAAATTTATATCTTTCATAGAAGATGTTTTCTTTACCTTGGAAATGATCTTCGAATTTTTGGATCAATTTATCCAATTTGTTCTTTTCATCGTCTGCAAATTGAAATGTGCTATATATTTTGAAACCATCCTCTCCAATATAGTGGAGGAGTTGTGCACACTGCGTTGCTTCATTCTTTTTGTGCACTTCAAATGCAATTAAGTAATTTTCAAAACGTGACCTCCACAATCTCCAATTTTCTGCAATGTTTCCGGTCATCGGCATCTGCTGTATTCCCCGGCTGTCGCTCATGACTGACTGCGCCATGTAAGGTTTTGTATTTATATTGCATTTATGATTGTATGATTAAAACAACGTCTTTAATAATTCTACATGTGCTTTACTTGTTAGCTCTTCAGCTGACCTTTTACAACTGTCCTTAACCTTAACTCTACTTCTTAACTTAATTGACCTCTGGTCTCGAACTAGTGTGATGTGCAACCACACGTGATTCTACAGCAACCACTCGTGATCCCACAGAAGTAACTGACATCAAATTTGCATATAAAAATGTTCTTTCTCTCAATTGTGTTTATAGTAAGTTGAAAGAAATTGATCCTATTACTGATCTTTCCAATGTAATATACAGATTAACGTGTTCTACATGTAATTCTGTTTATGTAGGTGAAACTTCACAAAAAATAACCAAACGTATAGCCTTACATAAGAGCGATGCAAGGTTGTATCCAGAAAGATCAGCACTAGCTGAACATGTTTTTTCTACAAAACATATAATAGACTATAAAAACTTTGAAATTCTATACAAAGAAAATAACTACTCTAGAAGGATTTTCCTGGAAATGGCATTCATTTCAGAGCAAGATAATTGTTTGAATAAAAGAACTGATATTAAGAAATTAAATACAATTTACAGTTATTTATTATCATTCGACAAAAAACTAATAACAGGTCTAAACATTACAGAGAAGAATTCTTTTATTGACTTTTAAACTAATGGTTTATAGCTATGAATAGGTTTCTATGACTAATATAAATTGACAAATTTCACAAATGTCATTTTAACTTTATATTTTTTCATTTATACTTATACATATAACATTTTTTTACGAATGAATCTTTTCTCCATTTATACAATTTATAGATATTATTAATCTCAATTAGTTGTAAGTATGATTTTCAATTATTTATCTAATTTTCCAATTTTACTTGACTTATAGTATCTATGAATAATTTTCTTGTAGTTCTTTGAAAATGGTTAGAATAATAAACCGAAAGGTCAGAATTAACTAAAAAGAGTACACTTCATTTACATTGCCGCATTCCCCACAAAATTTGAAACCTATCTAGTATCAGCAACGAACTACTTTCTTATATACTCGTATATATATATATAATCAAAAATGGACAATCCTGGGACAGCTGTTTCGGCCTTTAGGCTTTATCAGCCAGGCTATCGAACCGATTGAACCAAAATACAACTCGACTATAATGATCAAAGATCAAGGTGAAACAACTAAAGCATTAGTGTCGCCATCCATTTTCTACTTTATATATATATATATATGTTTGTAAAACGTCAACTTCGGGCTCATTTTTTGTTATAAGACGTCAACTTCGGGATCCAAATGTCAAGTTTGGCTACGTAGCCGAAGTTACACTCAGATTTATAATATACAGTGTAAAGTTCGGCTACGCAAGTTTGACTACACTAATATATAAAATTTAGATTTTCACTGACGCCGAAGTTACAGGTTTAGGGCGGAGGTGTGGGAGGGTAATAGGGTATATATAGAAATGAATGTTTTTTTGATTTTTCGTATAATTATATACCGTTGATACGATTGCTAGGAGACTTTGGTAAGTTGTTGAGATATAATATGTGGAAATGTTTAGCTTTTTAAATTGGGGGTGAAACAATCCCAAAATTTTAAGGTATTGAATTAAGAGAATAGAGTTCAGATTGTAGAACGGGTTTTTTAAACTGATTTTAAATTAGTAAGATTGTAAAACTACCCCAAAATATTTTAAACAGTCAAAATATAGATTGTGGGGTGGAATATTAAAGATAATAGATAAGGGGGAGTAGTGAGAACATTTCTCGTAACAGGAAATTCTCTCATTTTATAGGGATAAGGATTTCAGTAAGTTATTTGGTTATAAAAGAATTTACATATTAAGAAAGAAGAATGACGTTCTTGTCAAGTTTTAAACAAGGTTATATGATTTTAATTTCGTTATTCAATTTTTGTTTCACCAGGTGATCAGTCATTGGGTTTTTGTGCCCGCATATACACTTTTATAATTTGATAATCAAAAGTAAACTGATTAGTTTTTTGGAAATATAATACCTATAACAAACAATATGATTGAAAATATATACCTACCTATCGTTAATAAATGAATTATTGCCTTGGTAAAAACTGGAAAATTTCAAGAAATGTAGGTACCTAAAAAAATTGAGAAGTGAACCAAATAATATAAAGGACTATGATAGAGAAGAATTGATAAGGAATTAGAATATGTTGCATTACCCTAGGGACCACGTTTATCAAGAAACAAATATGGTGCATATTATTAGAGGTATTGTACACATTTAAATTTACAAAAAAAGCTATGATGGAATGAGTTAAAATAGAACTAACAGGCAGAGGAGAAATCTCATGGAAAAGTAGGTAGAAGAGAGAACAGTTGGAAAATGTGTGTTGTGTTGTGAACTAGAACATTTTTCAATAAATATTAAATAATGATATAAAGTAGGTATACGTACACTCAAGTTAGATATGTTGTGCAAATTTTTGTTAGAATTGTCTAAACTTTTAAGACATATTAACTTACTCTCTTATATGGTTGGACATTTTGTATTACCTAAACAATAAAAAGTACCTACAAATTTTGAAAGTTTATTTTAAAAATCATTCCAAATTAAACTATAATATAGGTAGTGGTTCATTCTTAATTACATTTACCAAAATTGTAACGATTTTGTACAAATATGCCATGGGGCCAGCAATGAGGTGTAGCGGTTAGTAAAGTATATGGAGGTAAGTGCGGAGTGCTATAGTTATATTTATATGTAAGTAATAAACAATTCTAATTATTACAAGATATCTCTGGAAAGGAGTATCTGTATGGAAGAAATAAAATGGTATAAACACATAAAGCATGATAATAATATGTACATAATTTACTGGTTTTAGTATAAAAAAACATTACAATTAAAACTAACAGCTAAAAACATTGTCAAGACAATGATTATTTTATATGTAGGTACCTATGATATTTTGTGTTTATTTCTTAAGCTTTATTAAGGTTCTTTCTGCTCTGTGAAAATATTTTTCCAATCTCAGATTGTATTTGCTTCTTTTTATAACAGATTAAAAATATTCCTTCCAGTTTAACAATTATACATTTTTGAGCAACACACTTTTAGTAAAATCTAGGTAATTGTGTGAAATTACCTAGGTACCTATGTTCTGTGTAATGTATAACCAATTTTTACTAGTTAGTATAGGTACCTACATACTTGAACAAAATTTGATATTTGTTCCATTTACTACAGTACCTAATCAATATATAATGTACTTAGTTGTTACAATAAGTAAAGTAATTCTAAAATGGAACTACCAGATTACACAAGCGGTTTATATTCTAGATCAAAAAGATTTTATACTCTTTACCCATTCATTTGACAAAAGTATACCTAAATACTTAATTTGGTAGAGGTAGTTGTAATCGAGTGTTCAAATATAGATATCTCCAATATAGTAAAAATTTGTTTAAATGATGAAGAAGTAGGTACCTATAATTGTTTTGAAATGTTGGGAGTATTCAAGATCATATGACAGTTAATAAAAAATTTACCTAGTTATTACAATAAGTAAATTGATTCTAAAATGGAACTACACATTACACAAGCGGTTTATATTCTATATCAAAAAGATTTTATATTCTTTGCCTATTCATTTGACAAAAGTATACCTAAATACTTAATTTGGTTGTAATTGAATGTTCAAATATAGATATCTTAAATATCTATGTACTGATGAAAAATTTGTTTAAATGATGAATTAGTACCTATAATTGTTTTGAAATGTTGGAGGTATTCAAGACCATATTTCATTCTGAAAAAGTGTTTTCCCACAGCACGACCTGCTGATGTCTTAACAATTAGGATTACATATTCTGTATATATAAATATTAGGTGCCTACCTACTACTTATTTTCACTACAATGTAGTTGCATCAAACAATCTTTTATTGACTCCAGACATAAAAGTAATAAAAAATCTCTATTATTATAAAAATTAATATCGTGCATAAGAGTTTATACAAGTGCACACCAACTTATTACACTTTATCTGATACAGGATCAAATTTATATCTGGCATAGGTAACTCTAGCATCAAATGGATATTTTTAAAGTAGGTATAGGAATAGTAGGTAGGTACATCCTATGTTTTAGTTTGTTCTCCTATGAGATGTGAAATCTGAGAAAAAAAATGAAATTGAGTAGAAGGTAAAATACTGCCAGCGTAGGTAGGTACCCCACTGTTGGTTGGTGTTCGTTTGCAATTATCCAACTCATTTTGTTATGGGGCCAATTGTTTGTTGTTGTAATACAATACCAACTGTTGCATTTTGAGGTTAGGTGTACGACTTTGACTTTTTATTTTTTGGAAATTTTTAATAGGTAAACACTTGTCTAGTTTGTACGTAATAAAAAAAAGAACGAGAACAGTCTGTGTTAAAAGCTATTGTTATTACTTTACTTCGATTTTAAAGGGCTCGACCAAAAGGGGTAAATCTACATTAAGTGCATGAAGAATTTCCAGCACAGGATCCTGAACAATGTAAAATGTTTCTGAGAATAAGTAAAGAGGTATTTGATAAGCCCAGTTACTCATCACATGAAACAGATCACTATTATCACTAATACGCGATTGTCAATATCTCCCCGTGATAAACTTACAATTACAAAGATTTTTTGCTACAGACGACTGTGGATTCCAGGAGACACTGGAATAGAAGGAAATGATAAAATAGAAGCCTTATGTTCACATTTCGTGTGCATGAATCAAAAATTTTGCTTTTTCTGCCTAGAATCTTCCACGTAAATGTACTTCAAGAAGAGTGTCTACATGAAGGTAAGAATAAAATAATTTTACAATCCATTTCATTTTATATATTTATTAAGTTTACAATATATTTGATCGTAATAAAGGCAGATAGTTTTAACATGCCTCAAAAAAAGGGTTTTTGAGAATAAATAATTTAAAAAGTAGGTACACATATATATTGTTTGTCTAAATTATTTGACCATAATTTCTTTATTACCTACTTTGGTAATATTAGTAAAGATTTTTATACTCAGATTAATGTGATGCTATAAATGCTGACATATTTTTATAAACTTAAAATCATTACAAGATTATAAAATTTTTGTAGATTATATAAGTAATATTTATTTAAATTATATAACTTTCAGGTTCCAGATACTGCTACAGATTGTTTAAATATATCAAAAGATTTAATACCTACAAAAGAATGGAATTTTCTCAATGCATTGAGACTAATTGACCAAAAGCATACCTATTGCCTTCAGAAAATATGGTCCAGCATTCCACAATTGTAAATATACACATATCACTGTGTTTTTAGACCTAGTTGGAACAAATATATCTACTAAAAATGTTTTGAATTCATTTATTTTTAAATGTTTTGTTGACTATAATAATCTGCATTATGAACTCAAATGTTTAATAAACTGAGAATCTTCTGCTTCACTTACGTAATGTCACTTTTACTCTTATATTGAATGTATTGTTTAAGTATGTACTTGAAAGTTTGTTTATTTCGTTTGTTTTAAATGTTTGTGATGTAATTATAATGAAAATTTTATGATTTTTGACCATAGGTATTGTTCAATGGGTACAAACTAATACTAGGGATATAATTTTTTATTCTCATCTACTTAAAGTGAAACAATTTGTACAAAATAAATTTTTTTTATTGTATACCTATATATTATATAACATACATCCTATGAATGTAGATAAGCATTACATAAATAAACAATTCATGTGATATTAATTTTCTTCCTGTTCTTCAATTATTTTGGAGATCACAGGAATAAATTATATTTCAAGCTCATCGTGTATTCTTTATTATTCTCATTTATGCAGCCAATTTTGTGTATATCTAACAATAATATAATGAAAAAGTAATTATAGATAGATAATTGAAGTTTGTTTTGAAAAACAACTGTACATGTATCGATTTGACAAATTTTACTTACAAAGCATGCTTCAAAATTATCCACTTCTTTAGTGTATTATTAGGACCTTAAAGCTTTTGTAACATCTCCCAGTAAATTTTCAGCTGATATATCTTGGTCTACAGATTTTCTTTTCTTCTTACTAATTGACTCTGTAGAGGCTGACGATTAAAGGAGAATTAAATTCTCTAGTTCAGCAAAGTCAGGTATTGTTGAGGTAGGCCAGGGGAAAAACTAGATCTGTTATTATACACCACTCTGGCTCAGTTCTAGAAGCACATAGCACAAAACTTTTGATTAGTATTGCTAATATTCAGAAACCCTACATTGGCGTTAAGTACATCAAATATATATTTTCCAAAAGATACAGGAGAGTATTCCATTTTCCTCTAATCTAACCTGAAAATGTTTCAAAAATTCTGCAAATTTGATTCTCCTCGCTGGATAGGATTGTTTATCATCAAACACATTAGGATTTGGATTTTAGGTTATCTACATAGATAAAGGATTATTACCAATATATAGGCCTTATTCTTCTTCTTATTTTAGACATTCTACTTTTATAAAACCATTAGACAAGATAAAACTGATATTTTAACGCTAGAGTTAACCTGACTAATAAAATTAACCTCTAAAGATGCTTATAATGCCGACCCTTAAACAATAAACAATCACTTTTATGAAAATATAAAATTTAATCAAGGACCAACATCAAAACCAGTTTTCAAACTGGCTAGAGATGCTAGATATCATAATCAGATGATCACAAGCAAGAAGACGAAACTGGTTAAATTAAATTACTTGTTTTGTTTTATTTTGTATCAAAAATAACAATAAAAATATCAAAAGCTGCTTATTTAAGTATTCTATCTTTATTTATGCTATGGAAGGTTCATATAGTTTATAACATTTTGTTGGTAGGTAGGTGAAAAGTCTAATATAATGGAAATTACAATAGGTATTTACTTGGTGATCATTAGTATTATAATTGAAATCCTAATTATTTTATAATAATAAATTTGTAATAACTCACACAAATACATTTTTACTCGATTTTTAAATCTGGGTAAATTAATGGTTATTGTTTGAAACCTTACAATAAGTGAAGTAAGTATGTACAGGATAATTCAAATGAAATGTAAATTCCACTACATTTAAACCTCAATCAATAATTGTTTAATAGAACCACTCGTCAGGATATAGAATAATAATGATAATGATCAGGAAGCAATAGTTTCATAGGGTACATTTAACGAGGTCTGCTAATATACAAACAAGATGTGCAAATGTTAGTTATTATAAAAATGTTTTAAACAATACTGATGGTCAGTCTTTAATAATAAAAATAATTTAGACAAGTGCACACCCAATATAGGTCTACCAGCTTATTATCTTTTAGTTTGTTCTTCTATGACATGTACTTATATCTCTTGATTTGAGATGTGAAATCTGAGTAGAAGGTAAAATACTGCCAGCATAGGTAGAACTACTGTTGGTTGGTGTTTGTTTGCAACTTTCATTTTGTTATGGGGCCCATTGTTTTTTGTTGTACCTAATACAATACCTAAATCCTACATTTTTGAATAGGTACCTATATTCTTCAAAAAATAAAATATTTATAGGATAATTTAAATGAAATGTAAATTCCACTACATTTAAACCATCAATAATTGTTTAATAGAACCAGTAGTCAGGATAGACAAAAGATAGAAGAGATATAGTGGAATTTGAAGTTATTTTTTGTATGTTCGATTCATATAATTTAAACTCTGTTTTAGTAAACACCAATGTTCTATTAATGTACTAAGTATCTAATAAACAGACTTCAGGAAATATGTATGAACTTAATAACAAATGAAAAAAGCTGTTCATATATAAATTTCATTATTTTTGTGAGAGCATAGGTATTAAAAAAAAATTTCAAATGACAAATGTATTAAATTGTGATTGAAATTTACTTCAAAAAGTATTGAGATTGATTTTCTTGGTAGAGCTAGAGCTGATAACATCTGTTAATGTGGAGGAAATTTTTTCTGCATACAAGTTAGTGGTAAACGTCAGTTTTTCAACAAATAACATAAAAAGTGTTTTAACTATCAAAATTATTCTACTCAATATTTACATTCCTATATTTGTAAGCTACCTACATTAATGAGAAGTGTCAAATGTTAGTTATTATAAAACGGTTTTAAGCAATACTAATTTCTGTTTAATAATAAAGCTGTAGGTAGATATTTTCTCTGTAAGTGAATCATACTTGTTATAAGTACCAAAACATTTTATCATTCTTGCAGTGAGTAAAAATTAAGAACCTGACACCGTTGGGGTCCATTTATTTGATACCAAACTAATATAATGGCAGGGGGATTTTCTGCATTTAAACATAATACCTACCTGTATGTATTATACTATAATACTGATAGGAGGTGAAATACCAACATAAATCAAGATGGAGTCTTTCATGACTATTGATTTAGTCTAGAAATTGTTCTCATTGTAGAACCTTAGATACACTAAAAGTAGTGACATTGTGCCAATAAATATGTACTGGGAAAAATCACCCATTATGTTGAAAGTAACTATGGGAATCAATAAGTGGAATGAAGTTTCCAAATATTTTTATATTCCTATTCGGTATTTAAAAATATAATTAAATATTGTTGGAATACCAATCGAACATATTTTAGTTTAGTAACTTTAGTTTTTGTTAAGTTGTGTCATGTGTCACGTCTTTGGTTACTGTCAACGTCATGTAATAACGTCAAGTAGAAAAATACGTTAGTTGTTCGTAATAACAAGTGCCATAGCATATATGATGCTTATAGTTATTTTAATGTTTGTACGAGGATATAATTAATAAAAACTTGATTATTTGATTACAACATTTATTTACTACACACTGCAACAACAGGTTATGGGCCCAGTCTGCAGGAATTGAAAATATTCTTAAAAATATTTTAACAGTCAAGGTTAGTTTAATACACTCGTGGACAAAATGGCGCATGGCACTTTTGAAAAGTTTGGAATTGCACAATTTAACGGAGCAGATTACGACCATTGGAAATTCCGTATGGAAATAATATTAGAACAACACAAAGTAAAAAAATGTATTGAAGAAGAACACGATGGGTCGGATTCTGAAGAATTTGAGAAAATGGATGTAAAGTGCAAATCAATCCTAGTACAATGTATTGCAAATTCTCATTTAGAATATGTAAAGGATAAGAAAACATCGTTTAAAATGTGGGAAGCTTTACAGGCTGTATTCCAAAGAAAAGGAATAGCATCACAATTGTTTTTAAGAAAGAAACTGTTAACCATGAAGTTTAGTAAAAATGACAGTCTTCAAACTCATTTCATTAAATTTGAGGAAACCGTAAGGGAGTTAAAGTCAGTAGGAGCCCATCTAGAAGAAATAGACATTGTGTGTCACTTACTTCTGACTTTACCAGATACATATGATGCTATGATCACTGCTCTAGAGACACTGGAACCTGAAAAATTAACTCTAGAATTTGTTAAAGCCAAGCTTCTGGACCATGAAATTAAAAGGCAAAATATACAGGGTGATGGTTGTTCAGCTGCTTTTAATAGTAACAGTTTTAAAGGAAAGAAGAATTTTACCAGGCTTCCAAAAGGCAAACAGTTACCAAAATGTCACAATTGCAGGAAGATTGGACACTATAGAAGGGACTGCTGGTTTAATAAAAATGAAAAAGAAGCAAATGAAGCTGAAAATGAGTCTTCAATAGTGTTTTTGGCAACAGCAGCTCACTGTGAAGGTGAAATGGACAAAAATGAAAATGAGATAACATGGTTAATTGACTCAGGTGCTACAGATCACATGGTAAAAACAAATAAACATTTTAGTACTGTAAGTAACTTAGTTAATAATATAAAAATTTCAGTGGCAAAAGAAAGCGAGTCACTGCTCGCTAAACAAAAAGGTAATATTATTGTAAAACTAGAAAATAATGAAAATGCAACTATTCAAAATGTTTTGTATGTAGAAAATTTAAGACATAATCTATTATCTGTTCAAAATCTTGAAAAAGCTGGTTTAAAATTAATATTTGACAGAGGTGAAGTTCGTATTTTCAAAAATAAAACTCAAATTGCCAGAGGTGAAAGGAAAAATGGACTTTATTTTATAAAATTTAAAGTAGTTTTAAAATCTGAGGTTAATATTACTGAATCTAATAAAAATTATCATATGTGGCATAAAAGGTTAGGGCATATTTGTAGTAAAAATCTAGGAATTCTTTCAAAAGGTATGGTAGAAGGTTTAAATGTAAGCAAGGTTGAATTTGACAATGAAATATGTTCAGTCTGTGTACAGTCAAAAATTACTAGATTACCATTTCAAAAATTGTCAACTAGGAGAGCTAATCAACCTCTTGAACTAATACACACCGATATTTGTGGTCCGATTACTCCTTCAACTTATAATAATAAAAAATATATTTTAACTTTTTTAGATGATTATACACATTTTAGTATTGTATATTTGCTTGAAAAGAAAAGTGAATTGTTTGATTACTTTAAAGTATTTGAAGCTTACGTTACAAATAAATTTGGTTCTAAAATTAAAAATATTAAATGTGATAATGGTGGGGAATATAGATCTAATGATTTTGTAAGTATTTGCAAGGCCAAAGGAATGCAAGTTAGTTATACAGTAGCCTATAATCCAGAAATGAATGGATGTGCTGAAAGGTTGAACAGGACACTTGTGGAAAAAGGAAGAGCTATGTTGCTGGAATCTAAATTACCTAAAACTTTCTGGGGAGAAGTTATACTTTGTGCAACTTATCTGCAAAATCGAAGTCCAACAAACGCTTTAAAAAACAATAAAACACCTGCTGAAATGTTTTACAACAAAAAGCCTAACTTAAAAAATTTAAAAATATTTGGATGTTTAGCATACAATCATATACCTAAGGAAAGACAACACGGAAAATTTGATGCCAAAGGTGAAATAAATATCATGATTGGATATACGAGTAACGGATATCAACTATGGAATCCTCGTGAAGAAAAAGTTGTCATTGGAAGAAATATTGTATTCGACGAAAGCAAAAATATCAGCAATCTCGTAGGAGATTTTTGTACAAAGGGATGTGAAGTTATAAATGACTCTGAAGTAACCTTTAATTTAATTCCGGATACGAATGAAAAAGCTGAAGAGAATAATGAAGTTATTGAAGAAAACACTGAAGAAGAGAAAAATGAAAATAGAGATGAGGAGAATAATGAAAGTGATGAAAACTTAAATGAAGATAATACAGAGGAAAGAAGAAATAAAAATACTACTGGAAGAAGTTTAAGAAAAGTCAAAATGCCAAAGTATTTAAATGATTATGTAATCAACGAAGAATTTGAACACTTAGCGTTAAATGCGGAAAGTTTTGTTGATGATGTTCCTGAAAATTATGAAGAAGCAAAAACCAGACCAGACCACTACATGTGGAAATGTGCAATAATGGAGGAAATCAAATCGTTAGATAAGAACAACACATGGACACTTGTTGAAAAACCAAAAGGAGCCAAGGTTATTTCTTGTAAATGGGTTTTCCGGTTAAAAAGGAATGTAAATGACGAAATTGAAAAATATAAAGCAAGGCTGGTGGCTAGAGGGTTTATGCAGCGAGAAGGGTTTGACTATAATGAAACATATGCACCCGTTGCGAGGCTAACCACGGTGCGGTGTTTACTAGCTATAGCAAGTAGGAAAAACTATATGATAGAACAAATGGATGTAAAATCAGCATTTTTACATGGAACTTTAAAAGAAGAGGTATACATGATGATACCTGAGGGTTATCAAGATGATGGGAGGATTTGCAAATTGAATAAGTCTTTATATGGACTGAAACAAGCTCCAAACTGTTGGAATGCCAGATTTAATGAATTTGCGAAAGCTGAAAAATTAATAACATCTGAATATGACCCCTGTTTATATTTTAAAAAGGAAAATTCATGTATAACATATCTTTTGCTCTACGTTGATGATATTTTGATAGTCAGCAGTAGTGAAGAAAACATCAAAAGTATGAAATTAAAACTAAAACAACAATTTGATATGCAAGATTTGGGTGAACTAAAGATTTTTTTAGGAATACATATATGTCAAGATGAAAATGGGATTTATTTAAATCAAAGAAATTATATAATAAATATTTTAAAAAGGTTTAACATGATGGATTGTAATGAAACAAAAATACCTATGACCCCTAAAAATAATCTTCAGGACAAAAGTGATGAAAGCGATACAGAAAATGAGAAGAGACCTGTTCGTGAACTTATAGGGTGCCTAATGTATTTGATGTTGGCTACTAGACCAGATCTTAGTTTTTCAGTGAATCTGTGCAGTAGATATCAAAGTAATCCAACTACTCAACTATGGACTAGTTTAAAGAAAATTCTAAGGTATCTAAAAGGAACTCTAAATTTAAGATTATGTTATTATAGAAATTGTGATACAAGCTTGATAGGATTTGCTGATTCGGATTGGGCTGGAGATGAACAAGATAGGAAGTCCACTACTGGTTTCTGTTACAAAGTTTTTGGAAGCATTGTTTCTTGGAATACTAGAAAACAATCTACAGTCGCTTTAAGTTCGACCGAAGCGGAATACATAGCATTGGCAGAGGCAGCAAGGGAAGGGCTTTGGTTAAAGAATCTGTTAAATGAATTTGGAGTTAATATTGTTACATTTAATATTTTTGAAGATAATCAATCATGTATTAAGCTAACTAAAAAATTTGAGCACAAAAGACTAAAACATATAGATGTTAAATTCAATTTTGTTAGAGATTTAGTTTCTGATAAAATTGTAATTATTGAATATATTTCCACAAAAGAACAAATTGCTGATATGTTAACGAAAAATTTGAATTCTGAACAATTTTTAAGGTTAAGATTTAATTTAGGTTTGTGCTAAAAATTTTATTATTTACTTTGTGTTTACTGATAAGGAAGTTTCGATTGAAGGGAGATGTTGGAATACCAATCGAACATATTTTAGTTTAGTAACTTTAGTTTTTGTTAAGTTGTGTCATGTGTCACGTCTTTGGTTACTGTCAACGTCATGTAATAACGTCAAGTAGAAAAATACGTTAGTTGTTCGTAATAACAAGTGCCATAGCATATATGATGCTTATAGTTATTTTAATGTTTGTACGAGGATATAATTAATAAAAACTTGATTATTTGATTACAACATTTATTTACTACACACTGCAACAACAAATATCAACATTAGTAATTAGGAGTGGTTTTTTTGATATGGTTAAAAGTAATTTTTATTATCAGTTTTAAAAATATTTCGACTTATCTGTTACAATAATTCCAATCTTTAAATTTCATCTTTGGAGATGATATTAAAGGGTTAAAATTTTCTAACTACAATTTAATAGAGTAAATGTTCAGAATAGGTAAATAAAATAAAAAGTTTCTGGACATACCTACCTACAATTTTATTTGTTTCTTACAAAAACAGGAAAATAAATATTAAGTAGAATAATTTTGATTACAATATAAATAATATGTACAATTAAAACTTTCTATGTTATCTGTTGAAAAACTAATATTATCCTCTAACACTTACTAAAAGTCTACTGTTTAGGTACTATGTACTCACATCAAAAGAATGTTGGCATTTACTAAAAATAATGTTTAAATGATATGAATCAAACATATAACTTAAAATATCTCATCTGTCTTGTCCTTGTCTATCCTGACGATGAAGACTGGCTCTATAAAACAATATTATTGATTAAAGTTTAAATGTAGTGGAATTTACATTTTATTTGAATTATCCTTGACATACCTACTTCACCTGTAAGGTTTGAAACAATCACCATTAATTTACCCAGATTTAAAAATCGAGAAAAATGTATTCGTGTAAGTTATTATAAATTTTCAAACCTGTTGTAATTTCCATTTTATTAGACTTACCAATAAAATATAAACTATATGAACCTTCCATAGCATAAATAAAGATAGAATACTTTCTGGATTCTTGTTTAGGAATATAAATAAGCAGTTTTGGCTATTTTTAGATACAAATAAAACAAAGCAAAGTGTCTTATTCTTCTTCTTGATTGTTAAATTGGCATCTAGCATCTCTAGCGAGTTTGAAAACTAATTTTGATTTTGGTCCTTGATTAAATTTTATATTTTTATAAAAGTGATTGTTTATTGGTCGGCATTATAAATATCTTTAGAGGGTAAGGTTAACTTTAGCATTAAAATATCAGTTTTATCTTGGCTAATGGTTTTATAAAAGTAGAATTTCTAAAATAAGAAGAAGAATAAGGCCTATATATAGGTAAACTAAAATCCAAATCCTAATGTGTTTTATAATAAACAATCCTATCCAGCGAGGAGAATCAAATTTGCAGAATTTTTCAAGCATTTTTACGTTAGATTAAAGGAAAACGAAATACTCTCATGTATATTTTGGAAAATATAGTTGGGATTATACCTACAGCAAATAAAATAAAATAAGGAACAAAATAAGAAAGATGGACATACGCATCCATATGGAAGTGTTCCTATTTTACCTTATTTCTTGTATAATCACTTTCATATAGATATTTCTTATTTTGTTCCTTATTTTATTTTATTTGCTGTATAATCTCACCTTATATATTTGATGTGCTTAATGCCAATGTAGGGTTTCTGAATATTAGCAATACCTATCAAAAGTTTTGTGCTATGTGCTTCTAGAACTGAACCAGAGTGGTGTATAATAACAGCTCTAATTTTTCCCCTGACGTACCTCAACAAACCCTGACCAAGCTGAACTAGAGAATTTAATTCTCCCTTAATCGTCAGCCTCTACAGAGTCAATTGGTAAGGAGAAAAGTAAATCTGTGTAGACCAAGATATATCAGCTGAAAATTTACTGGGAGATGTTACAAAAGCTTAAGGTCCTAATAATACACTGAAGAAGTGGATAATTTTGAAGCATGTGTTGTAAGTAAAATTTGTCAAATGGAGACATGTACAGAATTCATAAATATTGTTTTTCTACTCCTGTTTTATAATATACTTATTAAAAGACTAAAATCTGTATCATAATGATATTCATTATGATACAAATTTTCATTATGATACAGATTTTTAAGCCAATAGGAATGCGACATTCGCACAATATTTAATATAGCCATGGATACCTGGTTGACATTGACATTGGAATAAACAAATTTGGAAACTTGGGCAAGCAAATTGCCACCTTTTTAGGGCTTCCCAATCCCAATTTATATACGGGATACTGCTTTCGTAGAACATCTGCAACCGTATTGGTAGATGGCGGCGGTGATATTACCACCTTAAAAAGACACGGTGGTTGGAAATCCACTACGGTTGCAGAGGGTTATATTGAAGAAAGTATCCAAAATAAAATAAATGTATCGAATAAAATTTTTAATTCAATTGAAAATAGGAATGAAACAACTTTAACATGCCCTCCATCCGAACAGGATCAGCCCCCCAAATAAATTTTACAAATTGTACAATAAATAATTTATACATGCACAAAGAAGATTAAAGAATTAATATTATTATGTTCAAAAGTTTTAAATTTATTTGTTGTACAATTTGTAAAATTTATTTGTTGAAGTTCCTTCCATTGTTCTTGTTTTTTATAATGAATGATAATTATTAATTAAATAATTCTTATTAATCGGAGTAGAAAAAATATTGTATGCAACTTTCATGTAATGGCCATTAATACACTCGCATATTATATACGAAACTCGCCTGCGGCTCGTTTCGTATCCTACAACATGCTCGTGTCTTAATGGCTATCATTACATGATCGTTGCATAAAATACTATTACTTTTAGATTGGTTTTCAAAACAAACTTCAATTATCTATCTATAATTAATTTTTCATTAAATTATTGTTAGATATACACAAAATTGACTGCATAAATGAGAATAATAAAGAATACAAGAAAAGTAGATGAGCTTGAAATATAATTTATTCATGTGATCTCCAAAATAATTGAAGAATAGGAAGAAAATTATTATCACATGAATTGTTTATTTATGTAATGCTTATCTACATTCCTAGGAAGTATGTTATATAATGTATAGGTATACAATAAAAATTTTTATCTTCTACAAATTGTTTCACTTTAAGTACCTAGATGAGAATAAAAAATTATATCCCTAGTAATAGTTTGTGAGACAAAATTTATTTGATAAATTAGGTAATACAAGAACAATACCTATGGTCAAAAATCATAATAATTACATCACAAACATTTAAAACACAAATGAAATAAACAAACTATTTCAAGTACATACTTAAAAAATACCTACATTTATTACAAGAGTAAAAGTGACATCAGCAGGTGGTGTGGGGTAACACTTTTCAGAATGGGCTCAACTTTCGTTTAGCTGAAATCAGTTATGGAAAAACTGTTCATGGCAACGATTGTTGTGATTAGTAGTAAACAAAAACCCAAATCATATGGTGAGGAAATGCGCGGTTGCCGATTTGAGCACTTTCGCTTAGCTGAAATCAGTTATGGAAAAACTGTTGCCATGGCAGTCAATGCCATGGTAACGGGAACACAAAAACCTAAATCATATGGGAATATAATCATTGGATTCACCCTTCCCCTTCCTGAATTTTGATATGCGCGTTACAAAGTATTGGATATTTTTCAAGAACGTTCCCTTTCCCTTCTTGAAAAATATCCAATACTTTGTAATGCACATTAAGTTATTCAAGAAGGGAAAGGGAATATAATCATTGGATTCACCCTTCCCCTTCTTGAATCTTGATATGCTCGTTATTCAATCGCATCTTAATAATAATGTAGAAAAATACCATGATTCTTAAGTAGTCGATTACAGCAGGCTTGTAGGTTGCATATCGGTACATATACGCCACTGATATAAATTTTCAAGTTATGGTTTCATGGTATTAAGTATAAAATAAAATGAAAAGACCCAAACGTGATATTTATTTAAAAATTAGGTATATGGTTAACAGTTTTTCCATAACTGATTTCAGCTAAACGAAAGTGGGGTCAGCTTGGCAACCCCGCATTTCCTCACCATATGATTTAGGTTTTTTTGTACCCGTTACCATGGTAATGGCTCCCATCCATAACTGATTTCAACTAAACGAAAGTTGACCCTCAGAATGAAATATGGTCTTGAATACCCCCAACATTTCAAAACAATTATAGGTACTTATTCATCATTTAAACAAATTTTTCATTAGTACTATATTGGAGATATCTATATTTGAACATTCGATTACAACTAACTCTATCAAATTGAGTATTTAGTTATACTTTTTGTCAAATGAATAGGTAATTAAATGATATAAAATCTTTTTGATGTAGAATATAAACCGCTTGTGTAATGTGTAGTTCCATTTTAGAATTACTTTACTTATTGTAACAACTAAGTACATTCTATATTGATTAGGTACTGTAGTAAATGAAACAAATATTAAATTTTGTTTATGTAGGTAGGTACTATAAATAGCAAAAAATGGTCATACATTTCACAGAACATGATTTCACACAATTACCTAGATTTCACTAAAAGTGTGTTGCTCAAAAATGTATAATTGTTGAACTGGAAGGAATATTGTTAATCTGTTATAAAAAGTAGTAAATTATACAATCTGAGATTGGAAAAATATTTTCACAGAGCAGAAAGAACCTTAATAATAATGCTTAAGAAATAAACACAAAACATCATAGGTACATATAAAATAATCAGGTCCTTCTTGGTTGCCAGTCATTTTTGAGATTATATAATTGTCTCGACTATGTTTTTAGCTGTTAATTTTAATTGTAATGTTTTTTTATACTAAAACTGCTAAATTAGTACATTATTATAATGCTTTATGTGTTTATACCTTTAGCATCTACTTACCCTACCATATTTCAAATTTTATTTTTTCCATAATATACATACTCCTTTTCAGAGATATCTTGTAATAATTAGAATTGTTTATTACTTACATATAAATATAACTCATCCACTTACCTCCATATACTTTCCTAATCTCATTGCTGGCCCCATGGCATATTTTTACAAAATCGTTACAATTTGGTAAATGTAATTAAGAATGAACTACTACCTATATTATAGTTTAATTTGGAATAATTTTTAAAATAAACTTTCAAAATTTGTAGGTACTTTTTATTGTTTAGGTAATACAAAATGTCCAACCATATAAGAGAGGTACCTATATAAGTCAATATATTATGTCTTAAAAGTTTAGACAATTCTAACAAAAATTTGCACAAAATATCTAACTTGGGCATACGTATACCTAATATCATTATTTAATATTTATTGGAAAATGTTCAAGTTCACAACACAAAATACTTATTTTCCAACCGTTCTCTTTTCTACCTACTGCTTTTTTTCCAAGAGACCAATATTTTTTATAACTAAATCCATCTATTTCTCCTTTGCCTGTTCTATTTCAACTCATTCCATCATAGCTTCTTTTGTAAATTTAAATGTGCACAATACCTAATAATATGCACCATTTGCTTCTCGATAAACATGGTCCCTAGGGTAATTTAATATATTCTAATTCCTTATCAATTCTTCTCCATCATAGTGCTTTATATTATTTGGTTAATTTCTCAATTTTTTTTAGGTACCTATACACTTAGCTAGGTACCTACATTTCTTTAAGTTTACCAGTTTTTACAAAGATTATAATTCATTTATTAATGTTAGGTATGGTATTGAAAAACATCCAGATAGTTTACTAGCAATTAAACCATTACTGACCTTATGGCTAACAGATTATTGTAAAGAAAATAAAACTCTTGAATTCTTGGTTAATATATGTGTAATGAGCTACAATGGTCTAATTAAGAACACATGACATTTTACTATAGTTAAACTTCCATAATTATTAGTACTTTTTTGTTGTTAAATGCAAATATCCATCTTTGACAGGCATATCAGTTAAAATATTGATTATGTCTTAAAAGTTTAAGACAATTCTCAAAAATAAAACAGCTAATTACATTATTATTGTTTATATATTGTAGAGAAAATTGCAATAGGTTGTTTGTCCTATAGATCCCATCACTTTCATTAACTCCTTTTCCAAGCACTATTCAATGTTTTTAAAACTATCCCAATATTTGCTATGGCAACTGCATCTACTCTTTTTGTAAGTTTATACATCCTTCATCCATTTTTCACTTTGTTCCCTGATAAAAGGTGTTGTATAGTGTAATTTAACATTACTTCCCTATTAATTTTTTCTCTGCATATGGTCATTTATATTATTTGGTTTATCCATAAAAAATACCTCACACCTCTTGGAATTTTTCAGATTATAGATTTCCTTTGCTTGTTCAATTATTAACGATAATATGTCTCAATTCTATTGTTTATATAATATATTCTCGATTAACTATACTTCTTCTCTTTTAAAATTGTCTTTACCTATGCCTATGAGGCAACTTAACCAATTTACATAAAAATACATTTTAAATGAAACTAACAGTAAATACATTTTGTCGACACTAAAAAATGTAATTATCACTTACCATGGTTATTGTTAATAATTAACTTCAAGTATCTATAGTTTTTAATAATACACATACCTCTGTTACCATAGTTTCATCATTCAAATTTCGATTATTTATCCCCTTAATAATATAAATGTCCGTACGCCCTACGTAGCCAAACTTGACAGTATATGATGAAAAAAAGTGATGTCAAACTCACCACTTTACATCAAAACATATACGACATATACCGGTATATACATATACCGGTATATGATATACCGGACGTCGAACTTGACGTTTAATCAACATATATATATATATATATATATATATATATATATATATTCTAAATCGACAAATGTACTACCTTATAGTCGCTGGAATGTGACTAAATACGACATTTTGAATAAATGTACGACAGTTTGTGGAGAAATGTACGACGCTCTCAAAATCGAGAGGAAATGTACGACAATCGTGGACCTCAGGGTCTATCTATTTATCTAGGGCACATACTTAACGATTCTTAAGCATAGCGCTACTGCCATACGCACACAGATGGCTGTAGTGTGCATAATTTGGAAATATTTGTAATATATTATTGTTGGACTTACTTCGGTAAAGTGAGTTGTCTATGTATTGAATAAAGAATATTATAATATGGTATGGATGTTGCATACGTAATAAAGTAAATATATCTACATGTGTTTTATAAATTGTATAAGAAGTATTGTAAAATAATTTATGATCAAAGGCAATGGTATGATAAAATAAAACTTTTTTAAATATTTGATCATTGCGAAAGTGAGAAAATTAATAAGTTTCCATCACTTAATTAAGAAGCAGCAGAATTAAATAAATAATTCGAAGTTAACAATAACGATATAGGTACATTGAAATAAATATATTGTTATAATTTGAGATTGTACCTAGTAAAATTGAATAAGTAGGTATGTAGGTAGATGGAAATATTTAGGTAACTTAGTATACAGGGTGATTCATAACTATTGGGACATAGGCTAAGAGTAGATTGTTTGGACCAAAATATGGCGATAGGACCAAATATACCCCAATAAAATAATGCTGTGGAAAAAGATAAAGGGCATTAAAGTTGAATTTTTTTTCGTTTTTTGCTCATAATGTCACTGTATATTTATCGATTGTTATCAAAATCGGCACAGAGGCATAATTTTATACAGGCAATATTATTTTACGTATTATTTGACATTTTGTTACAGGGCAGTCTCGTGAAGGATTTCGGATGATGAAATTGACTGGTAACTTTTTTTGACGAAACTTTTTAATGATTTTTATTAGAAAATATGACATAAACATCATTTCTACGTAATATTGGTACTCTTGTTCAAACACGATATTTTCAGAGTTCCCAATAGCTATGAATCACCCTGTATATACTTAAGTGTCGATTAAAAATTGACTGTTGGAGTAAAAAATGAATATGAACAGGTAGGTGTAGGTATGTTGTTGAAAAACACACAGAGGTACCTAAATAGCTAATGCTATGGGGTCAAACTTAATAATGTTTAACTAACGAGAGTGAATTATTTTTTATTCTTCACTGGTGTGAAGAATTTATATTATTATTTAGCTAAATATGTAAAAATAATTTGTGCATTATTATATAGTCGTGGAGAAAATATTTTATATAGGTACCTACCTAGTAAATAAAACTTGAAAATATAGAACTGGTTGGCGAGAAATTGCGGGGTGGCGCGTAGATCGTTCCAATGAATTTGCAAATTTTAAAAGAGTATTATTTGTTCGGAGAAAAGAAAAGAAATAATGAGAGGGAGAGAGATAAGAAATAATGCGAGGAGAAGTGTTTATTTGTCTTTTAACTTTGAGGTATGCTGCAGGGGCGTGCGTTATTATTTGGAGGTTGGAAATAAGGATTTATTTAGTAGACGAGGGAATGTACCTAACTGTAGGAAGGGGTGGCAATAAGGGTTGGTAATGAGTGGCTAGAAATAGAAATATTATCTTACAAGATATGAAGTTTTTTCTGAGTTTGACAAACTTTGGTATCAAAAGTAAATACTCACCGTATCTACTATTTTTTTGGTATTGTTAACAACAATGAACAGGGCAATTCTACAAATTACCCACCTATCGTTGTGATATAGATAAAAAAGTTACATGTAAAAGTTTTGTGGTTATACTCAATTTCGTGAAAATGCTAGAGGCATAAAAGTTGATGGGTTGGTAAAGTTTGTCCAAGATCAATTGCTGAAGAGACGTCCCTTTTGCAATTGATTTTGTATAAAATTTACCAAGCTGTCTTTTCTCTGGTGGGGGTTTGATGTTCCACGTTGATCGTTGATCAGTTTTTCGAGGACCTGTGACGTTATTTTTCGTTAAGGTACCAGAGAAACTATAGGCCAGGAAATATAGACCGAAAATGACCATTTCGTATGGTAGATTTTTAGTGTACAGGTAGTACCTACTTATTAACTGTTAAGATTTTGTATAATGTTTACCACCTGTCGGGTTGTTAGACACCTTGTTAGATTTAAGTTATAAAAAGAAGAAGAAAATGATTGTTGACAGTTGACTGTTAGACTGTTAATAAAAACTATGATATATCAGAGATATAGAGTTACATGTTCGTTATAATAAAATCCTTTAAAATGTTAAGTTGTATTTCTCATCATCAATAGAGTGATAACCAATTCGTACCGATTTGCATGAATGTAAAATTCTAACAGGTTATGGGCCCAGATCCATTCTGTGTAAAATAAGAAAAACGAAATATCAAAAGGAAACATGAGCCAGCAGCTAGTTATACCACAATTGAACCCAGACAATTTCGGTAACTGGAAATTCAGGGTAAGAGCAATTCTAGAAGAAAAACAAATAGAGGATACTCTAGAAAAAGAATTAGGAGATAAGTTCACATGAGAAGCTAGAAACATGGGAAGAAGCACATTTACCAAACGGAAGAAAAGCTATAGAAACAAAATGGGTTTTCGGAACTAAAGAAGATAATACTAAGAAAGCAAGACTAGTAGCAAAAGGATTTCAACTAAAGGAGGAGAATGAATTTGAGCCAGTTTACGCACCAGTAGCAAGAATTGCGACAATAAGATTATTAATCTCAATAGCATTGCAGAGAGACTGGGAAATTCAGCAACTGGATATTCCCACAGCATTTTTGAATGGGAAGCTGGAAAGTGAAACATATATTCATTGCCCAGAAGGAATTAAGTCAAATACACAAGTGTTGAAATTAAACAGAGCATTATATGGACTGAAGGAGTCACCAAAAGTTTGGAACGATACTTTTAATGAATTTGCACTGAAAAACAATTTCATTCGTTCGAAACATGATTGTTGCTTATATTGTGGAGACGAGATCTTTATCTTAATATATGTTGACGACATGTTGGTAGTTGTACCGAAGAATAATGTGGAAAATACAATAAAATTGTTACAAGATTCCTTTCAAGCAAAAGACTTGGGCAAAATCAAAAATTTCTTGGGTATGTGTATAACGAGAACCGATAGTGAAATTGTAATAAAACAATCACAGTTCATAGACAAATTAATAAAGAATTTCAATATGGAAGAGTGTAATGAAAAAACAACGCCAATGGAAAGAGGTTTTCATTATAAAGAAGATAGTGAAATAATAGATGTTCCATATAGACAATTGATAGGAGGACTCATGTATTTATCAACAACGACTAGACCAGATATAACTTTCGCCGTTTCATATTTAAGCAGATTTTTGGACAAACCAACCAAAGATACATGGATTGCGGCTAAAAGGGTGATAAGGTATTTACAAGGCACCAAAGAAATTGGACTAATATTCAAAAAGAATATGAATTCAGATCTAAGACTGAATGGGTACTCAGATGCTGATTGGGCAACTGATAAGAAGGACCGCAAAAGCGTAAGCGGATGCGTAATTTTACATGGTACTAATCCCGTCCTATGGTTCTCAAGAAAGCAAACGTGTGTTGCACTGTCCACCGCAGAGGCAGAATATGTGGCGGCTGCTGCAGGGGCTCAAGACCTCGTAAATTTAAAGGGAATTCTAAATTATTTCAAAATGCACAATTCTGCTCTACTTTATTGCGACAACAAAAGCTCTATTCTTATGTCAAAAAGTTATGAAAATTCTAAAAGAGCTAAGCATATAGACATAAAAAGTCACTATTTAAAAGATTTAGTAGCTCAAAAGGAAATACAAGTCGAATATGTTTCAACTAACCATAATATGGCAGATATGTTCACAAAAGCTTTATGTAAAGAAACTTTTGTTTATTTTAGAGATAAGTTGTTAAATAGTTAGTGTAAGTTAATTTTATGTTGTAAATGGTGTTCATCCGATTTTTCATTTAAGACAATTCAAATCGAAGAGGAGTGTTAAGATTTTGTATAATGTTTACCACCTGTCGGGTTGTTAGACACCTTGTTAGATTTAAGTTATAAAAAGAAGAAGAACATGATTGTTGACAGTTAACTGTTAGACTGTTAATAAAAACTATGATATATCAGAGATATAGAGTTACATGTTCGTTATAATAAAATCCTTTAAAATGTTAAGTTGTATTTCTCATCATCAATAGAGTGATAACCAATTCGTACCGATTTGCATGAATGTAAAATTCTAACATTAACGAGGTACAAGACGATATGAACTGTAGTTTTAACGATATTTTACGTTTTTCACTTATATTTTTCCCTCGGATTTTACAAAAAAAAGTTCAATAGACCTACAAAACTAAGCTTGTTTGTACGAAAAAAAACCTTAATTATTACCAAAAAACCATTGTTTATGCAAATAAACAATTTTAAAACGAGCTATTATCACTGCCATGTGTATGCCTTTCGTTCAATCATTCGTATTAACAAATTATTATAGGATCTACACTAGCTTGAGCGAAGTTCATCGATACGAAAAATTTTTTATCTGTACCTACCTTCCATCATTAAGTATCTCAACACATACCTAATTATTTTTATGGAAAAAGTTATTTTGTAACAATGGGTGCGATTATTAAAAATAACCTTAGTTGTAAAATAGAAAGTTTATACATGATTAACAAAATTCATGAAACATTTTATATACCACAACTTTGTATTGTTCCATGAAATAAATTATACATCTTTATGGAATGGCAGAGTAAAAACATATCGAAAAAAAATTTTAGAAATGGAAGAAATTGATATCACTCCCAAATAACAATTTTAGGTACTATACATGTGATAGGAATATTCTTTTAAGAATAATAATATGCTATGCATATGCGTTTTTTGCATTCAGCATGTATTAAGGATGTTCCAAGAATATGGAAATGTCCCGCGTAAGTTTGTGCTACAGACATTCTATGTACATAACAAAGCATATTCTTTGATTGTGCATTTCACATATTTTAGAATTTTGTATAGAAAGCACAAACATAGCAGATTATATGTACATCTGCTGGGAATGTGATTCATGTGAAAAGCATATTCTATAGTAGAACAAACTCACATCTTATGCATGTGCTATTCTATACTCAAAAGAATGAGTTCAGTATAAATAAATATTTTATCGCACTTTGGTTGTACCTAAAAATTAAAAGGTACAAACCATTGTGATAAAATATAATATTCCAGATATTGTTAATAACTATTAACCTGAAAGTCTTAACAGAAAATTCCATATGAAAATAAAACAAAAGCCCAAAATGATTGAAGCCCATTGTGGAGTTTTCTAGAAATATAATTTCTTACATTAAGTTAAGCTTGTCTTCATACTTCTCGATGTACATGCATAGCTAAAAAAGGAAACATTTACAATATCTTTCACAAACTCTTGATGTTTTAGTAGTCATAAATTTTTTCAGAAATTTCTGCAATGGAAGCTTATCATATTAATTGTTATTCTGCTTATTTCCTGATTTTTCAGACAGAGAAAATTCTACTATATGTGTGAACTGCTAAAAATGTTTATTTATATTCGTAACTATTTGTGTTAAGCAGAAAAATTAACATAACTTTATGCTTTATTTTATCTCCAATTTGTTCATGACCTAGGGATCCTATGTAAGACATACATACAGTAATGATTATGTAAGAGCCTTTAAAATTTTGTTACAATTATTACAATGTATAATTGCCAGTAATATGTAAATGATACTCAATATCATATTAACTATAATATATATTTTAATTAATTAACATTTTTTAATATAAAATAAAAACAATATTCTTTTGAATTTAAATCAAATATTAATTCTTAAAATAAATCTCATGAATTCTACGGCTGAATCCTCTCTAAATCTTTTACTCTAACTAAAAATAAAAAAAACACGTTTAACTAAGCATTTTTGAGTTGTATTTTCATTACCTTCTGATTTTTCATCCTTTCTTTGGCCTTCACAAGCCACGCTTTAATAACATTAATAATGTCTGCTTCTGTAGACTGTCTAAAGGAAACTTTTACAGCATCTGCAAAGAAAATTCAAAGAAATTACCAACGAAATATGTTTTACTGAGTTTGTTAATAATATATTAGAATGTTTTCATGATACAGTCCATGAACAATGACTTACCTAATATAACTCTTGAAAGAATGAAATTCTTGAAAGGTTTTTTTTGCTTCACCCCATCCCATGAGAATTTATTAGCAATATCATTACTTAATATTCTATATAATAATTTTCTTGTTGTTTGAGGCATTGAAGCTCCTCCAATTCGACCTAACTCCACAACCTAAACAAATTTATCATAGAATTAACTATATTCTGGACAAGTCACATGACAAACATCTAAGAGACTATATAAACAGTACATTCATTCACATATATATATACTAATTATTTGATCTCCTAATTTTTCTACATCTACCCGGTTGTTATTGTATATTTTTATTTAACAAATTGAAAAGAAGCCAACATTTTATCTGGAGTGAGATGAAATACAAAATTGTTTTTAGTTTTCAACTTAGAATTTCTGATCAAAAATTTAGACCTATATGGTGTGTTAAAACAATTGAAATAAGGATGTGAAAATTATTTATTACAGTGGACACATTTCTTGAAAAACTACCATTTATACTCACAGCAACTTTGTAATTATTTTTATTTTCCAACCATTCTCCAATAATAGTAAGGTCTTCTTCTGAATTTATTGGAATTTTTGAACAAAATTCTTCAACATTTTGTCCCTGGGTAATTTGCATTTCTGGCACTCTGTTTAATTTCTACCTTCTAGAACTGAAACTATTTTTAAATGAAGCAGTGAAAGTTCACGTAGTAGTTTTTCTTCAAAATCTAAAAACAAAGGTACATTATATTAACTTTTTCTTAGTTGAAAATCTACCATTTGAACGTACCCAAAGATACTACTTTACAATTTTTTGCTGGTGAATCCAGATTACCTACAAATAACTTAGATTAGCCCTGTTTTAATTATATAATAATGTAAGCTTTTGTCACACGTTTTAAAACAATATTTGTGAGAAAATAGAAATATATTTATGATTTTGGTCATTGTATACAACAGGTCCTTATGGATTTTTCAAAAAAAAATTGTACTCACGTATTCAGTACACCCTCTCGATCTCTAAACACAACTTCGTTTTTGGCGCACGCTTCTAATTACTTTGCTACTGGCGTTTAAAGTATTTAAATTTTCAAATTACGCGGCAAGTTTTTCCATATATGTACACTTCTCCCAACGCACCACAATCCACTAAACAAAAACAAACTTCTCGAAAAATCTGGCGGTGTTGCCAAGTTAGTTGGAATGCTACTCGATGGGTATTTTTATGTACCTTACTATATCTTAGTTCTTTCTCCTGCCCATTTCATTATTCACAATATTTCCATTTAAATCACAAATTAGTCCGATAGTAATATCATATGCATGATACCTAGCTCGTCTACGATAACCGTCACTTAGTTGCGACCAGTACTTATATAATTATAATATGTTTCCACAGTTAACAGACGTACAATTGCGAGTACAATTGTTTGTAAAAATTTTTTCTACAAGATATGGTTACACCGCTTTCAAAGTAAAAAGTCGCGATCTGCATCTGCGTATTGTAATCACGAAAAAAATATTTCTTCACGTAATAGTCTATTTTTATTCTACACGGTATGTCGTTATATAACATCACAGAAACTGTTCCACGCCCAAAAAAATACCTCTGCTCGCCATTTTATAATTTTACTGTGGCGAGTGTACAGAACTTTTCAAAGAAATCCTGATTTACATTTGGCAACATCGCGGTTTGTACTTTTAACTTGGAACTGAGCGACGCCTTCGTTCGTGATCGTGATTAATCGGCTACATTTCTTACCTGTTGATTTTCCTTTAATATCATATAAACTAACGTTGGGATTCACAGGTAACTCGTTTTATGACCATGTATTGTATTTACGTACATAATTTAATTATTTCTTCAAATAAATTCTGCCGTTTTCATTAATTGTATAATATAAACAAAAACTATACATTTCAATTGGTTCGATTTGAAATGTAAACAAATCACTTAAGGCACTCTTGAAAAGTAAAATATGCTTAGGTTCACTTATAATATTTCTTTGTTTCGTTCTTTCTTATTAAGCTGTTTTCTTTCATTATGGATGTTTCAAAACCGTCGGGATCTAATTCGAAATTAACAATTTCAAGTAATAGTGAACGGTGTAAAGGGTGTGTAATTAAATTTAATTGTTTTTATATTTTAAAAAATTCTGGGGATGATTTATTTGACTTTTTTTATCGACACGGTGTTTTAAACCGCACATTTAATTGCCCTCAGTGCGGACACCTTTTAAAAGTGAGTGCATTCAAAAATCGGCATATGTTTCGTTGTCAGCGGTGTTATGTTTATATCTCCCTTTTTACCCCAATTGAAACAGGTAAGGGTTGGAGTTATCTTTTCAGTAATATTAACTTTTATATCAAATGCTGGCTAGCTATTTACTTTAATGCAATTCGGAGAGTGGTGTGGGTTTATCAAAAATCTCTTGTTCAATGTATGTATTTAATCAGAGTGTCCATTCATATTCTATCATTGTATATATACAGTTGAAGAAATAAAGTGATGAATATAGATTTGAACAAAACAGTGCTGAACTGTATAAGATAATTCCCAAGTAGTACTATTTGGTTTACAGTTTTTAAATTATGAATACTGAAAAATATGGTTGAAATTTATGAAACTAGTACTTCTGCTATATAAGTTAAGACATATTAAGATAAAACCAACTAAACCGCAGCGATACGTCTTTATATTTAGATACATGAATTAAAAGAGGTTTACACAATCCCATATAAAGTAGCTAGAGCTAGAGTTAAGACACCAAAGGGCACAGTCTAGGAAGCACACCAATTGACGATTACAGAAAGCAAAGATTAGATCTTACTTGTTTTAAGGAATACCGCTTCAAGGTGTAGGTGTTCTTCTTATCCACAATAATAATTATGTATGAGCAAAAGCCTCTCGAAGTTTATGCCAAAGTACCTATGTACATCTTATATGCCTCGAGCACCTTTAGGAGGTAATGCACCAGTTATCGTCCCTAGGAGATTGTAGGATGTGCGATCCAGAAAGTTTGCTGGGTAGCAGTGAGGGAGAATAAAAGAAGGCCTGAAAACCGATGGTTTGTTATAACGATGTAAAAGGGAAAATCATAGTTGATGATGATGACTTACCGTAGTTGAAATTTGGCCTTTCAGGTAGGTAAGTAGTAAAGTATATAAATCCACTAACGTGGGAATCAGCCTATGATATTTTACAAAATACTTTGTCTACTTTTCCAGTTTTGGCTTTAAAAATCCGAGTTCAATCGAAATTCACTGAGACCACATGGCCCAAAGAAAACCAGCCTTTTTTTACGACCAAATCCAAAAAAATCCAAGCAACAGCCAACGGAAAGTGTCAGTTCCTTTACTAGGGAATTAGTGGTGATCAAATGATCAACTAAACCATAACCAAGGTAGGCACAATTATGCTAATTTGAAGATTGTGGAAGAGAAGAAGATCCTTTCTCAAGGTCAACCTTTATTGGAAATGACAATGTAAACATTGTGAAAGGTTAACAAATAATTGAACATAGTTTTCGTGACTTGATTGATAGCAGGGGTAAGTGTTTACCCTCTTAATTTAATCTAAAATAATGGAAAATAGTTTATGGAATTTTATGAGTTTCTTCAAACCGTAACACACCCCCTCTTCCTCAAAAGAAAGTTTTTTTTCCTTCCGAAAAAAAAACTTTTAAGGTATCATACATACAAAAGCTAACGAAAAGTAAAGAAAAATAAACTAGAACCAACAATGGTACAAAAAAAAATATAAGAAAAATATCTAGAGACTATGTCTATCTATCTACTATATTTTCAAAACTAATATTATTAAAAAAAATCTAGTCGCTGTGAAACCTAGCGTTGTCGGGTGGATGAGCCTTGAGGTCTTTCGCGTGCCAGATGCCCAAATCGTCCCCAGCATCATTTTCTAGTTCATAGGTCCACGGAGACACGATGCGTTTAATTTTATATGGCCCTACAAACATGTTAGCAAATTTTGAGGTAAATCCTTTCGTGGCATCAGATATTGCGAAATTTTTCTTCCAAACTTTTTGACCTACGCACAATTTCTCCTCTCTATGGCGTAAGTTATACCGTTTCTTGCTCTGTTCGTAAGCCGTTACTAGACGTTTAGATACCTCTTTGTAAATATCTGCAGCCTGGTCTAATGTTGGGTTACTGCGATCACGATCGATCATAATAAAATCGCCTACGGGTAATTGGGTTTTACCAGAAAGATTTAGTTCACGACCAAACATGAGGAAATTAGGTGTAAATCCCGTCACTTCGTGCCGTGCGGATCGTATCGCCCACGCCACTTTGGACAACACCTTATCCCATTTATTATGTTGATCAGATATATAGGCGGTCAGCATAGATTTGATGACCCTGTGGACACGCTCCACGGGATTACTCTGAGGATGATAATTTGCAGTAAAGGATATCTCAATATCATATCCCGACGTAAGTTTTCGGAAAATTTCACTGCGGAACTGAACTCCATTGTCAGTGATCACTTTACGTGGTGCACCGTAGATTAAAATGACTTGTTCCTCAAAAACCTTAGCCATATTTGCCGCAGTCGCTGATCTCAAAGGGAAAAGTAAAATATATTTGGTAAAGCAGTCACATACTGAAAATATAAAAGAATAACCTGCACTTGTCCTCGGCAAGGGACCGATAAAATCTATACTCAGCAACTGGAATGGCTTTGACACAGTTGGTGTTTTACTTAACATCTGACCTGCTGGGCCTTTTTGTAGTGGTTTGGTCCGTAGGCACACAACACAGTTTCGGATGTATCGGACGACATCATCCCGAAGTTTCGGCCAATAGTATTTTTGAGTTATACGACCAACGGTCTTGTACACTCCCAGGTGTCCACAAGTAGGTGGATCATGGTGATTTTGTATTACCTGTCGACGTTCGGGTTTAGGAACTACTTCCAGCCAGGGTTCCTCTGCACCATCAAGGTATGTAGTAAAGTTAACTCTTCCTTTTTTAAATAGTTTAGTGCCTTCAGTCCGCCATAACGGATATTTAGAAGGATCTTGGGTAACCCATTTCCACATCTTACGGAACCACTGGTCGGTGGTACTTGGTTCTTCTACACTAACATCAACTCTGACTTCATCCAGAACAGGGACAGCCCGAGACAACGTGTCAGGAACCACATGGTCTTTTCCCTTCCGATGTATAATATCGAAATCGTACTGCTGTAGACGAAGAGCCCAACGAGCTATTCGTCCCACCGGGTCTTTAATATTATATAACCATTTCAGGCTATAGTGATCTGTTATGACTGTGAACCGAGAACCCTCAAGGTAGGGTCGCAGTTTTTCCACAGCAAAAAGTACGGCCAAACACTCTTTCTCAGTTGTACTGAACTTTCTTTCACTCTTGGTTAAAGAGCGTGACAGATAACAAATTACTTTCTCTTCGCCATTCTGAAGTTGACTTAGCACTGCTCCCAAGCCATAATCAGACGCATCAGTTTGAACAAAGAAGGGGGTATCGAAGTTGGGACAGGACAGGACAGGGGCAGACACCAAGTGTTCTTTGATGGTGTTAAGAGAAATGTCACAAGATTCGTTCCAGACGAATTTCGCATTTTTACAAAGAAGAGCGGTCAAAGGGGATATGACAGATGAAAAATTTGGCACAAAGCGTCGATACCAAGAAGCTAATCCGACGATCCTCCTGACTTCTGCAACGCTTTTCGGGACAGGTATACGCATGATGGCTTCCACCTTTTCAGGATCAACCAACAACCCAGAAGCGTTTACCACGTACCCAAGATATTTTAACTCATCCTTACAGAACTTACATTTATCCCTATTCAAAGTTAATCCTGCTGCTCGAATTCTTTTTAGAACTTCGCTTAGGACTTCGAGATGTTGAGCAAAAGTTGAGGTGCAGATAATAATATCATCTAAATACACTAGAACGAATTTTTCATAATCCACGCCGATTACCCTGTCAATGAATCTCTGCCAGGTGGCAGGAGCATTATGTAAGCCAAACGGCATTCTCCTGAATTGAAATAGTCCCCGAGTAGGGACGACAAAGGCAGTCAAAGGACGGGAACTTTCTGCCACAGGAATTTGCCAATAGGCCGACTTGATGTCTAAA
Source organism: Lochmaea capreae (assembly GCA_949126875.1). Lineage (NCBI taxonomy): Eukaryota > Metazoa > Arthropoda > Insecta > Coleoptera > Chrysomelidae > Lochmaea > Lochmaea capreae. The sequence goes on along the minus strand of OX421404.1, from coordinate 6,177,209 downwards.
GTGGTTAAATACTTCGCATCGCGAAGTTTGTCCAATGTAGCTCCAACAAATGGGAGAGGGTATGCATCAGGTAGGCTGACTTCGTTCAAACGTTTGTAATTGACACAAAAGCGATACTTTCCGTCTGGTTTTTTGACCATGACAATAGGCGAAGCCCATGGAGATTCTGAAGTTTCTACTATACCATCCTTTAGCATTTGATCTAGTTCTTCATTTACAAACTTTTGCAAAGCGGGTGATAACGGATAGTGTCGCTGCTTTATAGGTGGACTGTCTGTCCTGATGACATGTTCTACCAGATGAGTACACCCAGGTGTGGTAGACATGTTACGAAAAGTTTTCTCTATTAAGGAAGTTAGAGCTGCACGCTGATCCGAACTTAAATGTTCAATCGGCTCAATTGCGCACATATGAACTTCAGTGGCATCGCCAGGGCGAAAACTCCACTGATCTGAATATAAGTCAGGAACCAGACCCATACGTGACCAAAAATCGACTCCTAATATAAGTCTATGTGGTATAGCAGGAACTACCAGTACTTCAAAAACCTTAATACGCCCTTCCAACTCTAACGGGAGGGAAACACTTCCTGAAACCGGACAGGATATACCATTTGCAACCGTGCACTCCTTATGAGAACAAACATTCAACTTACACAAATTCTTCAAGAGTTCCCAGCCTTTCCCACCAATAACCGTGATACTACAACCACTATCTAATAGACCTGTAAATTATTTTCCATAAATTTTCACCTTTAAGTACGGGCGGACGTCACCTTTGGCATGTGCCAACACATAGTTGAGAACCGCCATAGTTGTGGTGTAAGAGGTCGAGTTTTGAATAGAGGAGGGGGGCATCCGACCTACTGCTGACCCTCCTTCGCGTTTTTTGATTGGCACGACGGACAAGTCTTTAGAATTACACCTTCCTTTCCGCAATGGTAGCAAAACCTTCTTTTAGGTTGTGGACATTTCCGAAATCGGTGTCCTGTTTCTTTGCAGTTCCAGCAGAGAGGTGCAGTATTACTACTTGTGGTTTTGAGTACAGGTGACTCTTGATTCTCAAATCGGGAACCACACGCATACAATTCTGGTTCGACCACCGAGGACGCAGGAGTAACAGAGTAGGTAGTATTTTGTATACCAGTACCAGGTCTTCTATAAGCCAATTCGGGCTCCAATAATTGCCTGATATTCGCGGGAGGAGGGCAAAAGCGCGTGGCTTTCAAAGCAGCCTCCTCAATCAAACGACATTTGGATTTTAACTCCGCAATGGACGTAGTGGTATGAAGGGCAAGTTGTGTTTGTATATAGGGTAGGAGATTGCGCCTGATGAGTTTAACACGGGTTGATTCATCTGGTCTAGCGGTACCAAGCTTGATCAAGAGGTTCTCCATGATAGCAATATAGGAAACTACCTTTTCTTTAGCTCCTTGGGTCCTTTTGCGAATTTCTTCCCACAAGTCATTTTCATAATCGTATGGTAAATAGTCTTGTTGTAGTTGGTGACATAATTCATCCCACGAGGTAAAAGTATGAGACCTGAACCATGCCAAAGCATCTTTCTTGAACAGCTCAGAGGCAGACCTCAACAGCTGATCCTTGGAGACGCCTCGTGATACTCTCAGCTCTTCGACTCTCTCCAAGAAATGTGTCACACTATTCTCGCCATCGAAGTATATCTTCCACCTGGTCACGTCAAAATATTTCGTAGACGTGTCGAAATAAGATGGGGATTGAGATTTTGACGACATTTCCAAATTTCGAAGGCGATTCTCTAGGTCCACAGTAGAGTTGAAAGTTGGTAGTGTCCGAACTTGGTCAATTGTTTGTCGTTCTCCATCGGGAGATTGTACATAACGTGAATGTATACCTTGTTGATAGAAGTCTGGACCATCCTGAGGGTCCATACGGGTTAACTTAGATGGATATACAGCTTCGGCTTGCCAGTTAGGATTGAAACGACTAAATCCACTATGGTCAGGAACCTCGGTTCGTATAGGTCTCACATCAGAAATTCGGACAGAGGTGGATTTATTCAGATTCACCTCGCGATTCTGTCTAGTAGCCAATGTGTCATATGGGCGGAGCTCCGAATGTGTACTTGATCTCGGTAAAACAGTATCTCGTAATTGTTGTAAGCCGTGGTCACGGGAACGTTGGAATATCTCGCGAGTGTCACGGGCCTCTCTCAGGAGTTACGTGGCCAGATTACTTAGTGAGCTAGGCGGATTTAATCCTTCGGAAGCTTGTCGACTCGATTGAGTTTGAGAAATAGTCTGAAAACGGATATCAGAATCCTTACGTTGACTTCCATATCTCTGAGATTCAACAAGTTCTGGAATGAGGGTGTTAGGTTCATCCAGTATGGATCCTTCCAGAGCGTTAACCGTATCGAGGATACTATCAGAAGATTCACGAACCTGCGTTACCGTTTCCTGTTTCCCTTCATCATCCATGATAACCCCAAGATCATCCATATAGCACATGCATCTTCCTAATAAATTTTTCCGAACTTCTTCCAGCTCTGAATCTTGTTTTGGAACTCTTTCTAGTCGAAGAATAAGATGAGTTAGTCTTGATGATATTCGACGATATTCATTGTTCTTGTTTGCATAGTTGAATGCTGTTAAATCCTTCCCTAAGCTGTCCAACTTTTGTTGGCAGATTTCTATCTCATCATATGGAACCAAATCAGGAATCGAAATGTCCCTAGAAACAAGCCCCGTTCTTTCCCTGCGTAAGGCTGTACTTAATATAGTTCGGTTTTCCTGTACTGTAGGTCGTATGGGCAAATCTCTTATTGTTAACTCATAGGCTACCTCATCGCCTAAAAGTCGGTTTACTTCAAACATTTTTAAGTAGTGTGCGCCAAACTATTCTACCTATTTCCCTAGTCTATTAGAATTCTAAATAAATTTCTTTATTATATATCTTGTGGGTAAGCTAAGTATTTTTTCCCGTTTTTAAATACTATTAGGGAAGAAAAAGAAATAAACGAACCTCCCTATGTATATTTACACTATAAACCCAATAGAAGGTAGGATTACTCTGTGTAACTAATTTATTACTAAATCTAAATTTTGTTACTTATATATATTTTTTCTATATTACGCCAAATTCTACTCTTAGTGTGAATCTGGAGATCAATTAACTAAAATTAACAGCTGAGTTCAATAAAAGATACGCCCACTTGTAGCTTTCCCAATGAATATAGTCCTTCTTCATATATTCAATAAGAACCCACTCGTATAGCTCCTTTTTCGAAGTAAAGATCCTAAGTGTAATATTTATTTCTGTGTATCTAGCAACCACTTAAACCAGACCTATACTTTAATTGTTAATCTAATGTTAAAAAAATAAAACAAAAAAAACAAAAAAAAAAGGTCTCCTTTCCTCCTCCCTTTCCTGCAGGAAGAAAAAGCAAAACAAACCAAACAAAAATTAACATCAATTGCCGCAAAATATGCCTAAGGCTTGAAGAAGGAAAATTTTTAAAGCAATGTCTTGAGTAGCAATTATTTATCTACAATTCACTGAGCCGCAACGCTGTCAGCCAAGGATAGGTAAAGGCCAATCGAAATATGCTAGGTAACTACTAAGCCGCATAGCAAGAGGCCACTCACTACACTTGTCAACTCAGAAGACGAATACTTGACAGCAATGTCAAAATATGATTAGAAGCACATGGAATAAAAGCAATATTCAATTAACTAAAAAACAAAGAAAAAAGAAACATATATTGGAAAATTCCTGACACCTTCAAAGACCGTGCCCCCTTTAATCAACACGTTATGGGCGCCACTTGTTATGTTTATATCTCCCTTTTTACCCCAATTGAAACAGGTAAGGGTTGGAGTTATCTTTTCAGTGATATTAACTTTTATATCAAATGCTGGCTAGCTATTTACTTTAATGCAATTCGGAGAGTGGTGTGGGTTTATCAAAAATCTCTTGTTCAATGTATGTATTTAATCAGAGTGTCCATTCATATTCTATCATTGTATATATACAGTTGAAGAAATAAAGTGATGAATATAGATTTGAACAAAACAGTGCTGAACTGTATAAGATAATTCCAAAGTAGTACTATTTGGTTTACAGTTTTTAAATTATGAATACTGAAAAATATGGTTGAAATTTATGAAACTAGTACTTCTGCTATATAAGTTAAGACATATTAAGATAAAACCAACTAAACCGCAGCGATACGTCTTTATATTTAGATACATGAATTAAAAGAGGTTTACACAATCCCATATAAAGTAGCTAGAGCTAGAGTTAAGACACCAAAGGGCACAGTCTAGGAAGCACAACAATTGACGATTACAGAAAGCAAAGATTAGATCTTACTTGTTTTAAGGAATACCGCTTCAAGGTGTAGGTGTTCTTCTTATCCACAATAATAATTATGTATGAGCAAAAGCCTCTCGAAGTTTATGCCAAAGTACGAGCACCTTTAGGAGGTAATGCACCAGTTATCGTCCCTAGGAGATTGTAGGATGTGCGATCCAGAAAGTTTGCTGGGTAGCAGTGAGGGAGAATAAAAGAAGGCCTGAAAACCGATGGTTTGTTATAACGATGTAAAAGGGAAAATCATAGTTGATGATGATGACTTACCGTAGTTGAAATTTGGCCTTTCAGGTAGGTAAGTAGTAAAGTATATAAATCCACTAACGTGGGAATCAGCCTATGATATTTTACAAAATACTTTGTCTACTTTTCCAGTTTTGGCTTTAAAAATCCGAGTTCAATCGAAATTCACTGAGACCACATGGCCCAAAGAAAACCAGCCTTTTTTTACGACCAAATCCAAAAAAATCCAAGCAACAGCCAACGGAAAGTGTCAGTTCCTTTACTAGGGAATTAGTGGTGATCAAATGATCAACTAAACCATAACCAAGGTAGGCACAATTATGCTAATTTGAAGATTGTGGAAGAGAAGAAGATCCTTTCTCAAGGTCAACCTTTATTGGAAATGACAATGTAAACATTGTGAAAGGTTAATAAATAATTGAACATAGTTTTCGTGACTTGATTGATAGCAGGGGTAAGTGTTTACCCTCTTAATTTAATCTAAAATAATGGAAAATAGTTTATGGAATTTTATGAGTTTCTTCAAACCGTAACAGCGGGTAAATAAAATTAAAAAAAAAAGGTCAACTCTGTGTACCACCAATGTTAGTATATATAAAAATTCTTTCTTCGCCAACATAAAACTGGGTGTGGTCGATGTTGCCGAGTTAGTTTTTTTATATATAAATAAATCTCCACCCCGTCTTCAATTTATCCAAAGACAAACGAGAATATCACGTAAGACTTTGGTTGACTTTTTTTCCTTCATCCGCGAAGTTTTTATATATTGGTGCGACAAATTTAGTGAAACTATCGGAAGTGAAGGGAAAATCGTCGAAATAGATGAAGCAAAGATTGGGAAAAGGAAATATAACAAAGGGAGGTATCTGACCGGACAATGGGTGTTTGGGGGGATTGAACGCGACTCGCGAAAGTTTTTTGTGGTGGTTGTTGAAGATCGCTCTGCCGAAACACTAATTAACATCATAAAAACAAAAATTCTACCGGGTACCACTATTATCAGTGACTGTTGGCGATCATACGACCGTTTAAGTGAAGAAAATTTTCATCACTTAACAGTTAATCATTCGGTCAATTTTGTTGATCCCGATAGTGGTGCCCATACCCAAAATATTGAAAGGTGTTGGGTAGAAGTGAGGAAATTGGTACCGCGATTTGGCCGGAAAAAGGAACACTATTTGTCTTATCTAAGTGAATGCATGTTTATGTTGAAATATCCCGACGAGCGGCACCGATTTCATGTGTTTTGGGATCTGGTTGCAGAGTTATATCCTCCAATGAAAACTTAAGTAAGTATGCACACTTTTTTTGTTAATATAGATTTGTGAAACGTGAAATTTTTGAGTTAGGTTATGGTTGGGGTAGGTTTGGTTGGGTTTTTACATTTTCTTGCGGCTTGGTTGGGGTAGGTTTGGTTTGGTTAACTGGTTCTTGAAAAGTTTTTTCCTTTTTTTTGGTTAGGTTATGGTTGGGGTAGGTTTGGTTAACTGGTTCTTGAAAAGTTTTTTCATTTTTTTTAGTTAGGTTATGGTTGGGGTAGGTTTGGTTTGGTTAGTTTTTTTTATTTGGAAATATATTATATTGGACCATTTTATTGCACAATTACCGTTTTTTTAATATTTCAATTCTCCACAATTTCTCTAGATGGTCCTTGCCCTTATTATTAATTGCATCTTGAAAAGTTTTTTATGTTTTTTGGTTAGGTTATGGTTGGGGTAGGTTTGATTTGGTTTTTTTTGTATTTTTGATATGAAAAATATTTTTCATAATTTTTTGGATAAAAAAAAAGTTTGGCAACATTGTTTTTCTTAATATTTCAATTTTCCACAATTTCCCTAGATCTCAGATAAAAAAATAAGGCTTGGCAACTGTATGCGCCAATCATCCCTAGCGCTAAATACACAAGACTTCTATTCACTCAAGCCAGTGTGCAATCGACTTTCGTATAGTGTACATCGTAGTATGTAATGTTATAAGTAATTCAGAATAAATTCAGCACATACAAAATATCTACACAGGGTGTTACTTCCCCTACAAACATGGTCCTTTGAAACGGATTATTCATCTCAATAAATGCAACAATTCAACTGTAACATTGCAAATATCAATTATTGAGAATTTACACGTGCCGGCAGCCGACATCTTTTCAAGTCCAGTGTCCAGAAGTACAGTCGTCCAGTTCAGACGACAGCGATTCAACGTCAAAAGATCGAGCTTACCTCAGCCGAGCATCCAGTTCGACAGTCGACGCCAACATTGGAATTCGTTACACATCATACCTAGCGAAGCATTCAAGAACATATTCAACGTTACAATACGGGTGAGCTTTCCTTACTTTACTTTCCTTAACCTTACTCGATTTAAACAAGGAATTTATACGTTATAATTTACAGAGTTTTCAAAAGATCTACAGCCTTTTTTTATACAAACAAATAAATAATTTTCATGTAATATGGAAAGAGAATTAAGAAAATTTCGTATTAAACGGGGAGGCTTAAAAGCGCGTTTAACTAACTTTCAAACTTATGTTGATAAATGCATTTTACAAACAGATTCAGTGAATATTAGGGAACTTGAAAATAGAGTTACATCTATTGACGGTTTGCTAAATGAATTTCTAGAGTTACAACTTGAAATTGAATATTTAATTAAAGATGATGAAATAGAAACCGAAGTGAAGGTTCGTGAAAATTTTGAAAATGATTTTCATTCAATAGTTTCGCGTGCACAAAACTTAATAGCTGAAAATGATTCAGACGGAAAAAGCGATATTCAAAGCGGAAAAAGCGATATTCAAAGTGTAAATTTAAACAATAATACAAATTATCAGATTCAGAATCATAGTAATTATACAGAAGTTAAATTACCTTCAATAAATTTACCAACTTTTTCGGGTGAAGCAAGTGATTGGTTACAGTTTAGAGATTCATTTGATAGTTTAATCAATAACAATAATCAAATTAGCAATGTACAGCGTTTTCATTACTTAAAACGTGCTTTAAAAGGCGAAGCTTTTGAGGTAGTAGCAAACATTCAAGTTACAAATGATAATTTCAATATTGCATGGGATTTATTATGTGAACAATTTACAGACAAAAGAGCATTATTACACGTGCATACCAAGGCTTTATTTGACATTGAGCCAATAAAACAAGAGTCTTCAAAAAATCTTAGCCATCTGGTAGATCATGTAAAAATGCACTTAAGGTCTTTATTATTTATTATGTGAACAATTTACAGACAAAAGAGCATTATTACACGTGCATACCAAGGCTTTATTTGACATTGAGCCAATAAAACAAGAGTCTTCAAAAAATCTTAGCCATCTGGTAGATCATGTAAAAATGCACTTAAGGTCTTTACAAGCATTAGGAGAACCCACAGAGTCGTGGGATACTCTAATTACATATTTGATTTTTACAAAATTAGACCCAATTACAGTTAGGGAATGGGAATCAAAAGACTTTTCAAACAATTCACCTAAATTAGATGATTTACTTTTATTTTTAAAACAAAAATCTAAAATGCTTAACAAAATGGGTGACAATAATACAGAGACAAATTCAGGCCGAAACGCAAGAGTGCAGTCTTCTAAATTACAGACAGGTATTAAACCAAAATTCAATTCTTATAATCAAAAAACTTTTCATACTTCAAATCGTTTATGCTCTATTTGCAATGCACCAAATCACAGAATTTATACATGTACAAAATTCTTAAAACTAACTATTCCAGAAAGAGTTGATTTAGTTAACAAACACAATCTTTGCATAAATTGCTTAAATCCTGGACATCAAGTAAACAATTGTAATTTCGGACACTGTAAAAAATGTGTAGTTAAACACCACTCTCTATTACATTCTGTACAATTTGATACAGTAGCTCCGACTTCACAACAATCTTTAGCCACATTCAATTTAAGTTCCAAGCAAGTTCTGCTATCAACCGTTGTGTTAGAGGTAGTTGATGAAAGTGGATACCAACAAAATTGCAGAGCTCTTTTAGACCCAGGAAGCCAGTCTAACTTCATTACTTCAAATTTCTGCAAAAAACTCGGAATAACACTCAGTCCGATCAACATTACAATTTCAGGTGCCTTCAAGGTAGAATCCAAAATTCAGTCAGTTTGCAAAATTCAAATCATGTCCAAGCACACTCCATTCACAGCTCCTTTAGTATGTTTAGTCACTCCAGAAATATGTGACGTCATACCTGAAGCTCCAGTAGATCTCCAATCACTTTCAATCCCTACAAAACACAAATTGGCAGATCCTAAATTTCACATCCCTCAACAGATCGATCTTCTAATAGGCTCTGATCTATTCTGGGAATCATTATGCATTGGACAGGTCCGTCTTAAGCCTTCAGGTCCCTTCCTTCATAAAACTAAATTCGGTTGGATAGTAGGTGGACCACTTATCAAGCCTGATTTAGAAAAACATTTCAGTCCTAATTCCTTTGAAATAAATTCAAAAAACCTAAGTATACAAACCCAACTTACCCGCTTTTGGGAAATTGAAGAATGCTCAGAAGCAATTCATTCTCCAGAAGAAAAGGCTAGCGACAATCATTTCATTTCAACACATTACAGGGACAACGATGGTCGTTTTGTTGTTTCAATTCCTCTAAAGGAACCTATTTCCAAACTAGGCGACTCAAGGTCAACAGCTCTTCGACGATTTTACAATCTTGAACGCAAATTAGAGAAAAACCCAGAATTAAGAGAGTCATACATTGCATTTATGAGAGAGTATGAAACTCTTGGTCATATGTCCAAGGTGGAAGAATCTAACAATACAATTTAATTTTTCTTGCCACATCATGGGGTACAAAAGGCTGATTCACTCACTACCAAACTTCGAGTGGTATTTGATGGATCATGCTCTACAGCTTCAGGCTGGTCATTAAATGATTTACAAATGGTCGGTCCAACAATTCAAAGCGATTTATTTCATATACTACTTCGATTCAGGCAACATAGATATGTAGTTTCAGCCGATATATGCAAAATGTATCGACAGATTTTGGTAAACCCTTCCCAACGAAATCTTCAACAGATATTTTGGAGAGAAAATCCTTCAGACAATTTATCAGTATTCCAACTTAATACAGTTACATACGGTACTTCTTCAGCTCCTTATCTTGCCATAAGATCCGTCTTTCAACTTTCTTTAGAAAACATCAAAATACATCCAGTAGCTTCTAAGATTATTCAAGATGACTTGTATGTAGACGACTTACTTACAGGCTCCGATTCATTAACAGACTTATCCAAAATCTGCAAGGAAATATCTTCAATACTTGCACAAGGTTGTTTTGAACTTCGCAAATGGGTCTCTAATCATCCACAGGTTCTTATCCATGTTTCAGACTCCAATGCAGAATTAAATACAATAAATCTTGGTGCAAACGAAAATACCAAAACTCTGGGAATTTTCTGGTCATCAACTTCAGATGTCCTCACCTACAATTCAGAGATTTTACAATATAATTCATCCAGTCATGAAAGAAGAGACACGAAACGTATAATTCTATCCAGCATTTCACAAATCTTTGACCCTTTGGGCTTATTAAGTCCTTGTATTATTATAGCAAAAATTATTCTACAAAGGATCTGGCTTGAACGACTATCCTGGGATGAATCCGTTCCTGCAGAGATTCACACGCGATGGGTAACCTTACGCGAAGAACTTAAATATTTCAATAATTTCACCGTTCCTAGGCAAGTAAGATGCATTGATTCCATTCTTACGGAACTTCATACATTCTGCGATGCAAGCGAGAAGGCTTATGGTGCTTGCGCGTACATTAGATCAATTGACTATCACGGAAACGTCTACGTTAAAATACTTTGTGCCAAATCCAAGGTGTGTCCACTTAAGGTTATTACAATTCCCCGCTTAGAATTGTGTGGTGCTCTAACAGCCGCTAGACTGACAGAGAAAATTCAAAGGGCCTTAACCGTATCATTCGATGCTATTTTTCATTGGACCGATTCTACAATAGTACTGGGATGGATAAATATGTCATCTTCTTCACTTAAAACTTTTGTTGCAAATCGGATCTCAATGTAAAACTATACCCACCAATTGGCACCATGTAAATTCAACCTCTAATCCTGCAGACTTACTGTCACGAGGTACTCACCCTATTTCCTTAATTTCATCCACATTATGGTGGCAAGGACCAGAATGGCTTTCACTTTCTTCAGAAAACTGACCCCATCCAACCATTTCACAGGAAGCAAACCTTGCTGATGTAAAAACTCCTCAAACCCTACAAACCGTGACAAGGCAAGCATCAATCATAAATATTGAAAGATTTTCAAATTTTTCTAGGCTTCATCGATGCATGGCGTTTTGTTGGCGTTTTATTCATAACCTTAAACCGGGCATTATCAAGTTAAATGGCCTATTAAGGAAGGAGGAACTTTCACGTGCATTTGAAACCCTTATTAAGATAGTGCAAACAGAACACTTCAGTTCTGAAATAAAAATTTTGACAAGTGCTAATCCAGTATTAAAGAAGGGAAATCTTCAATCTCTTTCCCCTTTTATCGACAATGCGGGTATCCTAAGAGTAGGCGGCAGACTCAAACACTCAATATTTTCATACGAAAAACGTCATCCAATTCTACTTCCACAGAATTCTCAATTTACCAAGATATACTTCATTCATGAACACAAGAGGCTGCTTCACGCAGGCCCCAATCAATTATTATCCACTGTCAGAGAAACTTTTTGGCCAATTTCAGGACGTAACATTGCCCGAAAAACGGTGCATAACTGCATGACATGTTTTAAGGCAAAACCTTTATTTCAAAGCCCAGTAATGGGAGATCTTCCCAAGGAACGAATTGTTCCGACCTTTCCATTTCACTCAACAGGTATTGATTACGCTGGTCCTTTCATTTTAAAGGACAGAAAGGGACGTGGATGCAAAACTTACAAGGCCTGGGTATGTCTCTTTATATGTCTCGCCACCAAGGCTATTCACCTTGAAATAGCTACCAGCCTTACATCCGAAACATTCATAGCCTGCCTTAAGCGCTTCATAGCCAGAAGAGGAAGACCTGTACAATTGCATTCAGATAATGGCACCAACTTTACAGGTGCAAAAGGCGAATTAGATGAAATTTCAAATTTTTTATTCAATAACAATTCCGAGCTAGCTTCATTTTGCACCAATGACGGAATTAAATGGAAATTCATTCCGGCAAATTCTCCACATTTTGGGGGATTGTGGGAGGCTGGTGTTAGGTCAATGAAGGTTCATTTGCGGCGAGTAATGAAAAACATAACTCTTGTTTTTGAAGAATTTCAAACTCTCCTTGTTCAAGTCGAGGCAATATTAAATTCCCGACCTTTATCACCCCTTAGTTCCAATCCAAATGATTTTAATCCAATCACTCCCGCTCATTTTCTCATCGGACGATCACTAACGTCGTTACCCGAACCTGATTTAAGGGATATACCTGTAAATCGATTGTCCCGATATCAACATCTTCAAATGATGCAACAACATTTATGGCATAGATGGTCAAAGGAATACATGGGAGAGCTACAACAACGCCAGAAGTGGTTCTCTGCCCAATCATCCAATGTCGAAGTAGGACAACTAGTCCTAATCAAGGACATGAACTCTCAACCATTAGCATGGCCGTTAGGGCGAATCATTAACATACACCCTGGTCAAGATGGAGTGGTGCGTGTAGTGACAGTAAAAACTGTGCGCGGAGAGTATCGTCGTGCTGTTAGAAATATAGCTCCCTTACCGATAACAGAAAAATAAACATTTTAAAGCATGGACTATTATTAATATTAATATCTCATATCTTACATTTTTATATTACTGATTACAATGAATTTTATTTTATTGTCTGTGTAAAACTTGAAATGTATTTCAAGGCGGGGAGTATGTATGCGCCAATCATCCCTAGCGCTAAATACACAAGACTTCTATTCACTCAAGCCAGTGTGCAATCGACTTTCGTATAGTGTACATCGTAGTATGTAATGTTATAACTAATTCAGAATAAATTCAGCACATACAAAATATCTACACAGGGTGTTACTTTTCCTACAAACAGCAACATTGCAATTTATTGATTTTTCACCCATTATCATTCACACACTCATGCTTTTGTAATTTACTTTTTTCCCTTATTTACCCACCCAGCACCCCTATTCACTCCATCATCCCGTTAGTGCGCTCATTGGGACTGATTAAAAATTAATTTTACAGACATTTTAAGTAGTTTTCTGAAAAAATTTGAGAAAAATACGATAAGGAGCTGTTGTATACAATTACCATGATTTTTATTATTATATAAAATTACTACATTTACTACCTACTTTAATATTAATTTTTCTCTACCTCACTTTTTTTAAAAGGACCAAAACTCGTCACCTTCACCTTACAGACAAAACTTTGATCTTCGATATTAACATAACCTGTATTCTACTTCTCACATAATTAATTTTAGATCGGCCTTTACTTGTTAAGGAGTTACAACCAACTAAATGATTTTCTATTTTTGAAAACAACAATAAAAAAGTAAAGGTTAAAAATGAGTATATTTATGTTGTTCACTTTATTAATACACACATACAATAGTGATTATTTTATCCTATTGAAAAAATAAATAAATTCTGTACATTTTGCATATTTTCCTTTTTCAACATTGTGGGATAGTTCGAGGTGGAATCTAGTAAGCAAATGCTTAGGATGTACCATATAATATTATTTTAAGCATATCCTTAATATGTACTAAAAGTAATGTGTGACTTGCACATTCTCATAGGTATGTACTTAGCAAGTACTTAATAGAATATACAATTTAGACTTTAAATAGCACAAACTTATTCTTCTCACCACGCGCTATGGATGTCTTATATACTTTAGAGAATGTACGAATTATCATCTTGTGCATGCTAAGAATATGTTTATACTTTCAGTGTTATCTGGGCTGGCAACTAAATGTCAAAAACATTGTGTTCAAGTTAGGTTGCATTCGTGTTATAGGTATAACCCCCGAATATATTCGGTGGTATAACTTTATTACATTATTAGGGTACACAATATACGAGTATACAGTGTGGAACAGCCAAATGGAATAAATTAGATAACGAATAGCTGAGGGTGAGGGCGTGTTGGGAAAAACGCTTGTACACGTCGATTTGTATTTTTAAATGCTCATTTTTTTTCAATTATATAGGATGTGTGACAGTGGCCAATACCAAATTTCTTATTTTAAATGCAACCCCCCTGTATATTATTTATTTTTTGAATTTTTCAGAAAATTCTTAACATAATTCATGTACAATGTCAACTATCTTCAACTTTTTCGGAAATATTAAGTGTTTTCAGATTTCTACATAAATTTAAATTAAAAAAATAAATTCACTATATTACACACATTCGGAAATGTACATTTCACGGTCATATTAATCGTTAGAATTGCCGCTATTGGTCTAATGAGAATCCTCACTGGATGAGAGAAGAACACACGCAATATCCTGAGAAACTTATTGTTTGGGCAGGAATTGTTGGAAATCATATCGTAGGTCCCTTTTTCATTGATGGCAACTTGAATGGAGATAAAGATTTAGAACTGCTCCAAAATAATGTCGTGCCAACTTTGACAAACTTATATCCAGATCCAGCAAACGCTCAAGTTCCTGCCAATATAATATGGTTTCAGCAAGATGGAGCACCGCCCCAGTTCCAGTACCAAATCAATGTCCGGCAGTACCTGAACTAAATTTTTCCAAATCGGTGGATAAGGACACCGAATAATAATCAAATTGATTATTATTCGGTGATAAGAAGGAGCGGATCGATAGAATGGCCAGCACGATTTCTTGAATATCCGGAGCAGTGGACTTGCTTTCTTACCAAAAAAACGGATATATTTTATTGGGCAGATGTAAAAAAGGTCCCCGCATAGGAAAACGTTCAAAAATCTCTGGATGTATTAATTGAAAAGGACTCTATTGACTGTAATAAAAAAACAGAAGTTTTTGACGAATTTTCATTAATTCGATGGGTGGAAGGATTCAAACACTTTCACACCATCACTCTTCACCCTGAAAACTTTTCTATTTTAATTGTTTATATTTTATGTTTGCCTGCTACAAATGTTTATTTATATATATTTATTTCCTATGAGAACAAATTGTGGACATCTGAGAAAACTAAGTTACAAATTTCACTTCTATAGGCGATGTTGATAGCTAAGGTGAAAATAAAAAAACATGCCAAAGTTTCATTCTTACTTAATCATCACCAGCTAGGTAGGTGCATTAAAGCAAATTTGATCCACTGATGAATATAAATATAACTATAAACAATTTGGGTATGTTTAAAAATTCGTTAGTTTTAAGCTCACTAACTTTTTCTGGAGAAATAACTTTGAAAAATTGAGTTGTTTTTTTATTAACTACCTCTTAATAATTGACCTGAATAATTGACCTGTATCGTTTTGAGTCAAAAAATAAATGATCAGGTTATACATGAATTATGTCTAGAATTTTCTGAAGAATCCAAAAAATTAATAATATACAGGTGGTTGCGTTTAAAATAAGAAAGTTGGTATTGGTCACTATGACATGACACACCCTTTATAACTTTTTTGCAAAAATCTGCATTTAAAAATACAAATCGACGTGTCCAAGCGTTTTTCCCAACACGCCCTCAGTTATTCGTTATCGAATTTGTTTCATTTGGCTGTTCCACACTGTATTTTAGTCAAAAACAAATACGCCGGTAAAGGAAGGTGCCGCTGGCGGCGACGGCAACGATCGATATGTTTACATTTTTTGCTAGCATTTTTTTATCTTTGCTCTACCTGCACGTGCAAGGGTATTTATTGTACAGATTATTTTACTGCCTATACGGTTTAAAATTTTTATTTTACTTGGTTTCATTTCTCGAAAACATACGGGATGTTTGAATAATCTGTGTAAAAACAAATTCTAGATATTCTGCCTGTGATTTTCTTGTTACCTATATATTATCTTTCTGAGACATTCGGATTCATGTTAAATAATTAGGTAGCTGATTTGAATTTTCTCAAATATTATGTTACTCAAAATTAGCCAACTTAGAAATAAAACGAAATAAAAGAATAAAATAATGCAACTGTTGAAACTGTAAGAAATAATTAATAATCTCTTATACTCGAAAACTATATTTTATTCGCTCTCTCCAAAACTAGCAATCTCCTATATTTATATTATTCAGATCCTTTCTAGGTATTTCACGTCTTGTTGATAACTAAACTACCTGACCCCTTCAACCATGGAGACTATATAAGGAGATCGAACTCCATGTAATTCATTTTTTGGTAATGGTAGAGGGCGCCAGTCTTAAACGTGTACCAGAAACATCTGACTGCAGAACAATAACAGCCAATCATGAGTCTTGCACACACTTTCAGTTCATGGTTTTTTATTGGTTGCTAGCTCATTTGACAGTATGTTAGGTAAGTGAGGTTAGGGATGAAAAATTTTATGACTAAGAAATCCGTTTTCGTCCTCGTCTTGGAAAATATCTTAAATTGTGATCGTTTGGTAGTAAAATATGATACATCTTGCCAAAAACATTTCTCTTCGCATGGAATTTTAGAGGACTTGAAGGTTCGGCACAGTCATAATTAGTATAACAAGTATTTGAACGAAAAATGTGAAAAAGACACCCTTTAGTGCAAGTAAGTATATAATCTAGAACTAATTTGTTCATTATATATGAATTTTGTGTTTGTTTTTCAGAATTTGGTTTTCTACACAGTAAAATATGGAATATGAAAATCAATTTAAATGGCTTTGAATAATTTAGATTTGAAGAATTATATCTTGCAAGTAAAAAAAATACAGTTTGATAAAACCATAGAAGGTATGTATAGATAAATAGACAGTATAGTCAATGCTCTAATAAGAGGATCAATTAATTACAAATTTGTTAATAAGTAATATCTAATATTTTAGGTTATTTTCTATAAAATGAATGAAAGCTGATTGCTCCTGAACATGCAAAGCCTTTACAAGAAGAAATTATGGAAATGATAAATATACAGAATTGCAGGAGACTTGTAATTTACTACACATTTTGTAACTTTCACCTAAATATAAAGTGTACAATCAGTACCTATATTGTCTCTAACTTTATACCTATCTACCCTATGGTCTGCTATATGTTTCTAGCTTACTATGAGTTATCAGTTTACTGTTGAAGTTGAAATGAGATAATTAGGATATTTAATATTCTCTACTCAAGGCTTTATAGCATTATGATTGAATTGTGTCTGTACTGGCAAATAATTTTTAAAACAAAAAAATATTACAAAATATTGATAAATACATAGATATCTTCATATGAGATTGGTTTTAAGGAAAATGGTCCATTTTACATCCCACTATCGAACCCAAAATTGTATATACAAACATCTAGGCTACCAAGAAAACATGTGCTGCTTTTTTTCTAGGAATTACTAGAGCCTTTGATGGTGTTAAACACTGTGGTATTTTCTATAAACTATATTAAATGATGTGTCCAGAATACTTGCTATTAATCCTGAAAGCTACCTTAGTTATAAAAAACTGCGAGCAAAAGTGAATTACAGTTTTTCTCCAAAAATGTATACCTCAACATGAAGTCCTCTAGATTTGTTTTCACACGAACAAATTTGCAAATATACATATTGCAGTATGTAGATGTATGTGATCAGTCATAATAATCTCAAAATAACAGTGAATGAGCTACAATAACTTACAGCAGAATAGTGAAATGGATTTAAAGGTGTAGGATGAATCCCAATACTTCAAATTTATCTATGCACAATCTTCAATCTGTTTAATTACAATAAAAAATAGGTACAATATATTATGTTTAATCATCACTATCAACAGGTACAACTCACTAATGATATTAGTTCATGCAAAGGTTTTCCATATAGGTAAAGTACATATTATATGTAAATAGTACATAGGTATCATGCAAGAAAATTATTACTTTATTCTAATACAAAAACCTACAAAAAAATTACCATTCACAGTTTCCTAATAACACAAACACAGTGCAAAGTACACAGAATATAGATATATTCAATGTACATTATTTCACCATCCCTTATTGCCAGATTTCAAGTTATTATTTAATCATTTTGTATAAAAATTCTTCTGGGGAGGTATTGGCCACTTTAATTGGTTCTTTGGACCACTCACTATTCAGATACACCTACTCAAGGATATACTAAAACTACAATTTCCAATATTTTTTTCATCTGAAGACCAGTTTCTTTGAAAATTACATCTGTTAACATTCTATAACCTTCACTACTACACTATTTTAAATTCTCTGCATTTTATCTGTAGATGTTATCCTACAAGTGCCACAGACTGAAATTAGGTACTTAGCTAAAGATCGGTAAAAAAGAAGTGTTAAAAATCACTTTCAATGTCGAATGGTTTTAGTAACCCCCGTAGAGGTAGAGTGTACCAATATTTTTTTCCATTTGTTGTATATTTTTGCTCCAAAATTAATAATTTGATTTCCTATTTCTATCACTGAATTCAATTTATATTTTTCTGTATACAAAGTATACCTATTAGTAGTTTTTTCAAATTACTTTCACAGCTTATTCCTTATATCAACTATCATATCATTGTTCACCTTTTTTCTTCCAGTTCTCTTGAATTTTACTTGTATATGTCAGAATGGTACCATCAGCAAAAGTGAAGTATTTTGTGTGCCATTGTGCTTTTTCTAGACTTCTCACGAGTAATGTATATAATTTGAATCCTAACATAATAAATATTCTTTCCTACTTTATTTATCTTTGAATATTTTCAATCATCTTGGGTAACTGAAAACACTCTGGCTTTCTTAACTTCAATTCACGTCTTATCGTTTTAAATCAGATGCACTATCAACCACTATTGCAATAATTTTTAACAACGCACACACATTGTCTTTTTTTAATTGGTCTTTCACTAGCAGCATTCTCCTGCAACAAATTTATGTCCAATTTAGGATCCATTGGGTTTTGCATTCTCTGCAATCTTCCATTCCAAAACGTTTTAAAAGATTTAAAATGTATTGTTTTTGATTCAGGTAAATTCCATCCTCAGCTCTTCTAACAGTAATTCCCAGGAAATTTTTAAGTTCTCCTAAATCATGCATTTTAAATGCATTCGTTAACTCCAGCTTCACGGAATCAATACTATCTTTGCAGTTTCCTGCTATTATAAGATCGTCTACATAAAGTAGCAAATAAATGATTTTGTTATCGCTCTTTTTAATATAAAGACATAAGTCATTTTGAGATTGGCTAAATTCCTTTTGCTTTGCAAACTCATTAAACTTCTTGTTCCAACAGTATGGTGCTTGTTTCAGCCCATACAGTGCCTTTTTTAATTTAAAGACTTTGTTGTCATCTGCAGGATAACCTTCAGGTATATTAATGTACACGTTTTGATCAAGCGTACCATGTAAAAATGCTGCACAAACATCCATTTGCTCCATAATGAGATTACAATTTTTTGCAACTGCCAATAGGGCTCTCAACGTTGAGTATCTTGCTACTGGCGCATAAGTTTCTTTGAAATCAAAATTTTCTTTTTGCATAAACCCTTTTGCTACAAGTCTGGCTTTGTATTTAGTGACATTTCCTTTTTCATCCCTTTTTACTCGGAAAACCTATCTGGTGTTTATTATTTGTTCATGTTTAGGTCTTTCTACTTCTATCCAAGTTTCATTCAATTCCAGAGATTCCATTTCATTACTAATAGCTTTTTTCCAAAAATTGCAGTCTGATCTTCCTTCAATTTCTTCAAAGTTTTTTTGGTGTATCGTCAATGCAGATTTCCGAGTTCAGTGCCAGATGCTCAAACTCATCCTCTGCAAAGAAATCATTCAGATACTGCGGTTTTTGTTTAATTCTAGTACTTTTCCTAACATCATGCTCTCTATTTCTGTTAAAACTTGTCCTACTTTCTTCTGGAATCTCTTCTACTTCAGAATTTATTTCTTCTACCTCAGAATTTATTTCTTCTACTTCAAGATTTCTTTCTTCTCTTTCAATTCTTAGTTCAACCTCTTCAGAGTCATCTAGACAATCCTTTTTCAATACATCTGTAATATTCTTATTTTCATTGAAGACAACATTCCTTGCTGCTATAACTTTTCTTTTTACAAAGTCCCACAGTCTGTATCCACAATTTGTGTATCCTACCATAATACATGTGTTTGTTTTGGGATCAAATTTTCCCTTTTGCTTTTCTTTTGGTATGTGATTGTATGCAACACTTCCGAACACTCTTAAGTTTTCTAAATTAGGCT
Organism: Lochmaea capreae; assembly: GCA_949126875.1. NCBI lineage: Eukaryota > Metazoa > Arthropoda > Insecta > Coleoptera > Chrysomelidae > Lochmaea > Lochmaea capreae. The sequence goes on along the minus strand of OX421404.1, from coordinate 6,157,275 downwards.
TTTTATTATGGAACATTTCTGATGGTGTTCTGTCATTCAGAAAAACAGTTGGACTTCTGTTTGTTATATAGGTAGCACAAAGAATTGCTTCTCCCCACATTTCTTTGGGTAGTTTTGACTGCAGAATCATTGCTCTTGATTTTTCAACCAGTGTTCGATTGAACCTTTCCGCAGTTCCATTTAGTTCGGGGTTATAGGGTATAGTGGTTTTATGAATGATGCCATTGGCTTTGCAAAAACTTGTGAATTCATGAGAGCAGTACTCACCCCCATTATCTGTGAAAACTGAATGAATTTTTGTATTAAACTGACTTGCAACCAACGCATAATATTCCCTAAAACAACAAAAAACATCACTTTTATTTTCAATTAAATAGGTAACTGCAAAATGTGAAAAATCATCTATGAACGTAACAAAGTAATTTCTACCATCAAAAGTAGGAGGTGATATAGGGCCACAGACATCACTGTGTATTAATTCCAATACTCTAGTACTTCTCTTATTTGCAGATTTTTTAAAAGGTAACCTCTTACTTTTGCTTAGTATACAAGTTTCACAATCTTTAATATTTTCACTGTTTTTACTCAAATCAAATCCAATTACATTATTGTACAGTTTTCGCATATTTTCACTTGATAGATGACCTAATCTACAGTGCCACAAGTTAAAATTTGAGTGATCATTTTTATACAGATTAGTCTCTTTATTAACTAACATAAATTCCAAAACATAAAGATTATCATTTTTAATGCCTTGTGTAATTAATCTGTTATTTTTGTAAATTGAAACATTACCTTTGCTAAATACTACATCTAAGACTGCTTTTTCTAGTTTTTTCACAGACAGCAAATTATGCCTTAAATCTTTAACAAACATGACATTCTCAATTGTAGCATTTTCTCCTGTATCTAACAGTATATTTATGGAACCAATATGAGTGCATTTTAAAGATTCATTTGCTTTTGCAACATTTATTGAAATATTATCACTCAACTTACTTACTTTTGTAAAGACATTCAAGTTATTTACCAAATGATCAGTCGCACCTGAGTCTATGTACCATTTTATGCCCTGTTCATTTTTCTGTTCAATGCTGAACGCTGTATTCGTTGCTGAAAAAGCGATATTCCGATCACTGTCTTCTATACTCATATTCTTATTTGTCTGATTTGCTTCCTTTTTGTACCAGCATTGCTGTCTTGTGTGTCCTGGCTTCCTGCAATTGTGACATATAGTTGTCTTTCTATTGTAACGTAATAGTCCCAGGCTAGAGCACTCCACCTCAGGGAGTGGAATTCGGCACCAATTAAACTATTTTATTCGCTATCACTGGGATGGGGTGTACAATTAATATTAAATTGGACGCCACCAGCTTTTTAATCAAACGAATGCAATAAAAAAAACAGAAACAAAAGGTGGAAAGCTGGAAACACCTCGTAGAAATTAACGTTAAGTGACTTAAGAAAATATTACAAAATGAAGCTACTTATTCCCGAATACGTGTATCCAATTTAATAAATATTGAATAATCAATACAAAAATTGAAGATATTAAATATTTATTGGTTTATCCAAAACTTGCATAAATTGAATACTCAAAAAAACCAAACGAGTAGGATACCAAGTGTAATATAACACGCCAACTTCAAATCTTACACACGCTAAAGATAAGACGAAGGAACTTATCTTAGAGGGCTGGGATGTTGGGCAGCTCTGGCGACGATGGTGACGATGGCTTCAGCAGGCGGTGTACCTCGTGCACGGGAACAAAACAGGAACAGAAACTTGAAGTGTGCCTCTTGAATTTGCCTAACTTGCCTAAAACTTGCCTAAAACTTGCCTATAAGTTGCCGGCTGCAGAGCTGCGGAAAAAAGAGAAAAAAAAAAGGATAAGGAATGAAGAAAAACTAGGTGTTTTCTTGATTTAAACCATCTTTAATTTACACGTTTCATTAAAGTTACACATTTATAAACCATCTTTGATTAACACGTTTCATTAAATTTACACATTTATTAACCATCTTTGATTAACACGTTTCATTAAATATACACATTTATTATAAAAACACATGGCACATGTTTTAATACATCACAAAATAAACACTTCTTTGGGTTTCAAAACTATTATATTTGTTGTATTGGTGGTTAATTTTACTTCACTTTTAATGTATTCTTTCAATATTTTGGTTGAGGATGGCTGAGAAACTTATAGTTCTTTTATTTGATGCAACAAGTTGACTACACGAGTCGGCTAGTAAGGGTTGTTGTTGGGGTGAGAGTCGAGGATAGAATGCTATGAGACATGAGAGGGAAAACAATTTTAAAGGGTAAGTTAGCTTGTTAGCTAATTACGAAAAGGAAACAATTTAAAGAGTAAGTTAACTACCAACGAGAAGGTGGCGTTAGGAGTAACATTTATAATTAAATAAAAGTACAGATGAGGAACTAGTAGTTTTTCAACATACTGCCCACCAAAAAGAAAAGCAAAGATAAACACAGATAATGTAAATTCACCATCAAATACTCGAAGGACCAGGACATTACTGTCCAAATAATAAAAATACATCCAGGTCAACTCGCAAGCGGATCCCAAATCACCGCTTTAGCGTTTCCTCGTGGATTCCTTAAGGACAAAAATTGAAGTTTAGTGAGACACCATGAAAAGGAGTAATTAAACTTGAAAAATAAAAGAGAGGTTAGTATAGGCTAATTTTTGTTGAAGGATAAGTACAAGTGATTGAGGACAGGGTTATTGTTCTACAATAGGATTTTCATTGATTAATGGTACAATTTTAGTAATTGGTCGTATGAACACGCCTTGTTGTGTTCGCACGTGGACGGCTCTGATTTTGCCATCCGAGCTAGGGATTGTGTCTACGATTCTGGCTAATGGCCATTGCAAAGGGGGTGAGTCTTCATTCTTAATTAGCACCAAGTCGTTAACTTGTACATTGGGATGAGTATGAGCCCATTTGGGTCTTTGCTGCAGTCTGTTAAGATAGTCTGTAGACCATCGTTTCCAGAACTGCTGGTGAAGTAATGTACATTGTTGCCAGAATTTCAATCGATTACTAGGAACACTAGTAACATCAACTTCAGGAAGGAAGGAAGTGTCCTGGGGTAAGGGGAATCATATCTGTAGGATCAGTTGATAACTGGCTCAATGGCCGGGAATTCAAAATAGCCTCGATTTGGCAAATAATAGTGATGAATTGATCAATGGTAAAAATTGAATTTTTCATCATTCTGTACAAGTGAAATTTGGCACTCTTGATGGCCGACTCCCATAAACCACCCCAATGTGGGGAGCGAGGGGGGATAAATTTCCAAGAAATTTGTAACCCTGCTAACTGGGAATGAATTTCTGGAAGGTTATTTTTAAAAAAAGAGAATATTTCATTCAATTGGTTACAGGCACCCACAAAGTTAGTGCCATTGTCGCTAAGAATAGTGGAAGGTAACCCTCTACGAGCTACGAACCTTTTTAGAGCAGCTAAAAAAGAGTCTGTGGTTAAGTCGCATACTAATTCCAGGTGTACTGCTTTGGTTGCAAGACAAACAAAAAGTGCTAAGTATCCTTTGAGGATTGGGGCTCTTTTAAGATGAGATGATTTGATTTGAAACGGGCCCCCGAAATCTACTCCTGTATGAACAAAAGGTTTCGATGGGGTTATCCTTTCCTTAGGAAGAGGGGCCATTATCTGTTGAGAAGTTACAGCTTTGAATCTAGTACAGAGAACACATTTATTTATGATTCTTTTGATTTCTCTCAAGCCGTCCAACGGCCAGTATTGTAGCCTTACGTTTGAGAGGGTGCATTGTGGTCCGCTATGTCCGAGTCGTCTGTGTTCATGGGTTAGGATTAATGATGTAAAGTGATTTTTGCTAGGGAGTAAATAAGGGTGCTGTTGGTCATATGGTATGTCTGCGTTGGACAACCGTCCACCTACTCGGATGAGATTGTTATCAAGAAACAAATTCAATGGGTTTATTTTCTTGGATAGAATAGGAGTGCTTCGTTGCAAAGAATTTAGAGTATCAGAAAAGCTAGTTGTTTGAACTTGTTTCATAAGAAAAAGCTTAGCTTCCAATATATCTAAGGGAGAAAGACAATGTTTTTTGTCATGAGGGTATTTACAATTATGTACAAAGTTTAAAATGTAAGCCATTGACCGAACTAATTTTGTAAATGATGAGAATTTGGCTATGAATGGTATCCACATGTTTTCCATTTTGTGGCTAACCAAAGGGTCGTAACATTGGGATACCAGAGATAATATCTTGCGTTTCGTTAGGGGTTCTACATCAAGATTCGAAGGTGTTGATATGGTGAAATGATCTGAAGTGGGATTCCATTTAAGTCCTAACACTTTACATGGAGATTCGTCGAGATTTAGATTCTTTTCTTTAATGCTAGCAGGAATATTTGGAGGCAAAGATGAAGTATTGGTTCTGAACTTGTGCAATGTAAATCCTGCATTGTTTAGAATGTAGGTTAGATCACTTTGAAGGTTTTGCAAATCGTTTAGGGAATCAGCACCTGACAGGATATCGTCGACGTAGGTTTGGTGAAGCAATGAGGCTTGAGCAGATGGAAATTGATGGTTATTCAGAGCTACTTCTTTTAAAACCCTGCAAGCTAAATAAGGGGCACTTTTGTGTCCGAATGAGACAGTTGAGAGTTCGATACATTGAAATTGATGATTTGGTGAATCTCGCCAGAGAACATTTTGTAGAGAATGATATTTAGGATCCAGTTTGACTTGACGGTACATCTTTTCAATGTCGGCCGTTAACACATAAGGAAAAGTTCGAAATCGCATCAGTATATCAAAGAGTTCAGGTTGTACTAGGGGCCCTCTCAGTGATATGTCGTTAAGGGATAAGTTGGAAGTTGATTTACTAGAAAAGTCGAATACAATTCTAGTTTTAGTGCTCTCACTTTGTTCTCTGATTACACATAGATGGGGTACAAAATACTTATTTTCAGAATAGGAATTTTTTAATGACAAAGGAATTGATTTTGCATGTTCAAGGGATAGATATTCACTAAGTATGGCTTTATATTCGGATTTGAGGATAGGGTCTTTGTTAAGTCTACGTTCTAATGATAGGAATCGTTGTTTGGCCGTTAAAAATGAGTCTCCTAGAGCTTTTTGAGCTTCCGGATGAGTTAAAGGTATATTCACTTGAAATCGTCCACTCGGTAATATTTTAGTTGTGGATTTGAATGTTTCTTCTGCCAATTGGTCTTCTTGGGAGAGAGATGAAGGTTCAGGAAATTCTTCTTGGGTCCAAAATTTCTCGACGAGACTGTGTAACGACATATCAGCATCATCGGTAATCAAAGTTGAAGAATTCTCTTTTTCCGAGTTCAAAGTGGTTATGTGAAAAGAATAAGCAGGAGGACTTTCTTTGCAGTTAATGTTGGATAGGGGTACGGTGCCAGATATTATCCATCCCAAATGAGTATTAAGCAAAGTAGGAAGTCCATTTCCCAGTTTTACCAATCCATGTTTAATTAAGGAATAATATATATCTGCACCTAGAAGAATGTCTATGTCTGCAGGTAAATGGAATTCATCATCAGCAAGATTATTTGAGATGTTGGACGGAATAAGTAGACATTTTCGAGCTATGGGCAATTGAGGTATCTTTTGTGTGATTTGTGGTACAACGGCACATGATACTTTAAATATATGAGAATGAGAATACTTGGAGTGAATATTAATTTCCGTGAATTGTTCAATTATATTCTGGTCATTTAGAATTCCTGAGATATGTAAGTTGCGTTTGAAAATAGGAGAAGATAACTTTTTCTGTAGAGAGGTAGTTATAAAGGAATTTTGGCTACCTGTGTCTAACAAGGCCCTGGCTTGTATAGGTTCTCCTTGTTGAGAGTACAATAGAACTTGAGAGGTAGCTAATAAGATATGGGATTCTGTTTGATTGATGGATGATAGAGAAGCAAATTGATTTCCATTTGAAATTGAAGGTGGGGGTACTGATACGTCAACTACGGGTTGATTCAAATTTTGATTGCTCATATGGGCAATGTTTGCTTGACTATTTCTTTGTGAAGGATTTGCCAAGGATTGATCTGTGGGATTGGTAGAGTTCGAATTAGTAAAATGCAACAAAGTATGGTGCCTTTTTTGGCATATTGAACAATTTTTAGTATTTCTGCAGAGTGCAACAGTGTGTTTGGGTATAAGGCAGTTGAGACACAGATTGTTTTCTCTTACAAAGTTGTGCCGATCCTTCATAGATAGAAGAGAAAAACTATTACAAGAGAAAATGCGGTGATTTAATGCATTACAAAAGATACAATGAATTTTCTGATTGTGTACTTGTTGATTTAAATTGGGAGTGAGAGGATCAGAGGATTGACTTAATAAAGATACCTTTTGATGTTTAGTACTAGGATTTGGTTCTTGAGGAGAGATATTTTCAAGAATAGTACATTGTTTATTTAGAAATTTGAAAAAGTCACTAGTAGATGAGAGCTTAGACACTTCACTTTGTTCTTCAAAGGTTCTTTTTGTCTTAAAATCTAGTTTCTGTTCCAAGACTTGAACAAGAAAAGCTTCAAAAAGCTCTTCATTAGTACAATCAACAGAGTTTAGAGCATCTAGTATAGAAGTTGAAGTTGCAGAGAATTGTCTTAAAATTTGAGAAGTACATTTTGTGATAGGTTGAATGTTTAACAATTGCTGAAAGTAATTGTATACCAATTGTTTTTTGTTTTCATAACGCTTGGACAAGAGTTCAAGGGCTACATCAAAGTTTTCATCAGTTATAGATAGTTTTTCAATTAGTTGAAGAGGTTCCCCTCTCAGGAAAGATTTGAGGTAAAAAAATCGTTCAGATTTTGATTGTAATTGTTCATTTTTCACAATTAAGGCCTTATGAAAGACGGATATTCTGTAAAGTTGCCTGAAAAAATGGGAATGCTAATACTTGGTAGCTTTACATTAGATTGTGTTGGATGAGAATTGGTTGAGGTGCCACTAGATTTGGGAATCGGAGAGATTTGTTCTAAATGGTTTTGTAACTGTCCTTTAATGTCAAAATAAGTGTCTTCAAACAAGTCTCTATCTTCTTCATCGTCTCCATTATAAGGAGATTGGGATAATTCTGCATGCACCTCCGAGTAGCTATCAAAACTTTTTGATAATGCTTCAATGCGATTACTTATTTGAAATTTGTCCAAAATTGATTGTTGATTTTTAGTATACCATGTCTGGATGCGAAGAATATTATTTTTGTAAGAATCCCTTTGATTTCTGAGAGCTTCTACTTTTTTGTTAGAAGCCATTGTTATAGGTTAAAGTATTGAGTGAGTGAAGTAAGATAATGGAGTAAGATTTACTTTGATTGGAAACCTCTATATATGCATGATTATTGTAAGACAGAAGTACTAATATTTTTCAACTACAAAAACCAAGTAGAATAGCTTTGAAAACCAAGTACAAATTCAGTCGCAACAGAATAATAATAATATTTGTCAACAGGATAAACTAAAGTATAATAAATTTAAACCATAATTGATAAATTATTTGTACCTACATACAAACATGTAAGTTGCTGCAAAAATATCTTTGTGCGATACAATATAAAATTAAAACTTTTTATCCAACGAATATGAAATAATTCACATAAAATCAATAACAATCAATACACCTTGTTTTTTTTTTTTAATTATTCAAAGATCAATTTGATAAAATAAATTTTCTTATCAAAAGAATATGTACACAGAAAACAATAATAATCAATACCCGTAAAACGTTTCTACAGTTTTTACACAAGTTAAATTTTTTAAAAAATAATAATTTAATTTTTTCTCAAAGGAATATGAAATTATACAGAAATGAATTATATATACAATGAATTTACAAAGGTTGAATTTGAAAACATAATTTTTTTTCTAAAAAGAATATGAAATATTATACACAGAGATTCGAATAGATTATAAACAATAACACAGGTTAAGTTTGAAAAATAAACTTTTTTACGAAATACCATGGAATTATGCACTTAGAATAGATTTTTTACATATTTACAATATGAAATTTCAACAAATAATTTTGCTGTTGCAACTGAAAGTTGGCAACACATTATACTTCCAATAATAGATAATAGGTACACTCTTCACTTGAAATGTTATTTTATTTTCTGAATTTGAAACTACATGTGCACAATGTATGCACTGCACACTGGAATTATTTTAATAGGGAGACTTACTTGGTGGCTGATGATTCGTTGACTGTAAAATTCAAAATCTTCGAATTCGCTGGCTGTGATCCGGCTCGAAGGACCATGAAGAAAAACTAGGTGTTTTCTTGATTTAAACCATCTTTAATTTACACGTTTCATTAAAGTTACACATTTATAAACCATCTTTGATTAACACGTTTCATTAAATTTACACATTTATTAACCATCTTTGATTAACACGTTTCATTAAATATACACATTTATTATAAAAACACATGGCACATGTTTTAATACATCACAAAATAAACACTTCTTTGGGTTTCAAAACTATTATATTTGTTGTATTGGTGGTTAATTTTACTTCACTTTTAATGTATTCTTTCAATATTTTGGTTGAGGATGGCTGAGAAACTTATAGTTCTTTTATTTGATGCAACAAGTTGACTATACGAGTCGGCTAGTAAGGGTTGTTGTTGGGGTGAGAGTCGAGGATAGAATGCTATGAGACATGAGAGGGAAAACAATTTTAAAGGGTAAGTTAGCTTGTTAGCTAATTACGAAAAGGAAACAATTTAAAGAGTAAGTTAACTACCAACGAGAAGGTGGCGTTAGGAGTAACATTTATAATTAAATAAAAGTACAGTTGAGGAACTAGTAGTTTTTCAACAAGGAACTAGAAAAAACATTAGGGAAGGAACGAATAAATAAAACAGATCGGGTAAAAAGGAGCTTATGCTATAACGCATATAAAACCCGAACTCCACGTGTTAAAAAACAACCTAACAGTGATCTGTTTTATTCTATTCGTTTTGTTCCTTAAATATACAAAAAAATGCAAATCAGCAAATAAGCAATAAACATAAATAAGCAGTAAGCACTACCCTAGAAAATAACCTAGGGAAAATACAATAATTAACTTACCAACCAGACGACGAAAATTTGTTCACCAACAATAAGTTTAAAAATATATATTATATTTGAATGTTGCCTCAGTGGCAGTTAGAGGAAAAAGAATCAGTTCGAATCGAAACTTGAAATTTCGAATATCTAAAGACAAAAATAGAAGGGGAATTTGATAAAAATTAATGTTTTATTTTGGAGTGACTAATGCGACAAGGAAACGGCATGTTTAGAAATTTAGTAGAAATTTGGGAGGAAGTGACTAATGAGCCACAAAAATTAACTAAATAAAATTGTTTTTAAAACGAAAAAACGTAACAGGCTAAACAGCATGTTACATCCCCTCTCCTCGGGAGAAAAAAAATAATTCACAGAATTACTTTTTTTTTTTGTAAACAACAGTCTACGAAGAATGGGAAGCAAAAACAAAAAAACTGTGGTGAACATCCAAAGGAAACGTAGTGCTTACATATGACTCAAGAGAATGAATAAATTGAAAAACATAAACTATTGAATAAAAAGAGAAGAGAAGTGGCGAAATTTGGTAGAGGTGACTGTCTAAAATTTCCAGCGGAAAGTGAAATGATATTTCTAAGTTCATACCAGGGATGTTGCCAGTTGGTATCCACGGTAACCATTGGTCATCGCGCAAGCAGAACATTCGAAATAATCCTCACACAGACACAGCAAAAATTGTGACGATGTATGAATATACTATCTCACTGTAGAGAAATTATTCTAAATTCTTGACTTACTCTCTTTTTTATTTCAAAAGCTTAGAGAAAAGTAAACGAAATTCAAAATATATTGAAAAACAAACGTGAATATTTTGAACCCAAAAAATTAATAGGGAAATGTTCCTATTAACGGAAGAAAAAATTATAATAAAATAAATGGTTCAAAAAAAATTGTACAGAGATCACAATATTTTACTGCAGCTATAAAACGGTATTTAGAGGGTTAGCCTCTATTATAACATAAAATTTTAAATATATCAATACAAAAATCAGTATAAGCGCAATAAAAAAACTCAAGATGCTTAACATCTTAACGATAAATAGAGAAATCCTAATTTCTCAGCGAAGCAGAAAAAAAATCACCTGTTGTGATAAGGGGTAAGTATGATCTCTAGTACCTTAAACTGATAAAAAAAAAAAAAAAAAAAAAATAATAAAATAAACCAATAATAAACGGTAATAAGAAAAGTAAAAATAAGTGAAGTGTCATTCCGGAGTTATGAATTGACTGGCTATCAATTGTGTTGGAAAAGCCTCGCAGATGATGTTAATCGCGTCGTGGTTATCTTTTCCCACAATCAATTTCCACATCCATTAACAACTACCGAAGTGCAGGCATGGGTCCTATGACAACCAAGTCCTTGCTGAGGGAGAAACGAAAGGGTTTAAAAAAAAACATACCTAATAAATTTTTGAGCAAGCTCGGGTTATTGACGAACCCAGCGTTATTTAGAAACGCCACAACTAAAATGGAAAAAATCCAAGAGATAAAAATTGACTGGATCTCTAAATCTATGACACCGTGTTGCAGTGCCCATGTGACACATCCCTCCAGTGCGATGATATGACAAGTCATAAATCCATCCTTTCGGACGACGGCGTCCCGTAGGTACAACACATCTATGGAATCATGACCCACCATGACACACCTCTGAAAGTTTGTTTTCCAATTAAGGTTGTCACAAGACTAACAACACGCCCGTCAAAGATATAGGCCTTAACAAAAAAACAAAATTCACGGTAAGCATTTTTTAACAGGAAAGCGAAAACCTCCAAAAATTCCGTCATGGGAATACTATTGCAAGATATTGTATGAAAATAAACACGGTAAAACTAGAATAAGATAATTATTTAACGTGACCAAGAAAAAAATATGTGTGCATGTATAATACTATAGAGAACATAATAATGAAGATAAAACTAAACAAGGCATGGCCTTTCCCCCCCTTTCCTCCAATCGGAAAGTCTGGAAGGAAGAAACCCACCAAGACGGAACCAAATGCTAACAAATTAGCGATAGCACACATAACAACAAAAACTAGAAGAAATTATTAAATTATATATTTTTAATCAATCTGAATCTAAACGTGCTGCGATAAGCAACTAAATTATTAGATGTGGAGTTGTAAACCACAAATAGATAGGTAACTCGAAAAAAGTTTTATCATCAACTGAGGTAAACAAATATGCCAGAATAAAATACTATAGTATGTATCAGTCAGTACACAGTTAAAACTAAATAATTCGTTAATTTTCGTACAAAACGACAATGTGTTCTCGTATCAAAACATAAGGAAAGCAAAATAAAGCGTATATTGAGAACAAAAGCGCTACCAAGCAAAAAAACATAATATCTCAATATACACACGATAAGGGACCGCTACAAAATAAACTGAATCCAAAATTTGCCAAAGCAAGGATTTCAGAAAATGTTTGAGCGTAATAGTTGTTCCAAAATATCTACTGGATTATAAATGTGCATGAAGCAAGAAAATTCCAGAAAATTTGAAACATTCACGGAAGATTGTTCTCGAAAGAACAGCGTTTTTGGCATTTCAAAAACCCAAAAACAAAAAGATACGATAAAACACAAACATAACACAAGAATTGTATTATGGACAACGTCTAAAAGATACTAATAAATATGTACTTACGATACAAAATCAAGAGATAACAAAAGAGCATATAGAAGGTAACGGTATTACTGTTTACCACAAAAATATCGTATGGAGGTTCTATGACATATACGAGGACCTTAGTTCCAGATAAATGATAGATACAAAATGTTTTTCATCTTGAAACAAAAGAAAAATAAAAATAGTCACGTTAATATAATTACTTAATAAGTACTCTAAATTAATCAGAATCACTATTAGATCTGACTCGCAAATTATAATCATTATTAGACAAATCTAAATTATCAGAAAGTTGGACAGAAGGTTCATCATCAGGAAGATTTTCATCTACATCAATAAATTGGTTCTTTAAATCTGTAACATGCCAGTTACCTAAATCATTACCAGATAGATCTTTTAAATTGTAAACTAATTTAGAAATAACTTTGTTGACAACACAAGGTATATATTTAGGAGCAAATTTAGCTGCAAAATTATTAGATTTGGACGAAAGAACATAATTCTTTTTCCATAACCTGTCACCAACATGAAATTGCAAATCTCTCTTTCTCAAATTGTAATGTTTTGCATTTTTTTCGTATGCGTTTTTTAACTTTTTCCGAATATCTACAAAAAGTTTAGGCAGGGTTTGAACATCGTTAACCAATTGCAATTTATCTCCAGTGTTAATTATGTTATTCGCGTTTTCGGAAATTACACCATAAAAATCTCCACTTAACGGAACGTTTCGAGCAAAATTTAGAAAAGCTGGGGAGTAACCCGTAACGTCATGTTTCGCGGTTCTGATTGCTTGTGCAACTCTGTGTAGCGAATTATCCCAGTTATTATGAGACGAATTCTCATGAATATAACATCTTAAAGCTGTAACAATTGTTTTGTTAGTTCGTTCTGTGTGATTTGCTTGGGGATGATAACGAGCGTTATAAAATATTTTTTGCACCTTATATTGCGACATTAAATTCTTAAAAAGAAAGGACGTAAAAACAGTACCATTGTCAACAGAAAAAATTTGTGGAACACCAAAAACAAGAAAAACTTGGTTTTCTATAAATTTCACAATGCCCTTAGCAGTTGCGTGTTGCATTGGATGAACAAGACAAAATTTTGTGAACCAATCGGTAATTACTAAGACAAATCTGTTACCAGATTTTGATTTAGGATAAGGACCTATCAAATCAGCAGAAATCCATTGCCATGGAAAATTTATATCTTTATACTGACCCATAACACCAGCTGTAGGTAAGTTTTGTGTTTTACAAGAACCACAAACTGAACATTTATTAATGTAGCGAGATACAGAACTTCTAAGTTTCGGCCAATAGTAAAGTTCGGAAATACGAGAAATAGTTTTAGATATGCCTAAATGGGCACTCAAATCATTATCATGAAATAATTTCAATAAGTCAATTCTATTAGGGGTAGGAACAACAATTTTCCAATTAGATAAATTACTAGAAATTGGATTTGACGAAAAAACATGTTTGTATAAAACATTATTGTCAACCTTAAATGTAGGATATAAATCAGGATTATTGGTGACCTTCTGAATCATAGAAGTGTACCAAGTATCTGGCTTGAAATTATTTACGTCGATAATAGAAATTTCTGAGAAAGAACGCGATAAAGCATTGTAATGTGTAATGTAATGAGGATACTGGGTGTAGTAGGATAGTAGAAGGGCCTCTGACTAGGTGGTGCTGCTGGTCACTTGGTGGGTCATCCCCCAGGAATAAAACAACTACCTGTTTCACTGGGACATGTTCTATTTAATATTTACTATACATTAACCACTAACACTAATTGACTACTCTTAGATTACTACTTAGAATGAATGATACTGACTGTAATCATCCTTTCATGAATGACCATCATAATGACTTAATAATAATAATGAATCAATAATGAATTAATAATGAATTAATAATGAATACTTAAAATACTATTGTTACCTATATATACAAAGAGTCAAGTTCACTATAAGTAAACATACATGATACTAGATAATGTTTATTTGCTTTGACATTGACTCGTACGTGTAACCTTTATATTTATTATTTATAAAACAATTCGTGGTTTATTGGAATTAGCTGAAGGGAATTTATTCGATAATATTTTAAATAATTAATGACTTAATGTTTAGGCCAAAAGGCATCACACCTTCCCCTTTTACAAAAAGAATAAATTCCGTTGAGCTTCCTTTCCCCCTAATGAAATGAATTTACAATTATCCTAAAAATAAATGGTAGATGGTTATTAAATAATGTCACTAACCTACGATTACATAATATATTCATAAATAAATGAATGTTCATTGCCTTTAAAAATTGTTTACGATCACTTAGATGTTTAATTATTTTCACTTCAATGTTTTGAATGTTTGTTATAACACTTTTGTTTATTATTCGGAAATGTTTATAAACTCACTCGCACTTCCAATTTTACAATTTTTAATTCATTTTACAATAAGGATGGATTCTGTTTTTGTGTATTTCTTTTATCACACCTGATTCTAATTTAATTTTACAGTTAACATCGCTCACCTCTGTGACTGTAAATGGACCTATATATTGAGATTCGAATTTGGTTCTATTTTCCCTCTTTACTAACACTGAATCCCCTATTTTAAAATCAACTGGATTAGCTACCTTACTATTTTGACTTTGTCTACTCAGTTTATGTTTGGTTAAATATTTCTCTGCTCTCTGATGAGCTACCTGCAGTTTATATTTTAACTCATTCTGATATTCATCAATATTATAGCATGGCTCAATCTCGTTTGTTAGATTCTCGGGTAAGTTAGCACGTCTACCGAACAATAATTCAAATGGCGTATAACCATGATACGAGCTTGGAGTCGTATTATAACAATAAGCAAATAGTTTACACCATTCATCCCACTCATCCTTACTTTCATTTATAAAGTGTCTCACATACTCATTAAGCGTTCTATGTAATTTCTCACAACCTCCTATAGATTGATGATGATATGCTGTTGAGTAATTATGCCTAATATTTAACATTTTAGTTAAAGCGTTGAATATTTCATTTTTATATTCTGTGCCTAAATCTGTCCTAATTTGTTTCATTAGACCGTAATTTGGTATGAAATTTTCAAAAATTCCACGAGCTATCGTGTTCGCTTCTTTGTTTTTAACTGGAATTATTACTGCATATTTCGTTAATTCACATAACATTGTGATGCAATAACGGTTACCATTTTCACTTTGTGGAAAAGGACCGACCGTATCTATATATGTTATATCCCATGGTTTTTCTGCTGTATCCGTTAATACAAATTCTTCCTTGTGATTATTCTTTGCTTTATTGACCTGACACTTGTGACATTGCTTAATATATTTTCTTACATCTTTTTCCATGTTTTTCCATCTAAAATTCGCTCTTAATTTTTTCAATAGCCTGTTATTTCCTACATGACCTCCAAATAAAGGATCATTATGATAAGTTTCTAAAATCTGTTGCTTTTCTTTTTCTTTTTCCACCATCTTAGGTATATCGCAAATACATATTTGTACGTTTTTTAACGTATTGTTTCCTTTTTCCATAAACTCTTTTATAGTGCACTGTGTGAAAATAATATCATTCATATAAATTTTCATCCTTTTTATACCATTATTTACCGCTAGCTTATCAAGCTGAACTAACGTTTGACCTAAATCAAAGTTAACTATATCGGTATTTAATAAGGCTTGGCTAAATCTCATCCTGTTTTTGATCCGTATGTTCATCCTTAACGAAACACGGTTATTTTCAAATTGCAGAATTGGTAATTTATGCGCCTCTAAATTATTCAGTACTTTATATACTGCTGGCTTGCGAATATCTTCCTTTATTTCTGTGGAAACTATTTTATCTTCTCCTATAGGCTGAGCTTTATTATGACGAGTTTTTGACCTCGTTATTGCTAAGATGTGAGCATTGTCAATGTACAAGTCTTTTAATTCATTTATGGATATCCTTGAAATACTGTCCGCATAATTTGAATTTCCTTTCAAATATTGTATTTCGAAGTTGTATTCTTCTAGGTCTAGTCTAATTCTCGTAAGTTTCGAAGTTGGGTCTGTCATCGAAAAAAGATGTGTTAACGGCTTGTGATCCGTTTTCACAATAAAATGTGTAGAACCATATAAATAACACTTAAAATGATTAATTCCCCAATGGATAGCTAACAGTTCTTTCATGATTATAGGTTTATTTAATTCACTTTTCTTAAAACCTCGCGATGCATAAGCTATAGGTAGATCTATACCTTCGTATTCCTGGCTAAGTATTGCAGAACACGCAATATTTGAAGCATCTGTTGTCAATATAAATTTTTTATTGAAATCTGGATATTTCAAAATAGGCGGCTGAATTAATGCCGATTTTAGTATTTGGAATGATTTTTCGCAGTCTTCCGACCACTCGAATTTCACATTTTTCCTAGATAATTTATTGAGAGGTATGCATATTTCAGCGAAATTTGGAATGAAACGTCTGTAATAGTTACAGAATGCTACGAACCTTTTAGATTCTTCTGAATTTTTGGGCACTGGATACTTCTCAATGACTGAATATTTTGCCTTATCGGGTAGAACCCCTTCGCTGGACAAATTGTGTCCTAAATACGTTACTTCTCGCCTGAAGAATTGACATTTTTGTGGATTTAATTTAAGGTTGAATTTCCGACATGTGTCAAACACCCTTTCGAGATTACTTAAATGATGATTTTCTGACATCCCTATTACGACTATATCATCCATATAAAGAAATGCTTTTTCTGGAGTTAATCCTGAGAATGCTATGGACATCATTCTTGAAAAACTATTTGGACTTATATTTAAACCAAATGGTAATCTTGTATACTGAAAAGAACCTTTTTCTGTACTAAAAGATGTATATTTCCTTGACGACTGTTCTAAAGGAATTTGATGAAAACCTGACATAAGATCTATGACTGAAAACCATTTCGACCTCCCTAACTGATCTAAGATCGAATCTATTCTGGGTAATGGAAATTTATCTGTGACTATTTTCTTGTTCAATTGCCTGAAATCTATACAAAGTCTCCAAGACTTCTCTCCATTGATTGCCTTTTTGGGAACAAGTAAAACTGGACTGTTATAATCTGAGATTGAAAATTCAATTATACCTTGTTCTAATAACTTTTGGACCTGATTATTAAGTTCTGAAGATTGAGAATGTGGCGTGCGATAATTTTTAATATATACTGGAGTATCATCTTTTACCAATAGCTTTTGCTCATAAAAATTATTATGCGTTAAAATGTCGTTCTTTAAAGCAAAAATATCTGAAAAATTCTCACAAAGATTTATTAGCTTATCCCTCACGTATTCTGGTACCTCTAAATTTAATGTTTTTCTTAATTCTTTCATCCTATTCTTACTTTCATTCTTCACAGCATATACATGAAATAAATTTAAATCCAATATTTTAATATTGTTTGTATTTATCGACTTGCTTTCATAATTTGTGTTTAAAATTCTGACATAAGGATTAGTTTTTGATATAATAGATCTTGCTATAAATATTCCTGGTAATAGTTCTTGTTGCTCAACAACTTTATCTTGTCTTAAGTTTTTGAAACTTTCTACCAACCGATAGACTTCACATCTAGGCGGTATTGCCAAAGTATCATATTCAGGATTGTCAAGAATTTCTAATGTTACTGTATTCCTAGATTTACAATCTATGTATAATTTTAATTCTGAATAATCTAAAATACAATTATAATTTCTTATGAAATCCCTACCTAGAATTCCATTCGTAGGTATAGGAAATTCTTCCTCTACTACATGAAAACAATGTTGAAATGCTACACCCTTAATAAAAAGAAAAGTTTCTATTGTACCCAAAGTTTTAATTTCTCCCTGAGTTATTCCTTTAATATTTAAGATTTGTGTTGTCTTTATTAAGTGATGTGGAAAATTATCTGAAATTTTTAATAACGATATATCTGCACCTGTATCTAATATAAAAGTATCTATATTATCCGATATGTCAGTTTTAATTTGCACAAAGTTTGAAAGAGTTAAATCAAAGTTATAAATATAATGATTATTATGATGCAAGTTATTTAAAATTTTGGATTTTTCACCTTTCTTTTTCAAAACCCCAATTCTTTCTGTTCATCTTCCACTCTCGTCTCTCCACTCTCACACATTCTTACATTTCTATATTTATTATCATTGTTAAACCTATTGTTAGGCTTGTTTCTATATTCTTCTGGTTTCTCCCTGTAACCAGTAAATCTCCTATTGCCTTGATTGGCTTGAAATTTCCTACTGTTATCGTAGTTATTTTTCCTATGGAAATTATTTTCTCCATTATGATTTACATAAGAGTGTCTTCGCTGAGGAAAATAGGTATTTCGCTGTGGAAAATAGGTATTTCCTGACACAAACTTATTTCTATCTGCCTTATAATGCAGAACACTTCCTGTTGACTGATTGTTTCCCACATTAATGGAAACCAATTTAGTCATCACCTCTTGCGGTGTCGTAAAATTTCCAGCTGCTATAACGGTTTTTATCCGTTCTGATGCTGAGTTGTCGATCAGTGATTTTACTGCTGCTTCTGTTGTATACTTAGTTGCTAAATGTACTGGCATTCCTTCTGCCAAATACGCGGCTTGTAACTGATCTGTTAATTTCTCCATCTCTGAAGCATACTCAACTATATCCTTATTGTTTTGTCTTAATTTGCTTAATTTAGCTCCTACTAAACTAGCACTATCTCCCTTTAGTCCCTTTTTAAGGGTTCCTATAATTTCTACCAACGATTTTTCGGTGGTGATTAGACTCCTGGCCTTTCCAGTTAGCCTAGTTTTCACAAATAGTACAGCATTCTCCTCATGCTCTGCTGCACCAACCTGTAGCAAACTTATAGCATCTACAAAAGATTGCAATTTGCTTATATCCCCATTAAATTCATTTGGTAATATCTTACCAGCTAAATTGAAAAAGTCATTCATACTTAATGCCATTTTCTCCTTTTTATCTTTGCTCATTGCTTCTAATACTATTAAATTATTAATTAAATTATTACGCGTAATTAATTGAGACGGAACTTCATACTGACAATCTAACACTTGAAATGCTTTCTCTACCTTTTCTCTAATTTTGTTAAAATATAAAATACATGTACTCTGCTGATTCTCCTCTAACTTATACCAATTCTTATTTATTAACTTAGAGAAACTATTAAATGAATCACACAACTTATTTATTATATCTATATGACTATCTGAGCTTTTTGGAACCTCCTTTTTTAACACACGCTTACTATTCCTACGTATATCTTCTAAAATTAAATTCAATCTAATCTCAAATTCATCCCACGTTACTGCATTTCCATCACTCGAGGACATTTAAAATTCATTGTCAATAGAAATAAAAATATGAAATATCAATTATCAAAAAAAAATTTTAGCCACAAAACAGAATATACCCTTAAAGTTTACAAAAAAAAATAATATTCTCACCATCCTACAGATTTAGCGTGCTTTGCTGTAGATTTCTTCTTATCTCCCTCTTCATTTGTCTTCTATGATTCTTATATATAGACCATCCAAATTGTAGTACCAAAACAACCACAATAATGTAGATAAGAATCTTCACCTCCAGATCTGCTTTGAGTTCCTCTTCTTGTACTATAAAATTACTGTTGACCACGCCATTTTCTTGGACCGCTTGTTTCGTTGCTTTACCACCCATTGTTACAGAACTCCAATTGTTTGCAGGATCGCCATGTAATGTGTAATGTAATGAGGATACTGGGTGTAGTAGGATAGTAGAAGGGCCTCTGACTAGGTGGTGCTGCTGGTCACTTGGTGGGTCATCCCCCAGGAATAAAACAACTACCTGTTTCACTGGGACATGTTCTATTTAATATTTACTATACATTAACCACTAACACTAATTGACTACTCTTAGATTACTACTTAGAATGAATGATACTGACTGTAATCATCCTTTCATGAATGACCATCATAATGACTTAATAATAATAATGAATCAATAATGAATTAATAATGAATTAATAATGAATACTTAAAATACTATTGTTACCTATATATACAAAGAGTCAAGTTCACTATAAGTAAACATACATGATACTAGATAATGTTTATTTGCTTTGACATTGACTCGTACGTGTAACCTTTATATTTATTATTTATAAAACAATTCGTGGTTTATTGGAATTAGCTGAAGGGAATTTATTCGATAATATTTTAAATAATTAATGACTTAATGTTTAGGCCAAAAGGCATCACAGCATCACTTACCACCATAGTGATTCCTTTTCTGTGCTTAATTTCAAAATCAAACTGAGAAAGCCTAAGAGAAAGACGAGCTAAGCGACCTGAGGGATTCGAAAGGTTCGATAGATATTGCAACGATGAGTGATCTGTCTCAAGAGTAAAATGGGTACCTTCAACATAACCTCGGAACTTTTCAACACCAAAAATAACTCCTAAAAGTTCTTTTTCTGTTGTGCTATATTTTCTTTCAGTTTTATTTAAAGTACGACTTGCATAAGCAATTGGATGTTCGATACCATCACAATCTTGATAAAGGATTGCTCCAAGACCAGTTTCACTAGCATCAGTTTGAATAATAAAAGGTTTAGAAAAGTCGGGGCTTGCAAGAATAGGACTAGAAGTGCGACGTTTTTTAACTTCAATAAAGGCATTTTCGGCTTCGGCAGTCCAAGAAATGGATTGACCTTTTTTCCTGCCATGAAGAAGATCAGTGATTGGGGAACAAATGGTAGAGAAATCTTTAATAAAACGACGATACCAACCAATAAGACCTATGAGACGTTTTATCTCTGTAGTATTTTTTGGGGCGGAATAATTCAAAATAGCAGAGACTTTCTCGTCATCTGTACGTAAACCATTTTTATCAACAACAAAACCTAAAAACTTAAGGGAATCACGACAAAATTCACATTTTTTAAGATTGACAGTAAGATTGGCTGTTTTCAACCTAAGATACAATTTGTTTAGAGTTTCCATATGTAACTCAAAAGAAGGGGTAGCGATGATAATGTCATCTAAATAACAAAAACAATACGGTCGAAGGGAAGGATCTATAACCATGTCCATTAGACGAGCCATAGTTTTGGGAGCATTGATTAGACCATAAGGAGTAGTAACGAATTCAAAAAGTCCTACACCATATACAGCGAAAGCTGTTTTCGGGCGAGAAGATTCAGACAAAGGTATTTGTAGAAAAGCCTTTTTTAAATCAATAGACGTCAGAAATTTTGCGTCTCGGAGTTTACTAAGAATAATATCAACTTGCGCCATAGGATATGAATCTGAAACAGTAACCTTATTCAATTTCCGACCATCAAAACATACACGACATTCTCCGGACTTCTTAGGGACAATCCAGAGAGGTGAACACCAATGGGAGTTCGAAGGTTGAATAACTTTGAGATTTAGCATTTCTTCCACTTCTTTCACAAGAAGTTTTTGCATAGCCGGAGACAAGGGATATTGACGCTGCACAATTGGCTTTGCATTACCAGTATCGATATTGTGCTCTATTAAATTAGTTCGACCAATTCGGTCTGAAGGAGCAAGTGAAGCAAATAAATTAATTACCTTGTCTAGTTCATCTTTTTCAAAAGAGGTGAGACTAGAAACGGATTGAATTGTGTTAATGACACAAGTAGAGGACAAAAGAGAATACGACAAATTATGACAATTAATGTCTATCTTACATAGACTCAAAAAATCCATACCCAAAATAAGAGAATGATTAATAGAAGGTATAATTAAAATTTTAATTGTTTTAGTGACATTATTCACGGTAACGGGAACAGTGATAAAACCCATAAATTGCTGTGGAACGCCATCAGCAGTAGTGATACTTATTGAAGCATCGTATTCGATAGGTACATGAAGAGAATTAATAAGTGAAAACCCTTGGTTTCCAATAACACTAGAATTGCTTCCAGTATCAACCATAGCTAAAACTTCAGTATCTAAAATTTTGACAATCATATAAGGACGATTATCATTAGGTTTCTTTACAAACAAAGGACAAACATCGGTAGAAATAGAATTGACATTATTTTCACACAAAATATTTACCGCAGGCGTCGGTAAAGCATGTAAGACAGATCAAACTGGTAAATGAACATTAGAATCATCTTGTGCTTCCTTAGATATTTCAACATCCTGTACAGAATTGACAAGTGAAACGGTACGAGAACATAATTGTTTGCTAAGATTTTCAGAACGGTAAGAAGTAACAGAAGATAAAAAATCCTTGACAAAACTAAGATAAGCTTGCCATTCGGTAGCAGTAGGTGAAAAACATGAAATTAATTTCGACTTGTTGATGGTTTGTGTTTTTGATTTTCTGACTTTACTTCTGAAGTAATTTGCACATGACTGGAATCTGTTGTCAGATTTACAGGACCAGTCCGAACCTCGTTTTTTGGAATACAAGAACGACAATTAGGCTTTGTAGTGTTTTTAGCACCACAACCATAACAAAAGATTGACTTAGGAGAACGACACTTACTAAAACTATGACCAGATCTGCCACAATTCCAACACACGGAAGAAGTTAAAGCAGAAACATTAACAGAAGATTTTCTGTTCGACGAAGATGTATGTGAAACATAAAGACAAGCTAGATCAGGTTCTAGTAATCGAGAATTATTGGAAGATGGTGGTCGATAACGATCAGACCAAACTCTAGATTCTTCAATTCTTTTACAAAGCTCAGTTAGTTCATCAACAGTGTTAGGAGTATGCAATGCCAATGCAGAAACAAAAAAAGGTAAAAGATTTCTACGAATCTTTGCAACGCGGGACTGCTCATCCACAACATTCGTTAGACGGTTAAAAAGACCTACCATAGAAGAAATATAAACTGTAACGGGTTCATTTGCACCCATGGTTCGATTTAAAATCTCTAACTCTAAATCTGTTTCATAACTATACGGAAGAAAATCTGCTTTCAGTTTTGCAACAATATCTGACCAAGAACTAAATTTGCCACGATTATTGAGATACCAGGTAAAAGCGCTGCCTCGGAATAACTCACAAGACTGTAGAAATAACTCATTATCCGAAATACCTCGTGATACTCTAAGTAATTCGACTTTTTCTAAAAAAAGATGAAGTGATTCATTTTTTCCAGAGAAAGAAACATTCCATTTATACACTGGATCGTGTCGAGAATGCGGTACTGTGGGAGAAGATAAAGATGAAGAAGATGCAAGGGGTACGTGATTACTGTGTGACTCTATACTATCTACAGAAATAATTGGAGTTATCTTTGTGTCTAAATCAGATTCAAGTATAAGTACTTCTCTATCTAGAGACATTTTTATTTGTTCCTCATCATCGGAATCAACATTCATTCTATTTATCCTATTGGTCAAATGAATTAATCGTGAATTTATTCTTTGAAACACGGGTTCGCGTTTATTACCACTGAAATTGTTAATGACATCAGTCAAATCCTGAATAGTACTACGAATTTCAAAATGATCTTCCTGAAATGTGTAATTGTTTACCGGTAATGAAAAACTACGGTTTGCTTTCTCACGAGCTAATAAACCAGTAAGAACTTTGCGTTTTTCGTCAACTGTATCGGGTAAAGTAACACATCTAATTTTAATTTCATAAGAAAGTTCATGTACTTTCAAATGATTTGCCTGCATATTGATTTTATTTAAAAAAACCAATTAAAATGAAAAACTTGATAGCTAACAATAAAAAAATTCGAAAAAATTATCAAATTTATTGAAAATATTAAGAAAATGCTTTAAAATTACTAAGTCAAAGTTAAGAGTATCAAAAATTATTTAAAAAACGTTAAGAAAAGGCAGATTTGCAAATATTTGTACAAAATTGAGTAATATAGAAAAAAAATAAATTATTAACCTATAGTCTTATAAAATTTCAAAGTTTGTCAAGTCAGAAAATACTTCCAAAATATATAAAAGTTTGAAGAGATACAAAAAAATTTCAAGTTTGAAAAATATTCAAACTATTGAAAAATTAAAAAAAGTAATCAAACAACCAACTACCTAAAGTGATTTTCAAAACATAATAGTACCTATGCACAAAATGTAAAAATAGCAATACCATGTACTAAAAATTATGAACCAAATAATTAATAAACCTGTTAAAATTTCTCCTCTACTGAAATAATTAACGTGATCGTAAAAAAACAACAATCAATATTTTAACACTTCAATTGAAGCAAAAGAGTAAAAATCGGTGAACCCAAAAAAAAAGTTAACTATAATTAACAAGAGGCAAAAGTACCTAAAAATGAAATAGAATAAAGAATACCAAAAGATACGGGGAGTAATCAAAAATAAGTTACCTGAGAAACTTATTTAAAAAGAAATCAACAAACTCTAATATTGATTAAACACACCAACTCAGCAAATAGCTAAAAACCATTTAATTGGGCGCCAATTTGTAACGTAATAGTCCCAGGCTAGAGCACTCCACCTCAGGGAGTGGAATTCGGCACCAATTAAACTATTTTATTCGCTATCACTGGGATGGGGTGTACAATTAATATTAAATTGGACGCCACCAGCTTTTTAATCAAACGAATGCAATAAAAAAAACAGAAACAAAAGGTGGAAAGCTGGAAACACCTCGTAGAAATTAACGTTAAGTGACTTAAGAAAATATTACAAAATGAAGCTACTTATTCCCGAATACGTGTATCCAATTTAATAAATATTGAATAATCAATACAAAAATTGAAGATATTAAATATTTATTGGTTTATCCAAAACTTGCATAAATTGAATACTCAAAAAAACCAAACGAGTAGGATACCAAGTGTAATATAACACGCCAACTTCAAATCTTACACACGCTAAAGATAAGACGAAGGAACTTATCTTAGAGGGCTGGGATGTTGGGCAGCTCTGGCGACGATGGTGACGATGGCTTCAGCAGGCGGTGTACCTCGTGCACGGGAACAAAACAGGAACAGAAACTTGAAGTGTGCCTCTTGAATTTGCCTAACTTGCCTAAAACTTGCCTAAAACTTGCCTAAAACTTGCCTAAAACTTGCCTATAAGTTGCCGGCTGCAGAGCTGCGGAAAAAAGAGAAAAAAAAAAGGATAAGGAACTAGAAAAAACATTAGGGAAGGAACGAATAAATAAAACAGATCGGGTAAAAAGGAGCTTATGCTATAACGCATATAAAACCCGAACTCCACGTGTTAAAAAACAACCTAACAGTGATCTGTTTTATTCTATTCGTTTTGTTCCTTAAATATACAAAAAAATGCAAATCAGCAAATAAGCAATAAACATAAATAAGCAGTAAGCACTACCCTAGAAAATAACCTAGGGAAAATACAATAATTAACTTACCAACCAGACGACGAAAATTTGTTCACCAACAATAAGTTTAAAAATATATATTATATTTGAATGTTGCCTCAGTGGCAGTTAGAGGAAAAAGAATCAGTTCGAATCGAAACTTGAAATTTCGAATATCTAAAGACAAAAATAGAAGGGGAATTTGATAAAAATTAATGTTTTATTTTGGAGTGACTAATGCGACAAGGAAACGGCATGTTTAGAAATTTAGTAGAAATTTGGGAGGAAGTGACTAATGAGCCACAAAAATTAACTAAATAAAATTGTTTTTAAAACGAAAAAACGTAACAGGCTAAACAGCATGTTACACTATCATGAAAATGTCCTTTTCCATTTGACATTTGTCCTCTTCTTTGTGAGTGCCCTTTGAAATTACTTGAGTAGGCAGCCGATACAACTGATTCAAGTGTATCGTTCGGTTTATTACTAAATTTCTTGATTTCATGATCCAGCAGTTTTGCCTTGACAAATTCTAGTGTAAGTTTTGATGATTCCAGCGTTTCTAAAGCTGTTACTATGCCTTCATAACTTTTTGGAAGAGTTAATAATAAATGACACACAGTATCTGTTTCTTCCAGAGTGGCTCCAACAGATTTCAGTTCTCTAACTGTTTCTTCAAACTTAATGAAGTGTGATTGTAATAGCTCACCTGGCAAGAGTTTCATTGTCAAGAGTTTTTTTCTTAGATACAGCTGACTTGCAACACCTTTTCTTTGAAATACAGTTTCTAAGGCTGAGGCTGTCCACATTTGGTAGGCAGTCCTCTTGTCTTTTATATATTCAAGATGAGCATTTGAAACACACTGTACAATTATAGATTTGCACTTTTTGTCTAGTTTGACAAAGGCATCATCGGGGTTTTGCTTTTCTGCTTCTATACATGTTGTAACCTCATTTTGGTCGAGAATTATTTCCATCCTAAATTTCCAATGGTCGTAGTTATGCCCATCAAAAGGTTTAATTCCATATTTTTCATATGTAATTGCCGATGCCATAGTTTTCTAGGTATGTGGTATGTATTATTCCAGAGATTGATCTTAAGTTATCTATATTCTTTCTCACTCATCTGGGCCCATAACCTGTTGTTGAGTGAAAAAGAAAGTCTGCCAAAGATCTCTGTATGTTTATTTTATTAAACAATAGGTCTGCAGCACAATATTACAAAAGAAATAGTTATTCACACTTTAGCCATAGAGAATCGATACAACGTGTCTTAGACATTATACATACATTCATTTATTTATTGACATGTGTCATACTTCAGTTATATCTTAACCACAAAACTATATTAAGGTATGTTCACGCAAGTTCACAGAATAAGTCTATGTCGTATTTTATTGTTTCTAACATAATGGCTCATTCATTGAGGTATTGGAAATTATATCACCATTAATTTTAAAACAAAATACAGTGATGGGAAATGCTATTTCACCTACAGAGCTGTTAATAAAAACCCTGCGATTTTCCACTACAGAGCGAAGTTTTTTGAAGACTTAAAATTTAGCACTGCAATAGCACCACAAACTAGGTACCTATTAGTGTTATTATTTTGGAAACATGTGAGGCTATAATAACAACGTCGCAAAAATACATTAAGGTAAGGTACCTATATTTGCAAAAAACCTCACTAAGGAGAGTATCCACCAATGGATAAACAATCAGGCGCTGTGCTGGTGGCATGAAACCCCAGGACAAAGGCACGCTAAACTATTCCTTAAAAGCCCTTCGGCCAAACTGTCACGCGACCTACTATGTCAGAGTCGAGAAACGACGAGGATGATGGTGGGAATGCTGACCGGACATTGTAGGCTGAGGAAGCATATGCACGCAATTGGCCTAGCAGATGACAGCCTATGTAGGTTTTGCCAGGAAGAAGAAGAAACCGCAGAGCACATACTTTGTGAGTGCGAAGGCCTAGTAAGGGTGCGGTTTCACCTATTCGGAGAAGAAAAACCGAGGGCAGAGAGCTATGCGGGAGGCGGTATCCAGGCTAATAAGTCTAACAAAAAGAATGAAGCTAGATATCGAGCTCTAAGACCACAATAGATCTGCAAAGGTCGCAGTGGGATAGGACAGGCAGCCACTCCATTTCCAATCTAATCTAATTATTATCATAACTGCAAAGTACTAACGAATAAACAAGGTGAACTAATACTTAGTAGGCGATCCGCAATTCCAAAATTTGAAAATATCAAGGACTATGGACCATATCTTCATTGCTTGGGTTTTTTCTTACTTGATACTTTGTGGAGACACGTCAAAAGCAATTGCCCCATGATTACTTCCTATCCATCAGGTGATACTCGAAGAGATACTCGAGGTAAAAGCTACGCTTTGTTAAATTCTTGGTCGACAACTTCCATCAGTCTAGAATTCCAGCAAAATATTCTAGCTCACTTTATTAATGATAACAAATCAGTTATTTGTAAAGGAGATGACGTCATTGTAAGGTTTGGAGCATCGATATTTGAAAAGTTCAGTTCTCATCAAAATGTAGACTCGAGTATTAAAACCATCAGTGATGCAATTTTACCCAAAAATGTCTATATACTAATAAAAGCTATAAAAAAATTATGCATATCGGATAAAGAAACTACGAAAATGTTTCAGATCCCTGCACTAGCTTTTAAATTGGGTCACAGTTTAAGGAAATGCACTCAAATAGTTCGAGGTATGGCATTGCGAAAGGGCGATTTAAAATTAGACCAGGAAATGAATGGATTTTTATCGATAATGGAGATGGAATGGAGACACCGGGTTTCAACAACAGCACTAAGAACTCTAGTAGAACGAAAAATGAACTGCACCCAAATGATATTCTTTTAACGCAACAGTGGAAAATAGTTTCGACGTATTAATTCAAAACAGAGAAGGCGCAAACATCAATAAGAAAAATATTCACGTATTTGCAAGAGGTGGAAATTCTACATTCAGTTTAAGGGTTCATGATTGTATTAAACAGTTTTCACAGAATTAAATGTACAAAAACCAGAGCTGTTAACTAGCACAAAATCGAGAAAATACGTAGCAACTATTGTGCTAGTCTTCAACCTCAGCGAAAATGAAACAGATTGGCTCGCAAGGCATATGGGGCATGACATCAGAGTGCATAGGCAACACTATAGGCTACACGAGTCAGCTGTAGAGCTTACAAATGTGAGCAGAATATTATTGGCCATAGATAGAGGACAAACCAAAATATACATTGGCAAGCCTCTCCAGGATATAGGATTAGAAGGTAATATTTTGATAATTCATTACGTTATCAATTGTAGCTTTGCTTTTTTAAAGTGTTTGATGATTAAATTTGATAAAATAAATTTGGCACATTTTTTTCAATTTATCCGAATTGCTAAATCGGTATATTCCCATATTTAAACAAGCTAAGCAAAAAATAAAATAGAGATCAATTTTGAGCCAATGTATACTTTTGATCGGCCTATTGGAAACTATGAAGTATTTCAAAAATTAGACAATTTGATTATAGAACTTTGAAAATTGAATAGTTTAATTTAAATTGGTCCTTCCAATCATTTTTTGGCTTATATATAGTATAAATGAAAAAAATATAGTGAAGAAGAGGGAAATACTCAAGCTTATTGCAATTTTTTCAGATCTATCACCACTTGAATCTGATCACGGCGAAGATGAAACATAGCAGTATGGAAATGAAAAGAATCAGAACAGGGTATTTTACTATTTCATTTTTAAATTGTTAACATTAATATTAAATCAAAATACTCTATACGTACATACAATATTTAAAATGATTAATAAAATTTCAGTTTAAGAATTCCCAGAACATGTTTTCAAAGAGCCTAGAAATAGGAATTCAATAAAACCAGCTAATGTATCACAACCGTCTGTAACACTCACAAGCGATGCCAATAAAAAATCAAAAAGACCGCAAGTTATAAAAAGACCATGGTCCAGTGGAGAGAAAGAGACAGTCTCAACATTCTTAAAAAAATGTTAAACTTTCACTGTGCCCAATAAAAAACAATGTGACGAATGCAAAGCCGCTTCCAATGCATTGTCAAATAGATTTTGGAGAGACATAAAAAATTATGTTTTCGTGCAATCGCACTCGAAGTCAGTATTGTTAGAAACAATAAAATACGACATAGACTTATTCTGTGAACTTGCGTGAACATACCTTAATATAGTTTTGTGGTTAAGATATAACTGAAGTATGACACATGTCAATAAATAAATGAATGTATGTATAATGTCTAAGACACGTTGTATCGATTCTCTATGGCTGAAGTGTGAATAACTATTTCTTTTGTAATATTGTGCTGCAGGCCTATTGTTTAATAAAATAAACATACAGAGATCTTTGGCAAACTTTCTTTTTCACTCAACAACAGGTTATGGGCCCAGATGAGTGAGAAAGAATATAGATAACTTAAGATCAATCTCTGGAATAATACATACCACATACCTAGAAAACTATGGCATCGGCAATTACATATGAAAAATATGGAATTAAACCTTTTGATGGGCATAACTACGACCATTGGAAATTTAGGATGGAAATAATTCTCGACCAAAATGAGGTTAAAACATGTATAGAAGCAGAAAAGCAAAACCCCGATGATGCCTTTGTCAAACTAGACAAAAAGTGCAAATCTATAATTGTACAGTGTGTTTCAAATGCTCATCTTGAATATATAAAAGACAAGAGGACTGCCTACCAAATGTGGACAGCCTCAGCCTTAGAAACTGTATTTCAAAGAAAAGGTGTTGCAAGTCAGCTGTATCTAAGAAAAAAACTCTTGACAATGAAACTCTTGCCAGGTGAGCCATTACAATCACACTTCATTAAGTTTGAAGAAACAGTTAGAGAACTGAAATCTGTTGGAGCCACTCTGGAAGAAACAGATACTGTGTGTCATTTATTATTAACTCTTCCAAAAAGTTATGAAGGCATAGTAACAGCTTTAGAAACGCTGGAATCATCAAAACTTACACTAGAATTTGTCAAGGCAAAACTGCTGGATCATGAAATCAAGAAATTTAGTAATAAACCGAACGATACACTTGAATCAGTTGTATCGGCTGCCTACTCAAGTAATTTCAAAGGGCACTCACAAAGAAGAGGACAAATGTCAAATGGAAAAGGACATTTTCATGATAGAAAGACAACTATATGTCACAATTGCAGGAAGCCAGGACACACAAGACAGCAATGCTGGTACAAAAAGGAAGCAAATCAGACAAATAAGAATATGAGTATAGAAGACAGTGATCGGAATATCGCTTTTTCAGCAACGAATACAGCGTTCAGCATTGAACAGAAAAATGAACAGAGCATAAAATGGTACATAGACTCAGGTGCGACTGATCATTTGGTAAATAACTTGAATGTCTTTACAAAAGTAAGTAAGTTGAGTGATAATATTTCAATAAATGTTGCAAAAGCAAATGAATCTTTAAAATGCACTCATATTGGTTCCATAAATATACTGTTAGATACAGGAGAAAATGCTACAATTGAGAATGTCATGTTTGTTAAAGATGTAAGGCATAATTTGCTGTCTGTGAAAAAACTAGAAAAAGCAGTCTTAGATGTAGTATTTAGCAAAGGTAATGTTTCAATTTACAAAAATAACAGATTAATTACACGAGGCATTAAAAATGATAATCTTTATGTTTTGGAATTTATGTTAGTTAATAAAGAGACTAATCTGTGTAAAAATGATCACTCAAATTTTAACTTGTGGCACTGTAGATTAGGTCATCTATCAAGTGAAAATATGCGAAAACTGTGCAATAATGTAATTGGATTTGATTTGAGTAAAAACAGTGAAAATATTAAAGATTGTGAAACTTGTATACTAACAGAGACAACCAAGAGACGG
The DNA here is from genome assembly GCA_949126875.1 of Lochmaea capreae. Lineage (NCBI taxonomy): Eukaryota > Metazoa > Arthropoda > Insecta > Coleoptera > Chrysomelidae > Lochmaea > Lochmaea capreae. The sequence continues at coordinate 6,126,236 of OX421404.1, read as the reverse complement.
CCAAGTACATGTGAAGTTTTTGTTCTACAATAATGAATTGGTCCACTGGTCTGTGTAAGTGAGTGGAGATGGCGCTCGCGCTTCTCAGAAAATTTAAAAAACCGCGCGTAAGCCCTCTCGTTTATTTTTGTTTCAATTTCTCATTTTTTTTCATTAAAAAAAAAAACACAAAACTAAAAAAATATAGTTTATTGAAAAGTATGTACAAAAAGTGGGTGTATATGAAACATATTTGTGTTTTTTATTGTAATATTATTAAACAGCTATGACTAGCTTGCTTTGTATACTTTTGTTATTCTGTGTGTAGATGTAGTATTATTATTTCATTTATTTTTAGATATTTCAGAGTTTAAGATTAGCGTTACTTTTATTTAGATTGATATATACATTTTACAAGTTGTGACTAATATATGTAATTGTAGCTCTTTTTTAAATAAATAAACGAAACATATATATATATATGATATGTATATAAATGAGCTAAGCAAAATGCTGTTAAAAAGTTATTATAACATTATTGAGTTGTCTATTAGACAAATTACAGGAGCAATGAAAACATGTCCAACGACGGCCATGGAAGTGGTTCTTAACTTCACGCCACTACATATGATGGTGGAAAGTGTTGAAGAAAGAACAAGATACAGACTAAATGACACATTAAAACAACCACCTCGCTTTTTAGAAATATGATATTCTAGGACACCAAGGGACGATATGATCAAAAAATATCTTTTAAAAGAAATTCGATTTGGAATTCAGTAACGAGAAGTAATGGGATCCCAGCAAACGGTATACAGATGTCTCTAAAGGGGACTGGGATAAGAGTGTACGGGTCTGGTGCAAAATACTACGAGAACTTGGGCAAACCACCCTCAATCAGAAATTCACGACATAGGAAAGTGTGTCCAGTTGAATATTGATAAAATATATAGAATGCAAAATATTATTCATGTCAGATAGTCAAGCAGCCATTAAAGCACTGAGTACTTCCATAATTAATTCTAAAATGGCTTGGGAGTTTTCAGGAAAACTCCAAGGAATGGGAGCAAGAAGGCCAAATGAATTTCAAAAATTGAGAAAAAAGTGCACTTTTAAAAATCAGTAGCATGAATGTGTTTGATTTCTTATCAATTATAAATAAATATGAATACCACTGCAAGTAAATGGCATATCACAAAAGCAACTGTGAGAGGTAAGTGGGTAATTATTGTATGTAAAAAAACATTACTCATGACAAATATTGCTCAAAAAAATACAGGGTTTCAGTTAGCAAAATGAAGGATAGAAAAATTATGTACAAAAAAACATTAATCAACAAAAAACTTAGTGTTTAAAGGTTTTCAGCTTCCGCTTAGTAGATCTGATGTCCTTGCGGTTCTCCTTATTTTCTTCAGATTTCCTCTTGCACCACCATGGAATTCCTATTTTCCACACAGTACGGATGATTTCTTTGGAAACAAACTCTTCATGTTCCTTACATGTAATACATGAAAAATCAACACCAATTTTTATATTTTCTGTACAAATGGCTGATATATGTGGTTTATTACAATGTTCTTGAAGAGTCTGTTCCAAAATAGTAACAGCCTGACCCACAGCCACTGTCAAAAGCTCAGAAGGATATTTCAAGCGCTCAGTTTCTGATGACCACTCCTTGAAAGTTATGAAAAGATTATGGCTATCCTCTGAAGTGGACATCAAACTGGTTTGGCAAGCCACGCATGTGTATGTTTCCAAAAGCTTTTTAGCAATGAATCCACTAACATATGCAGTGGATAATGTTGTTGTAGCTCCTTCTGCTACAGCTTTTGCAATGCTGTCGGCAACATTGGCTGATAATACCGTCATAAGAACTGTAGATGTGACTGGCACAGGAATGTCTTTATCATCTACTTGCAAAAACTGTGTTAAATTGGACAAAACATCCCGATCGTCATCTTCGCAATTGCTGGCCACAATTTTTTGCCGAGTCAATCCATTTAATATCTGCGTTTTCAAACTAGCTAAGAACTGTGCAGCAGTTGGTTTATCGCCACTGCCACATCCACCGCGCACGGCACCAAATAAATTTTCTAATGCATCTTGGTTCAGTGCACGTGGTCTTAGTGATTTTACACCTTTTGAAGCAAGTTCTAACCAAATTCTTTTGATAGCATTCAAAGAGGTGAGCCATCCAACTTGGGAAGGTGGTTTACCTTGTCGTAAGTTGCCCTTTTTCGTATATCTTCTAAATTGCCAACTATCTACCATATCAAAGGCTTCTCTCCAATATACATGATGAGCCGATTTTGCTGTCACACAACATCTGACATCTTTCCCATCAGGTGCTGAAGCTCTACTGCCATTGAAGCTATCGAAAAGGGTATCAACTTGCTTCACAAATGTGGCAGTGCCCACCGAGCGTTGTTCCAATTCACCTAAAAAATAACCAATATTATTGAAAAATTGATACACTAAACAAGTTTTTTTTTTACCTCGACTCAATAACGTGTAAAGATACGCTGCTACAGTATGGCTCATTGTATGAGCAGCAATGCTAACTTTCATTGCATATTGCATCATGGGCTTCAAGTGCGATGATTTAATTTTATGTAGAGCTCTAAAAATTAACGGTGACTGCTGATCAATTTGACAAGCTTTGATAATGTCTGCAAAGCGTGCCTCCATTGTCTGTGACTGTCCACCAATAGAAACAGGCACCAAGACATTGTGCTTTCTAAAAAGGGAAGCTGTACACTTCAATAGGTGTGGTGGATCGATTATGGTAAACACTTCCTTCCCATCAATTATTATTGAAGGTTTCTGTACTGAAGATCCAAGTTCTTTCAAAGCTCTAACATTTGTAGATCCCATATCACAAATGGTAGACAAACAATTGATATTCGCCAATTCCTGAGAAGCTCGAAACACATCAGTTAAACAATGCTTTAGTATTTCTGGAGAGCAGGCACCATGTGAAAAATAATACGCAACAGGCTGTTTCCAGTTATGCACTAACCCTTGCAACAGAAAAACTAAAGCTTTGTTTGCAAACTTCTTTGAATCACCAACACCACCTAATTCTTCAAATCCTATGATTCTGTCCAAATGAGCATCATATTGAAGATGTTCTTTTATATCCATCTCATCCAGAAGCAAGGCACAATATTTTCCTTCATCATCCTTAATGGATTCCGAAATATGCTTAAAGATATGGGTGTTGATTCCAGAAGTAAAAGGAACCTGAAAATACAAGTAAATAATAAATAATGTAAAAATTTAGACTATTTGGAATTAGTTGTTGGACTTAATTAGAAACAAAAATACACACCTTCTGCAGCATTGCTAGAAGAGTATTCTTTGATGGAAGTGCTACAATTTTTCTTAACAAACTGTAGCATCTAGGGCTTCTCTTAAGTAATGACAAGGCAATAACTTTTTCTTGCACAGTCCATCTTCTGCCATGTGGTTTCCTTTTTGCACACCGCAACTGTGAAATTAGGAAGTCGGCAGCTGTGTTTGACATATCCTTGAACAGGTTCCTTACAACACTACTGTCCTCCAGGTCACATAAATCTTTAATATTTGCTGCTCCCTTCTTACATAATCTCTTTAAGTTCCTTATATGGACCTCTTTGGACTCCACCAATTGCATTAAACGATGCTTCCTAGGAGTAGCGGTGGCCTTTGATAACCCAACAATTCCTCTGAAAACGGAACGACGAGTTGGTGAAACTTTTTTATTTTCTACGAGAAAAAAAAATATTAGAGTACTTCACAATACATGTTTTATATGTGAGGATTTACACACATTAGTTACGTTATAAATTACATAATTGTAAATAAGTGGTTAAAGCAATTTTATCTAATTTATAAAAAAATAAATACCTGTTGTTGAAGTTCCAGGAAGCTCTTGAATATGTGGCTTGGAGCAACTAGGAATAGGTAGGTTTCCAACTAGAGCTGCTTCATCTGCAATACTGCTCTCATGAATTCACAAGTTTTTGCAAAGCCAATGGTATCATTCATAAAACCACTATACCCTATAACCCCGAACTAAATGGAACTGCGGAAAGGTTCAATCGAACACTGGTTGAAAAATCAAGAGCAATGATTCTGCAGTCAAAACTACCCAAAGAAATGTGGGGAGAAGCAATTCTTTGTGCTACCTATATAACAAACAGAAGTCCAACTGTTTTTCTGAATGACAGAACACCATCAGAAATGTTCCATAATAAAAAGCCTAATTTAGAAAACTTAAGAGTGTTCGGAAGTGTTGCATACAATCACATACCAAAAGAAAAGCAAAAGGGAAAATTTGATCCCAAAACAAACACATGTATTATGGTAGGATACACAAATTGTGGATACAGACTGTGGGACTTTGTAAAAAGAAAAGTTATAGCAGCAAGGAATGTTGTCTTCAATGAAAATAAGAATATTACAGATGTATTGAAAAAGGATTGTCTAGATGACTCTGAAGAGGTTGAACTAAGAATTGAAAGAGAAGAAAGAAATCTTGAAGTAGAAGAAATAAATTCTGAGGTAGAAGAAATAAATTCTGAAGTAGAAGAGATTCCAGAAGAAAGTAGGACAAGTTTTAACAGAAATAGAGAGCATGATGTTAGGAAAAGTACTAGAATTAAACAAAAACCGCAGTATCTGAATGATTTCTTTGCAGAGGATGAGTTTGAGCATCTGGCACTGAACTCGGAAATCTGTATTGACGATACACCAAAAAAACTTTGAAGAAATTGAAGGAAGATCAGACTGCAATTTTTGGAAAAAAGCTATTAGTAATGAAATGGAATCTCTGGAATTGAATGAAACTTGGATAGAAGTAGAAAAACCTAAACATGAACAAATAATAAACACCAGATAGGTTTTCCGAGTAAAAAGGGATGAAAAAGGAAATGTCACTAAATACAAAGCCAGACTTGTAGCAAAAGGGTTTATGCAAAAAGAAAATTTTGATTTCAAAGAAACTTATGCGCCAGTAGCAAGATACTCAACGTTGAGAACCCTATTGGCAGTTGCAAACAATTGTAATCTCATTATGGAGCAAATGGATGTTTGTGCAGCATTTTTACATGGTACGCTTGATCAAAACGTGTACATTAATATACCTGAAGGTTATCCTGCAGATGACAACAAAGTCTTTAAATTAAAAAAGGCACTGTATGGGCTGAAACAAGCACCATACTGTTGGAACAAGAAGTTTAATGAGTTTGCAAAGCAAAAGGAATTTAGCCAATCTCAAAATGACTTATGTCTTTATATTAAAAAGAGCGATAACAAAATCATTTATTTGCTACTTTATGTAGACGATCTTATAATAGCAGGAAACTGCAAAGATAGTATTGATTCCGTGAAGCTGGAGTTAACGAATGCATTTAAAATGCATGATTTAGGAGAACTTAAAAATTTCCTGGGAATTACTGTTAGAAGAGCTGAGGATGGAATTTACCTGAATCAAAAACAATACATTTTAAATCTTTTGAAACGTTTTGGAATGGAAGATTGCAGAGAATGCAAAACCCAATGGATCCTAAATTGGACATAAATTTGTTGCAGGAGAATGCTGCTAGTGAAAGACCAATTCGTGAACTGGTTAGGAGTATAATGTATTTGATGCTCTGTACTCGACCTGATCTCAGTTCATCAATAAACATATGCAGTAAATACGATAAGCCTTCGGAAGCACTGTGGACCTGTTTAAAACGGATTCTCAGATACATCAAAGGAACAACTGATTTTGAGTTGTGCTATAATAAATACAATGAAAAATTGATTGGATATGCTGATTCAGATTGGGGTGGAGACCCAACAGACAAAAAATCAACATCAGGATATCTCTTTAAAGTATTTGGTAGTTTGGTAAGTTGGAATACCAAGAAACAAAAATGTGTTGCAGTATCATCCACTGAGGCTGAGTACTTGGCTCTTGCTGAAGCTGTCAAAGAAGGTATATGGTTGGAAAATTTGTTGACAGATTTTGGCTGTGCAAAGACTGGTTTTGTTGTATTTGAAGATAACCAATCATGTATTAAACTGACTAGCAAATATGAACATAAGCGTCTGAAACATATTGACATAAAATATAATTTTTTGAAAGATTTGGTTATTAACAAAACTGTTAAGGTTGAATATATATGTACTAAAAATCAGACTGCTGACATACTTACTAAGTGTTTGGTAGGTGAATTATTTGTAAAAAACAGATATGATTTGGGTTTGAGGAAAGAAACAATGTAATGTTTGTAAATGTTAATATATATTTTGTTGTATTTGATTGAGGGGGAGTGTTAGAAACAATAAAATACGACATAGACTTATTCTGTGAACTTGCGTGAACATACCTTAATATAGTTTTGTGGTTAAGATATAACTGAAGTATGACACATGTCAATAAATAAATGAATGTATGTATAATGTCTAAGACACGTTGTATCGATTCTCTATGGCTAAAGTGTGAATAACTATTTCTTTTGTAATATTGTGCTGCAGACCTATTGTTTAATAAAATAAACATACAGAGATCTTTGGCAGACTTTCTTTTTCACTCAACAACAAGTATTTCCCGTTCTCACCACACTCCGCGAAATTTAATTTTGCGGCCGTTACCCATAGCATATATGTATATAGGTTTCAAATTTTGTGGGGAATGCGGCAAAATTTGAAACCTATCTAGTATCGGCAACGAACTACTCTCTTATATATATATATATATAGGATTATGTTTATTGGGTATGTGGCAATAAATACCAAAGTGTACTCTTTTAAATATTTATTTTCCGAGCTTTCGAACACTATGTATTCATTTTCAAGGACTAAAATTAAAAATCTAAGTTATGGTAACATTTTTTAAAAAAGAATATCATATATAAAATACTTACATTATTAAACGAGATTAGTGGTAAAGTTGTAAAGTAAAAAATAAAGGTATATGTAATAAATCATTCAAATTATCTTCCAAAAAATTAAACAAACTTCAAAAAACATATATATATATATAGACATTAAAAATAACGTTGTTAAGTTAATCCAATTTTGTTAATTTATCATACTATGATGTTATGATCAATAATTCAATTTAATAGGTTTTTCTAAAAATATAAGTGAAATTTAAAAATTTTTTATTTTTTTATTTGTTGTTTTTCAAATTCTAATAGATACGCATAGATTACGCTAAGATTATTCAAGTCTGTTTTTTTATTTATGCAATCATCATCTTGATTGATATATGACGTTTCTAAAAACAGACGCTTTTTATAATTTTCTTCTGTTGTCAATACTTTAGCAGATTGATAATTCATGACATGTCCTTTATAAAATACATGTTCAGCAAGTGCAAATAATTAATCTCAAATTACATATATATATATATATATATATATCAGTCCATTATAGTCTTTTTTTCCTACTCCTAGATATTGTGATGTGAACTATTTTATTGCTTCTTTGAATTCATCATATCGTGGCTCTTCATCTACATCTTCCTCCTCTAGCTCCATGTCTTCTCTATTCTCGATGTAAATAGTCTAGTGCTCTGCGATCAGTAAGTTTTTAAAATGACTTTCCCATTTTTCCAGTTCTATTTTTGCTACATTGGTTGTTTTCCTTTTACTTTTTATATTTGTGAATAATTTAGAATTGTCTTTGTTATTTAGCTCAATTTCTTCCATTTTTTGTATTATCCATTGATTTTTTTTCCGTTTTATTATCTTTGCTGCCTCCTTCCTTAATTCTTTGTATATTTCACAATCTTGCTCAGTCCCTGATCCTGTAAATCGTTGTCTGGATTTTGCTTTGCGATTACTTATATTTCCACAATCTTCGTCAAATCAGTCATTTCTCCTTGAATCTTCTCGTTGTCCAACCGTTTTTTGTGCTGCATTTTTAATACTGTTTTTTTATACATTCCCAATTTTCTTCTGTATTCTTTCCTTCTTGTTTTCCTCTAATTCCTTCTTTCAATTTCGCCTCATATTTTCTCCTAATCTTTTAATTTTTAAGCTATTTTAGGTTCCACCTCTTCCTACCTCTTCTTTGCTTCTTATATTTTATTTCTAGATTTAGTTTCGTCAAAACCAAGAAGTGGCATCTGCTCCTCTATATGATTAGTATGTGCTTTCAGTGTTATTTGTGGAAAAGTGATATAATATTATCAATAATGGTGCTACAGTGCTGTATTTGCAAAAAAACGAAGTTTTTATATCCCGATCCCACGTTTCATACGTAAGTATTGTGCTTAATTCAAGGAGTTCGCCGTAACGAAGTTTGCTGGTTTGATTCCTTAGCACATGTCTTGAGCGGCTTCAAGATTAAGCTGGCCAAGTCCAATTGGCAGAGGTTAAATAAACAAAGCTACGAAGGACCAGCTGGCAAAAGCGCCAGCAACTTTGAATAATCTGATGTAGGTGGTAGGAAGAAATAAAATGCAGTATTTAACTAACTGATATTTAACATGACTAAATATTTAACTGTAGTGACAATCGAGATCAATAAAGGTAATACTGACAATAAAAAAACAATACAAGTGCATCCATTATGGATATATATTAAATTACCAATAGCTGTAGGAAACAGATCAGAAAGCGCTTCCTTGTTCCGAATCTTAAGAGGGATTGCATAAATGTGAAAATCTAAAGATGGTTGGCACACGAGTCCCGAATGGCAACAGCGCGACCATGCCGGTGAAATATAAATGTGAATTTAAGAGTGGATAAATTTCACTGTACTTACAGTACCTATACCTGGACAAATCACTGACTCTAATTTATTATACATTATTTGAATCACCTTTAATACAAAAGAATGAACTATTGCAATTAATATTTAAACATTATAAAAAACTAATGAACTTAGTTGCTCACACTTCCACAGTCACAAGTAGAGAGAGGGATTAATTGAGAATATGGTCCTATCGACTCCAAAGGTACCACGTTCGGGTCGGATCGATACGACTCGTAAAACAATAGACGCGGGAGCGAACCCATGTATGAATTTATAGGAAATTTATACATACTGGGGGGGGGAATGAAAAAAGGATTTTCCTCGAAGAGGGATTAATAAGGGGAGAACCAAGAGGTTAGGTTAGGTTAAAATTCAAATAACGAAAACTAAAATAAATGTTCCTTTCTGTGAAACTCAATCTTCGCAAGGAAGAGGGGCAAGTTTAGTTATAGGGCGAGTATATACGCCATCTTGCGTTTTCACTCGGGCGGCACGGACCTTGCCATCTTTACCCGTAAGTAAATCCACTACTCTGGCAAGGGGCCAGTTCAAGGGAGGACGATCTTCAGCTTGCACCAGCACAAGTTGGTTAATCTGAAGGTTAATTGAAGGTCTGCACCACTTGGGTCGATGCTGCAGTCGATGCAGATAGTCAGTGCTCCATCGTTTCCAGAATTCCTGTTTCATTTTAATGCAATTTTCCCAAAGGGTTAATCTATTAACAGGTTTAGTTGATAGGTCACGGTCGGGATACGCAATCAATGCACCTCCGATCAGAAAATGACCAGGAGTTAGGGAAGTCAGATCGTTGGGATCGTTAGAAAGGGGGTATAATGGTCTGCTATTCAAGATAGCTTCAACTTGGGTCAGGACGGTGGAAAGTTCCTCGAAGGTCAGACAAGAAGAACCTATAATTTTGGTGAGGTGGGTTTTGGCACTTTTCACTGCCGCTTCCCATAATCCACCCCAGTGGGGCGAACGGGGTGGGATAAATTTCCAAGAAATTTCAGTGACGGATAAAAAAGACTGTATCTTACGAATATCGTCAGAAGATTGCAGAAAACGGGAGAGCTCCCTTAACTGGTTTCGAGCCCCAATAAAATTAGAACCATTATCGCAATATATGGTGTGAGGATTTCCTCTTCGACTAACAAATCTTTTCAAGGCGGCGATAAAAGCTTCTGAAGAAAGATCACTCACCAGATCAATATGGACAGCCTTAGTCACCATACATATAAAAATAGCGATGTACGCTTTTTGTCTGGGAGCTTTCCTTAAGGAAGAAGATTTAATTAAAATGGGTCCAGCAAAATCTATGCCAGTTTTGTGAAATGGACGAGATTCTTGTACACGATCAAGTGGTAGGGGAGACATTATCTGCGAAGAAACTTGGGCATTGAATCGGAAACAGGTCACGCATTTTTTAATTAATTTTTTGATGAGACGAGTGCCATTCATTGGCCAATATTGTAGTCGTAAATTGCCTAAAACATTTTGGGCACCGCTATGACCAAGACGCCGATGTTCACGAGTAATCAGCAAATTAACAACATGATCATCCTGGGGTAATAATAGCGGGAACTTTTGATTAAAGGGCAAGGAAGAGAATTGCAGACGACCACCTACTCTCAATAGATCGTCGTTATCCATAAAAATATTCAAAGGGATGAGCTTTTTATTTACAATGGGCGTGTTTGTTTTCAGACAATGAATCTCTTTCGCAAAGTGTTTACGTTGAAGTTCTCTAATTATAAAATCATGGGCAACCCTTAGATCTTCAGTGGATAGATGTCCAACCGTTCTAGGTTGTTTTTTAATTAGATTTACAAATTTGAATATTTGAGCTATGACCCTCACCAGAGTACTTAAATTTGAGAATCGGGAAAATATTGACTCCCAAAAGCTTGGGCTAGTCCGGGTTACGGTCAAATTGATCTTTTTGCATTCGGGCAAATCGACTATAGGTTCAAACGAGTCCATCGTATCCACTTCTTTTACCTCGATTAAAAACGGGGGACCCTCGAACCAAAAAGGAGAGACTTGGGGAGAAAATTTACCGCGAGACAATAAATCGGCGGGGTTCAAATACGACTTGACATGTCTCCAAATAAAATTTTCACTATTATTTTGTATAATTAACACACGACGGGAAACAAAAGGAGAAAAATCATTTGCATTTCGTTTCACCCAACAAAGGGCCACCTGGGAATCGGACCATAAATTTGTAGAAGAGAGTTGTATAGATACAGAAAGAATTTGAACTATCTTACTAGTTAAAATGGACAAGAGTTCCATCGCACACAGCTCTAGCCTGGGAATAGTTAATTTCTTTTTCAACGGATTTACTCTTGATTTAGCGGTAATCAATCGAGAAGATCTAGAATTGTCAGAGTAAACCACTACTAAATAGAGGCAGCCGCCATATGCCTGTTGGCTAGCATCACAAAATCCATGAAGGGAACAAGACACAACAACCTTATTTTCAAACAGATGCCTGGGAACCTGAAGATGAGCCAACTCGGATAACGATGATTGAAATTTTTCAAACTGATTAATTATGGATGTGTCAGAAATGGGGACATCCCACCCAATCTGTGACTTCCACAATGATTGCATTAGGAGTTTTCCCGAGACGGTCAGGTTATTAACGATTCCAAGAGGATCAAAGGTACTAGCAAGGACGCTCAGTATCTTTTGTTCTTTCGCGATAAAGTATTTTCAAAAAATGTTTTTCACAAGCACTAAGATGATCGTTTCTACGGACACACACGAAAGTATACAATCAATGCACAGAATGTTAAGGGTATCAAGTTGAATTAATAGTAGAAAATGACAGCTATGGCCAAACAACAGGAGAGATGTCAATATGACAGATAGATCCGGCTCGAAGGACCAACAAAAACTATGTGCTTAATTCAAGGAGTTCGCCGTAACGAAGTTTGCTGGTTTGATTCCTTAGCACATGTCTTGAGCGGCTTCAAGATTAAGCTGGCCAAGTCCAATTGGCAGAGGTTAAATAAACAAAGCTACGAAGGACCAGCTGGCAAAAGCGCCAGCAACTTTGAATAATCTGATGTAGGTGGTAGGAAGAAATAAAATGCAGTATTTAACTAACTGATATTTAACATAACTAACTGATATTTAACATGGCCTAAATATTTAACTGTAGTGACAATCGAGATCAATAAAGGTAATACTGACAATAAAAAAACAATACAAGTGCATCCATTATGGATATATATTAAATTACCAATAGCTGTAGGAAACAGATCAGAAAGCGCTTCCTTGTTCCAAATCTTAAGAGGGATTGCATAAATGTGAAAATCTAAAGATGGTTGGCACACGAGTCCCGAATGGCAACAGCACGACCATGCCGGTGAAATATAAATGTGAATTTAAGAGTGGATAAATTTCACTGTACTTACAGTACCTATACCTGGACAAATCAATGACTATAATTTATTATACATTATTTGAGTCACCTTTAATACAAAAGAATGAACTATTGCAATTAATATTTAAACATTATAAAAAACTAATGAACTTAGTTGCTCACACTTCCAGTCACAAGTAGAGAGAGGGATTAATTGAGAATATGGTCCTATCGACTCCAAAGGTACCACGTTCGGGTCGGATCGATACGACTCGTAAAACAATAGACGCCGGAGCGAACCCATGTATGAATTTATAGGAAACTTATACAAGTATTGTTTATTTACATTTTAGAAGTATAAACAAACATCTCATGACCACAAATCACCTACTCTTAGATGTTTCACGCAGATGGATCAAGGTCAAACTATTTTGTTAGTATGTGTTTCAGACAAGCAGATGGAACCACCATTGAATTTTAGAGGAGCACCTGTCTGCAGCTCTCTAATCCGATGTTGCCAGTTCATCATTTCATAATCATAGATTTCATAATCACAGTCTTGTATTATATGTTGTACAATCTATGCTCGTAACTCGTGACATTCATTGCATTCATCCGCCTTTTACTTGTATTTGTATTGTATATTGCTTATTTTGGTTTTTTTTTAAGAATTATAATTTATAAAAGTGTATTAAAATTACCATTGACTGAGTTATCTAAAAAAACAATGCCGGAGTTTTGTTTCAAGTGTGAGAAGTTATTCTCAACTCGGCCAAATCTCAACAGACACGTACGAGAAGTTCATTTTGATGAAGAAAAAGTGGACATGGACACGAATATAAACTATTCTTATGAAGCTTTTCCATTTAAGAGCTGTGAAGGGTGCGATAGGTCCTTTAAATTTAATAAAGACCTTAGAAATAATTTGAAAACGTTTCATAATTTCGAAACAACCAATGAGACATTAACTTTTGTTGACATTAATGGTGAGTAGATTATCTTGAACTTTTATATATTATTATATTGATGCTGGGTAGTTATATGGCAACATTAGATTAGCCTAGACCTAGGAAATACCACCCAGTATATTTCTTGTCATAAGAAATGAGGAGTAGATAATTTGTTGATGATTGGGTTTTATTTGTAGAGTTCGAAGATTGGTTGGAACAAATTGAAATTGGGAATAATTTAAAATATTCCAAGCATAGAGGCATCAAAAGAAAGTTTGATGATAAAGAAGAAATAATTTATTTTAATTGCAGCAGATCAGGTAATGGAGTACCGATTTAACTGCCTTATACAATGCATGCATTAAAGATTGTCTTGTTTAAACATAATTAACAACATTTTCAGGGAAACAAAGCATTCTAAGTGAGGATGTTCGAAAGCGTAGTCTGAAGGTTCAAGGATCAGCTAAACTGGGACAGGGTTGTACTAGTCAAATAATATTAACAAAGAAAGATGGCAAGTTTAAAGTAGAATATTTTAAAGAGCATTATGGACACAAACCGGAATTAAAGCATCTTAATTTATCAGAAAATTGCAGAAAAGAAATAAGATGAGAATGGGCATTACTCCACAACAGTAAGTAAGTAGCCAGAATTACATTATAGATAGTAGGTAATTGAATATTCCTTAATTCCTTGAAAATAGATATTCAACTGTACTATTTGGCTAGACGGATAGGTCACACTTTGAAAAAATGTACATTTACTTCCCGGTTGATTTCCAAATGAATTTCTGGGACTTCCTGGAGAAGTTCTGTTATTTGTACAGGTATTTCCTGGAGTGAGCCACCTCTTGGTTTTGATAGTGCAGTAGTCTCCCATCACTTGTTTTGTTAATTATATGTTGTTTTTTCAGTATTTTGACAACCATCAGAGAAAATATAAAAGAACCTTTAAGAATAAATGATTTGGTCACAATGAAGGATATAGGAAATATAAAAGCATCCTTTAACATGTCATTAAACTATGGACAGAGGCACAAAGATGATGTTACAAGTATTGAATTATATATTCAGGAATGTAAAATTTTAGGGGTAGATAATCCGATTCTATTTTACAAAAAACAAGGCCAGCTTGAAAATGTTCACAGTTTTCAGGAAATAGATATGTGTCTTATTATAATGTATCCAATACAAGAAGAACTTTTCAAACAGTTTGTAGGAGATATAGTTTGTGTAGATGGAACCCATGGTCTCAACAGTTATGATTTTGAGATGACAACCATTCTTATTTTGGATGAGTTTCGTGAGGGCTTTCCAGTTGCCTTTATGTTCTCAAACAGAAAGGATCAGTTTGTGATTGAGGTTTTTTTCAAGGTGGTTAGAGAGGCTGTGAATATGGAGGTAATTAATACCAAAACATTTATGTCAGACATGGCAACCGTCTATTATAATGCTTGGATATCTGTTATGGGCTGCTATTCCACCAATCACTACTTTTGTGCCTGGCATGTTGATAAAGCATGGCAGCACAATTTAGCCAAAATCAGTGATGTTGAAAAGAGAAGTTGGGTTTATAAATCATTAAAGTATCTACAATCTTTGTTAGATGAAAACAAATTTGAAAAAGAATTCAGTGAATTTTTAAATATCTTATATGCAGATGAGACAACACATGAAATGTATAAGTATTTAAAAAATAATTATTTCATAACAGAAAGCAATGGGCTTATTGTTACCGAAAAAGTAGGGAATCAATACGAACATGTTCTTAGAAAGCATGCATAAAGTCATAAAATACTCGTATTTGGAAGGCAAAAAGGTTAAAAGGCTAGATAGAACCCTACATTGCCTACAAAAATATATTCGAGATAAGTCTGCAGATAGAATAATAAAATTAATTAAAGGGAAACATTCAAGACAAGTTCAAAATATTAGAAAAAGACACCTTAATGCATTATGCAGTAATTTTGAAGTTATTATTGAAGATAATTGCTTCATTTTAAAGATAGCGGCTGGTGAGGAGTCTCATATAATCAACAAGAGAAATGACGTTGCTGTATGTTGTGAACTGAAATGTTGTTTTTGCAACATATGTTGGCATGCGTTTGAATGTACATGCCTAGATTACCAAATAAAAAATATGATATGTAAACATATTCATTACATTATATTAAAAAATGTTAATTTATCACAAGTGGAAACTCGTTTATTAGATTCAGATTGTGAAGATAGTAAAGTTAAGGCAGTTCTTCAAAACATTAACAAGGATACTTATCCAACTTGTATGTCTCCATTTATTTTGGATTCAAAATCAGAATTAGAAAGAAAAAAAGAATTAGTGAAAAATGCTGCTTTAGAGCTGATCTCTAATATGGATTCAAAAAATTTTTTGTTGGAAGATTGCGACTTTAGTTTAAAAAACTTGAAAGTCTTTAATAATATGGGTGATACAATAGATATTAGAACATCCCAATCAAAAGATCCTTTATTCAAAACCAAATCTATTTTTTCTGCTAATCAGAAAATCGAAAAACAAAAGTTATTTTCAACTAAAAGGAAAAGAAAAGATGCCAACGAAACAATTTCTAAACCAAATTCCAATGAGGAAAGTATCATTAAAGAAGTATTATCACAGTCTTTATTTACCTCAAATGATAGCAAACATGATCACACCTATACTTTTACATAATAAATTATGTTAGAATTAATTAAATTAGAAAGGATGTGACTGAGACAACTGAGTAAGATTTATTTGTTTAGGAATAGGAAATAAGTGACTAGTTTTGTAATTATTTTAATTAAAAATATATTGGTTAACATTTTCGTTTGATTGCTAGATCATGATAATTTCATGAGTTATTTTTGGTCATGTCCATTCCACTTTTTCCTCTTCATAAAAATTAACTTCCCCTATATGCCCCCTATATGAAAAAAAACATCATTTTAATGGTGTATAATAATTGTGAAATAGTTGAACTAAGGTCTATGGAAAATTTAAAACAAAAAAGTCCGTGCCACAAGTCACAAATCGTATTGTCCATAGACAAAATTTATATTTCTCTATGGTATTGTCATTCGTTAACAAAAGGTGAGGTTAGATGTTAACGTGTCTTGTATTATCTATGATGTTAACAAAATAAGAGCTGGCAACATCGGATTAGAGGGCTGCAGACAGGTGCTCCTAATTTTAGTAGTATTATAAAACTTCCTGTTTTATCCACCCACCGTTGGCAAATGTCAACTGTCGAACTGTCATTAATTTTGATTTATAAATAATCAATAACTGTTTGTGTTTATAACGCTTAGGGCCAGTTTATTAATGTCCTGGCAATGTGTCTGGTAATTAACAACAGCTTAAATCTTATCCGTCTCTTAAAGTTGCTGTTAAAATTTTCCCGTTTATTAAAATAGAATTTAACCTTTTGGTAGAAAACAACCATATACAATTTGGCAACCTGTAACTGACTAATTTTTGAAGTTTATTTTTATTCGTAATGTCCGAAGAAAAAGCAAAGAAAAATAGATCGGCCAATTACAGCAGAGAAGAGGTCGATTTTTTATGTTCGTTAGTGGTAAAACATGCTGAAATAATAGAATCCAAAAAGTCAGATGCTATCACTTGGAAAGAAAAACTGCAAGCCTGGAATAATTTGACCTCCGAATTTAATGGAAAAAGAAGTGGTCTTCCCAGAACCATGATGTGCCTAAAAACCAAGTATGAAACATTCAAAAAAGATCTACGAAAAAAGATTGCTTCGAACAAGCGAGAACTTTTTAAAACAGGAGGTGGTGTACCAAATATAGTGCCCTTAAATACAGGCGAGCAATTAATATACGATTTAATTCAACCAAGTGTTGATGGTTTGCCATCACGGTTTGATGATGATGATGAGGGTAAGTATTTTTTAATTTCTTTACAAAAAAATTGGTTTATTTTCATAGGAACTATTAGAATTTCCCAATTAACCATTAACAAGACCACTAATGAATTGCGAAATAATTAGTTTCAGTTAACATACACTTTTAATATTAGTTATTTGAAAGTATTATATGTATTCCAGATAATCCTGTGGGTAATCCTTTACAAGAGGAAAGTTTGAATAACATTGAAATTGAACATTTAGAGGATGACAAGACAGAAACAGAGGAAATGATAACATTTGAATTAGTTGAGGTACTGTATACAAGTTTATTTTTGTATCAAGAGACAATAATTCACTCAAATATTTTTAGGATGGTAATAGCACAGAATACCCCAATAGTGACATTAACGAGAAAGAAAATAAATCTTATCAATGTGGAACTAGTGGAACTAAAAGAAAGATGTCAAACTGGAACCCACAAAGATTAAAAAAACCCATATCAAATGAATTGAACGGTTTGTAAATCTTTTTTTTTCTTCAGAAATTCTTTCTGTAGATGAGACTGTTTGCAACTCCAAAAGTATAAATAATTTTGTAGAAAATAAAGATTCACCATATTGTAACTACATATAGAGAAATGCCAAGATGAAAAATTGGCTTTGCACCATTTACCTCTCACAACATCTATAAAAAATATAGATATTTACTCATTTTTTTTGACTTTATTGATAATGTATTCATTCAGTGGATTTTTTTTTAATTATTAGCAATTAGAAAGAAAAACCTGGGTACAAAACTACAAGCTGCTAATAAAATTAATACTCTAGCACATTCCAAAAATGAATTACTACAATTACAGTCTGTCTATTTAAATAAAGAAATAGATTTTCAAAACAAAGATCATAAGTTAAAATTAGAAAAAGGAGAAGAGGATTTAAAAAATGCGAAACTAGAAGGTGAAATAAAACAGATTGAAAAAAGGATTAAAGAAGAAACATTGAAAAAAATTTTGAATGGAAATGTATTTTAATATTCATACAGGGTGTTTTTTTAAGTTCCACCCCAAGTAATTGTGGAGGTAATAACCTTGTAAAAAAATAATGAAACATGTCTAACTTAATTTCAAGGAGGACACATTTTAACTTTATACAGATATTGATCTCATTATCCCCCTACTCTTCAGACACCCTCTCAAAAAATTGAAATTGTAAGGTGAGTCAAGTGATACCTTGTTTTATAGACCTTTGAAAGCCCTTTACATCTGTTAGTTTGGTAGTAAATAACACATACATGAACAGAATACTTTATTGTAACTTGAGTTTGAGAACAGAACTTTACATTGCTTTCTTAACCTATTGCAACTAGCAATCGTGACAACGTGTTCGTGGAGGGAGAGTATTTGTTTCGCGCCACCGTCAACTGTCTACCACGCACTGTTCTTGTGCCACTCGAGAAGTACTCTGCACCACAGAAATGCACCGTCACAACAGCTCCTCCCTCACTAAACTATAAAGACAACCTATAACTAATCACAAGTCTAACCTTTCGGGAGCCTTACGTGCTCGGGTAGACCTGCGTATACATGTCAATTCAGAATTAGTCCCCTTATCTAAATTTACATCATTTTGCACATCAGCGTTAGGGTTTGACAAGCCTAAACTTACATCTACATCCCTGCCTAATCCAACTGAGGGATTTTCATTATTATCAACATCTGTAGGCAATCCTAGGTTTACATTATTTGGTAGAGGAACTTGTGACATGTCCCTATCTGTATCAAAAGGATAACTATCTTTACTAGTTTCTAGTGGAGTATTTGAACCAATGTCTCGAATTTGATCAATGTGTCGTTTCCAGATTCTCCCATCATCTAATTTCACTTGGTAATGCAAGGTACCAAGTTTGTCTTCTACATGACCAAATAACCATTTATCAGAGTGTATGTATTCACGCACAGCAACTCTATTTCCCACGTTAAAAGATCTACATTTAAATTCAATATTTTCCGGTTTGTAACTATCCTTAATCACTGGTCTTATCAGATCAATTCTGGATTTAATTTCGCGACCAAACATTAAGTATGACGGAGATGTCTTAGTAATGCTATGTGGCATTTTTCGATACTGTAAAAGTATTTTACATAAATCTTTCTGTCTATCTTTTGGATCGGGGTCTAAAGCACGAATTGCTTGTTTTATAGTTTGAACATACCGCTCGGCCAGCCCATTCGTAGCGGGGTGGTAAGGTGCGCTTAAAATATGTTTAACACCGTTTTGTTTTAAAAATAATTCGAATTCGTCAGAAACAAATTGACGTACGTTATCACTAACTAGGTATGACGGGATCCCAAATCTTGAAAATATTTCACGGCAAATTTTAACTGTCGTTTTAGTAGTCATATCATTAGTTATATGAATTTCCGGCCAGCGTGAATACGCGTCTACAAGAATAAAATAGTAACATCCATAAAACGGTCCCGCATAATCTACATGAACTCTCTGGAATGGTTCATCTACCTTCTCCCACGAATGGATAGGTACTGCTTTAGGATTATTCATTATCTTTTTACAATTAAAACAATCCCTGCTAATCGTTTCTATGTCCTTATCTATTGTATCCCACCAACAATAACTACGCGCTAATCCCTTCATTTTAAAAACACCAAAATGCGCAGAATGTAGTTCATTTAAAATTTTGAATTGTAACGTTTTGGGAATAATTACCCGAATTCCTCGAATTATACATCCTTGTTGTAAAGAGAACTCCGTTTGATCAATATTAAAGCGTAAATTTGGTGGAACTATTCTACCCGTTTTTAATGCGTCCAACAATGGAATCAATTTTGGATCAGCAGAAGTTTCTCTACTAAGTTCTGAAACTGTTATCGGTAAGGTTTCGATTTGGTTAATTTCGAACACATCAGGTTCATCGTATTGAGTGAAACATTCAGATTTTAATGGTAACCTTGAAACAAAATCTGCATTAGCATGTAATGTACTGTTTTTGTATTTAATGTCAAAGTTAAATGCCTGTAAAAATATTGCGTAGTGCTGCATTCGAGTTGCAGACAAAACTGGTAAACTTTTATTAGGGTTAAAAATTTGTACAAGCGGTTTATGATCTACATAAAGCACGAAACGTCGACCATATAAATACTGGTAGAATTTTCGAATGCCAAATATAATTCCGTATGCCTCCTTATCAATTTGTGGATATTTTTGTTGAGTACTTGATAAGGTTTGAGATGCAAACTGAATCGGTCTTTCCGTACCATCTGGATATAAATGAGAAATTACCGCTCCCACCCCATATGGCGAAGCATCAGTAGCAAGTATTAGTGGTAATTTCGGATCAAAGTGCGCAAGAAAATCCGAAGAGTTTAATCGATTTTTAACTGTGTCAAAAGATTTTTGACAATCTATATTCCAACAGAATTCTGAATCATTATGTAAAAGTAAATTTAATGGATATAAAACTGTACGTAAATTTGGAAAGAATCTACCATAGTAGTTAACTAGTCCTATAAATGAACGTAACTGTGATTTGTCTTGAGGTTGTGGTGCATTTTGAATAGCATCCACTTTATTCCTCATTTTATGTATACCTGACTTGTCAATAATGTAACCACAGTATTCTATTTTCTCTACTAAAAATTCGGATTTTTCCAAGTTTATTCTTATATTGTGTTTAGCTAACCGTTCTAACACTTGTTCTATTCTTGTAATGTGAATTTCGTCTGTTTCCCCTGTAATTTTAATGTCATCTAGAAAGACAGTAACCCCTGGTATCCCTTGTAAAATTTTCTCCATCTCACGCTGCCAAATGGCAGGTGCAGATGCTACTCCATACATCAAGCGGTTACATTGATATAAACCTTTATGAGTATTTAGAGTCAACAAATGACGTGCTTCTGATTGGACTTCCAATTGTAGATAAGCCTGGCTGAGGTCAATTTTAGAAAAACGCTGTCCCCCAGCCATTGATGCAAATAGTTCATCTATTGTAGGTAATGGATGATCATCGATTTCTAGGTTAGGGTTCAATGTAATTTTAAAATCCCCACATAAACGTATTTTTTTTCCTTTGCATACTGGTACTATAGGTGTAGCCCAATCAGAATAGTCTACCTTAGTTAAAATACCTTCCGAAAGAAGTTTGTCTATTTCCTGTTCAACCCTAGACAAAATTGCAAATGGCACTGTACGGGCTTTCATAAAAACAGGTTTGGTATTTTTTTTCAAGTGTAGAGAAGCTTTAACCCCTTCAATTTTGCCCACTCCAGGTAAAAATACACTGAGAAATTTACTTTTCAAGTTGTTAATTACATCATTACCCAGTACATTATTTATTTGTTCATCCCACAGATTTAATTTGATTTGTCTAATCCATTCACGCCCAAGCAGAGGTTCTCTATCTATTGTAACTATATATAGATTTAAATCATGAGTATTTGTATTGTAAGTAACTGTGCATGTACATATCCTAATACGTCTAAAGAATTTTTACAATATGTAATAAGTTTTAAGTTTGTTTGCATGATGGGAATATCTGGAAATACTTCTAGAAACTGTTTCTTACTCATAATACTTACAGAAGCTCCACTGTCCACTTCAAATTTAATATCCTTATTGTTTACTGTAACTGTAGTTAAAAAATTTTCTCGAAATTCAGAATGTTCAGTCTCTAAAGCCACAATTTCCTCAACCTCTTCCACCTGGTTTGTATTGTACCTTACATATTGTGCCTGTTTATTCCCTCTAGCCTTTGTACATACTTTCTGCAAATGACCTTTAATGTTACAGAAATTACAAACAACATTTATTTTGTCACAATTATTAGCAAAATGATCAGTTTTACCACAACGATAACATTGATTTGTAGATGTGCTTTGAATATTATTTTTAGCACTTGTAATATTTTTATCAAGATTGTTATGATTACTTGTAGTATAACGTTTAATATTGAATGACTTTTTCTTACTATCTAAGCTATTTATATTACCTCCATGATGTAACTGAGCTACATCTTTAGAAGAAAGCTCCATACTTACAGCAATTTCTAAAGCCCTATCTAATGTGAGATCTCTTGTTTCTAATAACCTATGTAAAATTTTCTCATTTCGTAAACCAAACACAAACTGGTTTCTTAATGCAGTTTTTAAATATGCACCAAAATTGCAATTGATTGCAAGTTTTTGTAATGCAGTTAAGTATTCTTGTACACTTTCACCTTCAAATTGTTTCCTTTTATTGAACCTAAAGTTTTCAGCTATCTCTAATGGTGCTGGATCGTAGTATTGTTGCATGAGTTGAACTAAATAATCGTAATCCTTATTCCATGGGTCTTCTGGCGCTAATTTGTCACAGAGGGTATCGAAGGCCTCTGCCCCCATATAATGTAATAGATATCCTACTTTCCTATTATCTGGTACACTGAAAATTGTAAATGCACCTTCTAGTCTTTTTACCCATCTTGACCACTGGTATTTTGTATTTTCGAAATGTTCGATGGTAAAAACTGTCTGAACAGCTCTCGTGAATTCGTACTATCCTCGTCGCCAAGTGTTAGTTTGGTAGTAAATAACACATACATGAACAGAATACTTTATTGTAACTTGAGTTTGAGAACAGAACTTAACATTGCTTTCTTAACCTATTGCAACTAGCAATCGTGACAACGTGTTCGTGGAGGGAGAGTATTTGTTTCGCGCCACCGTCAACTGTCTACCACGCACTGTTCTTGTGCCACTCGAGAATTACTCTGCACCACAGAAATGCACCGTCACAACAACATCCATGTTTAGTTTTTGAATTTGGACCATTAACAACAAAGTTATTACCTCCACAGTTATTAGGGCTGGAATTTTTAAAAAAACACCCTGTATAGATGCACAAACATTTCAGTTAATATGATATGTGAACAGAAATTATGTTTAATAAAGATTTATAGTTGTTGATATTATCACATTTCATTTATGCCATTTTTTTATAACCAGTCATGTTTCACATTTTTTATGAAATATATGGTAGGTTTGCTACAAGGTATATTTATGAAGAAAAATTCTGATATACTATGTATTTGTAACTAATTTTATTATGTTAAAATACATTTAAAATATTTAATTTAATATTTAAACATTTTAAAGTATTTGGTGTTTCATCATTAGGGATTACACTATGATTTCATAATCAACAAACTAATGTAGTAAGTTCTCTTAAAGCCTAGCAAAGTATGTTTGAATTAATTCATGCCTGTAGTAAGCTTCATTTCCTTCAAAAACGTCATTGTCGTTCTGCGGGACTTCTTCATTTATTATTGCTTCCAACTCTTCATTAACATCTAGGTCAGGGTCACCTCGCTGTCTGGCTACATTATGTAATATCCCTGTAGCTACAATTATATCTTGTGTTAGTGGCTGCTTTGTACGTAAACCTAGTGCTAAACACGGAAATCTCCTCTTCCATATTCCTATACACCTTTCTATAATATTTCTCGTTCGAATAAGGGATTCTTGGTATAGTTGTTCTGCTCTGCCTTGTGGATTTCCTAAAGGAGTCATTAAATATCTATCCACAGGATAACCACTATCACCAATAATTAATGAATTCTCTATGACATTATTGTTAAATTGTCTTTGCAGCAAAGAGTTCATAAATACCACACTATCATGGGATGAACCAGGCCACCTGGCAACGATATTCCTTATGATCATTTCATGATCACAACTTACCATCACATTTATCGAAAAGAAACCTTTTCGGTTTCTATACCACTCGGCTTGATTTCCACCTGGGCTTTGGATTTTAACATGTGAGCCATCAATTACCAATACAACTCTAGGGAAACCAGCTATATTAAAGAATCCCTGTTGTACACGAATTATTTCATCCTCTACAGGAAGATTAATGTAATGTCTTTTTATTAAACAAATTGCCCTTGTTACCCTTTTTATAATATTGCACACAGTTGATTTGTGTACTCCTGCATGGTCTCCTATGGAAATCATGAAATCTCCAGATGCATAAAAACGCAAGCAGAGCAGGAATTGTTGTAGAGGGCTGAGAGCCAAATTCCTAAAATACAGGTTAATATATTTTATACAGTTACACAAATAAAACTTTTTAAGATAATACCTTTCAGTAGGATATTTTATATTATCTTGAATTAGTTCCAACACATGCTGAACTGTTTCCTTTGTTAATCTGTATCGATTTACAAAATCTGTGTCATCCCAATAATTCATATGATTTGGTCTGTGGTGTAATGTACGAGGTCTTCTAAAAACGACGTTCTGATAATCTGCTAATTCATCATCCGAATCAGATTCATCAGAAAAAATATTTACATCAAAAAACACATTCATTTTTATCTTCAGATTTGTACAAAACTCCTGCTTGCATGTCTTTATCCAACTGTCAAGAGCTTAACAACTGGATATATCGGCTGTTTGTTTATCCTCCCGTTTGTTAAAAATTATCTTCTTGTTAGCACTAACCAGACATTGTTAAACGCCTTTTCTATGTTGTCAGTCAGATAAGTTTACCAGACACTTTGCCAGAACATTAATAAACTGGCCCTTAATAGTTTTATTGTTTCGTGTTTCCATTTTATTTGTTTTCGTGTGATATAAAGTTAGTTTGAGTGATAAATATAAATTTCAATTTTGTGTGAACGGTTTTGTGATGCCACGTTATATGAAATGTTGTGTGCCTAATTGTACACCAACATCTAATATTAGGCATATATTTCCAAACCCAAATAAAGACTTGCAAAAATTCAAAGCATGGTTAAATGCCATAAACTGTGATGAATTGAAGACAATGGAGCCGTTAGCTGTGTATCAAACAAAGAGAATATGCCATAAACATTTTGAAGTGAAGTACATTACAGCTTGGTCCAATAGATTATATTCAACTGCTAGACCATCCTTATTTTTACCTGGTAATAGAAAAATGTAGTGAACTGATCTTAATAAATATGTGATTTAAAAAAAAATCCCATACCAACATTATATCTAATATCGATAAATTATTATTTTTTTTAGCTTCAGTTATGTCACTAGAAGATACACAAACTCCTGAGCCTTCTTTATTGCCTTGCAGTGGTATGTATTTCTATTATAAAATTTATAAAACAAAAAGCAGTAGATTTATAACTTTGTAATCTTTTCTGTTTATTTTAGATGCTTACTGTACATCAGACTTCCCATCTTGTACTCCTATTCTCCCAGAATTGAAAGATTTACCATCTTGCTGTAAGTACTTTTTAATTTATAAACATTCTTAACATCATTATTTTTGTTGATGTACATCTGTGTCCTTGTATTAAATTATTTTTAGCAAAATTATAAAAAATATTGCAGTAACTAATGTATTAAAACTAGTAATAAAGCTTTTTCTAATACCAAATCATAGGAATATATCAGGCTCTTAATAAGAATTTTTTTATTGCAGCCAAGGCAACAGATACCAAATTATCTCCACTGCAAGCTTTCAAATTGTCAGGCATAAACAGACAGGATTGTAGTCCTCGTAAAAAAAATTGTACTTGGCAATGAAAAGTATGTATAAAAGGTATAGCACACAAAAAACCTTGAACAAGTCTGTAAGGAGACGATTATATGAAGCTAAAGAATTTTTAACTACTTACCAGCTAGAAAAAAATCTAGAAAATTTAAACTCAATGGCTGCCATGCTTATTAAATGTCAGTTCCGTGAATCCAATAGAGCAAAGAAACTAAGGCGTTTCACAACTAATGAAAAATTCTTAGCACTTTTATTGTGTAAGCAAAGTGGTAAGGCATATTCGTTACTATCCAAGATATTTATACTGCCCAGTAAGTGTACCCTAAACCGGCTACTTAGTACTATTGTTGGAGGGCCAGGCATTCATGATCTGGTGTTAGATTCTCTAAAAGAAGCTACTAAGGATTTAGATTCAGCTGATAAATATGTTGCAGTACTATTCGATGAAATGGCAATCATGCCAGGTCTGCATTTTAGTGAAGCAAATGGTAAGATAGAAGGATTTGAAGATATGGGTAACAATGTTCGAGAGCATTACTTTTCAGACCATACCTTACTGTTTATGGCAAGGGGCTTGAGAAAACCTTGGAAAGCTCCCATCTCCTACCATTTTTCCAGTAGAGGTGGTGCACAGACAATGCAGATTAAACAACTTTTGATTGAAGTCATCAAAAGTATTGTAAATATTAATTTAACACCAATATCTGTTATCTGTGATCAAAAAAATATGCCAGTCATAAACAGTTTGATAAGGGATACAAAAGAGAAATATCTTCGGGCGAATGTCTCTAATTACAGAGAAGGTTCTTTTGAAATTGGTGGCTGCGTAATATATCCCATCCCAGATCCTCCACATCTTTTGAAGGGAATTAGAAATAATTTTGTGAAGAAAAATTTGCTTTTCAAATCCAATAATGTGCAAAAAACTGCCAAATGGGAGCACATTCAAATGATGTTTGAAAATGATAATGGGCCTATAGAGGGTTTGAAAGTATTACCTCATATTACCGAGGAACATATTTATGAGAAGAAAATGAAAAAAAATGAAAGTGAGACATGCAGCACAAATATTCAGTCAAAGATTTGCAGCAACACTTCAAATAGCTAGTCAAATAGGTGAGTATTGTTATTTTCTATGCATACTCTCAAATTCCTGATTAAAAAAATATTTTTTATAACACATATATTATATGTTTAATGTGTTGCGTTTACAGATACAGAAGAAAGAATTGGCAATAAAATTGAGGAAACTGCTGTATGTTTTGTATCTGTTTGACAGATTATTTGATTCATTCAATGGGTCTAATAAGCTTCCACACCATGGTAAAAACTTGAGATGTGGTTTGTGTGATACATCAGATCATCTCAACTTTTGGAGTAAAGAAGCTTTACCTCTTCTAGAGTTCATGTCATTTGAACAGAGAAGTAGGCATGACCAGAGTAAACCCCCTAGTTTACGAAACTGGTCACTTGCCATTAAAAATATAAGAAATATATGGAATACTGTCAAATCAAATGGTTTTCAGTATTTGTTGCCAAGACGTTTGAACCAAGATCCAGTGGAAAATGCTTTTGGTAATTTAAGAAGTTTTGGAGCACTGAATACAAACCCAACTGCTTTCCAATTTATGGGTATTTTTAAAACTTTATTTTTTAAAACCACTATTTCTTTTTATAAAAATACATTTAATTGTGAAAATGATGAATGTTCAAGTATGTTTATTTCATTAAAAAAATTATTTGTTACTGACACAAACAAATTTGCAACTGTAGATAGTAACTATGTTCAATTGTCATTAAACAGAACACAACCAGAACTTTCTAAGATATTACAGGAATTGTCAACAAGCTATGTTGCAGGATTCATTTTAAAAAAAATCAAGAAAAAAGTATCATGCTCAACTTGCCAAGAGTTACTTTTTACAACTAATTATTCATCCAGTTATGTACAATTGATTGCTGCAAGAGAATATGGGGGCTGGGCTAGGCGACTTTGTTACCCTACTTCGACATTTGTTGAATGTTTTTATCAAATTTTTAAATTAAAATTGATTTTTTAACTTGTGAATTACATAAGAAGGAAATTATTGTTTTGATTTTAAAATTTTCAATCAGAACAATTGTACATAATTGGTGCAAATCAGTTAATAATATCATTCGGGGAAAGAAAACAAATTAAAAATCCAAATTACATGGTTACACAATCATAAATGTATTTTTTGAGATACCTACAGTAGCCAAAAAAACAAACAAAATATCTGCAGTAGTGAGAAAGAAACAGTTTACAATATTCCAGTCTCATGATCTTTCTCTGATTTATTTTAATGCAATTGTAGCTTGTTGCAGTAACAATAGTAGCTAAATTTTCATCATTTTAATGTTGAAAATATTTTGTGGCTTTTGTACCTACATGTACTTTGCACGTTGTACCTATTTTGGGAATATATTTTTTTCAATAAATGTCTAGAACATGTTTCTCATTATTTTGGCCCTTCTGTAACCATTCAATTGCCTAATAACTGTTAATTTCTTTAAATATTGCTCAGTAAATGACTTGATTTTTTAAAAAGTCTAATGTATTTATATACAATGGTGAGTTGTTTGGCAATTACATTGGAATTTACAAAATATATTAGACTTTTTAGTTAAATCTGTCATTTACTTAGAATAAACAAAGATTTTGAAACCAATAATAAAGATAATCCCAATTTAAATTTACCGCCCATTCTTCTTGTCCCAGTAACAACTTAAGGAACAATTTACCCACTGCTTAACTGTGTTTCAGTTCTGTAGGTGGCGCTAGTTTTTGTCATTTAAAGAATACGTTGTCGTGAACTATCTAAGAGAGTATGGTTATCTATGCTCATGACCTATGTTTCATAGGCGTGGTAGTGGGTTTCGTATGAACCTACTTGCGGTAAAATAATATTTAATCAAATTGTGATCTGAAAATGTTTCTAACCTTTACAATAATTCATAATAATAAATATTCTTGGTTTTCAAGAAATTAGATATCATGGACGTATATAAACACCGCTAGACATAATCATCTGACTATAAAAACTCAATAATTCACAATTACGATTTTAAATATTGTTTTGCTTTTCTACATTTAACCACTAATGATAATTCAAATTGTAGTTGGTTTTTCTATGAATGTAAATGGATTTTATAAGGAGTAGGAATAAAAATAACACATTTAATTACCTATGTAGGTTTCCAACTAATATTGATGATAGAGCCATTTGGTTATCAAATTTAGGAGAAGAAAAGAGGATTTCAAAAAATTCAAGGATCTGTTCTGCTCACTTCAGTCAAGAAGATTTTGAAATTAAAGCGAGTGGTAGAAAGTTCTTGAAAATTGGAGCCATTCCAGCATCTGTAGTTGATCCTGAGTCAATGCCAGGGTAGGAAATAATAAATTATATCAATTTTAGAGTACCTAATCAGTTGAATATAAGATTTAATGTTCTTCAGGGAAAACTAAATTATTATTTACTATTCTATTCTTTATAGGCCAAAAACAATTCAGTCAATAGATACTACTACACACACTAATTTTGAGAAATATATAAATTGTCCAGGCTCTTCATCAATGAAGAGGTAAGTTGACAAATATTCAAAATAATAAATTCTCAAGTACCTAACTATAATCACTGTAAACTGTTGGGGATCCGACAACCTGACTGTTGGGGAAGTGATTCATATATTTGTCATATTCCTCATGTTTGGTTTAAGGTCATCAGTGATAATGAATATACCACCTTCATCCAATGTATCACCTGATTCAGCTTTAGATGACAGTTTTCAGATAAACATTGATTCTCCATGTCCTTCAATTAAGAGGTAAGTTTTGAGTATATTAAGCATTGATATGTTGTTGAGTGAAAAAGAAAGTCTGCCAAAGATCTCTGTATGTTTATTTGATTAAACAATAGGTCTGCAGCACAATATTACAAAAGAAATAGTTATTCACACTTTAGCCATAGAGAATCGATACAACCTGTCTTAGACATTATTCATGCATTCATTTTATTGACATGTGTCATACTTCAGTTATATATTAACCACAAAACTATATTAAGGTATGTTCACGCAAGTTCACAGAATAAGTCTATGTCGTATTTTATTGTTTCTAACACTCCCCCTCAATCAAATACAACAAAATATATATTAACATTTACAAACATTATATTGTTTCTTTCCTCAAACCCAAATCATATCTGTGTTTTACAAATAATTCACCTACCAAACACTTAGTAAGTATGTCAGCAGTCTGATTTTTAGTACATATATATTCAACCTTAACAGTTTTGTTAATAACCAAATCTTTCAAAAAATTATATTTTATGTCAATATGTTTCAGACGCTTATGTTCATATTTGCTAGTCAGTTTAATACATGATTGGTTATCTTCAAATACAACAAAACCAGTCTTTGCACAGCCAAAATCTGTCAACAAATTTTCCAACCATATACCTTCTTTGACAGCTTCAGCAAGAGCCAAGTACTCAGCCTCAGTGGATGATACTGCAACACATTTTTGTTTCTTGGTATTCCAACTTACCAAACTACCAAATACTTTAAAGAGATATCCTGATGTTGATTTTCTGTCTGTTGGGTCTCCACCCCAATCTGAATCAGCATATCCAATCAATTTTTCATTGTATTTATTATAGCAACAACTTTGATGTATCTGAGAATCCGTTTTAAACAGGTCCACAGTGCTTCCGAAGGCTTATCTTGGTATCTACTGCATATGTTTATTGATGAACTGAGATCAGGTCGAGTACAGAGCATCAAATACATTATACTCCCAACCAGTTCACGAATTGGTCTTTCACTAGCAGCATTCTCCTGCAACAAATTTATGTCCAATTTAGGATCCATTGGTGTTTTGAATTCTCTGCAATCTTCCATTCCAAAACGTTTCAAAAGATTTAAAATGTATTGTTTTTGATTCAGGTAAATTCCATCCTCAGCTCTTCTAACAGTAATTCCCAGGAAATTTTTAAGTTCTCCTAAATCATGCATTTTAAATGCATTCGTTAACTCCAGCTTCACGGAATCAATACTATCTTTGCAGTTTCCTGCTATTATAAGATCGTCTACATAAAGTAGCAAATAAATGATTTTGTTATCGCTCTTTTTAATATAAAGACATAAGTCATTTTGAGATTGGCTAAATTCCATTTAGTTTGCAAACTCATTAAACTTCTTGTTCCAACAGTATGGTGCTTGTTTCAGCCCATACAGTCCCTTTTTTAATTTAAAGACTTTGTTGTCATCTGCAGGATAACCTTCAGGTATATTAATGTACACGTTTTGATCAAGCGTACCATGTAAAAATGCTGCACAAACATCCATTTGCTCCATAATGAGATTACAATTGTTTGCAACTGCCAATAGGGTTCTCAACGTTGAGTATCTTGCTACTGGCGCATAAGTTTCTTTGAAATCAAAATTCTCTTTTTGCATAAACCCTTTTGCTACAAGTCTGGCATTGTATTTAGTGACATTTCCTTTTTCATCCCTTTTTACTCGGAAAACCCATCTGGTGTTTATTATTTGTTCATGTTTAGGTCTTTCTACTTCTATCCAAGTTTCATTCAATTCCAGAGATTCCATTTCATTACTAATAGCTTTTTTCCAAAAATTGCAGTCTGATCTTCCTTCAATTTCTTCAAAGTTTTTTGGTGTATCGTCAATACAGATTTCCGAGTTCAGTGCCAGATGCTCAAACTCATCCTCTGCAAAGAAATCATTCAGATACTGCGGTTTTTGTTTAATTCTAGTACTTTTCCTAACATCATGCTCTCTATTTCTGTTAAAACTTGTCCTACTTTCTTCTGGAATCTCTTCTACTTCAGAATTTATTTCTTCTACCTCAGAATTTATTTCTTCTACTTCAAGATTTCTTTCTTCTCTTTCAATTCTTAGTTCAACCTCTTCAGAGTCATCTAGACAATCCTTTTTCAATACATCTGTAATATTCTTATTTTCATTGAAGACAACATTCCTTGCTGCTATAACTTTTCTTTTTACAAAGTCCCACAGTCTGTATCCACAATTTGTGTATCCTACCATAATACATGTGTTTGCTTTGGGATCAAAATTTCCCTTTTGCTTTTCTTTTGGTATGTGATTGTATGCAACACTTCCGAACACTCTTAAGTTTTCTAAATTAGGCTTTTTATTATGGAACATTTCTGATGGTGTTCAGTCATTCAGAAAAACAGTTGGACTTCTGTTTGTTATATAGGTAGCACAAATAATTGCTTCTCCCCACATTTCTTTGGGTAGTTTTGACTGCAGAATCATTGCTCTTGATTTTTCAAGCAGTGTTCGATTGAACCTTCCCGCAGTTCCATTTAGTTCGGGGTTATAGGGTATAGTGGTTTTATGAATGATACCATTGGCTTTGCAAAAACTTGTGAATTCATGAGAGCAGTACTCACCCCCATTATCTGTGAAAACTGAATGAATTTTTGTATTAAACTGACTTGCAACCAACGCATAATATTCCCTAAAACAACAAAAAACATCACTTTTATTTTCAATTAAATAGGTAACTGCAAAATGTGAAAAATCATCTATGAACGTAACAAAGTCATTTTTAACATCAAAAGTAGGAGGTGATATAGGGCCACAGACATCACTGTGTATTAATTCCAATACTCTAGTACTTCTCTTATTTGCAGATTTTTTAAAAGGTAACCTCTTACTTTTGCTTAGTATACAAGTTTCACAATCTTTAATATTTTCACTGTTTTTACTCAAATCAAATCCAATTACATTATTGCACAGTTTTCGCATATTTTCACTTGATAGATGACCTAATCTACAGTGCCACAAGTTAAAATAAGAGTTATCATTTTTACACAGATTAGTGTCTTTATTAACTAACATAAATTCCAAAACATAGAGATTTTCATTTTTAATGCCTGGTGTAATTAATCTGTTATTTTTGTAAATTGAAACATTACCTTTGCTAAATACTACATCTAAGCCTGCTTTTTCTAGTTTTTTTACAGACAGCAAATTATGCCTTAAATCTTTAACAAACATGACATTCTCAATTGTAGCATTTTCTCCTGTATCTAACAGTATATCTATGGAACCAATATGAGTGCATTTTAAAGATTCATTTGCTTTTGCAACATTTATTGAAATATTATCACTCAACTTACTTACTTTTGTAAAGACATTCAAGTTATTTACCAAATGATCAGTCGCACCTGAGTCTATGTACCATAGACTCAGTGAAGCTCCATTGAAAGTGAGTATTTTGTTAAGATTTAAATTATTGAAATGTGGGTGCCCATCTGTTCATGTAGGTAACCAAATCCGTATCCACCTATATCTTCAAAAATACACTTGACATAGTACTAATGCTAACATGCTTGTTTCAGGCCTCTTTGCCTGAATCTGTTAATCAACTTTTTGAGAGAATGTTGAAAGGACATAGAAACCAAAAATACACACCAGCTCTCAGATCCGTTGCTCTTACTCTGAGTTTCTATTCAACAAGAGCATACAATTTTGTGAGGAAAACATTTAATAAATCATTACCTCACCCTACAACTTTATCAAAATGGTACCAGTCAATTAATGGAGCTCCTGGATGGACACAAGAGGCATTAAACACACTGAAAGCTGAAGCTAAAGAAAAAAATAAAACTGTTGTTTGTAATCTGGTATTTGATGAAATGTCAATTCGAAAACAAATTGAATGGACAGGAAAAAAATTTTGTGGTTATGTGGATATTGGTACTGATTTTGACAGTGATGAACTTCCACTGGCCAAGGAAGTGATTGTTTTTATGCTAGTTAGTGTGAATTGTTCTTGGAAGATACCTGTAGGATATTTTTTGTTAGACGGTCTTCGTGGATCTGAAAAAGCTGCACTAGTTCGAAAATGTTTATAATTGGTACATGACACTGGAGTGCTTGTTACCTCCATAACATGCGATGGGGCTCCTGCTAACTTGAGAATGGCAGCAGATTTAGGGGCTGATTTCAGAATACCTATAAAAAGTTATTTCAGTCACCCTGTTACACAGGAAAAGGTATTTATATTTTTAGATCCATGCCATATGATCAAGTTAGTTCGAAATTGTCTAGGATCCGAAAAAATTTTAGAAGACCACGAGAAAAACCAAATTAATTGGTCTTATGTCGACAAGTTGGTGGATATACAGTATAACCAAGGCTTAATTGCGAAATTGCGAAAACGTCACATTATGTGGACAAAAGAAAAAATGAAAGTCAAAATTGCCACTCAAACGCTAAGTAAAAGTGTAGCAGATTCACTGTTATATCTTTGCAAATATTTAGAGGAGCTGAAGCAACTGCTCAATTTATACAATATTTTAATGATCTGTTTGATATGTTCAATTCAAAAAACAGATTTGCTAAATATTTATATAAGAAGCCATTATCTCCGAAAACAAAAGAACAGTTCTTTAAGTATTTAGATGAGATTAAAGAATATATAGTCCATCTATCCTCTAGATCAGTCAACATTTTGGAATCTAGAAGAAAAACTGGGTTTTTAGGCTTTCTCATTTGTATAGAAAGCCTTAAAGGTCTGTATAAGACATATTTGGAAAACGATAATGTTTTAAAATATATCCTTACCTACAAACTTTCCCAAGACCATTTAGAATTATTTTTTGGTTCTGTTAGGAGTCGTGGGGATTCAACAACAACCCTACTGCAAGACAATTTGAAGCAGCTTATAAGAGGTTGATAGTTCATACTGAAATAAAAGCTGGTGACACTGGAAATGCTATCAACCTTGATGCAACTTCAATATTGTTTTGTAGTAGTGGTAAGCTGACCGAAAATGAAGTTTTAGATCAAGCCGCCAAACAAAATACCCTTGAAGAACAATTAGAGGCAGATATTCACAACCTGGATTATATAAATTCCTCAGCTTGGAACTTGACAGACTATGTGGATGATATTGTTTGTTATATTGCAGGTTTTGTTTCAAGAAGCTTAAATAATAGTGTTACCTGCTCCACATGTAAACGATTATTAGTAGATGAAAATGATGAAACTTTTTCCAAACTTCAAAAGAGGAAAGAGTATACAAACCTCACAAAGGCATCACTTTTAACCATCAGAACTTGCAAAGAAGCTGAGAAATATTTCAGATTTTTTAATAAAACGACAAATATCTACAATTGGCGCATTAAAAATCTAATGAATATTTTGATAACCAAAACAATACAAAATATTCCAAAAACCGTATATGAATATTTTGGGGACCATTTGTATGATGAAGACGTAATCAATGGTCACTCAATTCAACTTTTAAAATTAGTGCTTGAAAAATATTTCAAAATTAGAATAAACCATGAAACTAAGAAAAAGTTAGATTCCGCCACTATATTACGAATACGGAGTGTTCTTACTAAAACTGTTTTATTTCGCAATCAGTAGATCCATTTTGCTACCAATTTTTTTTTATCAAATACTGTTCTTAAGCCTTGTACTTTTTAGTTTGTAACGGTTTCAATTCAACATTTATTATTGGAGACAGTTTTTAACGTTAACCATTTAATTTTATCAAGATAAATAGTTTTTAAGAATGTGAAAGAGATCCACCACTCACCTTGTTTATATTGCTCTGATACCATCCACTACTTCGGAAAAATTTAAGAATAATTCATTATTACCATACTTTATTTGATTGTGTTTACATTTTCTGACAAGTAACAAATTTCTTATGAATCTTCAAGAGGCCTCTGACCTATTAAGTTAAGTTCAATGAACTGTCCAGCTACCTATTAATTTAACCTTTGACCTCTCACCTGATGCTAAGGGGCATGAGGTAGAAGAAGACTGACCTTGACCTTGTGAGGTTTGGACTGGTCCATAATCCTTTTTTTTGTGTTCTGGTGCTTTAAAGTGGTCACTCTCTTTGTGCTCTTTCGAAATAAATTCGGATCTAGCCCAGCTACAAATAAAACCTGTTAGATAGATTAAGTAATACCTTAAGTGGCTATTCAATCGCAGCTAGCGGATTTCCTTCTAACAGAAAAAGGAATAAAACATTGAGGTCACACTCCATCCCTGGTAAGTACCCGCTCTTCTATCTTACTGACCTAGTCATCATGGGAGTCTCGTATTTCAGATCTCTTATTCCGGGTCTTATTCCTGGTCCTATTCATGGTCTTATTCACGGTCTTCTTCATAGACCTATTCATAGTCTGAATCACAGTTGTCCTCATCATCACCATTCATCATCTTCACAGACATCTTATTAACGCAATAGGAATAATTAGCAGACAAAACTACGAGTAGCAGAGAACTTACCATTAGAGGGTCAGCCCCTTCGTCTAGTTCCTTCTACCCATCGACTACACATCATCTGGAGCCTTGCAAGTAAGATTATTCCTGTTTTCCACTCACTGTCCTGTGCTTGCTGTTCATTGGTACAGCGTAGGTGTCTCAGATAGATTGAAAACAACATTTGCAGAGATTATTGGTTATATCGCCCAATTCGGTAGGGAGTTGAATACTTCCCATACACCACTAAAATTAATGTAACCTTTTGTGACTACAGCGTTTGTAAACTTTTTTAGAAAATACCTCTTAATACTAATCTCTCAGTGTAATCCAAAAGTATACTCTTGGAATCGATTCTATAAATTAGTCTAGTTACCTTTTTAGTATTGTAGAGAATCTTAAACCATAGCTGAGTCCATTTGGGCTTTTTAGTCTCACCCATTTTATTTAGTTGATATTTTACTAGGTTAGTCTTAAGTTTAACAACGTGCTCTCGATTGTCATTTGACATCGACAGCTAGCAGTAGACCTACTGTGCGAACCACCTACCATCAGGCCCACTCTACACCCAAACTGGTGTAAGTCGTTAAAACTGTGTGACTATCCTTTAAGTTAATATTAAAGATTAATTGAAACCGGAAATAATTGCTCATTTAATTTACCTCGACCCCTCTCCGTTGAGGAATCGGGCACGTACAACTTTAAAAAGCTCTCTGATTCAGGAAACCCCCTTTGTCACCACAATTCCTGTAAAGGGGAAAAACGGGGGTGGCAAATTTGGCGCCCAACTTGTGAATAATTCCAGTATTTCATTTTACATAGATAGTTACCGTTTTTGCGTCTTGCAGCAGCTAGGGTAAGGGGTTCCCTATAGATACCTAATTTTTTTATTTTATAAATTTTTTATTCACACCTAATGTAACAATAGCAGAAGGCACAACGGATTACTCTTCCATAGGTTTTTTTTGTTCTACTGTTCACAGGGTTGAAGTTGTAACTTTCATAAAGTAGTTTGCCTTGTTTTGGATTTTTTTTGTTTTTTGTTCAAAAATTTTACGTTTCTATTATCTCTACCTGTTCATGACGTTATTCTAATTCATGGTCATCTACGTTTGGGTTATACATCCACTACCTGTGGCTGGCACCTATAAATTCCAAACCTGCCTATCAGTTAGTTTTCGATAAGTCGAGTAAAAACAAATTTTGGAAGCATCGAGTAGATATCGATACCGAATCACTCGATTGGTGTAGATTTCGGACAGAGGTTCTATATTTAGAATCAACTTGTTTTAGAATATCTGGTTTATTATTTTTATTATTTTGGGTCGAAACTAGACTAGATATTTATTTCGAATTTTTTTTCTTTCCTAGATGGGAGAATTTAAACAAAATAATAAAATTTATATTTTGGTTTGATTGTAAGAATCTCATTAGGATAACTTCAGCTTTTAAATTACTTGTTTGCTAGCGATAGTTGGATAATTTTACGACCATAGGCGGCCGTAGAGAAATTTTCTGGGGAAAATTAATATATTTCTTTTCACAGTTCATAGTAAGGGAAAAATGTTTTTGTATTTTGGGGAATTGTAGAAGTTTGTTACACAATTGTCAATCATTGGAGTATTTGTTGGTTTAACTTGATACAATACTGGTAACCACTTAAAATTTCAGAATTTAGTTTTGATCAAACGCGTACAATAATATAGTCTAGGATTAACAAATAGATATAATATAACGCTCTTTATTGGTTGGCGCAAGTGTTAGCAAGGTGGAGAAAAAGTAAAAATTAGATAGCTTGAATATATTTTCACACTTATTGGATACAATCTATTACTATTTATTATGTACAACTTAAAAACTATTACTACCTATTCTAACAATTAAAGTTAACTTACAGAATATCACCTATATCTATTTATTTACATATTTACAAGTTAAATAAAAACTTTTCTCAATAGTGTAAGGTATCGTTGCTTGGTACTGATCTCTTTGACATTCTCTTCTTGGTAAGGGGGGGGTGTTGAGTATATTTGGTTAGAGATATATTGAAAAAAAAAATGGAAGTCAATAGGCTTAAGAGTGATGAACTCACTTATGAATTACGCATAAGAGGCTTACCCGGATACCAGACCGTAGAAGAAAAACGCGCTGCGTTACGTCCAGTTCTGAAACGGGAAAAAGATACAGGTGTGTTGGCTGATGAAATAAATTTGGAGCTAGACTGTCTAAGGGAGCTCGAGGTATGTGGAAATAAAGTCGAAGACCTATTACAAGAGATAGAGTTGTACGATCCAGAAAACTCAGAAAATGATTTCCGTCGAATTTATACGCGTCTTGAACATCTGTCGAATCGGTTGAATAGGATAAGGGGATCCAGTCGAGAGGAAGAGACGAGGCGATTGAAATTGGCTGATCAAACGAGACAACTATTCGGTAAACTCAATTTAGCGTACGAAGCAGCTAGGTCATCGCGAGGCTATCGACCGACTCGAGAGAACGTAGCCATCTCATTTGATCACCAGGCGGACGTAGTCCCCCTGGCTAGGGCAGGCGTAGCCTCCCCCTTAACATCAGTAGCCATACACAGTCAAGAGAGAGCTGATAGGATTTTTGAAACAAGAGCGTATCCAAACAAATCCTGCCCTCGGAGTGTAGATGAACCGCTTATCTCCTTACTTGACGAACCAAATCCTCCAATGCAAAGGGTTTCTAAAAGTTTGCCTTTATTAGGAGATTTCATAGGTGTTCCAGATGAACTTCCAGTAACACATGCATCAGAGCCATTACCCACCTCAGCACCAATCCGTGAATATCAGAATAGCTATATACACTATGATATGGTGAGACAGCCCAGTAGAAACGATTCCCAGGTACGGTTTCTGCCCAATGACTCACGTCTAGCAACTTATGGAGAATCCAGTAGGCTGACGTATCAGAATTTACCAGCGTCGGACCGACTTCCTGATCAAATTGATGACCTTCACATCTCTCCGATTTCGACTCACAGACCTCAGGAAACCAGAGATCACTTCTACCCTGATATTCACAGGTGGAACATAAAATTTAATGGACGTACTAGCGTGAACGATTTCTTGGAACGGATTGAAGAGTTACGGATGTCCCGGGGGATTAGTACACAACAACTTCTTCGATCGGCTCCAGAGCTGTTTATCCAGGATGCTCTCTTCTGGTACAGAACGTGTACATTTACATCGTGGGAGGACTTGGTTTCCAAATTAAGGGAAGCATTTCGACCGTACGATTACGAGTACAGCCTCTGGGATGAGATACGTCGACGGACCCAAGGTTCTCAAGAAAGAGTTCTCATTTTTATCACTGCTCTGGAGAATTTATTCAGAAGATTGGATCAGCCTCCGTCAGAAGAGGATAGGGTGAATATTATCCGCAGAAACCTACTTCCGTACATACAAACCCAATTGTCTCTCCATCGGGTGAATACAGTACAAGAACTGTTGCGTTTGTGCCGAGCCATTGAGGAGACCGAAGAGAGGGTGAAGAAATTTGTCCCCCCTCCAACTTCTTACCGGACTCTATTGGAACCAGAGCTGGCATATCGTAGAGCCGCTCAATCCCCAAATATTTCATCTATAAGGCCAATACCAAAAGAGACAAGTAGAACAGAAGTAAGCTCGACCCCTCTGGCTGCAACACAATTATCTGTGACCCAACCGAAATGCTGGAATTGTGGGAAGGAAACACACAAGTTCCGTGATTGCCCTGATCCTAAAGCAAAATTTTGTTTTAAGTGTGGTTATCGAGGAGTAATGGTTCGAAACTGTCCCACCTGTTCAAAAAACAGGAAGACGGGTCCTCAATAGGTCGGTGGGGACTCATTGTCGAACGTCCGACCCAATCAAGGTTTTCATCTTCATTGTCACTATCAGTTTTGTTAGATTTCGTAATTTCCCATTCAAAAGAAGACAATCGTCCCTATCTTACGATTAACATATTAGGAAAGCAATTCTTAGCTCTTTTGGATAGCGGCTGTTCTAAGACAGTTGTTGGTGGGTCTGGCTGGAACCAACTGAAGTCAGTTTGTTCTCTCAATACGTCTCCATCGTCAAGAGAATGTGTTGTTGCAAATGGTGGTACGTGTGAAATCCTGGGATCCATTATGGTCCCTGTACAGCTTCAAGACAGAGTGAGGGTGCTAGAGTTGATGGTAGTGCCTAGTCTTCCGCATTCCATTATATTAGGAATAGACTTTTGGATCTCTATGGGAATTGTACCTGATTTGTATTCGGGACAATGGTCCTTTAGGACTAAGAGTGAGCTACCTTGTACCCATATTTCGGCTATACAGTCCTTAGAGCACCTGTCGGTGGCCCAAAAGGCAAAATTGGAAGAACTGATAGAGTCTACTTTCAAGGCCATGGGAAACAAGTTAGGCTGCACTCATCTCGTTGAACACGAGATTCGTACCACTGCGGAGCCCATAAAACAAAGACACTATCCCCTTTCCCCTGCCCTGCAACGTCAAGTGAATGCGGAATTGGACAAAATGCTGGCCGAGGATATAGTGGAACCCTCAACTTCTCCATGGGCATCCCCTTTAGTTTTAGTTAGGAAGACTGACGGTACCTACCGCTTCTGCGTGAACTATAAGAAGCTCAATCAGGTCAGCGAAAAAGACGCTTACCCAATCCCGTTCGTGGCAACGACACTAGATAAGCTCAGGGATGCAAGATATCTGACTACGTTAGATATTAAATCTGCGTATTGGCAGATTCCGGTTGCTGAGAAGTCCAGACCACTCACTGCGTTTGTTGTTCCCACAAGAGGGTTGTTTCAGTTCAAAAGAATGCCCTTTGGTTTACATACAGCCCCTAGCACCTGGCAAAGGTTTATCGATCGTGTCGTTGGATACGAATTAGAACAATTCGTCTTTGTGTACCTGGACGACATAATTATCTGTACTCCAACATTTGAAAAACACCTAGAGGTGTTGGCGACTGTGCTAGGCAAATTAAAAGAAGCTGGGTTAACCCTAAATCGTGACAAGTGTCACTTCTGCAAACCGGAACTCAAATATCTCGGTTACCTTGTGAATTCTTCTGGTTTACTCATGGACCCTGGTAAGGTGGAAGCTATACTTAACATTCCCGATCCCAAATCGGTATCTGAGGTTCGGCGACTAATAGGTCTAGCTTCGTGGTATCGGCGATTTGTCCCAAATTTTTCTACTTTAACAGCCCCGTTAACGGCCTTGTTGCGCAAAAACGCTAAGTTTGTGTGGGATGAATCTTGCGCAGCCGCGTTGAGAAAGATCAAGGAAAACCTTATAACTGCTCCAATCCTTACTTGCCCAAATTTTGATCTGCCATTCACTATCCAGGCTGATGCTAGTGATTACGGCATTGGTGCCACCCTGTCTCAAATGCATGATGACGGTGAGCGAGTTGTTGCTTACTTGAGTCGGTCACTAACCAGGGCTGAGCGCAAATTTAGCACGACCGAAAAAGAATGCTTGGCGGTTCTACATGCGGTGGAAAAATTCAGGCCCTATATAGAAGGTACCCACTTCCAAGTGATAACGGATCACTACAGCCTCAAGTGGCTATATAACTTCAAGGATCAGGCCGGTCGCGTGGCTAGATGGGCAGTACGACTGCAACAGTACGACTTTGATATTGTGCACCGTAAGGGTGTTGAACATGTCGTACCCGACGCATTGTCGCGGTTTGTTACCAGCGTGGATGCAGTACAGACTACTCCAGTAG
The DNA here is from genome assembly GCA_949126875.1 of Lochmaea capreae. Lineage (NCBI taxonomy): Eukaryota > Metazoa > Arthropoda > Insecta > Coleoptera > Chrysomelidae > Lochmaea > Lochmaea capreae. The sequence continues at coordinate 6,084,771 of OX421404.1, read as the reverse complement.
CTACGCCAATTAAAGATCCTTGGTATAAGCGCCAATTGCAGAAAGTCACCAAAGATCCAGACAAATATCCAGATTGGAGAGTAGAAAACCACAAACTCTACAAACTAGCGAGACCAAATTATCCTGATCTCTCTCTAGCCGACGCACACTGGTTGAAAGTCGTTCCCAAGGAAGACAGAAGTATTCTAATTAGAGCACATCATGAACCTCCAACCTGCGGCCATTTAGGTGTTTTTAAGACATTAGGGCGACTCAATCTTCACTATTACTGGCCGAAGATGAGATCTGATGTAGCTCGTTGTATCAGACGATGCACTACCTGTCTACAAACGAAGCCAGAACAACAAGCTCCTCGAGGTCAGATGCTTAGCATCGCCCCAACTACCACCCGACCGTTTCAAGTACTATGTACAGACTTGGTAGGTCCCCTTCCTAGGTCTTCCTCGGGATACTCGTATATACTGTCGGTGAGTGACTTATTTAGTAAATTCGTTCTATTCTTTCCCCTTCGGACCGCTACGGGCCCCAAGATCGCGGAAATTTTGGAGGATCACGTCCTTCTCATGTTTGGTATACCTGATAAAATCATCATGGATAACGGAAAACAATTTAAGAGCACTCACGTAACGTCTCTACTAGACAAATACGGAGTTGAGGTAACTTACTTGTCAAATTTTCATCCGCAAGCCAATGCTGTCGAGAGGTATCATCGAGTCCTGAAGACTACTCTAAGCTCTTATGTTGCGGATAACCATCGTCTGTGGGACAGTTATCTTCAAAAAGTAGCTTGCGCTATGAGATCTGGTCGGCACGAAGTTACTAAACTATCTCCAAACTTTATTGTTTTCTCCCGAGAATTAGATTTTCGAGGTCGTGAAAGAGACCTACCCGAAACCTTCGACGAAGTGTATGATCCCTTGACGCGTAACCAGGCCCTGCACGAGGTATTCAAAGATGTAGCAGCTAGAATTAAGAAAGCTTTTAACACAAATCGTAACCGCTACAACCTGAGAAGGCGAGATGAGAAATTCTCCCTCGATCAGCGAGTCTGGAAACGTGCGTACATTCTGTCCGACAAGGCAAAAGGTGTTACAGCTAAATTAGCCCACAAGTTTGACGGGCCACTTATTATTAATAGAGTTCTCTCTCCATGGTCATATGAGCTAATAGACCTGAATGGTCGTATTAGAGGAGTGTGGCACGCCAAGGACCTGAAAAGTCATCCACCAGACAAAGATGATTCTGATTCAGAGGTGGAAAATTAAGGAAGACTATCCCTTGACTATTATTGTTGGTTGTATATACTTATGTTCATGTTGTTGTTAAGTTAAGCTAGTTAGTTAGTTAGTTTTGGAAGTAGATAACGGTTTTTTTTTTGGGAAAAAAAAACCTTTTTCTGGTAAGGGGAGAGTTGTAACGGTTTCAATTCAACATTTATTATTGGAGACAGTTTTTAACGTTAACCATTTAATTTTATCAAGATAAATAGTTTTTAAGAATGTGAAAGAGATCCACCACTCACCTTGTTTATATTGCTCTGATACCATCCACTACTTCGGAAAAATTTAAGAATAATTCATTATTACCATACTTTATTTGATTGTGTTTACATTTTCTGACAAGTAACAAATTTCTTATGAATCTTCAAGAGGCCTCTGACCTATTAAGTTAAGTTCAATGAACTGTCCAGCTACCTATTAATTTAACCTTTGACCTCTCACCTGATGCTAAGGGGCATGAGGTAGAAGAAGACTGACCTTGACCTTGTGAGGTTTGGACTGGTCCATAATCCTTTTTTTTGTGTTCTGGTGCTTTAAAGTGGTCACTCTCTTTGTGCTCTTTCGAAATAAATTCGGATCTAGCCCAGCTACAAATAAAACCTGTTAGATAGATTAAGTAATACCTTAAGTGGCTATTCAATCGCAGCTAGCGGATTTCCTTCTAACAGAAAAAGGAATAAAACATTGAGGTCACACTCCATCCCTGGTAAGTACCCGCTCTTCTATCTTACTGACCTAGTCATCATGGGAGTCTCGTATTTCAGATCTCTTATTCCGGGTCTTATTCCTGGTCCTATTCATGGTCTTATTCACGGTCTTCTTCATAGACCTATTCATAGTCTGAATCACAGTTGTCCTCATCATCACCATTCATCATCTTCACAGACATCTTATTAACGCAATAGGAATAATTAGCAGACAAAACTACGAGTAGCAGAGAACTTACCATTAGAGGGTCAGCCCCTTCGTCTAGTTCCTTCTACCCATCGACTACACATCATCTGGAGCCTTGCAAGTAAGATTATTCCTGTTTTCCACTCACTGTCCTGTGCTTGCTGTTCATTGGTACAGCGTAGGTGTCTCAGATAGATTGAAAACAACATTTGCAGAGATTATTGGTTATATCGCCCAATTCGGTAGGGAGTTGAATACTTCCCATACACCACTAAAATTAATGTAACCTTTTGTGACTACAGCGTTTGTAAACTTTTTTAGAAAATACCTCTTAATACTAATCTCTCAGTGTAATCCAAAAGTATACTCTTGGAATCGATTCTATAAATTAGTCTAGTTACCTTTTTAGTATTGTAGAGAATCTTAAACCATAGCTGAGTCCATTTGGGCTTTTTAGTCTCACCCATTTTATTTAGTTGATATTTTACTAGGTTAGTCTTAAGTTTAACAACGTGCTCTCGATTGTCATTTGACATCGACAGCTAGCAGTAGACCTACTGTGCGAACCACCTACCATCAGGCCCACTCTACACCCAAACTGGTGTAAGTCGTTAAAACTGTGTGACTATCCTTTAAGTTAATATTAAAGATTAATTGAAACCGGAAATAATTGCTCATTTAATTTACCTCGACCCCTCTCCGTTGAGGAATCGGGCACGTACAACTTTAAAAAGCTCTCTGATTCAGGAAACCCCCTTTGTCACCACAATTCCTGTAAAGGGGAAAAACGGGGGTGGCAAGTTACATTGTCATTATATTGTATACATTTTCAAAACAAATACAATAATACCCTCTTGGTAGGGGGACTGAAATACTCTCTTGGTAACTTTTTATTCTACCTTCTCAATGTGATTGCCGATTAATTGTAATGTGTAGCTAGTCATTATGTAAATTTTTTTTCCAAGAGTTTGTATTTGATAAAAACGTTATGAAATGATACATGCAACTCTATAAAATTTGCTAAATACTAGATTAAAAAAGTGTCTTGGAACTGTTTCTAATAAAAGTTTAGTGTAATATACACCTTTTATGTGTTTTAATTTTTTTCAACTTTCTTTTGGCGTATAAAGGAACGACACGATTTCGTCCTTAAAAATTTTGTTATAGGTAACGAGTCTGACGTAACAGAACAGTTTTTATTCCAATTATAATTTTAATATTTTATTTTTTTACTGTTCAATAATATTTACGTACGCCTATGTTGAGGAACTAGCACATTCTATCGCTACGATTCCCCTTTCCCTCGACCCGCATGCCCACAAACACGCGGCTTCAAAATAATATGTGCTGAATATATCTAGTTGCTATGTCCATCTTTGTTTATAGGTCCATGAGCAAAGCACTTTACCCAGAAGACATGTTATTAATAACATTGAGGTATTTTGCCACTGGTTCCATGCTGATTGTTGCTGGTGATTTTTCAGGTGTACATAAATCAACTGCAAGTAGAGTTGTGTATAGAGTATCACGAGCTATTGCCCAATTAAAAAATACCTATATTAAAATGCCAGAAACAGAGGAAGAAAAATCTGAAGTGCGCTTGAATTTTTATAAAATTGCAAAATTTCCAAAGTGTATTGGGGCATTGGACTGTACCCATATAAAAATACTGTCACCATGAGGTGATACTGCGAAGACATTTCGTAACCGAAAAGGATATTTCTCCTTTAATGTGCAATGTATTTGTGATTCTTCCCTCACTTTAAGAAATATTGCATGTCGTTGGCCAGGATCTACTCATGACTCTACTATTTGGAACAATAGCAGAATTCGAGCTAAATTTGAGAATGGAGAAATGGAAGAAAATGTATTGGTAGGTGATAGTGGCTATTCTATTAAGCAATATTTACTAACTCCATTTTTAAATCCAAGAACACCAGAAGAGCATCTTTTTAACGAGTCTCAAATTCGAACAAGAAACCCTATTGAAAGGTTTTTTGGAATTTGGAAGCGTCGGTTTCCTATTTTAGCTCAAGGCATACGATTAAAAGTACAACGTGTAGAGGCTGTCGTGGTAGCAACAGCTGTGCTTCAAAATATAGCAACTAACAATGCAGATCCTTTACCTCCACCACTAGATGAAGAGCTCGAGAATCTCATCGAGCAAATGAATAGTATTGATACAATACCTGTGTAATCAGTTCCAAAATGGTGTGGGAATGCCTAGGCAAACTTAATGAACTAGGCGAGAACAATATAGTCACCTTACTGTGGATTCCAGGACACACTGGAATAGAAGGAAACGAAATAGCAGATGAACTAGCAAAGAGGGGGACTGAAATACCCTTTTGGGGGCCGGAACCTTTTTGTGGAATCAGCTCCAATGTAATATTGGAAGAAATAGGTAAAGCCGAAGAAAAGAGAAGATCTGCCAATTGGAAAGATATATGCCCGGTTGCAAGAACGCTAATCAAATCTCTCATCATGTGATGGTTGATTAAAAAATAATGAACCATCAATGGGAACCCGATTTCACGAAAAAAATAATGGTTGATTAATTGTTCATCATTGCAGGTACCTATCCGTTGCATTTTGATTGTGTAAATGATGGTTGATTTGAAGAATTAACGAGTTATTATTTCATTGATTAGCCGTTAATCATTCATCATTTTTAATAAGCGTTCTTGCAACCGGGCAATAGTAGGGCTTAGGCAATCAAAGATTCTTCTGGGTGACTACAACCTGTTGAGATCAAATGAATGCATAAGTCAAAGCAAAACTGCACTAAGAGTTTTAACAGGAATCCTAACGGGACATTGTCGCCTGAATGGGCACCTTAAAAAGCTCAAAATAGTGGAGGAAGAAGATTGTAGGTTTTGTGGAATGGAAGAAGAATCCTCCATCCACATACTTGCGAACTGCACAGCAATTCAGAATCCTAGGGCACAGCACCTGGGAGACTACTGGATACAAGAGGGACAGTTACCTAAGTTGAAGCCTGCAGATATCCTAAAATTCCTCGGGGAAATAGGACTAAAGGAGCTACTAGTCTCTGAGACTTTCCTCAGGAACTAAGTAGAAGTAAGGGGGCACAATAGATCTTTTAGGTCTCAGTGAATGTTACCCCAAAAGACATACATACATACATACATACCTGTGCCCGAAGTTATTGACCCTGTGAATGTTAATAACTTAACTAGGCAGAGGTTTGTAGAATATTTTGGCACATTACGACAATAAACAAGAATATTTTATTTTCTTATATTATGACCACACAAACTCCTGTTTTAAGATTACTCCAATTTTTGTGATGGAATAAAGGTTTAATAAATGTGAAAACTTCCAGTCGTGTCTGAATGTATTTGTAAATGTGTTTCGAATACTATAGTGTCATTCAACTCTTGTGGACATCTATTATTCACAGAGTCAGAGAGTTTTTGTCATAAATAAAAAAGATTTGTATTTTTAACGTCTCCTTTCCAGATCCTCTCTGAGGATTTGAAAAGAGGTATGTTTTCTTTATTTATCTCCTCGAAAACGGCTAAAGCTACTCTTTCATCATTTTTTTCAACTTCGTTATTGGGCAGGGAGTGGTTGGTAGTAGAATCTTTAAAAAACTTGACAAACTTAATATTGTTGGCATTGAATGGAACAAGACCACATGTCTTAAAACCACTCTTTATTGATTGTTTTAGACTTTCCTCCATTCGATCAATAGTTTTTTTTTAATAAAGGTGCAAACTGCTCTCTAGAAATTTGTATGCCTTGGTTATGCATTCTCCAATCAATTACTGATTTTCTCCATTCTACCTTCAGTGGATGAAACGCTGCCACATCTAGGGGTTGTAAAATATGTGTACTATTTGGATAGAGGCTTATTAGAATAATATTATTTTCTGCGCAAAACGTGCTAAGTTGCATTGTTAAATGGGATTTATGTCCATCAACAAATAAGAGTATCGGCATGGGAATGTTTTTTTCATTAATCCAGGGCAAAAATAAGTTTGCTAAGTATTCAAAAAATGAGCGTCCTGTCATCCAGCCATTATCTGACTTGCCAATCCCCCACGATTTTGGAACATTATTAATCACCTCCTTTGGAAGTCTCTTATAAGAATACATAATAAGCGGTGGTGGCAGATCCCCAGCAGCATTGCACATAAAAAGTACAGTAATTGCTTCTTTTTCGTTATTATTTGACATGCTGTATACAGTTTTATCACCCTTCTTGGTTAGAACTTTTTCTCCTTTGGGACACAAGAAAACGGCCGTTTCGTCGCAGTTATGAACTCTATTTGGTTCGGTTACATTGATTTGATTTTCTTTTAAATAATTATTTACCTCATCGAACCATTGGCGTATTTTTTCTTCTGTCACTTTAGATCGTTGTCCAGTCAGGCTTTGTGGAACTCTTTTGGAAATTTCAGGGTCTCTTCTTAAAAAGCTCTTATACCAATGACGGCCTGGTTTATCATCTACAAATGGATTCTCTCGTTTTAATTCGCTTATCAAAAGCTGAACACTCTCAAACAGCTGACTACTTGTTACTGGAAAACCAGCTTTGGCAGCATTAAAAATCCAAGAAACTAAGTAGTTTTCCTCTTCAGGTGTTAAAACTGAATTTGGACCAATTTTTCTCCCAACTTGTGTTTTTCCTGCAACTTTATCGCTTAATGTAGATCGAGGAACATTATAAGCCGCACTAGCTTTTCGGATTGACATGCCATTTTGAGTGGCTTCTAGAGCTTTTTTCATGTCTTCCTCACTGTATTGATATCTTTTGGTCATTCTGAAAACAGAGGCAAAATTTCTTTTTTTTTCTCTTCAAAATTTCTTCCGATAAATGGACTTAAAAATGGAGCATCGGACATGTAATAAAATAATTAATAGGAGACTTAAATGAAAGCAAGGTTCAGTGAAACACTTTTTTACATGAAGCTTATACTCTACATAATAGTGAATATTTTATAACATATAAAAATCAGTTGCTAATTCTTTTTTGTTGTTATTTGAACGTTACTATTAACTATCTCAACTATCAGTCAGTCCATATACCAAATATCGGTCATTTCATGTACCAACTATCGGTATAGCAGTTTATTAATGTGCTCACATAAATATAATATTTAATTAACTTTTTTATTTAATGAAATATGCTATGCCGATAACTGGTCGGAGAAATCATTGGTTTATCCAGAACTAATGTATTCTGGAATATCTTAGAAACTTTTCATTAGTATTGTGTAATGCAATTTGAAAAAAAACATAACATTGTTGTAGTTATCGGACACCTGTCCGATAGCTGGTACATAACCCAATTTAATATGTCCCACTTATCGGCCATCATTTTATAGAAAAAAACAACGATGAATTAACAAAAAAACTATTGTGGAATAGTTAATATACAATATTATACTAGAAAAACAAGCCCCATGAAGATATTTTCTTAATAAACATTAAAAATGTAAGATTACTGAATATCATTGTCTTACCTACTTCGCTAGCAAAATGACGCCTTTGTCTAATGCTGTTACCACTCGACTGTTTATAAGCTTACTGAGAATTATGAGTTCGTAGACGGGGTAGGTTGCGTAGACAATGTTGCCAAAATGTGCAATTTTACATAAAAATATTTTTCTCGTCTCAAAGATATACACTTAACTAGTGATGTAACGGAGGTAAGATTTTGCCGAAGGCCGAAGTCAGTAACTTCGGCAAAACTTAGCCGGAGTTTCTGCCGGAGGTTGTCAATTGTCAAAAAATCACAAAACATGCGCAAAACAAACCTGCATCTTGCATCCCTGTGAATAACATAACCTTAAAAGTTCAAATTAATATTGTTTGTTTGAAACTTCGGTGTTGTTAGCTTATTAGATTAGTACATTTTTTACATAAAAAAACTATAACATAACAATACTAAAAATTAGTAAAAATAGTGATTAAAAATGTTGAAACGCTCGAAACAAAAACATAGTGTGATCTGGAAACATTTCAAAATCAGTGAAAGTGATAAAACTAAAGCAGAGTGCAATTATTGCAAAAAGTTAATTTCAAGAGGTGGTAGTGGCAAAGCAGCTTCTACTACACCTCTTTTTGGACATTTAAAAAGCATTCATCAAGAGGAATTTAATAATCTAACTTATCTAACTGAAGAAAAAGACAAAGTTAAAGAAACTGAAAACAATGAACAAAAAGGAAGCAAAATTCAATTATCATTAGAAAAAGTAATAGATAAAAAAAAATATGGGACATTATGGACAGTCGTGCAGTTAAAGTTCATTATAAAATAGCTGAAATGATATGTTTAGATAATCAACCCTACTCAATTGTTACTAATCAGGGTTTTACAAGACTAATGTCTCATGCTTTACCACAGTATAACCTTCCTTCAAGAATTTATTTTTCCAACAACATAATTCCCGATATTTATGCCTGCTTGAGAAATAAAATAAGTGTACTGTTAGAAAAAACTGAGCACATTTCATTAACCTCGGATATTTGGACTTGCCAAGAAAACAATGAAAGCTTTATAAGTTTGACTGGTCACTGGATAGATCCAATTTCCTTCATAAAATACAATGCTGTTTTGAATTTTACTGGATCCCACACAGGTGTAAATATTTGTGCCAAATTTGAAAATTTGCTAGGATCATGGAATTTAACAAAGTCTCAGATACATCTTATAATTAGAGATGGGGGATCCAATATGGTTAAAGGTTGCAATGAATTAGGAGTTGAAAATTTTTCATGTTTTATACATTCCTTACAATTAGTGGTTATATCATCCTTAAAATCGCAAAGAGCAGTAATTGACACGTTGGCAGTGGCTAGAAAAATTGTGGGTCATTTTTGTCATTCGTCTTTAGCCTGTGACAAACTTAAACAAATTCAAAATGACCTTAACCTACCAAATAAAAAATTAATTCAAGACGTCCAAACCAGATGGAATTCATCATTCTATATGCTAGAGCGCCTTTATGAACAAAAAAGATGCTTATCAATTTATGCTAATGAAAATAACATTGGTAATTTGACCAAAACACAATGGGATTTAATTGGTTCTCTGCTAACTTTGTTAGCACCATTCGAGGAACTTACAAGACAGCTTAGCAGTACAGACTCATATTTATCTGATGAGATTCCTTCTATTGTAATGCTCAATAAATATTTATCAAAAGTTCACCCATTTGGTCTGGGCACTTTACTACAAACTTTAGTGGAAGAAATTCACAAAAGGTTTGGAGAATACGAGAAAAACGAAAACTGTTCGTTGGCAACAATTTTATATCCGCGCTACAAAGTGGCCTTTTTTTCTACTGCAGATAGTGCTGATGATGAAAGAGGTGGAAATGTTAAACGGTTGTTATTAGTGGAGGCACTTAAACTTCAACAAGATGAAATATCTAATAATGATGGATATTCAAGTGAATCTTCCAGTAACAGCCGCAGCATTGGGGATTCTTCCCCTTCTTCAAAGCGGAAACGTGATTCAATTTTTGACTGTTACAAAGAAATTGCCCAATCTGCATCGAATATCAAAATCAAAAACAATATAGGCGCAGCCACACCTAGGTTAAAGAAAAACAAGGATCTGTCAAAGCAAATTTCTGCCTATCTATTACTCCCACTCAATGATAGACAATCGAATCCCATTTCATTTTGGAAAGATAACCAACATGCTTTTCCTGATTTGGTTAAATAATAGTGTATTTCCTGGTAAATATTATACTCACACCCTGCCACCGTTCTGTGTGAGCCGAAGGCCCTAAAGGTTGACACCGAGACAACTGAACTTACATGTAATCCCCTTTAGCCAAAAGTTGTCGTTGGAAATAAAGGGAAGGTTACAGTGTTCCGACAAGTTTAAGAATTTGTTTCCTCCTACATTTTTAGTTATTTTGTAGGTTTTTGTTACCCTATTTCTATTCTGTTGATAAAGGTATGTATTTACTATAAATTTATATAATAATATTAGTAGAAAGATTCAGATTATTTATTTTAAAACAAATTATTATTGATTATATTTTTTTGCGAGGAGGTAGTCTTCAAAACATTTTAAAGAAATATAGTAGGTGAAAATAATACATTTTTTATGTAACAAATTTATTACTTTAAGGCAAGATTTAAATTATTGCCTTGTTTAAGTAAACGTATATGTATATAAATAATAAAATCTGAATATAAGTTGCAAAAAACTGTGTTAGTTTTAGGAATTGTTTTTCCACGAACTGACAGACAACAACTATTTTCCTCACTGAAATAAGTGCTGAAATTGAACTTTTCTGCATTAGTACAGAAAGGATCGTAGACAAAACGTATCTAACATGTGCGTAAAATTACTTTTTTGCACGTCTTAAATAAATAATACTTAGTTCATCAATCGTCGAGTAGTTATTGTGCCTATGCCAGCTAAAATAGTAGTATTACACCTGAGATGTTGTTTTTAAATTACAGATGCAGTCACGTGGAAAGTTAATGGTTTCTTTGGCTACCTCTTATAAAAATGATGATGTGAATATTATGCCCTATTCTAATTCCACCGAAACCATAGAAGAATTTGCCATTATTGAGAATGAAATTGCAGAAGTACCAAATACTACTATTTTTGACAATTACCAAAAAATTGATTCTACAAATTTTACTGCAGTTGATAACGTCGAGTTTCAGTTTTTGGAAGTTTTCCCATCCAACACAACAGGAGTTCATGTTACCGAAAAGGTGCAGTTTGCTGATTCTGATAGCTTTGAATTATCTGCTAATGAAGCACCCCCGCCTCAAGATTTTTTGGTAGCTTCTACTTTAGATCAGCATTTATTTAGAAGTATGAGCTTTGAAAAAATATCTGAAGATATAATGGACAATAATTTACATGAGAGTAATGTCAGTTCCTTAAACAATAACAATCTTGTTTCAAACCGAGATGAAATTTCGGATAACAGTGATGTGGCCATAGCACTGGTTCCTTATTCAGATACTTCTGCCACTGACTCAGACTCGGAATTATCGGAAAGAAGAAAAACGAGTAGAAAAAGGCTGCAAGTTAACAAAGCTGACTGGTTTGCTGAAAAGAACAAAATTCGTCGGGAAAGAGGTCAGTCATATCTTGGTCGTTTAAAAACTAAAGATAAATGGAGTTACGAGAGTCATAAGGAGCCCAAAAAGATGAAAGAAAAATGCAGTTGCCAGAGTAAAGAAAAGTGTTTAATGAAGTGTGCAGCACTAACTGAAAAATCTTTGAACACTTCTGGAAGCAGCTGACTTGGGGAGAAAAAAAGTTTTCGTCAACAACGCTGTAACAGTTTTGCCAACAAAACGACATCGAGATAGAAATGAACCAAACAAATCTAGAAGATCTCAATCTTTTAGTTACTTTTTAAGAGTTGATGATAAGAATTTGCGGGTTTGTAAAACAATGTTTTTGAACACTTGGGTATTGGAAGATGGACAGTTCTCAACTGGAAGAACAATTTTAAAGTTGCTAGGGTTCCAAGTAAATTGAGAGATTTTAAAGATGACCGCGTGAGACCAAATGCAGGAAAAAAGGAAAAGTTAAATGAATTTTTACATTCTCTTCCGGTCATGGATTCCCATTACTGTCGAGCTTCGTCAAATAAAAAAAATCTGTTGCCGGAATGGTCCTAAAAACAATCACTTTACAATTTTTATGTAACAAACTGGTGCAAATCCCACACCATTGAACCTCTGTCAAGAACAAATTTTAACGCAGCCTTTGATCTGAGAAACATGGCTTTATTTAGACCCAAAAAAGATCAATGCGAGAAATGTGCCAGATATAAAGTTGGAGCAGTTACAGAAGAAGACTATCAGTTACATATTCTTACAAAGGAAGAGGCAAGGTTAGAGAAGGAAAATGACAAAAAGGCGCAAAAAATTGTTTCCACTGCAGATATGCAGGCAGTTCTCATGGCGCCCAAGTCAGGAGTTTCCTCTTTATATTATCGGTATTTCAGGTCCATAACATGTGTTTTTATAATTTAATTAATAACGAGGGCTTCTGTTTTCTGTGGAATGAGACGGGGGGAGGCGTTAACGCAGAAGAATTTGCTTCTATTTGGGTCTATTTTTTGCAAGAAAAAGTTTTACTCAGTATCGAAAATGGTAATGAAAACAAAGAAATAATAATATACAGTGATGGATGCAGTTATCAAAACCGCAAAGCGATTCTTGCTAACGCGCTTTTAAATTTGGCTATTACACGAAGTATAACAATAGTACAAAAATATTTAGAGGTTGGGCACACCCAGATGGAAGCAGATAGTATGCACTCGACTATAGAAAGATGCCTACGTAAGAAAGTGATTAATGTACCTGCAGAATATATAAAGTATTGCAAGACTGCGCGAAGGAATCCCAAGCCCTACGACGTAACTTATTTGAACCACTATTTTTCAGAAAGTTCAATGACATTATGGCTTATAAAAGTATACGCCCTGGAAGAGGCAAAGGAGACAGCAAAGTAACCGACATTCACCACAAGGTGAAATATTTTACAAAGAAAGGTTGAGCGATGACTGGTCGCTTCTGCCTCAATGAAAGACGATTACAACTAATAAACAGTGGACTGAAGTACAGCTTCTACATGAGAATAGGCTTCCGATCAAAACGCGTAAATCCTTCAGCATATCAAACGCACTCTTCCAGCAGATTACCACGAGTTTTATGATAACCCACCTCACGCATAGTATAGTGTGATATTGTTACCTTTGTGAGGACATATTTTTTATATTATTAGAAATAAGACCAAAATCTTACCTTCTCTTTTGTTACAACATGCCTAAAATGTTGATATGCATGTTTTTATTAAATATAAACTTCATTTTCTATCAACAAAATGCTGCCATCTCCTTAAAAATTGATTTTAATATTATTTTTCAAATAACGAAAATCTGCTATCTCCAAATTTTGTCCGTATAAAAACATTCAAATGAAATATTGAATTTTTCGTTGCTCAATGAATATTATTACTGCCTATCTATGACTCCATGGATGTTTCTATAAGTTACACGGTGTAGCAAGTTATCTATACGATTTTAATGCTCTCCTGTAAAATTCGTTTAAATGGAGATAGCTGTTTAACATATTTCACCGACGATTTTTGATCTAGACTGTCAACGCCAGACTTGGTAGTATTATAGAAGTGAATCATTTCTGTTTTGTCGACATCAGGATCTTGAGCTGCGGGGGAATGCATTGATGACACGAGTAATACAGCCTTCTGTTTTTTTGGTACATATGACAACAAAGTGACATTTTCCGGAAAACCATAAACGGAACATCCAATTTTTCTCGTCTTGTTAGGCTGAAACTCGGGAGGTACTTCCGCTTTATTTTTTTCAAAGTACCTACGTATGTCAAGTTTTTGGACTTCAAAATATTAACTAATTCGATGGATGAAAACCAGTTATCAGCCGTTATGTTTCTATTACTTCCTTGAATAGGTATTGATAAACGTAGTACTGCTTGCGTTGGAATCAGCAATTTTTTATCAGTTTCAGAAAGCGTATCAGTCTTTTTTCCACAATACAGATATCCGTTATAAAAATAGTTATTTCTTGAATCAGTTAGTGTCATTAGTTTTAGGCCATATTTGCATGGTTTCTGAGGTATATACATTTTAAATTTGAATCTTCCTCTAAAGCTTATAAGCATTTCATCCACACAAGCCAAATGTCCAATAGTGTAAGCAGCTTGACAGTTTTCAACAAATTTCTCAAATATTGCAGAAATAGGTGCTAACGGATCATTCTCCTTTCGTTGTTGTCTGGTTTCTGAATCATCAAATCCAAGGCTTTGTAATAAAATAGCAAATCGGTTTCTGTTCATAACATAGCGAAAAATATCTCTGCCTGTCCCATCCGTTGAAAACAACGATGTGATATTCTCGTGATTTGATTTGAAAGCCGCAGTATATATAAGTAACCCTAAAAAGGCATGTAGTTCAATCATGTCCAAGTCACGTTAATCCGATTTTGTAAGATCCTTATATAAATCTCTCATTTTTGATAGCTTTTGATTAGAATATTTAACAATTTCTTCTAACATATTCTCGTCTAGAAGGCACATCCACGATTCTTTCTCGGATATTTTGTTTATATTATGTTTTGGTGTTCTATGAACGTACTAATGGCTTCTTAGACCAACGAAATTTGGGTTCTCCTTTTTTTCCTTTACCATAAAAATATTTGTTTTTGTCTTCCGTTTCTAAATTTTCATCACCTTGTTCATCTTCCTCCAAATATTCACTTTCTTCTTGTTCTTCTTGATCAGTATCACTGTTATGATCACTTAGAATGTATTCCGAATCACTGACATCACTGTCATTGTTGTAATCCGTCTCAGCTTCATCATACCACCTTGTTAGGGTTTCTTCAAAATCTCTATCAGTTACTCGAAGCCTTTTTCTGGATGGTCCCGGACTAGAATCCATATTTCTATAAAAAATGATAAAATATAGAATCCATATACAATAATTCTTCATAAATATTTAAAATATTTTATTATTTCCCTTGTAAACTCACCGGTTTTATATATTAATTGTATTTATCACGTAATAACAGACGGGAGTCAATTAGACTTCAAAGATGCGACCAAAACTTTAAAACCAAATAGCGTAAACAAAACAACGATGTTGATCACTTCAAGCTTCTAAGCGTACTGAATTATGTATTATTATTATTAGAATTTGCCTTTCTGTTTGGGCTTTTTCCCTATGCAGGGTGTGTTTTTTCCCTCTTCATGTACCGCATTTGCACCATGGTTATCCTTTATTTGTTTCTTGGTTTTCGGCTATTTGGTTTTTCCCCTCGATTTTTTTTATCGGCTTAAATCGAGGTTTGTTTGATTTTTCCTGGGTTTGATTCTCCTGGGACTGTGCCCGCCTTTTTTATTCAGGGATGTTATTTATTTCCCTGAAGCGGTTTTTTTTATTTATAGGATTTTGTCCTATATTCTCGGTGATTTTGAATTTCTTGATTTTTCCCTCGTAGAATCTTGCTGCTCTCATTTTTATTGTTTCGGTTATATTGGTTATATGGTATTTTTCTTCTAGCTGTTTGTTTTTTATCTCCCACCGGTTTTTCCCTGCTATTAACCTGTAGCAGGCATTTTCCACTGTTTGGAGTTTTTCCCTGTTTTTTTTGACGTGGAGCACCAGATTGTGCATCCATATAGTAGTATCGATTTCACGTACGTGTTATATAGTGTTATTTTTTGTTTTTCTACTAGCTGGCTAGTGGACTCCTAAGTATTTAATGTTTTCTTCTTCTTCTGTTGTCACTTCGTTTATTTTTATTTTGACTGTTTCCTTGATTCGTTCGTTGGCAAAAATGATTAATTGTGTTTTTTCATTGTTTATTTTGATTCTCCATTTGTCGCAGAAGTTGTTTATTTCTGTGATGGGATTTTCTAAGTTTTTTGTTATTATCGCTGTGTCGTCCGCGTACATGGCCAGTTTTGTTTTGTCGCTTTTTGAAATATCGTTTATGAAAATGTTGAACAGCGTGGGAAAAAGCACACTTCCTTGAGGTAGTCCTTCGGGCATTTCGTATATATTTGATTTTATTTGGTTTGCCTTTACTTCGTATGTTCTATTGGTGAGGTAGCTGTTTATTAATTTTATTATATTCAGGTCTATTTTTTCTTTGTCCATTTTGTATATTAGTGCTTTCTTCCACACTGTGTCGTACGCTTTTTCCAGGTCTAGGGCTGCCATTCCTGTTTTCCTTTTTTTGTTTATTTCGATTTTAGCGTGGTCTATTATTTTTGCCAGCTGCAGTTCGGTTGTGTGGTTTTTCTTGAAACCGAACTGTTCTTCAATTATTGTTCTATTTTTCTCTAGGTTCTATGTTCTATGTTTTTTATTTCTTCAGGGTTTGTCTTTATTGTTTCTTTGTCTGTTTTTCTTATGATTTGTTCGTATCTTTCTTCTACGAGTTCTATTGTTTCTTGGTCTGATTTGTCGCTTGTTAGAAGGTGGTTTCTTTTTATTTGCTCGGCAATTGCATTTAGCTTTCCTTCTGGGTCCTGAATTAATATGTTGTCCATAACCAGTGGCGGTATCTCGTTATCGTTTTTTGCTTTGTCTTTTCTGTTTTTTATTAGTTTCGATACGTTTGTTTTGTTTTGGTTGATTTTCCTTATTCTTTTGTGCCATTGTTCGGCCTCTAGGGACTCAAGTCTGGCATTTATTTCTATGTTTAAGTTTTTTATTTCTTCTCTTAGTTCGTTTGTTGGTCTTCTTTGGTATTGTCTTCTCATTTTGTTTTTGTTTCTTATTACCTCTTTCGTCTCTTCGTTTACATTACTTTGTTTTGCCTGGTATTTTATTATTGGTATGTTGTCTTTCATAGCTTTTTGTATGGCTTTTGTTATTGTATCTATCTCGATTTCTATCTGGTCTTTATTGTTGATTTGTCTATTTATTGTAATTTCTTTATTTATTTTCTCTCGGAATTTGTCCCATCTGGCATTTCCGTAGTCATTTAAGTCTCTTTTCGGTATATCTGTGTATTTTATTTTGTTTGTTGTTCTGTTACCACCGGCTTGTGATCGGAGTTCAATTCATCTAGTGCTTCTGTGTTTTTGAGCAGTATATTTTTTGTAATGTATATGTCGATTGTTGAATTGGCATGTCCAACAATATTGCTTATTCGGGTGGCATCCTGTGGGGCACTTACCTGGTATCCGTTGTCTTCAGTTGTTTTGTGTAGTTTTTTCTCTATTGGGCTACTTCTTATATTGACTCCCCATTCAGTGTGCCAGGCGTTCATGTCTCCGCCTAAGATCACTTTTTGGTTATTGCTCATTAGGTTTTCAATTTCTTCGCTATCAAGTGAATTTACATTTGTTGTTGGTTTCCTGTATACTGCATATATGTCTAGGTTTCCGATTCGCACTCCGGTGGTAATTACTGTTTTGGTGTTTGTTTCTATCGATGTTTTTCTTGAGGTAATAGGCCACTCCGTCATTGGTTTCGTTTGGGTTATTTTTAAATGTTATGCTATAATTTGATATGTATGGAGGTGCGTTGTTTTCTTTGCACCACGTTTCGGTTATTATCACTACGGCGGGGTTTATTCTTGTAGTTAACTCCCTCAGTTGTCTAATTTTTTTCCTGATCCTGCTTGCATTCCATTGTATTATTTTTAGGTTTTTGTTTGCTGTTTTGTGGCTCATTGAATTTTGTTTCGTATTTCATTAAAATTTGAGCTTTCTCGATGAAGCTGCTCGCCCCGAGTAGTTCCTGCTTGAGTTCTTTTAGTACTTTAATCATTTTGTAAATGTTACATATCTGGTTTATTTTTTTGATCAGGTCGCTGATTTCTGTTGTCTTGTCTGTGATATTGTTACTGTTTGTTTTGTCGTTGTTTGAGGCTACTCCTTTTGTGGCTTGGGCGTAGCTTTGGTTTTCTCTCACAGGTTTACTTGTGAAATTTCTTGTTTGTGTCTTCGATTGGTATCTTTTTTCATTCCTTTTTTCCATGTTCTCCACATATTGCCACCACTCGTTCACACGAATTGCAAAATGCAACTTTGGTCGCTTTACGCTTTTAGGCGTTGCCTCTAGCTCTCGCGGAGTCGGGAGGGTCCGATGGTCGAAGACTACTTTGAGAAATGGGCGCCAGGTAACCTTGCCTCCAAACAACAACCTATACCAGTTTTCCCACACCCTAAGACTACCAAATAGGTGAGGAAATAAAAGTCAGATGTTCAAATCCCAAGTTACAATTTATTGACACAGACTACCCAGTGTGTAATTTGATCACAAACCCAAAAATAAAAATGGAAGGATATCTAAACAATTTATGATACCTATCTATACCCCGTAAAATCCCCAAGTTGTAAAATCCTCAACTTATAAAATCCCAACTATAAATCCCTAATTGTAAAATCCTCAAATTAAAATATCCCAGTTATGACATCCCAAGTATAAATCCCTAATTGTAAAATCCTCAAATTAAAATATCCCAGTTATGACATCCCAAGTATAAATCCCTAGTTGTAAAATCCTCAAATTATAATACCAAATTATAATAATTCAACTTATAAAATTGGATAGAGGTGACTAATCTACAGGTACATCAAGTATGGTACTACGGTGAGTTCCAAACAATTCTAATTGTCAAATTATTAAAATTCAAGCATAGGTCCTCTGGCAAACACTTGATTTCCGATAACGCACAAAATCAAATAATTAGCATGAATATGCTTATACAGTGCAACAATCCTGCACAGTATGCAACCTATAATACATGTTATACAATAAATAATAGTGAAACAATAATAAATCTACACCAATGCATAGAGATGACATATGAGCTCATACGTGACCACAAGTTACCTTAATCTATAATAAAATCGAGTAGTCAATAGGTATTGATAGTACTACCCTACTTTACAAAAAAAATATATATATATGTATGGATGTACTGAGTTGCAGGCATTGGTTGTAAATAATACATAAGTTTATTACATGCCAATGTTATATGGCGTAACCATTCAAAATATTCAGTAAAAACCACTATAGCGCAATACCCCCCCTTAAATGACTTAATAATATAATAACAGTGTGATGTTAGGTACAAATTTATGATAAATGTTTAAAAACTTGCGTGATAGAACGATGAGACTACTTGTGACGACTATCGACGAACTCCGACTTCCACCGATGGGAGATAACTAGCTCGTCTCATCAAATTATTTGCATTGACACCCTTCGATTAGGCCAGAAGAGTGCAGAGTACACTGGCGTTGGTTTATGCACAACTTCCCAGAACAGAAACCAAACAATAGTAGAATTTCATAGAAGTTACGAGTTGGATACAAAATGAAATGGTATCAAAATATAGACTTTCTAATCTAGAACATGGAATCGTAAACTGAATTGGAATAAGGAATCAGGAATCAAATCCCTAAAATAAAACAAAAAGACTAATTAGAACTCAACAAATATGTACTACACCTATCGGGTATGTACCAAGTAAGGTCACACCATTTAATCTTTACTGGACAGTACCAGTAATAGCATACAGTACTATTGTACACCTCGTATCCCACCTACCTAATAAAATAAATCAATATTATCCTAACCCCCCATTTAACCCTATACTAATTCATTAAAATTGGTCTATAAGTATGTCACTTTTTCCTTAGTACCAGCAACATATATATAAAAAAAAACAACAAAAAAAACTGACATGGCATCTGCCATAACCCGAAATAAAAAAATAAATTATCATAATACATGCTTACCAATTGGCCAGATTGAGATTCAATCTTTGGTACAGGTGTTAGCTTCCCAGCAAGTGATACAGGCCTACTCTGATCTCAACAATCCAAATTTCTCACCAACACAGACATCACCACCTATGTATAAAAAAATGAATCCATAAGGGACTTCTAGGAACAACTACGCTCATGGTTGAGTCAAATAAAACACTCTGCTTGAGTGGATTCAAGTAGTGATCAAAAGATTTTTCAAATACTTACAGTACAATACTTCCAAGCTTTGCCAAGCCCCAAACAACAAAATGGCTTCCGGCACAGGTCATAATTTCATTAATCCCATCATATGGTATTTCCACGGGTCTAAATATTCCAAAAATTCTCCAAAAATATCCTCCAAACTACCCGGGAAATTATTAATTATCAATTGGACATCCCCAGTAGGGTGAAAACCATAGTTTTCAACCAAATTTGATAACAAGAAATTTTATGCCCGTTTGCTTGATGTACCCATAGACTAGTAATTATCCAGAAGTCCCGGCGCAGAGAGTCCGCGTCACCCTGCCGAGTTGAACCACCAATCAGGAGTCCTTTCCAGCTGTCAAATTTAACCTCAACCAATCGTTTCAGGACAACACATCGCCTCCAGAATTTCGAAAGTGGGGCGAGCGCTAGTACGTTCTGAACAGCAACCCAAGTGAAACGCGTTCAGCGTACAACAGGTCAATCTACACTTTTCACACTAATACCTACTAGTCGAACAATGGATTAAGTCAACAAAAGATAGTCCAACAATATGAATCGACTTCACAAGTGAAGACGCTCGTCTGCCAACGAATGTTTCGCGTGAATCACGGAACGAGAAGCATTTACCCATTCGTGCTCTCAGGTGGCTCGTGGGCACGAAGAGAATCCAAATCTTCCTTGCTTGACAGGTCTCGCGCGCAATTACCCGACATTATAGTGTCAACAGAACCAGCGACCTCTCGAACGAGAAATCGATTGGTATTTAATCCAATCATCAATACATTTAAATCGATTAAACTGTCATCTAAATTTTAGTAAGGTACTAATGGAAGTAAACAAATATGTTACTAAGAAATCAAGTGCTTACAAGAGTTTGTGCTGTAGATACAAAGGTACATTTAACCTAGTGCGCAATTATATTATATTTATCTTTCTACCCGATGTCATACACTCCAATATTGCGTGCCGCGACATTACAATGATATACAGGGTAAAGTCTGAATACTAACAAGCTGCAACTGCAACCATAACATAGAATTTCCCTAGCGCTAATGTTGCCGTCTCGTTTAGCTAAAAGTGAAACGTATCAATATTCAATGTATTTTTCACATTGTGTGTAGCTCGCTGCATGTGTTTCTTGTTTCTTCTGGCACGTTATTGTTTCGTGTTGTAGCCCGCACTTCACATAATTTGGTAGCGCGTAACAATTTGCTTGCGAGTGTCCGAATCGTTGGCACTTAAAACACCGCGACACTGTGTTCTTTTTCACATAGGTTTCCCATTTCACTCCAATGTTTTGTATTCCTCTTATGGCTTTCACTGTTTTCAGGTTAATTTCTTTCTGAAAATGTAGGAGATAGCTATGGCTTCCCGTATTTGTCTTTCTCGTTTTCAGCGGTATTATTTTTTCTACCGCTATTTTGTATTCTTCCTCAAATTCTTCTTTCATCGCCTATGTTTAGTCCTGGTGCCGCTTTCATCACTAACTTTTTTAGGATCTCTTCTCTTTTAGTGTATGTAAAGAATTCATTGTTTGATTTTTCCAGTTCGGTTTTTACCAGATCAAAGCCTTTTTGGGATTTTAGGTGGATTTTTGTCTCGCCTTTATTTCTGTTGATTGTTAGTCGGAAATTCCTTGATCTGATTATTGTTGTTATTTCTTTTATAATCCTCTCATATTTAGGTATTTGTCCCAATAGCACTAGGGGTGGTATAGTCTTTTCACGTCTTTCTTGAATTATTTTGTTGATCTATGGCCTCTCGGAATGTTCGGTATTATCTCGGGGAATTCTTCTTCTTCCATTGTCTCGTTAATATTGTCTGAGGAGCACCTTGCTGTTTGTTTGTCGATTTTAGATCTTTTGTTATGATACATCTTTGTTTCGGGTTTTTGATAAACCCGATTTACTTTCACTGTAAACTTCCGGCGTTCGCCGAATTTATTTGCGTAGGTAGTCGTAGCCGATCTCACTCTCATCCCGCTGGGGATTTCCGATGGCCGGGTGGGTCTCACCGCCGCATCTGCCGTTGTCTGGGTTTTTCCCGATGCTTGGGATTTTTGTTGTTCACTCTCACTAAAGGCTCATTTACACTTGGAAAGTTTACTGGCGGAAAGTACTTGCCGCCACTAAACTTACTATGTGTAGATCGAAAGAAAGCATGAATTTGTACTTGTCAGCAAGTAGCAAGTAAAGTTGAAGACCCGGCTAGTTTAGTGGCCGGCTTTCCTGTCAAGTCTTGTTAGTTTCCATGTGTAAACAGTTTGTTAGGCAAGTTTAAAGACATTTTTAGCATCATGAAATGGAACAGTGAGCAAATAATTGCATTTTTAAATATTTATGAACAATATGAGGTATTGTGGGATATTCGGAATAAAGATTGCATGAATCAGTTAAAGAGAGGAAGTGCTTTTGACATTCTTTTAAGGGAATTAAAAGAAATTGAAGGTTTTGAAGACACCAACTTGGCAATACTTAAAACTAAATTAAAGTCAATTAAAACTGTTTATCGGCAAGAATTGAATAAGGTTTCAAAGTCTAAAAAAAGTGGATCCGGCACAGACGATATATATAAGCCGAAGCTTATTTGGTTTGGAAGAGCAGATTCTTTTCTGAAGAATGTGACCACCACTAGAAAAACAACAAACAATATGGTAAGTTATTTATAATATATTTTGTTTAGTTAGGTACATCTTTGTTTATGTTATTTACTTATTCATTTTATTATATACCAATCATTCTCTCTTGCCATGGTACTGCACTAGCTCCGCTAAAGAAATCTCTATATTTATCACGCAAAAGACTTGCAGCCTGTGAATAATTGTTAGCACCTAAATTTCTGAAAGATTGTAGTATTTTAACTTCAGAGCGCCATAAGCCATATATTACTTCCCCTGTATCGATATCTTCTGTGTCAACTGAACCTCTTGGAATATAGCACTTAGCACTCGTAATCCTGAGCCAGTTGTGCAATGTCTATAGTATCAGATTTTAAATTTATAACTTTATGAAATATTCGGAATCTTGCACTTAAAATGCCGAATTCATTTTCTGAAACCCTTCGGGCTCGCGACAAACGATAGTTGAACATTCTTTGGCTTTTAGTTAATGTTGCTGTGTAGGGTTTGAGAAGATTTGTCCTCAATGGAAATGCATCAATTATTAACGAATTTGTTGGAAAATGTAAAGATCCATACAGCATAGCTGCATTTAAGTTTGAATTTCTAAATATAGTGCTATCATTTGCTCTTCCATTGGCTTTTATTTCAACATATTTGGAACAATAATCTGCATCAACTAATGCGAAAAGAATTATACTGTAGGTCCCTTTATAGTTAAAAAATTCAGATCCGCTATTTGGTGGGCGCTGCACCTGAACATGCTTCCCGTCGATTGCCCCGCAACAATGTGGATAATTCCACTGTGTAGAAAATGCCTTTTCAATTTGTATTCATTCTGCTTCGCTATTAGGAACCTGTAAAAAACAAAATACTTTTTCTACGCCCATGTCTGTAAACGTCAAAAATCGCACTGACAACATTCCTTGTAAGTGACATTTAACAATAACATGCACGTAATGAGAATCTCATAACATACATGTGCGTTTAGATAGAAAAACTTAGATTTCTTTGTTGAATCAAATTGCAATCAAATTTTCATTTACGTAATACTTTATTTGGTTTATTTACATACTTTTAATCAATTGAAAAACATAAAAGCTCTTAGCATTAGTGAAATACATTTTAGATTAAAAGAGTGATGCCCCTAAATGTCGGCTACACATTTTACAATTTCCAAAAAAATAATTCGCTTTTTATTGATATGGGAAAAAACGTCATCTCATTTATGCTGTCAATTTTGGTAACAAATTATAGTATCCGAACATTTTCTCAATTTTACCTATGAATATGACTGTTAGTAATGAAAAAGATGAAATTATGAGCACTCAGAAGAAAATAGATGGGCGTAGAAAAAGTATAGTACGTTACACGAGTTGTAATCCCATTACGCACTCGCCGCTGCGCGGCTTCGTAAACTTTTTCACTTCGTGCGTAATGGGTTACTTACAACTCTTGTTACGTAATATACTATTAATATCCGAGACCTTTTGATTACCTATTAGTGTTACACTTTTTTTAACACCCTGTATTGTTTTCAGATTGACATAACCTATGAGGACAATGAAATCGAACAAGACCATGTAGACGTTAGCCAACCTGTAATAGAAAACCGAGCCAAAAGCCCAGCAGAAAGCGGAGCCGAAAGCGTTTTACAAACACCAAAACGAAAAAGAGCTAGTAATAAGATTTCTCCCAATGGTATGGAAGCCGCACTACACAATTTGAAACAGATTGTGGAGAAAAATGAAGGGAATGTTGATGATGAATATGACAGTTTTGCAAAACATATTGCTGCCCAACTCAGGCAGCTTCCTATTAGAAGTTTTATCAACTTACAAGATCAGTTTCAAAGCCTTATTACTAAAGAAAGATTAAAATTTTTTCCTTCTCAAGCTGATGGCAATGTTCAGAACTCTAATGTAGTTGTACAAAACTTACACCAAGCAGTACATCACCAGAACCGTTATAATTATCAGAATACAACATTTTCACAAAACCCAGAACAAGCGCCTAATTTTATACGAGGAGGAAGAGGCACCCTCATCCATGTCTCTGATTTAGTAAGTTTTGGTTCGACTAACTTTAACAATTCCTCAAATTTTGTGACCGATAATCTCATAAAATTTCTATACGATCCTGGATCTTCAGCGGCAATCTCTTTTAAAAGTTGAGCAGAAGCGCCTAGACTATTTCTGCGCTTAATCCAATCTCGTACCCATATTCGTTTCTTCTTTTTACTTAACTCCTCTTTAATTCCAATTGCAATAATTTTAACCGCAACACGCACCAACTGACTAGGAGCCATTTTTATTTTTTAAATCGACAAACAAAACTATCAAATGTGTAAAAAGTTTATTGGCGGCAAGTACTTTCCGCCAGTAAACTTTCCAAGTGTAAATGAGCCTTAATGGTGACCTTTAGATTCACCTTCACTTTACCACTTTGTAACTCTCGCTCGCTGTACCTCTCGGATTGATGTGAGTACTGAAGGATATTAGATTCGAGGGTACCTCGAAGCTTGAGCGCTGATACTTGCGCAAACGAAAGTTATTTTGATTAATAAATTCCACACGGAGTCAATTTGACTCCCGACTGTGGTTAAGGGTTAATTTACTTTCTATTGATATATGAAATTTATTTTTTTAAGTTACTGCTGATTTTGCCACAAATCTGTTAATGATCTATTATAATGGTCTATTAATTTTGTATACAGTGATATTTGGGAATTTCTTTCATAAATTATACTTCTTGCTTAAGTCGCCATCTTATAAGAGTGAGTTGGGTTCTTTTAATGAAAAAAGCCATTGAAGGGATTTATGATCTGTAAATATTTGGAATGATCTGCCAAATAAATATGGTCTGAAATATTTACAACCGTACACTATGGCGAGTAATTCCTTCCCGATTGTGGAATAATTTATTTCTGATTCATCAAGGGTACGTGAAGAGTAACATATTGGATGATTTTCTTGCATTAATACTGCATAATTTGATGCATCAGTAATTAATTGAAAATTTTCAGTCAAGTCTGGATATGCTAAAACCGGTTCTGATGTTAATAAATTTTTACATGGTTCAAAACATTTTACAAATTCTTCAGTATGTACTACTTTTTGATCTTTCTTAAGACAGGTTGTCATTGGTCTGTTATTTTAGCAACATTTTTTATAAATTTCCTGTAATATCCTAGTAAGCCTAGACATTCGTCACTTTGAATTTTTAATTTAGCTTCTCTTAATTTACCAAATACTAATTTTAAATTTTTGATATGTTCTTGTAAACTTGTACTGAAAATTATTATATCATCCATGTATACCATGCAAACTTTGTTTTGTGAATCCTTTAATATTTCATCCATTACTCTTTGGAATGTTAGAGGGGCATTTTTTAAACCAAAGGGCATTCTCAAAAATTCGTAATGACCGTTGTCTACGCTAATAGCTATTTTTTCTATTGATGATTGGCTCATTTCGATTTGATAAAAACCAGCTGCTAAATCGAGGGTTGTGAAGTATTGTCATGTACCTAGCTTATCTAGTATACCATTATTTGTTGGGTATTGGATATCTATCACTAATTGTTTTGTGATTTACTTTTCTGTAGCCGACGACTAGACGCCATTTTTGCTGTTTTGAAGCATCTAATTTTTTTTGACAATCCATATGGGACTTCCCCAAGGACTAGAAGAGGGTCGTATGATATTTTTTTCGAGCATTTCATTTATTTGTTTCTTTATCTCCTCTTTATGTATATATGGTTATCTATATGATTTGCCATGTACATGTACAGGTTCTTCATCTGCTGTTTTAATTTCATGTTTAATTTTAGAAGTGAACGTTAATGGATCTCCAGGTTTATAGAATTTATTAAAGTATTTGTTGCATAAATTAGTGATATTGTCTTTCTCTTCTTGATTCATATGATCCTCTCAAAAATTGATTGATTTCTAGTTCATTAGCTATTTCATTATTTTTGTCAATATTTTAATTTTTATCAAAATATTCGAATTTAAATATTTCATATTGAGAGGGAATACAAAATGAAGCAGGTATTGGTTTTTTCAAAGTTATTGATATTGGGACATTAGTTTTATTAATTAATTCTAAAATTGCATGTCCATTTTTAGCTTTTGTTAAAGTTCCAGGTATTTTTAGGTGTTCTAATTTAATCTCATTTATTATCACATCACCTTCATGTATTGTGATTGGTATTTTCTTTAAAATTCTTTTTAAAGGTCTTATTTCAATTTTAATATTAGTTTATTCTGATTTTCTAAATTTAATGGGTATTACAGTACTATTATTGTTTAATTTTCTATTTTGCAAGTTTATATTGAATCCCATTTTTATTAAATCTTGTAAACCTATAATTCCGTCGTGAAAATCAAATTATAATTTAGGATTAAACGACTTACCTGTAAGGAAGTTCAATCATAATTATACGAGTTTCATTCCATCAGTCTAGAACACAAGTGGCAACGTTGCATTTGTAGAGAAATACACACTAGTTGAAAGAAAGAACGAATCCGGATCGCCAACCTCGCAATCCCTTCATTCTTGCGTTAGTGATAGTCGATTATGTAATGGGGAAGGAGACTTATGTTTTTGGAGGGGTGGGTTGTTCTAGTCTGATGGAATGAAACTCGTATAATTATGATTGAACTTCCTTACAGGTAAGTCGTTTAATCCTAAATTATACTTCGTTTCATTCCATCAGTCTAGAACACAAGTGGCAGATGTTTAGAGTATTTACTTGATCGACTAGGCTTTAAATAATTTATACAATATATTAGTATTAACATTTAATAGAGCAAACTAACTAATATAAACAAATAATTCGTTAAGAAATTATTGTTAAAGTTAAATACTGTTTATGTACTTAATCCTAATAATAATGAAACCTATTTCTATAACATGTAATCTCTAAATTTTAACAATATTTCTAGCAAATTCCGCAGTGTCGTCGATTGGTCTATTATAGAAGTGACTGGGTAGATGTAGCCCGATGTGGTTTCTTGTGAGTTATAAACAATCGCGTTATACTTCCCCTCAAAGGTTTAGTAGTATCAATGTAATGTAATAACGTGGAGGCCACACAAAGCTCTGGCTTGTTACCGAAAAAAGGTAGGCAAAGTTTAGGTTGATTTTTATTAGGTGATGAAGTTTTCAACAAATCCGTTACTATTATTTCAATTGTGTCACCTAGATCGGAAATATTATTAATATGAATGCTGTTAAGAGTTTGGACTCGGTGTGCCGTACACAAAGCCATAATAGTGACAAGCTTTAGTGACAATTTTTCCAATGTAAGAGTTTGCAAAGGGTATAATGTTGACAAATATTGCAGAACTTTATCTGGATTCCAAGTTTTGGTATATTTTGGAAATAATGGCCTCAATTTAAAAATGCCTTTTAGATATCTATCCAGTGAAAGAGATTGCTTAATATTCGGTGCTATTAAAGAAATAGCCGATCGGAATGTATTTAAAGTAGAGTAACTACTTCCTCTATTATATTCTGTAAATAAAAATTGGATAACTTCTTTATCGGAAACATCAAAATATGACGATAGGTTTTCCTGGCAGTAGGCCCACCATTTTTTGTAAGCTACACTATATTGTTTTACTGTAGAATCTGACAGAGACGCTAACATTATATCCGCTACTTCTATAGAGAAACCTTGATTTAGGTAAGCTCGCCGGATACAATTCCTACCACCAGGGTAATCTTCGACCATATGGGGTGGCTAGAATTAAAGGGAGATATAATTAAATCTTTTTTTGGTTCGAAGACGATGGGATCAAATCTTAAAAGCTTTTTGAAAACCGGATACCAACATTGAGCCTCCCAAAGAGGAACCACAAGAATTCCTTCTGCTTTATCTAATATTATCTTATTAAGTACCCTCATAACCAAAGAAAACGGAGGAAAAGCATAAAACTTGTAATTAGTCCAGCTTATTGTAAAAGCGTCTATAGCAAATGAATCCAGGTCTTTCTTCCAGGACACGTATTTTGGGCACTTAGCATTAGCTATTGAGGCAAATAAATCTATATGCGGTATACCAAATGTTTTTATTATTTTTTCGTATGCTAATTGATTTAACGAGTATTCCGTATCAATATTTACTGAACGTGATTCCGCGTCTGCTACCGCGTTATTTCTTGATTCTATGTATGAAGAAAAATCAAAATATTTTTATTCTCACACCACTGCCATATGGAACGAGCTAAAGCGGCTAACTTCGGATATTTTACACCACCCATCTTATTAATATAAGCAATAGCAGTAGTATTATCAACTCTTAAAAGAATGGTACGATGTTTTTCATGTTTGGCAAAACTTTTAAGCCCCATAAAGGCTGCAAGTAATTCTAAATAATTTATGTTGAATCTTTTTGTATCTTGTGACCAAAACCCATGAATTCTTTCGCCATTGTAGCAAGCACCCCATCCAGATAAGGAAGCGTCCGAATAAATTACTAATTTATATGTAGGTTGCAGCAAAGAACTTTTAGCTTTTGGTATAGCTTCTATCCACCATTTTAATTCAATTTTGATTTCGTCATCTATTAATAAATGTCTATTATAGTTTCCCCCTCCCTTTTTTAACGCTAAATATTTTTTCCTTTCAAGGATTTTGGTATGAAGATAACCATATTTAACTGCAGGACAAATGGATATTAGAGATCCAATAATTCTAGCAAAACGACGGATTTTACAAATTTTAGATCCTAGTATTGAACTAATTTTTGCAATAATATTATTAACTTTCGCATGAGGTAGAGATAAAGACATATCAATGCTGCTGAAGGTGAATCCCAAAAACGTAATCCGTTGAGTTGGAATGAGAGTACTTTTCTTATAATTAATTATAAAGCCTAATTGTAGAAACAATTCAATCGTGGTTTCTAGATTATTAATGCATTCTAATTCTGTACCTCCTATCAATAAACAATCATCTAAATAGTTAAGAATTAGGATATTTCTAACCTTCAGGTATTGGGTTACAGGCTTTAAGATTTTTGTGAATGAATATGGTGCGACTGATAAACCAAATGGTAGGACGTTAAATTGAAACATTTTCCCTTTATATAAAAATTTTAAATATTTTCGATGTTTTTCATTGATTGGGACGCCAAAGTATGCATCTTTTAGATCCAGAGAGACCATGTAGAAATCTGGAGTAATTAAATTCTTGACCGACCGGTAATCATCGAGTTTGAAATGAGGAGCTGTAATGAAGGAATTTACCTTTTTTAAATTTAGTACAAATCTACTTCCGCCATTAGATTCCGGCACTAGAAAAAATGAGGATATAAAGTCTTTCTTATTTGACTTGCACGGTGATACAGCACCAATTCTGATTAATTTGTTAATAGCGGTAGTCATTGCCTCATTGTTAGGATGGTGGTAATGTTTGAAATATGGTTTCTGATTTTGGTAAGGTCTTATATCAAACGGAATTTTGTAACCTTTAATAGTATCTAAAATGAATGGATTTTGAGTAATTTTGCTCCAGTTTGCTACAAATCTCTTAAGTCTACCCGCATATTCTACCTCTAATTGCGACGTGGTTGATTCCTGGGATATTGACTCTTCTTGTAATAATTCTGTTTGTTCTGTCTTCTGTTGTAAAGTTTGTCTCCCTCGTCGACGAAGAACTGGCCTCTTTTCCCTTTTGAGTGATCTCCGAGTCCCGTGTTGTATCTGTTTGGATTGTACCTCATTTTTCCCCGTTGAGGCTGTGCCTTCCAGTTTAAAGACGTGTTCGGTCTTTTTACGAAGGCTTTTAATTCAAAACTAGACTTTTTCAATGCCTGTGCGTTTTTACATCTATTAGCTAGGTCTACTCCGAATAATTCTTGTTCTACCTTACCCTCTTTAGCTATTCTTCTCATTTCAGGGTTGAGTCTGGGTTCTAGTTCATGACGACGATGGAGAGATATTAAATAATGGGAGTGCGTAAGGAGCTTAGCAGCATCTGCCAAAGGTCCTACACATTCGGTAATACTGTCTACCGGCATTTTTAGAATTTGGTTGAATGCTGCTCCAACAGCACTTAACCCCTTACCCAAACACGATTGTATGTGCTCTAAGTATGAATCTTTCTTAATATCATCAGCCGAGGCTAATAATTTTACTTCTTCATTCATTTTGGGAGGGGTAAGGCTCTTCATGTTTTCTGGGTATGTCCACTTATTAACTTATCTCTTGTTTCTTTTGGCAACCCAGACGTAAGGTAGAGACCAACGCAAAACAAGTTTGTTGTCAATCGCTATTCCTTGAGGCCCAGCGTTGGGTCCTCGCCTAAGGCAACATAAATTGGGTCAGGCTGCCTACACACATATATCTGTTCCTCTTCTGAATCCGATGAGGAATCTGAAGCTAGAGGATTAACCCGGATCCTCTTAAAACGTCCCGGGGGGTCCATGTCTGAGTCAGAGCTGGAGCCAAGTTCTGAAAATCAACAACACGTCAGGCTCTACCATATGAACCAAGTTTGTTTGTGACAGGCCAATAAATGGTAAATCCTTTAGCACAATTTCTATCCCAGTAAACATTTTAAAAATTATATGACCAATAAGTTTCGCTTAAGTTACCGTCAGTTAAGAGTCATTAAAGCTGGAAAAGGGGCGCCCTAACCAACTCTTAATTGACCCTTTCTAGGTAAGTTTCACTACCTTAAAGTTACTGTTTCATTACTCGATCAATAATAATAAATGACCGTACTGTTACCGTTTAATTACCTATGTATCAACTTCTCTCAAATTACTTTATATTGACCACTTCCACGTACATTAGGTCGCTCCTTAAACAACTACTAACTTACTAATAACTGACCATTAAATGACCATTACATTACCATTAGTTGACCCTATGATTTACTTTTAAATGACCGTTATGTGACTATCTTAAAAATAAAATAAAAAGAAACTATTTATTAATCT
The DNA here is from genome assembly GCA_949126875.1 of Lochmaea capreae. NCBI lineage: Eukaryota > Metazoa > Arthropoda > Insecta > Coleoptera > Chrysomelidae > Lochmaea > Lochmaea capreae. The sequence continues at coordinate 6,053,538 of OX421404.1, read as the reverse complement.
TATATTGGGTAATTTTTTCTTCTTTACATGTTTATACGTTTATATAATTACTTGTTATCACAGAAAAATCCCCTTGTTCATTTTTGTACACCATTCTGATTGACCACACCTGTAACCGGGACTCGATCCAACGCCTTTTCCATACTTCAATCTCCAGACCAACACCTTAACCACTAGACCACACCACCGATAGTGATACTCTTCCAAACTAACAGAATATTGTTCGAAACATAGGTAGTGTCAATTTTTTGAGCATGTTATCATTATATATATATAGTTTTAAGTAATATTCTATTCAACTTATCAATAATAAATTTGTATATTAAATAAAATTAAATAGACGGATGTACCCTACAACCGTTTCTATTCATGCCTATGCAATTTATATAATCAACTCACCTCAGTTATAATATGGATAATTTTCTTAAAAATGTAAATACCTATCAAAAAATTCAGACAAGGAATATCGCGAACACCCCCTTCCTTGACTTTGAAGGTCAATTGCTATTATGTTCAAATTCGCCCTAGTTATATGTGTTCTATGCCCTATAGTTGACCTATAATAGGTTTGTTACTAATTACGTCGAGTGTGTTTGTTTTTAAAGTAAGTATAATACTTAATAATATGTTTATAATACTTAATATGTTTATTTACTACTTCTTAACCCAATTTTGTTGATTTGTTGAGGTGGAAAAACACGAAAAACAAATTAATTAAGAACGACACACGTGCAACTAAAAGGTTATGAAAACTGATGGACATACCTACGCATTTTTACAGATTGTTATTGTCGGTAGAGGAGATACGAAATTTTCTTCTTCGAAAATAGTAAATTAACCCGCTGGACACGGTTTATTCTGGGTCTAGCATAGTAATTATTTCTATATTATTATATCAGGTGTTGCTAAAACACCGTTCTTAACAATAGGTGGAGTTATACATTTTGCCGATGCCGACGCAATGTAAAGCCAATTTGATTAAAACATTTAAGAGAATGTGAGGTTAACTAATGGAAATACTACAAATTGAGAAATATTATAAACTGACGCTCGTGTTTTACATTTGAGAGAAGCATGGATGGATATTCAATTTTTAATATAGTTCCAAAAAGTAATATTTGAGGAAATAAAATGCCAGTATTGAAAAAAAATGCTATATGAGCCACGGTAGGGAAGTGTATGGATCAATTGAAGACCTCGTGGATAATAACTCACTTTTCTCCCTTGGCGCATAATTACTATTAGGTATTATAATGTGAGGAGGCATAGGATAAATCGCGCCAAATATCAAATATCAAAATTGGACAGATCCGTATATCTTCCTGTAGAAAAATTTAGACTGATTAATGTATTTTTTCAGATCATCAGCACTTACTTAGGTACCTTTATAATGGATAATCTATACAACGTTGTTTTAACTGTACGATCGCCCAAATCGACGCAAATAGATATCCATATAGTACCCTCTCATTGGATAGAGGGAAACGTTCTGTATTATCCCAGAGAAAGTTGTGGGAAGACAACTATTGAAGGCATGATAAAAGCCGGACGATACGCGCCATGTGACAGAAAGAAATGGAAAAGATATGCTTTTATTTCAAAACAGAAATTCAATACTTGGGAACTGGCAAATAATTATGTAAATTCCAAGCATGGAACAGATGATACGGATGACACAGACAATGAAAATTTGAGACGGCTTAAGGAGGAACAATTATTAATTAATAATAAACGTCCAGACAACAAAAATAAACGTAAGATTTTATTTTATGTAAACATTATGTTATTTTGATATGAATTTTAAAAAAATTTACAGGAATATTGAACACTTTCATTACAAATGCATATACCTGAATATATATATATATTGTTATGGTATGAACATACCCAAAATAAATCATTTTAAAATAATCATAAGGCAATACGACCAACTCTGTTATTTGGTTACTTAGTTAAATAAATTCATCACAATAAAAGAAATATAATAGAAATAAACTAATAAATAAATCAAATTAAAACATGCAAAACTGATAATATTAATAAAAATAAATAACATTCTTTATAATAAGTTTTGGCAAGCACTATATTCTAAATTATTAATCAATTTCAATAAACCCTGTATAATCGAAGAATTTAAGCTATAAATTGACAGATAAAAACAGGAGTACCAACTTCAAGCAAATCGTGTAAAATACCAACCTAAATTTTAAGGTTATAAAAGATATAAATACAAATTTTTGACCACTGCAATGATAAAAACAATAACATAAAAATGAAACAAACACCATATAGTAACTAAAACATAATTTCATTTGAATAAACTTACAATAATTTTAAAGATTGGAAATATCAATTTAGTAACAAACTTTTAAAATGAATTTCATTGCTTGAAATAAAACAAAAGAAAGTTTGTTTAGAAAACAAATGAAAAAATCAAAAAACTTGCATAAATTTCTCCGAAGGAGAAAGACGTAGAAAAATTTGAGTTGAAATTAAAAGTAAAAATCTTAATAAAACTATATAAAATATTCAAAAGATTAATAATAATATTATTTATATAAACATAATTATAAGGAGTCAGTCATACCTATAATTAATAAAAGTAAAATAAGTAAGAATACTTACAAAGTGCCGGTAAGCGTACATCTACCTCTGAATTTATAATTTTAATCAAGACGAACTGATATATCTGGCATAGTTTTGTCGAAATAACCAAGAAATTTTCCACAACGAACAGACTGTGTAAAGTCCACCGTTTTGTTGAAGAAAGAAAATACCGGATTTGATCCTCAGCTGACAGTCTGTATATTCTGCAGGCCTTTCCCACATTTTCCAACCCATTGAAACCTTCGAATTTGAAGAGAGAATAAAAGCATAAACTATCAAACATTCAGGTACCTACCTACTGTTCATATTAATTTTAAGTTTTTTTTTTATGTAGTGTAAATTGTTTGCTTATTAGAATTAAATTGTTTGCTTAGATATAGTTAGATAAAAGTACTTACAGAGCATTTGATGGAATCAATTCGTTAGATTAACGTTTTCATTAAGTTTCATATTCCAAGAACAAAGTAAATAAATTTCTTCTTTTTTTTTTTACTAGATAAATAGTCTATTATAATTAAGGTCACATAGCCACGTAACTGAATTTAGTTCTGTGAGTATAGTTAAATAGTGTGCCTGGATGAATGAATGAAAATTTAGATAAATAAGAATTGGAATAACTGTATAATTGTATAATTTGAATATTTTATTATATAAAAAACCAATAATAATAGTTCAATAAAAGATAAAACACTTATCCAATAGTACAGGTGGCTGTTTTGTTTAATGTCTATGATTCAATTGCAGTAATATACTTTAGTGCCAACTTCCAACACGAAGGCCAAAGAACAGAGTCGGTCTTCAAAAATTTTAATTTGACCTCACAATAAAATATTCCATGAGAGTATAAAAAAAAATATACAAATAATAATATAATAAAATAAAAATTAAGAGTCTCATAAAATAGTCGAGATAATCATTAATGGCGCCCAACTAAAATATAAATAAAATTTTAAATAATAATAAAGATAAAAAAAAGGTAAGTATTAAACACTTTAATAAACAAAATTTATACATATTAAATTTATATAAAAAGCATACTTACCATAACCATAACAATATATATAAATATTTTTTTATTTGATATATACAAAAAACAGTTTTAATTAAAAAATATAACAATAATTCCAGTTTAAAATTTGATAGAAATATGTTGGAGGTCGTTGATGATAAATAGAACGTCGCCGTCGTCTGAACCGTTTGAAACAGGAAAATATTTAATTTTTCAGTGTTTCAAATAATATGTAGTGAATATTCCTGATTAAAATAATTTGAATTATTATCAATATTAATTATTATTATTTTTTAGCAAGAGAAGCAGTGGATTACAATGCTTTAATGCAAGATAAGACAAAGGATGAGGCTGATGGAAATGATGCACATATAAATCAATTATTAATAAATAAAGGCGATAAAAGTAAGTTATCATAACATAAAAAGTGAATATGATGGCACCCATACGTGTTCTTGTATTTCTTGAAAACTTAAATGGTGGCAATGTGATCTAGTTTTTAATATTAGTTTATATAATTCATTAGCATTATGTTTTCTAAATATGTTAGGTAAAAAAGTAGGAATTTTTCCAGCGCCCAGTACGCAATGCGAGCCAGTAGAGCAATATACAGATACTTTTGAAATTCCAGTAGTCAATTTTGACGTCAGCTTTGATAATCTCAACAGGAAATTGGATGGAGTGGAAAAAAGATAGATACATTGTACGAGCGTGTATGCTCTAAGGTAGAAGAATCTATGAAAACCGAGTTTTCAAAGATAGCAGTATTAATTGAAAGTATTATTAAGAAATATAGAAACTCATCTTTCCAATTTGCCACAACTACTGATGATTCAACATCACAAGACACTAATAATAGATATGAATCCGAATTTAATGAGATTGGCTTACTTCATTCAATAAATAAAGTAACAACTATTGAAGAACTACAACAACTGGAATGCGACTTATCAAATCATGAAATACTAGGACAGTATGTAAGTATAAATTGAAGAGTTAATTCTGTGACAATTTGTTTATACTAAAATATCAAATCATGACAGTTTTGAAACATTAAAAATAATATTCCATTTGTAGATGCAATATTTTAAATCGATATTGATTGAACCAGAAAGCAAAATTCCAGAAGTTAGATCTACCACAATCATTTTACAAGTATCAAATAGACTTTTTGATAAGCAATTGTTACCAAATAAAGTTACCTGGTCTGGTCGAAGCCCTCATGGCCACAGAATTGCCTTCAAAATGTTTAAAAATATAATATCATTGTTTCAATTAATTATTAAACATTTTGTTCCCCAAGTTAAACTTGGAGATGTTGAGAAATTATTGAATAAAAAAGTCATTAAACATGCAAAATCACGTGCAAAATCAAATAATACACGAGAATCGACAGGTCGAAGAAATTTTATTAAGAAAATCAAAACTTATAAAACAGAGGGAGAAGCAGAAAATAAAACAACTGAAACCAGAGTAAATGAGAATAATATCCCGAATGAAGATAGTTTGAGTGACGAGAGGAAAAGTGACAGTAGTAGCGACAATGTGGATATGGAGTACGGGGAAGAAACTGATGTTGCGGAAACTTCGGGAATAAGTGATAGCACATCAGATGAAGAAAACCGTGCCAAAAAAATGCGAATGATGAAATAACTTATTTAATATTTTACTTTTAGAAAAAGTCAACATAATTTCAATATTTTTTCATGTATTTTCGAGATTAAGAATTAAATATTTTTCATTTTTAGTTTGGTAAAAAACATTGTTTACAACAAAATAAATCGTTCGATGCATCTATAATCATTTGTTGTTCGTTTCGATTCTGAATGAATAAACTTAGGTATTTTTGATTGTGTGTATTAAAGGAATGAATACGTGAGTATTCACATTTTGACTTTGTATAGCTACAAACTTGCACATTATTTCTTGTATGTTAATACGTTTTAGACTATTTTGATTAATATTTTCTATATTTGCAATGTATATATCTAAATATGATGATTTCAAAGGAAATTGAAAAAACTCGGAGTAATCCTCTATTTCATTTCCTTCAATAAAGAATTCAGAACAATTTTCATACGCATGACGCATACGTATAATTTTATTATTTTTGGTACAAAACCAGGCGTCCGGAAATTTGAAGTTACTCAATTTAAAATCAGACAACTGAATTTCACAGTCACCATTTTCTTTATAACGAATAAGGGGTTTTTTTTTTATCAGAGTTTCTATTATTGAAATTCTCAACTTCTAGCCGCTCAGTTAGTCGGTTGGCGACTTGTGTAAGAGGATGTTTACCCACTCTAAGTATTCGTTTAATTGAATATAGGAAACTTTCAAAAGGATATGCTGAAATGGAAGATAATACACCAAATCTTCTCACATCATCTACTACATGCTCCAAACAATGGACATTGCTTGTTATATACTGCGGTCCATATAACATTTTATACTGCTGAATAAAATCTTTAAATAATAATTCTGATACGTTCAAATAGGTAAAATATTTTTCTGCAGAACAAATTCTAACTGCACAGAATAATTTTAGGAAGTGTTCGTAATAACGTGAAGATTTGAAACACTTAGATAGTACCACCAAACCATAATAAATTAAAAAATTTCTGAATTCTAATCCTTTCCAGTTAGACAATAGTTTAAGGGAACGTGTGCCACGATGAATTTCACTAGGCATTTCAATCATTTTTAGCAATTCGGATATTTCGTTTTGTTGAGCACAACTCCATTTAGTTCGGTAACTTAAGTCTCCACTACGCCATCCGTTTAACAATCTTTTCATTACTCCCAATTCTAAAAGATGAAGTGGATCGGCTACAATAACATCTTTTATAATGTCAATTGGTAACTTGGTTAAAGCTGTGTCAAATTTTTGGTGTATTTTATATTTCTTCTTACGAAACCTTTTATCAGTTCTTGGAGGTTGATTCATTTTCGTAAACACAACTGTTTTTGAAACGTATGAATATTTTCCAACTGTGGTACATTTTTGACATCCATGTTTTGCATTAAAGCTTAGTGTACCTAAAATAATAGTAATTAACAGTCTGTTCAAACTTATATGTTTTTTATGTGAAGACAAACCTTTGATAAAAGCTCGTGCTGGACTGTCACAAATAAAACATCGTATACTGATTTTTATCATGTGATTGTTTATTTTCAAACCATTTTCAAGAAGTTTCCTAATTTCTTTAACAAACGGCATTAAGTAGGTCTGAGCATTCTCAGGTTTAGACATACCATAAAATATGCCAATGACCATTGGACGAATATTGGGATACTCTTGTATATTAAATAGAACCGGCCAAAAACACTTCGTCGTACTCTTGTAAATCGGCAAGCCATCTATATTGATATTAATAGATATATCTATATTTCTGTCAATATCTTTAAAACATTTTCTAATACACACTTCTAATCCCTGATGCCAGTAGGTACATACCGTCACCATTGTTTATAAATTCAATTTTTGTAGGAGTTTTCATTAAAGTTCTCGGATCAATACTTAGGCCTGCATCAAAATGTGTATTTATAATTTTTAGAACTGCCTTTAATGCCGATTGAGTAATATTATGATCGATTGTCCATTTTCTCAACTCATTCGTAACGAGATTATGTCCCTGATGTATATCTGAAAAAAGTATAAGTATGCCTAAATATATAAATGGAAAGTAAGTACCCATAACTGTTATAAAACAGCATACAGTGTAACAGTAAATTGCACTGGAATATCGAACTATTGATATAAAAATTTACATATTTGAAAAATTTTCAGTCTCACTTATGTTTCGCTGATTTGAACAATCTTCAACAACTTCATCGCTCTCACTAGTAATACCAGGATAGTCTTGATTTTCATAATTCTCATCGTTACTCTCAGACTCACTGTTAGTGTTGGCTATGTGTCCCATTTCATCTGTAAATTGTAGATATTTAATATCAAGACACAAACAATATAATTGAAATACTTACTTGTGTTGGCAACGGGGGATTGTTCCAGGTAGCTGTTTTCTATATTATAATCAGTTAGCTGATTAATTTCTGTTCCAGACGAATTGAGTGAAATCCACATTTCCCTATATTTTCTTACCTTTCTGTAATACGCACCACTCCTTTTCCTTTTAATTTGGGAGGTATGCATCGTATTTTTAATACGTATTACACCGTCACCACAAAAAAACTCGGAGTAAATTTTAAAAATAAGTCTAAATATGTCTGCCGACACCAGTAAAGTTTAACTTCATATTCATCCTAATATTACTTTTAAATAACTTTACAGTTTAAGGTAAATGATAGTACTGTTAAATAACTGATAAGAATATTTAGGCTACCTTAATATTTCTATTAAACAACTCGTTAGTTGAACGTAACTAAAATTACCACTAACTGTCTGGACAATCATTTAAAAATTTCCATAAAATTCCTACTAAATAACTAGTCAGTTTAAAGTCAACTGTAATACCCCTAAATTACTCGACTGTCATTAATACTATACATCACCATCACCATATAATTACTATTAAATAACTAGTCAGTAACATTACTACTAAGTGACCCTCAAAATGAATAGCACGATAACACTTACCGTTAGGTTACTTTTCTATGTCTAGTTACTTAAGGGTTACATGGGTTACTCTTATACTACCAAATATTACTTAAATGATTACGCATTCTGACCATTGTATGACTTTTAAGTTCCCAATTTCTTAAGTTACTCTAAAAAATCCATAATATTACGTTAGAATGACCCCAAAAATTCAGTTTCTATTGAATGACTTCTGTATGAGTACTAAATAACCCAATTAAGTGACCCAATGTTTGCTGGGTAATTAATTTTATGAATCTACTTGCAAATATTAGAAATATTGTTGTGTTGTAAGGCCTATAAAAGGTAAATCCTTACACAACGTTACGTAACTACTTGTCTTAATAAGAGAAAATAATGAGCTGTAAGGCCTATAAAAGGTAAATCCTTACACACCGTTACGTAACTACTTGTCTTAATAAGAGAAAATAATGAGCTGTAAGGCCTATAAAAGGTAAATCCCTACACACCCTTCTCTATCATATTTATTTATATTTAAAAAAAAATTATAATTTTGTGGCCACAAATTGAAAGAATACAAAATATATTCCAAAAAACCTGCTCTCCGTAAGTGTAAACAACGGAAACTTTCCATCGATAACAAGACCCTGATACATGAGGATTCGGTCGGGTCGGCCGGCGCAGGTAAATTAGTTTTACTGACATGTAAACGAAATTGGGAATTATTCCTATGTTACTATAAATAATATAAAGATTATTCGATAACTTACGTGAAGAATTTTTTGCTGATAGCTTCGTTACAGCATTTTGAATATCTCTTAGTTGCCTTTCAATATCATTTATTGCTTTCCTCTTTGCCATAATTATTCACTAACACACACACAGATAACTATTTCACTACAAATGCAACGTTGCCACTTGTGTTCTAGACTGATGGAATGAAACGAAGTATAATTAATATTATCATTGCTATTAAATTCTTTAAATGCTGGTATTGTTACTTGTCTTTTTATTATTTTATTACCAATGGAAGTTTTTATTTCCACATTATCATGAAAGATTTTTTTAATAAACTTTTTCTGCGATTATTGGTTTACGTCTGTTTTTTATGACATTGAAAGTGAGTGCAGTGGCAATGAAGGAGACATCACAGACTCGAGTTTTCATAGTGACCATGTCAGTGAATCAGAACAAGAAGCATCCGACAATGAAGACGAACGTACTCGTATTTGTGGTAGTGTAAGTCTTCCTTTATCTATAGAATCAGGTTCTCTATAATCGCAACACTACGAAACAGATAGCCCATATTTATCAGACGACGACGATCCACTTGCAAAAAGGAAAAAACGTCTAGGAAAACAATTCAAATACCATGGCAAAAATGGCTTCGTATGGGAAAAACAAGCACCCGCTTCAAAAACTCATACAAAAAGGCAGAATATTATCACCCATCTTCCAGGAAGAATTGGCCCTTGGTCAGCTTTGCATGCCACAGCCTACATGGGAACTTCTATTTAGTGAGGAAATTTTAACCGAAATCATACCTAGAGAAACTTAGTCTGATGATACTACGGCTATGTTCAAATCAAATAATGAAGATCTTCAAGCCATGTTGGCCGAGATATTTTTCGTTGTACGATGTCACTAAAAAAGGTCTATGTTCTATTACCAAGCCCACGTTTTGATGATGGTTCAGATAAAGAGGAGCGAAAAAAGATCGACGCAACGGCTGCCATATCATGGGTATTCCAAAAGTTCTTGGAAAATTGTCGTAATTGCTACTAAAGTGGAGAAAATGCGAGTATGCCTGCATTGATGATATGCTACTTGGATTTTGCGGTCGATGCCGGTTTAGGATGTATATTCCGAACAAACCAAGAAAATATGGAAATTAAAATAATGGCTATAACAGACGCAAAAACACACTAGTGGTTGAATGCATACATCTATTCCGAAAAGTACAGTGATGGCAGAACACTCACCGATGAAGAATAGAAATTTCCCAAGCCAAAACAGACAGCGCTAACCGATTGTCGGCACTCACCGGAACATAACGGCTGACAATTGGTTTTTTTCATAAGGTCTTGTTCAGGAGCTAACCAAAAGAGGCTTGACTTACGTAGGAACTCTGCGTAAAAATAAAAGAGAAATTCTAAAAGAATTTCTACCGGCAAAACAAAGAGAAGAAGGAGACGTTCTCACATGACACTAGTCCCTGTCATTCCAAAGAAAAGTAAGGCTGTGCTTCTTGTTTCTTCAATGCACCATAGTCAAGCAACAGATGCAGAAACTCAGAGTCCGGAAATTATTGCTTTTTACAACAGCACGAAAGGTTGAGTCGACGCATTAGATGAGAAATGTATAGTCTATTCGACAAATCGTCGCACAAGACGGTGGCCGTTGCCCATATTCTTCACAGAGATGAACATCACCATGGTAAATTCTTACATTATTTATTCTGCATGTCCTGGGAATCCAGATGTAATTAGGCTGAAATATATAAAAATGCTTGCCAGAGGACTTGTGGAGCCTTATCTGAATCATTGACTTCTAAACAAACGTCTCCCCCCGTGAATTACGACTAAATATTAGTAGAATATTGCAAAAATCACTTCCACAAGAAGTCAGATAGGACTTCGATAAACAAGTGATGCAGTATGTGTCCTCCGGGCTCTGACAAAAAGGCTAAGAAAATCTGTAATACATGCAAGGTGCCGATTTGCGGAAGTTGCGCAGTTCCCTTGTGCTACGAACGATGGCTTCCAGTTTAATCTTATATACACAACCAAAATATGTTATTAAAGATTTACCTTTTAAGAATATATTGTTATAGATTGAAGCATGATATAATTATTATAATAGAAATTCGAGATGTCACAATTATAACAAATTAGAAATAACTTATAAGAATAAAATATACAATTAATAATGAACAATTCATACGCACCCTGTAGGTAAATTTTATATAATAATAGATGTTCGCAGTAATTATAAAAAGGTAGATTCATAGTAACAATTATTTGAAGTACACTGTCAAGATGATACCCAATCGGAATATAATGTTTGTATGTCACTTTTGTTAGATGCTTTGATTGAAAAAGGAAATTTTTAATAATGTGTAAGATAAGTTATAAAGATACTCTGATTTAGTTTATGTTGAAAAATTTAATTAATGATATTGTGAATAACAAATGTAATTAAAATGTCATGAAGTGTCAAAGTGAAATTAAAGAAGTAGTTACATGATTAATAAACAAAAAAAAGTGAGGTTGGTAAGACATTGTGGAAGGAAGTAAATGAAGGTTTTCAGGACAGGTTGCTAAGGAGAAACTAGGGGGTTGTTGACGGGGTCACGCACAAAAGGTAGTCACAGAAAAATTTGAAAAAAGAATTGGAATATTTTTTCTTCTGGAAAAAGAAACCAGAAGATACAAATAGCAAGGTGCTAGAGAGGAGACGAGAGTTCCTGTATATGAAGAGGTAAATTTCGAGATCGTCGGAATTTGAGACGAGTTGTGGATAATAATTTACCACAAACCAAACTTCGAGTCTTCTGAATTGGTGAGATAACCACTTAATCAAATATTATTAGCATTGTGCATAGTTGTACGAGATATATTAATCGCATAGATTAATTTGAACGAGGTTCCAGTATCCAGATGCTGAAAGAGAAAGTATAAAATATTATTTATGGTTTGGCCTTATGAAAGGTTAAGTCTTGTAGTATATTCAAAGTGATTTGAAGTGCATAGATAAGAGTTATTTATAGGTTGTATTATGTAGTGTAGTGTGATCTTTATACTTACCAGAGAATTTTATATCAAATTTTTACTAATACTCGCAAGGTATATAACGTAAGTTTTTTTATTTCGTTTCCGATACATTTCTTAATTTCAGTTTTCATATAGGTTAGATTCCAGTAGAGCCGATCAGCTGTTTATTCGGTTAAATCGGAAAACCGTGTTCCGTAAATTTTGCAAGTATTACATATTGGTAGTAAAAAATTGCATAATTAATTTATGATTTTATATTGTCGTTAGTGCTAATCAAATGAGTTATTGATAGCCGTATAATTTAATTTGTGGTCTGAAATATATATTGTTACAATAAACAAAATCAGAGTAAACTAATAAATTTCATTTTACGATTGGAGCTCCATCTACGTACCGATATCTCTACTAACCCTGAAACACGACCTTGAGGTGAGTAGTCGATTCTCTGACGGAGAAGCCGTGTCAAAAATAAGATATCTTTTCTTAATGAACATATAACGAACACCCACACCAACAAAACTAATAATAACTAAACAGCAATACACAACATCAAAAAAATAAAATATATAATAATATGTTTAACGATACTTTAAGAAAAAAATCAAAAAAATTTAGAAAAATTTTTGATAACAAAGCTCAATATTTTTTTTCATTTTCTTCATTAGTGGGAATTTTACGTTTTTTTTTTGGGTTAATTTTACAAATTTTTCTCAAAATAGTTGCGCAACAGTGTCTAGAAAAAGAACTGGGTATCACTAACCCAACGTCACCAACTGCGTTACAAAAAATTGTAAATGTAAATGTAATAACGACAAATCAACGTTTATGACGGCGTATCTCAAAAATTATGGTTCAATAATGGTATTCATATTTGGGGTTGTGTCTTTATTCTTAATACAAAAAAATATTTGTGGACAATATTTGAACTTAACACGTTATTGACAATAATTAAAACGGCAAGTGGTATTTCTCGAACGTCACATTACTTGATAAACCGTTTTTGCTGTTATAAGAACTTCACTTTTCTAACTGTATTTTTTGAATAATTTATGTTATGACGTTATTGATAATAACGATTTGATTTGAAGTGCTTTTTTAACAGGTATTCACTACAATGACTTATAATAGAGGGAGGAAGATATTGGCATCAGTTTCTCCCAATGAGGATGATCACATTTCTTTTTTCAATCCAAAAAATTGTGGAAATTGAAAAAAAAGCAATTAGAAAGGAAGATTTTGATAGGCATTTGATCGAAAAACACCTGTGTAGACAAGAAAAGGCCAAAGATAAAGAAAACAGCCAGTTGATTGTTGCAGTTTACGATTTTCAGGCAATGTTCCCATGTCCAAAAAACACAAAAGAGACTTCTTTATTTTACTATGTAAGTAGGTTGAATGCGTTTAATTTCATGATATTTGAATTACAATCCAAAAAATGTTAATTGTTATATTTGGGTCGAGGCTACTGGTAATATAGAGGTGTAAATGTTTTAGAAACTTGTGTATAAATATATAGAAAACCATGCTAAGGCTGGTACCGAGAATTGATATTTTACTCGGATAATTGCGTAGGTCAGCAAAAAATTAAATTACGATAGCGATGTACATGTTTGCTATGCAACGTTTCCCGAATATTAAAGCAATCATGCATAAATATTTGATAAAAAAGTACATTCAAAATGAGGGTGACTCAGCACATTCTCGAATAGAGCGTCAGATTAAGAAACAGGTTAGAGCTGGCCCAATGTATACCCCTCAAGCCATTATCAGTGCAGTTAAAACCGCCAGATCAAAACCTGAATCGTTCAAAGTACATCTGATGTCTCATCAGGATTTTCTGGATTGGAAGTATGTGTGCACACAGATGGCCTTGAACATAACTAAAATTGATGTAGGTAATACTATTAAATTTATTGATCTTGAAGTTGTTAAAATAGAAAGGGATCATCCACGAGACATATTTTTTAAAATAGAAGTCAAAATAATAGTATAAGGGGTCTATTCTGTAACCCTTCTCTTATAATTTAACAGCCTCGAAAATTTATATTTTCAACTGTGTTGCTATTTAGAGGAAACTCATATTTTGCAAGTAAACATTTTAAAGATCCGTTAAAATTATTTATTTTAACAGGGTCACCTAAAATTAAGTCTGATACAGCTTGGCAACTCAGCAATTGTGCATTCAGAACTACTTTTAGTTCATAGGAATCGTTTTGAATGGATTTTTATTGAAGAATAACATAACCTACCCAAGTCGCAATTTAACGTTGCGGAGACGGGTTTAAGAAAGTTGCTTGGTGGACCTTAAGAAAACGTTGTCGCAACCCTGTTGATTTGGTCAATCATTTTTGGGTTTTTAAAACGTCTAGGTTTTAACTTTAGGTAGCAGTCGGTCGTTTCCTAACCCTTTTCCTCATCATGGGTCATATTTGGCACAATTAATATTTTCACACATAACTCTTATAAATAAAGCCACATACCAAACTATTTTTGCATAGGTGGTCATATATGAACCAGATTTCATAAATCTGGTAGTGTAGCGACATCTCTAAGCAGCTTGGTGAAGTTTCATAAAAATTTGTACATGGCTGCCGTGTGAACAGGTGTTGTTTGTTTTTACGAAACTTGATCCACGATCATCCGAGGTTTTGTCGCAGATTTTAATTAAAAAAAAATATCCACGTGAACATAGTATATAGACAAGAATAGTAGGGTCACTCTAAGCTCCTCCCAGCTCGATGTCTATCTCACTCGGTCTCCGTCTCCGTCTTTTCTGGTATCCTGAAGCTCCTAATCGAGCGATAGACAGATACCGAGTGTCTTTTGTATTTGAAGGTACGAGCGGAGTTATTAGTACACCGGCTGGACTGTCTTTGTAGTGAATTATTTAATTATTATTACGTTATATTTTTTATTGGGAAGAAAATGCCACGAGTGTGTTGTGTGGACGGTTGTAGGAGTAGAGATGGGGAAAAAATATCTTCCTTCAGATTTCCCAAGGATGAAACTAGGTAAAGTTTACAACATTATTTAGCAATGGATATTAGTCCTTTTGTTATAGATAGCAGTGTAGTAGATGTTGTTTGTTTCAAAATAAAATATCACCAAAAAATTTTTTTAGATGTCAACGTTGGAAACAAGCCTTAGGTTTTATTGATTGTCACAGGTATGCCAATTTAGAGGCTGAACAATGCAACAAAAAATTAAGAGTTTGCGATAGACACTTTGCACAAGAAAATTATATGCGCAGTAATAGCAGGACAAATCTATAATATGATGCAGTTCCGTCCTTGAATTTAATAAAAAATAGTAAGTTGCCAAAATTTTTGGTACATGAACAATACTTTTGATAATTGGATTTTGTTTTGTATATTTATAGTAGGTATTCCAAATAATTTGCAAATTTTTTAGCTGACGGTAAAACTTTCAAAGAAGTAGCAGTTCAAACCTATTTTAACACATTGCTGCCCAATGAAGGTAATTATTATTCTACTGAACGGTGTGTTTTCGATATAATAAATATATTATGTAGTATGTATGTATGTATTTTATGGCAAAGGTATATGTTTTTCAGTCGATATGAAAAATCAAGATGTTTATGTCCAAACAGAAGGCGAATCTTTTTCAGAAAATGTTAAAAGTGGAAACGATGTTTCTACTCAAGCTTCTGTGGTTACCAGAGGTATTTATGTTGTTTTTTAATCAAACATTTTTTATTTTTATGCCCATCATTTAAAGAATTTTTTATTTGTTTTAGATAAATACTTACAGACGTCAATGATGCTTACGGTCAATACTCCTCGAAAACAAGTGTTAAGAGAGGAGATAAAATGTTTGAAAAAATCTACTGTGGCTGCTCAATGTTCAAGACAGTTGGAAACTGGAATATCGTTTGAAGATATTTCCAAATATTTGGAAACTAATTACTCAGAAGAGGCCTGCATACTTCTGAAGTCTCAGATAAGCTTATTAAATAAATCACCTAAAGGTTGTAGGTACACAGACGACTTTAAGACGTTTGCTTTGAGCGTTTACTTTTTAGGACCTAAAGCATACAAAAAATTTTCTACTTTGTACCGGTTACCTTCCAAAAGCACGCTTAACCGCTTTACCCGTCGTTGGGCAGTAAACCCAGGCTTTAACGAATTTATTTTCCGCCTTATTGATCTTAGGTCTCGACTATTAACTGATAAAGAGAAAGATTGCATTATTTGCCTCGATGAGATGTCATTGAAAACTCATTTATTTTATGATTTGTCGAAGGATAAAATAGTAGGCTTCCAAGAATCACTTTCATCGGAAAACGAATCCGAACCAGCAACGAGTGCATTAGTTGTTATGGCACGGGGTGTATCAAGCAGCTGGAAACAACCGCTTGCCTACTTCTTTTACAAATCAACGGCGCCTTCAAATGAAATAAAATACATTTTGTTTGAAACAGTTAGAAAATTACGTGATATCGGTCTAAATGTGCTAGGTGTAGTGTCCGATCAGGGTTCTAACTTCCAAAAATTAGTTAAAAGCTGCCTTAAATTGAGCACAGGCAAAGTTTTTTCCACGTAGATAATATCAAGCTTGTTTACTTTTTTGATGTGCCACAGTTACTTAAATCTACTAGGAACAATTTTTTTTCGTACTGGTTTGAGATACCAGAAGGAACTACCAATAAGATGTATTTGGACACATTTTACAATTATGAAAAAAAAGGAATTCAGACTGTCCAAAATTAACTGACGAACATATGTTTCCAAATAATTTTCAGAAAATGAAAGTAAAATATGCTTCCCAGATTTTTAGTCATTCTGTTGCAGTTGCCCTTAACACATATGTTGATTTTAAAGTTTTGCCTGCAGATGCCAAGATAACTGCTAGATTCATTAAAACAATGAACGATGTTTTCGATATATTAAATTCGTGCCGTTTGAATAATTTCAATGCATTTATGGGTACCCCAAAACAATTTCAGCTATTGGAAGAATTTGAAACTTTACTGAAAAATTTGCATGTGGTAAACAGTGAAGGAAAAAATTTTACTAATAAAATGAAATTTATATTTGGTTGGCAGCTTACAATACAATCAGTTAAAGCCCTTTGGGATATACTAAAATCAAAAGGCTACACATTTTTACTGACAAGGAATTTGAACCAAGACTGTCTTGAAAACTTTTTTGGGCAAGTAAGAAACTGTTGTGGTAATTCAAGAAACCCTACGCCTATACAATTTTCTAGAGCATTCAAAAAATTGTTTACCCTGAAGTACTTTGACCATGTTGACGGCGCCAACTGCATTAATGACATTAATGAATTGTTATTGAATATTACTCCGGACTTAGCAGAAAACTGTAAAGATCTTATTTTACCGTCAATAGAACCATCAAATCCTTTAAAAGTTTTTACAACGGATTACAGGAATCTAAATAGTACAGCTGGCAACGCGATAGTTTACGTTACTGGCTATTTTTTAAAAAAATGTATGCAGCAACATTCCTGCGACATATGTATTGCTTTCAATGATCAAAATACCTTAAGTAAAAAATCAACTATTTTTTCTCAGACAAAAGCCTATGTAAACAATACAAATTTTCCATTTGGTTGGCTCAATGTACCTAATCTGAATTTTGTTGAGTATGTTACCCAACTTGAAAATATATTTGTAGCTAACTTCAATAAGTTAGCATGTAATAATTGCATCGGAGCGACATTGAAAGATCTTTTCAAAAACGTACCATTTACGCATCCTTGTGAAAATTTTCCTTCAAGTTATTTCTTATCCCTGTATACAAGAGTGCGTTTATACTATACAATTAAATTCGCAAATCGTGACTTAAAAATTAAAAAAATCCTATAAACCTAATAATAAATTACAAATATTACAAAATTTGTAATTATTAGGTACTTACTTTTTGTTTTGCTTTATTTTATAAGTTTGGCTTAGGATTTCATTTTTTTACTAAATGCAATTATTCAGCATTGTTTTTATATGCAAAACCAATTCTAAAGTATGTAGAATCTGGTATAATTTTAAATGACCAAATACTTGTTTATGTTCTCTATTTTTATATTATAAGATATATTATATTTGTACATTTTTGACGAATTATTTTATTTATATAATGTAGTAAAAACTATTCTAATGAATGATTCTAGTTTATTTCTCATAATTAAATGCAATTAAATACATAGCAAAACAACATCGTTTTTTTAAATAAATTTTCCAGCCTAACGTACATTTTTATCAGCTCCCGTACCAAACACTCAATTTATAAATCAACAAGATATGAAGACACACGTGTGTTTTTACGATCGGCAAGTCTTTAGCAGCGCTACATGAAAGAGCCGACGAGGAGTGACCCTACTATTCATTTGTCTATATACTATGACGTGAAGTTTAGTGCCTCTAGAAGGAGTTATTGTAAGTATACCCATATAATTTTTTATTTTTTTGCTGTTTTTGATGATAAATATTGTTGTGCCATATTTGGGACAATATGCACTTTCGCCAAAACTCTCGTGGACATATATGGCACAATATGCATTCCGGACTTTATATTTTATTTCTTTATTTTAGAAAATGGATCCAAAAATATTTTATGGCAAATGTATGCCAATGGATTTACCGGATGGAAGTGAGGATGAGAGACTGTCGGACGATGGGGAACCAGAGTCTGACGACGAAGACGAAAATGATATGGACGAAAATCAATCAGATATTATCTTAGAAACGGATTTAGAAGACAGTTCCGATGACGACGACGATCTACCTCTGCTCCAACGGTTGCGTAAACTGAAGAAGAATACAAACAAGAATCATCCTACTTGGAAGCGAGGTAATTTAGTCACGTCGGATGAGGACCTAAAATTCCTTGGTTCTCCCGATATACTGCCACCTGAATTGAAAAATGCAGAGTCTCCTTATGAATTTTTCAAATTTTTTCTAACAAAGGAGATGATGTTGGATATTGTATACCAAAGTGTATTATATTCAACACAAACAAGGCCACAAAAACCTTTAGACCTTACGGAAAAGGAGCTAGACCTGCATTTATATGTCAATAGTGCAATTACCTTAGAGGTTATTGGAACCTGAACCTGAACCACCGCTTGATCTCAGATGTTATGTCATGCAACAGATGGGAAGAAATAAAACGGTTTTTGCATTTTGCGAATAATGATGACGCTGTTGCAGCCGGCAATCCTGGGCATGATAAACTCTTCAAAATTCGACCTGTACTCAGCAAACTGAGAGAGCAGCTGCTCAAAGTTCCAAAAGAAAAGTATTTGGCTATTGACGAGCAGATTATTCCTACTAAAGCGCGTTTGTCCATAAAGCAATATAATCCCAAAAAACCACACAAATGGGGATATAAGGCGTTTGTTCTTAGTGGTGTCAGCGGATTTTCGTAAGATTAAGAAATTTTCGCAGGAACTCAAACCAATATTCTTCCCAATGGTTTTCCTGATCTGGGAATGAGTTCAAACGTAGTTCTTCGGCTAACACAAACTGTTCCAAGGCACATAAATCACAAACTATTTTTTGATAATTGGTTCAACAGCGTCCCACTTCAAATTTACTTAGCGCAAAACGGTATGTTACCTCTTGGAACGGTTAGAATAAACAGAGTGCCAAACAGCAATATGCCAAAGGAGAGTGAACTTAAAAAGCATGGCCGAGGAGCAATGCTGGAGAAAGTCGCCACAATTGACGGCACACAAATATCTGTTGTTTCATGGTATGACAACAAATTGGTAAATATGTTGTCTACATATGCCGGCAGTACACCAACAGTTGAGGTTCGACGATTTTCAAAGGCTGTAACAATTTACAACAAATATATGGGAGGAGTAGACCTCTTGGATTCCATGCTGGGATACTATAGGATCAAACTGAGATCAAAAAAATGGTACACGAGGATATTTTTTCATATTATTGATTTGATGGTTGTCAATGCATGGATACTTTGGAGAAGAAGTGAAAACAAGTTCAAAGATTTACCTCTGGCAGATTTCAAAATGGCCATTGCAGAGTGCTTGTGTAAATTAAATAAAACCAACCTAACAAAGAAAAGAGGCCGTCCCTCTGGAGTCATGGATACCTTGCAAAACAAGAAAAAAAGGGGCCCAACATAAGATTTTCCCATCCAAGAGGTTAGAAGAGATCAATATGGTGGGATAATCGGCAAAAATTCAAATATTCATGTGATGGAAAGTCTTACATAGAATGTGAAAAATGTGGTGTTTTTCTTTGTTTGAACAAAGACAGAAACTGCTTTTATAAGTTCCATACTGAATAAGTTTTCGTTGATTTATATTATTTTTACACTTATATTATTTTTGACGTTTTGTTGTTTACATTGCAGCATATTATTCCATATCT
Organism: Lochmaea capreae; assembly: GCA_949126875.1. Taxonomy (NCBI): domain Eukaryota; kingdom Metazoa; phylum Arthropoda; class Insecta; order Coleoptera; family Chrysomelidae; genus Lochmaea; species Lochmaea capreae. Next base: position 6,033,214 of record OX421404.1, on the reverse strand, counting down.
GACCCAAAAAAAAATACAAAAAACAAAAAAAAATAGTGAATAAAGAATTTTTTTGATATTTTTACGGTAATCCTGATATTTTTTCCTACCTAGAGAATTTTTTTCATGAAAAACAAAAAATTCATGCAGTAAGGGGCTAAACGTTGCTGAATTTACTTAAAAACGACTGTCATCTGAGTTTATGAAATAGTAAAATTTTTAACCAAATAATTACTGATTACCAGAATGCACTTGGATAAAACTTTTTAACAACTAGGCTACTACTGCATTAATATATCATAAGATGTATTTATATATTATTATATGCTTATATTCCCGAAAAATAACGATCTCGAAATAAAAATTATCAACGCATTCCACTTCACTGTCAAATATACTAGTACTTTATACCAAAACACACGCGCTCTTAATCCGTTGCAAATTTTTCAAAACTCAAAAATAAAATAAAAATCAACATTTGATAAATAATGTTCAAAATTGATATTTATTGAAACTTGAAAGAAATGGTGTATTTGTGAATAATTTCTAGAACAGAAAAAATGGTTTTCAATCCTCTATTTACGTTTATTTCATTCCAAATTTAATGGCCGACCATGTCTTCAAGGAGAATTCCCTTTAAACATGGCGCAGGTACGTAATGGGCGCCAGTGCGACTGTGGTATCAGACAACCGAATAATATACCAAATTTTAACGTTAGTCTATGGTTAGTCTGTTTAGCAACTAACTTTATACCCGAACGTGACTGAGTCGCTTTATCCGACCAAAACTGTCGCTTGTCGATCAGTTGTCTTGTCAGCTGTCATTGGCCGTGTTTATCTGTATTTTCCACGAACTTATTTCCGTATAGTTATATTTTCAAAAAATTCAAAAGCATGGTAGACTATTTTAAAGTTATATACATTAAAAGCACTCAAGAGGTAGAGCCGATACCCCACCAATGGGAAGAAAATGGAGCAGTTTACTGGCCCCCTACGAAGAGCCAAGTTAGCAATTCAACGCTGGTAGTAAACCAGATAAAAAGGGTATAATTTCAACAATGAATCTCATGCAGTACTGGAAAAGCTGTCCATTTTGGAATCTAAAGTGGATGAGCTATCTAAAGACTTTACGTCATGTAAGTCATGTAAGTATTTAAAAGATAATACAACCAGATAAAGACGAAATTTTGTGCAAAATCATATAAAAATATGCTGATATTTCTGTGCGTCTTGACAATCTTGATAGTCTATTGAAGAAAACCGAGTCTTCCTTGACTGTTACTGAGGATGAGTTACAAATATTTCCAATTGACGCTATACCTGCTCTAGAAAAGTTGGAGAAACATCTGGAGGACATGTCCTATAAAAGAAAAGTTTTCACCCACCTGACCAGATGTATTGGATCAGCACTGCCACATAAAACAGCTTATTATTTTTAGCTACAGCTTCAGTATAATGACGACTGTATAGGTGTCGTCAATCTATTTTGGGGTGTGTGAAACCCCACCGGTGTGATAACATTACAATTTTTTTAAACAAGTAATTTTTTTTCCGTATATTCGTAATGTAATTATTTTAACTAGAAAATTCGATCTCAAACTATGGGAGATTACAAAAAAGAACAGCGTCGCCTAGAAGCCCTTTAGGAAGAGGTTGATGATGGTAGTAATTCAGATATCGGTGGATCAGAATCTGAAGATGAAGTGGATCACGTTAGCATCCAGAGTGATTACTCGGATACAGAAGATATTGAACAACCGCCTGTTGCAGATGCCGAAATGTTTCGCAACACCAAGGTTTTTTTTAGGAAAGGATAAACTGACAAAATGGTTTAAGAATTGCTCTACAAGACAAGTAAGACCGAGAGCTGAAAATATCATTAGCAAATTGCATAAATTGTGTGCTCGTGACGCCAAGACGGCACTAGAGTGTTGGAATCTTTTTTTGAAGCAGGAATTATTGCTGATATTGCGGAATGGACAAACTTGATGATACGTAGGTGTCGAGACAGGTATGAAGATAAGCATTTTTGTAACGACACAAATCCTGTAGAAATAAAAGAGCTTTTATACTTGGTAGGAGTTTTTAAAAGTAACCACCGTCATATGAAAGATTTATGGAAATCAAATGGTACGGGTTTAGAGATAATTCGGATAGTGATGGCTTATAATAGATACGCATTTCTGATGACAGGTTTGACAACATCGAAAACAGAGATATTAGGCTTCAAATAGACAAACTAGCTCCCAAAAGATCTCTATTCGAACAATTTATTGCAGAGTGCAAAGAAAATTATTCACCTGGTCAATATTCAACTTTGGATGAAAAACTGGAATCTTTTCATGGGCGATGTTCTTTTCCGGCGAAATACGGTATAAAAATTCAAGCACTGGTAGACTCTCGTTCGTTCTATGTTTTAAATATGGAAATATATGCAGGTATACATTGATACGGCACCTTGTAAATCGGTTTCCAGCGACTATCGTATAAGGAAGCAACAAGCATCTTTAAGAAACACAGAGATAAGGATGAAGGAACAGAAATAACAGAATAGTGCCATAAAACTCATAGTGTCTCGAAGCTGCACTTTAGAACAGATCAGTTCTTTTGTGCTGCATTTATCACCTTTTTGAAACATGACCTGCAAATTTACTTGGTTATAGTTGAAATTTTTAGTTTCAGCTTAGTGTGAATAAATAATATGTTCAAGATAGTGGAGACTGTTGAAAAAATAGAAAACAGTTAACGATTGCGCCGGAAAGCTGAGAAAATGGTCATGAAATACTACTTTGGTCCAAAAATTTGCTTCCAAACTACAAAGGGACGTTACATCTTCTCCCGACCCAAGTTGGTATATTTTTCGGTGTAAATTAAAACGAAGTCACTTGCCTTCTAACGAAGTGGCCCAGGAAGAAATGGAAAGCATGCTGGAGACAAACGATACAACGGAGGATGATGAGAGTCAAAAAATTCCTAAAACAGCGAAATTGCTACTGTCCAAGAAAAGCCGAGTGTTTCACTAATGTCCTGGTTATTAAAAGTAAAATTATTGAATTATGAAGCAAAAATCTTTATCTATTAATTTACCAATGGTGTTTTTCTTTGTTTACTATAATTATTTTTCTAAAGTGCATGAAATAGCATATAAACCACGGGACTAATAGTTATTTATGGTACTAGTGTGTTATGTTACATATAAGTCATGCAGAGAATGTGTCACTTTTCCTCCTAAACACACAATATTTACTATTGTTTTTGATAAAATATTTATTTCTAGGTTGATACAAATCTGAATACCATATCAGAAGAAGCTACAGAATCTCCATCAGGAATTATTGACAATGGATACCAAAATTTCTACAATGTTCTAGTTCCCGGTCAAAATATAGAGATGGAGACTCGGGTAATGGGAGTCAGCGGGCAATGGGAGTCATCCCCACTTCCACGAAACAATACATGCGAGTGACGCGACTTAAGATTCTTTATTGAAAAACTTTATTTTCAAAAACTCGTCATTACTTTGAACACAAAGAATAAGCAAACTATTAATGAATCGAAATCGGAGCATATAAGCAAAAATTATATAAATTGTCAGTAGTGTAGCAAAGGGAATTCATGCACACTCAAGAAACCAAAGGGGATTCATGCACACTCAAGAAACCAAAGGGTATTCATGCACACCATGGGCATCCGGTTCTTTTTGTTGAGGGGGCTGGGGAAATTGCTAGTGTGAGGTGTATGGGGGGTTGGGGGGGGGGGTGAAGTAACGCTGTGACGCACGTGCAAAGAGGGCACTAGCGCTTTTTTGTTGAGCTCCGCCACTGGACGCCTGAACACCAGTTGCTGCATATTGAAATAATTTATGTGAATGTTATTCTCCGTCTTGAATATAGAATGTGAGATCATTTTACGCGTGAGACGGTCAAATGAACTCAGCAAGACGTGACGTCGTACATTCAAGAATTTGAAGTGTTGAGACTTGTTAGAAAAGATGTGACGTCATACATTCACCGCGTGGTTACAGAGTGTGAGGTCAAATCACCTAAACCGTTCAAGAATTTGAAGTGTTGAGACTTGTTGGAAAAGATGTGACGCCCCACTCATTCTCGCAAACTATTTTTTTTTTTAATAACAAATCCAAAAGTTCTGAAATTTAAACAGTATACCTAAGTATGCATATAAAATGTCCACATTAATGGCCAAGTTTTATTATATTAACAGCAATTGTAAACAATGACTTGTATGTGAACAGCGTCAATAATGTGAAGAATATGGCTGTATGCTTCAATAATTTGAAAGCTGAGTATAACCGAACCGAATGGGCTTTGATGAACCATAAAAAAGTGAATGATGGGCAGCTACGAGTATTCTCCAAGACAATACCCAAAACAGGAGCATTCTACAAAATCAAACTGATATTCCCGGATAATAGTGAAAGTGATCAAGCAGATTGGCAGAAGACTATTATTTATAATGAGGAGGTTGAATATGATGCAAGATTTACCATATTATGTATTATTCTTTCTGGAATGATAATATTTACGTTGATTATAATTTTTAAAATTGTAAAACGCAAGTGTAAAACATCTTAGATAAAGAAATGTTTTAAAATTTACTTTTATTCTTCCTCAAACTTTCTTAGAGTTAAAATAAATTAGTTACATTATGTCTTCCAAGGAGATAAGTCATCAAATTGAAGCGTTTAGTCAAAAAACACGCCTATTAAGTGAAGACATTGCTTTTTATGAAGACAAAAGTATGGTTATAAAGCGGCTAGATAACCTTTGTCTTTGTGAGGAAAAGCATAAAGAGGATGAAGAAGTTAAACAAGCGTGGGGTGGTCTTCAAATAAACTGGTAACCTGAAGAGTTAAAACAGAGACAACAAGAAGACAATTCGAGTGCTTGGGATTATGTTTTCAGAGACTATAAGCAGCAACCTAGACGTATCCAACCTACTACACTTCAACAAAACAGACAAGAGCATGAAAAATGTCAACCGTCAGCAGCCACTTCAACACCTTCACCCTCTTCTCTGCAATAATAAAAATATTGATTTCAAATGTATGAACTGTAAAATAAAAATTGATGGATAAAAGGTGTGTGTTAATAAAATTCCATTTTTTTACAAAAATTTATTTTAAAATTATATTACAATTAAAGTGGAATGTTACTAAAAATCCATTTTCTTAGGTGGTCAACGTTTTTCTGGGTACACATAAATCGTCCGTCAACGTGGCATGGATTGATACTTGGTACAAAGTTGCCTGTCTTCTGCGGCATTCCATCAAATTTCGAGACGTCTACTATTATTGGGAACACTCCGGAATTCTCACATTTGTTCCGGAGCAAATCCTCCTTCTGTTGTCCTCGCACGTAGATCGTACGTGTTTTTCTAAGTAAGCACATGTTTTCCGGTCTTTATTATTTAGGTGATCTATCATCACCGGGGATGCGAAGATATAATGACACCTCTTACCTCCAATTTCTATCGAAAGCTCTTTAGGAGTAAACTCACTATTAACTATGATGCCGTGTATGTCTACAATTGCGATTCTCTTTTTTGATATTGTTGTGTTGACTTGAACTTGAATACTGACTGCAGTCAGAGCAGCGGTTCATTTATACTGTTAACCGATATGCGCTGTGGGGGAAGTATCCTATTACGCATGTATAAATTATTATGCGACTGACCTCGGTATGTTGAAGAAATGTAGCTTGAACGTAGTTAATTAAAACTCTTAACAATTTCGGTAAGAGGGTATTCTATTAAACAATCGTGAATGATTATGCAGTATACCCTGGTATTTTGTGAAAATGCTATGTTTGCTTTAATGTCGAGTTTTACATCGACTGTAGATGCCTTCATACTTTCTTCTTCAATCGATTACAAATAATGCACGTTTTTTAAAAGCAAAATAATCAAGCAGGGGACGCTTTTGGGTGGAATTAGTGTAGCTGGGATAAAATTCGGTATAGTTGAAGTAGGCTTTATTGTAGTCTGTTTTACCAAAATCCAATCGCATTCTTTCATTAGGCCAATATTCACCATTCAATGACAGCCTAATACTTTGAACATCGGCATTATCAAACAAAGTAGAATCAGTTTTGCTGTTGTCACTTCTATTTGTTTGAAAGAACACGATGACATAACGAGGTCTTTCGACGGATGTCGTCGTTTTAACAGCCCAAACCTCACGTCTTGCCCCTGTAGTGATTGCAGGTAATTCATGTAGTTCCCACTTTATGAATGGAATAACTATTGGCTGATCTTTTTGAATTGATTTCATAAGTTCCAAGTTAATGTCATCATTAGGATATATATGCTTAATTTTTAGCTCAACGCTAGTAATTGTAATTGTAGCAGTTGTATTAGGTAACGAGTTGCCAACAGTTTTTTCTAAAATATTTAGACAATCATTGTCATTTCGAGCTCGAACTAGTCGTATTGTTTGTCGCCCACATGTTATCATCGGATAATCATTAAAAATGTCGAAAATATGTTTGAGAGGAATTTGTAGACTAAATGACTTGTCGGTGTCATTTAAAATAGGATCTTTGTGGTGATTCCAGCCAGCTATCGCCATGTTATTGGAGTCTTCTTTATTGTAGCAAGTCATGGCACGTATAGCGCTAACTATTCCAGGATCACGAACTGTTTCCATTTCTCTCGCACTTTCGCTGTAGGTACACGAATCGAAAAGAAAAGCACCGACATTATTTGCTAGTTTTACTTCACCATCGCCTTGTATTACGAGTGACCCTTTGATGCATAGCAAAGTTTCACTCATTGCGAAGAAAGAATCGACCTGGTTGATGCTAAACTCCACAATGTCACTGCAATTGAATGACTTGATAAAGGGGGCGTATGTTCTGTACTCAGCTTTACGAATGGATTCATGAAACTTTGGTTTACGATGGATATCAAACATCGGAGGCATATTGTCGTTTACACGAGCACGTTTTCCATACATGGTTGTCATTTTATTTTATTTTTTAATTTAAAACCCAGCGATTGTAGAACCAACTTGTTTGCGATTGTTAGCTGTTTCAGCTTTGATGATCGCTTAGATAATGAAGTTGAAAGTATCGCAGGTTGTCTTTTATGTAATTGATCGATTATTAGACCCATCTGCTACCTCTAGCTCTAAGATCCAACACCAAAGTACTAAGTTCTCCACGAAAGTTCACAGGTCGACCGTCTTGGTCTAAGGCTAGCACAGTAATGTTGGTTATTTCCCGTTGTGGTACAACAGGTAGATAGAGTAAATTATGAGAAGTTTCATCAATGGCATACCCAGGATCTGACTGTATAACAAATTCGTAGATAGTATGAGCTGGTCTGTCTCCATCAAAGGCTCCAGTGACAATGTTACATTCAAAGCGTATGTTAGATACTTTAATAATTTTGACTGGTAGATCTGAAGAGTGCAACTTATGGTTGTCAAGTATTCTCGGAGAAAATTCCAATATGTTACCCAGACTATCGCTCATCTTGAATGAAATTCTATATTTACTCTGGATTTCACATCTTAACGTATTGTGGTTGGGTTTTAGCGAAAATATACCTTCCGGCCTTAGTGAATAACATCCTGTAGGAGAATCAAAACTTTGTAGCTTGTTTATTGTAGTAGTGAAATTGACAATTTTCAATGTTTGGTATGCTGTTATAGGAGTGAAAAGATCGTAGAGCTAATTCATAATCGTTGTTCGTATTTAGAACAATAGGCGTGTGGGGTTGGAGGGTAAATACGTGATTTGTGCTGTTAACTCTCAACAACTGCGACATTATGATGACTCAAACAAGTCGAGGGATGTAGGAACTTAAATAATACACGATCAAAGATTTTTGATATTTTATTTTAGTGCACGTTTACAAAGAAAACAGGAAGCTTGAGAACTCGGAGGACCGTCACAATGCGTCGCCCAATCAGGTCGGTTGTAATGGATAAAACAAGGCAGCCGTATTTGTAGTTCAAAATTTCCGCTATATTCATTAGTAAGTTTATGCCATATATCCAACAACTCTGAAGGTGTTGCACTCTTAATTAAATGTTCAATGGGAAAGTGCAATTTATTTGATTGTAATTTTGATACTGAGTGTTGTTGTAGAAAATTCTCACATTCTTTCCGAGATATTTAACAACTCCTTTCGGCGGCTTCAAGTTACCGAATGAATCGGAGTACTGAAACAATTAATATCACTGCTGGGTGTCAATGGAACAAAAAAAATAAATTTGATTGCTATGAGACTTAAAAAAAAAGATGAAAAAAATACTGCAGGTTCTTACCAAACTGATTAATTATTTGGAGATAACAAAGCCAGTTCTCAGGGCTTTGTTATCTGATGGAAATTAAGAAACGAGAAAAGTTTAGATAAGGAAAGAAATTTAAGGGCGCCACTAATTTTGTTTCCTTAAACAAAATTTTAAAAAAAATCAAATAAATAAAATCAGCTAACTTTTAACCTTTGCTATCTACTCACATATAATTAAGTTAATGAAAATAAAAACTGTTGGTGGAGGTTTAATAAATAAAACTTTCACAAAAAAAAATTAATATGGATAAATCTATTGATATTAAAGTATGAATGATAGCATGTGTACAAAAAAAATAACTAAAACTAAAAAGGGTTAGTAAAGCTTAACTATACAAAATAATGGTCATAAAAATATAGTAATAAACAGTAAAAAAAGATCTTAGGGTACAACCTCTATTTTTCTTCTATTATTTTGGTCTTGATGCGTTGAACGGATAGAAAAAGGGGTTTTTCTACCCTTTTGACTTCAAAAAAATTTTGTAATCTCCTTTAAAGAAGCATCCTATTCGGACAGAATTAGCACACTCTTCTGAAAGAGACTGGTGCGCCTCTGCGCTGCTATGCTCCCAAGAAATTGTGGGTACTTCACGTAAATTGTCAAAGAAACGGGATTTCAGACAACTATATCCCAGAAACTGTATTGCCAGAAACTGAATTCTCAGAAACTTGTGTTCTCAGAAACGGTATTGCCAGAAACTGAATTTCGGGAAACGGTGCTGCCAGAAACTGTGCTATAAAGGATATACAGATATAAGAAAAAAATAAAGAAACTAAAAGATTACATGTATATCTGTCCAACTCAATAAATACAATTGAATATTATACTTTGTAACTTTAGGATTCATTCTGGACAAATATATGATTTTTATATAAAAAAAACGTATGAACAATCTAACAAAAAAAAATTATATATTTATAGGAAAAATTTTGCTCAAGGAATATGAAGGTAACATGTGGCATCCAAAATGGGTATCCATTTTGTACTAACTGGTTTTTTTAAAAAAAAAATAAAAGGTAAATTTTTCAATAACAAAATTTAAAATTTCAAAAGAAACAATAAAATGTAATAACATACCAGTAATCCAGATTCTTATTATATAAAACGTCTTCAAATTTTTGTTAGTAATTTCAACAAAAATATAGTTAATGGATTACTGCACAGTTGACTCGACGACAGACGATAAGAGAAGACCCTGCCGGTACGATCTCCGTTCATATTTAAAGAAAATTCAAAATTTTAAATTTCGCGGTATAATATCTCTAGAATATTGATTTTTGGTTAATGAATTTATTCCACCACAAATCCCAAATGTGAAATAATTTATTAATTTTTCGATGGCAATATTTTTAGAAAGTCGATGTATTCTATTCCACCAAAAATCAAAATTTTAAAGAAATGAATCTATAAATTTATCAACTGAAAGGTTGAACGCAAAGTTCACGTTTCAGTACTCCATATCGTTGTTTATCTTTCTGTAAGCTACCCAATGGCTGCCGGTATTTTGAGAGGAATCTAAATTAACTATCGCACATTCTTGTTTTCGAGGACCGTCTTTAGGTAGAGTATCTCGCATAAAAATCCCTCAAAAATTTGGTATTTTAAACAATTTTTCGTAGTGTGTTATGTCGATATCAAACAGGGCGTGATTGGGTAGCTTTATTGGTTTTTTTGGCTTCTGCAAATACAATCCAAAACCACCTTTTGGATACTTTTTAAGGTACAGTCCCGATCCTACACGCTCCATGGCCTTATTATGACGTACATCTTCCTCTAATTTTTTTTTAGCATGAGCAGATTTAATTGGTATTACTCGAGGAACATCAACATGCTTTGATCCTCCAAATTGTTTAATTAACGCTTTGGCTGCTCGTAAGGCAAACACTGCAGTGTCTTTCAAAGATGTTCCCTTTTTCATGGACATGCCTAGTTTTAGGACAACATCTCTATGAAAAGAACGACGGCGACAACCCATTCCCATCTTCCGTTTCGCCTTCATTGCACCCGTTACTAGTAATGCGGCAGTTTTTTCCCCCAATGAAGCGTCTTTTGACTTGACACGAGTCCAAGCTTTATCTTCCAACTCCTTGTCCGCTCTGTGTCGTTCCTCGAGAGTCTTATTTTGCCAATAAGCAATGTCGTGTTGTTTGCAAGCAGCGTCTAGAGGATTAATACCTGCATCACCACGTGCTAGACGGTTTTGAAGTTTTGTTTTGGCTAAAAACATACATTTTTTAGAGAGCTTCATGATTTATTAAACTATATAAAAAAACTTACGATCGCAGTACTGATATCCGCCAGGAAGATGGAGCTCAAACGGTAAATTATTTATTAGAGAATTTAAAAGACCTTCTCCCTTAAACACCAACATTAAAACTAATATATATAAGTGGTGACATCTATATTTGTGGTGTAGTGAATCATGCAATGCAAAGAGGGCAAAAGCGTGATGTTCGGTTCAATTATGTTGAGAAAGTGATGTTCCGTCACAGGAATAATCTCGCTTGAACAATAACGTAATATATTTTATAATCATTTTATATTTTGCTCCGGTTTCAACAATAACGATGGAGTCTAATCTAAAAATTTAATTACGTAAATGTTATTCTCAGTCTTGAATATAGAATGTAAGATCAAAAACAAATAAGTCTGATGTAATCTTAATACTTGTTGCGTTTACGTAAATGTTGATGTTATTCTCCGTCTTGAATATAGCATGTAAGGTTAAAAAATAAATAACCTATTACGATTTGAATAAATTTTATCTAATCTTAATACTTGTTGCGTTTACATAAATGTTGATGTTATTCTCTGGTGAAATTCCTTTTCACCAGAACAATCATTATAATTTAAATTCTGAAAACTACCCTCTCAGAGCCATCTCTGTAAGGCTAGGAGTACCTACACACCAGGTACTAAGCGCCTGCCCTTACAAAGTATGGTGCGAGGGTAGAAAAGCGTTTTAAGTTGCACGAACTTGCCGCAAGGAAAAAGACAGGAAGTCGCACATCACAACCTCTTTGAACGGAGAGAGAGCTTTTGCATTTTAACGAAGTAACACCTTTTTTTGATTTCCCTCGCATCAGCACGAGGTACCAAAATGGCGGTATGCCATAAAATAGTTTCTTAAATAATCTCTAATCGTGATTCAGTGGCTCACATAATTAGTGTAGTTAGTAATTAGTAACATTTTATACTGTGTATGTTGAATCAATAAATAGTTGTGAAAACCAGTAGTTAGTGTCCTGCATTCATTGGAAACCGTCATTTAATTCGCCTTAACAGGTTCTTAGGAGGTTGAACCACGACCCAAGAGAGAAATACTGCATCCAGCGAAACACTCCATGAGAAATGTAGTAATTAATGTTGTATACTTATGCTTAAAAGTGTTAATGATTGAATGGCGACCATCAGCCTTAACCGATGCCAACGCCGACAGGTTGTAGCTTGTAACCAATCGGTTACCACAAACTATGCGTGAGGACGGGATAAGGTGCGATAGCGTAAAATCTTGTGTATATGATTGATATATTTTTATAAACTTATTTAGCGTCATACTTATTCTTTATTTAAAGTAAAATCATAACGTTCCAATAATAGACTCAATCGAGATGAACAAACCCGAACAAAAACCATTCTCCGTCTTGAAAATAGCATGTAAGGTTAAAAAATAAATAACCTATCACGATTTGAATAAATTGTATCTAATCTTAATAGTTGTTTCATATAAAATTTAATTATGTAAGTGATAATCTCCGATTTGAATGACCTCAGCCTGAGACGTTCAAGAAAAACATTCATGTAAATAATTTAAATACGCAATAAAATACAAAAATTATTATCCTACGGACAGCCTGAGACGTCCAAGAAAAACATTTGTGTAGATAATTTAAATACGCAATAAATTAAAAAAATTATTATTCTACGGAAAAGTTGTTGTTGTTGTCAGACTATTCGCAACATGATTACAAAAGGTCAAATGATTTCACTCAAGACCATTAATGTGAAGTCGAGTTCGGACACCAGATAAGTGTTTCGTAACAGAAACAGCTTTTTTAAAAAGAATTTATTTAATATAAGTTACAAGTACATCTATTCGTTAGAATGGTCAGACAGAAACTGAAACTATATAATAATAAAGGTTCACATGTGCATTATAGATAGCGTTAGAATTCTTAGTAAAGGTGTCAGCTTTCTGTAGGTGTTATGGCATTGTCATCTCGTAACTCCTCCATCCCTAAGTCGCAAAAATAATGGAATGATTTTGGCGATTCGAGTCTATTGGATTTTCTTGAATTTTGATTGCCTCTTCTTTCTTGTTTGACTTTGACTTCTTTCTTCTGAACAGATAGTATGATATGATTGTTATGAATAAAATTATTACTAATGATAATATTGTTATGATTGGCACTTTATAGGTGTTTGTTTGAATTTCAATTGGTTTTAATTGCTTGACAATTCTATTAATTTCGTAAAGATCATCAAATTTTATTTCTGTAAGATTTGAAGCTTGATAATTTGTTTGAATTTTGAACTGTTCGATTTTTAATTTTGGTAGAATTAGTCATTTGCCTTTTTGGATTTCTTTTTTGCTTGAATATTTGAGTTCGTTGATGGTTAATTCACAATCTTCTGGAATATTGATTAGTGATGGAATTTGGACTTGAAATATTCTGTTACTTCGACATTTTGATACGACATCTTGGGATTGTACAGGGATAATCATTACTTCGTCATTTGTTATTTGTTGAACTATTGATTTGTGAATGTTGACTTTGGTAGCGTGGCAGCCATTTGGAGATTGACCTTTTAGGAGTTGCAGCGTACAGTTGTCCTCTGGAACGGACTCTTGAACACAGTAGTATATGTCTTCTATTCTTGGACATTCTTCTTTCTCTAATTGGGTTTCTTCGTTGTTACGTGCCAAGTATGGGTATGATGGGGTGAATACTGTATTATTTTGGATTATTGGAAATATATGATAAAATTCTGAGGGTTTTGATTTTAGGATAGGAACATGAATAGCAAATATTAATTTGGAGCCGGAAAAGGTCACTTGGGTTCCAAGAAAAGTATAGTATGTTAAGATATTATTGAATTTAGGGATTTGATTGACTTTATATATTTGATTTAAATGTTTGATCAAATCTAAAATTTCGTAGCTCGATATTATTGAACTATGAAGAGTATTTAATTTTGAAAAGAGAACGGCATTTTCGATATTATCAATAAATGAAATTAGATTCTGGCAATCGAGATTGATCTGACTTATTGTTCCTTGAAAAGTTATGTATCTACCTAAAGAGTCAATTTGATTTAATATAGACGCTTGAAATTTTTCTAGATTATTATGAAGTTTTTGTTGATTTTGCCAAAGTGTTGTCAATGATTGATTATAGTGATCAATTAATTTTTTAAACAAAGAGGTTTGTAAATTTAGTTCGTATGATACATGTTATTGATTCTCTTGTAAAAGTTTAATTGCATTATCATAACGGTCACCGTCATCTGAGTCTAAATTTCCAAATAACCATTTATTGACTTTACCTAATCCATTGATTAAGCCCCTCTTTGAACGCATATGGGGATACAAATTTTCAAATTTTCTTTCTAAAGAGATGATATGATATGGGATTGGAACTATTGATTTTTACTACTGTTTTTTGTACAATGGAAAAGTGAGTTTTTAATGTATCTATCTGTTTAACCACTTCCTTAACATCTAAGTAGTGAATAAATGTATGTTTTGTATATATAATTCTAGCTTCACCTATTTCTACTGGAAGTATTATATTTTCTAAGGGCGTAATACTAATTTCTTCCTTAATACTATTTATTCTAATTATTAGAAGGGCCAGCCACATCAGGAGTGTTAGTAACTTCATCGTCCTGTGGGTCCTGTAAAACGTTATTTAAATTAATTCTAGGTTTCCTAATAATACTTTTATGATAGGTGCCTTTATTTGTTTCTAATAAAACACCTCTATCATTTACTACAGTAAAACCTCTGAATAGCGGACAGCTAGGGGGAATTTTTTTTTGTCCGTTATTGGGAGGTGTCCGTTATTAAGAGGTTTAACAATTTTAATATAAAGGAAGTTCGATTAATGTCTTGCAAATTAAAGTTATCCAAAATTCCTTAAATCGGTTTAGTAATATAAACCTTTAAAGTCTTTGATTTTTGAAAAATTGAAAAATAAAAATATTTTTTACAGTAAATACAAAAATGTAAAATTAATAAGAACGATAGGAAGTTTTATTAATCCTTTCTGTACAAATTTTTAGTAATAAGCATTTTCACACATAGATAAGAATAAAAAACTGCCACTTATAAAATTTATTTTATTTGAATAAATTATAAAATACAATTATGTACATATGTATGATGTGAATTATCTTTTAAAAAAATCTAATATTGTAGTCTGCTTCATATTCTTTAGTTTGTTTTCGAAAAAGTCGTGTTCACAATTTATCAAAATCTCTGATATTTTTGTGTAAGCGCTCACATTGTTACTTACAAAAAATAATTTTTCTAGATCCCTTAAATTATCACATGCTTCACTAAGGCTGGAAATTTTAGGAGCTTGTTGTTCGTCACTAATTTCTTCAATATCAGACTGTTCATAACTGTTCGCCAGGAAGTCCTCAACACATTTAGAAATTGAAAAATCGGAATCTTCAGTAGTTAGTTCTTCATCTATAGAAGAATATCCGTTGAAATCCAAACCCATTTCAGTTGGTATTAAAGTGGATAGGTCGGTAAAATTATTTTCAAATTCTTCTTGGCCATCATCAGTTGGGTCTCCAGCTTTTTTAAATCCAGCCTTTGAAAAACAGTTTACTATTGTTTTTGCCGTAACTTTTCCCCAAGCTGCCACTATCCATATTAAAGCATTTGCAACTGTTATGCTTTTTTCTATTTTCTCTAGAGATGGCTCGGATTCCATAAGCATAAGTAATCTTTTGACTAAAAATCTTCGATATATAATTTTGAAATTTTGTATAATTCCCTGATCTAGAGGCTGGCTGGCACATGTAGTATTCGGCGGTAAAAAAATCAGTTTAATATTTTTAAGGACTATATTGTTAGGATGGGAAGTTGCATTATCTAAAAACAATAGTATATTTCTCTTTTGTTTTTCCATTTTTTTGTCAAACTTATGTAACCATGAACTCATTATGTTTTCGTTCATCCAAGCTTTTTTACTAGACGTCCATTCCAAAGGTAACTTATTGATATGTTCTCCTTTGAAACATCTCGGGTTTTTTGCTTTACCTATTACTAAAGGTTCTTCTTTTTCACCAGCCATACTAGTACAAAATAAAATTGTTAATCGGTCTTTAGCAGCTTTTCCTCCAGCACAGTTGTCAGTTTTTAGAGCAAATGTTTTTGTAGGTAATGCTCTATAAAATAATCCCGTTTCGTCAATATTGTAAACATCTTCTGCAGAATAGTCTTCCAAGATTTTATTTAATTTGATTTTCCAGTTTTCAACCTCTTGTAAATTGATGTGTGCAGACTCGCCACAAACAGACTGATATTGTGATATTGTGATATTGTGTCTCTTGCAAAATTTTTCCAACCATCCATTTGATGCTTTGAAAATGTCACACTTTAATTATTTTGCAACTTCTAGTGCCTTTTCTTTAATTAATGGCCCAGACAAAGGAATCTTCTTATTTCGTACTTTGGAAAACCACTCAAAAACAATCTGATCCACAGCAAGTCCCTCAGTTTTAGGGAATTTCCGTTTAACTTCGTCATTACTAGAACCATCAACAAAAGACTTTAAAAATTCATTTTTGTTTTTTAGAATTTCGCTAATCTGTGTTTTTCCAACACCATATTTTTCGGCTAGTTTCCTAACACTTAATTTATATTTATCACTCGTATGGATAATTTCTACCTTATCCTTTAAAGATAAACGTTTTCTTTTTTCGTTTGGCATGTTGTGTTAACAATAACTAAACTTCAACTAAATAGTGTAAATAGACTGACCAAATTATTTGAGAAGCAATAAAATTTGTAAATAATATCCAGTAACAAGTACATATTTTCATAAACATCTTACCTATCATGGGAAAACCCATAAACCAAACCCACCCTATCTTGAGCTTGAAACAAGAAACCAGTCAACCGGAAACATTTTTATACCTGACCTTTTGCAAAAATATATAAAGGTATCCGTACACGTAGGTAGATTACAGATTCTTAAATTTCGTTGAAATTTGGAAAGGTGTCCGTACATGGAGGTAATTTTTAAAGAAATAATATCTTTTGGTAACTAATTTGTATGTCCGCGTCCGTAATATAGAGGGTCCGCTATTGAGAGGGTCGTTTATACACAAATGGTCATTGCAGCATTCCGGACATGTGTTTTTGTCCGTTACATAGAGGTGTCCGCTATATAGAGGTGTCCAAAAATAGAGGTTTTACTGTACCTCCACCTTTTTAAATTTCGGTAGTTTTTTATCGCGGAATTTAGTCTGTACATATGCTGATTCCTGTGCTGATAAATCAGGGGGATCATTTCGATTTTGGTTGATTTTTGTAATAAAATTTTCTTTCACTTTTTCATTGCGCTCTTTTATTGATTTGTATAGCTTTTTACTAGCTTCCTTGTGGTTTTGAACATAATAAGATAAGACTCTTGACAAGCTACAGCTCCAATATTTGGGCCCAACCTAATAATGTCAATCACTCTTTCTTGCATAACCCTGATGGATTAACTATATACGAAGAACGTCCGACAATTACTAGACCAGCAGCAATGCGCTTAAAAGATTTACTACGTTCAATGAACACAGAATTCAGGGATGTATTCAACATCTCACCTAACGAAGTACCTCCCTGGAAAATCTCACCCCCTCAGGTACACCTAGAATGTATGAAATATAACAAGAAAGAAACAAACCCGAATCTAATAAAGTCAGAGTTACAACAAATCATAAACACATATCCCAACTGTCACGTTATTTTTTCCGATGGATCTAAAACAGAACATGGTACAGGAAGCTCTTTCTGCGATGGGGAGATTTGCTGCTCTTGGTCTTTGCCACGAGAGGCGAGTGTTTTCACAGCAGAGCTTTTTGCAATCAAACAAGCCTTACGTTATATCGAAATATGTGACGAAAATACTTACCTTATTTGTTCAGACTCGCTCAGCTCTATAAATGCAATCGTTGACACCTACAACAAAGATCCACTAGTACAAATGATTCTTGCACTTGTATATTGCATGCAAATACAAGGCAAATGCGTGAAATTCGTATGGATTCCAAGTCATATTGGGATCACGGGCAACGAGAAAGCTGATGCAGGTGCACGAAGAGCAGCTGAGTCCGGAATTCCTGAAGATATACCAATTCGGCCTAATGATTTCAAAAATTACCTCAAGCAAAGAATATGGGAAACCTGGCAAATTCAATGGAATAGAACCGAGGCAAAGCTGAAACCAGTTAAACCAAAAGTAATGCCTTGGACACATCAAGGAAGCATGAGTAGGAAAGAGCAAGTAGTAATAACACGTCTTAGGATTGGACATACCAACATTACCTCAATGTTCATGCTCAGAGGAGAAAGAAAACCCAGATGTCAATTATGCAATGTAGAATTAACCGTTCCACATATTCTAATTCAGTGTCCACAATATAATGCAACGCGACAACAACTCTGTATACCAAACAATTTGAATTTGTGTTTGAGAGATTGGCCCAGCATGTTGATGAGAATTTTGCAATATTTGAAATCTATCGAGATGTACACAAGAATTTGACCCCTATACTATTTCATCTGTGATACAATTTTAATCAGTGGTGATCTGTGATAATCGACAATATTCGACTGTGATATTCAAAAGCGAAAGTCTGTGATATATTATTTCCCTTCGACTACGTCAGTTTCATGTTACTTATAACTCTTGTACCCACAAATGAATTGTCATACATGTAATTAAGGCTAATGACCATCAGCCGTCGATGCCTTCACCCACAAAAAAAAAAAAAAAAAAAATAAGATAAGACTAAGTGATCATTAAGATCAAAGGGGTCCGGATTGTCTATATGACCTTTGATAATTTCAAAAGGGGTATATTTTGTAGCAGAATGTATAGAATTGTTGTAGCTTAGTACAGAGTGTTTCATTATTTGGGTAGGAGATAATTCCTTGTTTTCTTCTCGCAGACATCTGAAATGTTCTATTAAACTAGAATGAAAACGTTCTACCGGCGAGTTGGAGTTACTATTTTTAGCTGTTGTGTAATGAAGTTCAATTCGGTGTAATTTACAAAAATCTTCTAAGTCTTTATTTTTAAACTCAGTGCCACTGTCGGTAGTTATTTTAAAGGGGAGTCCGTGGTGGGTTATGAAGCTTAATAGACTATCTACTACTGAAATGCCGCTAACGGTATTAAGGGGATAGGCTTGACCATATCTGGAAAATGAATCAATAACAGTAAGAAATGGGGTATTGGATATTCTAAACACATCCATGTGTATATGATCAAATGGCTTGGAAGAAGTTGGTGTCAGATTGAATTTGACTATGGGTGGGTTCCGGTCATATTTATTTTTTAAACATACTTCACAACTATTAACAAATTTCTCGATATCTTCCGACATTTTTGGCCAATAATAGACTTTGGTTAAAGACATTCTCAGTTCGTTAATTCCGCGGTCTCCTTTTTTGTATACGTGATAGTACTGCATTTTTTCTTGTTGTTCTTCGATAGTAGGAATATCGCTTAAAATTTTTGTACAGTGAATAAGTTTGAATGCTGAATTTTTAAAATATTTTTGGAGTGTTACTACAAAAATTTCCGGTAAATATTGCGTTTTAAAATATAAAGCATAGGTATATTTAGGATTAAAAAATTCTTTGGCAAATTTAAAAATACTTTCATCTAAGTTTCTTTGTGGTAAGGTGACATTTAGTCTGGTGTTTTCAAATACATTTTCTTTCCTACACAATGTTTCTACAATATCACCGCAAGTTAAAATTATTTGATTTTTATATTGGTTTACTGGTCTATCCGTAATGGGTATGGAAAGGATTGGATTCTCTATAGAGGTATGTACTGTTTCTAAATCGCTGTTTGAAATATTGTCTAATAGCGGGGGTTGGATTTGGACATTTTGTATTATGTTTATTCTATTTTGATCATTTAATGTATTATTATTTTCGTTTAGTGTATTGTCAACGTCATTAGGTGACAGGTTTGGCAATTCCGTCAGGTTTTCAATTTCTTGTTGAATAATAGAATCGATATCATCTATATTGACATCTAATGAAGCGGTTTCTAAAGCGTTAAAATCGTGATTGGGAGGTGCTCTTGACAAAGCATCCGCCACTTGGTTGAGTTTACCTTTTTGATACTTAATAGTATATTCGAATTCTTCTAATTTGAGCCGCCAACGCATAAGGCGTGAATTCGGCTCTTTAAGAGAAAATAACCATTCCAATGGCTTATGATCGGTCAAAATATTAAAAACGCGGCCAAACAAGTATGGACGAAAATACTTACATCCCCAAACAACTGCAAGTAATTCTTTTTCTATTGTCGAATAATTAATTTCGGCAGAGTTTAAGGTTCGGGAGGCGTAGCATATAGGGTGATTATCTTGACTCAGTACTGCTCCTATCGCGTACATAGATGCGTCTGTCATAATTTCGAAAGGTTTTTCAAAATCGGGATAAGCCAATATGAGCTCTGAGATTAGTAGATTTTTACAATTATTAAAGCAATCGATAAATTCTTTAGTGTGTTTAACTTTATTATCTTTTTTCAAACAGTTTGTTAAAGGCTTTGTTAGTTCGGATAAATTTTCGGTAATAACCAAGAAGTCCAAGAAATGATTTTATTTCTTTCTGAGTTTTTGGAATTGGAAAGTTATTTATAGCATGAATCTTTTTCGGATTTGGTTTAATACCCTGGGGTGTCACAACGTGTCCAAGGAATTCTATTTCCTTGCGCAGAAATTCACATTTGTCCAACTGGACTTTTAGGCTCGCCTCTTTTAATTTTTCAAAAACAAATTTTAAATTTTGGATGTGCTCTTGCAATCCAGTGCTGAAAATAATTATGTCATCCATGTATACAAGACATATTTTGTTTTGGAGGTCTTTTAGGTCCTCGTCCATGACTCTTTGAAATGTACTGGGTGAATTACGAAGACCCATTGGCATTCTAAGGAATTCATATTTTCCATTATCGACATTAAATGCAGTTTTATTAATAGAACACTTACTCATTTCTATTTGGTAGAAACCACTAGCAAGTCAAGTGTACTGAAGTATTGGGCTCTACCCAATTTATCTAAAGTTTCATTAATATTTGGGATAGGGTAACGGTCGCTAATTGTTTTCTCGTTTAGCTTCCTGTAGTCTACTACGAGACGCCACTTTTGCTGTCCCGAAGCATCCATTTTCTTTGGCACTATCCATATTGGAGAGGATCAGGGACTAGAGGAAGGTTTAATAATACCTTTCTCCAGCATATCTTCTATTTGTCGACTCACCTCTTCTTTAAGAGCGTAAGGATACCTATATGATTTTACATGAACAGGAGCTTCGTCTTTGGTTTTTATGACATGTTTAACCTTAGACGTAAATGTAAGTGGGTCACCCGGTTTTAAAAATATTTCTGGAAATGTTCGGCATAAATTTATTATACTATTTTTCTCTTCGCTGTTCATATGTGTCGTTCTAATCAGATTTTGAATATCATTCTTCTTTAAATTATCTTTAAATGAATTATTGAAACATTCAAATTAATAAATTTCATATAAATCCGGTACATAAGGAATAGAATTTATCGGTCTCAATAATTTAATGCATATATTTTTATTGGTCTCGTTAATGAATTCAACTGAAGCGAATCCATTTTTGGCCAAAGTTAGTGACTCTGATATATAAATATCACCTAATATAGTTTTATCGATTAAAATTTCACCATTAGGGGTAGTGACAGGGATTCTTTTCAAAATTCTTTCATATGGGCCAACTGAAATCCGAAACTTTATATCAGACGGCTTCCTAAATTTAAGAGGAATTATGGCGTTATCACTAATTAGCCGTTTATTCTTTAAGTCAATGTTGAAATTCATTGTTATTAAGTCATTAATTCCGATAACACCATCGAAAAATTCGTGGAAATCATACAGTATAAAATGTAACATATGATTATAATTAAACTCTCGGAATGCAGGCATTTCTGCTTGATATCTAATATTCTTTGTGCCTAGAGAAGTTGAAAGTGATACATTCGAGTGAAAAATACCGTTGGGAAAAATTTTTTCTGCAACGATAGGTTTTAAAATAGATTTCGTACTACCAGTGTCGATAAGCAATTTTAATGGAGGATTTTGAATTTCAATATAGGGCAGTGGGTTATTCGAAGTTATATTGAGTTCAGCTAAGGTGGGCTGATCATTGAGGCTCTGCTCTGAAAATTCTGGTTGCGATAATCGATATCATCATTTAATTGGTAATTACCACCCTGTTCTACATATTGATTATTATCATATTCTTGAGAACCAGCATCATTTTCGTTGCAATCATTAGCAAATAATTCTTCCGATATGAAGTCACGTCTTTGATTATTATTATTTGAAAAATAGTTATTATTTCTATTATTTTCATTTGAAGTTCGTTTATTATACATTGAAGGGGTTCTGGAAGTCGTGGACATGGGTTGTGGTTTAGGTAATTGATTTTGAGGAATTGGTTTGGGCTTGAAAACATTTCGCGGTGGTCCGAAGACTTGCGCATTTGTTGGATAATTATTTTTTTGTAAAAATGGGCGTTGTTGAATATTTATTGGCTGAGAGGGCCATTCATATTTTTTGGAGTTTTGTCGATATTGACTTGTATTAGAAGAATTGAATTGGGAATTCGATTGATTATTATTATAATTGTTATTTGGAAAATTAAATTTTGGAGATGAATATAATCTTTCAAAATTTTCAAATTCGCTTACATATGCTAAAGCATGCTCAAGGGAATTTGGTTGTTTTAAATGTAGGTTGTTTCTTAGCACTCCTGTACATCCGGCTATAAATGTATTTAAAGCAGTTTTATCACAGTGGTGCATTTGACAAATTTTCTCATTTTGGTTTAAGCTTATATCATTACTGATTCTTTGTATGATACTGCTTCTTAAAATTTGAAGTCTATTTCCAAATTCTAATAAATTTTCATTTCTATACGGCCTATTTCTCGTGAGCTCTTGTATTAAACAATCTAAGTTACGTTTATCTGAAAAACATTGTACTAACGCATTTTTCAATAAATTCCAATTAGTTAATTCTACCCGATTTCCTACCATTAACTCCGCTTTTCCAATTAGTTTTCCCTGTATGCATTCAAATATGTGTTCGTTTAATTCTCTATCACCATAATTACTATAGGTTGCTATTAAACTTTCACATCGAGAAATAAAAGTATTTAGTGTATTAATATCCCCGTCATAGGGTTTAATATTTTCTAGTTTTGACTTAAATAAATTCCAGTTAACGGATCGTGGCTCTTGTGCTGCGGTTGCCATTTTCTCCAATTTAATATTACTTAATTTTTTATTAGACTCTGAATTATTTTCACTTTTACTGATAGTTAATTTATTGAAAAAGTTTACCAAGTCAGGTTCACTCATAAAAATATAAGCTTCTCTATTCGATATACGATAAAAATAATTATTATTTATTTCGAAAAATTCTTAACAACTATCCTTCCTGAAAACCTCATGGTCGTATATACCAGTTTCTTCCCCGAGTTTCTGCTTCCAAGGGCTCTAGCTGGATCTGTCTCGTCTCCAATGAAGGATAACTTAAAGTCCACGAAAGGGTAGGTTTCACAGATTCGCGATAAAGACGTAGAAACGTCAAAGTCCCGAAACTTATTGTTTTCGACAAAAGCGAAATTTTCACAAATTTTCACGACTTCGCGAATCCTACTGACTGCGCCAGATAAGTGTTTCGTAACAGAAACAGCTTTTTTAAAAAGAATTTATTTAATATAAGTTACAAGTACATCTATTCGTTAGAATGGTTAGACAGAAACAGAAACTATATAATAATAAAGGTTCACATGTGCATTATAGATAGCGTTAGAATTCTTAGTAAAGGTGTCAGCTTTCTGTAGGTGTCATGGCATTGTCATCTCGTAACTCACCCCTCTTACTTGCCCGTGCAGCGCTGACGCATGATATAAAATAAGCAAGAGAGCTTCATTCCAGATCATTACAGTGTACAATCAAGTTGTGTGCGAAGGTAGAAAAAGCTAAAAAGTGAGTATACTTTAGAATTAAGTAGTTGTTTCATTTTATTTTTCATGTGAAATAGTTCAATTGCATACAAATAATTCTTTCTTTTGCTGCAAAATTTTTCGTTCCATTGTTAATTAAGCATAAGATTTTTTTTTCCATTTCTTAATATTTTTGTTTGTTTCTGAAGATTATGTGGACTGTTTGAAAAAATGGAAGCAAATGGAAATAACTCAAAATACGATACGTTCGTTCGCCCATGATGTTTATAGCATTGAACATACTAAAATAGCCTCAAGTCCCCACGATGATAAAAGAAAATTACTTCCCGATTCATTTGATACGCTTCCTTGGGGACATTATAGTGTTTCAGAATAATTTTTGTTTTGTTGTAGGGCTACACTAGAAGACATTTGCATTAGAAACATTTGTAAAAACATTTAATTTAATTCTCACCTTTATAGTTGAAGTTCGTGTACCTCATACTTTATTATTAAAAATAGTCAAAAACTATGTTGAAAATAGATGGAATGTTCTGAATAAAATAGCGTTTTCAAAGAACAAAACTGTAAGTTTTGGAGAACATGATTTGTCATCACGATATCTTACACCAAAGATTAGGGGTGCTTTGCTAGCACGTCCTAGTTTAGAATTGGCTTACAATTTCTTATCGGGAGGAGATACATACTGTGTCTGGTTCCAACAGTATTTCATTAAAAACTTGAATATTGTATTATGTCAGCGCTGTTATAGGCAGTTGGTTTGTATTTTGGAAAAAGAAAAAATTGATATAAAGCTTCATGTTCTACGAGATCATTCGCATGAAGTATATACCTGTTATATACACAAATACCACACAATTATCAGGTGTCATATTATAACTCTTAGAATGTCAATGTTATATGCACACTCATCAGGTGTCATATTATAGCTCCTAGAATGTCAAGCTTAGTTGCTATTCCCATGTAATTATATTAAGCATAGTTGCATATTTCGTAGAATTATTTACTTTGTGTCACGTTCCCACGGAAGAATATCATAAATAGGGAAACTATGTTTAGTTTTAGTTAGTTAAGAACTCATAACCGTATCATACATTTCTATCTGTTTCTAAGTAAAAATAAAATTTTTTAAAAAGTCTTTTGTGTTAGTGCAAGTATAACATTTGGCGCAGTCAGTAGGATTCCTAAAACACACCTAGAACACGGACATCCTAACTAAGTGTGGTGGTTTCCTAGCCTTTAAGGAAAACGAAAAAACGCTCTAAAATAAATAAGTGCATTTCTACTATCGCGGACGGTCTATCCGGCATCGGGAACACGCAATTGGCCCACCTGGTGTAACAACGTTCACGGAATTGGATTTCATCTGCCATAAGAAGGAATGAAAACAGCATATACGTAAGCAAATATCTCTTGTTTAATCTTTTGTGAAATATTGTGGTGTTTTATTATCATAAGTCGCAGATAATTTTTTTTATTATTATTATTCTCTCTTATATTTTCATAAATAATTAAAATGCCTGAAACACGTAGTTCAGCAAACCAACAAAACGGTCAAAACCCAGTCGCACCAGACCCTCAAAATCAAGCTAACCCCCAATTTCAGCCTATTCTAAATCCAGATGTACAACTAGAACCTTATAAACTTTCAGAAATATTTTCAATAGTGCCGGAATTCGATGGCAACCAAATATTTTTAAATAGTTTTTTAAACGCATGCAGAACAGCAATAAACATGGCAGTAGGCGATCAAAAAACACTTTTAACACTTCATATAAAAAATAAATTAAAAGGTAAAGCATCAGAGTTAGTTAACTCTCGCGACCCATCTCATTGGGAAGATATTAAGAATTTATTGGAATCACACTTTGGTGATTCACGAGATTTGAATTCGCTTATTCAAGATTTACAAAGAATACGTCAGCTTCCAAATGAATCTCCTTTAACGTTTATTGCGCGGTTACAAACGCATGAAGCAAAGATGCAATCTTCCATTGGTAAACAGCCTTTAACTGTTGATCAAAAAATCGCACAGGCCCGTCTAATCGAATCATTGGTTTTAAATACCTTATTAACTGGGCTGGACCCTAAAATAGGTCATATTGTTAGGGCAAGTAACCCTACTACCATGGTTTCAGCCACTATTCGAGTTAAACGTGAACTCCAACTAAGTTATTTCGAAAACCAAAAACTTCCAAGAAATACTGCAAGTACCTCTTCAAATCAGAGCAATACATCAATACGAAAACCAACCCACCAAAACAAACAATGCTCATTTTGTAAACGAATAGGGCATACATTCGATGAGTGCCTAACTAGACAACGGCAAAACCAAAATTCAAACCATACTCCAAATTTTAGAAATCACTTTCCAAATAATATTTCGAACAATCATCAGAGTACTTCGGGATCCAATCAACCCCAACCTTTTCGTAATAATTACAATAACTTTCAGCAAGGGCAGTCTTCTCAACCCAGCTTTCAAAATCAAATTCGCCAACCCGTTATCAAACCAAATCCTAACGTAAACTTTAATAGAGTACCTACCATCCAACCCAATCCCAATTTTGATAAAAACAGACAGAGAACCTTACATTTTAATAGCAATCAACCTCAAGAATACGTAAACGACTCCCATGACAGTTATACTGTTAACGGTCAGGAGATATGTAACGATTATTATTCTGCTAATAATCCAGTAATGCTAAATGACTATTATACCGCTAATAATCCGGAAATATTTCATGATAATAATCAAACATCTGAAAACTATAGTTTTGATTGTATTGAAGATTACGAAGAACCCCAAAATTTATCAAATTTCTACCATTATACAGCCGAAAATCAAGAGCTTTCAAACTACTATACAAACAATAGCTATGAGAATTTTGATGACGATAATTCATCCCATCCGTACGAAAATTCTAGTTTGGATTTTCAGTCAGGTCCAATTCAAACCGAACCCCCTATTTCGGAAATCGAAACACAGATCCAAACTTTGAACCTGGACGATTTCAACCCAGATCTGAATTGCCCAGAACAAATATTCCTATAAATCCCGCTCTGACAGTAAATTCAAAAAATATGTTCTACATTAAAGACGCGACAAATACCTTCAAAATTTTAATTGATACAGGCGCAGGTCTGTCCGTTTTTAAACCAAATACTTGCAAAAACTATAAAAAAAGATTTCGCGAGAATGTTGTAATACAAGGTATAACGGATCAAAAAATAATAATGAATGAATCTGTCCTCATACCATTTACTGAGAACGACCCTCATAAAGTATATATTTGTAATTTAGACATTGACTTCGATGGATTACTAGGGTCTGATTTCCTAGATCATTATAAGTGTATAGTAGATATAAAGAATAGACAACTTATCACTAATTTCAAAACAATACCCTTGTTTAAAGTCACTGATAACGAAAACGATACCCCAATAAGAGAAAATAGAGAAACGAAAAATTGTGATAACATTATCATGATAGAACCTCGCGTTGAACAAATTTTTAAATTAAAATGTAGCCTAAAGAATACAGACGCACTCTTGCTAGGACAAGAAATTGAAAAAGTTAAATTGCCAAACGCAATTGTAAGAGTAAATGAAAATGGCGAATTTTTTACGTCAGTTCTTAATGTAAACGCAATAACAAAAAAAATTAAAATTTCAGATCTAAAAATAGAACCGATAGAATTCAATTCATTAAATAATTGTAATGTATCAAACGATACCGGAAGTAACGATAGGAATTTTGAAATTAAAAATCAGTTAAGATTAGAACATCTTAACGAGGAAGAGAGTTCCCTAATTACCCAGCTTTGTTTAGATTTTTCAGATATTTTTTATCTAGACGGTGATCAGCTGTCTTTCACGAATGAAATTAAACATTCAATTAACACAAATGGTTCAAAGGCGATTTATACGAAATCTTATAGGTACCCCCAAATTCACAAACAAGAGGTTAAAACTCAGATAAATAAAATGTTGGAACAAAAGATAATCAGACCTTCAAATTCTCCCTGGTCGTCCCCTGTCTGGGTTGTGCCGAAGAAAGCTGACGCCTCAGGCAAACAGAAATGGCGGATTGTCGTCGATTATAGGAAACTCAACGAGGTCACTGTGGACGACAAGTACCCCTTACCAAATATTTCTGACCTCTTGGATCAATTAGGCAAGTGTCAATACTTCTCTACCCTAGACCTTGCTTCTGGGTTCCATCAAATTGAAATAGAACCCCAGGATATTCAAAAGACCGCTTTCACAGTTGAAAACGGACATTTTGAATTTAACAGAATGCCGTTCGGATTAAAGAATGCTCCATCTACATTCCAACGTGTAATGGACAACATTCTTGTCGGCATCCAAAATGAAAGATGTCTCGTCTACATGGACGACATTATTATTTACTCTCCCACCATTCATGACCATATTGACAGATTAACCGAAGTCTTCAAGCGTCTCAGAAACGCCAATCTCAAAATCCAGCCGGACAAATGTGAATTCCTTAGAAAGGAAGTCGCTTATCTGGGACATTTGATTACTCAAGATGGAGTAAAACCTAACCCGGCAAAAATAGAGTGTATCCAAAATTTTCCTCAACCTAGTAACCAAAAAGAGATAAAATCCTTTTTGGGTCTGGCGGGATATTATAGAAGATTTATCCCTAACTTCGCGAAAATATCAAAACCTTTAACAAAATTGTTGGAAAAAGACGTCGTATTTAACTTCGACAATGAGTGTGTGAACTCATTTGAAGAATTAAAAAAATCATTAATTACGTCTCCCATTTTAATTTATCCTAATTTTGATGAACCATTTATTCTCACAACTGACGCCAGTTCATTCGCTATTGGCGGTGTCCTTTCACAGGGGCCTATAGGAAAAGACTTACCTATAGCGTTTGCATCTCGCACCCTATGTAAAGCCGAAACAAAATATTCAACAATAGAACGGGAGTTACTAGCTATTGTTTGGGCCGTCAAACACTTTCGTCCGTATTTGTTCGGCCGGAAATTCATTTTATTAACAGACCATCGTCCACTTACATGGTTGTTTTCAATTAAAGATCCTGGTAGTCGACTTGCCCGGTGGCGCCTGAAACTCGAGGAATACGACTACAAGATAGAATTCAAACCAGGCAAATCAAATCGAAATGCCGACGCTCTCTCCCGAATTAAATCAAACTACACTCAAAATTGCGTCTTATTTCATTCACATTTAGGTCAAACAAATCCCTACTCAATATTACAAGCGAGAGAGAATCCCGGTCCCTCAAACGAGTGCGAAGGAGACGAAATTGTAGAAAATCAGGAATACGATAATGCTTCTGTAGAAGAAGCCCAAAGAGAATTCAACAGATTTATTGAATCATATAAAACCAAATCATTAACGGATTATTCAAAAATTGAATTCACAAATAAACAATTATTAGATAAAGACAATAAAAATATTTTAACCTTCTTTAGACACAAATGTATGGAAGACCTACACGACAAAATTATCGAAGATATTTTTGAGGAAAATGCTGATTTCTCTCCTTGTAAAATAAATGTCTTTAGTAGCAAAACTGTAAGGCACCGAAAATATTTAATAATACCTCTTCCTTTCGATCTGCATGATTTAAATGAATATTTATTCGCGGCATTATTTTTAAGCAAAGATACTTTTAAAGCTAATGAAGTATACGCCGTCGAAAATAATCCAGATTTACCCTCTTTAGAAATGCTGTCATTTATTTTGTCCGAAACCGAATTAAAATTTAAAGTCTGCCAGAATATTGCGAAAACACCGGACAACGATCAAATACCAATTATTTTGGATGAATATCATAATGGAAAAACACATTTACACCGCGGTATCAACGAAACCATAAGACGTATAAGGCAAAAATATAATTGGCCTGGCCTTACTAGAGACGTTGAAAAACACATTAAAGCTTGTGAGATTTGTCAACAGACAAAGGTGTATCGAAAAAATACTGATAGTCCTCTTGTCATCACTGAAACACCCAAAACACCATTCGAAAGAATAAATATAGATCTTTTAGAAGTTCCAACAAAAAATTACGCACTTACAATCCGCGATGAATTAACAAAATTTTCACAAGTATATCCTATTCCGGACAAAACTGCCAAGTCGATCGTAAATACCTTGTTAATTTATTTCCAACATTACGGAACTCCTTTACGCATACATTGCGATTTTGGGCGAGAATTTGACAATCATTTGTTCAAAGACCTTTGCAAATTATTTGATATAAAAATAACAAATTCTAGCGTAAGTCATCCCCAATCCAATGGATCAATAGAACGATTCCACTCGACCCTATTGGAAATGATCAGAATTCATGTCGCCGAAAACCCCACTGAACACCCTTTTAATATTTTACCATATGCCGTTATAAGCTATAACAATTCTAAAAATAAGACTCATGGTTTCACGCCATACGAATTAGTTTTTGGACATACATCAAGTAGACCTCCAGAAACACTATATAATGAACAGGAATTAATCACTAAATATATTAGAGACCTCAACAACCGAATATCTTATTACTATAAAATAGCTCGCGCGAAAACACTAGATAAAAAGAATAAAGCTAAAGTCCGTTTTGACCAACATGTTTCCGGTAATACGCCAGATTACAAAGTCGGAGACAAAGTATATGTAAAAGAAACACAAATAAAAAACAAATTACAAAATAAATTCAACGGTCCGTTCGAAATTGTAGAAATTCATAAAAATAACTCAGCAACGGTGCTTAACCCAGTGACGAAACAAAAATCAAAATACAACTTCGACATGTTGAAACCTTACTTTGAAAATTAATCTTTTCTAGGATTCTACTGCTGATCGGAACAGTGGTTTCCCAATTCACAATCAACCCGATAAATAGTACGATAGGAGTCTACTACCACGATGAGACAAGAATAGTAGTTACCAACGAAGATTGGACGCTTTTAGTACATAAGAATATTACCTCCCTACAAATCGCATACACTTCAAATAATCAAATATTAGAAAAACTTCAAAAATCTATCTGTCCCGGCAACAACCCTATCAATAATTTTCATTCAGAAGTCAAAAATCAACTTACACTATTATTTCAGATTTCAAAATCTATTAAAAATAAACTTGACCAAATAACGCTTGACGTCAAACGACACAAACGCGGGATACTAAACGGAATCGGTACCATTTTTAAATCAATCACTGGAAATCTTGACGCGTCGGATGGCGAATATTACACGAATTGTATCAATCAACTAAAATCCGACCAAACCAAAATTGAGAATCTTTTGAAGAATCAAATTTCTGTTACCCAAACGGTCATTAAAGACTTTAACTCCAGTATAAGCCAAATAAAAATCAATGAAGGGCTTTTAAACCAAGATATTGAAAATATTAAGAAGGCCGTTTATCAATCAGCAAACGAAATTAATTATATAGAGTCAAAATTAATATTTCTTGGAATTTGCGAGAATCTTTTGGAAAGCTACACATTCCTTGAACAAGCGATAACTGATATATTAAACTCAATAACATTTGCCCGTTTAAAGATACTTCATACTACCATTATCGAACCCAATGAACTTCTGTCATCCTTGAAACTTATATCTCAAAATTTAGAACATAAAAATCTACCGTTATCTGTTAATGAAGCTA
This sequence comes from Lochmaea capreae, assembly GCA_949126875.1. Taxonomy (NCBI): domain Eukaryota; kingdom Metazoa; phylum Arthropoda; class Insecta; order Coleoptera; family Chrysomelidae; genus Lochmaea; species Lochmaea capreae. The sequence goes on along the minus strand of OX421404.1, from coordinate 6,001,988 downwards.
AATTGGCTCAATATTTGGAAATTATTAATATCGAAGCCTACCAAACCCACTCAGATCTGGTCTTTGTTCTTAAAATCCCTTTAATAGATCAACACATTTTCACTGTATTTCATTTATTTCCAATACCGATTTATGATAATAGAACAGGGCTACACCACATTTTGAGTATTTCTCAAAAGTACTTAGCAAGAGATGAAGATGCTTTGACGTATATCCCACTCAAGAATCCAAATAAGTGTAAACCTCTCGGACCCTACCAAAAAATTTGTAGTGGTCTGTACGCGTACCCGATAGACGATAATGCAATATGTGAAGCACGGCTTTTCAGAAACTATAAAGCTTTGCCCGAAAACTGCAAAAATACTTTGTTTATCGGTCAAGGCTACAACGTGCAAAAACTTAAAGACAGTGCGTGGCTGGTTTTAATAGCCGAACCAGTACGTGTAACCATAAAGTGCGACAAATATCAAGAGACACTAATTATTTCCAAAAATTCTATTTTCAACCTTCGAATGGGTTGTTTAGCATTTATCGGTACGACAAAAGTGCAAGCCGGATTAAAGAAAAGTTCGAATATCACGTACGAAACTCATCCCGTACTAATTGACTTTGACTGTTGCGACGATATTCCGAAAAACATAGCCATTCCCAAACTAAAACCAATAAAATTAGACAGCCTTAATTTGGAAGACTTAGATGTCACCAAAACTACATTGGACCAATATTCCAGAGATCTCGATGACCTCATCAACAAACCCTTTGTTGAAAAAAATATCTCTTGGTTCACCTACCTTACTATTGCTTTTATAATGGCACTAGTCACCGCTTATTTGACTTGTAAGTGTCGAAGACATCGAAGACCAAAAACTCAATCGGAAGAGCCTCAAAAATCAAGCATGCTTTTGAACTTTCTTCCAAAGAAAAGACCACGTTTAAATTCGAGGGGATGTGAAGAAACCCAACCGAAGAACGACATTTCTATAGTTTAATTTTAGTGTTAAAAATAATTTTCATTCTTAGTTCAATTTTAATTGTTTTCTTCCTTTTTTTTCTCTTAAAAAATTGCTGTATAACATCAATTTTTTTTTAAGAGGGAAGTTGTTATATACACAAATACCACACAATTATCAGGTGTCATATTATAACTCTTAGAATGTCAATGTTATATGCACACTCATCAGGTGTCATATTATAGCTCCTAGAATGTCAAGCTTAGTTGCTATTCCCATGTAATTATATTAAGCATAGTTGCATATTTCGTAGAATTATTTACTTTGTGTCACGTTCCCACGGAGGAATATCATAAATAGGGAAACTATGTTTAGTTTTAGTTAGTTAAGAACTCATAACCGTATCATACATTTCTATCTGTTTCTAAGTAAAAATAAAATTTTTTAAAAAGTCTTTTGTGTTAGTGCAAGTATAACATACCTATAGCAGTGTACCCTTTCTTTACAAATCGCGGGATATGTGGTGTCAAAATGAATTCAAAAAAGCACTGTTTGAATTGAAAACTAGATCAGAATGTGGTGGTGATCTACATCAAAAACGATCTTTATCATCGAGTGAGGAAACATATAAACGTCACCCAAATCGGTTCATTTCTGTTCATAGCAAGGAGGATGATAGCGATATTGATTTGTAAAAATAACGTATCACTTTTCATAATATATAAAATATAACTCATACCTATATTGTAAATGTTTTCGATTGAATGTTGTGATTGTACTACAAATAAAGAATTAAAATAAAAATAAAAGTGTTGTTTATTATTCATAAATAGAAAGTACACGTGTAAGAAGTGATTTAAGCTCCTCCTTCAAACTTGTATTGGGACATGGTATGCCAAATATGTTCCATTCAAATGGTCCGGAAGCTACAACATTTTTCGTATATTCGCTAAATTTGTAGTAGGTGTCTTTGGTGAAAAAATATATATAACCATCTGTGTGTCTAAAAGCGGAAGTGATACCTTTAGGGAGCACAAATTGATCCCTTACATACCCTCTGTTCAGGACTTGCTCAAAAGCATCGTTAAATTCAATATACCGAGTCATCTTGTCATAAAACAAATAAATTTGTCCACTATTTGTTTGGAAAATAAAGTCAACTTTGGAATTGACCGGTATCGGTATGCTTCTTGTTTGCAAAATATTTAATTCTGGGAATGAAACAGTAAATGTTGGTAGTTTTGTTAAATGCAAATAAATTACCCGCAGGATTCTGAAAAATGTTTGATATTATGTTTTGAGTTGTTGGGGAAGATAATCATCAACATAACCAGTATCCAAAGGTATACGAATATCTTTTAAATCAAATTTCCACAAGAAGGATTTATCTCCGACATATAATCGGAAATTAGGAAAAGATCTAGCTGTAGCGAGAAACATAAAATCTGGCGATTCAATATCGCATATAGTATTGGGTGAAGGTGTTGACGATGGTGGTGGTGAATGTGGTGGTGTAGGCGACGTAGATGTTGGTCTGAAAGGATTATTTGCAAATTTATTTATTGGTCCATAAAGAGCTTCGAGCGCCATTTTGTCATCTTCATCAAGAGTTGTAATGTTTGTTTGATACCATGGATACATCACTGCAGACGACACGTTGCTGTGACCAATTCCCAAAGCATGACCAATTTCATGAGTTAGCGCCATGAGGAAGCTAGAATCACCGTCCGGTATATTCCCATCTAGTTTAGTATTCCACCGCTCATCAGCATCTAGATGAATTTCTATACATCCATCTTCTGATAAAAAATAAGCATAAGCTAATACTCTTCCAGGATCATCAAAATCATATTCACAATCTTGAGGGCCCTGACAGCTAGCTCTAAATTGATGTTTTTTGCGTAAAACAGTTATTGTGATATATGGAGTAGGTGATGATAGTATAACTCGTTTGAATGTAAATTTGGAGTTTCGTTCCCATGTATCAAAAGCCCTCGAAGCTGCATTAGCATATTCCAAGTAATGTTAGTTTTAGCCCATTTGGATTTAATTGTGTAAAAGTGATCGCTATGATCGTTTTCTCCACCAATTGTATCAGGATTAAGGGTCCCATCTACAGGTAGATTGGATATTTCTTGAAAATTTGCTAAAACTGTTGTAAGGTTGGCTATATCATGTGCTGTAACATATCCATATTGTTCTAAATATTTTAATGCATAATTTTGATTAATTTCCTCTAAATATGTTGTGTTATTTAGATTAATTTCCTCGAGTGCAGCTAGAGGAAGAATCAATAACGGTAGCAGCAGCAGTAGCATGTCTTTACTCTTCAACAATTACTTCAATAATAACCTGAGGTGCTTGTTTCAGTGAAATGAAAACAAAAGAATATATGTATTATTTATTAAAATTCCAAGTCGTTTACAACTTTAAACTTAGTAATGTATAAATTCTCTAAGTGCAATTGACAGTATGCAATTACTACAATCACAAAAAGCATAAAATAATTCTAATTCACTTAAATGTCCATTATTTTCAGAGAAATTCCTAATAGTTTCTATTAAATTTTTGTAGAATTCACAGAAACTTAGAGAGTCTAAATATGCTAGGTGATGTGAAAGAAGGATCTGATCAACTTGAAGTATTTGCGAAACATCTCCTTGAGTATACTCGAAAGTAACACCATGATTGCTAATATCCAAAAACTTCGTGTCATCGTAAATTAATTGTCGAACTTGACAGTAGTCCCCACATCGAATTTCTACGGGCTCGTATTCATCAGCCAATTCAGACATTGGATCACCAAAAATAGTATATTACACTCCAAGGGCCGAAATTCGCCGAGGGCATCATGACGCGCAGGACCGAGATTTCAACTTTCGGCCCGTGGAGTGTATACTATTTTTCTTCATAGCCGGTCGGAAGCGAGTGCCGCTGGTCGTAGTTACGAGTATAAATACGCATGAGAAACTCTTTCCTCCCGCTGTTATAGAGGAAACGCGTGTACTTTTCACAGGGAGTAAATGTTGAACTTTCGTCCCTGCTATGAGGGACGAAAGTGCGTACTTTCGACCGAGGTATGAAGAAAATGTATTATTTCTCAATATATCAATTAGCGTTGACCATTCGAAAGTGCTGAAGGATATTCTTTCAAATTTATTCCAGGATGATAGAATAACGGCAGAGCTGAAGCTTCTTGCTGGACTTATACCACACTGAATTTGAAGTGCGCCTGCAGGATATGTTCTAGATAGCAAGTAATGTATTTCCTGCTTGGCAGCCATTTCATATTTTTCTAAAATTTGATCCAATTTAGCACTATAGTCCATTGAATTGAATTCACTACCGTAGCCACTATCTTGAGAAGAATAAGAACTCATGTTGTTAACTCAGCAACGACAGCAACACCAACTGATAGTCGCTATCAAAGGCCTCAATTTATATCCGAGCTTTAAAGGCTAACTTCAGCTTAACTGTATTCGTAAGCGTCAGAGCAAAAAGTAGTGCTACAAAACATCTACGTTTTCTATCCAACTGTTATGTTTTTTGTCCAAGCCGAGCCATTTGACGTACAATTTTTTATCTTTTCGTCTGAGTATTTTTTCAACCAAGTGTATGTCAAGATTTAATGTTTTCTGCAATTCTTCTTCGTAAAAGCCCCCAATTACAGGTGTGCCATGCATGTCTCCGAGCAAGTACGTTGTGAGATGAGTTTCTCGTTCCTTCTAGTGCATAAGGTCATTGTTTCTAAATATGTATATTTGTATCCATATCAGTAGTGTGGGGAGCCAAACTCGTTGAAGCTTGTAAGAAAAATAAACATATAACTTGAATGCATTGTTTTATATTCAATTTCTAGTTGAATTAACGCCTCTCCACTCTGGATTTGTTAGTCAATAGGTGAATGTCTTTTGTTGGACCTATTAATTTACCTTCTAGAGCTGTTAGTCGATCGGTAATTTCACGAATGTTTTTCATTAAAGGATTTAAATCTATACGAGGGATGTTCGTGTTTGTATCGATATTGTTATCCGTCTCCTTTTTCAAACTATTCATTATTTGTGTAGTAACATCAGATTTAGCATTCTGAATGTCTTTTCGAAGAAAAGTTTTTACTGTAACAATGGCATCATCAACATATTTCTTAGTCGATAGATGTTTACTAGCGGTTGGAGGATCCCTTGAAAGAAATTGCGAAATACCGTCAACCTTTGTAACCAAGTTATTAACATTATCCCTTACTGTATTTAGTGGAATTATTGCTGAATCCACATATTTTTTAGTAGCAGCATCACTGTCGTTCGTCGGCTCTTGAATATTACAAATTTTCAAATTGTCAGCTTCAATATTACCGTCGGAGGTATGCGGAAATGTGAGTTTAGGTAATTGCAACTTTTTTTGATCGCTTTGAGAGCGATGACCGAATTTATCCACAGACATCTTGTCAATGAGCAAGATTTGACTTGTTATTTAATTATATCTGCTTCCTTGAGCTCATTGATAATGGCCACTATTTCGTTGTTGTGTGACGTCTTGCCTGCATCTTTTGATGCAATCAGCAGCTTTAAACGATCAACTAATTCATTGGGATCGACCCAATAAATATACTCCATAGACTTGTCATTGTACTTTAAATGATCTAGGAGACCTTTTCTTTTTGACAAAGGAATGGATTTTAGTCGAGTTTGCACCTGAGACAATCTGCTCGATGACGGCATGGAATTTGTTTTAAATAGAGGTTTTATGATGTAGTGATATTTTTCAGTACTTGAGCCTTTAAGTCGATCTAGTGTGTCTAAATGAACACCAGTCTTCGTCAAAAGAGCTTTATAATTTTGCAAATCTTGATCATTGTAGCTGGATTTGAGGTAAAATGAAAGCTGATATAAGGTGTTCTTTTTACATATCGTCGGCGATCTGACAATACCTGCTAAGTGATTTTTTTTTTTGGAAAATGTGTTTTATGTGTAGATAGTTTTTTTTATTCAAGGCGCATGTCACACAAAGGTCTGCTTTATTTACGTTATTCAGTCAAAACAATATCTGCTATTTCTGAGACGTCTTATTAGAAGCGGCAATACCTGCTATCATTCAATCTTCCATGATAATTTACTAGGTTAGACGGCTTTGCTTTTTTGTTCCGCTTTAAATCGATAACACTGTGTGAGTTTAATATTATTGTGTATTTGAAAAGTGGTGTAACATACTTTTTAATACTTTAAGGTAAGTATTTTTAAGGGGTAGCAAAAATTGTCTCAATAAAATAGATTATTATCTTGATATGTAGATAGCAGTTATTGCACCAAGTTTAACATTTTTGTTTGGGTATTTAATCGTAGTTAGCAGATTGTGCTATCACAGTATCTGCTATTTAGTATGTAATTATTATAACAATATTTAACTATTATTTAATATACCCAAACATAAAAACAATATTTTTGGACAGTTTCCTCTATCAGATATTTTTTGAACTTTATAATTTGTTACTTGCATTCAGCGTATAATGTGTAAATCAGATAAGAATCTAGATAAAACAGCATAATATTCAGAAAGCAGTTTTATAAGGTCTAAATAAATGAAAGAATAGTAGTTCGTATGCTCTTTTGCCTAAATGTATGTTTAGATATTTTGTTATTTTCAGCAAACATGGCGTGTCGAAGGGATAAAATCTTTCATCTTCTTGCTATTCAGGCAAAAGAAAGAAAGGAACAAAAAGATTTGATAATTGATACAAGTACTGATCCTCTAACTCAGACTTTGTCTAATCAGAATTTGAATGAGCGTTATGACTTCGATATTGAAAATATGCCAATAATTCTTCTATAGAAGTAGAGAATTTTGATTTATGTGTTCCTTCACCAAACAATTTAAAAATATAAAACAGTTCGAAACCAAGCATTAGCTTAGACACTTGTGACAAAGATACTGCTAGCTTAGATAGTCGTGACAAAGATCCTGCTGATGGAAGTTCAAATGCCAAACGTTATTCTGATCACGATAATGATTATTCTCCCACTAGTGAACCTGAAAGTAGTGTCGAAGGTATTAATAGTGAAAGTCACCAGGGACAATTAGAAACTAACAATGCTGAAGAAAACATCCGCGAATCCGAATGGGAAGATTTTGAGAATAATGGTGCTCAAGAAAATAACGAAGAAGAATGGGGAGATATAAACGAAGGGCGGAAAAGAAGGCCAAAAGCAGACAAAACCCAGTGGAAAAGAAGACAAAATCAGATGCTTCGAATGAAAGGTGAAGAATATTTAGGATTTTCTCGCGACAAAAAGAAAACATTTAAACATAATGTCTCTCGAGAGTCGAGAAAAATGGGAGAACGCTGTGCATAAAAAATGTGCCAGAAATCGAAGAAGCGATTTTGTGATTCATTTACTGAAGATACCAGAAAAGAAATGTTTCATAGCTTCTGGAAAAGAATGACATGGGATCAGAGAAAAGTCTTCGTGTCTGGACATGTCAGTCTTCAACCTCGAAGAAGGAAAACCAAAGAAGATGAAGAAAGCAGGCGGGAAAATACCATGGTTTATAAACTTCATAATGGTAGGGAATTAGTTCAGGTTTGTCGAAACATGTTTCTTAACACGACAGGACTGGGACGCTTCTCAGTAGAAACTTGGGTAAAAAATAGTAATCACGGTATGAACGAATCAAAATCTGAAAAAAAACAGAAGAAATAAGGACAGAAACCATAGAGTAAACGCATTTGAAGAAAGTAAAGTTTTTCTAAATACGTTTTTTGAAAATTTACCGAAACAACCATCTCATTACGCGAGAAAAGATGCCAACAAGTTGTATCTAGAAGAACAATTTACGACACTGAAACAGCTGCATAATATGTATAAAGCAGTCTGCCAAGAGAACAATAAACAATTTTTAGGAATAAAAAAGTTTAAAGACGTATTTAAAGAAAAAAATCTCAGCTTATTCTCCCCGAAAAAAGACCGTTGCGACTGTATCGAGTATGAGAAAAAAAATGTTGATGAAAATGTATGGAAAAAGCACATTGAAGATAAGCAAACTGCAAGGAAAGAACAAGCTTCTGACAAGGCTAGAGCAGTGAATAAAGAATGTATTGTACTATGTATGGATTTACAAGCTGTTAAAGTGGCTCCATCGTTGAATGCGACTAAAATTTACTTTAAAACTAAATTGGGATGCCACAATTTTACAATTTATAATACAGCTACTCATCAATCTACCTGTTATTGGTTCACTGAAATTGATTGCGGATTGACGGCTTCCACGTTTGTTTCATGCTTACTAGATTATTTGGAAAGGCACTGTCTACCAAGAAATCTTCCAATAATTATTTATTTTGACGGATGTACGTTTCAAAATAGAAACAATATTATGGCAAATGCTCTGCTTAATTTTGCAATTGTGCACAGAATCTCTATAACACAAAAATATCTTACCAAAGGTCACACGCAAATGGAATGTGATTCTGTGCACAGTTGCATTGAGCGAAAGCTGAAAAATAGAGTAATTGAATTACCCAGTGATTACGTAAAATCGTCTTAAGAAGCTAGACTGAAACCTGAACCATACAAAGTCATTCAGCTTACCCACGAATTTTTCAAGCTACAGCGTTATTCTACAATAAGACCAGGTAGAGACAATGTTGTAACAGATATCAAGGCATTATGCTATGATCCCAGCGGTAAAATTCAAGTAAAACTAGATTTCAATAAAGAATTTCAAGATTTACCATATAGGCCAAAAAGTACTTATCCAGTTTTGAATTTCCCCGCACCCTACAAGCAACGATTACCTATCACTCAAAAAAAATGGAAGCATCTACAAGAGTTAAAAAGTGTCATTTAAAAAGAATGTCATGCCTTCTATGACTCGCTTCCCTTTTCGAATGAACGAATGGTCCAAAATGAGGCGGAAAATGACCGTGAGCAAGAAGTTGTGAACCTCGTGCTAAAAAATCAAAAAGAAAATAAAAATTGTATTTAAAGTCATAACAAACTATCCATCTTTTACAGAGGTCAAAATTCATTAAATGGTTAAAATAAAGTTATTTCTCTAAAATTTGGTCTAATTGTTTTAATAAAAAAAAAACAATAACTGCTAACTTTACTATGAATCTGCAACAATATATGCTATCTACCGTTTGATAGATAAAATGTAAAATTTTAGCTAAAACTATTTTATAACACTTTTCCTTAATGCATTCTCAACAAATATTATAAAAATTTCGCAATAATTTTTTTAGTGGCTTAAAATGCGCAGTTTTTTTGGCCTCCTGTAAAATTGTAGTACTCGCACTTAGCAGGTATTGTCAGAATCGCCGACGATATGCTTCTTCTGCGTTTTTCTCGGGTAGTATGTTTATATTACCAGTTTTTCCATCAAACGCAATTCGACGTTTGCCTAATGACCAACCGATTTCGTCATTGTATATCGGATCATAATTTTTATCAATTTTATCATCTTTTTGGAAATAATCTTCAATGAACTGTTGACCGATGGTGGGATATGGATCTAAATAGCCTGTGATAGCTTCCTGGGAAATATCGGGACGCATCCTCTCTGGAGATTCAAAACGTGTAACATTGCCAGCTTCATCAGTTTGAGCCACTGTCTTTGTTTTAAGAAAAGGTGTAAATACATCATCTGCCATATCTTCTTCTTCTTTCTTTCTTTCTTTCTTTCTTTCCTTATTTCCTTATTCCCTTATTTCCTTATTTCCTTATTCCCTTATTCCCTTATTTCCTTATTTCCTTATTTCCTCATTCCCTTACTTTTTCCTTCTTTCTTTCTTTCTTTTTTTCTTTCTTAACTGGGTTTACATTTAAAAATGTTTTTTGTAATGATTTTGATGATTCGGAAAGTTCCTTTAGCGGCTTCGTTACCGGCTTAAATAGTTCTTCTTCAGATTTCCCCAACTTTAACGCTAAATATTTTTTCCGAATTGATCTAGCCAATTCTGTTACTTTTTTCTTACGTAAAGCTATCCGACATATTGGTGTTAACTAAAGTTATGTGCATCTCACAATTTTATATATTTATCAAATCCTTTGCGATATCTGCCATTGTTGTGGGGAAAATTCTTTACAATCACTAAAGGTCCTCCGCCTCCCAACATTCTGAGCACATTTTCTTGAATATATCACAAGTCATGTCTGGAGATACGTGTTCCTCAAATATATGCTTCAAGTTGACCTCATCCTGCTTAAATAGCACAATCACATTACAATTGTCACGTATCAGCTGTTTCGGTATTTTTGAATATGTTTGACAAAGATATGCCGCATCAATATCTTTATGTCGGCACAGAGAATAATATTCACGAATTTTCTGCTGACCGTCACAAGCTACGTCATCGAATAAAAAGATGGAGTTTGGTCGAGCTTTATCAGGAGTTATTATTTCTTCGTTGTCTTTAAAGGGAAAATAGCCAACACCCTTGACTTGTCCTATAACCTCTTGCAGTAATTGCTATTCTGCTTGAAATAGCGACTTTGAATAAACGTAAACGTTTTTAAATTAAGCGCCATTTGGATTGAATAGAAGTGACAGCATGATATTCGTCTTTCCACAACCGCTGGGACCGCAAACAATAGCACGAAAAGAATCTGGTAGTAGCTGACCATGTTTGCCAACGGATGGCGTTACGGTAAAATCTAAATTATAAATGGGTAGCATCTGCTCCTGTTGAACGATCTTCATCTTGTGCTGTATCATTAATAAACTGTCAGCATAAATAATAAAGGTAATTTTTCATCGTTTTAATATGCAGCAACTATTTATTGTTCAGGCCACTACGACCAATACCGTTCAGTTTTCCGTCCGTCCACAAGCCGTCCCCCACACAAGGCTGTCATAAACGGGAAAGTCAGAGTAAGAAAATAGATATATATTTAGGGAAAAATTAACAAAACACGTGGTGTGACGTCAGTGAATTCGGGCAATACCCATGACGTCACAGTAAACTGGAAAAACCACAACGACGTGTACTCGAAGGTACCGTCGAGGGTGCAGTCCGCGTGGCTAGATATAGTCACCGGGAATGAACTACCATTGGCCCGGACGAAACTACGCCAATAGGTATAAAGATACGTGCAAATTGGATGATGATGCAGGTTTTCTGTGGTACTTTTCCTGCATCTTAATTTCCGCAATTGTTGGAACCGCGACATATTGTGGAAATTAACCAAATGGCCATCCTTGGGTGCACAGCCACAGCTGTCCCTACCGCGACCTTTAACTTCACTTGCATTAATATTCAAATCATACCTTGAAGAGGATTAATCTCCTATAGCAGGGTACAGAATTAAACTTTTGCAAATTCCAATAAAGGAAAATCAATTATCAAATTAAAATCATGTTCGAACAAAAAAAAAAGGCAATAGTATCTCAGTCCTCATCGAACCTTGTAAGTTAGATTGTTATATACTCTGACTTTCAAGATAGATCTTGGCTGGTCTACGGCAGTCAAGTTTTTGTAAGACACTTGTGTTTTATTTCAACACCCAGAAGGAGAAGCTCCAAGGACACGGTGAAGTATTATAAGTATCGTAACTTTATTGTTCTCTCTTATTTTTTTTTTATTTTTTATATATATAGGAATGTAGTGGTAATTTGTTTTATTTATTAATCGTTCTTTTTAGGAAATAAACATTGTGTATAAATATGGTATATAAATATGGGTATATTATAATAATTTTTGAGTTTATTATTTTTTTTCTGTGTGATTTATTTAGGCCGTCAACTTTATTTCAAAAGGTTGTATTATTCTAATTACATATATATATATATATATATATATATATATATATATATATATATATAAAGTAGAAAATGGATGTGGAGAAGGTATAGGTATTACAGCCACTACGCAAGAGGTATCTCTTGATATACATAGTGGCCGACCTTTGATCATTATAGTCGAGTTGATTTTTGGTTCAATCGGTTCGATAGCCTGGCTGATGAGGCCTAAAGGCCGAAACAGCTGTCCCAGGATGCGAACCGATTGAATAAAAATTAATTCGACTTCATTTTTGTATATATATATATATATATATATATTTTATTATTATTATTATTTTGATGTACTTTATTTTTCTTTATTTTTTCTTTATTTTACTTTATTTCAGAAAGTATAACTGTTTATTATTATTTGATTACCACGTATTATTATCATTTCTTTTTTTTTCTCCCTCGTATTTCTTCTTTTTTTTTGTGTGTTCTTCCAGACATGGAAGGATACTTGACTGTGGACGACCTCTCCGAAGGACTTAGCGACGCCACGGAGCATTTGTTGACGCCGATCCGGTCGGTCCGATTCAACCGGGGCGCCTCCAACTCCGTAGACTTCCCCAGGGAGGAGTCACCTCATAGCAGTCGACGATAGTCTCAACAATTCACATTCTTCCCAGCCACTCGCGGCTGAGTTCATTTGACCGTCTCACGCGTAAAATTATCTCACATTCTATATTCAAGAGGGAGAATAACATTCACATAAATTATTTTAATATGCGGCAACTGGTGTTCAGGCGTCCAGTGGCGGAGCTCAACAAAAAAGCGCCAGTGTCCTCTTTGCTCGTACGTCACAGCGTTACTTCACTCCCCCAACCCCCCATACACCTCGCACTAGCAATTTCCCCAGCCCCCTCAACAAAAAGAACCGGACGCACATGGTGTGCATGAATTCCCTTTGGTTTCTTGAGTGTGCACGAATTCCCTCTGGTTTCTTGAGTGTGCATGAATCCCCTTTGGTTTCTTGAGTGTGCATGAATCCCCTTTGCTACACTACTATTGTCAAATAGCAAAACAAGCATTTCTCCTTTTACTCATATCCGAGTGTTTGGTTCAGTTATTATAACATAGGTAGTTATAAGGGTCAATGGCTATAACTCTTCCCTTCTACAATTGTGGCATGTTTCATGGAGTGCTATATGAAAGCTGTATTTCATTTTTGAGAATGGAATATCTGTACATGAAACTGAAGTGATAAGAAATAACTCATTTAATTTTTTATTCTTCGATACTGTGGGAGTCTCCTCTATACAGAGATATAGTGAGGAATAGTGCACCCAAATATTTTTTTGGAAAATATCACCTTGTGGAAGATTCTGCATATCCATGCAAGAGTTGGATTATGACACCAAATAAGTATGTAAGATATTTTACTTTCAAATATAACATTGAAGTTTTATATAACATTTTATATACACAAGAGGAGCTGGAAGAAACAATAAAATGATTATGAAATTTTTAGATCTACTTCTGGTATAACAGAATCTCGGCGTAAATACAACAAAGCTCTGAGTCAACAAAGAGTAGTGATTGAGCATTCCTTTGGACATCTGAAAGGAAACTGGAGAATTTTACAATATAAATAATTCATTGACACTAGTAACATTTTTGACTAATACTATTTACAATATTTATTGTTAATTTTGGCTTTCTTGGTGACATAGCCATTTTCTTTCTGATTTGATATCACATATCTTTGGATCCTCATTGGTGGCAAAGTAATCGATCTGGAGATGTGTGATAGACAATGTTTAAGAATAATTGTAAATAGGTGGTGTTTGGTTTTTATGTTCATAGGAGTGACAAACTTATGGATGTAAATATTACGCATTGCATGGGCCATCGTTTTGTCATTGATAAGGTTAAATAAGTTGACATAAAGATAAAATACTTCATTAATAATAACTGCATTGACCCTCGTAAATATATTTCATAGTCCAATACAACTAATTATTTCAGATTGTTAATAAAATATCAATAGAACGCAGGTTAATAAAGAAAAGAAATATTATTTTTATACATATAAGAAACTCAAGAATTTTAATTACAAATTTTGTCTTCGTGTTCGACTTCAATCATATTTTGTTTTAGTTTTTAAAAATGTAACCTTATAACTCCCACGTTTAGTGGGAGATGTGTTCATGTGTTTTTGTGAAATGATGTTTCACTTAATTTGTACAAACTCACTTTGCACGTAAGTTTAAATTAATTATAATTTTTACCGTTGCATATTAGAACTTATTCATATTTTAGCCTTGATAAGGGATTCAAATAAATCCGAAAGCTAGGAAGTAGTAAAAAAGAGTTTAATTTCTTAACCAGCCCAGATTGTGGCGGAATCCCCAATAATTAGTAGATTGTTTTTTAACTATTCGTCAAGACTACCCTTTGCTTCTTTCTATATATCGTCGCCGGGCTGCGAATACCTCCAATGTAACAAAAATATGTGAAATGAGATGAATGCACATTGAGAATTCTATTAGAATTCCTCACAAGTTCGTAATATATCCGAAATGATATGGAATCGCCAAACTTGCAGAAAAAAATTAAATACATTTCTCCAATGTAACAGAATTCAAATATTAGGATGGAAAAAATTCAATGTGACAACATTAACAATGGAGGTAATTCATTCCTTTGGAAATATATCCCATGTGCATATATCAGATTTATAATAGCACATTGGAGATATTTCGACATACCATGTATGCACGTAGGAGATATTACGACACAAATGTCAAACTGCTATAACCTCACTTTAATTTCATTTTGAATTGATTCGGCAAGAAGTGTGTACTGTGCAGATAGATATACTCTAACTATTGTCAGTATGATGACCATAAAATAAAGCAATGTTGTCAGATATATTTTCTAAAATTGTTAGGCTCGCTACACAAATGTTCCTCTTACTTCAGTAAACTGTTAGTTCGTGATGTTATAAGATAGCTAGTTTGGAAATATTTTTAAAAAAATACATTATGTAAATTTATTAGTAAACATTAAAATAAGTTGCTTGAAAATACTGAAAAAAGACAAATTAATTAAAACCACTTTTTATATGTTACTATATTTAAGAAAATTTTGAAGAGATGGCAACGTGTTGCACGTGCAGTCAAGACTTTGAAACAACCAATCATCAACTGCAGTATTCATCGTAATATTCCGTTTGACCATTTTCGCAGAAAAAATTCTACGGTCTTGAAGGTGTTCGGGGGGGTTGTGTTGTGGTTCGGCTTATAATCCATTAGTATCATTCAGTGTCGGGTGTGAATTTTGTATAATATCTATTTCTTGGTTGAGTGAGTTTAGTAAATTGTTATAGGTATTTATAGGAAAGTGTAGGTGATCTAGTGTAGAAAGGTATCATTAATATAATACCTTTTTGATGGTGTAGTGGTTAGGTCGCGTCAGTTAATTGATATTAATATAATATTCATTTGTTCGTAGACGTTGGGGTAAGTGTTATAATATAATTAATTAGAATGGCATTTTGAAGACCATTTGAAACAACAGTCCAAGATGATGCGCGGGATTATTGAATTGTGGATTTAAATATAAGAAGTTAGATAATCGAATGGTAATAATGGAATCTCGGCGTATCGCTGAACTTAGACAGGAGTATTTGCGCAAAATAAAAGGGTACCGTGATTCAAATAGAGCTATAATTTATTTAGACGAAACTTGGTTTGATACGCATGATGTTGTCAAGTGTTTATTCATTTATTTGTTATTCAAACAATCCTTACGGTTTTATTACATGAATAAATATATAAAATAAAATACATTTTAACTTAATATGTAAGAAAATAGTAGTAATGGTAATTATATTATAATTAAAACTGTATGAGGATATACACCCACCTTTAAAATATGGTTGGGTTGACGATACAAAAAACTGTTCTCTAGATACTGCGTGTTCTAGAGGAAAACGCGTTATTATTGTATTACATATTTTATGAGTTTTGTATGCAGGTTAATTTTTTTCATTCAAATTGATATACAGTAGAAACGGTGGAGGTTTACCATCACGTGACTGTTACCATACGTATATACGTATACGTATATACGTTACTATACGTACTATACATTACTATACGTATATACGTATACATATATACGTTACTATACGTACTATACGTTACTATACGTATTTACGTATACGTAAATACGTATAGTAACAGTCACGTGATGGTAAAGTTCCACCGTTTCTACTGTAGTAGAATAACATTATTTCACAATATTCGAATTGACGCCATTGGGCGGCTTTTTCCTTCAAAGGGATTAAAAAAATGGGTCATCACATTAACTTTAGAAGAACTATACCTTCAAGCTAATTTGCAGTATGTGATAATAATTATATGTGAGCTGGAATATCTCGAATGTGTTCTGGTCTGGAATAAGCAATATCTCCAAAGTAACACTTTTTCCGATTTTCATTGAAAATATCACCAATCAGCAAGGAATCTAGTATTACTTGATAAATACATTGCTATATATTACAAATCATGAGAAAATTACGATATTACTTTAATATCTAGTAATAGAAATGTTTTTTGGTTCTCCTGTAAAATTGACTTTTTATCACCTTGGAGGTATTCACAGCCCGGCGACGATATACTGATCT
This sequence comes from Lochmaea capreae, assembly GCA_949126875.1. Taxonomy (NCBI): domain Eukaryota; kingdom Metazoa; phylum Arthropoda; class Insecta; order Coleoptera; family Chrysomelidae; genus Lochmaea; species Lochmaea capreae. Next base: position 5,985,629 of record OX421404.1, on the reverse strand, counting down.
GATATTTTAATTTGTAATTTTATATAAGTAAAACTTTCTACTTATAAACATTATAAAGCTGCCAAGAGACACCTGGACAGTTTTGAACGTAATCTTGATATCCAAAGGAAAAAGTTACTAATTTCACTTCGTGCCCAATCTCATCTGAAGCTTCATTAAACTTGCCATCATCTTCAAAAGCAACCTTTGTTACCGCTGATGGGAGCTCTGGCCAATACAATAGTTCTTTAGATAGTGATGAGAGTGATATAGCTATAAGTGACTCAGTTTGTAGACTTAGCAGTGAACAACAGTTAGAGTTTGATAACATCAACACTGAAACTGATAATAATCTAAATGAATGTAAATCAGGTAACTCTGCGGCTATTAAAGTGATCCAGGACCCGAAAGACTCTTTTTCCAAAGAACTATCAAGAGTGGAGTTTAAAGCATAATATAAGACACACAGACTTACTCATCTTTTAAAGCTTTTAAAATCAGATCATCCAGAGTTGCCTTTGGATGCAAGGACTTTATTACAAACATCAAGAAGTCATGATGTCATATCCATTGAGCCTGGAGAATATTATCATTTTGAACTAGAGCAGGCTCTTGAAGGCCAGGCGGGCCAACAAGATTTGGAAAGATACGTATGTAGGTGAAAAAAAAATATGAAGCTTCAATTAGGTTTTTCTTGATTGTCATGTTTTGACTGTCTGACATATGTATGACTTGTATGGAGCTATTTTTGTCCAACTATGTCAGTCCATTTTGGCTCAAGCTATAGCACACGCTATATGTTTCTCAGACTGAGCGAGACTGACGGCTGACTGCGAGTGGTCTGGGTTATGACTCACCCCAGGGGGATGTGACCACGCTGCGACAGCGCAGGGGGAATGAGAGTCATCTCGGCAAACATCGCTCATGTCAACGCGGGCCGTATAAAAACACTACGTGGGCCTGATGTGGCTCGCGGGCCGTAGAGGACTGGACTAGAGGACTGTGTACTAGAACTTCTTAATTTTTACCCAATTAATAAATCATATTGTGTTGAAATACTTGTAAATGTGTATGGACTTCCTCTATTTAAAAGTTCTGGCTCTACTCTGTATCAAATTTTGATAAGCATTTTTAGAAATAAAAATAAAATTGAATTAGTTGGAATTTACCATGGTCTTGAAAAACCAAATGTTGCAAACTCATTTCTTAGAGCCTTTATTGATGAGGCTAAATTTTTAACTGAAAATGGATTTTGGTATAAAGAAAAACAATATCAATTTAAAATCAAGGGATTTATTTGTGATGTTCCCGCCAAGTCTTTTATTTTATACACTACTGGTCATTCAGGCTACATGTCTTGTACAAAGTGTCACATAGACTATAGAGGGCGAATTCATTGACAGGGTGTGTTTTCCAGAGACAAATAATTTACGACTACGTACTAATTTGGATTTTAGACAAAAATTACAAGATGGTCACCACAAACGCACATCAATTATTGAGGAAATGCCAGACTTGGACATGATAAATGTTTTTCCACTCGATTACATGCATTTAGTATGCTTAGGCGTGGTAAAAAAATGCATATCTCTTTGGTATGTTGGTAAGCCCAGTACAAAGTTAACATACCAGCAGGTGTATAAAATTTCTAACCTGTTAAAAGAACAGGTTAATAGCATACTGGCCTTGTGGTACTGAAAAATGTTTTATCATTTGACCGGTATGTAAACTTTCTTGCACTTCATGTAGGGATTACAATTTTGTGTAGTAAAAACAACATCGGTAACATAGGTTTTGAATATAGAAAGCACATATTGAAATAATTTGTGGAGACGTTTATAATCTTGTATGGAAAAAAATATGTATCTCAGAATATACATAATTTACTGCACTTAACTGATGAAGCCAATAATTTTGGAATTCTCGATGATTTTAGTGCATTCCCATTCGAAAATGATATGCAGGTTATAAAAAGAATGGTAAGAAAACAGCATCAACCTTTGCAACAAATTATAAATCGGAAAGGAGAAATAAGCCAATTACTGAAAGCTAAAGAACAATCAGGTCCATCTAATTTTCCCATTTTAAAAAGGGAAAACAATATGGGAGGCCATATTCCAAACAACTTAAAACTATCAAGTGCCACTGGTATGAAACATTTTAAAGAAATAAGACTTGGACCATTGTGAAATTTGTCGAGGATGAAAGTGTAGCATTAGTGCCAACACCTCGGATTATTAATACCGAGGATTGCTTATGGCCTCCAATCCCTATTAATAAAATTCCTGCAGTGGTAAAATCATACCAAATAAACACTTGTTGGCCAACGCATAAAATTTCGGCTTTCCGAAATGAAACTTTTGGTAAGTCTCAAATTTCTTTTTGTTAGTTTTGTAGCATTAATTATTAGTATGTTCAGTACTCGGCCAGTATGTATACAGGGTGTCTTAGATAAAAGCAGGAGTAACATAAAAAATTATCCAAAGGTGAAGATACAAGCGACCTAAACCCAGATTATGAGGGTCCAAGAAAAAAAGAAAAGTTGTAAGGCATTTAAGCACATTATCATCATCAGGGGACGAAGTTTTAAAAGTAATTAAATCACCACCAAAGTTAATAAAAACCAGGAGGATACAGGAGACTAGCAGCACTAAAAATAGAGAAAAAGGTTAGCTTAATATTATACCATACACATAACCAGCCCACTGGTGAACAAAAAAATGTACGCTACTCTGTGCTACATAGTATTTCACCTTGTAATAATGAAGCAGACATTCAACGAGTGAATGAAATACTTCAGGACGACGATACACTTAAAACGGTTGTATGTATTACTTAATATTTATCATTAATTCAATAACTTCCCATTTTTTAATAATTCATACTCCGCATGTTTTTTAAATAGCTCAAAGGCTTTTATAATGTGAAGTAATAAGCAAAATGTATGGAACATTTAAGACATTGGAATATGGAGTTAGGTTAGGTATAAAAGTATAAAGTATATAAAGTATAAAAATTTTCCTCCACTGAGAACCACTGTTTTCAGTTTTCTTAAGCTCATGTGGCACGAAGCATGGTCACACATTTGGTAACATCATAAATATTCAATGTGCATGTGCACAGAATATTTGTCATATGGAAAATGTGACCTCTGTTCTATATTCGCCACAATTTTGTTGCCAAACTTGCGAATGTGTCATACGGGTTTCCAGCCAAAAATACATAATATTTAGAAAAATTAACGTATTTGTTTTTTAATGTGTAGTAAAATTGTTTTAGTGGCTAACTATTATTGTTCATTTTAGGTTGCTGAATTATCCAACCTAGGGGGCCGAACCACATATGAATTTGTGGCCAGATGTCTTCATGCAATAATGACGGACTCCCTTGCCAGCACATATAGCTGGCTGGGTCGCAGACAGAAAAATAAATTTTTCGATCATTTATTTGCCAAGCTTGTTCTAGGTAAGTCTTATATCTGGTTTACTTTTGTAGTCTTAAGTTTTGAAGTAACTTATTAATGGATTTTACAGGCCAAAACTTTTAGTTTAAATCAACCTTATCCGTACAAATCCTTATAGATAAAAGAAAACTGAAAATACAATAAATTTTAGCTGCTGCAGAGGACTCCAAAATCCAAAAAAACAAAAAGGAAGGTAAAGAAGCGATAGCGACATAGCTTCGCAGAGCCACTGACCGCCTAAAAGCAAAAAATAAAAGTAATTTGTAAATAATGTATCACATAAGTAATTTTAGGATTATTCATACACTTTTTTTCATGTTAAGAGTTCTTTTATTATGGTTGTTTTGTTTTTTAATTTTATAGACTAGTTTTTTAAATGGAAAAAAATAATATGTTTGAATATATATTTCTTTAATTAAAATCCCATATGAGGAAAAAACAAGTCAGAAATGTCGAAAAAGTACGTACATACGACGTAAAAAAGGGTGGACAAAGTACGTACTATGTACATCTTGAAGACATACAAGGGGAATTACCGTACGAACATAAGACGTACATTACGTCTGAAGGCTACCTACATAATTGGTTTATTGGGTTGGTTTGCGCGTCATAGTGAAAAGAAAATGTAGTCGATCGTTAACAAACTGAATAATTCAAATTGGAATATTTGACGTTGACTTGGTTGTGTTGTTAGCCAAGGGGCTATTTTAAATTACCTGCGGAAATGAATCTATACCTGTTGACAATAAAGAAAAAATTACGAAGTGGAGAATTAAAGATGCTCGTGCACAAGAAGTACTATTTTTAAGAATGGAAGATGAAACTATTTCATATGTAATGCAGGTTGAAATCGTAAAACATTTGTGGTAAAAATTGGAAAGAATTTTCGAGCGAAAATCTAAGGTTAGTACACATCTATTAAAAAATGAACAATTTTATAATCTGGAGTATCAAAACGAAACAGTGAACAGTTTCATATTGAAAGTTACAAATTTACAAGCAAAACTCAAGCAGTTAGGAGAAGATATTCCAGAAAAAATGGTTTTAACTAAAATCATAATGACACTTCCTGATAAATTCAGGCATTTTCGTTCAGCATGGGATAGTGTCAGCTCAGATAAACAACCTATAAATAATTTAACGGCCCGATTTTGAATTGAGGAAGAAAGGTTAAAAATATAGAAGAAGAATAATCTGTGGCATTAATGGCATTTCAATCAGCTGATTCCAGTCATAAATCAAGACAAAAAGGTCAAGATGTGAATAGAAATAGAAAAAAATGTTTTGTTTGCGGAAGAGAAGGCCATTTAAAGAATCAATGCCAAAATATTGAGTACAATTACTGCAAAAGAAAAGGACATTTACTCAAAGACTGTTTTGTTAGGAAGAATAAAGAAGAAATAGATCCAGTGATAGTACAAATAGAAGTGATAGTTTTGCACTTGTTGTTTCAAGTGATATTCAATTCCAAGTAAATATGGAATGGTTTATGGACAGTGGGGCTTCACAACATATGTTTTGCAGTTTTGAGCAGTTCGAAGTACCTAAATGGGTGAAAATTGGTAATAGTACAGCTTTACAAGCGGAAGAACAGGGCAATATTTGTATTTTAGCATAATATAATTGTAAATCTTTTCATTGTGTCACATTTGGCACAGTTTGTAAGCAAAGACATCATTGTACAAGTGGCAACTCGTACAGATAAACTTTTCAAAATAATGTTTAAGTAAATGAAAGTAGGGCAAATGAACCTGGGGGAATAATACATATAGATGTATGTGGTCCTATGGAGGAATCTTCTTTAATTAACTCTCGATACATTTTTTTGTTAAAAGAAGACTCTAGCAATTACAAGTTTGTTTATTTCATTAAAAATAAATCTGATGTATTGTAACGAGTTATTTTTTTGCACAGATTTAAGTTTTTTCTCGTAACGTATTTTATTATTTTATTTTACCCCTTGGTTTTAAATAACTCGTTACTTATTACTTACTTATTAGTCCGGAGGTACGCAAAATATTGAATCATAAAATTTAGTCATTTCCGAAGTTAAAAGTTTTCAATCAAAAAGGACATTTGGTATATATACCATTTAATTTAATTTAAGTATATGACACATTTTTTTGTAGTTCCTAAATAAAATTTTGCGAATGATAATATAAAAGGACAGAAGAGTTGGATTCGGGGCTATCAACTCTCAGCTTCTACAGTGTTACCGATTTATTAATAAGAACAGGGTGAGTGTTTTCGCAACCTCCTGCACTGCGACCAAATAAGATCTTTTGTGCCCAAAGTGTTACCGATACTCGAGTTATTGTTAGTTCCGTTTGCCGTGTGAGTACGAGAATTTCCGATCCGGTTCCGGATAATTATTTTGTTAAAAGTGGTGAATATTGAAGCCGTACACTAGAAATAGTTTGATATTTTTCTTTTATTTCCGGACCGGTTGATTTTTTTTGTTTTCCGGATTTTGATTTTAACTACTGTCGATTTGAAACTCGTTTTAGTTTTTTTTAAATAATAACACCGATGTTGAATAAAAGTTAATTTGTTCTAGAAAAATTGTTTTTTATTGCTAGATAATTAATTGGTATTAATTCTCCGGCTCTCTATTGAAGTTACGATTTTATGTGTTTTCTTTACCGGACATTTATATACAGTTACTATCGATATTTCAATTTTACTTCCGAGTTTTATGCTTACTACTCTGTGTGTCGATAAGTAGAATCATTTGAACCTGGGAAAAACAAACCTAATTTCTTATTTGAAATAGTAGTGTACCGTTTTAAATTTTTAGAATCAAAGGGATATTCGAACTTGGAGGTGGCTCAGTTACACTTGTTCGTTTACCCGGCAGATTTATAACTTTGTTCCCTTTACTAAGTAACCGATATACAAATTTTTGTGTGTCATTTTCCGGATTTCATTTAGACCCAAAGGGATATTTGAATTTGGAGGTGGCTCAGTTACGCTTGTTCGTTTACCCGGCAGATTTATAACTTTGTTCCCTTTACTCAGTAATCAATATACAATTTTTGTGTCATTTTCCGGATTTCATTTTGATCCAAAGGGATATTCGAACTTGGAGGTGGCTCAGTTACGTTTGTTCGTTTACCCTGCAGATTCACTCCGGATTAGTAGCCTGATCGACTCAGACTGTTAAGTCCGCCCCTCTCTTCTTCCCGTTAGTTTTTCAGTACCTATAGATTTATAACGACAATAGACCACAGAGTATTATTAGTATAACAAAGGAAAAATTTCTATTTACTCCGTTATTAACTCATTAGTTGAAAATAAACGGATATTTTATTGTAAATTTGATAGTAGTTGATTAAAGTAAATTCAACAAGACCCCTGGAATTATCCGTTACCTCCATCTGAGGCTATCTGGATTTTTTAACGATCAGGGTCAAGGGGCCGTGGAGCAAGCCACGTTGAAAATCTGGCGCCCGAGCATTTCGTTGTAAGATTTTACGTCAAGGGTATCCATAGTGACGTGTTAATGTGGTAGAAGACCACGGATAGGAAGAAAACACGTTACAGTATATGAAAGATAAAAGCTATGTTTGCGGAAAATGAACCGTCAAAAAAAATTCTGAGCGGAAGCAGCAAATACTGCTGTGTTCTTATTAAATAGAAACTGGTACAAGTCCACTTCAAGGTAGAACTCCTTATGAGCAGCTATTTAATAAAACATTTGACATAAAAATGGTGGAAGGAATATTTGGAAGCAAAGTCTGGGCCTATATACCTAAAGAAAAAAGAAGGAAGCTAGATATGAAAAGTAAACAAGGATATTCCGAAAATGTAGAAGAGTGTATTATGAAAAAGAAATCAAAGTTACTATAAAAGTATATAGCTCACTGTGCATAATTCTATAAAGATAATTTTGTAATACCATAATTTTTAAGCTCTTTTTAGTCAGCATGGCGAGAGCGCAACAGAAGATAACGTGGGAACTCTGAGCTTGGTCGCAAATAATCGCACATTCTTCAAACAGACAACGAGGGATTCTATCAAGCCAAATCAGTGGAATCGAGAATCCTTAATTATGTATTGTCTAGATCTAGGATGTCTTGGATCCAAATCACATTGGTCCCGAATGAGTCTATTTCACCTATCCCATTTTTATTACTTCGAAGATGCGAAAGGAGATGATGATATCACTCCTCAGAAATTGACCAGAAGTCTGATTGGAATACTCTGACTACTTGAGAATCCTCAAACCCTCAAACGTGACATAGAACTACAGAATGCCCTTACAGATGCCGGAATCTACCTTGACTTTTTGGAGCTTCATGAGAATTGAATGAGGGAGCTGGATAGCCATATGTAGTGCTAAAAGGATTGTTAAAATCAGAGGATAAATGGGTAGATCTTCAGAGGAGTCCTGATGAGGCACTGGTCATGATGTCTGTGATCATGCTCACAATTGTTAAATATGTTAATCAAAATAGTTCTGTGGGATGGATAAAAAACAGAGTAACGATAGTGTTGGTGTCCAGAGGTGGTCGGAGTTCTGGGCACTTCATTGTATCCCTACAATAAATATCTTGCCATGAACTATGATTCTATAATTGCATCTTCTCTCTCCTTTGGAATTGGCGTGTGGGGATTACGCTATACTGATCTTATTGAGCGAGTTCAGGTTAATTTATTTGAAAAATTGTTAAATTTGTCACATAATACTCCTGATTACATTATACGGCTTGAGACATACTCGCCTCACTTATCATTAATCATTTTTAAACATGCTTTAATGTGGTTAAATAAACTTAAAATGATGTATAATTCTAGAATGTCTAAAATCAGTTATATGCGACTTTTACAATTAACTACTAAGAATGTTAAATATAATTGGGTCTTACAAGCTAAAGAATGGTTCACTTTTGCAGAATGTGAACATTTATGGATAATAGTATATTATTAAACGAGCAATTTATGATAGCCATTATTCACGCAGGGTGACGTTTGCATATTTTCAATTATAGAAACAAAAAATAGTTCAGAGTTTCTACATTGTTGATACAGACAGTAAACAGATGTATTAAAATTTATATCCTATGGGCTCAATTGTTGGATGATAATATATACAATGATTTTATTTTATAGCAGTCACATATTCTGATTTTAATTAAGTTTCAGTGTATTTTAAAGTCTTATTTGTTTCTTTCAGATATTACACCTTAATTTACTTGGAGGGAAAAACAATAAATTGATCATCCATTATATCCTAAGAAGACTTTTAACAGATGAATTAGCATCATTATTTAGCTATTATGGATAAAGAGGAAAAGAACAATTCTACATTTTATGCGTTAATGAAGCTATAATAAGTAAGTATTGAATCAATAAATCAAATGTATAGATACTTACCTATTCTACAATGTTATTGTCGTTAAAGTGTTTGTTTCTAGTAAAAAAATTTAGAGGTAGGGACAGTGAACTGTTTGACACATTCCAATAATAATAATAATTCCAATACTAAAAATATTCTATACATGTTTTGCAATACTTATTATGTTTTCCTCTTTAGAAGCAGTTCAGTCCAAGCAGATTAACCGAACAGAGATTGAAGAAACTATTAAGCTTTGGATAAAACATGCGCCGAATAGGATCAAATCTAGAAATATGAGAAAATCAGATCAAACGGTTTAATCAAATGTGTTTAATTTTAACTAAATATAAGTAAGTTTTATATAACCCTTGCACATTTTACCAAAATATATATAGGATGTACAGTTGTTAATTTTTAGTATTAATTTTCAATTATGTACAAACGAAAATATTTAGAGCCTGTTGCGGATTTCCAGCGAATTCGGAAATGGTCGGGAAAACCAACAATTCTGAACGAAATTTAAAAAGTGAGGCAGTATTTCGACGTAAAATTTTGCGCTCTACAACATTTATTCGAAACTTTTTTCGATAAATCCAGTAGTTACAGAGAAAACGCAAATTCAAAGTAATTTTCCGCGATTTTCACTATACGCCGTGAAAATTGGTGTCTGCGAGTGGTGCCATTCGATTCGGCGTGCCCAAATTACCTTAAAAAACGCAACCCCAGCCATGCAGCTCACTCAAGCAGAATCTCTGACTTTTTTATTGGACTATAAATGTATCTTTTCCTTTACTGCATTCATTGTAGTATACAGTGCATTTTTGAAAACTATCCATCCTATATAATTTTAAAGGCGCGATTTTATAGAAAAAATACAAAAGTTCGACAAAAATAATACAAATGGGGAAGTCTCTTTGCTCTTAGGTACTCCCTATAACCTTAATCCCCACCCCCCCCTTTTTTATATAGAACATCCCTGCTTGATAGTTCTGGATCTGTATTTCTCACTTCCACAGCATCTAAATAGTTTCATAAGTTTCAGTTGGAAAATTGTTTTGTTTTTTCAGATTCCTAGGGAGGGATGAGGGGATTGAAGTTATACATAGTACATATATGATCTTTGATCTATTTTTAAAACTTTTCAACAAAGTTGCGGTTTCAAAATTACATAAGGTGAATAATTTCCATTCAAATGCGCAGCAATGGAATGTTATTATTTTTCTGTGTATATCTTGTTTTTTTATATCTTTTATCCAATAAAATCCAGAGATTTAAATATTTACATAGTTAATAATTTGTCCGATTCAAAGGTTTGGTATATGTTAGATATAAGTTCAAAATATAAAGGTTTTCACAATAAACCAGATAGTTTGTGGATATTCTTATTTTTGCTTTAACAACCTCATATGTTACATTCAAACTACGTTCTAATTGGGACGTCGTGTGGACGTCCACAAGTGACGTCATTCTGTTGTGAAACGCGTCCATTTAACTGAACAAAAGACGTCATATGGTTCAAACGTCTGGACGTTGAAAAGACGTCCAGGAGCAGACGTCTTATAGCTGTGTCTTACTTTCGTCTTTTAGACGTCAATTGACGTCATGTGGACCAATAACGTGCCGTCTAATTGACGTCATTTAGATGACATGTGCTACCTGGGCATAAGTGGAAATATCAAGTAAACAATGAACAAGAAAAGAAACAATGGGAAGAAAGGATAAAAGAGCAAGAACTATTCTTACAAGAATTACAAAATAACATGGAAAAGAAAATACAGAAACAAATGGAAGAATTGAAGCGGAAAGCCTTTCTTTCCAATAATTCTAATTGTATATCTAGTTTCAATCAATTATATTTCATTCTTGGTAATTTTAGTGGTAACACTAATAAATTCTCAGGCTCAATTAAACAATCACATCCTAAAATATTTCTGGGAACTCTGAAAAACAGAGGTGAACATTTTAACAATTTTGATGATTTAAAGGAGTTTATTTGCAGCAATTTAACAGATCAGGCTCTAACTTGCTTTAATGGCTGTGAAACAGTTTTAATGAATTTGAAGCACTTTCCTACGAACATATTGGTGAGAAAGTAATCAATCCTTGTTTCGGGAAAGAATATGCTCTGGTAAGTTTGATCACAACAAAAATTTTAACATGTATAATTATGCTTTAAGCCTATTTTCGTAAGCACAATTTTTAGAACCACATATAGGAGAAGCAGAGCTCATTATTTTAATATCTAGGCACTTTAAACCTACAATTGCCGAAACTATTATAGATATTCAAAATATTAGATCTTTTGAGCAACTAACTAACTACTTAAATCGCATTGAAAGAAATGTAATTAAAACAAATACACCAAACAAAGAAACTCAACAAAACTTCAATTTTTCCAAACCAAAACAAAAACCCAAATTACAATAACAATAAATAAAATAATAACAATAACTACAATTATAATTACAGGCAAAACAATAATAATAATAATAACAATTGAAGTAAATGAGCTATGAGAGTTCCACCCCATTTTGGCTCTTTTAACATGGGAATCTCCATAAGAAAATCTAAGGTTAATTCTGGCACATTTGAGCTCTAAGGGTGGGTTCACACCGTGCGGCAACCGGACGGCAACAAGTCGATCAATCATGGCAAACGACATATCGTTCGAAATGCCTTAACGTCTAGATTATACGTAAAATTAGGAACAAATTCCAGCTACCCCTCTTCATCCCCCACACAGCACCCCTCGTACTAAAAGTCATCCAATCATAGCAAACGACATATCGTTCGAAAGGCCTTAACGTCTAGATTATACGTAAAATTTGGAAAAAATTCCAGCTACCCCCCTTCATCCCCCACACAGCACCCCTCGTACTAAAAGTCATCCAATCATAGTAAACGACATTTCGTTCGAAAGGCCTTAACGTCTAGATTATACGTAAAATTAGGAAAAAATTCCAGCTGCCCCCCTTCATCCCCCACACAGCACCCCTCGTACTAAAAGTCATCCAATCATAGCAAACGACATATCGTTCGAAAGGCCTTAACGTCTAGTATATAAGTGAATCACTCATTATACAGGGTGTCCCACGACGTTTTGACAGTCCAAGTTCTCGAAAACTGTTCATATGACATGTATGAAATTTGGCAGATATAAACAGTCGAAACTGATGCTTATATTTATTATAAAATGACTTCCGTTTTTCCTGTCATTTCGGGTCACGTGACCCCAACATAATTTTTTTAAATGGGACAACCGGTATAATATTACAATTTTGGATATATCATTCAAAAACAAATTCAATGATACCACATTTGCCATCACTGTATTGTGCAGTAATGATAATAGGAGCTATTTATTTTTATTTTTTTATTAAATTTATTAAAGCAATATTTTGCACTCAAAAATTTAGGTGGCTGTGAAACAAATAACTTAGTATCAACAACGTAGGTTGTCATTCATTATTGTTAGGTGAAGTTTATTCAAGAACTGTCATTATTAGTCATATTCTTGTGAAGGTACAGTAATAATAAGTAAATATTGCAATAAATCTTATTACAGTTTTCAGTAATATTGTCGTATTTAATAGAGTGAATGTATCAACAGATGTCGAAAGAATAATTATAAATATTCAACACTCTATGAATTTTTGAAAAATGATATTTTTCAAAAACAGTGGCCGTTCAACTAAGAAGCAACAACTACTTCCCGTGCAATATGCACCGCCGGATATTGAATTATTAAAAACGACAATATTACAGGAAACTGTAATAAGATTTATTGTTTCGAGCCTACGTGGCTTGTTGTTAAAAATTGAAGGTTTTTGGTTTGCGATTGGAAGTGAAGAGGTCGCTACCGTCACAATCTTTACATTTCCGTTACTGGAAGACATGTATTGATTGTGATTGAAGTGTACTCTTTAGTCCGGGAATAGAGATTCTCGGACGGACACCACATACCTTGTACTGATGAGGCGCAAATACGCCGAAACCGGTCTACAAGTTGTGTTGTCCCTTCTAATCGCAAACCAGAAAGGTTGGTTTTAAAATATCTTGTAGATATACCAACCCTGTTTGACTTTGGGGTGTAATTCAATATCCGGCGGTGCATAGTGCACGGGAAGTAGTTGCTTCTTAGTTGAACGGCCACTGTTTTTGAAAAATATCATTTTTCAAAAATTCATAGAGTGTTGAATATTTATAATTATTCTTTCGACATCTGTTGAGTAAATATTGCCTTCAATTTTTACTTACGATGAATATGTTGACATGCTACTTATTTATGGAGAATGTGGTAAAAACAAAACTTATCCGCAAGGTTTGTACAGAAATCGTTTTCCTCATAGAATAATTCCAAGCAAAAATACTTTTGTCTATGTCGAACGAAAGCTAAGAACTGGTTCTTTTCCAAGCGGTAAAAATCAAGTTCCTCGTCAAAAGACCGCTCAGACAGATGACAATGTGATAAATACTTTGGCTTATCTTCAGGTAAAACCACACATTTCACTACGATTTCTTGAACAAGAATTACGAATAAGTAGAAGTTCACTACAAAGAGTATTAAAAAATCACAAATACCATCCTTATAAAATACATTTAACACAAGGTTTAGTTCCTGCAGATCCGGAAAGGAGAATAGATTTTAGTGCTGAAATGTTAGTACTCGTACACATTATTGATGACCCTTCTTTTCTAAAAAAAATATTATGGAGTGATGAAAGTAGATTTCATAACAATGGTATTATCAATCGCCATAATTGTCATTATTGATCGCAGGAGAATCCAAAGTGGATGCGCGAAACCAATTTTCAAACAATATGGGGAATCAATGTTTGGTGCGGTATATTTAACGGTTGGTTGATTGGTCCCTATTTTTATGAAGGAACATTAACGGGGCAGAGATACTTAGATTTTTTTCAAAATAATCTACCAGAATTACTTGAAGATATTTCCTTACATGAAAGGCAAACAATGTGGTGGCAGCAAGATGGAGCATCTCCTCACTTTTTTGGGCCAGTTAGAGAATATCTTGACAACACATTTCCTGAAAAATGGATTGGTCGAAATGGTGCGATTCTGTGGCCACCCCTTTCTCCGGATATTACACCCTTAGATTTCTTTCTCTGGGGTTACTTAAAAGGTCGAGTTTATGTCATACCCCCGATTGATTTAGATGATTTAAAGGATAAAATAAGACAGGCATGTCGGACCGTAACACCCGCAATGATTACAGCATCACTTACAAGAAAGCTTTTAACAAGGTTTGAACATTGTGTCAATGTACATGGTCATCAATTTGAACAATTTCTTTAATTACTTGTACTTTTTGAATTCCTTATGTTACGTTTTTTAATAAAATAATTTATACAGATGTTCATTTAATTTACCCTATTATCGTTACTGCACAATACAATGATGACAAGTGCGGTATCGTTGAATTTGTTTTTGAATGATATATCCAAAATTGTAATATTATACCGGTTGTCCCATTTGAAAAAATTATGTTGTGGTCAAAACACCCTAATTTTCAATCGAAAATTCACCCGTCAAAATATCAGCTTTTTTCAAAAAGTTGGTATGGTTTCTGTTCGTTGAAATCTCTACTTTCCGATGGTGAAAAAAAAAATATATGTTACTATGGTAAATCTTCTCAGAAAACGCAAAAATTCAAAAAAAACTTGAATTCGAAATTTTTTTTTAATTATTATAAATAATTTTGAGCTATTTATTAAAATTTACACTTTAATTACTCGAAAAACGTTAGATTACATGTGACGTTGATAACAAAAAAATTGCAAATAAAAATATACTACTATAATTAACAAACAAATAAGTTAATTAAATTAATATTTAATAAGACATCTACAATATTTGGAGAAAGTTGTCTAGTTTTCTATAAATTACATGCGTAGATGCCTATTTATAACTATTTTGAGATAAATTATATATATACCTGAGTAGATATACCTTAGTGACCTACGAAAAATTGTAGCCCATCAAAAGGTATTTCGTGGAGAAGTGGGGAAGGGGCTAGGCGGGTCTGGGTCTTACTACATACATACCTACTATTATATACTATATATTTCGTAGCAGCTGTTACAACCGCTAGCCTAACCAGTATTCGAAATATAGTACAGTATACAACATCGTTTATAAAAATACACGTGCACGCTGAGTTTCTTGAAGATAATTGTGACAAGTTTACTTAAAAAAACAAAAAAACTTTTCGAATCTGCATAGGAAGGTAAATACTATCTCTATTTTTATCTGTATCAATCAACTCAACCATAAAAATCGTAATATTTTCTTTGAAAGATAGTATGCTTAACGTAACATAACCTAAAGATTGAAATTAAATGCCGATTTTCATATATATTTTATACATTTTTTATAGATGTATAATATATTATTTATACATTTTGACATTTATTTCTTTAATATTTTTTTTTTCATGGGAGTTTATTCACGATTAAATAGTGAAGACATTATTAATTCGATTTTGTCTTTTCAGATGGATGAATCTGTTTGTATCATTTGCAATAAGGCAGATGATAAGCAAGTGTTTGCAATAAAAAAAGCAGCTTTGAATCGTTTAGTGGTATCCAGCAAGAAAAGAATCTACAATAATTACAAAAAATTTGAGACTTTGACATCAGCTTTTATTCATCGAAGTTGTCAAAGTCAATATAATGACGAGACCGCAATAGCTACATTTTGTAGTTCAAGACAAAAAAAAGCAAAGGTAGGAAAAGAAGTAATTAAAGATGCTCTTGGATTTAATTTTGAATCTCATTGCTTCATCTGCGGTGGATTTTTCGGTAATATCTCAAAAGAAAAAATTTCATGTGTTCAAAGCAACGATACAAGAGATAATATATTACAGTATATTCAAAAACAGAACACATTCAATGATTTTGATAAAAAGATTTCAGCTCGTTTGCAAAATGTGCCTGATTTAGTCGCAGTAAAAGCGCATTATCACACTGCTTGTATGGCTAATTTTTATAACAAAAGAACAGAAAGAAAAAGGGGTCGCTCAGCATGTGAAAACACTAAGAATTTTATTAATTATCTTATTAATTATATCGTTGACAACGAAACAGAATGTCAATTTTCTGTAAATGAAATAAAAGAGGGATTTTCAGGAGATCTTCCAGACTACACAACTATTAAAAATAAATTGAAAGAGCGTTTTCAAAACGATATCGAGTGTCATTTAATTAAAAGGGACATGATTATTTTATACAAAAATGGTACTGCAAGTAAGAAACTCTGCAAAGACTGGTACGAAAAAAGATTTAAAAGTAAAGAAGACGAACGAACTAGAATTGTTGAAATGGCTGCTGAAATTGTTTTAGAAGATATACGTTCTAAAGTATATGATATGAATTACTACGAAACTCTCGATATAGACGAAGGCAATCTTTTTAAGGATGTTCCTAAAACTTTGCAAGTTTTTTTGAATGTTGTGTGTAAGAGTAATAAAGAAAAAAGTAAAAATAACGTTTGTAGGATGGATAAAAAAGTGGCCACAATGTCTCATTGCATCATCACATCTGTAAGGCCACGTTCTTTTTTATCTCCAATTTTACTTGGTTTGTCGTCTATGATTCACAAAAAATATGCCTCGAAAGGATTAATCGACTCATTATCCAATTTAGGTTTGTGTTCCTCATACAAAGAAACTTTGCGCTTTGATGCTTCGATTATCAAGAACCCTGCTAATCATATTGTTTCTCCAGATTCATATGTTCAATTCGTTTTTGACAATGCCGATCATAATACATGCACGATTGATGGCAAAAATACTTTCCATGCAATGGGTGGAATAATGGTTGTTACTCCGGCGTCTAGTGTTACTTCAAAGAAAAGCATCTCTAGATTAAAACAGATTCCATCTTCTGAAGAAATAGGTGAAATTGAAACATTTTGAAAACAAAAACTCTGATGGATTAAAAACAGTTCAGATAAAAGATGTTTTAGATGTTACGGACAACTATGAAATTTCTTCGGCAGATTTTACATGGACTTATTCAAAATTTGCAAACAACAAATCCGATGGTTGGAATGGGTTCATGGAGAAGTTACATACTAATTTGACTTATCATGTTTCAAAAATTATTCCTGTGCCATTTATAAAAAATCCACCGAGTGATTATAATACCATTTTTACATCGTTGGTAGAAGCGGCTAAGCAATGCCAAAAACAAGAGCAAGAAATTGTGTTCGTAACGTTTGATCAGCCGCTCGTGAAATCTTGGCCAATATTGATTTAAATAATGATCCTTACAATTTGTCCTCAATTCAAGTAAGACTTGGGGGATTTCATTTAATGATGTCGTTCCTCGGAGCGATTGGATTCATCATGGATGGTAGTGGACTAAAGGAGGCTTTTTGTGAAATATATGCAGAAAATTCGTCCGACTAAGCTCTCTCCGGGCACGCATATGCACGAGCTATCAGAGGACATTTTCTAGTACAGCTCGCCTTGTCTGAATTAATTTTTTCATCGATGGAGTTGTCAGACACAGAAAAGGCGCTAATGGATACATTTTTGCAGGATTTAGGAACTGAAAATTTCGAAGACAATTTGCATCAAGAAGATTTTCAGATCATAAAAGAAATATTTATCGAGCATCTAAAATTAGTACAAAAAAGAGGTCCTACCGCAAAACTTTGGATGCAGTACTGGCAAATGATCTCATTGGTTAAAGATTTCATACGGGCTGAACGTGCAGGTAATTGGGAATTACATTTAAAATGCGTGGAAAGAATGCTTCCTTATTTTCACGCAAAATCTGCTCATCTTTATCTCCAAGATATTCGTAAGCTTAAAGACACAATAAATGATGATTATGAATTTACGCGATTCACCGAAGGATTCTTTACAATTAGACGTACTGACAAGTTTTGGTCGGGAGTTTGGTCGGATATGACGATCGAGCAAGTTTTGATGAGATCTATGAAAACTCAGGGTGGACTTACACATGGTCGTGGTTTGTCTGAAAGTGTTTTAACAAAATTCGTATTAACAATGATCATACTTGTCGAAGTTTGCAATGCTATGGAAAATTTTTGTAATGTTTCTTTTGCAACAACAGAGCAACACATTGATTCTAGGGAATATCGAATAAAAAGAGATGTAGCTGATTTGCAAATATTACAAAAATTTTTTAACAGGTATGATCCTTTTCCAGAGACTGATAACATTATGTCAATATTTTCTGGAATTATTGGCAGTAATTCTGTTAATTGCCATGAAGCGTATGAAGAAGGAAAAAAATATTTGCAAGCTATTGTTGGAATGAACTTTGGCAGTGTAAAATTTAAAAGGAAAAACAAAGTCTTGTCTCTAAAAACAGTTCAATCTTCCGTTAAAGTGAACGGAGATATTATAGCTATCGATCCATTATTGTCGTTTCAAAGAATATCGTTAACCATTGACAGTGAAAAAGATATGGAAACTTATTTACAATATGAGCTTGCACCTTTTCCATTGTCACTTTTTACAGAAAATGGCCTCAGGAAAAATGTAAAATCTCAACTATACGATTTATTTGTGAGTGCGAATGGACCAACGCTTTCTGACGGTGTAGTGCATGTCGTTGACGGTGGATTTTTACTGCACAAAGTAATTTGGCAAAAAAATGATACGGTAGAAGAGATAATGAATAAATATTTGCGCTATGTAGAAAAACATTACGCAGTAAGCAGCTATATTGTCTTTGATGGGTATCCCGAAATTAAAAAATCAGCTAGTGTCACAACAGTACCAGCAGCTACTTCAACTAAAAGAGGAGAACGTAATCGTAGAAAAACCTCAGACAATATTCCAGAGTTCAATTATCAAAATCATACCAAAACACCTTTTTTGCAAAAAAAATTTTTATCTAACGAGAAAAATAAGGATGAAATAATAAAAACTTTGATGAAAAGATTACAGTCACGAGGATTTTCCTGTAACCAAGTAGAAGAAGATGCTGATGCTGACATAATTGAAACCGCGATAAAAGTTGTAATGAGTACCTACTAATAAAACTGTAATTGTTGTGGGCCAAGATATTGATCTTTTGGTCCTTTTAAATCAGTTAAATTCATATAATCATGACATTTATTTTCTTAAACCAGGTTCTGGAAATGTAAAAGACCTATTTTTCACGTCTAATAGTTTCAAACATGAATCCTTAAGAAACATTGTTGCATTTCTGCATTGTTTTTCTGGTTGCGATACAACATCTGGATTTGTCGGAAAGGGAAAGAAAAGTATCGTCAATTCATTATTAGACGCTAAAAATTTGTCAAATTTGGCCAATGTTTTTTACAAGAAAGATGCAAGTAACGAAGAAATAAAAAAAAAATGGGTTACAACTAATCAAATCTATTTATAAATGTAAAAATGAAAAAATTACACTGAATCAATTGAGGTTTAAAAAATATCAATTGGCAAAAATTAAATCATCTTTCGTTTTGGCAAACCTCCCACCCACAGAAGGAGCAGCAGAACAACATTGTTACAGGGCATATTATCAGCTTCAAACTTGGTTGGGTAACGAACTAACAGCAACAGATTGGGGCTGGAAGCAATTTCAACGTGGAATTATGCCCAAATTTACACAAAAAGAATTAATTCCGGAAATATTGCTCAGAACTATTTGCTGCAGCTGTGAAACTGGATGTAACAGTTTAAAATGTGGTTGCCGAAAACATGGTTTAAAATGCACAAATTTATGTTCAAACTCTCATGGTTCTGAAAATTGCTCCAATATTGAAGAAGAAACCTATGAGGAAGTTAATGATTCAGAAGAAATTGTGGATGAAGAACCAACGCAGTCTAGAAATAATGTTGGAGAGGAAGAAGGTGATAGTCATGAAGATTTCGAAGATCTACTAGAATCGGAGATGTTTGACGAATCTAACGATGAAGAAATGCCATCAAAAAGACACAAACTAATGGATAAGTGATTAGAATTGAAGATAAGGTATTTATGAATGATAAGATTAATGTGTTTAAAAATATTGTAATGAATAACGTAATGAGAATAAAGCATCTACATTTAATAGTACGATTTACATTTATATTTATCTAAAATGAGATTTTCTATGACATAAATGTAATTAGCATTAAATAAATCAACTTTTTAATTGAAACAAATTGCAGCAATCACATTTTTTAGATGAAATTATTTATAATAATAAAAAAAAAATTTCGAATTCAAGTTTTTTTTGAATTTTTGCGTTTTCTGAGAAGATTTACCATAGTAACATATATTTTTTTTTCACCATCGGAAAGTAGAGATTTCAACGAACAGAAACCATACCAACTTTTTGAAAAAAGCTGATATTTTGACGGGTGAATTTTCGATTGAAAATTAGGGTGTTTTTTCGATATTAATTCAAAATAAGGTGAAAAAATGAATATTTTTAATCAAATAAATTACAGCGTATTTGGGACATAAAAAGGTAAGTTTTCACAAAATTTCGTTAAAAAAAAAATTTTGTTAAAGATAAAAATAAAAAACCAAAAACTTGGTTTTTTGAATTTTTCACATAAATTTTGAGGTTATGTGAAAAAAGTGTAAATACAAAAGTTTTAGATCTTTTTGTTATCTACAACTTTGCCATTTGACTTTTTTCGATAGGACTTTTAGTTTTGCCGGAAATCGAGAAAACCCGTTTTTTACCCTTAAAAACTCACCCCCATCCCCTTCCCAACCTCAGATAGCCCGTAAATTATTTTTCCTTTCATTTTTATAATATTTCCCTCCTTTTCTAATGGGTTTCATCCTACTATGATTTTTTTTGGTTTTAAAAATTATCGACCCTGGTCTAAACAGTTATATTCTGTTCTAGTGGCATAATTTCTGACTCAATTTCATCGTCATTTTGTATCTCTTCTTCTTCATTTTCATGTCTTACTAAATCAGCTAGTGTCATGTTCTCGGTATCGCTTTCATCCTCATACTCAACCTCTACTTCTGACTCAGATTCTGAACTAGTACAAGGTAGTTTTTTTAAAATTGTCTTTGTTTTCCGACTCTTCTCCAGCATTATTTTTCTTTCTGCCCTTTTCGTTTTCAATATCTTCAATCAGCGTTGCATATTCTTAGCTAGTGAGTATTTGACTGACGCTAAGTATTTTACGACGCTTTTGCACAGCAGAGGGTGTTTTATTGATTTTCTTCAACAAAATGGTTTCAAAGGAAGAATTTCTGCCTTCTGGTTCAAGTGGAGGTAGCGTAGGAATTACACTGTTATTGGAGGCCAAAGTAGTGCTGGAATCATCAAAATCATCTAAATCTGCTTGGAGTGCTGGGATATTGACAATTTGTTTTTGGGGTTCATTACTTTCCAGTTGATCACACTGTATATCTAAGGGGTCCTTATTTTCTAGCCGAAGAGCTTCATATCTTTCTAGTTTTGTAGTATCTAGCCTTGCTATAGGATACTTCTCCCTTGAAAATGGAAATATTCCTGTTGATGCAAAAGAAGAAACAATGTTCTTCTTTGAAATTCCTTCTTCCCAAATGGAACAAAGCAAATCTGAAAATTCACTTTTTGTCAACCTTCTCTGATTCTGGCGCTGCCAATAGATTAATGTTTCATTCCATTTCAGCTTTAACCCATTAGCGCCCGGAACTATTTTATTTTATTTTTTTTTATTCTACCTGGCTTATATTAGTTGAGATTAGTGTAATAACAATCAAAAAAATAATAAAAAAAATTAAAATTGTTTGAAAACAGAAATATTAGCTGATACCATATGGTATCACTGGGCGGTTAAGGTACAATAAACAAATCTTAATTCGTTGGTTTTTTGAATTTTTCACATAAATTTTGAGGTTATGTGAAAAAAGTGTAAATACAAAAGTTTTAGATCTTTTTATTATCTACAACTTTGCCATTTGACTTTTTTCGATAGGACTTTTAGTTTTGCCGGAAATCGAGAAAAACCGTTTTTTACCCTTAAAAACTCACCCCCATCCCCTTCCCAACCTCAGATCGCCCGTAAATTATTTTTCCTTTCATTTTTATAATATTTCCCTCCTTTTCTAATGGGTTTCATCCTACTATGATTTTTTTTGGTTTTAAAAATTATCGACCCTGGTCTAAACAGTTATATTCTGTTCTAGTGGCATAATTTCTGACTCAATTTCATCGTCATTTTGTATCTCTTCTTCTTCATCTTCATGTCTTACTAAATCAGCTAGTGTCATTGTAATGTGTGTATCCTAATGTGGATACTGGGTGTATTAGGATTGTAGAAGGGCCTCTGAATAGGTGGTGCTGCTGGTCCCTTGGTGGGTCATCTCACAGGAATAAAACAACTACCTGTATCACTGGGACATGTTCTATTTATTACTTAATATACATTTACTACTAACACTAAATGAATACTCTTAGATTACTACTTAGAATGAATCGCATGATATGAACTGAATTGTAATGACCTCCTAAAATACTACCGGTACATATTTATATATCAAGAGTCAAGTTCATCGTAAGTAAATATACACAATATTGTTGATGTTTATTTCACGCTTTGAACTTGACATCGTACGTGCAACCTTTATATTTATTATTTAATAAACAATTCGTGGTTTATTGGAATTAGCTGAAGGGAATTTATTCGATAATAATTTAAATAATTAATAACTTAATATTTATGCCAAAAGGCATCACACCTTCCCCTTTTACAAAAAGAATAAATTCCGTTGAGCTTCCTTTCCCCCTAATGAAATGAATTTACAAATATCCTAAAAATAAATGATAGATGATTATTAAATAATGTCACTAACCTACGATTACATAATTTATTCATAAATAAATGAATGTTCATTGCCTTTAAAAATTGTTTAGGATAACTAAGTTGTTTATTTATTTTCACTTAATGTTTTTATTGTTTGTTATCCGAATGTATTTACTGTCACTAATTGTTTTATGTTTCACTTTGTTTGCTATTCATAATTGTTTGTAAACTCACTCACACTTTTGATTCTTACACTTTTACAATTTTTAATTCGTTTTACAATAAGGATGGATTCTGTTTTTGTGTATTTCTTTTATCACACCTGATTCTAATTTAATTTTACAGTTAACATCACTCACCTCTGTGACTGTAAATGGACCTATATATTGAGATTCGAATTTGGTTCTATTTTCCCTCTTTACTAAAACTGAATCCCCTATTTTAAAATCAACTGGATTAGCTACCTTACTATTTTGACTTTGTCTACTCAGTTTATATTTGGTTAAATATTTCTCTGCTCTCTGATGAGCTACCTGCAGTTTATATTTTAACTCATTCTGATATTCATCAATATTATAGCATGGTTCAATCTCGTTTGTTAGATTCTCGGGTAAGTTAGTACGTCTACCGAACAATAATTCAAATGGCGTATAACCATGATAAGAGCTTGGAGTCGTATTATAACAATAAGCAAATAGTTTACACCATTCATCCCAATCATCCTTACTTTCATTTATAAAGTGTCTCACATACTCATTAAGCGTTCTATGTAATTTCTCACAACCTCCTATAGATTGATGATGATATGCTGTTGAATAATTATGACTAATATTTAACATTTTAGTTAAAGCGTTGAATATTTCATTTTTATATTCTGTGCCTAAATCTGTCCTAATTTGTTTCATTAGACCGTAATTTGGTATGAAATTTTCAAAAATTCCACGAGCTATCGTGTTTGCTTCTTTGTTTTTAACTGGAATTATTACTGCATATTTCGTTAATTCACATAACATTGTGATGCAATAACGGTTACCATTTTCACTTTGTGGAAAAGGACCGACCGTATCTATATATGTTATATCCCACGGTTTTTCTGCTGTATCCGTTAATACAAATTCTTCTTTGTGATTATTCTTTGCTTTATTGACTTGACACTTGTGACATTGCTTAATATATTTTCTTACATCTTTTTCCATGTTTTTCCATCTAAAATTCGCTCTTAATTTTTTCAATAGCCTGTTATTTCCTACATGACCTCCAAATAAAGGATCATTATGATAAGTTTCTAAAATCTGTTGCTTTTCTTTTTCTTTTTCCACCATCTTAGGTATATCGCAAATACATATTTGTACGTTTTTTAACGTATTGTTTCCTTTTTCCATAAACTCTTTTATAGTGCACTGTGTGAAAATAATATCATTCATATAAATTTTCATCCTTTTTATTCCATCCAGCTTATTAAGCTGAACTAACGTTTGACCTAAATCAAAGTTAACTATATCGGTATTTAATAAGGCTTGGCTAAATCTCATCCTGTTTTTGATCCGTATGTTCATCCTTAACGAAACACGGTTATTTTCAAATTGGTAATTTATGCGCCTCTAAATTATTCAGTACTTTATATACTGCTGGCTTGCGAATATCTTCCTTTATTTCTGTGGAAACTATTTCATCTTCTCCTATAGGCTCAGCTTTATTCTGACGAGTTTTTGACCTCGTTATTGCTAAAATGTGAGCATTGTCAATGTACCAGTCTTTTAATTCATTTATGGATATCCTTGAAATACTGTCCGCATAATTTGAATTTCCTTTCAAATATTGTATTTCGAAGTTGTATTCTTCTAGGTCTAGTCTAATTCTTGTAAGTTTCGAAGTTGGTTCTGTCATCGAAAAAAGATGTGTTAACGGCTTGTGATCCGTTTTCACAATAAAATGTGGAGAACCATATAAATAACACTTAAAATGATTAATTCCCCAATGGATAGCTAACAGTTCTTTCATGATTATAGGTTTATTTAATTCACTTTTCTTAAAACCTCGCGAAGCATAAGCTATAGGTAGATCTATACCTTCGTATTCCTGGCTAAGTATTGCAGAACACGCAATATTTGAAGCATCTGTTGTCAATATAAATTTTTTATTGAAATCTGGATATTTCAGAATAGGCGGCTGAATTAATGCCGATTTTAGTATTTGGAATGATTTTCGCAGTCTTCCGACCACTCGAATTTTACATTTTTCCTAGATAATTTATTGAGAGGTATGCATATTTCAGCGAAATTTGGAATGAAACGTCTGTAATAGTTACAGAATGCTACGAACCTTTTAGATTCTTCTGAATTTTTGGGCACTGGATACTTCTCAATGACTGAATATTTTGCCTTATCGGGTAGAACCCCTTCACTGGACAAATTGTGTCCTAAATACGTTACTTCTCGCCTGAAGAATTGACATTTTTGTGGATTTAATTTAAGGTTGAATTTTCGACATGTGTCAAACACCCTTTCGAGATTACTTAAATGATGATTTTCTGACATCCCTATTACGACTATATCATCCATATAAAGAAATGCTTTTTCTGGAGTTAATCCTGAGAATGCTATGGACATCATTCTTGAAAAACTATTTGGACTTATATTTAAACCAAATGGTAATCTTGTATACTGAAAAGAACCTTTTTCTGTGCTAAAAGATGTATATTTCCTTGAAGACTGTTCTAAGGGAATTTGATGAAAACTTGACATAAGATCTATGACTGAAAACCATTTCGACCTCCCTAACTGATCTAAGATCAAATCTATTCTGGGTAATGGAAATTTATCTGTGACTATTTTCTTGTTCAATTGCCTGAAATCTATACAAAGTCTCCAAGACTTCTCTCCATTGATTGCCTTTTTGGGAACAAGTAAAACTGGACTGTTATAATCTGAGATTGAAGATTCAATTATACCTTGTTCTAATAACTTTTGGACCTGATTATTAAGTTCTGAAGATTGAGACTGTGGCGTGCGATAATTTTTAATATATACTGGAGTATCATCTTTTACCAATAGCTTTTGCTCATAAAAATTATTATGCGTTAAAATGTCGTTCTTTAAAGCAAAAATATCTGAAAAATTCTCACAAAGATTTATTAGCTCATCCCTCACGTATTCTGGTACCTCTAAATTTAATGTTTTTCTTAATTCTTTCATCCTATTCTTACTTTCATTCTTCACAGCATATACATGAAATAAATTTAAATCCAATATTTTAATATTGTTTGTATTTATCGACTTGCTTTCATAATTTGTGTTTAAAATTCTGACATAAGGATTAGTTTTTGATATAATAGATCTTGCTATAAATATTCCTGGTAATAGTTCTTGTTGCTCGACAACTTTATCCTGTCTTAAGTTTTTGAAACTTTCTACCAACCGATAGACTTCACATCTAGGCGGTATTGCCACAGTATCATATTCAGGATTGTCAAAAATTTCTAATGTTACTGTATTCCTAGATTTACAATCTATGTATAATTTTAATTCTGAATAATCTAAAATACAATTATAATTTCTTATGAAATCCCTACCTAGAATTCCATTCGTAGGTATAGGAAATTCTTCCTCTACTACATGAAAACAATGTTTAAATGGTACACCCTTAATAAAAAGACAAGTTTCTATTGTACCCAAAGTTTTAATTTCTCCCTGAGTTATTCCTTTAATATTTAAGATTTGTGTTGTTTTTATTAAGTGATGTGGAAAATTATCTGAAATTTTTAATAACGATATATCTGCACCTGTATCTAATATAAAAGTATCTATATTATCCGATATGTCAGTTTTAATTTGCACAAAGTTTGAAAGAGTTAAATCAAAGTTATAAATATAACGATTATTATTATGCAAGTTATTTAAAATTTTGGATTTTTCACCTTTCTTTTTCAAAACCCCAATTCTTTCTGTTCATCTTCCACTCTCGTCTCTTCACTCTCACACATTCTTACATTTCTATATTTATTATCATTGTTAAACCTATTGTTAGGCTTGTTTCTATATTCTTCTGGTTTCTCCCTGTAACCAGTAAATCTCCTATTGCCTTGATTGGCGTGAAATTTCCTACTGTTATCGTAGTTATTTTTCCTATGGAAATTATTTTCTCCATTATGATTAACATAAGAGTGTCTTCGCTGAGGAAAATAGGTATTTCGCTGTGGAAAATAGGTATTTCCTGACAGAAACTTATTCCTATCTGCCTTATAATGCAGAACACTTCCTGTTGACTGATTGTTTCCCACATTAATGGAAACCAGTTTAGTCATCACCTCTTGCGGTGTCGTAAAATTTCCAGCTAATATAACGGTTTTTATCCGTTCTGATGCTGAGTTGTCGATCAGTGATTTTACTGCTGCTTCGGTTGTACACTTAGTTGCTAAGTGTACTGGCATTCCTTCTGCCAAATACGCTGCTTGTAACTGATCTGTTCATTTCTCCATCTCTGATGCATACTCAACTATATCCTTATTGTTTTGTCTTAATTTGCTTAATTTAGCTCCTACTAAACTAGCACTATCTCCCTTCAGTCCCTTTTTTAGGGTTCCTATAATTTCTACCAACGAATTTTCGGTGGTGATTAGACTCCTGGCCTTTCCAGTTAGCCTAGTTTTCACAAAGAGTACAGCATTCTCCTCATGCTCTGCTGCACCAACCTGTAGCAAACTTATAGCATCTACAAAAGATTGCAATTTGCTTATATCCCCATTAAACTCATTTGGTAATATCTTACCGGCTAAATTGAAAAAATCACTCATACTTAATGCCATTTTCTCCTTTTTATCTTTGCTCATTGCTTCTAATATTTCTTTATTAATTAAATTATTACGCGTAATTAATTGAGACGGAACTTCATACTGACAATCTAACACTTGAAATGCTTTCTCTACCTTTCCTCTAATTTTGTTAAAATATAAAATACATGTACTCTGCTGATTCTCATCTAACTTATACCAATTCTTATTTATTAACCTAGATAAACTATTAAATGAATCACACAACTTATTTATTATATCTATATGACTATCTGAGCTTTTTGGAACCTCCTTTTTTAACACACGCTTACTATTCCTACGTATATCTTCTAAATTTAAATTCAATCTAATCTCAAATTCATCCCACGTTACTGTATTTCCATCACTCGGGGACATTTAAAATTCATTGTCAATAAAAATAAAAATATGAATATCAATTATCAAAAAAAAAATTTTAACCACAAAACAGAATATACCCTTAAAGTTTACAAAAAATATTCTCACCATCCTAAAGGTTCAGCGTGCTTTGCTGTTGATTTCTTCTTATCTCCCTCTTCATTTGTCTTCTATAATTCTTATATATAGACCATCCAAATTGTAGTACCAAAACAACCACAATAATGTAGATGAGAGTCTTCACCTCCAGATCTGCTTTGATTTCCTCTTCTTGTACTATAAAATTACTGTTAACCACACCATTTTCTTGGACCGCTTGTTTCGTTGATTTAGCACCCATTGTTACAGAATTCCTATTGTTTGCAGGATCGCCATGTAATGTGTGTATCCTAATGTGGATACTGGGTGTATTAGGATTGTAGAAGGGCCTCTGAATAGGTGGTGCTGCTGGTCCCTTGGTGGGTCATCTCACAAGAATAAAACAACTACCTGTATCACTGGGACATGTTCTATTTATTACTTAATATACATTAACTACTAACACTAAATGAATACTCTTAGATTACTACTTGGAATGAATCGCATGATATGAACTGAATTGTAATGACCTCCTAAAATACTACCGTTACATATTTATATATCAAGAGTCAAGTTCATCGTAAGTAAATATACACAATATTATTGATGTTTATTTCACGCTTTGAACTTGACATCGTACGTGCAACCTTTATATTTATTATTTAATAAACAATTCGTGGTTTATTGGAATTAGCTGAAGGGAATTTATTCGATAATAATTTAAATAGTTAATAACTTAATATTTAGGCCAAAAGGCATCACATCTGAACTAGTACAAGGTAGTTTTTTTAAAATTGTCTTTGTTTTCCGACTCTTCTCCAGCATTATTTTTCTTTCTGCCCTTTTCGTTTTCAATATCTTCAATCAGCGTTGCATATTCTTAGCTAGTGAGTATTTGACTGACGCTAAGTATTTTACGACGCTTTTGCACAGCAGAGGGTGTTTTATTGATTTTCTTTAACAAAATGGTTTCAAAGGAAGAATTTTTGCCTTCTGGTTCAAGTGGAGGTAGCGTAGGAATTACACTGTTATTGGAGGCCAAAGTTGTGCTGGAATCATCAAAATCATCTAAATCTGCTTGGAGTGCTGGGATATTGACAATTTGTTGTTGGGGTTCATTACTTTCCAGTTGATCACACTGTATATCTAAGGGGTCCTTATTTTCTAGCCGTAGAGCTTCATATCTTTCTAGTTTTGTAGTATCTAGCCTTGCTATAGGATACTTCTCCCTTGAAAATGGAAATATTCCTGTTGATGCAAAAGAAGAAACAATGTTCTTCTTTGAAATTCCTTCTTCCCAAATGGAACAAAGCAAATCTGGAAATTCACTTTTTGTCAACCTTCTCTGATTCTGGCGCTGCCAATAGATTAATGTTTCATTCCATTTAAGCTTTAATGGACCAAAGCAACCTCGATCCAGCGGTTGCAGTAAATCAGTAGAATGTGCAGGTAGCTTCAGTAATGGCTAGTTCTATGGTATGTTTATCCAAATGTGTCAAATGTCCATCTAAGAGAATCAATAGTGGTCTATCCCTTACAAGTCTGCAAAACTTGGCAAACCATTTATTGAAAATAAGAGTTGTCATCCAACCGTTTTCGGACACACCATACATAGTATTTTCTAAATCGTTGTTACCTTTCCAGGATTTCACAGATTTTGGCCTTGAAATATTATTAATGGAGGTAAAGAACATCCGCTTGCTGATATACACGCCATTACAGTCACGTTCTCCTTTCCGGATCCTTCAATATTCCTATGTACCTTTTGTCCTTTGGCAGCTATCCCTTTAATCCTTGTGGGATCCATGGAAAAAGAAGTTTCATCAAGGTTACAAACTTGTGACGATGTAATATTTAGGGTGTTTATGCATTTTTCAAGTTTATCATAAAACGAATAAATAATAAATGGATCACTAGTGGCTAAACGACGTGACTTTTCAAGTTGCTCCATTTTTTTCTGACTAAGACGATTTATTTTGCAAAAATCTCTAAACCAGTCATCGCCTGGGCGCCCATCTTTGAAAGCAGTGCTAAGATAATTTTCTTGCACATATGTTTTCACGGCATTTTTAACCTCTTGCTTAGTTAGTGCGAACCCTCACTGATCTATTGTTATCAATTTTGAAGCTAAATCTTGTTCGATCTCTAAAGATAACGATGTTTTTCGCCCTTGTTTTGTTGAATTCTTCCTATTCATATAGCGACATAGTTTCGACTTATCGATACGGAAGGCATTGGCTGCAGCTCTTACAGAAAAACCATTAGTTCTCACTAACTTTGCTGCTTTATCGAGATCTTCCTTCGTATACTTCTTCGGCTTGGGTATATATTTCTTTGGCATCTTGGTTTTGTAAATAAAAGCTAAAAAATAATCAAAATGTTTGTTTTATTTCACTGATTGAGACTGTGAGATTTTTTGTTAGAACTTTATTCACTTTGATTACAACGATTAATATGCAATAGCTTAGAAAATATTAGAAAATATAAAACACAACTTCTCTCTTCGAGTCTCATTGAAATACCACCTGCTACAATCGACAAGTCACACACTTCGACCTTATTGCGGAGTTGCCACGTCTTCTTCCAGTTCGGTAGAACTGGACATCCCGCCGGCCTTGACATCCTCCATTCTTGGGATTGAGGATTCAATGGGTAGTAGGCAAAGTTTTTGAACTGCCCTGTCGCAAATTCCAGAAGAAGTTTTGACGGTACAGATTCGAGGTAAGCCGTCAGAATTCTTGCGGATAGAGATTATTCTGCCCATCCGCCATAACAGAGGAGGAAGCTGATCGTCGACCAACAATACTAAGGAACCTTCTTGGGCTGAATTAGTAGGTTCATGCCATTTGGACCGTTGTTGAAGAGTTGATAAGTACCTCAGTTGACCATCGGTGCCAAAATTGTTGGAAGAACTTCTGCAGCAACTGATATTGGGTAAGTCTGTTTTTGGGAAGATGGGTGAGATCTGATGAAGGAATGGACGTAAGGGAATCTCCAATTAGAAAGTGACCAGGAGTTAAGGCTTGGAGGTCATCAGGATCGCCTGAAATTGGGGTTAGAGGTCGTGAATTGAGCACGGCTTCTATCAAACCAAAAACTGTGGATAATTCCTCAAATGTTAAGTGGGTGTTCCCGATAATTCGGACGATATGAAATTTGGCGAGTCGAACAGCGCTTTCCCAAAGACCCCCGTGGTGAGGAGATCTAGGAGGTATGAACTTCCATCGTATTTTGTTTTGATTGAGAAAATTTTGAATATTTGCATCTTGAATATGTGTAGAAAGAAAATCGAAGATAGCTTTAAGCTCATTATTGGCGCCGACCAGATTGGTACCATTATCTGAGTATAGAATCTTACAAAGGCCTCTTCTGGAGTTAAAACGCTTAAGCGCATTAAAAAATGATTCAGTGCTCAAATCACTGACGTATTCTAAATGCACAGCCTTAGTGCAAAAGCAAATAAAAATGCAAAGATATGCCTTGATTATCTTTCGATTACGCAGTTTCCCATCCCTTATATAAAATGGACCTGCAAAATCTACGCCACTAACAAAGAAAGGCCGGTTTTGCGAAACGCGATCCTCTGGCAGTACAGCCATCCTTTGTATTAACCGAGTTGGATTTACCTTGAAACAAATAAGACATTTACGGAGAACACTTCGGATTGCTTGCCTTCCCCTTAAAATCCAAAAGGATTGTCGCATAGAATTAAGAAGACCCACATGAAGCTGTCGTTTGTGCTCAGCTTCAATTAGAAGCTTGGTCAGCAAATGGCTAGGACAAAGAATTATTTGATGTTTCTGATTATAAAGTAACTTACATTTCGATAACCTGCCCCCAACCCTAAGTAACTCGTCTGGGCCTCGAACCGGAGCTAGAGGAAGCAATTTTGATTTTGCTGAGATCGGCTTATTATTATTTAGGCACTGCAATTCAGTCTGGAAGCTATCAAATTGACTTAATTTTAGTAATCGATGCATTGCTTCATCTATTTCCGATATTGATATTTCTGTTACTCGTTCGCCCCCTGGCAGGCGACAGTTTTTTGAAAACCGAAACATTAGTGCTGTGATTCGCTGTAGCTTGTATAAGGATGAGTATCGTTTGAATATTTCATTTTCGAGTGTCCGGCACACTAATGATATTTTGGTATTGCGCTTATCAGGCAACTCCTTTGTTAAATTTGGCAACTTTGGCCAGTCTACGAGGGGTTGGAGCAGCCAACTGGGGCCAGACCACCACAATTCATTCTCACGTAACTCTGCAGGATTAGTACCCCTTGATAAAATGTCGGCGGGATTCTCAAGCGAAGGTACATATCGCCATTGGTCAATCGAAGTATTTTGTTGAATCATTGACACGCGATTCGGAACAAACATTTTTAGAGTATTTGCCGGTAATCTTAGCCACGACAGGACAATGGAACTGTCAGTCCAAAAATACACTCGACTAGTATTGATGCTTAGTGATTCGCGAAGTTTCAAATAGAGCTGCAAGCCTAAAAGTGCACCGCATAATTCTAGTCGGGGCAATGTAATTGTTTTTATGGGTGCCACCCGAGTTTTGGAACAAAGTAACGATACATTCGATTGATCATTCAAGTATGTTTTAATGTATACGGCTGCTCCGTAGGCCCTTAAAGATGCGTCCGAAAATACATGAAATTCTATAAATTCGAACCTTTCCAGTAAAACATGCCGAGGAATGTTGACATTGTTTAGTTCTATAAGTTGGTCAGAAAACTGTTCCCATAAGTTTACTATATCAGATGAGGGTGATTCATCCCAACCTATTTTTGCTTGCCACAAGATTTGCATTAGGATTTTAGCGCGGATAGTGACCGGTGCAATCAATCCCAACGGATCAAATATTTTTGATATAGCGGATAATAGTGTTCTCTTGGTTACGATATTCGGTTTAATGTTTTGCTCATTTGTAACAAACTTGAAGATATCAGTTTTAGAATTCCAGTACACGCCTAAAGCTTTTTTCACGCTATTGTCGTTAATGTAATACTCTTGGTCAGCCGATGCATTACAATTCATTATTTGAGAATCGTTCACTACCCACTTTCTTAAATTAAATCCATATTTGTTTAACACTATAGTAATGTTACTAGCCAAAAGTTGAGCTTCCGCGATAGTAGCCGCGCCGGTAATTAAATCGTCTACGTAAAAATCCTTGAGAATTACTTTCGACGCGTTCGGGTATTCTGCTTTATTTTCTATTCCCGCCTGCTGCAGACACTGTATGGCTAGAAAGGATGCCGATGCTGTTCCATAGGTAATAGTGTTCAAAGCATAATGGTTAATTTGCTTATCTTCATCGTCTCGCCAAACAATTCGTTGCAAATTGCGTTGGTCTGGTGCTATAAGTACCTGGCGGTACATTTTCTCCACATCGGCAGTCTTAACGTAGTTATGCAGACGAAACCGTGACAGGATAGAAAACAAATCGTCTTGGATTGTCGGCCCGATAAGTAATTTCTCGTTTAGTGATACGTTGTTGCTGGATTTGCATGAGCCATCGAAAACCACGCGCAGTTTAGTAGTGCTACTGGATTCGTCCAAGACTCCGTGGTGCGGTAGATAGTATACGTTCTCATTTGCGGTATTAGTTTCGTATTCAAGTTTGGTAATGTGCCCCAACGCCTCGTACTCGGTCATGAATTTAACATATTCTTGCTTAAAACTAATGTTTCTTACAAATCTATGCTCAACTGAATGAAGTCTTTTTATCGCATTTTTTACTGAATTACCAAAATTTATGCTCAACTCGCTAATGGGCAACCTTACGATAAAACGGCCAGTATCATCACGCTCGGTTGTATTGATGAAGTGGTCTTCACATGTTTGTTCCTCGTGCGATAGTATCTTGGGCTGAGGTACTTCCTCGATCTTCCAAAACCGTTCAATAGCCTCATCCAATTTCCCCGTAACTGATAGATTACAAGCCACTGGCGCTTCAATGTCTGCATACAATGGACCCGATATGATCCAACCCAACTTTGTCTTCTGCAGAATAGGCGACGTGTTACCTAGTTTAATTTGCTCGCATTCCAATAAATCATAGAACAATTCGGCTCCGATTAGAAGATCTATTTCGCTTGAAACATTAAATTCCGCGTCGGCCAATTCTAGGTTCGCGGGTGAGTTCAATAATTTTTGAGTAAAAGTGCAATTGGGGATTCTGGGTGTGATTCGTTTCAACACAAAAAAAGCTAAAGTGGCACTAAACGTTTTGCTTACCGATGAAATTTCCGTTTTAATTTGATTGCTTATTGATATAGCCGCGCCTCCTACGCCTAGGCTTTGCATTTTCACGTGCGTTGGTGCTAAGTTTAGTTTGTGAAGCAAATCGCTGGTGATGAAATTCGCTTGTGCGCCGCTGTCTAATAATACTCGGCACCGATGCCAAGTGCCGTCTCGGCCTTTAATAAGTATAATTGCGGTTGACAATAATATTTCATTCGGCTTATTTAAATGCACCCGAGAAGAGCACGCTACTGATTGTTTTTCGCCCGTGTTATGCCCGTCGATATAAAGCAAGGTATTATGTTGCTTAGAACAAACCTTACAGCCCTGTGCTGTACAGTCAGGCGACTGATGATTTGTTCTTAGGCAGTTAGTGCATAGCTTTAATCGTTTCGCTTCCACCCAACGATCCACTACTGCTAATTCTTTGAATTTTTGACATCGACAAATATAGTGAGAATTGTTACACATAACACATTTAATTTCGTTAACACTAAAATTCTGTGTTTTTGACCTACCCGGTATATTTTTGCTCCCAGTTTTGTATGCGTTATAATTTTTACTCGCCTTTTCGGAATTCAACGATTGTGTGGTTTTCGTTTCTAATATGCTACACCTATCTGCTAAAAAATCTAGTAAGTTTTCTAGGGTAGGTTTCCCGATTTTATTGCTTATTAGTTTTTCGTCCCACCGTTCCTCCGTACTTGCATCCAATTTTGATGTTAAAATATGAATCAACAAAGTGTCCCACGAATCTACCGGTTCGCCTAAAGCCTCGATTGCCCTAAATCATCATCCTTTAGGTTTCTTAGAGAATATTTTTTATCTGATACGTTCGGCAAATTGAATAACGCTTTGACATGATTTTTTTAATGTTAATGCAACGTTTTCGAATCGATCTTTTAATAAATTCCATGCAACGTCATAATTTTCATTAGTTATGGGTATTCCCGATAGTATTTTTTCCGCTTGACCCCTTAAACTTCCCACTAAATAGTAAAACTTTCTGACCTTTTGAATTTTTGGATCATCATGTATCATTGATATATATAAATCGCGAAATTGAGGCCATTTATCATACTCCCCATAAAATTTAATTAACTCGATTGTTGGAAATTTATTTGGCTGATAATCAAGTGCATTTTGGTTTAAATTGGTACCCTGTATAACGCTGTGAGCTGAAGCTGGAGGTTGATTTTGCAACGAAATTCTTTCTACAGTATCTAATGCAGATTGTAAAATATCGTAATACCTATTTTCAAATATATCCCTTTCATCAGAATTTTCTTCATCCTCATTTATTAGTTCGATTGCTAACTGAGTTTCATTAAATTTTTTATAAACTACTTCGATATCTTCGATTCGCTTTTTTAATTGTAACAATTTATCATCAGAAAAACTATTTAAAAATGTATTAAACCGTGTTAGACTCGCCTTCAAGTGTTTCCTTGTATTATAAAGTTGTTTCAATTTTATTTCGTTATCTAAATCTGTTACTGTACCGTCTAACGACATTATTATTTTATTCAGCGGTTGAAAAACAATAAATTTCGGTACTGAAATTCTTTTCTAATGTGGACAAAAAATATGATATTTGAATATAAACAAACAACCTCGACCCCAACTCAGGTAGTTTTAGAAATATTGCGATAAGGAAAAATAGCATGGAACAGACTCACCAATTTGTTTCTCGATACTCGATTTCTCTCGTTGATCTAGATTGTTCTTCTCGCTCCTTTGCTGTTTCTTGATTGATTTACTTCGCTTGTTTGGTTATTAGTTGTTAATTCGGACGAGCCCCCATGTTTTATTTGACTGATTGAGACTGTGAGATTTTTTGTTAGAACTTTATTCACTTTGATTACAACGATTAATATGCAATAGCTTAGAAAATATTAGAAAATATAAAACACAACTTCTCTCTTCGAGTCTCATTGAAATACCACCTGCTACAATCGACAAGTCAGACACTTCGACCTTATTGCGGAGTTGCCACGTCTTCTTCCAGTTCGGTAGAACTGGACAATGTTTGTCTCATATTTAAACCTGTGCTGTCTCATTTTTACCTTCAAGCGTGTCTCAAATTTACCCCTCCAGGAAAAACATGCTCAATCGAAAACTGATCAATTGGAACTGAAATGCAATTGCACACATGGCAAGGGTAGTAACATCAAAGCGCGAAGCGACTTTAACCGAACCTCTCCGACCGACATACGAACTTGCACAACAAAAGTTCAAAACCCGGTTTTAAAAGATTTAAATCGCAAACGACGCGATAAATTTTGTAATTTTAATTTTGACGTCATTTGTTTCCAAAAAATGAAATAGATTGTAGGGATGATGTTTTTATAAGTGTTGCTATATATTTATAACAAGAAACAAGAATGGAATTAAACAATTAGCAATTTTATTTGAGCGTCTCATTTTTCACCTAAATATTGCGTGTCTTATTTTTACCCCACTTGACCCTATATAATTTTTAAAACATTTTCACATTTTGACTAACTTTTGTGTACTGCGGTAGTAAATGAGCAGCACCGATTCTGGACCATGGCGGATGCGCTAACATGGGAATCTCCAGAAAATCGTTAAAATCGAGCCACTCGAAAATAGCGAAAATGGATCCTAAGGGGAGTCGCGTGTATACATCGGTTCGAAGCAGACGTCGATCAATTATACACGGGTGAACCTAATTAAAACAAACGGTGTTGGTTAATTTTGTGACTGATTAGTTAATTAAAAATTTAATTCCGAATAAACTCTTATTTAAAAAGGCTCCCCGATGAGGGAGACTAATCCCATAAAGACACACTTAGATGTGATATTAGTGCAAGATAATGACGATGCAGGAAATAATAGTGGTACTAGTTTCGGCAAGCCGGACAACCCAGCGATGGATATTACGGACAACAACATTGAATACGGTAGCAGTGACCGCTCTCCACAAATAGTGAACCAAGTACAAAAAACTAATGAAACACGACTTTTTAATGCTGCCTCAGATAAGTACTATATTAAAAATGTTCATGTATATATAGAAAGTACAACAAATGACAATTTGGGACGTTTACATCCACTGAAAATAGGGCATATTCTACATAAACAATTAAAAGTACCTAACATTTTAGAAATTAAAAGTATTGGTAGAAATCGCGTGAAAGTAGAACTGAGAACTCTCCATGACGCAAATAAATTAGTTAAAAATCCAAGTCTGATTACTGAAAATCTAAAGGCCTATATACCGAATCATCTACTTGAAACAAAAGGTATAGTAAGAGGTGTTGATACACAATATGATCCAGAATACCTTTCCGAAAATATAGAAAGTCCATCAAAAGTATTAAATATTAAACGCTTACACCGCAGGGTTGAATCGGATGGTAAAGTGGAATTTAAACGGAAACAGATGATTCTGATTACTTTTGAAGGTAATATATTACCCAATCGTGTAGTGGTTAATCGAGTATTTTTTGCCGTTGTAGGACGAGTTACTCAATGTTTTAAATGTTTAAAATTCGGGCATATCTCTAAACAATGTAAAAGTTCACGCACAATCTGCATTAATTGCGGTTCGGATAAATTTGAAAATCACAATTGTGATGAAAAAGATAAGTTTTGCATTCATTGTGAAATTAATAAAAATTGTCCATTTTATGAAAATCAAAAGAAAATTAAAAACATTATGATCAATCAGAAAATATCATTTAAAGAAGCAAAAACCTATTGTGATTCGTCTTTTGCAGGTCTCGCTACTAGAAACAGCTTCTCTGTTCTAGAAGATAGAGATGAAAATTTCCCCCCTCTCCCAACATATAAGCGCAATCCCGCAATACTGTCACAGCCTAGTTCAAGTACCTATCATTCTCATACTACAGTTTTTTGACTCAACCAATAATTACACCTAACCGTGGTGTTGAAGATAATAGAAAAAAAAGAAAAGCTGGATCACCCGTTGCTTTATCTCCTACTATACCTCCCATGTTTCCATTCCAATTTGGACCTTCCAAACCACTTCTTGCAAACCCATATAAACCTCATTATAATGACATAGAGAAAATCAAAGATACTTTATCTAAGTATATAATAGAATATATTCTTACTACATGCAATAAAATTCAATCAGTAGAAGATATTAAATCAGTTGATAATGATATTATAAAAAGAGATATAAATCGGGTATTGGAAGGTACCTTCTCCAAAAAATAGTCTTCAATATTAAGCAATTAAATATTATGCAATGGAACGCTCGTTCCGCTGTTTCAAATAAAAATTCACTTTTAAAATTCTTATATCAAAATAATATCTATTTAGCATTACTTAGCGAAACTTGGTTTAAGAAAAATACTGTATACAAATTTAAAGGTTACAACATTATTCGTAACGATCGCGATGACGGATATGCAGGCGTTGCAATCCTCATAAAAAACACTCATCCCTTTGTGGAATTAAATATTATTCAAAATTTCAATACTGATATCCTGGTTTGTGGATGCACTGTTAAGTTAAGTAACAATTCTATACATATATTATCAGTCTACAGATCTCCAACTACTAAAACCAAAATTGAAGACTGGATAAAAAATTTTCCACAAGTAACTTCACCATTCATAATAGGAGGGGATATGAATGCTCACAATGCTATATAGGGTTCTCACAAAAATGATATTTATG
The DNA here is from genome assembly GCA_949126875.1 of Lochmaea capreae. NCBI lineage: Eukaryota > Metazoa > Arthropoda > Insecta > Coleoptera > Chrysomelidae > Lochmaea > Lochmaea capreae. The sequence continues at coordinate 5,946,911 of OX421404.1, read as the reverse complement.
GACAACAAGTGCGATAAATGATCTAGATTTAGTCGTATTAAATAACGGACAACCTACTTGTTTAAATCGGCCTGGAGTAAAAGATTCCATGATCGATATTACTCTTTGCTCTTCAGACATTGCAAATAAACTCTCATGGAGTATCAACTCAGATACACTAGGTTCAAACCACTTCCCAATTTTGGTAACATATGAAAATATACAAATGTGCAATAATTTAGTAACTCCCAAAAGTAAGTGGAATATTAATAAAGCCAATTGAGGTTTATATGCTGATAAATTAGAGTTGATATTCGAAAATGTTTCAGAGTTTGCAGATAACAATGATAAATACAACTTTCTTGTAGATAGTATCAATAATGCAGCCACTCAATCTATTCCCATTTATAAACCTTTTCGATGTAAAAATCGCCCTTCACCGCCCTGGTGGGATCGAGAGTGTGATAACCTTGTCAACAATAGACGTGAGGCTATGAGAATTTATAAGGATTCTCCAACAATGGCTAATTATGTAAATTGCCAAAGAATTATTGCTGAATCTAAGAAATTTTTTAAAAATAAAGCAAAGAAAAAGTGGATAGACTGGTGTACTAAGCTTAATAAAAATACTCAATCTCATGATCTATGGAATCAAGCAAGAAAAATGAACAGAAGACAAGAATCGACTATCCGTTCCTTAAATGATGACTGGACCATGGAATTCTTTGACCCACCTACTGTAATGTCTCCCATAAGTAAAAACGCATCACCTAAAGATACCAATCACTTTTTAGCTCAACCCTTCTCTGAAATGGAATTAGACAATGTACTAAATTCCCGCATAAATACTGCCCCCGGATATGACAATATCAAGTATCCTATGTTAACCAATCTGCCTGAAATTGCAAAGAAATTTTTATTAAATATATATAATGATATTCTATTAAATAGTAGCAGTATTGTGGCTTTTAAGGAAGTCGTCGTTGTACCGATATTAAAACCGGGTAAAGACCCAAACTATGCTGCATCCTACAGGCCAATCTCTCTGTTGTCCTGCATATTAAAAACGCTTGAAAGATTATTTAAAAATAGATTGGAATGGTGGTTATATAAACAAAATCTTATGCCTAATAATCAATTTGGATATAAAAAAGGTTTCGGAACAATTGATGCTTTGTCAAGTATCGTAATCGACATACAAAATAATTTTTCAAAAAATAATTATTAGCTGCTTTTTTCATGGACATTGAAGGTGCATAAGACGCTGTATGTCTTCCAATTTTAAAAGAAAAAATGATTAACCAGTTTAACATACCAACACATGTTGCTAATAGTATCGTACAATTATATTGTAATAGACTGGTATATCTTAGATCTAATAATCATAATATTGGACCTCGAATAAACACCACAGGGTTACCTCAGGGCTCAGTTTTGAGCCCCATCTTGTTCAATATGTATACAGCAGATATCCACAAACTTAATATTTCTCAAATTTCTTTTAAAATCATACAATATGCTGATGATGTTTGTTTTTATACTGAACACCGAAAATATGAAAATGTAGTGGAGTCATTAGACTCCATAACAAAAAAACTAAACACCTGGTTAATCAAAAATGGATTTCAATTGTCAGCAGACAAATCATCAATTACAATATTTACCAGACATAATTTACCAAATAATATCATACGACTTAATAACGTAGATTTCACATTAAAAACCGAAGTAAAATACCTAGGTCTGATCCTTGACAGAAAACTCACGTGGAAACCTCATATAGATTATATGTTGAACAACTGTAATAAGGGTTTAAACTTTCTGAAAATGGTTGTAAGAACCTGGTGGGGTGCTGATGTAGAAACAGCTTTATTATTTTATCGCGCTTATTTAAGGTCTATATTGGATTATGGCTGCATACTTTATGGATCCGCTAGTAGTAATTTACTTAAAAGAATTGATGTATTTTAAAATAAAGTATTGCGCTTATGTCTTGGAGCAATGAAATCGTCACCAATTGAACCACTTCACGTAGAAGCACTTGAGCCCCCACTAGAATATCGACGAATATACCTTAGCGAGAAATTTTTGACAAAAATACACCTCCAAAACTCAGAACTTTTTAGAAATATTACTCGACTGCATGTATTTGATCTTTGTAATAAATACTGGAAATTAAAAAATTCCCCACCATTGTGCATTGCGTTTCAACATTGCCAACATCAGTTGACCAACATGTATAAACCAGATGACCTAGAACAACTTGACGACTATCCTCTTTTTCTTCAAAAACATCGCATTATTCAACCATATTATGACACTGATGTACGCATAAGTGAAAACATATTGAGGTCATTTCTGTCTAATTGGGAAAATTCCCTAATCATATATACTGACGCTTCCAAAACATTCACTGGAACAGGTTTTGCTTATTATATTCCATCTAAAAATATAGAAAAATCACACAGTCTAAATTCAGCATTCTCCATTTTTACCGCCAAAGCAGTAGCTATATATGAAGCTTTACTATATGTGAAAACCTTTAATCATAGTAGTGCGGTAATAGTTTCCGATTCTCTTTCTGTTCTAAAGACATTAGAAGATACGAAACTCCCAACTATTAGTTGTAACCCATATATATATATATATATATATATATATATATATATTGTGACGAACAGAAGGATTGGACCGATATCTTAAAAGTATTCAATTATAAATAAATATCAATTAACAAAATTCAAATCAATATCAATTAACCTACACACTGTATACATAATTATATGAATCAAAAATAAACATTTTACAAGTTTAACCTTACAACAATTTAGGTCAATTTTTAAATTTTAAGTAATTTGACAATTCAGAAAGTAAATTTAGAAGATTAAGTATGAACATTCAACATAAGCTTTAAAAACATTAAGGGAAAGTTATAAAAGGGTATTTGAACATAAGAATTACATCCATATCTATCTTAAACAAGAATTTAGAAACAAGTAGTATGGAATAAAAATGAAATCATGCTGAAGAATCAGTACATCTTCTATACGAACAGAGAATATGTTACGAACCAAATAGAAAGGCATAATAGTTGTCATACTATGTAAAATTAATGTAAAAGTGGTAGTATAAGGTAATTTAGATTCTATATTGAGTGAACAATGTTTAATTATTAAGAAATTGTGAATGGAAAAAGTGACAGGTAGTGGATTTTTAAATGCTTATAGCATCAGTAATATGGAACTTGAAGAACCCAAATTTGGTCAAAAATTAAATTTAATTATGGTTTTTAATTTAATATACACAGAGAGAATGCATCTCAAGATTTTAAGAATATATAATTGACAATGATTTTTATAATATCGAGAAACGTCAAAAATTTTAATAAATCATTATTATAAAGTTACCTATGAAAGTTTTTCCTATATGAAACCATTGGGAACTTTCATTTAGTCGATATTAAACCTCTAAAGCGACCAGACGTGTTCCTGAGTTGAGGAAAACAATTGACGACGCCTTTTGTTGATTTTCTGGAAGTGTGAACGAGATAAACTAATTCTGCGGGTTTACATATAACTCGTAGTTGGATTCCAGGAAGTTCTGTGAGTACTCGATACTTGTAATTGACTACCACTATTCTCAGGATGAGCCAAAAATAACTTTTATGTACATTTACAAACCTGTTTAACTTTTCTTGCAAGAGCCATAAACTTTTTGATAACATATCTGTAATGAAATTAACGATTTAAACTTAACTCAAATATTTAAAACTAGCTAATTTAATAATAATTAAAAATAAGAATAATTACCTTGAAACGTTTCAAAGAAGAGATATTATCCGAAGTGAATTTTACATTAATAACCAAACCCATATTCTGTTTATATTCAAAGACCAAAACAAATAACATAACCTAACATTATGAAACCATAAAACTATTCATCCTTCATAGTTCATACATACATAGATTTCGGATAGTGTCATCTGTCACAAAAATAATAAATTAAAAAGGCCAAAATATTTAACGATAGTTTATTAATTTATCTACGTATACATTTTCTTTTTTCCTTTGTTATAATTTGATGTTACATTCTCATTTGAAAAGGTAATATAGTTTAGTATTGTATATGATTCATAAATCTATTTGTGTCATTTCTATTTGGTGAGAACTTTTCTTTAGCTACTACAAAAAAATAATAGATGGGAGCAGTTACCCGCGGAACATTTTAGGATTGTTATGGTAGGTGTTAAATTAATGGTGGATCTTCAAATTTACGGACGACCGCTTGAGATATAAAGAATCAAGAGTCTTATGCTATATAAAAATTTTTAAATACACTTTAGGCGCACCAATAACATAAACAGTTAAAGTCAAATTAATTAACACTTCATAAAGAAAAAATTAAAAATAAAAATTATCAATATAATAAAAATTAACAACACCAATACATAACAATATATATATATATATATATATATATAAAATTAAAAAATTGTGGCAGAGTTAACACTTACTGGCACAATAATTCGTTTTCTCTGGATAAAAGCTCATATAGGCCTTGAAGAAAATGAACATGTTGATAAACTTGCTAAAAATAGTATTGGTACTGGAAATCCACATCCAGACTACGACTTATGCGTTACTGATTACTGTATTACTCTCAAAAACAAACTACATTTAATGTGGGCATACTCATGGAGGGGATTTTCTTTCACCATCCCAACAAGATATACAATGTTACATCCAACCATACCCACAAAATATTGGCACAATCAGTATAATATACCTCGCAGATTTATTACTACAATCATTAGGCTTAAATTTGGACACGCATGTTATCACAAACATCTTTTTCGTATAAATGTTATAACCAGTGATAACTGCGAACACTGTGGAGATAAAGGTGATCTAGAGCACATTTTCTTCGAATGCTCTAAGTTTCGGAATCTGTCAGATGAATTGTATAAAAAACTTTGCAGTGCAAATATTACCGCTCCGTTTAACACATTATCAATATTGGCTTCAGGTAAAAAGGAAAACTTCGATTGTTTGATAGAATTTTTGTCAAAAGCAGATATAAGATTGTAATAAATTTGTTACCTTTGTTTTATATATCCAAATACCTATTGTTATTACCCTACCCACACCGCGGCCTATGTCTTGTGTGTCTTAAAAAAAAATGTCCTGATGGGTCCCTGGACGAGAAACGAGTGTCCCTGTTTAACTCCCCTAAAATATATACTCATTAAGTGACTGGCTGAATGACAAAAGTCTAAGCCAAAAAAAAAAAAAATTATGTACAAGTATAAAAGAAATGTAGTTGACCACGTGGTATGTGTATATTCGTCTATCTCTGTAAAAAAATAAGAAATGCACAAAAAAATTATATCAGCCACTACTTTAGAAAAAGCTTAATAAACATAAATTATAATTTTGGACTTACCACACAGCAATTTAAGGTAAAACAATTAAATTCAAGAGACGGCACAAAGATACTTCTTTGCTATTCAAGGGTCGGTAACGGAAAGGGATGAAACCACCCTATTGAATCGAGCGTTGACATCATATGTCAATTGTCTTAACGGTCAACGAGAGTAGGAGAAATTTAGATCACAGAACTATATTGGAAGTGGTTACTATGACGGCGAGCGGTAAAATCGAAATTATTTCGTCAAATCGAAACAGGTCGATAGACATGTTACAAAAGGTTAATTGATAAAGGGTATGATGAGGATGAAATAGAGTCTGAACTCATGAACCTGGGTGTGACGAAGAAAGCTAAAGGAGTAAAGTCATCTGTTGTGAAAACTGTGATTACGCATGAAGATTATGATGAATGTCTCGATACGTGGAAACAAAAAACTGTAGTTCAAAATCTGATTCGATCGGAAAAACATCAGGTGTACTCCACTGTCCAACATAAGGTTGCCCTCAGCCCAGAGGATGATAAACGGTACTTGGTTCCTGGAACGGATAACACCCTACCCTGGGGATACTATTCAATAATTGATAAAAAGTTGATATAGAGTGACATTAAGTTATTTAGATGCTAGTTTACATTTACTTACTTTACTAGTTTTTAGTTTAGCCTCGATAGCTCTTTTCTGGGTTACACACACACTTCAACTATCGCTTTTTTTGGTATCATTGTTGAAAAAATGGAATTATAGGATTTGGGGGATACCCCACAACTGCGAGTCTTTAAATTGACATGGACATCAATTCTGCGATGCTCCTCAACTATTTGGACCGTCTTGATTATATGTAATAATAGCTAATAATTATTTTATTATTGAACAGGGGTGAAAGTGGTTTTCCGTAGGCCTATTGGGGTTGCCTTTCCACAAATAAAAAAAAGGCTACGCGCCGTTGTCTTACCTCCCAAATCTTTAAAGGGGGGGCTTAAAGGTGGTGTGGAAATAGACAAAACGCTCAAAGTATTCCAAGCCGATTATGTTATATGTTACATATATCTTTTCAGAACTATTATGAAAATTTGGTAACCATCATTAGTAGTATGAGACATCTGATCATATCTACTTTTTCTATAGGTACAGTGGAAATCAGTAGAAGCTGTATATCATCTACTGAAGATCATCTATAGAAGCAATTGTAAACAATGTTGATGAATGAAAAAAAAAGTTTTATAAATCAATGAAATAAAAATTATTACAAGTGCCTATTGTTTTTAATATCTCTCCCCGTAAATACCTTTGTGGTTTCATTTCGTTAGAGGCATTATCACCCGAAAATGTTATAGTTACTTTTAACTTAGCAGCTATATTTCCATCGTTCACCAGCAGTTGAAAACAACGATGATGTATAAATAAAAAGTTTTTTCTAAAATAAAACTTATGACTATTGTTTTACGAAATCCCGTAAATACCTTTGTTGATTCATTTCGTAAGAGGTATTATCTCCTGAAAATGATATATACTTACTTCCGATCGAGCGAGTATATTTCCATCGAATTGGGAAAAATGATGATATATAAATAAAAAGTTTTTTCTAAAATTAAAATTATTAAAATTGACGCCTATTTTTATACATCCTATAGAAACACTAAATCTAATGTGTCACAAAATATCTTCTTTAGTTGGTGACAATTATTGACTAACCCCATATATAGTTACCACCCAATCATCTTTCAACATAGCGGGTATATCGCAGTTCAATGGATGCATATCAATGGTATAGGACCATCTTATCGCACAAAAGAATAAACATGACAAAATGGATCGAATGAAAGTAAATGCTTGTATACCCTCATACATTCCGTAATTTCTTTATGCGCTTTGCACTGTACATATTAACTACAGGTTTTGTGAAGATGAGACCTTTTCACGTGTCCTGATAATTAATTGGTGTTATAATTTTTGAAATACTCTAATATTCTGAAGAACTCTGTATATCTACACAATAAATTTTCTCTATACATCAAATATTTTAAATATCCTAAACGAATATTTCATCGATGTATCTGCACTCTAATTTTCTGATTCACTATGTATACAGGGTGTCCCACGACGTTTTGACAGTCCAAGTACTCGAAAACTGTTCATAAGACATGTATGAAATTCTGCAGATATAAACAGTCGAAACTGATGCTTATATTTATTATAAAATGACTTCCGTTTTTCCTGTCATTTCGGGTCACGTGACCCCAACATAATTTTTTTTAATGGGACAACTGGTATAATATTACAATTTTGGATATATCATTCAAGAACAAATTCAACGATACCACACTTGTCATCACTGTATTGTGCAGTAATGATATAGGAGCTATTTATTTTTATTAAATTTATTAAAGCGATATTTTGCACTCAAAAATTTAGGTGGCTGTGAAACAAATAACTTAGTATCAACAACAAAGGTTGTCATTCATTATTGTTAGGTGAAGTTTATTCAAGAACTGTCATTATTATTCATATTTTTGTGAAGACACTGTAATAATAAGTAAATAATGCCTTCAGTTTTTACTTATGATGAATATGTTGACATGCTACTTATTTATGGAGAATGTGGAAAAAACAAAACTTATGCTCAAGGTTTGTGTTTTCCTTATAGAATAACTCCAAGCAAAAATACTTTTGTCTATGTCGAACAAAAGCTAAGAACTGGTTCTTTTCCAAGCCGTAAAAATCAAGTTCCTCGTCAAAAGACCGCTCAGACAGATGACAATGTGATAAATATTTTGGCTTATCTTCAGGTAAATCCACACACCTCAATACGATTTCTTGAACAAGAATTACAAATAAGTAGAAGTTCAATACAAAGAGTATTAAAAAATCACAAATAACATCCTTATGAAATACATTTAACACAAGGTTTAGTTCCTGCAGATCCGGAAAGGAGAATAAATTTTATTGCTGAAATGTTAGTACACATTAATGATGACCCTTCTTTTTTAGAAAAAATATTATGGAGTGATGAAAGTATATTTCATAACAATGGTATTGTTAATCGCCATAATTGTCATTATTGGTCGCAGGAGAATCCAAAGTGGATGCGCGAAACCAATTTTCAAACAATATGGGGAATCAATGTTTGGTGCGGTTTATTTAACGGTCGGTTGATGGTTCCCTATTTTTATGAAGGAACATTAACGGGGCAAAGATACTTAGATTTTCTTCAAAATACTCTACCAGAATTACTTGAAGATATTCCCTTACATGAAAGGCAAACGATGTGGTGGCAGCAAGATGGAGCATCTCCTCATTTTTTTGGGGCAGTTAGAGAATATCTTGACAACACATTTCCTGAAAAATGGATTGGTCAAAATAATGCGATTCTGTGGCCACCCCGTTCTCCCGATAATACACCCTTAGATTTATTTCTCTGGGGTTACTTGAAAGGTCGAGTTTATGTCACACCCCCGATTGATTTAGATGATTTGATTGATAAAATATGACAGGCATGTCGGACCGTAACACCCACAATGATTACAGCATCACTAACAAGAAATATTTTAACAAGGTTTGAACATTGTGTCAATGTACATGGTCATCAATTTGAGCAATTTCTTTAATTACTTGTACTTTTTAATTCCCTATGTTACGTTTTTTAATAAAATAATTTATACAGATGTTCATTTAATTGCTCCTATTATCATTACTGCACAATACAGTGATGACAAGTGTGGTATCGTTGAATTTGTTTTTGAATGATATATCCAAAACTATAATATTATACCAGTTGTCCCATTAAAAAAAATTATGTTGGGGTCACGTGACCCGAAATGACAGGAAAAACGGAAGTCATTTTATAATAAATATAAGCATCAGTTTCGACTGTTTATATCTGCAGAATTTCATACATGTCATATAAACAGTTTTCGAGAACTTGGACTGTCAAAACGTCGTGGGACACCCTGTATCTTCACTGTAAATTTTTGATATACTCTGTATATAATGAAATGAAATATCCTGAACGACGAACGTCATTCATATCTGCACTTTAATTTTTCAATGTACTCTGTATATCGACACTATAAATATTTGATATACTCTTTATATAAAAAAATTTTAATATCCTGAATGCTAAGAACTTTTTTCAACGATATGAATATATCTGCACTCTAATTTTCTTTTTTGATATACACCATATATCTTCACTATGAATTTTTGATATTCGCTATGTGCGTACCTACTGTCGCCCCCTCGCGGCTTAAAAACGCAAGTTACGACAGAGATTTGCACGTAAAGCTTATGGAAGCGACAATTATTATAAAGATAAGGAGCCTTTTAGCTTTTACAATGTAAATAATTTGAAAATATAAGTGCCTAATGACATAATGTTCAGTATTTTATAAGCGACTAGGTAAGTAATCGTTTTTAAAATGTATTTTTTTTATGTTAAGTGTAGATTTGTAGGTTAGAATCAACGGAGATACAGGTTGCCTAAAATCATTACTAAAAATCGATTATTCCATTTTTCATTCTGCTAAATGAAAAGTGAACAAACGCATCATATTATATCTACAATTGCTTAATGAATATTTATGGCTTTCAGCTCTGTATATATTTGTTGTGGACTTTGAACTTGCACTATTTACAATGAAAATTATAATAAAAACTGGGTTTGAGCTTATATCACACGGTATCAACTTTCATCCCAACTCGCAGCCAAAAGGTCAATCTCTGGTGGAATCTGGTCATGTAAGAGATGTACAGTAAAACCTCTATTTTTGGACACCTCTATATAGCGGACACCTCTATGTAACGGACAAAAACACATGTCCGGAATGCTGCAATGCCCATTTGTGTATAAACGACCCTCTCAATAGCGGACCCTCTATATTACGGACGCGGACATACAAATTAGTTACCAAAAGATATTATTTCTTTAAAAATTACCTCCATGTACGGACACCTTTCCAAATTTCAACGAAATTTAAGAATTTGTAATCTACCTACGTGTACGGATACCTTTATATATTTTTGCAAAAGGTCAGGTATAAAAATGTTTCCGGTTGACTGGTTTCTTGTTTCAAGCTTAAGATAGGGTGGGTTTGGTTTATGGGTTTTCCCATGATAGGTAAGATGTTTATGAAAATATGTACTTGTTACTGGATATTATTTACAAATTTTATTGCTTCTCAAATAATCCTATCGTTTTTATTAATTTTACATTTTTGTATTTACTGTAAAAAATATTTTTATTTTTCAATTTTTCAAAAATCAAAGACTTTAAAGGTTTATATTACTAAACCGATTTAAGGAATTTTGGATAACTTTAATTTGCAAGACATTAATCGAACTTCCTTTATATTAAAATTGTTAAACCTCTTAATAACGGACACCTCCCAATAACGGACAAAAAAAATTCCCCCTAGCTGTCCGCTATTCAGAGGTTTTACTGTACATGAATTCAGAGAAGATGGAAAAAGCTACTTAATTCAATCTAAAATCATCAGACAAACTGCAGTCACATCTACACCTTACACTACAAAAATCTTTGTAGGTCTATTCAATTAATTTTCAATCCATGTTGATCCGTCTGGACTGAAATAATAAATGTATTTATGAAAACATAAACAAACTACATAAAATTGATGGAGAAAACATGACGTATAGAATACTGTATCAGTGCACACTGTATTTTGAAGTGAGGTTAAGACACTCACTTTACTCTTTTTACAGCTGCAATCCATTTTTTCCTTTGTACCAACTTGTGTTGCGCAGTAGGAAACTTGTAATATTTCACATGACTGTTATTATATCCTGTATTTTTACAATTAACAACAGAACAACAGTCGTGCCCCATTTTCCCCTTTATTTATATACAATATACCACGTCAGTCTCTGACCGAATTGCGAAAATTCACCACTGCGCGCGCTGGGATAGTTTCGCCTATCCCCTCCAACGGTCCGCACACAGCGAATACTCTGTTTAAAATAAATTTAAAATACACAGAATGAACTTTTCAATGATATGGAATTTGGGGGTTCTAAACATTTGTGGTGGGTCTATATTTAGGGTTTTAAACATTTGGGGTGGGTCTATATTTGAAAGGGCCAAGTATTGGAATTTGGGGAGTGGGTGGGTAGTTAAATTTGGAGGTCCTAAACATTTGGGGGGTGGGCCTATATTTGGGTGGGTTAAGTATTGGAATTTGGAGAGTGGGTGGGTGGTTGAATTTTGGGGTCCTAAACAGGTGGGCCTATATTTGGGGGTGTGCCTATATTTGGGGTCCTAAACATTTTGGGGTGGGTCTATATTTGGGTGGGCCAAAAAGGAGGGTATTGGAATTTGGGGTCCATTGAAATTTAGGAATGCCAAACAGGTGGGTATAGGGATAAAAGTATATACTAAACGTTAAGGCTTTTCGAGACGTCGTGGTTAACTACGAGGAGTAGCTGAAATTTAAAAATTATTTTATATACTAGACGATAGGGCCTTTTAAACAAGATGTCGTTTGCTATGATTGGTTAACTTTTAGTATGAGGGGTGCTGCGTGGCGGATGAAAGGGGGTAGCTGGAAATTTTTCATTATTTTAATTATACACTAGACGATAAGGCCTTTTAAACGAGACGTCGTTTGCTATGATTGGTTAACTTTTAGTACGAGGGGTGCTGCTTGGGGGATGAAAGGGGGTAGCTGGAATTTTTTCATTATTTTAATTATACACTAGACGATAAGGCCTTTTAAACGAGACGTCGTTTCCTATGATTGGTTAACTTTTAGTACGAGGGGTGCTGCGTGGGGGATGAAAGGGGGTAGCTGGAATTTTTTCAATATTTTAATTAAACACTAGATGCTAATGCCTTTAAAACAAGATGTCGTTTGCTATGATCGGTTAACTTTTAGTACGAGGGGTGCAGCGTGAGGGATAAAAGGGGGTAGCAGGAATTTTTTCATTATTTTTTTCATAACCCCTATGACGTCACCTATCCAATAACATAGCGCATGCGTAGATTGAGTTTTACCCCCACTCCAAAATGAACCAAAAAGTAGCAGAATGAACCTTAGATTTTCTTATGGAGATTCCAATGTTAAAAGAGCCAATTTGGTCGTGAATCGGTGCTGCTCATTTACTAAGGTGTCCACTTCGAACTTAATTATATTTTTGTTTTGTTTTTATTTGATAAGTTGTAGGCTAACCAACTAAATTTTTCTACATTTCTATTTTTTCATTATGAAAGTAATACGATGTTCTCGTCAGTATGCAGTTCAATTAGAAATGTTTGATTGTGTTTCAATACCTCATGTAAGTATTTTCAATAAATAATCAGAATTTATGATATTTTTCTTCAAAATCTATATCTCCTAAACCATAAATTTTATCGAGTTGAACAAAGGGTACCCTTTTGTTGAAAAATCGATTGAAAAATTCTTGTTTGCTATTTTTAGATTGTACAGGTTGTCCCTGTAAAAGTTACGGATTGTTAACCATTGGGCATGAGCCGCCCCTGGCCTTCAGATAGTAGTGTAAAATTATTTATTCCGTCAAACAGACTACATAGACATACGTAATCATCCATTAAAAATTCATAATATTCCAATGTATAATTTAGAAAATATACTTAAATATAAGTTCTGATTTCGCTACTTCAAGGGCCTATAACTCAGAAACGAGGGGTCGTATGAGAATTTGTTTTCATGTCACAGCATTATTTTCACGTCATCTACACCCTGTATAAGAGTTTCAGTGTAAAAAAAATCAATTTTCTTAACAATTATTTGTAAATGTGAATTTTCAGTATTCTAATCATATTTAACAGATTATACCCATTTTTTTTATTCAATAAAATACTGTAGCGTCCATACAATTTATTAGTTACTCAAGTTATTTCATCCTTAAGCCGAAACCCCGACCTAAAATAATTGAGATATCATCATTTAAAATAATAACAAAAGAACTAGTTACAAGTGAAGAACAGACTCGAAGAGGTAATCAGGAGGCCTGTCAGACACACAATTCGGCTTCACGAAGGGCAAGTCTACAATCATAGCAGTAGAGTGGCTGAAGGCAGAAAGGCTTGGTCGAAGATTATGGGAGTGCTGAAGAAAAATCTCTCGGCTTTCTTACTCAACATGATTGGTGATACGAGAAGCGTTCAATAAAGCCAGCATCCTTATGAGAATTATGCCAAACATAGGCGGACCCAGCACTGAGAAGAAGCGGATGCTACTTGGAGTGGCTAACTTCATCCTGCTGTACGCAGCACCGGTATTGGAGGAAGCGCTCAGGTTCAGAGCGGAAGGGGAGAGGCTGCCTAGGACTCAACGTAAAATGAGCCCGATATTTATGTAGATAGCTTATTGTTAACTTTCCTATTAAAAGGGTTGAGATTACTGAATAAAAGGTTGTAAACTTAACACGGCCTTTTCCATTTAACGAACCAACATGTTGCTACTGCAAACGTTTCGAGGGAATAAGGGTGAAATTGGTGAACAACTTTGGAGAGCCATTAACAACAGATAACTTCGGGAAAGTGTCATCAGAAGTGAAGAGGAGGAAGCGAGGGAGAATCAGAAAATAGACGTCACCAATATCCTATACCAAAGCAATGCCAACGGGGAATAAAGTGAAGGCAACGAACCTTTATCTCTGATAATATGCCTCCATAGCGGTTAATGGGATATAGACGAAGGCTGGTAGGCGGCCAAGTACTGGCAGCGGAAGCTGTGGAGTGACTCTCCCTAACTAGCAGAGAGAGGACGCAGCACCTCGACCGAATCCTCAACTAGGGACACCTTCCCTAGGGTAGCCCTAGCCCCCCACCAAAAAAAAGGGAAAGCTTAGAAAAGTTCAGTGAAGGGAACTTTTTTAAGAACTTCAAAGTACCAATTTTTAGAATTTTAAATTTGTTATGGCAGTGGTTATGTGAAATTCGGTCGGGGTCCAGTGCTACCGTTTTTTTAGGAAGTTGATTGAGGAGAACGATTTATTTTTATTTGGTAGCTATTAGTCGAGACTAACGAAACATTTAATTTAGATAGTAACTTTGAATTGAATTTCATTCATTTTAGTAAATTTGGATTAGTTTTGAGCTACACTACTTTCCAGATTTTTATTAGTCAAATTGTATTAGTTTCGATTATTTGTAGAGTTACTTTAATTGTTTACATTTTTTAGGTGAAGATATAAAATACGTGTTGACCAAACGAATGTATAATAGGGGACGCATGATTCCAGAGCAGTGAGTTCTTGGAATCCATGATGTCACTGATAAAAGTGTCCATATGGTATTTACACCAAACCGAACAGCGACTACATTTTTTTTTCCTTTGTTATTCAACGTCGGTCTATTTCTGCGACTAATCTTGGCTAATCACCGACGCCGGGAGCAGACTACTCCTAACCGGAAATTTTGCTGAACCTACTAGTGTTCCAACCAGTGGTAGATATCTTTATCGAGCTCAGCATTCATGGACTTGGAACCTCCGAAAGGCGGCAGAACGAATCATTAAGCTGCAACTTGAATAATTGTACAATTATATGACTTTTTATATTTATCTGGACAGATATCCAAATTTGCTTCATGTAGTCTTTTTTTTTTGTTTGTATAAGACCAAATTCTACTTTTAGCACAATTCCCGAGGCAAACAATTCATGGGTCACAATTCCTGGGTCACAATAACTGGGAAATCACAGTTCCTGAAACACACGGTTCCGGGGTTATTCTATTCCCAAAACAGACAAGGTTCTGAGTGCCGATTCTCCGGCTTCGTAGAAGCGATCAAAATTATTAATATTTTGATTTATTAATTGTTATTTAGTTCTCAATATCTATGCTCAAAATTTCAATTATTGCAATCTAAAACTCAGGCAAGTATGTATAGATATAAAGTATATACTGTTATTATTTGCAAATTATTAATCTTTTTTAAATATTTCCTTCACTATTTCTAAATGAAAAATACCCTGGACATTTTTGATTACTGTTGTCATTTAAACTAAACTATTTGTATTAAAAAAATTACTTTCTTTACTCCTTTAGCATGGAGAAACAAAAGCTTGCCCCAATTAATGTTCAACAAAAGCAGATAATGATGGAATATGTTCAAAAATACCCTTGTTCAGGGAAGCAAAAATTTTCCAAAGAATTTACATTTAAAAAGGCTCAGCAACATTGGGAAGAACTTTCACAAATGTTGAACAGTATACCTGGTGGTTCAAAAAAACCCAGATGCAATGGCGTAAGGTAAGGTTATAATCTTTAGATGTTACCCTATATATTCGGAGATAACCGTATTATCCCATAACAAACAGGCCAAATTGTACTTAAGTGAGAATATTTTTTCAGTTCCTAGTCAGCATTATTAATTTTTAAATGAGCTGTGTCAATAGTCCAGCCAACGAGTAAACATCGTTAACTGCTACTCTGACAGCCTTTTTACGTGTTCTACGTGTTTTCTTTATTGTTATCAATAGTTTTATGATAATACTGTGTAAATAATAATCAACATGTGATAATTAACAATCAATTAGTGTTATGGTTTTATAAACTATGAATTCTTTCTGTTAGTCAGTTGGACAATTTAATTCTCCAGTGGCGTAGCGTTACAATCACCAGGTAACTGATATATTCCTTTTACACTATCCACGGAGTCCTACTGGGACGTTTGTTGCATTAACAAGTTTAATGTGAAGTGGTTTTATCACAACAAACCGCACAAAATCATATGTTGCTACAGCCCTGTCTAAACCTCCACCTCCAACTTTTCCAAATAGGGATCAAGTCATTATCTTTCATGCTATTCCCAACGCCGTTCTTTTTGAGTATGTTAAAGCTGTAGGGGATATTGTTACTCCCAAAAATATTACATTTGCGTCCCGAATCTCAAATAACCGTGTATGTATTTATCTGTCTTACGGCCGTTTGCACCAGTACTCCTCAAAAACTCGTTATAGCTAAGCGAGATTTTAACTTAAGGTTGGCCTTAAAAATTAATGTGTTGCACGAGCTGCCCGTATCAAATTCTTAGTTAAGTCGAGGAATGATTTGGCAACGTCGATAAATGGCATAGAAAAAGAAGAAAAGGAGCAGCATAACCTAACTTTTTTATTATATTTTAAGTATCCACCTTGCTTGTGATTGGCAAATTATGATTATTATTAACAGGAAAAGTAGCTAATTTTGTTTTTTTTGTGTGAAGTTATATTCGTTTCAAGCAGAAGACAAAATTTGTTGTATCATGAGTGCTGAAAGAATAAGAGCACCAAATTTCACTGTTAAGGAAAAAGTTCTTTTAATTAACATCATTCACAGTTTTAAAAATATCATAGAAAATAAGCAAACAAACTCCACAACATGGCGAGAGAAAGATGCTGCATGGACAAAAATAGCTGATACATTTAATTCTCAAAGTAGTGAAGTCCATCTTCGCAGTAAGGAAACATTGAAAAAGTATTACGATAATATTAAAAGGAATGTGAGAAAAGAGGCAGCAGAGGAACAGAAAGAGCTGTGTAAAACTGGCGGAGGCACTTTTGAGAAAAAAAATGATCCTGTAAAAGAATTAACGTTAGATCTATTAAACAAGAAAACTGTCTATGGTCTAAATAATCCATTTGATGGGGACTCTAAAGCCCAAGATGTGGTGATTTTGGAGGTAGATAAATTAAATGTGAACACCGAAGATGTTTTCTATGCTGATCAAACCGAGGATCATACTTACCACTTAGAAGAAACCCAGATTCATGAAGATTTGTCACTTTCATCTTCAGTATGTCAAGATACAATTAGTAATCCTCAGGTATGTATTTTCTTAACACTTTCCCTAAATTGGAATATATTTAGCTGAAAACTCTATTCATTTGAACTACATCAATATACTTCTGCATTATTTTCACCTAAAGCTCAAATACCAGTTTCCTCTGAATTAGTTTTATTTATTTTTCTACTTATTTTAGTTTTTAAAAGCTATATGGCATTTTTTTGAAGAGACAGACCCATTATTCACAAGCGTGCAGGGATGGGGCAATTCTTTATAATTTTTGTATGCGAGCAATGTTTAATAAATTAACAATTTGAATTCAAACAACAAAATCCATATACTGAAATCTCAAGAATTTAGCCCCTGTCCAGAACTGTGTGATAACTCAATCATCAGTGTTTATTATTCATTTCAATTGTATTTCAGAGCACTCGTCAAACCTTCTCAGGGCATGTGAGCCAGGAAAAGACACCAAGTTTGAATCATAAATGGACTAAAAGACGCAGACCGACACCACAATCAAAATGTACCATTGATTTGAACAAAGAATATCTGGAAACAAGTAAAGTGAAAAAACAGTGTTTAGAGGCAGAGCTGATTAATATTGAAGCTAGAAGGCACCAGGAAGAAGCACTATTTGAACTTCAAAAAGAAAGTTTGATGTTAGATATAGAAATAAAAAAAAAACAGTTGAACAAATGAATAGTTTAATATAATACAATGTAAATATTTAGGGTTTTCCAACAAAGACTGAACAGGGCTTTTGTTTATGAAAGAATAGTTTATGGTTGAAATTTTTTTCTGTACATTTTAAACTGTATCAAAAAACAATTCAATCAACAACAGAAGTATCATGATCAAATATTTTTCAAAGTGACACACTGTATTTTTATATTTTATACCCACTGTTCCAGTGACATGACCTTGTGACTGTCATATGAATGTTAGTTTAATTTTGCTACTTTAAAGAATAAATAAAACAGAATTGTTCCATATGTTCTTTAATAATTATAATTAAAAAATATTATTCAATAAATCTAAAATAATTTTCAATCAAATTTCGTCGAACTTGATTACCCAAGGGGGCCTGAACATTTACAAGTGGAATATGTGGTACTTCATCATTTTCCATAATTTGTAAGAAACGATCTATATCTTCTGGTTCCGGAGGCTCTTCCTCATTATTTTCTCTACAGATATTGTGCAAAACAGCAGTGGCAACAATAAGCATTAGTACAGTGTCCAATTTTAGTCGACAGCCATATGCAAGCACTGGAAACCTACGTTTCCAAATGCCAATTATTCTTTCGATAGTATTTCGCGTTCTTATATGGGATTCGTTATAAAGCTGTTCCTCCCTTGTATTTGGTTCTTGAAGTGGAGTTAATAAATAAGTCCTCATATTGTATCCGCTATCCCCTGAGAAAAAAATCTATATTAAGAAGCATTTTCATGGCCATCTAAACGAATTTAGTTCAACTAAATTTTCTACATATTACAATTTTGCTCCTTTTTTTCAGCTGAGTAAAGAAATAATAAATCAATAGAAATAATTACGTACACTCCGCGTCATATAAAACTGGTACATCTTTATTTTCCCTATGTAAACCAAACTTAACTAATCTAAATGACAAACAGTCACATGTGTCAAATTTGTCAAAGCGCATTATTCACGATGCCAGCCCATTTAAGTGAATTTGAAAAAAGCGAATAATTTCCAAAATAGAGGTCCATTAGACTGATTACTTAAGGAAAAATCCATTTCATACGGCAAGACATGCAAAAGTTGCAGTAAACTTTAATAACAACCGCATTAAGAAGAATTAGAAAAACTAATTTAAAGAATTGTGCAGCCGCCCGGAAATACAAACTAAATGAAGAACATAATCAAGATAGATTAATATTTGCCTTAAATTATGTTTTAAACGATACATTAAATTTTTGGGGCAGGGTAATTTTTTCCGATGAAAAAGTATTCCAATCACATAGTGACGGCCATATTAGAGTTTATACCTACACCGCCTCGAAGTAGGTTTAATGAAAATTATATTTCTTCTAATGATAAGTCTGGACGATTTTCTGTAAATGTTTGGGCTTGGATGTATTGAGGAGGTTTAGGAATGTCCTGGAGAATCGAAGGAAGATTAAATGCGATGAACTATTTGGATATTTTAGGTGGGGTAATGCTGAAAATAACATTGAAACGCTTCCATGGGTCGCTAAAAGTCCAGACCATAATCCAATAGAGAATGTTCAGGGGCTTATGGTAAAAATATTTAAAAATTTAAATATAATTCCACGAAACAAAGAACAATTATGGACACTAATAGAAGAAACCTGGGAAAGCTTGACAGAAGATGAAAATTCAACATTAAATTTAATTGAATCAATGCCTACAAGATTACAAGAGCTTATCAATAATAATGGAGGTATGACACGTTATTAATTATTGAATGTAAACTTTCATGGCTTCCATGCTACCATGGTCTATAATCTATTTGTTCGTTCATTTATTTGAAATGTTTTAATTTAAGCTAGTTACTGGTTGTGTATAAATGATATAATATATTTTTATTTTTTCCAATTTGTTTTATTGCTTTACAAAATTTAATTACATTACATCTACTAACATTTTTGTTGAGCTGGCATCACTGCCCTAGAAATTATACCATAACAGCTGGTTTAGCATTGACCCTTTTTAAAAGATCAATTTACACAACTACAAAAACACTATTTTTGATTATAATAGTTGTACCAGTTTTATATGACGAGCAGTGTACCTAATAAAACTGAATCGGGAAAGTGGTTATTTTCAAAGTTATCTTTAACTCTACTATTATTGAAGATAGTAGCATCGTGACACGATCCTGGCCATCTAGCGACCACATTAATCAATTTTAGATCAGCATCGCCTATAACCTGTTCATTTACAGAAAAAAAACCTTTCCGGTTTCTGAAAATCTCTGGATCTTGACCACCTGAAAATAAAAACCAGTGGGCTAAAAGATTCATTTTAATGATACATTGATGATAAACCTTACCTGGAGATTGTATTTTAATGTGCGTGCAATCGATGACTCCAATGACCCTAGGAAAGCGAGCATTTTCATAAAATTTCAAATGACTCTCATTTATTTCATTTTGTAATTGAGGCATTTTTATAAACCTATTGGACAGTCTGGCCAGGGCTGTTCCAACTCTAACAACTATTCTAGACACCGTTGAGAGATGAACCCCAGCAAAATCCCCAATACATGCTAGGTGAGTTCCAGTTGCACAAAATCGTAGGAAGGTCAGAAGCTGGTTAATGGGAGACACACTATTGTTCCTAGGAATAACGGTCAATGTTTTTGAATCCAGTTAATTTCATAAAGTCAAATGGCATGTACAAATCCGAACAAGGCTATAGTTTTGACTAAGAGTGGGTCAGAATTGTTAAAATTTTTATGGCTTTACTTACATATCATATGGATATTCAATTTCATCTTCTATTAAATCCAAAACTTGTAAAGCAGTGGCTTTTTGAACCCGAAATCGTTCGAAAAATAAAAGGTCATCAAAACTGTTGAAGTAATCCGCCCTTTCAATTATTCGTCGGGGCCTGTCGATTCTGACTTCTGCGTTGTCGTCTTCATAGAGCAGATCATTATTTAAAACATTCATGTTTTTCTTCACCACTTATATAATTTAAAATACTTTATATTATATATTAATATTATAGTTATGTATAGAAAACCCGTATCAGCCCAATCCCAAAACGAAGTTTTTGAGGTTAAGAAAGCTTGAGTATTACTTAAGCCGACGAATTACTGGCACTTAGCCTATTGTCAGCTTTAGGTGAAACTTAAGCGATAAGATAGACTCGTGCAAACAAATTCTTACACTTAAGTATGCCCTAACTTTAAGGTTACCCTAAGTGAAACTGGTGCAAACGGCGGTTAGAGTAGTATCATCAATGATCTTCTCAATGCTCATCCGAGCATTTCCATTAACTCCACAATTATCCCTATCCGAAGACTTACTACGCCTGCAAAACGTATTCTCATATCCAATGTATCTCCCACCATTCCCCATTCCATAATTGAAAAAGATCTAGAAGATATTGGACTACAGTTAGCCTCCCCTGTTTCGTTTGTAAAATGTGGCGCAATGGTGACGAATAGCTCACATCATGAGTTTCCGTAGAGTTTCTTACGTTATCCCTGACAATGAAAACTTCTCCGTACAAACATCTCTCTTAATTACTCATGATAATACACAATATAGAATGTTTGTATCATCTGACAAGCTAGAATGTTTCTTATGCAAACAAGCAGGACATACTGCTGACTCCTGCACCAACGCCCCT
Organism: Lochmaea capreae; assembly: GCA_949126875.1. NCBI lineage: Eukaryota > Metazoa > Arthropoda > Insecta > Coleoptera > Chrysomelidae > Lochmaea > Lochmaea capreae. Next base: position 5,925,415 of record OX421404.1, on the reverse strand, counting down.
CCTTCCCTAACACAAGACGACCTACCACCCCCGGCCAACTCTATGTCACAGTCTACGATAAATATCTCTCCCGATAGCGACCCCAGACAACTCACTTACTTACAGAAACCCAGTTCACAGCTTTCTTAGAAAATACACATGGAAATATAGACCCTCTCAAGGAATCTATAATTTTCACCACAAACACCCAAGGTTTACTAAATGACTTATCGCTTCTTTACTCCGAAACGAAGGAAAGGTCTCTCAAAAACCGCCTCACAAGAATGAGGAAAAAAATTAACTGATGATTAACTGATGACGAATCCAATACGCCGCTCTCCTACCCGCAAAAATCCTTACAGCCACCCTTATCACATCTAAGTCAATAGCCACCTTCAAAATAATTCAATGGATTCTTTCCTCGATTAGAAATAATCCATCAACTAGTTGTCGAAGAACAGCCTGATATCATATGCCTTCAAGAAACCAATTCCAAAATATCCAAGCTTCCCAAGCTAAAGAACTTTGAAGGATATCACTTTATCCGCACCGACTGTAATCGTGCCAGTGGTGGCACATCAATTCTTATCTCAAGCGAACTATTTTCATCTCACCTCTCACTCACAACATATCTTGAGGCTATTGCCATAACCACTTGGTGCCCTAATAAGCTCACTATTTGCAGCATATATATTCCACCTAATCACCCACTTAAAGAAACAGAACTATTAAACCTTATCTATCAACTTCCCACACCATATATGCTAGTAGGGGATTCCAATGCCCACAACATTATGTGGAGATTCAACTATACATTCGGCAAAGGTAAAACTATTGAAAGAGTAATTAATTGCACAGATTCCTACCTATTAAATACAGGTTCCAGTACATATTTTAACTTTTCATCCGGATCTCTCTCCTCTATAGATCTCAGCTTCAGTGATCCAAAATCTGCTACTTCACTAACTTGGCAAGTTGCCGATGACCTTTACGATAGCAATCACTTTCCCATTTTCATATCGTCCAATCAACCCAATATTCAACAAAGTGTAACCAGGAGCTACTGGCGCCTAAACAAAGCTGACTGGAACAGTTACACAACCCAAACAGATACCTCTTTATCCACCCTTTCGTTCTCCGACAATATGGACAATAACATGTCGTTAATTACAAGCGCCTCACTTTCAGCTGCCAATACGCATATTGGCAAAAATATTATTTCACACAAACGAAAAACAGTTCCCTGGTGGAATACATCATGCCAAATTACTGTAGATGAACAAAAAATAGCACTTAAAAATTATCGAACAAACAAGAGCCAAGAAAATCTCTTAAAACTGAAAAAAGCTAGAGCCAAGTCTCGATATACCATAAAGCAAAGTAAAAAATCTTCTTGGAGAAACTATGTGTCCTCAATCAATGAAAATATTAACCCTACTGTTCTTTGGAAAAAAATTAGACAAATTCAAGGAAACAATACCAGCCTTAAAATAGCCAACCTTATATTTAACAACTCTGTAATCAGTGAGAATCAAGAAATTGGTGAATCTCTGGCCAAAAATTTTTTTGAGAAATTCAGAAGCAAAATCAACCCACCCTACTTGAACCATTGATTGCCACCCCTCCTCTATCTTCTACTATAACAACTCAAGACATCACTTATCTAAACTCTCACAGAACTAACTACGGCCATTCAATCCTGCAAGAACACTGCTTCTGGTCCTGACGATATTCCTTATATTTTTATAAAAAAACTATCCTTGGAAGGCCAACGAAAACTTCTTGAAATGTACTGCTTAATTTGGACTTCCAACACATTCCCCAACCAGTGGCGAACCTCAGTTATAATACCCATTAAAAAACCAAATCAAGCAGTTACCTCACCCAGTGCTTACAGACCAATATCACTAACATGTACCATGTGCAAGATCTTTGAAAAAATGATTAACAAAAGGCTTTTATGGTACTTTGACAAACATAATATTATTGCCAAAGAGCAGTCAGGATTTCGTCGAAATCGATCAACCCATGACAACCTAGTACTTCTTCAAAGTCATATTTCTGACTCATTGAACAAGAAACAAGAATGTATTGCCGCTGTTTTTGACATTGAAGGTGCCTTTGATACAATTAGCAGACACTCTATTCTGAACAAACTAACCCTTCATAACTTCATCCAAAATTTCATATCGTCACGATCGTACAAAGTCTCAGTTAATGGCATTTTCTCATCATCTTACAGCCAATCGGATGGGGTTCCACAGGGTTAGATGTTAAGTCCGACACTCTTTAATTTAGTGATAAACGATTTAAGCTCTGGTCTCCATTTACCCATTAGACATGTTTTGTATGCAGATGATTTAATAATATACTGCCACGGACGTTCTGTCTCCACCACTTCGAAGCTAATTCAATCTGCTGTGGATACCCTTGGCAACAGAACCAATCACCTAGGTTTATCTTTATCTCACAGAAAATCTAAAATCATTAAATTCAGCCGACGTCTCCCTACCCCATCTCCTCGTATTATGATTAACAACATATGTATCCCTGTAGTTGGTCACTGCAAAATACTCGGTATAACATATGACTCACGACTTACCTGGAAACAACATCTACTAGAATTAGAAGGTGAGTGTAGTAAGAGGCTCAACATAATCAAAACTGTCTCACATTTTCATTGGGATGCCGACGAAAATTCCCTCCTTAAAGTATATAGATCGCTTATACGATCCAAACTAGATTATGGTTGCTACATATATATGTCAGCATCTAAAACATATCTTAACCTCTTAAACCCAAAACACAATACAGCTCTGCGTCTATGTCTAGGTGCCTTCCGATCTAGCCCCGTTGAAAACCTTTATTGCGAAGCCAATGAACCTCCCCTTTGGTTGAGACGACAATAGTTACTACTCTCTTACGCAGCCTCCGTTTCATCGAACCCCTATAATCCTGTATTCCCCCTTTTTATATCACAAACACCCATATCCCACAACGCACATTCATTATTACCAATAAAACCCATCCCATTATTGCTAGCACAGCTACTTGATGACATTAATCTACTGCAAACAACTCTTCTCTTACTACCCCAGACTCCTCCTTGGGCCGTTACTATTCCTCAGCTATCACTATCAACTATCACACTTGCAATCCTTATTCAACTGAATATTAAAATTTCTCATGAAATTTGTTATGTTACCTTCATTATTAAGTTCCTTTTCTTCTAGTAACATTTCTAAAATAAAGAATGTACCCACATTAGACCAATCTGCTTTTAATATGTTATAAAGTAATATATGTATTGAGACGAATTTATCGTCTCAGCAATTTAAAATAAAAAAAATCTTTAATGAATATATCAAATATTATAGTTATGATCTACTTTTGATACACTCTTTATGTATTTTCAAACATAACAGGTAATCAAACGTGGAAGAAAAGTTTAGGAATTAGAATTATAGTTAAACGATAATGTAAAATAAAGAAATAGGCCTTCTCAAACTCTTGAGAAATAAATAATTCATAAGTAGTTGAAAAACTAATTATATTTGCTTATTGTGAAATTGTTTTATACAGTAGATAAGAAATTGTATGTTTAATATTAGAAGGTAAGGTATTGTGACTTGAACATAAAAAATTATGTTCTAAATTAGTGTTTTCAAAATTGTATTGGAAAATATAAAAAATTAAGTTTTATAGAGAATTAGGAATTTGTAAGGAAAAAGAAGACTATTTCCAAAATCAGGAGCTCAAGCTTTATAAAATGGGGCCAAGTACAGGTGTCCTAGCTGAAATAAAAATTTTGAAAGTCCTCATACTTGGTGGTTATGTCACCAAAAAAGTCAATTCAGTCTGTATTTTGATGTTTCCAGAGGAGCACGTTGAATTTTTGCTGTAACAGTCTTTTGTTTTCTGAAACTACAGACCCAGATAACGAAAATATAAAGAAGTGTCAAAAGAGGTTTCTGACAGAAAATTTTACTGGTTGTCAGAAGTTTTTAAACGAAAAATTTTGAATTATACAAAATAAAGGTACCTATTATTGAATGATATAATAAAAAAAGGACATGGATACATACCTTTAGAGTTGTCGAAAGGTTATGAAGCTATGAAATAAATAGATGCAATAGCTCCCACACAATACATGGTTTTTAAATGAAGCAACTTCCTAGTATTTAGAAGATGTAAGGTAACAAACATTTCATTGGAAATAACCTCCATATTTGCCTAAAATTTTAAGAAGTAATCGTTTATTTGTTCTGAACAATTTATTAGTGCACATTTAATATATAAAATTGACTTACCGAAAGGTTATATTCCATAATATTTGATCGATATATGTGTAACAAATAATATTAAGAAACTTTGCCCACATTTTTATAATCTTACAGTTGTCTTTTATATTATGTATTTGTAGGTTAACTTAGTTAAGTCTTCTTTTTTATAGAAAGAATGCATTCTACACTATTCAGCCAATAGGCAAATATAATTAAAAGGTTCAGTTCAGTATATATCATTTTTTAAAATCAGTAGGTAGATATTGTGTTTGATCCGATATTTAAGGTAATTTTTTCTATTGGTTTTCAATAAATAAACTTTTATTTTTGAAATTAGTGGTTTCTATAGTAGATAGTGTGTTGATAGTCCTGTGACGACTATCATAGATCTGAAAAAACATAAAGATCGAATCGTACCTAGTGGAGTATTGGTCATGTCTGGAGCCATATAATCCAAGTTAGAAAATAAATGTCTGTCAAATAGGCAATAACGTTGTCGGTAATCCGAGATCCAGCATTTGCTCTTATCCACATGTTGCATAGTTGATTATAGGCATCATTAAAAGGCTTCATTAATGCTGTGTCCAATGTGTGGTGATGAGCTTAGCAGATGATGTTATCATCCATCCTTTGTCTTAAATATATACATAATGCCTTTTAGGCCCATAGCTTTGTGATAATTGCCTTCCATTGTTTTCTTTCTCTTGCTTTCGCCTTCCAGTCCGGCATTCCTCCCTCTTTTAGGTCTTCAATGGCTTCATTATACATTTTGGTCTTCCTCGTTTCCGCGTTCCTTCTATGTATGAATCAGCTTGAAGAGAAAAAGTTTGCCACTTATGTATATTGACATTAATTTAAAATTAATTAGTTACTGATTGAAAAGTCATATAATTTTAAATGAGAGAACTTTAACATTAAAAGCAAATATATGAAAGTTTCATAATTCATTGTTTTAGATACGACGTATCTAGAACGACCCACATTACACAAAAACAATTTGTTTTAGTGACGAAAGTACTTTTTGCCTCAATGGAAATGTGAATACACAAATTGTAAGGTATTGGAGTGACACAAATCCTCACACCTTTCATGAACAACATACCCAATTTCCAGAAAAAGTCAATGTTTGGGCAGGTATTTTGGGAAACCACGTAGTTGGTCCTGTTTTACTAAATTCAAATTTAAGCGGTGAAGTGTACCTGGAGATGTTACAAAATGCAATTGAGCCGTTAATTCTTGAAATTCTGGAAGATAATCCAGATGAATTCGGCCATCTGGAAATAACATTTCAACAAGATGGTGCTCCTGCACATTATTATGGTGCAGTAAGACGTTACCTGGATGAAGAATATCGAGGTAGATGGATCGGCCGGCGAGGTCCTATAGAATGGCCACCTCGGTCACCAGATCTAACACCATTAGATTTTTTTCTATGGGGGTACTTGAAATCCAAGGTTTATACTACGGCACCAGATAGCATTGGCGTTTTGAAAGAAAGAATTATTGAAGAATGCAATGCAATTTCAGCTGACACATTCGAACGAGTACGACAAGAGTTTACTAATAGGATGTATTACTGTCAGGAAGTAAACGGAGCACATTTCGAACACTTGCTATAAGAATCCATTGTTGATATTTGATTAATTAAATTTAAAAAAATAATTTCAATAATTTTGGTATTTATTTAATTTATCCATCAAAATTAGTTTAAACCCAAACAAAATTAATATGGCTATGTAGCCAATGTCAATGCCTTTCAAACGAGATATCACTTGGCATAAGGTCCTATTTAAAATTATTGGCCAGAGTGGTACTGTGACGTCATCTATTACTATTACGTCACCTGTTACCATTCGTAGAGAAGTTTACAACACTTTATTTTCAAGCTCCAAATTTTATTAATGTAAGTGTAGCCGTTCAAAATATACGAGGGGGGAGGGGACTTTTGAATAGCACTGTATATATATATATAAGAAAGTAGTTCGTTGCCGATACTAGAAAGGTTTCAAATTTTGTGGGGAATGCGGCAATGTAAATGAAGTGTACTCTTTTTAGTTAATTCTGAGCTTTCGGTTTATTATTCTAACCATTTTCAAAGAACTATAAGAAAATTATTCATAGATATTAGTAGTATAGCTATACGGATTCTGGGACAGTCCATCAGGGTCTCAATTATAGCCGAAGAACAAGCCCGAAGAAGTATCGACAATGACCAGAGGGTGTACAAGAAGACGTTCTTGCCCGAAGAAGTATCGACAATGACCAGAGGGTGTACAAGAAGACGTTCTTGCCCGAAGAAGTATCGACAATGACCAGAGGGTGTACAAGAAGACGTTCTTGCCCGAAGAAGTATCGACAATGACCATAGGGTGTACAAGAAGACGTTGAAAGAAGAAGAGATCAATTGATAAGCGATACGTTTTACATTTATACAGGGGAATATTGAAAGTGTGTACAAGAAGTGCCGACAATGACCAGAGGGTTGAGAAGAAGAAGACAAGAAGTATCTAAAGTATCATCCGAAAAAGTCGACAATGACCAGAAGGTCAGAAGAAGAGATCAAGAGATAAACAATAAGTTTTACAAACATACAAGGAGTATCGAAAGTATCATCCGAAGAAGAAGAAGAAGTCGACAATGACCAGAAGGTCGAACTAGAAGACCGTTTTACTCATCCATAGAAATTTACCATTTTAAAAAATTTTTTGTTTTCAATTGGCATCTGTGGGTATTGAACCCGGGACTCCTATTTCCAAATCCTGCATACATACCACTGTGCTACCAAAGCAACTTATATGACACGTCTAAGATATGCAATGCAAGAAGCGAGAACGTGTGTGTTGTCTACCCGTGAGACGAGCCTCGCCTAGCCTCAAAAAATATTTAAAGAAAAATCATTCTATTCATTATTTTTTTTTTTTTTATTCATATTTTAAATAAAACATTTCATTCATTATACAATTATTCAATACAAATAAATTCATCAATTATTCCAAAATAAAATTGTTTTTCCAACAGTCTACATACATACACTTCATTTTATTATATGCTCTTCACGCAATTCTTCAATAATCGAATTTATTTCATTGGTATGACCAGTATGTCCAGCAGCTTGTGATGCAATCAATAGTCGCAATCTGTCTACTAGTTCATTAATGTCATTCCAATGTATGTAATCTATATTATTACTATTCACTTCCATCATTACACCTCTTCCTTCCGTAATAGGTGCAATAATTTTTTTATATTTTTCCAGTTTACTACCATCGATTTGTTTATCAGGTTTATAATGTCTTCTATGAGCATTTGTTTTCACTACAATTTTTTTGTAATTATTCTCATCTTCGGCTGTAAAATTATCAGGATATTTCTTGAACAATAATTCATACAAGCCAGAGGTCCCCTTGTATCTTTTATTTCTTAGGATTATGTCAGAACCGTCTATTTTAATTTCAGAATCGCCAATGAAAAATTTTTCACTAGTATCATCAAACCGAATTCCATATTTGTGGTCAAATTCCCTATTTTGACTGTCACTTATCATAGTACTAATGTATTTTCTCGGTAGTGTATCATATTGTTCTAAATAATCTTGCACCGATTGTTTTGCAATGTCAGTAAATCGATCACTTGTTGACGGCTGTAAATCAATTTGTTGTTGATCTTGTTGGTTAGTCTCATCATCATTTTGAATTTGTTGCTTTATATCATCCAATTGAATACTTTCAATTATAGCTTTTTTCAAGTCACTTGTATCATGATAGTCGTTTCCTTCTTCTTCTTTTTCTTCTTCTACCATAAATTGTGACATAGTATTTTGATTCGCATCAGAAGACGTTCGAGTTTGATTGTTTTTTTGAGAACTATCTAATTTGTTTTCAATATTTTTCAAATATTTGGTAATAGGATTAAACATATCTTCCTGAACGACTTCACCTTGTTTTAATTGTTTCAATTTATTTTTTATTATGTTACGTTTTATTATGAGACGTCTTTTTAAATCTTTATTGACCATTATTTACAAGAAATCGAAATTATCAGAAAGGTATTGATTAGGTCTCGAACAGGTCACGAACAGGTATCGAACAGGTATCGAACAGGTCTCGAACAGGTCTCGAACAGGTATCGAACAGGTTTGAACAGGTCTAGAACAGGTCGAGAACAGGTTTTAAGTTCACAGTTAAAACTGACTGGAATAAAAAACAAAACTTCTTTTATACATTTTATTGAAACAAAAATCTTAGACAATCGAATATAATTTCAAGGTTCTGGAACGTAATCTACCAATTCCATATTCACTATGTTGTTGGTTGTATGGAATATAAGTTGAATTTAGTTGATGTTGTGGTTTTATGGTTCCATTTTTATAAAGGTATTCAACTCCATTAATGTCATCGTAACTAGGTTCATAACCCAATTTATCCATGTAATGTTTATTCATTACTGAATTATAATTATTATTGTCGAGTAATCCAAGAAAATGTCCTATTTGATGAACAAGAACCAACTTTAGATTATAATCATTTGGGGTGTGATTTTTCAAATTCATATCCCATACTACATTTTTCATTATGTGTATTTCACCACATTGTATATGACTCAATATTCTTGATCTAGGTACTATTGTATGAGCAACTTCATTGACATCATTTTGGATATCGAAAAAGAGTTTACATTGATAATCAGGTAAACATGTACCACTCAAACGATGTGCATGTGTATCAAAAACAAAGGTAAGTAGCGGTGTCTTTGTATAACAATCAATTTCACAAAACACAATACCAGTATTATTGCTCCAAGTATCAGTAGCGGCATGAATCACTTCCATTTTTGCTGGACTAGCGTTCATTGCACACCAAGTTATCATTTGTTTTGCAAATGGTCTTCGATATACATTGTAAAAAAGACCTTCACTCACCACCAACACAAGAAAAAAAATTGAGTGTAAGATATACATGTTTATGGATTGAATGAATGAATGATTTACGCTCATCAGCTTATATATGATAAAATATGCATATTCAGCAATATTTGACAGTTATTTTAAAACATTTTTACTACATTTGTTAAAGGATTATAATTCACTATACGATCATGTATAATAACACAATAAGCACATGTATTTGCTGGTATATTTTTACTTGTTTCAAATTCTAATCTGATATCTACACTGCCAGATTTCAATGATTCATTTTGTCTGCTACAATCAATAGCAAAAATTGTTGCGAGTTCCTTGAATTTCAACATGCTAAGACACGGATCACTAACATACTTGTTGTAATATGATTCTTGGAATCGTGCATACATTTCATACAATACAGCATAGTAGTTTTTATCAAAATTCAAATTCAAATTATCGTAGGGATACATTTCTGAATTAAGGTATAATTTCATGTTTGTAACATTACAGTGATCGAATCGACTTAAATTCTTCACAATATCATTCTTTTTGCTAGATTGAAATCCAACTAAAACGTAACGAGGTTTTTCCAACAGACTAGTAGTTTTAATATTCCAATTATATCTCATTGTTTGTGGTATCAAAGGTAATTCATGACACTCCCAACTGCGAAACGCAATTTCCAAGTTTTTTCCATTTTCAATAAATTTGAATAAACGTAATTTTTCACTATCTGATACTTGAATATGTGGCACTTTCCAAACAATTCTCGTTAAACTAATTTTTACTTTTTCTCCTGCCTTTGTAGAAACCACTGCATTAACATCACTTGACGCTCTAATTAGAACAAGCTCTTGACGTATATTGATGATTATTTTGGTGAAATCTTCGAAAAATCCCAATAAAAGTTTCAAGGGTAAGCAAACATTGAAATTCCCATCACTATCAATAATTTGTGGTGTTGTAGTAGGACTCCAACCTACACTATTGTATCTATTGCAATCCCTTTCTGATAATGAAACATAACCCTTCATAGTAGTTGTTATACCTGGATTCCGAACTCTGTCCACAACACATCCTCCAATTTCATAACGAATTTCATCAAACAAATAAGAAATTCCATTATTAATAAAATTCAAGGTTGCACTTTCTTTTCCATCTCCGTCAGTTAAACGACCTTCGATGTATAAAAAACTTTCTGAGGGTAAAGTGTAAAGATCTTGTGTTTGAATAGGTATACGTATTTCGTCGGAATTGTTGAATGTTGTATTTGCATACGGAATATGACTATGCATTTCACGATTTATAACTGAATTGTCCTCCAGAACCTGATCTCCAATATTTAAAATATTAAAACTCATCTTCAGTATGTTGGCTACCACAATTGAAATTAAGTAGAAAATTTACTCCTGTTCTAAAAACAACTTTTAAATTACACCAATATCTTCTTATTCTAGTGGCACCACGTAGTCGTTTCGTTATGATTATAGTAATTTAAATCCCAGAGATATTAAAAATAACTTGTTTTCCGGTGTCAACTCTTGCAAATTTTTCTTTGAACTAAAAGCTGTGTTTGATTGTTGAGTATTTATACTTATTCGAGGAGTATTGTAGATAAAAACCATAACTAATATTTTCTCAAGTGTAATCTTACCGTGACAACTTCTTTGTTAAAATTAACTGGATTTCCATCTTGATCAACTATTTTAAGGTAAATCTCATCGATATATCTACTGATTACTGGTAGATAGATAACATTTTTTGGGATTTCAACAATTTTGTAGCCTGGTGGTACATTTGGATAGAACATGTGTATAATGTGTACCTGATTGTCGTTACTGTATGAATTCGTCACCAAGTTACATTCAATACAAATTGAATTCACTTTCGTAATGTTAATAGGATAGTCTCCTATGTGTCTCTTATTTGCTTTCAATTTTTGTTTTTTGAAACCCAATAACAGACCTATGGTATTGGGCATATCAAAATTTATTGCTCTATTGCTCTTCACCTCACACTTGAGTGTATTATTATTCACTTCCATTATTAGCACAGTAGGATCATCGGATTTATTTGCGTCCCTTTTTTGTATGGTACTCTCTTCCATAAATTTACGACGATCACTAGTTGTTGTTGTGCCTTTAGTTATAACATTTACACTTTCTTGCATATGTTTATCACCGTCAGATTTCATCTCGAGTTCAACAATTCTTGAATTAATATATCGGTTAAGGTCGTTAACTTCGTATGAACCACTGGGTATTTCAATATTGTAACCATTTATGTGAAAATTATTGTTGGTTTCGTCTACATTAGGAATTGTATTGTATGTCATAAAATCAATCAAACCTATAACATACTGATCATTTTCATTCAATGAAAGGGGAGGATAGATTTTAGTTGATAATAAGGAATTTCTACCAGATAATACAAATGTATACGACATTATCACTACGGAAAGGTTATAAATTGAATGAAAGAATACATCTTTAAACAATTTTATTTATTTAAAAAATTCAAACACAAGTGTCCACAATTATAACTATTTTTTTTTTTGATAAATTTCATGATTGTATAATATTTGACATGATCCACTTGAATGAAAGTATGACAAAGCTTCCAGTGGAGGTCTCAAATTACCATAACTATCAAAGTAAACTAGTTGTGATCCAATTTTTTTATAAGCTGTCCAGTGCGTTCCCGAACTATTCTTATCATCCAAATTGATGATTCCACTTTCATTGATTCTTATTTTTTTGGGTAGTGCATCTCTCATGAAAACTCCACGAAAATATGGAATTTTTAAATGTTTTGCATACTTGACTAATTCTATATTTGTTAGTGCACGTTGTGGTAATTTGAGGTTATTCATAAAAAAAGACCCAAACCATTTTTGTAAGGTTTCAAATATAATCCTTTACCCATTGCTATAGATTCCATTTGTTTGTTGTGTCGCTGTTTTTCAAACAATTGATCTTTTGCTGATTTTGCATCATTGACAGCTTTTGCAATAGCTGCTGCTCCCCCACCCAGTGTACCAAGAGTGCTTAAAGCAGCAAAAATTGGTATCAAAGGTAATATACCTCCAGTTTTTGGAACTGGTATGATACGAGGTTTGGAAACTGTCTTACTCTTTTTACTAGACTTTGCCACTTTTACTGCCATACTGATTGCTTCCCCCATTGTTTTTGGTTTGTTTTGTAGGAGATATTTTTTTATTTTTTGAATTATCTTTTGTAGACTCATAGGGTTTTTCTTATTGACTTTTCCCTTTGTTCTCCTCTTACCCTTTTTCTGTTTGCGTTTCGTCGATGCCATTGTGTTGATCTCTAACAACAAACTAATATTGAAGACACTATTGTGTTGATATTTAACAACTGGAAAATATTAATTTGAACACACGCTATTGGTTTTTATACTAAAATATTTTTTGTTTCTTAACATCATCATCGTCATCATCATCATCACTGAATTTACGTTTTCTATGCAGTTCATTTGAAGTATTTACCAAAAGTTGTTCTTCACGTTTTCTTTTTGTATTTGACACACCATCGTCATCATCATCATCAAAATTAAGTTTTCTTTTGGCTCGTTTTTTCGGTTTAGCTCCCAAGTTTGAAAGTTGTTCTCCAATATTACGTTTCCTTTTTGTATTTGACACACCATCATCATCATCATCAAAATTAAGTTTTCTTTTGGTTTGTTTTTTTGATTCTAAGTCATTCGTGGAAGTTTTGTTCATTGGATAATCGTCTGCAATGTCAACATCCATGTTTTTAATTTTTTTATAGTTTTTTAGAGTTTTGGACTTTTTTTGATGTTTTGTTCTGCGATTCTTGGTTGGAATGGTTCCTTTAAGTATCATTGTGCATTTATTTATACCATCTGTAACTTTTTCTAAAGACTTACTGATTTTGTTTATTTCTTTGACACAGTTGTTTATTGTCAACTTATAATTATTAAATTTCAAACCCATACCCAATTTTACTTTTGCCTTCATAGCACCAGCGACACCAAGAGCAGCCAGCTTCTCGGAAAATGCACTGTTTTTTGATCGAAATTGATTTAGCGCTTTTTCTGCTAAAATCTTGTCTGCTGCGTGTCGTTGTTGTAGGTTGCTATTTTGTGAATAAACAATATCATGTTCCCGACATGCTTCATCTAATCCATTGATTCCTTTATCCCCTCTTGATAATCGTTTATTTAACTTTGTTCCAGGACCACAAAATTTATAACCCGGTATATGCATTTCAAATGGTAATCTATTAATTGCACTATTCAACATAATGACCACCCAAAGTTCAACTACAAAATGAACAACAAACTTAAAAGTAATAAACATTTATTATCGTTGTAAGAGATACATTTTTTCTTAATTTTTACGGATAAATCTTGGATCCTTGATTGTTGGATTGCAAATATTCATAGAATTCATTTCGGATCTCTTCAGTTTTGCGCTGCAGCTTGAACAGGTTATCCAAATTGTATCTCGAGTACAACCAACTAAATGTCTGATAGTTGTAGAAAAACATAGAGCACAGATAACTTTAACTTCACCCATATTTCAAATCACAGGTATTGACATAATAAACTAATCAAATAATTTCTTATGTGACTCTTCCTGCTTCTTACACCAAATGAACACTTTTCCCATTAACTATTATTTTTTCTTGCAAAATTCCTACTTGAAATATTTTTATCGCCCCCATCATATCTGTAAAATTCTTTTAGTGCACAATTCAAACACTCTTCATTTGGTTTTCCATTATCCCCACCACATTTTATACACTTGTATTGAACACGTACTGGCATCGCGTTTAGTTGCACACTAAGGTTTAATAAATAAAACAAAAAATATATATGAAATATCTCTTATATACTTAATTAAAAAAAAAAAAAATCAAAATCTTTCTTTTTGGCCACAAACGGGAAAGCCAAACTCATCCTCATCATCACAATTATCATCAATAGTGATAGCTTCCCCTTCTCCTTCTTTTCTCTTCTTCCGACTCTCATCCTCTTCCTCCACCACCTCATCTATGGTTGGTCCGTCCAAGTAAAATTTTCTCTTACTCGAACCAGGTGCCTCCAATCTATTACGATCCAGCTCTTCCTGATCTTCGTCCAATAGATTATATTTATATCGTTTTATGATATTTTCCAAAACTCGAAATTCTTCTTGACTGTCGATTTTAGATCGTAAATATCTTAGAGGCAGGTTACCAAATTTCCTTTTCAGAGTTGCTGCCTTCGGTGAATAGGACAAGGATATGAAGACCTTGTCGCCTTTCACCTCCATTTTCTTAACTCCATATCTGAACAAGAAAATAGGAATTGGAAAAAATCATTACCAAAAATTAAGAAAAAAAACTTACTGAAATAATTGTTTCATAACTATCAAGACGTGCTTGATAGGAAGATGGATGGGATCTTCAGTGAAGATTACGAGAGTCGATGGAGTGCTGGCCATTTTCACTTGTTTTACACACAAAACAAAAAAACTGAATGTCTTGAATTCGAAAATTTCTCCTTATTATAGTTGAAATCTTGCATATATGAGTGTTTGTTGTAGTTGCTGACAATGCTTTGACCTATTGACCCCACGTGGTGTTTTGATTAAAATGTTGCACTGATGTAAATATGATTGGAAATGAGTGTTTGTTGTAGTTGCTGACAATGCTTTGACCTATTGACCCCACGTGGTGTTTTGATTAAAATGTTGCACTGATGTAAATATGATTGGAAAAAAAAATCACAACACGTGGTGTCTAATAGAAACTTATCTAAATGATGCATATTGATTTCAATGGGATTGACGTAGTTGAAAATGTACATAAAAGCACACTACTCTCTCTCTTCCAAATCATTTGTCTGTAGTTAAAATCACAGCAATATAAAATGTCAACTAGTGCCAGTTCTTCTTCAACTTCTACTCCTTCACAAAAAGTGCTTGACGATATTTCCAGTGAAGCCATCAGTAAAATGGAATTGGTGAGTAGATTAGTTAAATCAAAAAATGATTTACGCAGAAATATTTCAATATTGAAGAAAACCATTTTTTTGTTGAAAAAAGGACTAAAGTGTAAGTTAGACAGTGTAAAAAATGTTTCCAAAGTTGAATCAAATTTGTCTATACTTCAAACGTATCTTGAAAAATTGAAAATCAAATTAAATGGAAAAACCAAAAGACAATTGGTCTGGCAAGATGTAGAGTCCTGTTTTAATGGACGTATCAAATCTGGAATTATAACTAATGTTAATATTAAAGATCCAGTGTTGTTTCTTAAAAAGGCATTCAGAAGTTTCTCCATTCAAATAAATAAGCAATTGAAAACATCTATGTTGAAAGTAAATGTAATTTTTTCTTGTATATTTATTAAACCTCAAAATGCTGAAACTTCTATCAAACATTTTAATACAAAGAACCAAATTATTGACTATAATACAAATTTGAAAGACTGGTACAAATCCTATGTTAGCGATAGAATGTTTGTAAAGCTTGAAGAGTTTGAACAAAAAGATAGTGGGTGGGCTCTATTGGAGATATTACATTTGAAAATTAATATAAACGAATACAGACCGATAACTGTTGGTGTTTCAACTTATGTTGAAGTACCAACATTTATTAAAAAAACCAAAAGTATTATCAATATAAAAAACAATGATCCCTATTGCTTTTTGTGGTCGATTGTATGTGCTTTATATCCAGCTGATGGAAATAAAAATGTTTCTAGAGTTTCATCCTACCCTCATTTTAGTAGAGTATTGAAATATGATAATATTAAATTTCCCATAACAATTAAAGATATTCCATTATTTGAAAAATTGAATAAAATTTCCATAAATATTTTCACATTAGTCAATAAAGAAGTGTTACCTTTGTTACTAAGCAAAGAAGATTATAATCCACGAATTAATTTATTAATGTTATCATGTGATGTTGTTGATAATAATAATAGTAGTACTATTTTCCATCATTTTGTTTATATAAAAAATTTGTCACGTTTAATAGGTAAGCAAGTGAGTAAAACACATTCTAAAACTTGGTTTTGCGACAGATGTTTAAATCATTTTTATAGAGAATCGAGTTTATTGAATCACTTGGAGGATTGTAAAAATATGAATAATACGAAGGTAGTTTTTCCTAATAAAGACAATTCTATTATGAAATTTAAAAATTTTAAACATAAACAAGTAGTTCCATTCGTTATATATGCTGACCTTGAAAGTATTTTAAAAAACTTTGACGACACACCATCAACAACACATACCAACACTGAAAAATATCAAAAACATGAAGCATTTAGTATCGCCTATTATTTGAAATCTTCATATGATGAAACTTTGTCAGAATTCAAAATGTATACTGGTAGAGATTGTCAGGATTGGTTTGCATATCAATTAAAAGATTTAGGTAAAAGAATACATCACATCATTCACAATCCCAAGTCTATGTTACCTTTGACTATTGAAGAAAAAAATAATTTTTCATCCTGTAACATTTGTCATATTTGTGAGAATGAAATATCCGATTTGGAACTGAAAGTAATGGATCACGATCATTTTACAGGTAAATATCGTGGTCCGGCACATAATTCATGCAATCTTAATTACAAAAAGACTCATGTTATTCCTGTCCTGTTTCACAACCTGTCTGGCTACGATTCACACTTTCTAATTCGTTCTTTGAGTAAAAAAATTAAAGGCAACATGAATTTGTTGCCCATAAATAAAGAAAGGTATATTTCATTCACAAAATATATCAATGGAACTGACATTAGTTTTAGATTTCTGGATTCATTCAGGTTTATGGACAGTAGTCTTGGTAATTTAGCTTCATATTTGGACAATGACCAAAAAGTGATTACAAAATTATATTTTCCCAATGCCCAAGAGTTTGATTTAGTTTGTAGAAAAGGTGTTTTCCCGTATGAATACCTAAACTGTTGGGAAAAGTTGAAAGACACCTCGTTACCTAACAAAAACGAATTTTATAGTAAAATTAACAATGAAGGAATTTCAGATGTCGATTACACGCATGCTTGTAATGTGTGGAAATCATTCAACATTCATAATTTGCAAGAGTATGCCGAACTTTATTTAAAGACAGATGTTTTATTACTAGCGGATATTTTTGAAAATTTCAGGTCAATGTGTTTAAAAACCTATAAATTGGATGCTCTTCATTATTACACAGCACCTGGTTTAGCTTTTGATGCCATGTTGAAGATGACACAAATAGAATTGGAATTGATAACAGACAATGAAATTGCCATGTTTATTCAGAAAGGTATTCGAGGTGGAATTTCACAGTGCTCCAACAGATATGGGGAAGCTAATAACAAATATATGCCTAATTATAATCCTAATGAATCTAGCTCTTTTTTAATGTATTTAGATATAAATAACCTTTATGGTACTGCAATGACGACATATTTACCGTACGGAGGTTTTGAATGGATTCCTTGTAACTCTCTTTACAATGAAAACATTTTGAACATACCTGACGATAGTGAATATGGGGTTATTCTTGAGGTGGATTTGCATTATCCTGAGTCATTATTCAATTCACACAAAGACCTACCACTATGTCCTGAACATTTAATTCCACCAACTTCGAACACCGAGATGAAAAAATTATTAACAACTTTATATAGTAAACACAAGTACGTTATTCATTACAGAAATTTGAAACAAGCTCTTAAATTGGGAATTAAGATTGAAAAGATTCATCCTTGTTTGAAATTCAAACAAGCTTGTTGGATAAAACCCTATATTGAGTTGAATACCGAGTTGAGAAAAAACAGTAAAAATGAATTCGAAAAAAATTTTTTTAAGTTGATGAATAACTCTCCGTATGGTAAGACAATTGAAAACGTTAGAAAATATAGAGATATTAAGATGGTGAATAAGTGGTCAGGTAGGTATGGTGCACGCTATTACATTGCCCAACCCAATTTTCACAGCTGCATCATACTTGAAAAAGATGTGGTTATTATTGAAATGAAACGGCTCAAAGTTGAATTCAATAAACCAATTTTCATTGGTATGGCTATACTTGATATTTCCAAAACATTTTTGTATGATTTCCACTATAATTATGTAAGAAATAAATTTAGTGACAAGGCAAAGTTACTGTATTGTGATACAGATAGTCTAATCTATCATTTCTTTGTTGATGACATATATCAACATATAAAGGATGACATTCACAAATATGATACATCAGATTATTTGGAGAACAATCCGTATGAAATACCACGTCAAAATAAAAAAGTGTTGGGTCTTATGAAAGATGAGAATAACGGTCGTATAATGACTCATTTCATTGGTTTAAGATCCAAAATGTACTCGATAAAGGTATTGAATAATGACCAGAATGATTGTCAGGTGATTAAAAAAGCAAAAGGGATTAAAAAAGCTGCCCTAAAAGAAATAACATTTGATGATTATCACAAATGCTTATTTGATAAAACACAAGTGGAAGTTCAACAGAGTTTTATAACATCTAAACAACACAATGTTTACTCTGTTTTACAGAGAAAAATTGCGCTTAGTCCTTTCGACGACAAACGAATGGTAAATTATATCAGTACAGATACTCTTCCTTGGGGATTCAATGATACTCCAATTTTGATTTAACTATTCTCTCCCTCTCTCTCTCTCGAGTAAACAAGCTTGAACAAAATGTGAGTAATTTTTTTTTTTTTTTTTTTTTCTATAAAATCAAATTTTACAATTTTCAGAATAAGAGAAAAATGTTGAATAGAGTGTTCACGTCGACTAAACGATTTAAAGGGGAAAATAAGTCAACAACTAAACGAGTACAATTGATTCGTGTCGAAGGAACCCAACCATGCTTCGACTGTAAAAAAATGTTTTGTTTTTGCAAGAAATCCATAGAAAACCACTACTATTGGATAGGAGAAGGAGGAGAAGAAAAAGAAGAAGAAATATACCTTCGCTGCGATGAATCCATGCCACCAAAATCGTAATGCACATGTGCAAAAATAATTACAAAATTCAATTTCTAAGTGTGTTTTTTTTTATTGTAATGTCAGTCATCAAACGTGAAATAATCAATGAAATTAATAGGTCTGCTAGAATTAATTTCAAGAGACGAAAAATTTCGATTAGATCGTTAAATGATCTATTTCAAGCTGACCTAGCTGATATGCAAAAATTCTCAAATTTCAACAAAGGATATAAATATATTCTTGTGATTATCAATTGTTTTTCCAAGTATGTATGGGCGTTGCCATTGAAAGATAAAAATGGATCAACATTAACTGAAGCTATGAAGGAAATATTTGAGAAGCAACATCCTAAAAATTTACAAACTGACATGGGTACAGAGTTTTTTAATAAACAAATGAAGAGTCTAACTGAAAAATACAATATAAATCATTATAGTGTATTTAGTGAGAAAAAAGCTGCAATTGCAGAAAGAGTTATTCGTACATTAAAAGAAAAATTGTGGATAGAGTTTGGTGTGAATGGAAACTACAATTGGATTTCTATTTTATCAAAGATTGTAAATAAATATAATAATACAAAACATAGAACAACGGGTATGAAACCTATTGAAGTTTGTAAGAAACATGAGAAACTTCTTTTAAGCTCAGTGTATAATTTAAGTCAAACACCACCTAATTTTAAACAACGCTTTCAAGTTGGTGACCATGTCCGAATATCAAAAGTCAGAGGAATTTTTGATAAAAAATATGAGTCCAATTGGTCATCGGAAATTTTTATGATTGGACAAGTGAAACGCACTAATCCAGTTACTTATTTATTGAAGGATTACCAAGGAAAAGATATTATTGGAGGTTTTTACAATGAGCAATTGCAAAAAGTCAAATATCCAGACACTTACCTAGTGGAAAAAGTATTGAAGAGAAAAGGAAATCAAGTTTTTGTGAAATGGTTAGGTTTTGATGCTTCACATAATAGCTGGATTGATAAAAATAATGTTATCTAGACAATGGAGAGGGAGTGATAATATAAATAGAGTGGATCCGCAGATAAATTCATTCACAATGTTTATTGTTGATGTGGTTGGTTTTACTTCTCCCGAAGAGAATATCTTTTTATGCAGAGAAATTGCAATTATTTGTGTTGAGAATAATCAATATATACATAAACTGGTTAAGCTGCCCTTAACAGAAAAAATTCTCAATTCGTACGTTCTTAAACAGTTTCGAACAGAAAATAATCATGGTTTGGATTTAACGTCTTGGAATGGTGATGATGAGCTCTGTTATGAACAAATTTCCAAATATATTCAAACTTATATCCTTGATGGTGACATTTTAGTGAGAAATGATGCTGTTAAAAAATATTTGGAAGCTTTTATTGACAATAAAATTATAAATATGGAAGAAAATCATACGATGCTATCTTATCATGAAGCAAAGAGTATTTTTCAGTCACATCAATGTTGTAATCATACATGTATTCAAAATCAATGTGCTTTGGAAAATGTGTATTATTTATATTATTGGTATAAATATTGTAAAATAAATTGATGTTTTTTCATTTATATTGACTTTTATTACATATAATACCCACAGTTATTAACAAGACAACAATGAAAGTGATAAAGCAGAAGACCACGTTAGATATTGAAAATAATATGCTTGAAGAATTTAACACAAGTAAATTCAAAAAACATGGTGAATTGTTTCCGTCAACTATACGATGTATAATTGTAGGACCATCAAATTGTGGTAAAACAAATCTAATGATAAATCTTATCGAACACAATAATGGATTGAAATTTGAAAATATTTACGTTTACTCAAAGTCTCTCTGTCAACCAAAATATCAGTATTTGGAAAATTTATTGACGCCTATTAAAGGAATTGGATTCTTCACATTTAGTGGTAGTACAAATATAATGCATCCTTCTGAGGCTAAACCGAATTCAATTTTCATTTTCGATGACGTCGCCTGTGATAATCAAGATGTGATTAGAGAATACTTTAGTATGTCTCGACATTCCAAGGTTGACCCTTTTTATCTAAATCAAAGTTATGCAAAAATTCCCAAACACTTAATTAGAGATAATTCGAATGTCTTGATTGTTTTCAAACAAGACGACATGCATTTGAAACACATCTACAATGACCATATTGGCACAGATATGACTTTTGAAACATTTAAAAATTTGTGTTCTCTATGCTGGACATGCCCATATGGTTTTATATCAATATTTAAAGATTGTAATATGGATGAGGGCCGCTACAGAAGACAGTTAGATGAATTTATTTGTATTGAATAATTGTATAATGAATGAAATGTTTTATTTAAAATATGAATAAAAAAAAAAAAATAATGAATAGAATGATTTTTCTTTAAATATTTTTTGAGGCTAGGCGAGGCTCGTCTCACGGGTAGACAACACACACGTTCTCGCTTCTTGCATTGCATATCTTAGACCTGTCATATAAGTTGCTTTGGTAGCACAGTGGTATGTATGCAGGACTTGGAAATAGGAGTCCCGGGTTCAATACCCACAGATGCCAATTGAAAACAAAAAATTTTTTAAAATGGTAAATTTCTATGGATGAGTAAAACGGTCTTCTAGTTCGACCTTCTGGTCATTGTCGACTTCTTCTTCTTCTTCGGATGATACTTTCGATACTCCTTGTATGTTTGTAAAACTTATTGTTTATCTCTTGATCTCTTCTTCTGACCTTCTGGTCATTGTCGACTTTTTCGGATGATACTTTAGATACTTCTTGTCTTCTTCTTCTCAACCCTCT
The DNA here is from genome assembly GCA_949126875.1 of Lochmaea capreae. Lineage (NCBI taxonomy): Eukaryota > Metazoa > Arthropoda > Insecta > Coleoptera > Chrysomelidae > Lochmaea > Lochmaea capreae. The sequence goes on along the minus strand of OX421404.1, from coordinate 5,903,486 downwards.
GGTCATTGTCGGCACTTCTTGTACACACTTTCAATATTCCCCTGTATAAATGTAAAACGTATCGCTTATCAATTGATCTCTTCTTCTTTCAACGTCTTCTTGTACACCCTATGGTCATTGTCGATACTTCTTCGGGCAAGAACGTCTTCTTGTACACCCTCTGGTCATTGTCGATACTTCTTCGGGCAAGAACGTCTTCTTGTACACCCTCTGGTCATTGTCGATACTTCTTCGGGCAAGAACGTCTTCTTGTACACCCTCTGGTCATTGTCGATACTTCTTCGGGCTTGTTCTTCGGCTATAATTGAGACCCTGATGGACTGTCCCAGAATCCGTATAGCTATACTACTACTGATATTATAAGTCAAGTAAAATTGAAAAATTATTAAATAATTGAAAATCATACTTACAACTAATTGAGATTAATAATATCTATAAATTGTATAAATGGAGAAAATATTCATTCGTAAAAAAATGTTATATGTATAGGTATAAATGAAAAAATATAAAGTTAAAATGACATTTGTGAAATTTGTCAATTTATATTGGTCATAGAAACCTATTCATAGCTAGTGCAAATATAGATATATAGATATAGATATAGAAATATAGATTGATGAAAACCTCATCAATCTCAAAAGAGCAAGAGCAAAAGCCCGATACACTATAAAACAAAGTAAAAAATCTTCCTGGAGAAATTTCGTCTCTTCCGTGAATGAAAACACTAACCCCAATCAAGTGTGGAAAAAAATTGGACAAATCCAGGGTAAGAAAAGTAATATAAAAATTACCAGTCTATTTCACAACCAAACCAATGTCACTGATAATCAAGATATTGCCAAGGTCCTAGCTGAAAGCTATGCAGCGAAGTTTCGCAGTAAACGCAGTCCTATTTTATCGAAGTCGCCTCTCCAACCACCTTTGCCTTGCTCATCGTCTTCCACTCAAGATATTGATATGCTCAACTCTCCTCTCACGTTTCCAGAATTAAAATCTGCACTAAAATCCTGTAAAAACACTGCTTCTGGCCCAGATGATCTCCCCTATATATTTTTCAAAAAACTTTCCTCTCCAAGTCTTCAAAAACTTCTCGAAATGTACAATAATATCTGGCTATCCCAAACATTTCCAAATGAATGGCGGTCTTCCATAATAATACCAATAAAAAAACCTGATCAACCTGCTACTTCTCCTAATTCTTACAGACCTATATCACTCACATGTACCTTGTGTAAAATACTAGAGAAAATAATTAACAAACGCCTCGTTTGGTTCCTTGACAAATACAACATTATACCAAAAGAACAATCAGGCTTTCGACGACATAGATCTACCCGCGATAATCTTGTTCTGCTACAAAATGATATTGCCAACTCAATAAATAACAAATATGAAGTTATCGCCGCCATCTTTGATATCGAAGGAGCTTTTGACAGAATTAGTCGTCAAGCCATAATCTCTAAACTAAATCAATACCATATTAACGGAAATATATTTTATTTTATACAAGACTTTCTAACTCAAAGGTCCTTTAGGGTTTCTGTAAACGGCCATGTTTCATCTTTGTACACCCAAACCGATGGTGCTCCTCAAGGATCAGTCTTGAGCCCAACTCTATTCAACTTAGCAGTAAGTGATCTGTGCCATAACTTACCTTCTCCTATCAAATATGTAGCTTACGCTGACGATTTAATACTATACTGTCATGGTCGTTCAGCAACCACTAGCTCCAAAATTCTACAAACCGCGGTGAATCTTTTACTCGCGCGGACACGTTCTATAGGATTAACCTTTTCTTCAACAAAATCAAAAACCATTAAATTTGGCAGGCGACCTCAATCTCCTATCTCCCACATATTTATTAATGATTCTCCCCTTCCAGTGGTTAATCACTGCAAAATACTAGGTATGACATTTGATTCTCGTCTTTCTTGGAAACAGCATATTCTTGAAACAAAAGGTATCTGTTACAAACGATTAAATATAATTAAAACACTGTCTCATTATCACTGGGGTGCGGACGAGAGATCCCTGCTTAAAATTTATAAAGCACTCATTCGCTCCAAATTAGATTATGGCTGCATCGTTTACATGACAGCATCTAAGTCAGACCTAGGATCCCTAAATTCTATTCATAACACGGCCCTGCGACTTTGCTTAGGCGCTTTCCGTAGCAGTCCATCTGAAAGTATCTACTGCGAAGCTGATGAACCCCCACTTTGGATTAGACGACAATATCTGCTTCTATCCTACGCAGCCTCAGTCTCTTCAAACCCTTTCAATCCTGTCTATTCTCTGTTCACATCAACTGCCAGCCCTCTTAACAATCCTTCACCAATAATTAAACCTATCGCTCTTATATTAGCTTCATTAACAAATAACATTAACCTCTCACTCACAAACCCCATTCCTTTTTCTCCAACCCCTTCCTGGATTATGCACTCTCCTCAGGTCAATACTTATTTATCCAAATTTAATAAACACGAAACACCTAAAAAGCTTATGATTAAATCATTTTTTGAAATCATTCATAACAATCACTATGACTTTGTATTATACTCCGACGCTTCCAAAAGTGATACTGGCGTTGGCTGCTCAGTTACCACAGCAAACAATCTCATCAGCACTTCCCTAATCCCTCCTTTGTGCAATGTGCATACTGGAGAATTGTACAGTATTCTACAAGCCTTTAAGCACATCAACCATTCCAATAAAAAAGTTGCCATTTGTACAGACTCTCTAGCGTCTATTCTATCTATCCAAGAATTATTTACTGAACATCCCATTGTCCAAGAAATCCATCACTCTTATCACCATATTCATTCCCTAAACACCACAGTCACCATCATATGGATACCCTCACACATTGGTATACCTGGAAATGAACTAGCCGATCAGCATGCCAAAACAGCGTCAACAACTGCCACAATTACTGCTCATATCCAAATTTGCAAGGATGTTAAGGCAGACGCAAAAAGAATCGTAAGATATATGTGGCAAACTCACTGGAGCTCCACCAAGACTTCCCTACTATCTATCCAGCCTATTCTCAACACACCTATGTATACTGACCCCTCTGGACTCTCTAGACAAGAAGTATCAATACTACATAGACTTCGAATAGGTCACACCAAACTCACACACAGCTACTTAATGACCTCAAGCAACAGACCTTCCTGTCAAAGCTGCCAGTGCCCACTTACTGTCAAACACATCCTGGTTGATTGTCGCCAATTTAGCACAAGAAGACGACAACTTAATCTCAAATCCCAGCTGCAAGACATCCTAGGGGACCCAAACCAAATCGAGACAACACTGAGATTCTTAAAAGATATATCACTTTTTCATAAACTTTAAACTGTGTTTTAACTAACTGTAATAACTATTGTTTTCTGTAATCGCCCCTGTGCAAGTGGCCATAGTTGCCGAGCACGTGAATTGAATAAAAAAAAAAAAAAAAAAAAATATAGATTCATTGGGATAAACCATTAGTTTAAAAGTTAATAAAAGAATTCTTCTCTGTAATGTTTAGACTTGTTATTAGTTTTTTGTCAAATGATAATAAATAACTGTAAATTGTATTTAATTTCTTAATATCAGTTCTTTTTTTTTTTTTTTTTTTTTTTTTTTATTTAATACAAACATACCCGCATCAACTACTAAGAGTTATTAGCAGGAGGACTTACACAAGAAGTATGTGTTGAATTTGTGTTATAGATAATTTTTAAATTTTGCTATACAAATTAATGTCTTTGAAATATTTAATTAAAGCACTTGTGTCTTTAGTTAGCACATCCTTGAATACCGCACTTAAATTATTCTGTCTTCTATATCTAGAATATTCAGGACACTCTGAGATGATATGTTTTATAGTAAGAGAAACATGGCAATGTATACATTCTGGTGCTGGTTCTTTGTTGAGGAGATATTGATGTGTAAGAAGTGTGTGACCTATTCGCAGGCGGGTTAAGACAACTTGATCTCTTCGTTTTTCTGGTGTTGATAGACATAATTCAACTTGTGGCTTAACTTCTTTCAGTTTGGATGTCGTATGATTCCATATTACTTGCCAAGAATTAAATATATGTTTTTTGATTGGATTTATGTGGTCAGTGTAGGGAATTTTTTTAATGTAAGGTGCTTCTTGATTAGATGTTGTATCTACTGCTAATTGATCGACTTCCTCGTTTCCTTTTATACCAGAGTGAGATGGAACCCATAGAAATGAGACGTTCTTCTGGGTAAGACGTATGATTTCTATTTCACTTTTGATTCGTATGAGAATAGGATGGGAAGGGTAAAGTTGTTTTAAGCCAAGTAACGCACTCAGTGAATCTGTAATGATGAGAAACTTGGTTGCTGTAGAGTCTTTGCACATTTTTATGGCTTCCAGAATTGCAGTAGTTTCTCCCGTGAATATACTACATTGATTCGGTAGTCGGATGGCAGATTTGTTATTTCCACAGATGTAAGCTGCTGCAATTCCATTGTGATTTTTTGAAGCATCTGTATAGATTTGCAGGGTTTGAGGGTATTTTGATATAATTTCCTTAAAGAGGTTTTGTAGGAGACAGGGATTAGTTGAATTTTTTGGATTTTGAGTGAGGGACGTATTAACATCTGGCTTCTGAGACATCCAGGGGGGAAAGTTAGAGTTTTGCTGGAGCGATAATTTAAATTGTTCAAATTCATAGTTAGTTCGTCTCACTCTTTCTCTAAAAGGGAGATTTTTTGTTGGCTTGGAGTCGTAGATTTCGTCAGGAGGGGCGTTTGTTGGGAAAATGACTTGGAATGCATTATTGTTGGGATACGCAGATATTTTTGCAGTATAGTTTAAGGAAAGGAGTTGTCGACGTAAGTACAGTGGAGGTTCGTTTGCAATGACTAGGAGACTGCTGGTCGGGCTGGTTCTGAAAGCGCCAAATACACATCTGAGTGAAGAAGTTTGAATGACATCTAATTTTTTTAATAATGTTTTCTTAGCGGTATCGTAGCAAATGGAACCGTAATCTAATTTACTTCTTATCAGTGATTTGTATAGGTTCAATAGGCTGATTGTACTAGCTCCCCATGTTCGGTTTGATAAAATTTTTAACAGACTTATTCGGGATTGGCATGACTGTTGAAGGACTTCTATGTGTGTTTTCCATTTGAGAGAACAATCTAAAGTAAGACCAAGAAAATTTACTTCTTCTACCCGCATTAGTGGAGTTCTATGTAAAATCAGATTAAAATTATGGGTGTCTTTTCGTTTGTCAAAAATCACATAGTGTGTCTTTTCGCTTGAAAATTGGAATCCTGTTTTTTGTGACCAGTTTTCGATTTCATGGAGGCAATCTTGAAGTAAAGTGGAGGCGAACTTTGTGCTTCTACTTCTTGTATAAATGATGAGGTCATCTGCATAAAGGCAAATTTTGATGGGAAGTTTTATCATTTCGGTTATGCTGTTAATTGCAGTGAGAAAAAGTGTGGGACTCAGAATAGATCCTTGAGGAATGCCATTTTTGAGAGGTCTTATAGTTGAGATGAGACCATTTGATCTGACTTGAATAGTTCTGTTGTTGAGAAAATTATTTATGAATGCTAGCATGTTTCCTTGTACTTCCCATGTCTGTAGTGTTTTTAAAATATTATATTTCCAGGTTGTATCAAAAGCCTTATTTAAATCGAAGAATATAGCGATTAGTTTTTGGTCATTCAAAAATGCATTGTGTACTTCACTTTCAAAAGATATTACATTATCAATTGTCGATCTACACTTTCGGAATCCACTTTGATAGGGTGTTAAAAAAATTTTGTTTTCAAGATGCCATGCTAGTCTGTTGTTTAAGATTTTCTCTAAAATTTTACACATACTGCAGGTTAGGGATATCGGTCTATATGAGGCTGGGTCGTCTTTTGGTTTGTTAAATTTACATATGGGGATAACTGTTGCATTAGACCAAGTTTCTGGAAACTGATGTTTCAAAAACATAGTATTAAATAGATCTAGGAGTATTAACTTTGTATTAAAAGGAAGATTTTGCAGAAATATTGTGGGGATGTCATCTGGTCCAGGGGCAGAGTTTTTGGTGTTTTCGAGTGAAAATTCAAGTTCCTGCAGAGTTATGGGAACGTTTAGATAAGAGTCGGAGTCATTAATTTTTATTTCAGAAGTTTCTATCAATTCTTTGTATTGTATAAAGGATTGGTTTAAGCTTCGATCACTAGAATTCTGTTGGAAAACATCTGCCATAGCCTCACATACATCTTTTTTATCGGATATCAGCTGATTATTATAGGATAAAGTGTTTATGTGGAGGAAAGAATTTTGTCCTTTTATTTTTCGAATTTTATTCCATATCGAGTCAAGTGGGGTAGAGGGATTTATGGAGGAAATATAGTTGCACCAGCTTTCTTTTTTACTTTTTTTAATTAGGAAACGGGTTTTGGCATTCAGTTTTTTGAATTCAAGGCGATTTTCATCATTTTTATGTCTTTTCCACACGTTATAAGCGTGTTTGCTTGAACCTAGTGCTTCTGCAATCTCCTTATTCCACCAAGGGACTGGTTGTCTTTTGCACATTTTAGTTTTTCCAATACTGGTATTTGCAGCTGATATGATGATATTGTTCAGCTTTATGATATTTTCATTTATATCTCCTTCAAGTGTGAAATTGGTGACTTTGTTTTCTATTTCCTTCCTGAATAGTTCCCAATTTGCCGATTGTTGTTTCCAGTGTTGATATATAGGATGTGAAGGAGGTTCATTTTCTTTCCATTGTATGGATATGGGGAAGTGGTCACTGTTATATAGATGATTCAGGGTATCCCACTGAAGATCGGGTGCCAGAGATTGACTGCAAAGGGAGAGGTCGATAGCAGATAGTGTGCCATTATATGAATTAAATCTTGTAGATTTCCCTGTATTCATTAGGATTAAGTTACAACTATTAATGGTTTTGAGAAGTAGATTTCCACATTTGTCAGTTTTGTGACTACCCCATGCTGCGTTGTGGCAATTCAGGTCTCCTACAATTATTTTGGGCGACGGAATTTGCTCAATCAAATTATTTAACTCACTTATATCAAGTTCATTTGGGTGTGGCAACTATACGTTACATATATGTATTTTCTTACGAAATGTTATAGATACTGCGATAGCTTCAAGATTTGTGTTTATAGGAATTTCATTTGCTTGAATATTCTGTTTTATAAAAATTGCTACTCCGCCACTGGCTTGTGCTTCCAATCGGTTTTTGAGGAAGCATTGATAATTTTTCAACTTAATTGATTGTTGTTTGAAGTGTGTTTCTTCTAGGCATATTATCGCTGGTAATTGTTTATTAATTAACAGTTTCAAGGAGTCAATTTGAGTATAGTAACCATTGAGGTTCTACTGAAGTATGAACGTATTATTCATTATATTAATTCTCTTGTGAAAAAGGTTCACTGTCAGATTCTTCAGTGGTGGAGAAGCTGGAGAGACTTAACTTTTTCTTAAGTCTTGTAATGTTATTTTTTATGCCCTTTGTCGTAGTATGTTTATATATGAAATTTAAAATTTCTTTTATTTCGGAGTCTTCGTTGGAATACTGCTGTGCTATCTCCTTTGGGTGTTTGGAGTTGATTGTATTTTCCAGAAAGTCACATATTTGGGTGAAGTTTAAAATGAAAGGTGGGGTTCTATCTTCAATTTGTTCTTTTATAGGGCTTAGTATATTTACTATGTCTTCCGAAGACATTTTCGCTCTTTTTCTTTGTTTCGAGGGTTTTAGTGGAGTAACAAAAGTGGGGTTGGGTGAATTTTCCTGAATATCTGGTGACGTGGAAATTTGTCTTTTAGTTGTTTGTGTGTTTATTTCTGATGGATGATTTGGTGGAGTGGGCTTAGATGTTTGTATTATGTCCTTTGTAGAAGAGCTTGTGGATTGAAGCATTGAGGTGCTTGGTAGTGGAGGATAAGACATTTGGGTAGTTTTTGCTGTTGGAAGGGTTGTGGAAGAGGGTATATGAATTGATGGTAATGTTACTGGTGAGGAAGTAGTATTTGATGGTATTGTGGTGATGGAAATTTCTGACGACGATGATGTACAGTTAGAATTTTCTTCTGTGGTTGGATTAGATTGTATTTCTTTGTCTTCCATATGTTCAAGAGAGTCTTGTTGAGCCAGATTAGTTGGGCAGTCGGATTCTTGATGGCCGATTGTTTTGCATTTTTGGCAGTTAGAGCTATCAATATATAGGTATAATCGGTAAGTGGTATTGTCATGACAGATGTTGAAAGAGTCTGGTATGTTTGCGTGTTGGAGTGGTTTGATATAGATTTGTCTCCTAAAGCTGAGTACGTGGCTGTATTCAGATTCTGGCATACCAATTTTCAAGAAGGTAATTTTAGATACTGCTGATATCCCCATGTTTCTCAGCTCTTCTTCCAAAAGAGAGTTAGGAATTGTTGGGCAAATGTTAGATATAACTAATCTTTGGGCTGGAGTTATTAATCTTCTTATTTCTACTTGAGTTCCATTAACTTTGATGGTGTTGTGGGTACTAAGAAAATTATCTACAATATTTTTTGAGGAAAGATAGATGCAAATTCGGTTATTAGCAATTCTTGAAGCAAACAATACGTTTTTGGGTTGTATAAGGGATCCTATTGCTATTATGTAGTCGTGTATCTTTACTCCATCGATTGCTGAGAGAACTACAGCTTGATCTTTTGTTGGGTATTTGTACGTATTTACTATACTTGAGTAGGTGGAAGTTGTCATGTTTCCATTGGAGATATTATCCCCTGGTGGATTTGTCTCGTTCATTTTTCACATTATTTGAAATATATCTGAATCCGACACTGTTGTCGAATTGATTCAGGTTACTAATTACCGGTGTAACCTTACTTTCGATATTTCCACTTTTGCAGATTAATTGGTAATAAAGAATCTACTCACAGTAATTTCTCTATAATGGTTTATGGAACAAGCACTTGCTAATGTATCACTTAAATTATGTTCAGATTTTTCACAGGACTACGTAAGATTTAGCTAAATTTCGTAGCCAACTAATAACGTGGTTTTCAAGACCTTCATCAGTTCTTTTATTCAAACAATTATCTTGCTCTGAAATGAATGCCATTTCCAGGAAAATCCTTCTAGAGTAGTTATTTTCTTTGTATAGAATTTCAAAGTTTTTATAGTCTATATAGTATATATAGTATCGGCAACGAACTACTTTCTTATATATATATATATATATATGTAATTTGAGATTATTTATTTGCCAACTTTATAATTAGGATTATGTTTATTGGGTATGTGGCAATAAATACCAAAGTGTACTCTTTTAAATATTTATTTTCCGAGCTTTCGAACACTATGTATTCATTTTCAAGGACTAAAATTAAAAATCTAAGTTATGGTAACATTTTTTAAAAAAGAATATCATATATAAAATACTTACATTATTAAACGAGATTAGTGGTAAAGTTGTAAAGTAAAAAATAAAGGTATATGTAATAAATCATTCAAATTATCTTCCAAAAAATTAAACAAACTTCAAAAAACATATATATATATAGACATTAAAAATAACGTTGTTAAGTTAATCCAATTTTGTTAATTTATCATACTATGATGTTATGATCAATAATTCAATTTAATAGGTTTTTCTAAAAATATAAGTGAAATTTAAAAATTTTTATTTTTTTATTTGTTGTTTTTCAAATTCTAATAGATACGCATAGATTACGCTAAGATTATTCAAGTCTGTTTTTTTATTTATGCAATCATCATCTTGATTGATATATGACGTTTCTAAAAACAGACGCTTTTTATAATTTTCTTCTGTTGTCAATACTTTAGCAGATTGATAATTCATGACATGTCCTTTATAAAATACATGTTCAGCAAGTGCACATCTGTCAGGGTATAACTTGCTGTCACTTTTGTGAGAGGTAATTCGATTAGAAAGTGACCTCTTGGACTGACCATAGTATTTTTTATCACAATCATTACAAGGAATTTCATAAACTATATTAGTCAGCTTGTTACTAGGTGTCTTGTCTTTGATTTTACTGAAAATTGAATTAATTGTAAGATGTGATTTGTTAGCAATTTTTATATTGTGATGTTTGAATATCCCAGAAATTTTAGGTGTTACTGATTTAATGTATGGTAAAGACACATAAATTGGCATATGATTATTGTCAGTTCTAGTATCACTGGAATCTAAGTTTGATGTTATGTTATTAGAAATGTCAGTCATTTTTTCTGAAGTATTATATAGTATTCGTTTTAAGAGATATGGAGGATAAGAGTTTTCATAAAAAAGATTAACCTGATCCATCAAATGAAAAATAGAGTCTTACAAATTTCAAATCCAATATTCCATAAAAAAAATTTAAAATTATTGTACAATCTTTTTTATGAAAACTCTTATCCTCCATATCTCTTAAAACGAATACTATATAATACTTCAGAAAAAATGACTGACATTTCTAATAACATAACATCAAACTTAGATTCCAGTGATACTAGAACTGACAATAATCATATGCCAATTTATGTGTCTTTACCATACATTAAATCAGTAACACCTAAAATTTCTGGGATATTCAAACATCACAATATAAAAATTGCTAACAAATCACATCTTACAATTAATTCAATTTTCAGTAAAATCAAAGACAAGACACCTAGTAACAAGCTGACTAATATAGTTTATGAAATTCCTTGTAATGATTGTGATAAAAAATACTATGGTCAGTCCAAGAGGTCACTTTCTAATCGAATTACCTCTCACAAAAGTGACAGCAAGTTATACCCTGACAGATGTGCACTTGCTGAACATGTATTTTATAAAGGACATGTCATGAATTATCAATCTGCTAAAGTATTGACAACAGAAGAAAATTATAAAAAGCGTCTGTTTTTAGAAACGTCATATATCAATCAAGATGATGATTGCATAAATAAAAAAACAGACTTGAATAATCTTAGCGTAATCTATGCGTATCTATTAGAATTTGAAAAACAACAAATAAAAAAATAAAAATTTTTAAATTTCACTTATATTTTTAGAAAAACCTATTAAATTGAATTATTGATCATAACATCATAGTATGATAAATTAACAAAATTGGATTAACTTAACAACGTTATTTTTAATGTCTATATATATATATGTTTTTTGAAGTTTGTTTAATTTTTTGGAAGATAATTTGAATGATTTATTACATATACCTTTATTTTTTACTTTACAACTTTACCACTAATCTCGTTTAATAATGTAAGTATTTTATATATGATATTCTTTTTTAAAAAATGTTACCATAACTTAGATTTTTAATTTTAGTCCTTGAAAATGAATACATAGTGTTCGAAAGCTCGGAAAATAAATATTTAAAAGAGTACACTTTGGTATTTATTGCCACATACCCAATAAACATAATCCTATATATATATATATATATATATATACAGTGCTATTCAAAAGTCCTCTCCCCCCTCGTATATTTTGAACGGCTACACTTACATTAATAAAATTTGGAGCTTGAAAATAAAGTGTTGTAAACTTCTCTACGAATGGTAACAGGTGACGTAATAGTAATAGATGACGTCACAGTACCACTCTGGCCAATAATTTTAAATAGGACCTTATGCCAAGTGATATCACGTTTGAAAGGCATTGACATTGGCTACATAGCCATATTAATTTTGTTTGGGTTTAAACTAATTTTGATGGATAAATTAAATAAATACCAAAATTATTGAAATTATTTTTTTAAATTTAATTAATCAAATATCAACAATGGATTCTTATAGCAAGTGTTCGAAATGTGCTCCGTTTACTTCCTGACAGTAATACATCCTATTAGTAAACTCTTGTCGTACTCGTTCGAATGTGTCAGCTGAAATTGCATTGCATTCTTCAATAATTCTTTCTTTCAAAACGCCAATGCTATCTGGTGCCGTAGTATAAACCTTGGATTTCAAGTACCCCCATAGAAAAAAATCTAATGGTGTTAGATCTGGTGACCGAGGTGGCCATTCTATAGGACCTCGCCGGCCGATCCATCTACCTCGATATTCTTCATCCAGGTAACGTCTTACTGCACCATAATAATGTGCAGGAGCACCATCTTGTTGAAATGTTATTTCCAGATGGCCGAATTCATCTGGATTATCTTCCAGAATTTCAAGAATTAACGGCTCAATTGCATTTTGTAACATCTCCAGGTACACTTCACCGCTTAAATTTGAATTTAGTAAAACAGGACCAACTACGTGGTTTCCCAAAATACCTGCCCAAACATTGACTTTTTCTGGAAATTGGGTATGTTGTTCATGAAAGGTGTGAGGATTTGTGTCACTCCAATACCTTACAATTTGTGTATTCACATTTCCATTGAGGCAAAAAGTACTTTCGTCACTAAAACAAATTGTTTTTGTGTAATGTGGGTCGTTCTAGATACGTCGTATCTAAAACAATGAATTATGAAACTTTCATATATTTGCTTTTAATGTTAAAGTTCTCTCATTTAAAATTATATGACTTTTCAATCAGTAACTAATTAATTTTAAATTAATGTCAATATACATAAGTGGCAAACTTTTTCTCTTCAAGCTGATTCATACATAGAAGGAACGCGGAAATGAGGAAGACCAAAATGTATAATGAAGCCATTGAAGACCTAAAAGAGGGAGGAATACCGGACTGGAAGGCGAAAGCAAAAGAAAGAAAACAATGGAAGGCAATTATCACAAAGCCATGGGCCTAAAAAGCATTATGTATATATTTAAGACAAAGGATGGATGATAACATCATCTGCTAAGCTCATCACCACACATTGGACACAGTATTAATGAAGCCTTTTAATGATGCCTATAATCAACTATGCAACATGTGGATAAGAGCAAATGCTGGATCTCGGATTACCGACAACGTTATTGCCTATTTGACAGACATTTATTTTCTAACTTGGATTATATGGCTCCAGACATGACCAATATTCCACTAGGAGAGCCAGGAATATCCTCAATCGCACGGAGTTGCAGCGGGGAAGTTTCCGAACAGTGCAACGATATGGTCGCAGTGAAATCCACGAGCCAAGAATTAGCACTCCCAAGCCATCGACGAGCTTCAATCCAGATGCTATCCAGGTCGTCCATTAATTGTCGCCATTGCCAGATGCTGCCAAAAAACAATCAGCTACTCGGAAGATAAAAAAGGGAAGAAAATAAGAAAGTTTTTGTTGCAGAAGAGGAGAATGAAAAGATGTGCCGTGCACAAGATTTGGTGTTTTCTGTCGCATATAATGGCATTTGATAAATATATCTGTCCTGCAGTCTGGAGTCAATCTATGAATATCATTCACCCCACTACAAATAAAACACGTATGCGATGAAGTCTGGGTCAGAACATTGAGTATCAAACATTGGGGGTCCTCTCTTGGCTAATACTTGTTACGGGACAAAGGATTATTCGGATCTCTTTTTCGAACATCCAAAAATGAGCTCTGTGCATACCGTCTGTTTTAAGCATAACTAGAACAATTAAAGTCTCAGGAATCCTTTTACTCTTTTTACACATCTCCCGGAAGGGTACCTAAAAATAAGAAATCCATCCATTTATATCTATTTTTATTTATTTTAATCAAATATGATGATCACCAGATCAGGATATTAATTTGATAAGTTGAAAAGCCTAAAGGCTGTTTTGTTTACATAGTGTACCAAATTGGGCTGATGACAATCTTGTCACATCTGTCAATCCTGGAAATCAATCATCTTAATGTGATTATAAATCATAAGTTAACCCTTCCACTCATAGATCTACTGAGAAAAGATCATTGACCTGTGTTATTAATTAATAGTTTTCTCCGTACAAATTCTGTCATCAGAGGTTATCCTTGTTTAAGTGCTTTGCTAATAAATAGTTAAATAAAAGAACAAACCTTTTTTTTTTGGAAGACCATCATCGATACGTAGACAGGTTTTTAGTTTTTTGGGTCCTTGTGAGATTGTTGAAAGACCACATGGAATAGCAGTTTGGCTGATTTTGAGAATAAAATACTTATTAAGTGAGCGTAAATTTTATTAGAGTGATCCTGCTGAAACTCTACCACTCTGTCTTAGTGGATATTAAATTTTCGGCTCTTCTTAAGATCCTGTCTTCCTATTTGTAGACAAAACCACTTTGAGGCCACCTGACATCTACGGTGAGTTTAGTTATCAGTACTAGGATACTCAATCCTCTTAACATTTGGAGTGTTCAGAATTGAAATGGATCAAGTCCAATTTTCTACCATTTTCATATTATAGTCTTTAAAGGCACAAAAAATATTGTTTATTTCGGTGTAGAAGTGAATCAAGTCACACTTCCCGTATTAAGCGGCTAGACTCGCTTATCGTTTGGTTTCTGAAAACTTTGTTCGTTTGTTTCAGAAGTGAAATGGATCAAGTCCATAAAATTTACCATTGCGCGATTTTGTGAATAAGCCTCGTAGTAATTATTCTCACTGCATCAGTAGTTAAGAGTTAAAAATACGTGTTTTGTTGATATTGTTAAAATGGATGATAGTGAAACAGAGTCTGAACCATTTTCACCAAGTGAATCAGATTACCAGCCTTCAGAAAGGTCTAATTATAGCGAGTCAGAAGGTATGGTTTAATTATTAATATTTTATTATTATTTTAAGCATTACTTTCTAAAGTTAGGTTATGTTTTCGTTGCAAATGTTTAAGTATAGTGATGCGTTGCTCTGAACGGCGTATACGGGGTTTGATTAGAACTTGTAAGTATCTACTTGTATTTTTTTATAGGCGGTGAAGGTGTATCCACACAGAGCAATGTTGCTAGACCTTTGGCAGCTATTTCAGACACCATAACTACGTCTGGAATTTCTAAATCCAGAAAGCGAAGTGTAAATAAAAGTCTTTGGAAGGCTAATGTGAAGAAAAGCAAACGAAATTGTGGTAAAGAATATATTTCTTCATCGGGAAAAACCATACCTCCAAAAACATTCCAGAACATAGAATGCAGGTGCAAAAAGAATTGCTTCGGTAAAATTCAAGAAGATCAGCGCAAGATTATTTTTGAAACTTTTTGGAAACTAGGCGACTATTCCCGTCAAAATAGTTTTATACGAGGCTTGGTAGCAGCGCAAAAAGTTGCAAGAAAACGAATAAGAAATGGTGTCGGTGCAGCAAAGTTTTTAGTGTCGGGTCATTCGTTTTTGCCGAATGATGCCGACTTCGGAGTTATTGAAAAGAGTAGTCGCAAATGCCCCTATATTTTTTCCGCGCAAGACTGGATGAAAATAGCACAAGAAGCAAAGAAAGCACAACCAAGATTTAGAGTTATTGAAATGAAAAGGGAAGAATTTAAATCAACCAAATCTTTGGAAGCAGCAATACAAAATAGAAAGAAAACTCTTACGGGCCATAATTTTTCATGGTTAAAAATCAGGTGGTTGCGTTTTGAAAGGGTATCGCCAATATCCTTGAAGTTTAAAGAAACTCTCAATGAAGACATTGCGTTTGAAACAGTTGATTTGAATAAAACTAGACCAGGAAGAAAAATATCATCATTGACTACCATCCAACAGGAGCCTTTGTATCCATCAAGACGTAACGTAACCGAATCTAAAAAGCAACACATGAAAGATCTTCTACGTTTTATTCCGCCAATGCATCACAATTTTTACAAAAATTTACCAGTTGAAGGCACGAGACAAAACGCAGGCAACCAATCCCTTGATGACGAAGTAGAATCTACCGATGAAATTGTTTATGTTTAAGATTTAAAATAATTTCAGTTATCAAATGGTTCAAGTCCAAAAAATTACAAACAATCTGTTTTAAAAATTACCGTAGTGGTTTCTTAAGTTGTTTTAGTGTACAGATGTACAAAATAAAGTGTAATAAAGCATTTTATTTATTTTTTTTCCCAAATGTGTTGTTTTTTAATTAATAAACTCTAAAAAAGTTAAACCTTCATTTTCTCCATAATTAGCTTTTAGGACTTGATCCACTTCACTTCTGAACCCCCCATTTATTAAGCAAAGTACTTACCCAAATTTCCTTTCAGGTCTCTTACTCGTATACTTAGTTTTTATCTTTTCTGTTCTTCGTCTGTGCTGTAACCAAACCACCTTTATCCATCTCTACATTGGTGGACTACTGTAAATGATCAACCATACCCTCACCTTTACCTACATCTGTAGCACTTAAGATCAAGTTGTAGAATAAGGTTTCCACCCAACTGAGGTAACATCTACATCGATCCTCTAGTAGGGACACTTACTACTTGATTCACAACAGGTAACCTGCATACTTTACTTTCTTAAGGAATCCGCTAGTTTGAGTAGACAGTGTTGGAGGATATAATCAGACTTACTGAGGAAGTTCAATCTTTCCTTTTTTTGTTCCTACAATTTTGATGGTAGATTAAGTATTAAGAATAGTCTAGACACTAGAGTTTGTAAACCAACGTATGCATACCAAGGTATTGATTTAGTAATAGTTTGTATCCACCCACCCCTAAGGTTCGGGTGGATAATTTACAATTTTCTACTTTTATGGTAGGGTCAGCCCTAGCGAAACACGAGGTCAACTTCAGACTTCACTATAGGTACATAGGAACTACCTTCAGGGAGTTTTTAGCGTTGCTACTCTAGATAGTTTAATTTTTGTTGTAATCATCCAGCCACTCCCAAATAATTTATTATATTAAACCAACCTTTTTTTCCATATTGTTGTTTTTTTTATTTTTTTGAACCCAGATTAAAGTCTACCTCGAGCGGTCGGGTAATAAATGGCGCCTCAACTTGGTTAATGTTGGTTTATTCAGTATTTTATTTATGGGATGGTTGTTAATTTTTTTCAATTAAAACTGGTTTAGATGGTTGAGTTATTTTTTTATTTCCAAAGCATCGATTGTGAATATTTTAAACAATCGACTATAGTTTTTTTTCTAACTAAATAATATTATGTACAACAGAAATTAAACAAAAGTGAAAATAATAATTATCCTAATACAGTATTGGCATCTCAAGTAAATCTTACACCTGTCTACAATCAATTGAGAAAAATTAAATTTATATACATATTCATATAAAACTATACTTATTTTAAAGTAATACCTACATAAATATAAAAATAACTAAAAGAAAGGGTAACTTGTGAATAGAATATATACAGTTCGAAAGGCACATGGTTTATTTTTCGATGTTTGAAGAGAGGTAGATAAACATTTTTTCGCATACAGGTTGTGACGAGTGACATTTTTGGTTAGATTGTGTTGGTACAATATAAGCAGTTCAATTTCTTTTGGTAGTTACGGGAACGCTTATCGAATTTATCTATTTCAGGGATAGTCCAATATACATATACAGGGTAATTCGATTCACTAGATATCGATTGATTTTATTAGGGTATTTGTAGTTTTAAGTGTAAATATAATTATTAGGGAAATAGATCTAAATCAAACAGGTAAATAACGGTTCCGAAGATAGTTAGGATATTTTAGACTCAGTCTTCTCATCTTTAGGTTGAGACTTCGTTCTTGCCCAATCAGTGGAATTAAGGTGTAGATATAGATAGCTTTGTTATATTGGTTAGTAAGCAGGTGTTCTTATACTGGTTAGACAAACAAGCCTGAGGTACGCTTTCTCTATTAGAATTAGTTGTATATTTCAGGTACATATTAGGAATATATACCCCACACCAAAAGAAAAATAAAAAAAAAATAAAACTCTAGGAACCAAACTAAAACGGTTTTCTACAACAAAATCAAACTAAAAATTCTCGAGATAAACAAAATAAAAAATTAATATTCTCTACAGAAAAAGTAAAATACAATTCAAAAATAAAATAAACCAATAACGAGTCCCATTTCTATATATAATACTACCACCACCTAGCTAAACCTAAACTAACATATTAAACTATTTCAACCTATTATATATTACGGGCATTATTTTAACATGGAGGTGAACAGACTAAAAAGCGATGAACTCACCTACGAGCTACAAATTCGCGGCTTACCGAATTACAGCACGGTAGATGAGAAACGAGCAGCATTGCGTCGAGCTATAAGGCAGGAGAAGGAAACTGGACTCACTCCTAACGTGCAAATTAACTTGGATTTTCACTCAGAAGTCGAAATTTGCAGTCGAAAGTTAAAGGAATTGGTCATGGAAATTGAATCCTTCGATCCGGAAAATCGTGAAAATGACTTTCGCCGATTGTACACTCGTCTAACACACCTAATGGAACGGGTGAATAGAATATATGGTCCCACCGAAATAGAGGAAGATAAACGGCTTCGACTGGAAAGTGACTGTCGTCAGCTATTTGGAAACCTCAACTTGGCATACGAAGCCGCATCACCGAAGCTTCCTTCGACCCTCCAGAGCATGGTCTCCCTCGAAGGGAAGAAATATCTGTTCGAGAGGGGGGAGAAGATAGATTAAGTTTATACCCGTCAGCATCTATCAACCAGGGTTGTGTTCCTAGAAGGGAAATGTCAGGAACGGAACAACTGAATTTGTCAAATCCGCATGAGGCATGTTCTCTAATCGACGCTCCAATTCCACAGGCACCCAGAGCTTCAAGAAGCCTTCCAATAGTAGGAGATCTGATCGATGTGCCAGGGGACGGTCCAGTCGAACCTCAGGCGTATGGGATACCTTCTAGTCATCGACAGGAATATGATAGGTATGATAAGTCATAGGAACCTAGATGAACATCCGGAAAATCACACGTCACATGTAAGGTTCGCTTCATCCACATCTCGAATGGCAACCGTCGACGACGATACAAGAAGAACCTGGTTCCAGGATTTCAACCAGCTCAGGTATCTTGCGGACTGTTTGAACAATTTAAATTTATCTCCAATTCCTACCCAACGACCAAGTGAACCAAGCAATCCTTCGTTCAGCCCCTTCGTTAATAGGTGGAATGTCAAGTACAATGGGCGTACCAGTGTCAACGATTTCCTAGAACGCATCGAAGAAGTTCGTTTGTCCCGGGGTGTTTCCAAGGAACAACTATTACGTTCTGCTCCGGAACTATTCGAGAAAGACGCGTTATACTGGTACCGAACCAGAAGTTTTTCCTCATGGGATGAGCTCGTGAAACAACTAAAAGAAGACTTCAGACCCCATGACTACGAGTATAACCTATGGGATGAAATCAGACGGAGAACTCAAGGGTCACAAGAAAAGGTACTAACATTTATAACCGCCATGGAAAACCTTTTTCGAAGATTGGACCAACCACCCTTAGAGGAAGTTAGGGTACAACTAATCAGAAGAAACTTACTCCCCTACCTTCAAACCCAGTTGTCTCTTCGAGAAGTACACTCTGTGAGGGAGTTGCTTAAATTATGTAGGAGCGTAGAAGAAACGGAAGAGAGAGTCAAGAAATTCCTTCCCCCTCCAGCCTCATATCGAACACTATTAGAACCCGATTTGGCATATTATCGTCCTGCTCATTCGACGTCGGGAAATACAACACAAGTCTCACCTACCGCGCGTATAAGCGAAGTGGTCTCGAATCCGATCACCTCCGCATCTGTGGAAGCAGTCAACGCTTCAGTACAACCAACCTGCTGGAATTGTCAACAGGCTGGTCACAGATTCAAGAACTGTCGGGAAAGACGTACATTATTTTGTTGGAAGTGTGGAAAACCGGATGTCACCCGTACCAACTGCCCGTCGTGTCAAAAAAACGTGAGCCGGGGTCAGCAATAGGTCGGTCAGTAACCCCTAACTCGAAAATTCCGACTAACCCGGTGTCGTCAGTATCTGTCGTGTTAGATTTCGTTTTAGCTCATGCCAAAGACGACAGGCGACCCTTTCTGAAGGTGTGTGTATATAATAAGATGTTTTTAGCTTTGTTAGATAGCGGGTGTTCAAAAACAGTTATTGGTGGTCCTGGTTGGGATGTTTTGAAGTCTATTTGTAGATTGAATCCTGGGTTGTCGACGGAGTGCACAGTAGCGAATGGAGCTAAGTGTGAAGTCGTGGGTTCGCTTACCATCCCTATCCAATTACAGGACAGAATAAAAATATTTGAAGTCCTGGTAGTACCATCGATTTCTCATCATCTTATTTTGGGGATAGACTTTTGGGTGCAGATGGGAATCATACCAGATTTATACTCTGGTCAATGGTCTTTTGTATCCCAGGATGACAAAGTACTACCCGAAATCTCAGCTATCAATTCCCTTGACCAACTATCGGGAGATCAAAGATGTAAACTGGATGATCTGATCAACTCCACTTTTGGAAAAATGGGTTCAGGCTTAGGATGTACTCACTTAGTGGAACACGTGATAAAAACTTCTCATCCCCCCATAAAACAGAGACATTACCCTCTCTCTCCAACATTACAAAAGCAGGTCAATAAGGAGCTTGACGACATGCTTGCCAAAGATATCATCGAACCATCTAGTTCTCCTTGGGCGTCACCCATAGTGTTGGTTAAGAAACCCGATGATACTTACCGATTCTGTGTCAACTATAAAAAGTTGAACGAAGTTAGTGAGCGCGACGCATACCCAATCCCATTTGTGTCTGCAACCTTAGATAAGCTAAGGGATGCTAGGTTCCTCACTACCCTTGACATAAAGTCAGCCTATTGGCAGATTCCCGTTGCAGAATCGTCCCGACCCTTTACTGCATTTGTAGTCCCCACTCGCGGGTTATTTCAATTTAAACGCATGCCGTTTGGTTTGCATAACGCTCCGGCCACGTGGCAACGTTTCGTGGAAAAGGTACTTGGTTATGATCTTGAGAATTATGTATTTGTGTATTTGGATGATATCATAATTTGTACCTATACCTTTGACCAGCACATAGACGTCTTGGGAAAAGTTTTGCAAAGACTTGCGGACGCAGGTTTAACTCTTAATAGGGATAAATGTAATTTTTGTAAGTCCGAGTTGCGTTACTTAGGTTACGTGTTGAATGCGGCTGGTTTGTTGGTGGATCCAGACAAAGTAGAAGCCATTCTTCAGATACCGATACCAAAGACGGTGACAGATGTCCGTCGCCTGATTGGAATAGCTTCTTGGTATCGACGGTTTATTCCAGATTTCTCAAATCTTACAGCTCCTCTATCAGCCCTTCTTCAAAAACACAAAAAGTTTCTCTGGGATGAAGATTGTCAAAAGGCTATGGATACTATCAAGAATCACCTTGTCTCAGCCCCCATCCTGTCTTGTCCTCAGTTCGATCTCTCATTTATAGTCCAAACTGATGCATCAGATTTTGGTCTGGGTGCGGTTTTGTTTCAGATCCAAGATGGAAAGGAAAAAGTCGTTTGTTATTTGAGCCGTTCGCTGACAAAAGCCGAAAGAAAATATTCCACCACCGAAAAAGAGTGTTTAGCTGTTATCTGGGCAGTGGAAAAACTTCGCCCGTACCTTAAAGGAGCCCCCTTTACGGTGTGGACCGATCATCATGCCCTACAGTGGCTGTACAAGATCAAGGATCCCATTGGTAGAATTGCTAGATGGAGTATGCGCCTTCAACAATTTGATTTCACGATCGTACACAGAAAAGGTAAGGATCAAGTCATTGCCGATGCCCTATCCAGATCAGTACCTGCCATTGAATCGATAGGTAGTATTCTAGATTTAAGTTTCACTCCCTCCTTGGACAAATGGTACAATTCCATGGTGAAGAAAGTGGAAAACGACCCGATCTCGTACGTGATGGAGATGGCTGGTTAAAAGTAGTCCCTAAAGAGAAGCGGAAGCAGATCATACGAGAACATCATGATCCCCCCACCTGTGGTCATCTGGGAGTTTTTAAAACTATAGGACGAATTTCAACCAACTTTTATTGGCCGAAAATGAGGACGGACGTCGCCAAGTACATTGGAAGGTGTCATGTCTGCCTTAGCACTAAGCCACTTCAGACGAAACCTGCAGGAAATATGCTTAGCCAAACCCCTACTGTGACTTATCCATGGGACTTGTTGCCCATTCACCTCGTTGGAGCACTCCCCCGCAGTTCTTCGGGATACACCTACATCTTCTCAATTTGTGATAGCTTCTCTAAGTTCGTTTCATTATTTCCTATGCGCACCGCGACTGGAGATAAAATCGCTCAAATTCTGGAAGACCAAGTTTTCTTGGTGTTTGGTACTCCGTCTCGAATCATTTTAGATAATGGGTCGCAATTTAAAAATAAAACATTTATATCCAAAATGACTGAATATAACGTCAAGTTATGTTATCTTGCCAACTACCACCCACAGGCATCACCGGTTGAAAGAATGCATCGCGTCCTTAAGACTATGATCAGTTCGTATGTGAGAGATAATCACAGGATGTGGGAGAAATATCTACCAAAACTTGCATGGGCATTACGTTCGGCAAAACATGAAGTTACCGACTTGGCTCCGAATTTTATAATGTACGGCAGAGAAGTAACGGTTCGTGGTCGATCACCAACGAATGTTCCCCAAACAGACTCGCCAACTCCAGAAGATCGTTCCGAAGCTCTGAAGAAAGTCTATGAGGATGTGAACAAACGTCTCCGAAGAGCATATGACCAATGTCGAAAGGTGTATGATTTGAGGAGAAGACCGGATAAGTTTTCGGTTGGTCATCAAGTATGGAAGCGAAATTATTCTTTGTCAAATAAAGCGAACAGTATCACCGCGAAATTTGCACCGAAATTCACTGGGCCATTTGTAATTTCCAAAATTCTTTCTCCATGGAGTTACCAGCTAAAAGATACCAATGATAAAGATTGTGGAGTATGGCATGCAAAAGCCCTAAAGTCTCATCCTCCAGATGAGAGTGATGAAGAATAAGTCTTCAACATTTTTTTTTTGGTTTTGTTTTGCTATTTTGTATGGTTAAATATATCTAAAGTACTATGATGAACAACTTTAATAAGTACCTAAGCAAATTTTATACATATTATATCGATTAGGACTAGCAATTTTATAAAAGTTAGTAAGTAATGTCATAGGAAGTTTTCCTTTTGACTAAGTAAAACTTCCTTTCGGGAAGGAGGGGTGTGTTACGGGACAAAGGATTATTCGGATCTCTTTTTCGAACATCCAAAAATGAGCTCTGTGCATACTGTCTGTTTTAACCCATTAGCGCCTACGGCTACCGTATGGTGTCACAAAACATGCGTCCCCTCTTCGGCCCATTGTAGTCAAGGTCGAGGTTAGAAGATCGCGCGCCTCCGGATTAGTGATGACTTAGCAGTTGACTTCCTACTATCGTGGGAGGTTGTTCGTTTCGTGAAGTTTTTTTGGCGGTAGACAACTTTAAAGTCACGCGTGTTGGTGTTGCACGTAAAATATGGAACCCCGATGGGCGTAAGTACCTTTTTATGAATTTATAGTTATTATTTATTGAAATATAATATATTATTTATTGAAATATAAGTGACTAAATACCCTTGAATGTAAATAAACCTTCTTGAAATGCATAAGAAGTCACTATTATAGGTCAAAAGTCACTGATACCAAATGGTATCCGTAGGCGTTTGTGGACTGTAGTGTCGTGTTTTAGGCTTTTTATTTTTATGTTTTTTAATGTTTTAGAAGAGGTTTTTCGCTTTCCCAAGCCTTGGATATGCTTGAGGAAGATGACGACCTACTACAAAATGTAGATGAAATTTTTGTGGAACCTCCTGAACCTAACGTAGACTCAGATGAGGATTCCGCGGATGAGGAGGAAGGAGGATTGATATGCAACCTCAATGGTAAAACTAGGTTATCACTCCAATTCTATGTTTCTCATTATTTCAATTTTCTAGGCCGTCAGTTGCGTGCTCACGCCGAAATAAAATTAGTTAACAATGACAGGGTGGGAGAATCAAGTAGCTATAATGAATCTGAAAACGTAAGCATTTTTTTTAAATTTTATCAATTTTTTTATAATATTCGATATTTTTGTAGGACTCTGCAAGTAGAAGAGCCAATACCTTCAGAAATAATCGAATCAAATCCCGAATCTGAGTGGATTGCAAATCGACTTTCCACAAAAGAATCTCCAAAATGGATACCTGGTGATATTCAACCAATGCCCAGACAATTTCCAAAACCGGACTATTCTAGGTACAAAGACATGTCACCTGTTGATCTCTTTGAGTTATTTTTCGACGAAAATATTTATCAATACCTTGCTGAACAAACCCAACTTTATGCCCATTTCAAAAATGAACTTGATCCAGGAATAACTTCAGAAGAAATTCGCTGTTTTATTGGAATTTTAATTCTCACTGGATACAATCCCCTACCTTCGAAACGGTTATACTGGGATGTGAAAGACGACACGCACAACAAACTGGTAGCAGACTCGATGAGGAGAGACAGGTTTTTAAAAATTCAAAGGTTTATCCACATGGCCGACAACACTAAAATGAATCAATCAGACAAGGCTTGGAAATTACGCCCTCTAATGGATGGCTTGAGAGAAAAATTTCTGTCTAATTTTCAACCTACTCAAAATTTATCTTACGATGAATCAATGATCAAATATTATGGGCGCCACGGATGTAAGCAATTCATCCGTGGCAAACCTATCCGCTTTGGTTACAAAGTATGGGCTCTAAATACTAAAGATGGATATCTTGTCGATTTTGATCTTTATCAAGGCAATGATCCTCGAGAACAAGCAGACATCAGCAAATTAGTTGGAAAATGTGCAGCACCCATGATTTTGATGTTGAAAGAATTACCACAGCCAAACTTGCCATATATAATTCACATTGATAATTTGTTCACCGGTGTGAATTTATTAGCCTTTCTTCGAAATTTAGGTTACGGCGCAATTGGAACGATTCGAGAAAATCGAATTCCAAAATCATGTCCGTTGACCAAAAAACAAGATTTTCAAAAAAAGAACAGAGGTTTTTATGAACAGATTATTGAGAGAAATGACGGTGTTCTATTTGTACGGTGGATGGATAATGCTGTCGTTACTATAGCATCAACGAGTGCCGGTGTTCACCCAGAAGGAGCAGTAAAAAGATACTGCCAAAAAGAAAAAAGGCACATCATGATTTCTCGTCCTCACTGTGTGGCTGCCTACAACCATAATATGGGTGGGACCGATCTTATGGATCAGGGCATTGCTACGTACCGAATTGGAGTTCGTGGTAAAAAATGGTATTGGCCAATTTTTACTTGGCTGATAGACGTAGCACTGCATAATGCTTGGTACCTTAGATGCAAGAATGAAAAGATATCAGCACTTAATTTTAGAAGAGAAATCGTGAAAGTATATTTGACCAGGTACAAAACAATTGCCAAGGTTCCTGGACGAAGCTCTTTCTCAAAGAATGTGTTTACAGATATCCGATTTGATAGGATTGATCATTTTGTGGTTTCATGTAACCGACGAAGATGTGCTGGGGTAGGATGCAAGTCATTTGGTAGAACGATGTGCCAAAAGTGTAATGTCGGTTTGTGCGTCAATTGTTTTGCCACTTACCACACTAAATAAGTTTATTTTGAAAATATTCTATTTGTATTAAACAGTTAAATTTTTTTGCAATAAATAAGTCTTCAACGCCGACGGATACCATATGGTATCAGCGTTTTTTTTCAACTTCCTAACTCCAAAAAAAATAAAAACGGTCATTCTGAGATCGTTTACATCTATTTTCTATAAAACAACCAAAAAAATAATCAAAATAATAAAAAAAATATTCTCGGCGTTAATGGGTTAAGCATAACTAGAACAATTAAAGTCTCAGGAATCCTTTTACTCTTTTTACACATCTCCCGGAAGGGTACCTAAAAATAAGAAATCCATCCATTTATATCTATTTTTATTTATTTTAATCAAATATGATGATCACCAGATCAGGATATTAATTTGATAAGTTGAAAAGCCTAAAGGCTGTTTTGTTTACATAGTGTACCAAATTGGGCTGATGACAATCTTGTCACATCTGTCAATCCTGGAAATCAATCATCTTAATGTGATTATAAATCATAAGTTAACCCTTCCACTCATAGATCTACTGAGAAAAGATCATTGACCTGTGTTATTAATTAATAGTTTTCTCCGTACAAATTCTGTCATCAGAGGTTATCCTTGTTTAAGTGCTTTGCTAATAAATAGTTAAATAAAAGAACAAACCTTTTTTTTGGAAGACCATCATCGATACGTAGACAGGTTTTTAGTTTTTTGGGTCCTTGTGAGATTGTTGAAAGACCACATGGAATAGCAGTTTGGCTGATTTTGAGAATAAAATACTTATTAAGTGAGCGTAAATTTTATTAGAGTGATCCTGCTGGAACTCTACCACTCTGTCTTAGTGGATATTAAATTTTCGGCTCTTCTTAAGATCCTGTCTTCCTATTTGTAGACAAAACCACTTTGAGGCCACCTGACATCTACGGTGAGTTTAGTTATCAGTACTAGGATACTCAATCCTCTTAACATTTATTAAGCAAAGTACTTACCCAAATTTCCTTTCAGGTCTCTTACTCGTATACTTAGTTTTTATCTTTTCTGTTCTTCATCTGTGCTGTAACCAAACCACCTTTATCCATCTCTACATTGGTGGACTACTGTAAATGATCAACCATACCCTCACCTTTACCTACATCTGTAGCCCTTAAGATCAAGTTGTAGAATAAGGTTTCCACCCAACTGAGGTAACATCTACATCGATCCTCTAGTAGGGACACTTACTACTTGATTCACAACAGGTAACCTGCATACTTTACTTTCTTAAGGAATCCGCTAGTTTGAGTAGACAGTGTTGGAGGATATAATCAGACTTACTGAGGAAGTTCAATCTTTCCTTTTTTTGTTCCTACAATTTTGATGGTAGATTAAGTATTAAGAATAGTCTAGACACTAGAATTTGTAAACCAACGTATGCATACCAAGGTATTGATTTAGTAATAGTTTGTATCCACCCACCCCTAAGGTTCGAGTGGATAATTTACAATTTTCTACTTTTATGGTAGGGTCAGCCCTAACCTACTAGCGAAACACGAGGTCAACTTCAGACTTCACTATAGGTACATAGGAACTACCTTCAGGGAGTTTTTAGCGTTGCTACTCTAGATAGTTTAATTTTTGTTGTAATCATCCAGCCACTCCCAAATAATTTATTATATTAAACCAACCTTTTTTTCCATATTGTTGTTTTTTTATTTTTTTGAACCCAGATTAAAGTCTACCTCGAGCGGTCGGGTAATATACTTACATGACAGGGTGGACAAATGCGGGTATTATTATCAATGATCAACCCCGGTCGGTGAGCCTCATCACGCCGGGAAATGGCAATTTGTTGTTTTTGAGCATTATCTGGACCGGAAACATTGACCATGCCATGACCGGCTGGTCGAGCACAAACGAAGCATGGGGTTCGCCACCGTAACATAATTTAAAAAAATGAAACTAAAGATGAAGATGTGCGCGTGTAACGTTTGACCCAAGGAAACGATTGGGGCAATCTGTTATCACAAAAAAACCTTTGCACTCTTGAAAAAAACAAACTCACTCTTGAATCACTGCAAATCTTAAGAAATCACAGAGAAATCAACAAAAAAATGTATTCGCAACAAGTTATTCGACAATCGGAAGACACAAGATCATTGAGAAGTAAATCTTGACAGAACTAACGTCAAAAGCAGACTGATTTCGGCTGTTTCGTTTGCGTATTCCAATACAGGACAGTGTTTGTAAGCAAGGTTTTGAAGAAATTGTTATTAAATGTCCCATGAGAAAGAGAGGGAGTAAAAGTGGGGTAGAGTAGGTAAATACAAGAAATCTCGATGTAAGTAAACACCAAAAATGTGGAATATACTAGGGAAAATGTTCATAAACGACTATTTGTATAGGCGGAATAAAGTTTAGACCGGGATCCTCATTTTTGCACCTCGTTTTCAACGTAGAAAAGGGTGACCACCTTTTGCCGTATCCACGCCTACAGCATTATTACATCGCGCCCGCGGTGCCAGAGCAAATACCAATAATCATGTTGAAATCATGTGGAATATAGAGGTATTGGCGAAAAACCACTATAAAAAAGCTCATGCACCTTTTTCGGAACCTCATTAGGTGGTGTGGAAGACCGAAATCCTTATTTTTCAAATATATAAATATATGTTTATAGTACCTTTTCATTCCAACACACCTCCACGCATGCATGTCTCCATAATCGCGCTATTCAGCGCCGTTTGCGCGTACGACGGCAAATTGTATGCGCCGTAGCGCAAAATCCTGACGGTAGATTTTCAAGGAGTTCTTGGATGGAAAAAGTCGGAAAGCAAATACATCAATGTTTTGTTTCGATCAAATAAAGACATTGTTATCTTATATGCCAAAGAAGAAAAAAATAGTTTTGCTACTTTCGGCTATGCATGAAAAGGCAGAGATCCAAGAAGAAACCGGTAAGCCAATGATAATTCATAACTATAAAGACCAAATCAGGTGTGGATACCTTCGACCAAATGTGTTCAAATATGAGTTCGAGCAGTAAAACACGGAGATGGCCATTATGCGTGTTCTATGGGATGATAAATATGGCCAGCATAAACTCTTAGGTCATTTATACTTCTAATACGTTAAAAAAAGGCGAAAAACCTATTTCAAGATACCAATACATGATTGATTTAAGTCTTTGCCTTGCCAAACCATGGATGCAGCATAGATATAACAGCAAAACTTTAGTCGATATCTTCGGCAAGACATAGCTGCAATCCCCGGTATATCAAAAGAAAATATTGTGAACACACCCCAAGATAAGAAGAGGAAGACTGTTACTATTGTCCAAGCAAAAAAAGGCGCATGACCACTAATTATTGTATGGAGTGTAAAAATCCAATTTGCGGAGAACACCGAGGAGATATTTGCACCGTATGTTGTGAAAAATAATAAAAAATCTTGGTTTTATAATTTTACACGTTTGTTCTGATAATGAAGAATATTAGGTTTTTCTGTATTTTTTTAAAATAAAGTTCGATGAAGGAGTTTTTTTTAGTAGTAAAATTTACGTTAGTCCCGTAATTATGTTTTGCAAACATAGTTTTATTCTATACAGATAGAACTACTTTAAAATATTTACAAAGGTTGTACGATATAAAAACTGTTGTGTCTGATCCAAATTACATATTTCCATCATCAGAAGTATGAATGTTAGGAATTGTTATAAATAAACAAGTAATATAAGACACCTCATTTTAATTTTTTTTTAATGTAGGGTATGTCGTATTAAGATCCAAGACATCAGACACTTATAGTAGGTACAAATATGTATTAGTATAAAGAATATATTCTTCACCGCAATTACAAAATAATTATCAATTAATCAGTGTATATTATTTTGCAAATGAAAGTTGTTTATGACCAAAATAGAAAAATAAGAGATACTTCGATTGGTTAATCAGGCAGTGCGCATGATGCCAGAGTCTTCCTAAATATCCCATTGGCGCAAACTCTTGCTGAAAAATGTCAATATTTTGTCCTTTTAGGAGATAGCGCCTATCCCTGCTTAAGAAACCTACTGACTCCTTATAAGGATACAGGGAATCTTACAAATGTGCATAAAAATTTTAATAAAAAAAGCCACTGCAGGGTGCTTATTGAGTACACAATAGGCCTTCTTAAGCAGAGATTTAAGCAACTTTATCATTTAAAATCAAGGAGGATTACTTTTATTTGCCATATACAAGGATGTTGTGTATTACATAACAAGTGCACAGATGATGGGAATGAAGAGCAGGAATATGTGGAAAACAATGTAGATGTTCCAAATGATCCAATTCCAGAAGATGAAGTAAATGAAGTTGGACTCAATTACAGAAATTATGTAGCTGCAATGTTAAAAATTTAAACAACACTACAATTTTGTTGGAAATCTTGTTTTTCTTACAATATACTTTTATAATATCCCTATATTAAGCACTCTAGTAGAAATGTATAAAAGAAAAGATACTTATTAGGAATTGCTAATTTACCTATAAACACTTATAGATGTACAATTACTTTTCATTTCCGATTTCTGAAATATATTTTGTGAAAGGTACCTAGTTTGTTTTATTAATAAAGACTGTTATGTAAATGAATAGAAAACAATTAATCAAAACTTCTTATTTTTTTCAATAAAATTATTTATTACAAAATGTACACGTAACTAAAAAACAAAATAAATCAAAAGAATAAATTAAGAAGTCTTATCAAATCACTACAAAACAAATCTGTTGGAATCTCAACATTATTAAAAATGAAACAAATTCATTGCGAAAAATCAGTCTTAGTTTGTACTATAATAAATCGGAACAAAAATCTTAACAAAGAAAAATAAAATACAAATAGAGCAGTTAACACTAAATAAATAAATTCTAAATATAAAAAACAACAGTTAACACTATAAATAAACAAAATACAAATAAAACGACAGTCAACACTTGAAATAAACGAACAGTAATACCTACACAACATAATTAAAAAACTATAATATTGCACCAAAAAACTATCCTTCAGCATTTCGTTTTTGTTGAAAAAGTTCCACTCAGTCCTTTGATCTTTCTTTTTTAACTAAAAAATCCAAATAATCCCTTGCCATTTCATTTCTTTTTTCCCGTTCTAGCTGCCTTTTTTTGGCAGTTTCTAATGTTTGCTCCTCCCTGTTTTATTTTTCATCATAAAATTATTTTAAATCATTTTTAAATCATTTTTCATGTCCCACAAAGCCAAGAAGAATGGAGTTCTTTTTCATAGGTAAGTGAAATAGTATTTATTAGTACGATATATTGTTCATATTGAATAGGCTAAGTAGTGTTGGAACAATTTTATTATGAAGCATACAAGATATGTTAGGACTTGAACAGTGGCGGCTCTTAGAATTGAAAAAAGCAATTTATTTACAATTAAATTCTAGTTTTAACCTCCCTAAACGTTCATTTTATTATATAATTCAAAAATTATGATACAGAAATGATTTTACATATCCAATAACTATACTAAATTCCTACTTATCTGACTGAAAACCTCATGGTCACATCAACTTGATTTCATATGTTAACTATTTTATAGTTGTGTTTAAATTGAAAAAAATTGTAATATAATTTGCCATATTATTTAGCAATTTTTAAATAGTTTTTTGCCTATTTCGTCTTTGAAATTTCCAAATGAAAATAGTTTAAGGTAGAAGAGGCTATTGTGTGTACTTATAATATGATCTATTTATCAAAAGCCTTAGGTATTAGAACAAAGTTACCTATCGAAAATTCCGTTGAAAACACTATCAAGATTGAAGAAATTTTTTGTGAAAATTAATAAAAATTGAATTACTAACTAAAGAACAGGCAACAAACTGTTTAAACATGAATACGTCTCAAATAATCTCCAAACAATACTTTCATAACAATTTTATTTCAATTTCAGGTTTTCAAAAAAGCCTGAACAGCGTGCAGTTTGGCTGTACTTTGTAAATCGAAGTGAAACGGATTTGCCAACAAATTGTTATTTGTGTTCACATTTCAATGAGGATGATTTTGATAGATCATCATCAATTCCTACAATTTCAGTAGTACGAGTAAAATATGTAAGTCTACGATTTTTGCCTATTTTCAAAACTATTAATCTCAATCCTATTTATTTTAGGCAAGAGAATGTGATCCTATTTCTGTAAGTGATTCACCTACTAATGAACCAGTTATTTTATCAATAAATATGAAATCTCTCATGATAATGTGTCTCCCAAAATTGATAGCCCCACATTTGGAGGAAGTCATTGTTTGGTTACAAGCTTTACTAAGAAACGAAAACTAGCTTCTCACATTGAAACAAGTATAAATAGCACTCCTAAAAAAAGACATAATTCAGTTACATAGGCGAAAAAAGGTTAGACTTCAGCACCTCTACCGGTCACTTTATCGTCCTCCACTAGGCCATTGATAGTTTGTTTACTTTCGTTTTCATATGACATGGTGTAGGAGTTTCCTGAATATTAGGTGTTATATTTTTCGTTTTTTAAGTGTGTTGAAGGATTTTGTTTGTATTGGTGTTTTGTTCGGTGTTGTGTTAGGTATTCAGTGTGTCGTGTTAGATAAATTCATTGAACACTTTTATAGTTAGTGTATTTTTTTAGGTATTTGCAAAGGTATGTTTACCATAATATCTCCTACATTAACCTAAAAACTTAATAATACTATTTTTACTTGCAGATGAGTGAAATTAGGCTGAGTATTGTGGATTACATGAAGTATTTAGAAGGGACCGAAAATTCAAAATGTGTTTACGAAGGTGAACACGTTTTAAATGCTGGACATCTAATATTAGCAGGTAAAACGAAATCCACAACAACATCCGTTAATATAATTGCCTTGTGCCTTCAGTCATCAGCATTGGAGAAGAAACCCCATAAAATTGAGGGACGATTGAAGATAGAGAATGAGAGGGCACACATTGAACTAATGGTTTGCTCTTGTAAAGCTGGACAAAGTGGGCGGTGCAAGCATATTTCCGCATTTCTTATTAAATGTACAAGGTGTTTAAGTTACCAAAACCAAAAAAGCACTATCAAGCAAAATCGATTTTGATATTGAAGTTTTCCTTTTTTTATACATATTTCTCTTTTCTGCTTTGTGTTTTTTGTTTTAGGGAGGATATAAGAAGTTTGGAAAATATTTCACAAACACAATTAAAATGTGCTTGGTCAACTCAAAAACTAATTACCAGGGAAAAATACAAACCAGTACCTATTAAAGAAATGCCTTGTTTAATGAATAAAGTTCCATCATGCAATATTCAAATTAACAGCTCTGAAGTATTGAACTTTTTTTGTGCCAACTTGCCTCAATCAGCAATTTCAAAACATAGGTATAAGTGGGAAGTTTTATATATTGCAGATTTTAACCAAATTTATTTTAGAGCCGGTAGAAGACATTTTACTGATATGGATGATATTTTGGAGGAAGTTAATACAGGTAGGTACATAAACATAATACCGGACAATTCTTCACAATCAATTACAATGATGGAGATATTTTCAAAGCAAGTTGCTTTGAAAGATTGTTGCAATAAAATGTTTCAATCATTGTGTTCCGAAGATATTGATTCGATAGTGAAAGCAGCACAACATAGTACAGAATGGTTAAAATATAGAAAATTCAGAATTACTGGAAGTCGTTGCTATTCTCTGTATACATATTCAAAAAATGACTGGGAGACTAAAACAGTCAAATATTTTCATGAACATTCTTTCAATAATAAATTTGTTAAACATGGGTTAAAATGGGAGTCACAGGCAAGAACCATTTTTAAAGATCAAACAAAATCAGAAGTTTTTGAATGTGGAATGGTTGTAAGCCATTCAAATCCATGGCTTGGATTTTCTCCAGATGGAGTAATTATGGAAAATGACAAGCCACATCAATTGTTGGAAGTTAAATGTATTTTTGAAGGTAATAAAACAACTATTGTGAAGTAGGTAGTAGTTTATATTAATCATAATTCATAATTAAAAATTGATTTAATACACACATGCACAGTAGGGTGGAACGAAAAAACTTTAATATTCCAAATAGTGTGACATAGTTGTTAAAATATGCGTATTAGTAAACAAAAAAAAAATTTCAAAAGTTGCTTGACAGATTTTAATATTTTGGGGTTCCGGAAAGGATCCTTCCATTTGTGAGATCCTAAAACAAGTTGTGCCAAAAATGGAAGAAATTTGGCTTAAAGCTTCAATTCCGGTTGTAACTAAAAATCGAATATGGGACAAAATAAAAAAGTTTCATCAACGTTACAAACTTATTCAGAGAAATTTAAAAAGCCGAAAGGATACTCAAACAATTCAACTAAAATTAGAGTCATTTAAAGAAGAAGCCTCTAAATTATTTGATATAGCTGCTTGCAAATGTGAGTTTCAAACATGTAAGTGTGAAAAATCAAAAAAAGTACCACAAAGAGAACAAGCCTTTCTAGCTGACCAAAGAAGTAACAGACTGATGGCTATAGGAACAGTAGACATAAAAGTTAGTAAGAAAATTGCAAAAAATGAAGCCAGAAAAACTTGTTTATTTAAAGAAGACCCATTTGAGGAGCCTTAAAATGTTAAAATCTTCCTTTGAAATTTAAAGGGTAGTTTCCTACAAGCTTAAGGAGCATTCTAAAAGGTATGTCATTATGTCACAAAAATAAAAAAAATATAAAAATTGGTTAAGAGACTAAAAATTCTTATTTTATTAAATAGGCCGTCCCTTTGAGGAACCTCAAGATGTAAAGACACTATTTTTCGTACACTTGATTTTAATAGTGAGACGCATATTTTTTTGACTATGAGACAATGCTATTAATTTTTTTTTTTATTTTTGGTAATTTTCGTTCCACCCTAATGCACAGGTTATTGTCTACATAAAATTAATTGAATCAATTTATAAAACACACTTATTTTATATTTTAGGAGCTACCAAGACTATAGCCGAGGCTGTAAAATCTGCCAAGTACTTAATCAAAGAAAATGGAAAATATAAATTGAAGAAAAACCATCAATATTATGGACAGGTCCAAATGGGGATGGCAATATTAAATTTACAGAAAACGATATTATTTATATTTGCTTCTTTTGATGATTCTGGGTTAATTGTAGAGGTTGATTTTGATTATGAATTTTCCAAAAAAATACTCCTAACTTTAAAAGAAAGATATTTTGAAAACATGTTACATGTTTTATGTACTCGGTCTGATTTGTGATAATATGGGCCTCTGTAACGATTTTTTTTAATAGTTCATGGCAATATTAATTATGATCGAATGTATGAAGAAGTCCATTAACCCTTAAAACATGTTAACCTATCTTAAAATTTATTATAGCACATTTTAAATTTTAATGAATGATTTTAACTAATTATTTTCAAATACCATTTGTTTGGTACATTAAAAAAATAAAGTTCTATATTATTAAAGGTGATTTTCTTTAATTGGTTACTTTAAAAGTATGGAAACTGTTATTAAAGGCACTAAGAGTAGATTTTGGCTATCCAATAGCATCTGAAAGACTGAAGGGTGGAAAAAATTATGTAAGAGTCAACCATTTCTATAAATAGACTATAATAGAGCATATTCGTTTATAAAAATGTAAAGACAGAATATATACGTAACTCATATTTTTAATCGAAACTCTTACATTTATAAATGAAATTATAACATTGGGAATTATAACCACTGTTGTCTATTTTTCTCTCTATATAATAAATAAAATTATGATTATATAATTATTTTGACGTTTCAAACGACGCGCTGTCAGAAGCGATTTTCGTTATTAGGTATTTGACGTTTTAAAAGAGACGATTTGTTTTATTCATTTTCTCCACGACTAAATAATAACGCAAAAATTATTTTTACATATTCAGCTGTATAATGATATAAATTCTTCACACCTGGGAATAAAGAAAAAGAATTCACCCTCGTTAGCCAATCACACTCTATTATTATCAGAATTCACGCTAAAATGAATTAAAAATATATTACTAGATATATTAATCTGATCTAATCTGTTAAATATCTACAATCTGCCAAAATAGATGCAGAAAGATTAGTAATTCCACATATAATGGTGAAAATGTCCTTTACATAAGGTACTAATGACCATTTCAATTTACCAGATAAAATTTTAAAAATTTTTATCCTTTGATTAGATCTTTCTATGTGAACCCTAGCAGAGGCTATTTTTGCATTAAAAATAGCTTCAGTGGCTGATAACTGTTTTTGCTGTCTCAAAAATGGGGGTCTAATTAACTGAATTTGATTAAAATGACATACATCATCAATTAGAAACCCCTTATCTACCATTATGGCATCTACTTTAGGTGTTAACATTGAAATTAAATTACTGTTTTCAAAGATACATTTGTCTGATGCTTTCCCTCCATAGGATTCACTAACAAAAGTGATTAGTCCTCCAGGTGATACTCCTGTCATAAATTTCACAGTTAAGTTAGACTTATAATAAGAGTAGAATTTAATTCGACAGCATAAGCATTTTGGCTTTTGAATAAATATTTCCGTACAATCTAGCACAATCCGCACATTAGAAAAGTCCTTGAAACACTTGGGCATATTATATTTAATTTCACTGCTGTCGGGAAAGTATATGACAGATGCCAATATTTTACTCAAAATGGGTATCAATTCCAAAATATAATCTCTACATAATGTTGGAGAAATGCCAAATAGAACAGCTAATGTGGCATATGAGAGATTTGTCTTAAGTTTTGTCATCACAAGAATTGTTCTGTCTTTCAAAGATAAACGGTGTACCTTTTTCTCAAAATGCAATTTCTCCAGCTGAAGCACTAAACAGTTTAATAATTTAAAATTGTTTATACCAGTGAAACTATTAATTGCTGACTCAGTTTTAATGAAGTGGGTTAATGTAATACCTCAGGAGTATTAACTTGCGCACCAAAATCTCTAAAACTTTTTGGACCACAATAGTTGGGTTGTGAATGCAAAAATGTTCTGCAGCTTGCATTTCCTCTTCTGTATGTCCCAAATCAGCATCTTCATTATGAGATATGCACTTTTCAGCCACTAATATTGGATTTTCCGCTTCTTCTTGTAACAATGTTTTTTTATGTTTTCTATTTTCTAATCTTAAAGTTCTAGAAGAAGGACCAGGTAGATTTTCGTCTTCCAAAGGTAACTTCTTAGACGGTACCACATTAAATTTCAATCTATGTAATTTAGAGCCGTCTCCTACAAACAAAAACTATTAAGTAATACAGAAACACAAAAAACAACTCAGTACTAACCTCTATAAAAATAATCGTTTCAACGAACATACTCTCATGTGCGGACTCACAGGCTTTCCAATTTTTAATTTTTTTATCCATTCCTCCCTCCGATCAACAGCTTCCCGTTTCCCTAATTTAGTTTCCACCAAAACACGTTGTCCTTTTTTGGGAAATGTATGAAAACTAAGTTCTTTATTCACTTTTACCCAAGAGGAACACATGGGAACGCAACAGTGATGGTTCATTTTGATAAATTAAACAATTTTTTATCAATATGCGACTTTAAAATATCACGTACAAGCAGAAACCGTAAAATCAACGTATGAATCACAATAATCACATACATATATACAGTAGAAACGGTGGAGCTTTACCATCACGTGACTGTTACTATACGTATTTACGTATACGTAAATACGTATAGTAACGTATAGTACGTATAGTAACGTCTATATGTATACGTATAGTAATGTATAGTACGTATAGTAACGTATATACGTATACGTATATACGTATGGTAACAGTCACGTGATGGTAAACCTCCACCGTTTCTACTGTAAACAAAATTAATGGCCCACTGGAAGGTTTCGAAATAAGACTGTAGAGGGCGTATCGCTTATTTTGTCTTGTCTATTATCAACCACATCCTAAGAAGATACTCCTCGTAAACCTAAACTAAGAGAAAAAGTAAGAAAGTTGCCTTTCAAAAATATTCAACAAGCTAAGAAAAGCAGGAAACTTCAGGAAACGAATTGGGCTCAGAAGAAGAGAATATTTAAACTGATCTCCGTTATAAAAGAGTTACAAAATAAAAGATTCTTCAACTACGATCATTCAAAATCAATAATGGAACAGTGATAATGAAGAGTTGATTAATAGACTTTTCAATAAAACAACAGACAAAAAGGTAACAAAGTCATATTGTAGAGAAATACGAAGCTTTGCGGTTACTCTACACTACTTTTGAGCGAAGTTATACAATTATGTAAGGCAACGTTTACCTCATGTGAAAACATTGTCTAACTGGTATTCTGTTATTGATGCTGATCCAGGATTAACTGTAGAAGCTTTATCAATGTTAAAAGTTAAGGTACAAAACAGCAACAAACCCTTGTTATTTTTATTAGTAATGGATGAGATGTCTTTCAGAGAAATAATAGAATTTTATGGGACAAAATATCATGGATATGTCAATTTTGGTGTAGAACTTGAAAAAACTGAGAATGTTCCTGTCAATAAGGCTTTAGTTTTTATGGTGGTGGCAATTAATGAAAGCTGGAAAATACCAGTTGGGTATTTATTCAAAGTATTAATAGTCATCGGAATCTTGCAATGTATTTCTGCATTAACAGAGTGTGGTCTAACAATCTAACTTATGACGGCTGTGCAACCAATTTTTCCATGTTAGAGTTGATTGGATGCAGTTTTAATAATCTTTTTAAAATGGAAACGGGGTTCTTAACCAATTGTGGTGATTTAGTTTATATTATGCCAGATCCTTCACACATAATAAAATTAGTTAAAAATGTATTTGGTGAATAATAATAGATGGTAATGGAAATTATTAATTTTAAATATTTATACGAGCTTGTAGCATTACAAGAATCTGTAGGATTACATATAGCAAATGAAATTAGAAAGCAGTATGTTAATTATTTTAAACAAAAAATAAAAGTCAAATTGGCCACACAACTTTTAAGTAGGTCAGTTGCAGATTCTTTTAAATTTCGTAGGTGAACAAGTTTCATAACCTAGAATTAATAGTTTATTTTTATTTTGTAAATATATTTTGGAAGGCGTTTTAAATACTTAATTAGGTAATTTCTCATGTATGTCATATATTATAATCGCTGTAAATTTACCACAGCCACAGTTTAAGTTATTTCAAATGCAGCGAATTTTTCAATAGCAACGAAAGGCAAAGGAATATTTAAGCGACCACGATTGTGCGCATAAAACAAAAAGTAGTACCTCCAGAGACCTAGGTACGAGCAGTACGATCGAATATCGCCGTATGTGTTAAAAACGCCATTTTTATGGATAATTTAGTTAATTTAGTGTAAGTAAGACTAGCAATTCGAATCCGCGGTGAACTGTGGGAACACCTCGTGATCTACAACATCCTCTGAGCTGGCCAGCATTGCAGGAGAGAAGATAAAGTACCGGTAAGTCGCTTTCCAGTTTTTTCGTTGCTACGTATATATATCGCTTTTTTGTTGTTATTCTTGAATCATTTTGTTTCAAACACTGTGGATAATTTACAGCCCTAACTCAGCTTCCATTTTTCTTGAGCTATTGCTCGAGTGGTCCTTCGAAAGTTTTTTCATCAAAACTATTGCCCCTCGAAAACATTGGTCCCGGTTCGAGCCGGATCCAGAACATCTTAAAATACGGTGTTTCGAACGCATTCCAAAAAAAAAATATATATATATATACATTTTTAGGTGAATTTATAAATTCATAATTTTTTAATTATTAGTCTCGCTTGACCTCCATTAAATTTGAGTATTTCAGGCCATCAAGGTGTAAAAATTATAAGTATCGAACGCGCATAGTAATTAGACATATACTACTCCCACTTTCTCTGAATTTACAATTATTAATAATTCTAGTTCTTATCTTGGTACATCACCGTTTGTTTACATTTCAATCAATTAAAATCAAACTTTCAAAATTGCTAATACTCGCTCACCTGAGATAGAAACATTTTTCCAAAATATCAGGATGTCGGCTCAATTAAAGAAGATTGAAGCGCTTCGCAATGTACACATTAATCGAATGAAATGGCTGCATCAATTAGCTAAAGACTGTGTTGATGATGAAAGCAAAAGATCGCTATTACAGGTTAGAATTCTAGATATTGACGATATTAAACAAAATTTTCTTATATATCAAAATCAATTGTTTGAGGCTTATGCACAAAATCTAGAAAGATTTGACGAAGAAACTCCTTTTCTTCAAAATTTTGAGGATGCTTATTACGAAGTCAAAAACAT
Source organism: Lochmaea capreae (assembly GCA_949126875.1). NCBI lineage: Eukaryota > Metazoa > Arthropoda > Insecta > Coleoptera > Chrysomelidae > Lochmaea > Lochmaea capreae. The sequence continues at coordinate 5,863,768 of OX421404.1, read as the reverse complement.
TGGAACACAAATTTTTGAGACTAAACCAGATACGCAGTCTGATGCACAAGTCACTTCACCTCAAAGTTCAAATGTTTCCGATCCTGATCGCTTTATCGCTTCGCTAATGCCTAGGTTACGTATAGTAGAATTTCATGGTGATCTTACGAAGTTTCCCACATTTATTGATATGTATAATAGTTCTATACACAATAATCCAAATATTCCTACACACGCTAAATTTAATTTACTTCTGTCGTACCTAAAAGGGCCGCCGCTAAATGTTGTTAAGCATTTACCAATAAATGATGCAAATTATATAATCGCTTATAATGCATTACTTAAACGCTACCATAATCCACGGTTATCTGCTCAAACCTACTGGCGATCGCTATTTAATTTTCCTCCAATAAGAGATGAAAATCCCGAAACTCTGCGCACACTTTTAGATGTATTTTCTGAAAATATCGAGGCACTTAAAACTCTTGATTACGATCCATCCCAATGGTGTTTTCCACTCGCGAATATTTTATTAGATAAATTACCGGAAGTGCTACTTTCCCGCTTTGAGCTCGCCAATCAAAAGGCGAACGAGATGCCTAAATATCAAGAAATCTTCGATTTTCTTGAGGCACAGTGTCATTCCCTTTATTCACTACAATCTAAAAATAAGCCCAAAATTTATAAAAATATGTATACAAACAATAAAAGTAATAATGGATATCACACTAAAACTTTATTAAGTACGCAACCAGTCCATAGCAATCACACTCATCTCAAATGTATCGTTTGTGGTGATAACTCGCACTCAATTTATTTCTGTACTGTCTTTAAAAATAAACCTGCATACGAGCGCTTCACTTACGCAAAACAAAAAAAACTTTGTTTAAATTGTTTGAGTTTTTTACACGATACAAGCTCATGTCAAAGCTCACGCTCCTGTCGCTTTTGCCCAGGAAATAAAAGACATCATTCTTTAATTCATGTAGATCGCAACTCTAATAATAATAATTCACAATATCCCCAAATAAATTCTAACGTTAATTTTTCTCAACAAATTCCAAATCATATCCCTACTCATTCTTCGGATCTCTTGCCACAAAATTGTCAGCAACCCTCCATGACGTCTGCGTCAAGTTTTTCGCTACAAAATCATTTGCCGCATCAGTCAAGCAATAATAGTTCCATTAATCTCGCACAACAAGGTATCACTCCTTCATTTTATGCAGTTCAAAATTCGCCCAACCAACATACACCGTCTGATAATCAACCGGAAATTTCCGCACCTTCGCGCAATACTTCGGAAAGTAACTTTATGCAAACTAATACTCATTGTGGTTTTACTACTGCTCAATCAAAAACGTTATTGTCTACCGTGCAGGTTCAAATCCAGGACATTCGTGGTAGTTTTCAAAAAGTAAAAGCTATTTTAGATAGTGGTTCAGAAAGTACTTTTTGTAGTTTAAAATTGGCTCAACAGTTAGGACTGCCTAGGAAATCTTGTCACTCAAAAATTCAAGGTATTGCTCTGGTTGTGCCAAAAGTATGTACTAATTTACCCTCTGAACAAATAAATATTGATACTTGGCATTTTGTCAAAAACTTACCCTTGGCCGATCCAACTTTTAATACTCCTGCTCCTATTCATTTATTAATTGGTATGGATTTATACCCATTAATAATTCAAGGGGAAAAATTAATTAGCTCAAACCCGAATCACCCGTTTGCTATGAATACTATTTTTGGATTTATTCTAATGGGACCAATTAATCGCTCCTTAAATCAACCCTTATGTCCAGACCCCCCAATTAACGCTTTATTTTGTCAGAATGAAAATGACCTGCTCTCCAATTTAGTTTCCAAATTTTGGGAGATCGACACGGTTCCGCAGAAAACATGTTTAAAACCTGAGGATGAAATATGTGAAAATTATTTCCAAGAAACTTGGTCGCGTGATAATGATGGCCGATATGTGGTCTCGTTACCTTTTAGAGAGATTGGTATCAATTCACCCCAGTTTCCAGGTATGAAACAAATTGCCCTTAGTCGTTTTTTGTCTCTGGAAAAGAGGTTATTGAGAGATGAAACTTTGTATTTGGAATATTCTAAATTTATGAAAGAATATCTCGATCTTAACCACATGGAAGTCGATATACAAAACGAATTAGATAGTTATTATATACCTCATTTCGCAGTAATTAAAAATGAAGCTCTTACTACCAAGTTACGTGTAGTCTTCAATGCCAGTGTTCCCGATCCCATTTCCAATATTTCGCTTAATCAGATTTTATTACCAGGGCCTAAATTACAAAAGGACATAGTTCAAATTTTGTTGAATTTTCGCATTAATTCAGTTACGTTAACCTGTGACATACAAAAAATGTATCGCGGAATAAAAGTAACGCCGGCGCATCAAAAGTATCAAAAGATATTTTGGCGATTTAATCCCACTGACCCAGTTTCCGTTTATAAATTAAACACTGTTACGTATGGTGTCAATTGTTCACCATATTTGGCTTTACGCGTTCTTCAGCACTTAGCTGAATCCGAGTACGAAAATTTCCCTCGCGCCGCTAATGTAATCCTAAATGACACATACATTGATGATGTCACGACTTCGTGTTCTTCCGTAGAAGAAGCTCTAAGTTTGCAAAAGGAACTCACGCTTTTGCTAGAAAAGGCTGGTCTTAAATTACATAAATGGTCTAGTAATAAAACCGAAGTTCTTTCACTTGTAGATCCTTCTTTAGTAAATCCTGCGGCACTTTCAATGGATTCTGATGATATCACAAAAGTTTTAGATCTATGTTGGCACCCTTCGGCAGATGAATTTCGTTTCAATGTAACGCCTGGTGAAGGAAAATGTTCAAAAAGAACTCTTTTGTCCTTCCTTGCCCGCTGCTACGATCCCCATGGTTATTTAACCCCGGTAACTTTTACCCTAAAATACCTAATTCAACAAATGTGGCAATCCGGCATATCTTGGGATCAAACTCCAAGTACCACCATTGTACGTCAATGGCAGTGTTATAAAGGTGAATTTAAATGGTTAAAGGATTTTCGTTTACCTCGTCATATAGACATTACCAATGCAGAATTTATAGATATTTGTGGATTTGCTGATGGCAGCGAACTGGGATATGCTTGTGTTATTTATTTACGAGTTTTTCGTCGTAATAAATACTTTGTTTATTTCGTTATCTCAAAAAGTCGAATCGCTCCTTCTAAAAAAGTCTTAAGTATTCCTAGCATTGAACTTTTAGCCGCTACCCTTCTTTCTGAAATGTTGAGATATACGTATGAAACGTTCTCAATGAAAATTAAAATAAATAATATTTATGCTTTCTCGGATGCAATGGTCGTATTGCACTGGGTGAAATCGCATCCAAGTAAATGGAAATCATTTATCGGGAATCGCGTCTCTTTAATTCAGGAAAATGTTGGTCCTGAATGTTGGTTTTATGTGCCTACTCACTTAAATCCCGCGGATGTCGCAAGTCGCGGCTGCTCACCAAGTGACCTTTTGCACCATCCTCTATGGTGGGCTGCGCCAGATTTTTTACAAACGTCCTTAGATAGATGGCCAGTAAAAAATAAATTTTTGAAAAGCTCTGAGTATCTAGAATCAGAAACACGCAAACATGTTGCGTTAACTGCTATACAAAGTAAAGGTGAAAATGAAAATTTCTTGGATGTATTGTTAAAGAATAATTCAGATTTTTGCACAACTCAGTTTTGTCTGGCTAGAGTTTTGCGCTTTATTAATAACTCAAGAGTACCCAAACAAGAAAGAAAATTGAGCAATATTGATTTCTCCGATCTTTTTTCTGCGTTAAAATGCTTGGCCAAGTATGAACAAAACAAATATTTTACGGATATAATCGAAAATATTAAAAATAATGCGAAATGTATCAAACCGATAAAAAAAATTATGTCCAATTCTTGATAAAGAAGGACTTCTTAGAGTCGGTGGTCGAATTCAACAAGCTGCTATTTCTTATAGTCAAAAGCATCCAATTATCTTGCCGCGTGAAAGCCGACTTGCATTTTTATATGTTGAATATATGCACAAAAAATATTTACATGTTGGTGTTCAAACCGTTCAATATTTAATAACACAAACTTTTTGGATTTTAAACGCTAAGAGACTCATTAAAACAGTTTTATCCAGATGTGTTCGTTGTTATAGGGTTAAACCTCAAACGTATACACAAATTATGGGCCAACTGCCTTCTTATCGAATAATACCCCAGAAGCCGTTTCTATTTAGCGGGGTGGATTTTAGTGGCGCCATATCTATAACGCTTAGCAAACATAGAGGAGTAAAGACTCAAAAAGCATACATCTGTCTATTTGTTTGCCTAGTTTCAAAAGCTATCCATATTGAGCTAGTTTCCGATCTTACCTCCGCAGCATTTTTAGCCGCACTTCGTCGGTTCGTCGCGCGCCGAGGTTGCGTCAAACAACTATTTTCTGACAACGGTACCAATTTCGTTAAATCAAATAAAGAACTGTTATCGCTTGCCCAAAAAGCTTGTACAAAGGAAGCAATCGCTTGGAATTTTATACCACCCTCAGCCCCCCACTTCGGGGGTATTTGGGAATCAGGGATAAAATCCGTGAAACACCACTTAGTACGCACCATAGGTGAACAAATTTTTACTTATGAAGAACTTTATACGGTTCTGTGCCAAATAGAGGCGATACTAAATTCGCGTCCACTAACTCCGCAATCATCAGATCCACATGATTTGCAGGTCCTAACACCCGGACACTTTCTGACGCAAGGTCCTTTAATTTCTGTCCCTGATGAGGATTTTCTTCAACAAAATGAAAATCGCTTAACTCGATGGAATCTCATGCAACGCACTCAAGCTGACTTCTGGCGTCGATGGAGTAGAGAATATTTGAGTTCCCTCCAGGTAAGAAACAAGTGGTTAGAACCTTGCAAAGAGCCTAAGATGGGAACGCTTGTTCTCATCAAAGATGAGCTATTACCGCCACTGCAATGGCGCGTTAAGCGCATAACTGAAATATTTAAAGGACCGGATGGTCATGTTAGGGTGGCGACTGTTCAAACTATGTCGGGTAGTTTCAAAAGACCGCTTATCAAATTATGCCCCCTTCCCATTGATTCAGATGAAGGGATGTAGAAAAATAGTTATCATTTTGTTAAAAATGAACCCATTTTTGGTGGGCTGAAATGAACAAGTTTCATAACCTAGAATTAATAGTTTATTTTTATTTTGTAAATATATTTTGGAAGGCGTTTTAAATACTTAATTAGGTAATTTCTCATGTATGTCATATATTATAATCGCTGTAAATTTACCACAGCCACAGTTTAAGTTATTTCAAATGCAGCGAATTTTTCAATAGCAACGAAAGGCAAAGGAATATTTAAGCGACCACGATTGTGCGCATAAAACAAAAAGTAGTACCTCCAGAGACCTAGGTACGAGCAGTACGATCGAATATCGCCGTATGTGTTAAAAACGCCATTTTTATGGATAATTTAGTTAATTTAGTGTAAGTAAGACTAGCAATTCGAATCCGCGGTGAACTGTGGGAACACCTCGTGATCTACAACATCCTCTGAGCTGGCCAGCATTGCAGGAGAGAAGATAAAGTACCGGTAAGTCGCTTTCCAGTTTTTTCGTTGCTACGTATATATATCGCTTTTTTGTTGTTATTCTTGAATCATTTTGTTTCAAACACTGTGGATAATTTACAGCCCTAACTCAGCTTCCATTTTTCTTGAGCTATTGCTCGAGTGGTCCTTCGAAAGTTTTTTCATCAAAACTATTATTGCCCCTCGAAAACAGTAGGGATATATTGAAGCTAGATAATTTTGCGGACTGTGAGGCTACAATAAAATTCATAATCATTATAAATGATGCTTTCGATATTTTAAATTCTGGAAAATTGAATGAATTTGGGTACAAAAAAGCTATTTGCTCGATGAATCAAAGTAAAATTTAAAGGTTTTCATATTGCTTTATAAATTATATTGCAGCATTGAAATTTTCCAATGGACAGCAAATAATTGAAAGTAACCGTAGAACTGCCTTGTTGGGGATAGCAATCTGCTTTCAATCACTTGATAAAATTTACAACTATTTAAATGGTTCTAATCCAATTTTAAAATTTTTACCTGTTTACAAACGCAGTCAGGACCATTTGGAATTGTTTTTTACTTCTATTAAATCTCATGGCGGACACAATAACAATCCAAGTTGTCTCAATTTTAAAGCAGCTAACAAAAAAATACAAAAAAATATTGGTTCATGCTGAAATAAGGGAGAGTGGTGTGGGTAACTGTGTTTCATTACATCAAATCAATTTTTTTTGAATTGCACTTCACAATATAAAAAACCTGAAGATATAATCAATGATACGAATCGTATATACAGTGTGACCCATTTTGTTTGGAAGCACCCCTATAAAATCCGCATTTTTCAACCGATTTTGATTTAGTCTTTTTTGTTAGATTCAGTATCAAAAACAGAATTTGAGCACAAATTTTCATACCATAATAGCTATTTTCAAGGCCCTCTACGTTAATTTTTCTTTGCCAAAAAAGACGAAAGTATATTAGGCATTTTTTTTTCTCAAATATGACTACACCACTGGATTCAGAATCATCACAAATGTAAACTATCAAAATTTTATAAAAAATGTTTTATTAACAACAAAGTTATCACTACATGAATTTGGAAAAAGTTGTTTTTTAATCAATTTTTTACTAAGAATGTAGACACATTTTAAAAATGGCAACATGGTAAACAAAAACTAGGACTCAAACATATTGCACTGTAAAAATTCGAAGCCGAAATTTTAAAAGACAGGATAATAGGTCCATTCTTTTTTGAGGGTAACATGAATGCCAATAACTTCATGGAATTCTTGGAAGGTGAGTTATTCGCAGTGATTGACGAACTGCCACTAGCAGAAAAAATAAATTTGATATTTCAGTAAGATGGTTGTTCTGTACACTATTCTAGGATTGTCAGGCAGCGGCTTAACGAAAAATTTCCAAATGGTTGGATAGGTCGCGGTAGCGAGTTAATCGAATAGCCTCCTAGATCGCCCGATTTAACTATATTGGATTTTTATCTGTGGTGGCTTTTGACACAAAAAGTGTATAAGACACGTCCAAGGAATAGAGCAGAACTGTGTGACAGAATACGACAGGCGTGTGCTGGAATAACGCCACATGAAATAAAAAAGCGCTAAGACATAGTTGCAAACGATACGAGAAATGTGTGGAAATTAACGGAGGTCTAGTCGAGGCTACAAAAATGTAGAATTCAATTATTATTAAGTAATTTAATAATGAAAATGTATTATTTGGTGTTAATTTGTATTTTCGTCACATCAGCACAATTTTACACTATTCTCAGAAGCTATAACTCCAGAACGGGTTAAGGTATCGGCTTCGAATTTTTACAGTGCAATATGTTTGAGTCCTAATTTTTGTTTACCATGTTGCCATTTTTAAAATGTGTCTACATTCTTAGTAAAAACTTAATTAAAAAACAACTTTTTCCAAATTCATGTAGTGATAACTTTGTTGTTAATAAAACTTTTTTCATAAAATTTTGATAGTTTACATTTGTGATGATTCCGAATCCAGTGGTGTAGTCATATTTGAGAAAAAAAAATGCCTAATATACTTTCGTCTTTTTTGGCAAAGAAAAATTAACGTAGAGGGCCTTGAAAATAGCTATTATGGTATGCAAATTTGTGCTCAAATTCTGTTTTTCATACTGAATCTAACAAAAAAGACTAAATCAAAATCGGTTGAAAAATGCGGATTTTATAGGGGTGCTTCCAAACAAAAAGGGTCACACTGTATATACTAGCAGACACTTATCATATTATACAAATTTTGACTATTTTTATTTTGAATGAAAAATATCACATTGTTACTTATTTTGGGTGGTAAAAAAAAAGATAGTATTGTTAATTTTTTGAAAGAAGGAATATATTTTTTGAAAATTCCACTTTCCTGAATTTTCTTACAATTTTTCGGACAAACCAATTTTTTTAATGACCTCATGAAAAAACTCCTATAGTAAATGCCATCAAAATCGGCCTATCCGTTTGGGAGTTGTTCAGTATGAATCCGATTGCAGCGCCACCTACCGGGACTAATTCTCTAAACTGGAGATTAAAATAAAAATGTATTATATTCGATTGCCATGCAACCCTATTGCTTATGTAATCCTATTGCTCATGTGTGGATTGAAAGAAAAAAAAATTAAAATCGCAATTTAAAAATTGGGGTTGATCGTAGAGGGGTGAAAATTTAGGGTTGTATGTTTTTTTGTATGCTATATCATAAAAAAATAAAAACAAAAAATTCACTGAATGAGCTACAAAATGTACAGGATGTTCTACAAGATCATGATTATCTAGGTGCACTTAACAATTTAAGCCAATTTTGTACAGAGGTATTGCAGGTTTAGTGGCCAGAAATTTAGGCAAATAAATTAAATGCGAAAGTTGTATTTCTGCTCTATTCGGCAAAAAACATGCCTTTTTTATCCTCTTTGATATTAAAAGTAGGGGAGGGCTATCATATCCTTCAGAGGATTTTATGAAAATATGTCTCAAATCGGAACAAAAATAAAAAAGGAGTTAATATCAATAAATGTTTTAAAAAGATTTATAGACGGTGGTAGTATGCAGCTGATAACAGTCCACTCGAAAATCATATTACTTACTTATCAAAGCAATAATAGAAAATTATTTTAATTGAGGAATTAGGTATGCTTGTAAAATTATTACAGCCAGTGAAAAAATTAGGAGCTATTATACTAACTTGATACAGTTTCGAGGACAATAGTTTTATGTTCGCATTTTCAAGTAAAGCATAAATAATTGGAATGTATTCTCTTATTTTGTTTTGTCTTTAGTCATATAATACCATCTTGATATATAATACTGATAGATATAATTCAATGGAAATGTATTCACTCAACTCTATAGATGGAGGCAAGAAAACTAATACAAATTCTAATATAAATTAACTCAATCATTGTCTTTGTGTTATATACTTTTATGTTAATTGTGTAACATTCAGTTTATTATTGTAATGTTTTTATTTAAGAATAGTATATTATTAAAAGAGAAATTAATATTTGCCATTCTTCACGCAGAGTGACGTAGGCGAGGGGTGCAAGTACCCCGAGTGAATAATGGCCATAAATTGCTAGTCCACGACCCTTGATTTCTTTATTAAATAAGTCGAGTGTAGAACGGAAAGTAATAATTTGGTATTATTGACAATTCTAACGTCAACATTAATAAATTTCAGGAGTACATCAAATGTGACATATAGAGATGGGCGTTACTGTGTAAAGTATCGATACACCGTACCGTTATAAATATATTGATTTAAAAATATCAATATTAAAAAATACCGTTATGAAAAGTATCAATACTAAAAATTTGGATATTTTATCGATACGATATATTTCAGAAACAAATTTCCTAAACAAAATAGGCAGGTTTAATAGTTTATTTCATATTATTCCCCCATCTCTAGTCACCTATGTACCGAAATTTTGTGAGTGTTGAGTTGTCATGGCATGTTATTTAAATGCAGAAGCGTGAATTATGAGTTCATAATTCACTCTAGTGGATATATGGGTACCATATACCTTTTGTTAGGAGGTAAAATATTGACTTATTATTAAGTGGTCGTGGACAAAATAATGATTGTACTTACTTACTGGTGAATAACAAGTAAAATATAGAACTTTTAGTTTTGCATATTTATCAATATGAACCTTTTTTGTTAATGTTTATCCTTGACTCAGAAAAATATATTTTAGAAGAAAATTATTTATTTTAATTCAAAAGATTTGGTTATGTTTCATGAATAATTGACCTATTTTCGATATTTCAAAATTTTTTGGTAAGTATAAAGATTTTTTGATGACAAGTTTTGTTATAAAATTTTTGAATGTACCAAAATCTGTAAAATTTCTCAAAACAATAAAATTGTATTTATTCTCTAACAACAAAAAGTACCACCTTAAAAAGATGCATATGAGATGTTCGGAATTCATATTCCTTAAAAAATAATAATAATAAATATATTCATTTCACGCAGGCATTCACTTGATCGTGAGAGTGAGCGACGACTGTCATCGGTATATCCGAATAGAACAACAAGGAAGGTTTGGAGAAAAAAGAAAGTGTCAGTCAGACAGATAAAAAATATATTGCCAAGTAAAATTTCTTTCCAAATCTCATTACGAAAAAATAACTCCATTCTAGTTAATTTCTATTCCTACGACGCCATTTTTAGTGTAACGATAGTTATAGTTTTTAGTTATACACCATTTTCTGGTGAGTACAAAAAACAGGCCAGGTTTTGGACTATCCATAAATTCTACAATTAGTTGTGATTGTAATTTTAAGTGAGTGTTTTAATTTAAACTTTGTAAAAGCAAGTAGCCGGTAGGGGACCATTTTGGATTTTAGTTTATTTTGTTTTCCGTTAGTAATTTGAATTTTAGTAAGTTTTAAATAACTCGTTACTTAATTCCCGACTTCCATTTCTAGAAACGCTTTAGTATAGTAGCATTACTTTGATTATTTATTTGATTAGTAATTCAACAAACATGAATTTGATTCTAAGAATATAAAAATTTATAAATTCCGATTCTCAAAAATGTACAGATTAGCGGACGTCCGGTATATCAACTATTTTAATTAAAACGAAAGCCGTCTAGTATATTAGATTTTTTTTGTAATAAGTAAATTAATTTCACCGATAGTGCCAAAAGAGTAGGTAGGAATAAAAGTTATTTATTTAACAGAAAACAATGTGTACATATAGGTAGTGATTATGTAACCTGCCAAACACGGCGCTAGGCCAATGTACAAAAAAAGCTACAAGTAAAGTTCAGTTGTCCCGGTGTCAACCTTTCGGGCCTTCAACTAACTAAGTCGGCGGCTGGGTGTGAGTCAGCTACAAATCCGGGCAAAAATCTTCTATATGGGCGCCAGCAAGGTCTATTTGCCCTATCGTCTTGGTCCCGTTCTGAACCTAGCAAACGAGCGGGAGTAAATAAGAACAACCTACTAAACTGTCTCATATATTAATATCCGAAGGAAAATCCATTTACCTTGAAGAGTTTACAAAATAACAAAAAAAACTAAATGAAGTGGCTCGGAGACCTACTCGATACCACAACCCACAACTCTAACCTTCTATTAATAATAAGAGAAAAGTCACAAGTTTGTAGTATATAAAAAAAAATATTACATAATGTCGAAACCTGTTTCGTAAACCAATACACACAGAGTAACTCTATATTCACTTCCGTTTCACTGAAGGTGAATGAAAGTGTTAAATATTAACCTAGAAATAGATCAGAAATTAAACCCAAAAAAATTATACTGTAAATTTGTACTCCATAATGTACATACCGCTTATCGGATAGCTTTGGTACCAAGGCGATCAGCGCAAAGAAAGTATATCTTACCAAACCATAATGAAAGGGTAATTTCCGCCTCCACATATAAATGATCTTCTATATAAGTAATTAAGTACATTCCAAAGTCAAGTTTTACATCAATAATAAACCTTAAGTGAGAGAACTAAACTTACTTAGAATCCCATCACTCTTAGATCCTAGTAAAATCCTATAACCCCCCTTTCTTAAATACTAGTGAAATCCTCTAATCCCCCCTTTCTTAAACTCTAATAAAATCCTCTCATTTCCCCCCTTTCTTAAATACTAATAAAATCCTGTAACTTCCCCCCTTTCTTAAATACGAATAAAATCTTCTAAGTTCCCCCCCTTTCTTACATACTAGTAAAATCCTCTAAGCTCCCCCCTTTCTTAAATACTAATAAAATCCTCTAATTTTCCCCCCTTTCTTCCACACTAGTAAAATCCTCTAACTTCCCCCCTTTAATGCTAATAAAAAAAAATTACTTTAACTTTAGAGAAAATATCAAAAACATACCTTAAATTTCAAAAAAAATATCAAAAACAAAATCAAATTTAGAGAAAATATCAAAAACAAACTTTAAAGGTCGAGAAAATATCAAAACCAACTATGAAACTATCCTGGCAATCTTCCCCATTCTATTATCCAGCGGGCATCCCTTGTCGTGGAACATCACAGCTTCAGTGCAGTGGGTAAAGTCTCTGCGAAACCCTCAGTGGGCGAGGATCTTTCAGTGCCCCTGGGTGAACCCTTAAATTGAGAAATCAAAGCTCAATTAAAACCTAGTTCTACTCTTCCCTATTGCTACATGAAAATATCACTCTAGTACATACCTTCTATCGTGAAGGGTCCAAGCTTAAGTCTCAAAGGATCAGCTACAACGTTCCTTCCAACCACCTACCAGCATAAATCAATTCGTAATTGTCGATAACAAAAATCCAACTCGTGGGTAGAGATAACCTCTAACAATCTTCAAAGCCCAATTCTCGGCAAAATTCCACAAAATGACTTGCACAGGTATCTCCACTAATTTCTGAGGAAACTTTCCATAAATCCCAAAACTTTGGATGGCACTACAAGCCTTAGGAAAATATTAGATTTCAAATCCAATTTCTCAGGTCGACATTACGTCTTTCTAATTCAACTACCGGAAGAAGAAAGCCACTAGAATGGTTGACAATCCATTCTGGCCACCCTACTGACAGGTGTCAAAACCCCAAACATGATACCTACCAACTTAAAGCCTTTGTAACACCCCTTATTCGATTCGAAGGTACAAAATAAATATACAAATATATAAACAAATTACAACTAAATTGGAATATTACATATTGACAACTACGAAAATATCTGTAGTCTATCGAAAACTCATCCAAGGTAACACTCCAAACAAATTCATAGATCTTCACGCATTCATACATTGGTACTCGCCCACTGCGCCAACGACGTCGAACGGAGCTGCAATAATTTCCAAAATGAATCCTACTGTCAAATAGGATCGTCTAAATGTAGCTCTCTACCAACGTTGCCAAGTGTAGTCCTAAACTAAAACGTTTGTGTTTTGGAAAGTAAAAATATTTTAATAATGATATTTATCACAGTTGATTAAAAAGCAATGTGTTAAGAAATCAATATTTGTCATTTTTAAAATTATGTTTAGCAAAACGTACTGAAAATTGTTCGAGTTTACAATACAGAATTATCATACAAAAAGGAAAACTCACGAATGCATAGATACATTTTCCCTAATCGAAAAATTGAATTGTGTAATTGACAGATTATTATAATAATTTTCAATAATAACCTAACCAAAACCACCCTACCTTACCCCCTACCCTAATCCGAATCGAAAAATTGAATTGTGTAATTGACAGATTATTATAATAATTTTCTATAATAACCTAACCAAAACCACCCTACCTTACCCCCTACCCTAATCCGAATCGAAAAATAACCAAAACCACCCTACCTTACCCCCTACCCTAATCCGAATCGAAAAATTCTTCGTATTTTTAGTCAATTTTTGAAAAAAAACAATAAGAAAATAAAAATAAAAATATCTTGACTCGGACACGACTCGAACCTGGTACCTCTGTGTTAGGAGCCCAGCACACTTACGCTGGGCTAATCTCTGCACACATTAATGATATCGTATAGAAGGTTAAAAGCTTTAGAACCGTCGCATGAAAGCCGAGCGCCACCGGAGATACTCGATGGCGCCCTTTCAGTTTAGGACTACACTTGGCAACGTTGGTAGAGAGCTACATTTAGACGCTCATCTGTCAAATAACGAAACGTAAACAAAAATACTTTAAAACAATTCTGCTTATTCGATGCTAAAAACACAGGGAAAAAATGGAAACAAACTAAGGTAAATTATTAATACCGTCTGTTGTAGAAATAAATACTTCTATATTTTGTGATGCTATGTTGTTTAGACGTAGAATTGAATATTTTATCAAGTAACAACTTCAAGAAGGAACCTTACACACAACCAAACTATCTCGCGAGTATCAACCATAAATACTGATGACTAAGAACGTATACGAATATTTACAGGTAATTTACAACTTAAAATCCAAACGTTTCAATTATAGTAACCCTCGATTAGTAAACTGTGGTATTCCTCAGGGCACCGTTCTCGGTCCCCTCCTATTTAATGTTTACCTGAACAGTTTACAAGCACATGGAAAAATGGCCAGTGTTGCCGACGATACAGTGGTGTTTTACACAGCCAATACATGGGCAGAGTTGAAAGCAATAGCAGTGGATGATCTTAAAATAATATTTGACTGGTTCAATCATAAACTGCTCACTGTTAATTTCACGAAAATCGTATTTCTCCCGTTAACAAGCTATGAAAATAATCTTCCCGATTATGATGTTTTACTTATAGAAACTAAAAGTGAACAAATACGATCTAATCAACAAATAATTATAAATATTTGTGAATCATAATTGATAGCCATTTGCGATGGAATCATCATATTGATCACTTAATAAAAACATTAAGAACTTTTCTTTATAAATTTGAATATATGGCTAAAGTAATACACTCAAGACTTACATACGGATATTAGGATGGGGTGGAGCAGCAAATATGTGGTAAGATAAAGTAGACATAATACAAAAATATTTTTTGAAAATAATGTTGGGGAAAAAACGTGTTTATTTATCTGATCTTGTATATAGAGTGTAACGAGTTATTTTTTTTATTGGTACCGAATCGAGGTTTATTTCTTTTATTTTTTTACGTAACGTTTTATTTGGGTTTCACATAACTCGTTACATATTTTCCGACTCCTTTTCTGTCACCGTAGTGGTTTTCTTATTTTTTTAATACTCATATAGTTTTTTATTATTAGTCCGAGGGTACGCAAAGTCAAATCGTAACGTAAATTTTTTTTCCGTTTCCCATATTTAAATTCTCCAACTGACAGGCCGTTCGGTATATTTGCCTTTTAATTGAATCCGAAAGCCGTTCGGTATATGACAAACTTTTTGCTGAAATTAAGAATTTTACCACTGGCTGGTCGAAATGCACCGAGAAAAACAGGCCAAGTAAACTGGTTTGATAGAGAAATTCTCGCTAACCATAATCAAACTTGTAAAATTACCCCAAGATTTTTTGTTTTTCTGAAGACTTTTTACTTAAATAAACATTTCATAAGCTAGCAGTTTAATTCGAGCAATTGAATTTCAATTGGTATATATACATACCTAAGTATGAATTATCTGAAATAATGTATCATGGACAAATAGAATTTTTATTCGAATAAGAAGGTATATTATGTAGATTTGGAGATCATAATACATCCTGTATTTTGGCTATAGCCGAGTGAAACACTCCCAAAAACTCGCTTATTAGAAATAGCAGTTTGTGGCCAGGAAGTACTAATCACTAAAACCATGTTTGTTTTATTTTTTTGGGGTCGTGTGCAACGTGGCTGTTATGCGGATCAATCGTTTGCCGCTACAGCAACATTTTGATTGTTTCAAGTAGGTACGGCTTTTTATGACAAAATGATATAAAGATTGAGGGGCTGGACCGCTCAATCCTCACATCATTTTGTCCAATTTTACGAGAGGTATATGTACTTGCAATTGTCAGTTGAAAACGCCCTGTATACCTGCTGTATACTACATAGTTCATTATTCGAAACTCAAAACTTGTAACGAGTTATTTTTTTTGAGCACGGAATAGATTTTTTTTTTCATTTTGCCGTAACGTTTTTTTTTTGTATTTTATATTGGGTTTCATATAACTCGTTACATACTTTACCGTCTTTTCTGTTACCGTATTTATTTGTTTCTCTTTATATATACGTACTTATACATATAATGTATTTTTTTTTATTAGTCCGGAGGTACGCAAATTCGAATTCTACCATAAAACTTTAGTCGTTTCCGATGTTCAAATTTTTTTAAAACCGTAGGGACACTCGGTATATATGTACTTTAATTAATTCAGAAAGACAATTAGTATATACATACGAAACTTTTTGCTGAAAAATAAAATTTAACAACCGATAGTGCCGAAATGGGAGTAGGAACGAGGATATAAATTTGAAAAGAATCGATAGAACGCTCTCTGATCTGTGCTTCTTAAAACAGAGAAGAAAAAGTTAAGTTGTTAAGTGCCCGTAAGCAGTTTACCGTTTGTGCGACTCCGGACTCCGAGAAATAGTTTTGAAGGTAATATAGTTTTGATAATAATACTATACGAAGACTTTCCGTACCGCCGATTGATATTAATATTCCGTAAATATTTTATTGTTTTGATTTTTCTTTTATGACCAGGGTTTTTATGCATAGAGATAAAATTATTTTGTGATTATTTCTGGTTACAAAATTTAGATTCTTAGTTGAAATAAATATACAGTTTCCGATACGAGTATATTCGAAAATTTTCCGTAACGCCGATTTAATATTAAGATTTTGTAGATATTTTCTTTGAAAATTTTAATTACCAGTTCTCATACCGAGGTATGTGGAGTGACAAGTTTTTTATTGTTTCTTTCTTTTATTTCAAATAAAGATTTGTAGTTGAAGTATAGTTGGCTTTAATTTTTTTGTATTACAGCGTTTAACATATTAATTAGTAATTGATTGAATTATTATAATCCGGCTCTCTGGTGGCTTTATGATTTTAGTTGCTGCAGTTTTTATACATAGATCATTAAAACTGGTATGGTTGGTGATATAGTTCAACTTTATTCTGGCCTTGATATTTTTACTCTGTGTGTCGATAATTAGGTACCTTTTAAACTCGTGAAATTTATTCCAGGAATAATAGTTTATAATTTTGTTTTTATTTCTTTCAAATCCAATGGTTTTCTCGGACTTGGAAGAGGCTTAGCCATAACTTGTTCGATTAACCGGCAGATTTAAGCCGTTCTTACATCGTACCGTGTACCAGTTTATTTCTTTCAGTTTCTGAATAATTTTTTTTTATTATTTCTTTGAATCCAAAGCGTTTGTCGAACCTGGAAGAGGCTTAGCCACTGTAACCTGCCAAACACGGCGCTAGGCCAATGCACAAAAAAAAAGCTACAAGTAAAGTTCAGTTGTCCCGGTGTCAACCTTTCGGGCCTTCAACTAACTAAGTCGGCGGCTGGGTGTGAGTCAGCTACAAATCCGGGAAAAAATCTTCTATATGGGCGCCAGCTAGGTCTATTTGCCCTATCGTCTTGGTCCCGTTCTGAACCTAGCAAACGAGCGGGAGTAAATAAGAACAACCTACTAAACTGTCTCATATATTAATATCCGAAGGAAAATCCATTTACCTTGAAGAGTTTACAAAATAACAAAAAAACTAAATGAAGTGGCTCGGAAACCTACTCGATACCACAACCCACAACTCTAACCTTCTATTAATAATAAGAAAAGTCACAAGTTTGTAGTATATAAAAAAAAATATTACATAATGTCGAAACCTGTTTCGTAAACCAATACACACAGAGTAACTCTATATTCACTTCCGTTTCACTGAAGGTGAATGAAAGTGTTAAATATCAACCTAGAAATAGATCATAAATTAAACCCAAAAAAAAATTATACTGTAAATTTGTACTCCATAATGTACATACCGCTTATCGGATAGCTTTGGTACCAAGGCGATCAGCGCAAAGAAAGTATATCTTACCAAACCATAATGAAAGGGTAATTTCCGCCTTCACATATAAATGATCTTCTATATAAGTAATTAAGTACATTCCAAAATCAAGTTTTACATCAATAATAAACCTCAAGTAAGAGAACTAAACTTACTTAGAATCCCATAACACTCTTAGTCCAATTAAAAACAACGAAAGTGAACCGATTTTTGCTGAGGCGATGTGATGTATCAATTACTATAGCTTTTCATCTCAGGAATTGAGCTCTGAACAAATTTTTGAGAGTTACCCTCGGGAAGGGGTTGAAAAACATGAATAAATAATAAAAATCGCAATATATTGAGAATTAAAGGGATTCTGATGGAAAGTTTTAGATAAAAGTTGTAGAGAAAAAAATTCTGTTTCTGAAACGTTAAATCAATTTTCTTCTATAAACAACAGGAAAGTCATTAAAATGTATCGAAATTTTATTTCCATTTCTATTCTAAAACTGACCCATGGCGCATTTATCTCTGTTCCATATTCGCACGTGTTGATCAGATTGCCATGATGCCAGGCTTACTTTTTGTCCTGAGAAGTAAGCGTCTTTTCATTTTTAATTGTATTTGTGAAATTATTTTTTCTAGTAATTAATAAATGAAAATTATTGATAAAAATCGTATGTAAGGTAAGTTGAGACTTTGTTTTTTGTTTGTAAACGAGTGATTGTATGTTAAAAATAATTTATTGCTTTTTCATTACTTTTGAAACATAATGCCTTGTTTTATTTGTCAAGACTTCATTGCATAAACATACAGTGTGTAAAAGCCAAATGGAATAAATTCATTATTTCGGTTACTGTACATATTTATAAAAAGTCCCGAAACACGTCAAATTTAAATTATAACTTGACATTCTTTTACGTGAAAATGCAACCCCTACCTTCAACCCCCTTAGAATGACAGGTACAACCCCCAATTTTTTAAATGGGAAGTATAGGCTTGTGATATATCATTTGAAAGGTCTCTTCATTCTCTATTCAAAAATGTTATTGTTTTTAAATTTAATGCAAAAATTAACATAAAAAAAATTAATATCATGTTGTTACCGAAATTCGCTACATACAATCAAAAACTAAAATGTAATGCAAAACGTAATAAAATGTAGAACACGAAAAAGAACTATGAATGTTAATGAAGTAGATGTTCAAAATGTTCTCCGCGAACGTCTTGGCAACATCCTAATCTCAAATAAAACTGTCTTCTAACATTATTTAACATATCAGGCGTGATCGACCTAATCGCAAGCGTTATTCGTTCTTTTAAGTCATTTAAATCAGAAGGTTTAGTTTTGTACACATGGCTCTTCACATATCCCCATAAAAAGAAATCTAATAATGTAAGATCAGGTGATCGCGCTGGCCATTCAATCGATCCTCGCCTCCCTATCCACCGATTGGGAAATATTGTATCGAGGTACTGCCGGACATTAAGTTGGTAATGTGGTGGTGCTCCATCCTGCTGAAACCATATCGTATTCGCTGGAACTTGAGGATTACCTGGATCAGGATATAAATTTGCCAACGTTGGAATGACATCATTTTGAAGTAGTGCCAAATAATTGTTGCCATTCAAGTTGCCCTCAATAAAAAAGGGACCAATTATATTGTTCCCTACAATCCCTGCCCAAACATTAACCTTTTGAGGGTATTGAGTGTGTTCTTCTCTCATCCAGTGAGGATTTTCCGTGGACCAGTAGCGGCAATTTTGCCGATTAGCATGACCGTTAAGTAAAAAAGTACACTCATCAGAAAACATAACGTCTTCTAATTGGATAATATTGTTATCCAACATGTCCATCATTTGCTCACAAAAAAAAGTTCTCCTATCAAAATCGTCTTCCATGAGCTCCTGAGTAGGTATCATCTTATACGGATGCAATTTATTTTCTTTTAATATGTTTGCTATCGATGTATGGCTAGCATTGAATGTAGTGGATGCCTGTCTACTCGATGTATGTGGGTTTTCCTGAAACTCAAGCAACACATCTAATTTGAGTTCATCACTCAGTGCATTAGCAGCTGCTTTTTTTATCTGCCTTACATGACCAAACTCGCGAAACTGCTTTTCTATTTTACTTATTGTTCCTTGGGATATAGGCGGTAAATTAGGAAATTTCTCATGAAATAGGCGAGTTACTTCCTGTTGTGTTCGGATGTTATCTCCGTAACCAATCATTTGTAAAACTGTTATTTTATGCATTTCCGTTAATCTAACCATTTTTCAGAATTGAATTGAACAAACTTTATACTTAAATTACAACAATGACAACTTAAATAAAACAATTTACTACTGCTTGTTAAAATAGCGTTGCCACGGAAATTCTTTAAAGTTTTTTAATGGTTACCATCTAAAAACCACATTGCTACGGTTTTTGTTCACTTTCTCATTATCAAGACCTAAACGGGAAATAAGTTTTAAGTAATATTGTAATAAGTTTCGAGTATATTTTAGCGAATTTCGGTAACAACATTATTTTAATTTTTTTATGTTAATTTTTGCATTAAATTTAAAAACAATAACATTTTTGAATAGAGAATGAAGAGACCTTCCAAATGATATATCACAAGCCTATACTTCCCATTTAAAAAATTTGGGGTTGTACCTGTCATTCTAAGGGGGTTGAAGGTAGGGGTTGCATTTTCACGTTAAAGAATGTCAAGTTATAATTTAAATTTGACGTGTTTCGGGATTTTTTATAAATATGTACAGTAACCGAAATAATGAATTTATTCCATTTGGCTTTTACACACTGTATATATTTTTTATTATAAACAGAAATGTCTTGGTTTACTGTTTCCCAAGAAATATTTATTGACAGCGTTACTAAAAATTGTGTAATTTCGTGATTTGTGACAATATGTTAAGGAAGTATCTTTTACCAATATAAAAACTTGTTGATAATAACTTGGTTTTAGCATTATCAACCTGTTCTCACGACCCTTGTGTCGAGTGGAAGATAGTAATGCAATGAGAAGAGGGATGCATGTTTGCTTATGTTTGTGGGTTGTCGAAAATAAATAAAAACTATAGATATAGACATACAGTATGTTATTAGTATCCGTCAGAATGAGATAATTACTTGAACTATTATTATTTTCACCTAAATGTGTGTGGTGGTTATTGTAAAATTAAGTTTTGTGATTAAGATCGCTGTTTTTACTGAACATTAAAATTAAAGTCCTACATAAATCAACGTAGAAGTGCCATCATTTGAATAAATATACAGAGTGAAAATTCAGGACTTATCTTGCTTATTTTTTGGTGAGTAACAATAAAACTAATTACTTACTATTTGTAGTGTAGGTAAATTAGTTTAATTTCTGTTTCACTTATATTCTATAGTACACTTGTTTTGGACTATAAAATAATTATATTTTTTTTTGCGAATACATATTTAAAATATACAAAAATTTAAATGCCAGAATTTTGATGAAAGAACTGTTTTAAGAAAAACAATGCTTGATATATGAGCGGCTTCAAATGTTATTTTTTGTTTTTTGATGATAAATAAATTCACTTAAAAAAATACTTATATTTTTTCATTCAAATTTTTTTAAATTTATACATATAGCAGACATTTAGTCTGTTAGTTGAATTAGATCTCGAATTTAATTTTTTTCTATAAACTTTTTGTCTACAACTTTTAATAGAGGGTGTACTCATATTTTTTGTCGTCAAACTGCAATATTTAAATGTTTTTAATGCTTATTACACATTCAACATGATTTTTATATTTCAAATACAGTTATAATGGAGCCGGCGATAAATCAGTCCGAATTACCTACATCAGAGAGGCCCTCAAGTTCTGTTTCTGCGAGTGGCTGTGATTCTTTTGATTTTAAATCTTTATGCTTTTATTGCAGCAATATTTGTGATTCCCGTCGCAATCGACATCTGATAAGGATAGTACAGAAGGAAGCTTATAAAGAACGCGTAATTAATGCAGCTAATCGCCGAACTGATCAATTGGGAAAAGATGTGTTGCTCAGATTGGGTGAAATTGCTTCACTAGTAAAAGAAGGGACACGGTATCACATAAAATGTAGTAATCACTTCCTTCAAATTGTTCAAGCGGAACGTACCAAATCACCTGCAACAACTTTGAACAGTGCTGCCTTTCAAAAGGTGTGTGACTATATTGAACAAAGTCAAAAATTTGAGTTCACTTTAGCTGAATTAACCAAACACATGAAAGATCATTGCTTGTCCAATACTCTGCTCTATAACAAATTAAGAAATAAATATGGATCGGATGTCTACATTCAACATGAACGTGGGAAGTCAACAATTATTCGCTACAAATATTATGATTTTGGGGATTTGTGTAAGAAATATTATAGGGGGGAGGATTTTCTCGAACCAGACAAACAGTTTTAAACGTTGCAGCGGAATTGTTGAAAAAAGATATTAAAAACCATGATTATTCGAACGACAGTTACCCACCAGGCATTGACATTCTCAAAGATGTAGAAAATGATACCCCTGAATCAATTTAAACTTTTTTGGGAAAGTTGTTAGAAGGCGAACAAAGAGAACATGCAGATAACTTTAAAATGAGGCGTTCCACCATCGCTCATGCTATAATATCATCTGTTCGTAGGCAGACATTTATACCCACGCTTCAGCTAGCAGTCGGTACTTATATCTACAGAAAGACAGTATCAAAACAAGTAATTGATCTTTTATGGGCATCTGTGTTTCATATTATCATTTGGTGCAATTTGAAACGTCCATTGTCTTAAATCCTCCAAAAATTAAAATTGAAGAAGGAGTGCACGTTCAACACGTGTTTGACAATACAGACCATAACGTTAATACTCTAGATGGCCACGACACGTTCCACTGCCTGGGTGGTATTGCAATTTACACGCCCGACAATGACGTATCATATGAAGGTCGTATTGAGAGAGTGAAAAAACATAATTCCGGTACGTCTGCAGCAGTTGGAGCAAAGGGCAGTATTAAAGCAATGCAATACCTTATTCCTATTTAAATGCAAAAGGATTGGAGATGGTTACGTATAGTGACACTACAAAACTAGCTTTGTCAACTTCAGTATCATTACCGTCGGCATACGCTGTGTATTTATGGGCTAAGGCATTTAATAATTCGAAATTGGCCAGTTGGTCGGGTTTCATGGAAGTTTTATGTGAAGACGAAATGCCTTTAGTATCAAGAGTTATATGTCTACCATTTATTAACGAACCACCCTCAAAACTGACTACAATTAACACAGCTTTACATTACGCTCTAGCTGATGCTGAGAAACTCAAACAAAAAGTGTGTTTTGTTACATTCGATCAGCCATTGTACCACAAAGCACGCACCATTGTCGCAGAGTCTCAAGAGCAATTTACTAATGTATTGGTGCGGCTTGGTGGTTTTCATTGTTTGATGTCTTATCTTGGCGCTATAGGATATATTATGAATGGAAGTGGTCTCGACAGTCTTTGGTCAACAGTATATGCTCCACAATCTGTTGAACATATCGCACATCTAGTTCAATAGGGCCACAACTGCAAATTTTTCTTTTTTTGGAGTTATGGCGATATAAAATTTTCTAAATTTAACTGAATGGGATGCAATACAGCCATAACTGAACATTGCATTAGTTTGGCCTTTAAGTGGGATACATCCCTATTGCAATAATGAAGTTTTTTGGTGCAATACAGCCCCAACTGCCAGTTAGGGCGATATGTCACCAAAACAGTCCATGACAAATTAGTTCTATGAGGCCACTGTAGCTTGCTTTGACTTGCAGGCAGTTCTTCCCACACCATGTGGTGATATCTCCACTTTTTATTACAAATGCCGTCTTAACTGCTTCAATTTTACGATCTTTAAAATGGTTTGAAAGAATGGTTACTGCTATTTTTGGCATGAAGCCATCGCAAACCGTGGCGCCAATGAAATAGCTACTTGTTTATTGGATAATCTCTCATCATGTTGTGTTAACAAGGATGTTATATTTTATAGCGACAACTGTGTTGGTCAGAATAAAAATAAATTTATCGTAATCATGTACCTCTACGCAATTGCAAAAGTCAATATAAAATCAATCACACATAAATTTCTTACTGTGGGTCATACTCAGAATGAAGGAGATGCGATGCACTCAACCATTGAGCGACCAAAAAAGAAAGTTCTTAGAACGGGCCCTATCTACGTACCAGCACAATGACCTGTAATAATAAGATGTGCCAGAAAAGAGGGAAAGCCTTACATGTGAGGGAAATGTCTACAGAAGAGTTTTATGATTTCAAAGACCTAAGCTCAAAAATGAGAAAAAACTTTACAAAAACTACACCAGATAAAAAGGTTATTTGGAATGACATCCAAGCTATTAAAGTTGATAAAAATAGCCCTGGATCATTTTTTTACAAAACTGACTTTAATGATGAGTTTGAAGAAGTTTGTATTAAAGGAACCACAAGACAATGCACAGCTTCTTCAGAAACGGCCCTGGTTCTGAAAAAAGCTTACATAAAACCACCTTCGATTTCGGACAAAACTAAGCAACACCTGTTGGAACTCTGCAATAAAAATTTAATCAAACCCGTTCACCACCAATTTTTTAAAGACCTAATTAATCAAAAATAGATATAAAATGTAAACTCCAATTTAAGTTTTCTGTTGTTTGTACCACATATAAATTAAATAAAATGTTTTAAATTTTATTAATGTATCTTTTATTTATTCGCAATATGGCCATATCTAATAATCAATTGAATCAAATAGACATACATGTCAGTGCAGTATCGCCATAACTATATCAAAACTCTTTTAGATTTTAAATTTTTAGAAATCTAATAAAATTTCAGTACAAAGCTTTATATTTATGTCAGAACGTTACACTTTTGAAGAGAGTAATTTTTACAGCCAATAATGTGGGAACCCAATATTGTTTTATTAAATTACCAACATTTTCAAGTTTTGCACATGTTGCACTATTGAATTAGATGTGCGATATGCTTAGTGGCCATGCATACTCTAGGGCAATACGAGCACATATTTTAACATTAACTGCTCTCGGTTTTGAAATTTGTATTAATGCAGAAAGTGACAAAACTGATGAATATAAAACTTTTCTGGCTTCATTCCTGGAAAATTGGCACACCGACTCTCCGGAACAACCCACAATTAAACTTTGTCGAATGAATCCTACTGTGGCCGAGATGACAGATGATTTTATTGCAGAGTTAAACAGATTAAAGAATAATGGGACCAACTACACAGTTATGGATACAATATTTTGAACTAATTATAATCGCATTACAGTTTATAGAGGCCGAAAGACTAGGTGATTGGAAATTGCATCTGCAAAGCATTAAAAAAATGTTACCAATTTTTCATGCAGCTGGACACCTGTCGTATGCAAAAAGTGCACAGTTGTACCTAGAGGATATAGTCAAATTAGAAACTGATCTTGTAGACGATGAAGCATATGACCCATTTGCAAAAGATTGTTTTACTGTTCGAAGGTCGGATAAATCTTGGGCAGGGGTATGGACTGACATGACGATTGAACAAACGTTAAATAGATACTTTGGAACTGATTTAAAGCACGGAAGAGGAGTCACGTCAAAGGTAGTCGCTCGCTATTTACTATCCATGCCTACAATATTCAGTGCCATGTCATCAGTGGAAGAGTATTTCGACATAACCACTTCGTCAAGTGAGCAACATAAAGATCTCAGCTCTTCAAGACAAATACGAGATGAGGAAGACCTAGGAAAGTTTCGATTTTGGATAAATAAACCCTTTGAACAACGACCCAATTTAATTTCCTTATCGACAGGGGTAGCTGGTGGTTCTGAAATCAATTGTCACAGAGCGATTGAAAGAGGACAGGTCCTAATGCAAACTATGGTGGGAAAAAATGCAAAAGATATTTCCCTTTCGATGAAAAATAGGGTTAAGAATTTAGAGTCTGCAAAATCAAGTATGCATGTAGGAGGAGCATCTCGCATAAAGATTGACACTACACAATTATTTCATCGGATATCAGTCTTGTTCAAAGGTAATGTACAAAAATCACAGAATGCTTTTGATTATGAGCTTTCTCCCTTTCCATTGGCACTATTCGACGAAAATGGATTTATGCGCAAAACTTCGAAAGCCGAGTTATACAAAATATTTAAATCTTACCGCCTGCCCCGTCAAATGAGTTTAGAGGCTTTTTCATGTAATTTTACATATATTATTGATGGTGGCTTTTTATTACATAACGTGAGTTGGCCCCATGGATCAACTTACCGTGACCTGTTTGAGAGATATCGCACTCACATTATATCGCATTATCGAGGCAGTGCGTATGTCGTATTTGATGGATATAGTAGTGACTGTATCGGCACTAAACCTTACGAGAGATATCGACGTAATGAGAAAAGTTTTGCAGCCGATATTGAAATATCAGAGCATAATTTGGTTACAATGAAACAAGCCAAATTCCAATTTGTTAAGCTTTTGACAGCATACCTAATTGAAAAAGGTATACAGGTGAAAGTAGCTGAGGAAGATGCGGATACTTTAATTGTGAAAACAGCTATTATGGAAGTGAATCATTTGTTTGACGGTCCAGTGGCAGTTGTAGGAAATGATATAGATTTATTAGTGCTCCTTATAGCATTGAGTGACGACAGAAAGCCAATATTTTTCAAAAAAATTACTCCAAAAAACATAACATTATACTGCACCGTAGATAACAATAATTTGCGAGAATTTTTATTATTTGCGCATGCATTTGTTGGATGTGATACAACCAGTAGTTTATATGGAAAGGGCAAAAAAAGTTGATAAGTAGATTAGAAAAGAACGAAGAATTGCGTTAGCTTTGTCAAGTTTTTTATAACCCTGATAGTTCGGTAGCCCAATTACTAGAAGCAGCAAAAAAATAATTTTTGATTTGTATGCTATAGAAGATAACACGATATCTCTTGGTCTTGCTCGCTATACAAAATACGAAACCTCGACAATTTCTAACACCACTGCAGCAGCGTTGGAAGAACACGTCAAACGTGTTTATTTTCAAATGAAAACCTGGCTTGGAAGGATGTTGAGACCAGAAGATTGGGGCTGGCAACGAACAGCAATTCTTTTATTACCAATTATGACACAGCAAAACTTAGCACCGGATGAGCTTTTAAATGTGGTGAGCTAATTTTTTATACATAAGTAATACAGTCTGTCGCATTTAAGATAAAATAAGATATTTTCGTTATTCCAAGAAATGAAAATTTTTTCCGGCTATACAGGATAATGGGCCACAGTTTAAAAATGAGTTGAATATCTTGAAAAATATGATCAATCAGCCTGTATGACTGTACACAAATTTTAATCTAAATTCCTTCAAAGAATGAGTTTGTCTTTATCCAAAATGGGACTCACTGTATGTTAAAATTTATTGACATTTTTCATGGAAAAGAGGAGCATCTACCCGGTCGATGTTTTGCGAGTTTTTAAATAAATCAATTTACAAAGTTTAATAAAGTTTACACGTGGACGATTTTACGTTGGCAAAAACTACCTTAATTCAAAAATGTTGATGTCATTCCACTATAATATTGCAAGGTAGTACCTCCTTTTTATTTGGCTTTATATTACATATTTTTATGTATAGGTTTCCTGTGGCTGCACAACCAACTGTAGCAACAGTCGTTGCAAATGTAAGAAATCTGGCATCTCATGTTCAAGATACTGTAAAAATTGCAGCGGTATTAGCTGTACGAATATCCAACAAGTTAGAATAGATTCTTTAGAGGATAATGACTTCGACAGCTACGATGAGGAAGATATTTAAGAAAATCAAGAGGACACAGAATGATGATATTGTAAATCGCGTAAAAAGTTCAAACATTTATCATTAAAAATACCACGGGAAATTATCCATCAGTCTATCTTCAAATTGTATCAAATTTGTAATGTTTATTGTGATGAGTTGAGCCTAAATGTATTCTTTGTATTTTTATGTTTCGCAAATCAGCACTTTTCGCTGAAAAACATTGTGGCTGTGGTATATTAAGATGAAAATATTCAACCGTTTCATTGAACAAAGACCAAAAAAAGTGGATTATTCTAAAAACGCATCTAAAAAATAAGAAACACACTCATGGCAAAACAAATGTACACATGTAGTTTTTATACTATTGGTTTATTTAATTTTGCATTAGTATCAAATATTTGTAGTAGATATATATTATCATTTATTTCAATTACTCATATTCTTTCTACTCATTATACATTTCATAATATAATACATGTCGAAAATTGAAGTAATAATTCGACCAACTCCTAATATTTGTACTGTCTGTATATTTCTTTTTTTCATGCACACTCGCAACACCGCTAAGCATATCATTTCTGCAAGGCAATTGTCAAGGCGGGAGGCGTAACCACCAGTGGTCGATTAGAGGGTTAAAAGTTGTTAGAAACTTTAATAACATTTAACGGCATTTCTGTTATATATAGAAAAAAATTGATTTAATGTTGCAGAAGCAGAATTTTTTTCTCTACAACTTTTATCTAAAACTTTTTAACGAAATTCGTTAAATTCTCAATAAATTGTGATTTTTACTATTTATTAATGGTTTTCAACCCCTTCCCGAGGGTGGATCTCAAAAATTTGTTCAAAATTGAATTCCTGAGAAGAAAAGCTATAGTAATTCATACATCACATCGCCTCAGCAAAAATCGGTTCACTTTCGTTGTTTTTAATTGGACTATCTTAGATCCTAGTAAAATCCTATAACCCCCCTTTCTTAAATACTAGTGAAAACCTCGAATCCCCCCGTTCTTAAATTCTAATAAAATCCTCTCATTTCCCCCCTTTCTTAAATACTAATAAAATCGTGAAATTTCCCCCCTATCTTAAATACTAATAAAATCCTCGACGTTTCCCCCCTTTCTTAAATACTAATAAAATCCTCGAATCTTCCCCCCTTTCTTACATACTAGTAAAATCCTCTAACTTCCCCCCTTGAATGCTAATAAAAAAAATTACTTTAACTTTAGAGAAAATATCAAAAACATACCTCAGATTTCAAAAAAAGATATCAAAAACAAAATCAAATTTAGAGAAAATATCAAAAACAAACTTT
Organism: Lochmaea capreae; assembly: GCA_949126875.1. NCBI lineage: Eukaryota > Metazoa > Arthropoda > Insecta > Coleoptera > Chrysomelidae > Lochmaea > Lochmaea capreae. The sequence goes on along the minus strand of OX421404.1, from coordinate 5,835,061 downwards.
AAAGGTCGAGAAAATATCAAAACCAACTATGAAACTATCCTGGCAATCTTCCCCATTCTATTATCCAGCGGGCATCCCTTGTCGTGGAACATCACAGCTTCAGTGCAGTGGGTAAAGTCTCTGCGAAACCCTCAGTGGGCGAGGATCTTTCAATGCCCCCTGGGTGAACCCTTAAATTGAGAAAACAAAGCCCAATTAAAACCTAGTTCTACTCTTCCCTATTGCTACATGAGAATATCACTAGTACATACCTTCTATCGTGAAGGGTCCAAGCTTAAGTCTCAAAGGATCAGCTACAACGTTCCTTCCAACCACCTACCAGCATAAATCAATTCGTAATTGTCGATAACAAAAATCCAACTCGTGGGTAGAGATAACCTCTAAAAATCTTCAAAGCCCAATTCTCGGCAAAATTCACAAAATGACTTGCACAGGTATCTCCACTAATTTCTGAGGAAACTTTCCATAAATCCCAAAACTTTGGATGGCTCTACAAGCCTTAGGAAAATATTAGATTTCAAATCCAATTCCTCAGGTCGACATTACGTCTTTCTAATTCAACTACCGGAAGAAGAAAACCACTAGAATGGTTGACAATCCATTCTGGCCACCCTACTGACAGGTGTCAAAGCCCCAAACATGATACCTACCAACTTAAAGCCTTTGTAACACCCCTTATTCGATTCGAACGTACAAAATAAATATACAAATATATAAACAAATTACAACTAAATTGGAATATTACATATTGACAACTACGAAAATATCTGTAGTCTATCGATAAATCATCCAAGGTAACACTCCAAAACAAATTCATAGATCTTCACGCATTCATACATTGGTACTCGCACACTGCGCCAACGACGTCGAACGGAGCTGCAATAATTTCCAAAATGAATCCTACTGTCAAATAACGAAAGGTAAACAAAAATACTTTAAAACAATTCTGCTTATTCGATGCTAAAAACACAGGGAAAAAAATGGAAACAAACTAAGGTAAATTATTAATACCGTCTGTTGTAGAAATAAATACTTCTATATTTTGTGATGCGATGTTGTTTAGACGTAGAATTGAATATTTTATCAAGTAACAACTTCAAGAAGGAACCTTACACACAACCAAACTATCTCGCGAGTATCAACCATAAATACTGATGACTAAGAACGTATACGAATATTTACAGGTAATTTACAACTTAAAATGTAAACGTTTCATTCCCTCCTTACTTCAAGAAAAATTCCCAGTGAATTTTTCATCAGCGCTAGCTGTCTTCAAATCTTTGATATTCCAGATACCTTTATTATTACCTCTATCGTCCACTAACGCGTATGTCCAGGTTGATACTTTCTTCTTAATCAAATAAGGCCCAACCCATCGAGGAGCAAGTTTACTGGTATAATACCGGGCAGCATCCGACGATACATAATTCTTTCTCCAAACTAACTGATTTGGAAGTAGCTCGTCGGGACGACGACGTAGATTGTAATACTTTTCGTTTTTCTCCGAAGCTTTGTCCAATCGTTTCCTAACTTCCTCAAATAATGCCCTAAAAGATTTTTGTCGTGTCGCGTTATCATCTCGAGTTGAGTCTAAAAGATTTCCTCCTAACTCTTCCTTAGCTTCAAATTCTGTTCCGTTAAGGATCATATTTCTTCCGAAATTCACGAAAAACGGCGTTTGTTGGGTCGACTCGTTATATGCCGTCCTTATAGCACATGTTACTTTAGCCAAATTATCACACCACATTCGATGGTTGTCTGAAACATACATGGATAACATCGTCTTTAAAGTCCTGTTATATCTTTCCGTCGGATTAGCCTGAGGATGATAATTCGCATTAAAACGTACCGAAACTCCATACTCTTTCATTAGATCCGAGAAAACTCTCGAAGTATACTGCGGTCCATTGTCGCAAATTAACATACGAGGTGCACCAAACATCAAAAAAACACCCTCTTCAATCTTTTTCGACACTACTTGTGCTGTTGACGACCTTAGAGGAAAACTAACTACAAATTTACTGAACAAATCTACCACAACTAAAATAAACTCAAACCCTGAAGTCGAGCGAGGAAATGGTCCCATCAAGTCAGTAGCTACAATCTCCCATGGTCGATGTGCTTTGGGTTGGGGAGTCATCAAACCTTTTGGTCCACTTAAATCGGCTTTATAAGCAGCACATCCCCTACAAGTCCTAACAAAACTAGCAACATCCGACTTGAGTTTAGGCCAATAGAACTTCTCACTTATTCGTTTAAACGTCTTCAAAACACCCGGGTGACCAGCTAAAGGTGGTTCATGAAATTGTTGCATTACTTTTCGCCGCTCTTCTTTAGGAACTACCTCTTTCCAATTATCGTTTTCATCACCCAACGTCATGTAATTACTTCTAACATACTTATAAAGTTTACCGTTCGTCACCCTCCATTGTGAGTACTTAATGGGGTCAGACACAACGCTATTCATCATCCTAACAACCCATTTATCTTTAACAACTGCTATTTCACTAAATTCGACCTCTGGAACTGCTCTGGATAAAGTATCTGGAATCACGTGCTCCTTCCCTTTACGATGTATAATCTTAAAATCATACTGCTGCAATCTGACGCTCCACCTCGCCAGACGACCAGTTGGGTCTTTCAAATTCTGCAACCAAACCAGCGAGTAATGATCAGTGACAACCGTAAACGATACACCTTCTAAGTATGGCCTCAATTTCTCCACAGCCCACAAAACTGCCAAACATTCACGTTCCGTAGTTGAATATACTTTTTCCTGTTTGCTCAATGATCGACTCAAATAACTGATAACACGCTCTTCATCTGGGTGGATCTGCACCAGCACGGCTCCAAGTCCATATCCGCTAGCATCGCAATGGACCTCAAACGGTAAACTATAATCTGGGCAACTTAACACCGGGGCCTTAACAAGACACTCTTTGATTTTAGTGAAGGACTTCTCACATTCTGAACTCCATACAAATATTCTCCCCTTCCGCAACAGTGCCGTAATAGGTGATATCAACGAGGAAAAATCAGGAATGAACCTACGATACCATGAGAACGTGCCGATAACACCACGCACATCCTTTATACACTTAGGAGAAGGAAGTAACAGCATTGCTTTAACTTTTTCAGGATCAACATGTAACCCATTTCCATCTATAACATACCCTAAATAAGTTAACTGAGGGCGACAAAAATGGCACTTATCCCAACTAACCGTCAAATTCGCCTTCCTAATTCGTTCAAAAACCTCCTCTAAAATGGATAAGTGTTTCTCGAAAGTCTGGGAAACGATAACAACGTCATCTAAATAAGTAAAAACATGGGGCTCTAGCTCTGGTCCAAGAACTTGCTCGATTAAACGTTGCCAAGTGGCAGGGGCGTTATGCAGCCCAAAAGGCATACGGACAAACTGGAATAAACCTCGCCCTGGAACAGTAAACGCAGTGAAATGACGCGAAGACTCTGCTACCTTCACTTGCCAATATGCTGATTTTATATCTATTGTAGAGAGGTAATGTGCGTTACGCAATTTGTCTAAAGTATTGGTTATGTAAGGAAGCGGATAACTATCTCTTTCCGTAACTGCGTTCAACTTACGATAATCTACGCAGAAACGATAGGTTCCATCCTTTTTCTTTACCATCAAGATCGGTGAACTCCACGGACTTTTGGATTTTTCGATAACACCTAGGTTAAGCATCTCGTCTAGCGCTTTATCAATGTGCGACTGCATGACCGGTGATACAGGATAATATCTTTGTTTTATGGGGCTGGCATGACATACAATTGTGTGTTCAGCAACGTTTGTACAACCCAAGCTATTCCCCATTGCAGATCTATTGTGTTCTACTACAGCTTCCAGGCGAGCTTTTTGAATATCGTTCAGAGAGTAAGTACTACGTAAATGATCTACAGCCGCAACATTAACTGGTGATGACGAAAACTGCCACTCGTTATGTCTGAGATCAGGGACTATCCCCATAATCCGCCAAAAATCCGTACCCAAAATAAGTACGTGAGGTACCTCTGGTAACACCAGAACAGATATAATTCTCAGCTGATCCCTAAGCAAAAAAGGAATCTTACACTCTCCTATGCACTCAACCATTTGCCCGTTCGCGACCCTACAAGTAGTCCTTTTGGAAGTATCCAACACAAAACCTAAAGACTGCAAAATTTTCCAACCATTACTACCTACTATAGTACTCGTCGCTCCCGAATCCAAAAGTCCTAGTAGCTCAGTACCTAACACATGTACCCTCAAATACGGTCTCTCATCATTCACAGCATGGTCGATAATAAAATCAAGAATAGGTCCAATATCGGTCGAGCAATCAACAGCATCCCTATTTCGACCAGTTAAGAGCGCCTTTCTTCGTTTCCCTGTTTACATTTGGGACAAGTCCTCGTCGTAAATCCTTCTTTATTACATTTATAACAACGCAAAGACCGAGGAAGCACACAACCGACGGCCCGATGACCTGGTTTCTTACATCTATAACAAATAATCGACTTTTCTCGTTCAGTTCCAGCAGAAGTAGTAGCGACATCTACACGGTCCAACTGATCAGGAATCTCTACCTCAACAAAAGCTAAATCTCTTTCTAAAATGTTTCCCCTCCTAATACTAGGTTCTACATAACTATTTATAGCGTCACGCCTGCTCTCCATTTGACGACAAACTTTTCGTAGCTCTTCCAAGGAATGGGGTAGTGGGTCTCTCAGCCTGTCTTGGTAAAATGGATGTAAGTTTTTCATAATTATTGACAGCTTGGCCTCCTCGGAAATTACACAGCCTAACCGATTAAAATAGCTTGACATCACTGCAAGATAAACCCCTATTGATTCCGAAGCAGCCTGTGTCCTTTTCCTCAGTTCCTCAAAAAGAACGTCATTATAATGGGCCGACAGATATTCACTTTTGAATTCCTCTCGTAATTCCTCCCATGACCCTACTCTTAACCTAGCATCCTTATAAAATTGATAAGCCCTGTCACAGAAAAGATCTACACCAGAATCTAATAAAACGTCTGTGGGAACATTCCGGGCAATCCTTAATTCTTCGACTCGTTCAAAAAAAGCAGAAATAGATAGTGACTTAGATGTTCCGGAGAATTTTTCTAGACCCCACTTATGTGGTGGGACCATTTTAGCTAAATAATTTCGAGACACACTTCTGGAATCTAATTCCCCTACCGGTGAAGATGTTGCACAACCCTGAGCACCAGCCTGAAATTGCTTTGCTGTAATTAAACTTAACGCAGCTGGAACACTCGTACCAAGCGTAGAGATTGGAGTCGATTTGGTATGGAAAATATCCAACAGGCCTAACAATTTACTCAACAACTCGGATTTTTTTGTTTCTTTATCCCCGTCCTGATCCGTCTCCATAAAATCTACCCTATTCATCGCATGCGATAATTTTGTCTGCAACTTTTGAGTGGCCCCAACAACTGATACACCAGGGTAACTATCCAATAAAGTTTCAATTTCGATACACTTACGTTCCAGCGCTGCCTCATCTTCTTCAAACGTAAAAGGATATTTAGGATACCGAAAACTGTCACCGGATTTCTCCAAACGCAGACAAGTAGCAAGATGCGTGCGCATTGCCTCCACCGAACCAACTTTAATACCTCTACATCTAAGTTCCCATTCGAGTTCATCCTTCTCCAACCTATTAATGATCATGTTGCGAGTCATCCTAACACCTTTTTATACTAAACCTCGTAAACAGAACTCGAAATAAAATAAACTATCAAATCAGTATATCCAAATTACCCTAAATTCAAACGGTCAATATACAATTTTCAGTTAAAAGTCTTATCAATATCTACCGCTATATAAACTCACAGTTCATCTCCAACTAACTGGTTAACGTACTAATAGTACCTACAATTCACCTATATATCAGATCAATGTAGCAAGTTCATGTATATTATAAAACAATATTTTTTTCAATGCCTTGAACACTTAATGAAATTTTGTGAGGATATATTTTATGTGTTCACAGTTACCTAATACTAGAGTTACTCTGTCAAAACTAAATTTATATCAAAAGTACAAAATGTATGTAAGAGATTTGCAATCACCCTATGTAACAGTGGCATACGACAAAAAAAATAACTAAATGATCAACTACTCATCCAATTGCAAGACTGCTTACCCACGAACTAGCAAAATAACAAGTCTGCTGTATCTAAAAGGTTCGTGCCAATAAAAAATCTTCCAGTAATGTACTACACGTCCCCAGTATCCACTCGCAGACTAGCAATACTGAAATAAATGCCGTCCCTAGAGGTCTACGCCAATGGATTCCACGAACACACCTATTTCAAACAACTACTTACTATATAATAAAAACCAATGTAATTGTCTAAAAGAACTACAAATTATAATACCTCCAATGCCACAATTACCAGAGGAAAGTTCTACCCTGAAAACCAAAAAAAAATCTCAATTTCAAGTGATGGTCCTAAAATTTCTTCAATCAATTCAAATGGGAAAAATTTCTTCAATTTAAACAAAGCCCCACGTTGTGCGCCAAAAACTGTAACCTGCCAAACACGGCGCTAGGCCAATGCACAAAAAAAAGCTACAAGTAAAGTTCAGTTGTCCCGGTGTCAACCTTTCGGGCCTTCAACTAACTAAGTCGGCGGCTGGGTGTGAGTCAGCTACAAATCCGGGAAAAAATCTTCTATATGGGCGCCAGCTAGGTCTATTTGCCCTATCGTCTTGGTCCCGTTCTGAACCTAGCAAACGAGCGGGAGTAAATAAGAACAACCTACTAAACTGTCTCATATATTAATATCCGAAGGAAAATCCATTTACCTTGAAGAGTTTACAAAATAACAAAAAAACTAAATGAAGTGGCTCGGAAACCTACTCGATACCACAACCCACAACTCTAACCTTCCATTAACTCATTAAGTTCCACTGTCATATTTATAGGACAGTACATATTTTATTTTTTTTTATATTTGTACCGCACCTATTACGGTAAGTTTTTAACGAATATGGTAACTAATAATGTTTGAATATATAGTTAATGTTTTTCACAGCTCATACAACTTGAATTAAAAATGTTATGATATTTTAAAAATGCTTTACTTTTCTCAAGGCATACATCACTTATTGTATCCTGAGTTTTCATATCCAAAATAAAATATTTTTTCAAATCAGCTGGTAGCTTCAGCTTTAGAAAAGTATTTTCAATAATACAGACATATTTTTCTTACATATTTTGCAAAGCATGTATTTTTTTTACCCCTCCAATTTTACCTGTCCTATTTACGCTGGTATTTACCAATAGCAACTTTACAATCAGCTGCATTTTCTGTCAGTCTCTTTTCTTTCTTTCGCCTATGTACTATCATATTATAATAACACAATATTATAATATGGTACCATACTATGAAAATATGGCGGTCTCACAATGAATAACGTGGACGATCTTATTGTGAATAGTAGGGAGGTCTGGTAGTTGTCAAGCGCCGATTGTTTTGTTGTTAGTTTCTGTCAGTTTCCGCGCGTAGTTTAGTGTTTTACTGTTTTCTTGAGTTATAAACTTCAGTTATGAGTCGGTATGAAAAGGCTTTAACTCTAGATGAACTTGAAGATATCATCAATGATTCACAATTCATGGATGATGTTGAATCTGCGGATATTGTTGTTCTTCCACCTGAAACAGACTATCTTACTGACGAGGATGAGGCCGATGATAACCTTCTGGGCGTTGTTGACGTAAATGATGTTCCAGGTGAGCTTGAATTACAGTACATAACTCCCCAACCGGAATGTAGCGAGGAAGAACAAGAACAGGCTACCCTTTCACAAGTTCCGGGACCCTCATCTACTTGTAAACGCAACTCCAAAAAAATGCGGCTTCTTACAGATGTATCACCTACATGGCGAAAAGTGATTCCATCCTACACAAAACTTCAACCTGTCGGCGGAGAAAGTTTTATCCAGTTTGAGGAAATGAAAAATGCACTTAGTGGTAAAACACCAGTTGAACTTTTTGAAATGATGTTTACAGAAGAAATTTTTGATCTTATTACTAAGGAAACTGTACGATACGCAACAGCTGTAAAAAATGACATGCGTTTTATTTTGTCATCAGAAGAAATAAAAGCCTTTATTGGAATTCTGTTATTCTCAGGCTATCACAAAGTACCATCTGAAAAAAATTATTGGAGTGAAGATGAAGACCTGGGGGTGAATATTGTGAAAAAATGCATGTCAAGAAATAAATACCTCCAAATTAAAAAATATTTACACTTCAATGATAACGATTTGGCAACTAATAATAAAAATGATAGAGGTTTCAAGATAAGGCCACTAATCACCAAGATGAATGAAAGTTTTCAGCAGTGGGGAATTTTTGTAAAAGAACTGTCTGTGGACGAAATGATTGTGAAATATTTTGGCAGGCACGGACTAAAACAGTTCATTCGTGGAAAACCGATCCGCTTCGGTTACAAGTTTTGGGCTTTGTGCGGGTCTAATGGATACTGTTTCAAATTTGATTTGTATTGCGGTGCTCAAACTTCTACAAATGAACCGAAAAATGGAGACCTAACTTTGGGTTCTAGGGTAGTTGTGAATCTCCTTGACTGTGTAGTACACCCATCAAGCCATTGTGTTTATTTCGACAACCTGTTCACTAGCAGAGATTTGTTACTATATTTGCAACAGCAAGGATTTCGGGCAACCGGTACCTTGAGAGAAAATAGACTATCAAAATGTCCTATAAAAGATTCCAAGACTCTTGGGAAAGAAGCCCGTGGAAATTTTGATTACCGATTCGATACTACGGGTGAAATACTCTTTTTGAAATGAAACGATAACAAATGTGTAACAATCGCAACCAATCATGAAAATGTTGAACCACTACATCAGGCCACTAGATGGGATAGAAAAGCTAAGGAGAAAAAGCAGATTCCACAACCGTCTGTCTTGAAGAAATATAATACACACATGGGTGGTGTAGATCAGCATGATTGGAATGTAGGCAAATACGCGGTTCAAATAAGAGCGAAAAAGTGGTATTGGGTCCTATTTACACGTCTTTTAGATATGTCCATTGTAAATGGTTGGATAATTTACCGAATGGTAAATAACTTGGATATGCCGTTACTTACCTTTAGACGAAATATTGCAGTGGCTTACCTAAAACGTGGAATTAAACCAGCAATGGGACGTCCGCGTCCCTCTTCCTCGTCGGCTTCCAAAGTTTTCGTTGATGTCCGATATGATTGTAAAGGCCATTTTATGGAGTCACGGGGACAACAAAGAAGATGCCAAGGACAAAATTGCAAGTCAAAACCATTAACATTTTGCATAAAATGTCAAGTAACATTATGCAAACAATGTTTTATTCCTTATCATACTAAATGATTGTATAAAATTTTACGTCCAATAAGAAAAAAAAAGTTCAGTTTCCTTTAAAATGTTTGTTCGTTTCAATGAAATAAAGTTTATAATAATAGATAATCTTGTTTTAATCATTGAAATCATTCAAATAGTCTTGAACAATAATGATACTTTAAAGGACCAGCGTCCTATTTTTAGGACGGCCTATATTTTCAAAACCTCTGTACAGGGTGGCCAGATAAGAATGCAAAGTGCTGTATCTCGGAAACTATTCGTCGTACAGACTTGCAGTAAAAAATTTGATGACTAAAATGGCCAAAAGAAAATCCTGGAAATTATTTTCAGGTTCCCAAGATGGCCGCCAGAGGGCGTAACCGTCATCTTAAACTTTTGAAGTGATTTTTCACTGAAATCTACCTTGTGAATGTACCGAAAAAGTATATGCTCTTCAAAGTTGAGCATTATTCGAGTAATTTTTGTCCGAAACTTTTTGACGTATCTATTAAAATAAAGTGGTGGGGGGCCATTCAATGTTTTTTTAAATAAACAGCTGTAACTCCTAAACGACTGAACGGATTTCAAAAAACTTGGTCTTGTTGGAAAAAGCATTCATTGCTCCATGAAATTCATATTACCTATGATATATGTAATTCTCAGTGATGCCGCTAGAGCGCGTTTTTTGATATAATAACATAATATTACAAAATTCTCTAAAAAATTAAATGCAATAGTATGACTTTCTTTCCATAAAAATGTAGTGAAATGATACTTAAATAGACTAGTGAAAACCGTATCTCGATATCTAGTTCCTGACCTGAAATATCGAAGAAAGAAAATTACTTATCATACAATTTCAAAAAGACTTCGGTATTTATTCTTCCATGATTTTATAATAATCTTCCATTGAATAATAAAAGTATTATTAGTTTGAAAATTTAAAATATACGTGTAGGGACATAATAATCAATGCATATAAAATGCAAGTGCAAGGTAGGCAGAACATGAAGAGTAGGCCCTGGAGGAAAAACAAATGCCTAAAATCAACTTGTCAACAAATATTGAAGTTATACTTATAGATACAGTGTAATTTGTGTTTGTTGCACACACAAGTGAGGCCTCAAAACCATTAAAATGCCTTTTACAAATGATGAAGCTGTTGATATGATTGCGGTATATTTTGAATGTCTTCAAAATGCGGCATTGGCTCAAAGAGTATATAGAGCACGATATCCAAATCGGCGTTTACGCGATGCGAGAATTTTTCCACGTTTAGTACGAAATTTGCGTAATACTGGCAGGTTTCGACCTAAGTTGCGAAGACACTCGGCTAGAACAAGAGAAAACAGTATAGTTAATGTCTTAGCATACGTGGAAATGAATCCTCACGTTAGTACGAGAGCAATGTCTCACGAGTTGGGTATATCACGTACCACTGTTCTAAATATTTTAAAGGATCATGGGTAAGTTCATATGTCACTAAACACATAAACTCACATGTTTCACAATATGTTTGTTATTTCAAATTTTTAGACTGCACCCATATCATATGGTTTTACATCAAGCCTTGAATGACGAAGACTTCGACCGACGTATAGATTATTGTTATTGGATGTTGGGCATGATTAGGGAAAATAGAGATTTTTTATCCGAAATTCTTTGGACGGATGAGGCCACTTTTAGAAGTGATGGAAACGTTAATTTGCATAATATGCATTATTGGTCTGACAAGAATCCTCACTGGTTGCGCGAGGTACAACATCAAGGCCATTGGAGTCTCAATGTATGGTGTGCCATCCTTGGCGGAATGATTATAGGTCCCTATTTCTTTGATCAACCACTGAACGGTGCCGTGTTTCTTGATTTTCTGATAAACCAATTGCCTGTTTTATTAGAAAATGTGTCTTTGCAATTACGGCAAAATATGTTTTTGCAACTAGACGGTTGCCCAGCACATTTTTCAATAAATGTGCGAGAACATTTAGATCTAATATATCACCAGAGGTGGATTGGACGAGGTAGTCTATTTCCTTGGCCACCCCGATCCCCAGACTTAACCTGTTTGGACTTCTATCTATGGGGTCGATTAAAAGATATTGTTTACCGAATTCCACCAACAACGAGAGATGACATGAAAATACGAATACAAGAGGCCATTCTTAGCCTGTCAAGAGAAGAAGTTGAAGCTGCTGTAATGTCCACGCATGAGCGGCTCCAACAATGCATTGAGTGTGATGGAAGACAGTTCGAGCATTTAAGGAGACATTAGTTTCATTTCAAAATCGGTCCTTTTTGCTTGTTATGCCCCTACACGTTCTTTACTTTATTGAGCTAAGAATACTTTTATCATTTGAAAATTATAAAGTTATGAATTTCCATCACTGATTCTTAAAGAAGACAAATAAATAAGAATAAATACATGTGTAATAGCGTCATTTTGAAATTTTATGATAACTACATTTTCTTTCTTCGATATTTCAGGTCAGGAACTAGATATCGAGATACGGTTTTCACTAGTCTATTTAAGTATCATTTCACTACATTTTTATGGAAAGAAAGTCATACTATTGCATTTAATTTTTTAGAGAATTTTGTAATATTATGTTATTATATCAAAAAACGCGCTCTAGCGGCATCACTGAGAATTACATATATCATAGGTAGTATTAATTTCATGGAGCAATGAATGCTTTTTCCAACAAGACCAAGTTTTTTGAAATCCGTTCAGTCGTTTAGGAGTTACAGCTGTTTATTTAAAAAAACATTGAATCGCCCCCCACCACTTTATTTTAATAGATACGTCAAAAAGTTTCGGACAAAAATTACTCGAATAAAGCTCAACTTTGAAGAGCATATACTTTTTCGGTACATTCACAAGGTAGATTTCAGTGAAAAATCACTTCAAAAGTTTAAGATGACGGTTACGCCCTCTGGCGGCCATCTTGGGAACCTGAAAATAATTTCCAGGATTTTCTTTTGGCCATTTTAGTCATCAAATTTTTTACTGCAAGTCTGTACGACGAATAGTTTCCGAGATACAGCACTTTGCATTCTTATCTGGCCACCCTGTACATATTTTTATTTCGTATTTTTTTTCATCTTTCTATAATTCAAATTAAACAAGTTACTTAAAAAAAACGGCAAGATTTCAAATTTTAATAAGTTGGCACCTAATGGGTTAATAATAAGAAAAGTCACAAGTTTGTAGTATATAAAAAAAATATTACATAATGTCGAAACCTGTTTCGTAAACCAATACACACAGAGTAACTCTATATTCACTTCCGTTTCACTGAAGGTGAATGAAAGTGTTAAATATCAACCTAGAAATAGATCAGAAATTAAACCCAAAAAAAAATTATACTGTAAATTTGTACTCCATAATGTACATACCGCTTATCGGATAGCTTTGGTACCAAGGCGATCAGCGCAAAGAAAGTATATCTTACCAAACCATAATGAAAGGGTAATTTCCGCCTTCACATATAAATGATCTTCTATATAAGTAATTAAGTACATTCCAAAATCAAGTTTTACATCAATAATAAACCTCAAGTAAGAGAACTAAACTTACTTAGAATCCCATAACACTCTTAGATCCTAGTAAAATCCTATAACCCCCCTTTCTTAAATACTAGTGAAAACCTCGAATCCCCCCGTTCTTAAATTCTAATAAAATCCTCTCATTTCCCCCCTTTCTTAAATACTAATAAAATCCTGAAATTTCCCCCCTATCTTAAATACTAATAAAATCCTCGACGTTTCCCCCCTTTCTTAAATACTAATAAAATCCTCGAATATTCCCCCCTTTCTTACATACTAGTAAAATCCTCTAACTTCCCCCCTTGAATGCTAATAAAAAAAATTACTTTAACTTTAGAGAAAATATCAAAAACATACCTCAAATTTCAAAAAAAGATATCAAAACAAAATCAAATTTAGAGAAAATATCAAAAACAAACTTTAAAGGTCGAGAAAATATCAAAACCAACTATGAAACTATCCTGGCAATCTTCCCCATTCTATTATCCAGCGGGCATCCCTTGTCGTGGAACATCACAGCTTCAGTGCAGTGGGTAAAGTCTCTGCGAAACCCTCAGTGGGCGAGGATCTTTCAATGCCCCCTGGGTGAACCCGTAAATTGAGAAAACAAAGCCCAATTAAAACCTAGTTCTACTCTTCCCTATTGCTACATGAGAATATCACTAGTACATACCTTCTATCGTGAAGGGTCCAAGCTTAAGTCTCAAAGGATCAGCTACAACGTTCCTTCCAACCACCTACCAGCATAAATCAATTCGTAATTGTCGATAACAAAAATCCAACTCGTGGGTAGAGATGACCTCTAACAATCTTCAAAGCCCAATTCTCGGCAAAATTCACAAAATGACTTGCACAGGTATCTCCACTAATTTCTGAGGAAACTTTCCATAAATCCCAAAACTTTGGATGGCTCTACAAGCCTTAGGAAAATATTAGATTTCAAATCCAATTCCTCAGGTCGACATTACGTCTTTCTAATTCAACTACCGGAAGAAGAAAACCACTAGAATGGTTGACAATCCATTCTGGCCACCCTACTGACAGGTGTCAAAGCCCCAAACATGATACCTACCAACTTAAAGCCTTTGTAACACCCCTTATTCGATTCGAACGTACAAAATAAATATACAAATATATAAACAAATTACAACTAAATTGGAATATTACATATTGACAACTACGAAAATATCTGTAGTCTATCGATAAATCATCCAAGGTAACACTCCAAAACAAATTCATAGATCTTCACGCATTCATACATTGGTACTCGCACACTGCGCCAACGACGTCGAAGGGAGCTGCAATAATTTCCAAAATGAATCCTACTGTCAAATAACGAAAGGTAAACAAAAATACTTTAAAACAATTCTGCTTATTCGATGCTAAAAACACAGGGAAAAAATGGAAACAAACTAAGGTAAATTATTAATACCGTCTGTTGTAGAAATAAATACTTCTATATTTTGTGATGCGATGTTGTTTAGACGTAGAATTGAATATTTTATCAAGTAACAACTTCAAGAAGGAACCTCACACACAACCAAACTATCTCGCGAGTATCAACCATAAATACTGATGACTAAGAACGTATACGAATATTTACAGGTAATTTACAACTTAAAATCTAAACGTTTCACCACAACTTATTCGATTAACCGGCAGATTCAAACCGTTCTTTCATTTTACCGTGGACCATTCTGTTTCCTTGATTGGCTAAATATTTTATTTATTGTTTCTTTTGAATCTAAAGCGTTTCTGGGACTTGGAAGAGGCTTAGCCACAACTTGTTCGATTAACCGGCAGATTCAAACCGTTTTTTCATTTTACCGTGGATCATCCTGTTTCCTTGATTGCCTAAATATTTTATTTATTGTTTATTTTGAATCTAAAGCGTTTCTCGGTCTTGAAAGAGGCTTAGCCACAACTTGTTCGATTAACCGGCAGATTCAAACCGTTCTTTCATTTTACCGTGGACCATTTTGTTTCCTTGAGTGCCTAAATATTTTATTGATTGTTTCTTTTGAATCTAAAGCGTTTCTCGGACTTGGAAGAGGCTTAGCCACAACTCGTTCGATTAACCGGCAGATTTAAATCTTTCTTATATCGTCCAGTGGACTAATTCAATTTTTTTTGTGCCTAAATATTATTCTTTGTATTTCTTGTGAATCCGAAGGGTCTCTCGAACTTGGAAGAGGCTTAGCCACAACTTGTTCGATTGCCTGGCCGATTTAATTTTGTTTTTCACCTTCTCGTGTGCAATAGATATTGACTTTACACTGGTTTTCTGTATTTCCTTTGAATCCCAAGGGTTCCTTGAACTTGGAAGAGGCTTAGCCACAACTTGTTCGAGTACCTGGCAGATTTATAAAGTTCTTTCACCGTCTCACGAATCCATGTACTACCTCGCTGTCTAAATAGGAAATTCCCGTGTCTCATTTGGATCCGAAGGGTTTCTTGAACTTGGAAGAGGCTTAGCCACAACTTGTTTAGTTACCTGGCATATTTGAGCTATATTTGACGATTCTGACCCGCCCTGATTGTTACGTCCGTTAAATCCCCGGTATAAGTAATAAATACCTTATTTTCTTTCCTCCGTTATTTTGCGTGTCCCTGTATATTTTTTAATCAAATCAACCACAGAGTATTAATAAACAAAAGGTTTGAAGTGCTGTTTTATTCGTTGGCTACCGTAGCTTAAGTACTTGAGTACCGATATTCGGCTTGTCCGAATTATATACAATCCGTTAAAGTAAAATTTAACAAGACCCCTGGAATTCGCCGTAACCTCCATCTGAGGCTATCTGGATCTGTTACAAAATGGTGCCCGAGCAGGGACCCGTTTGTTGATTGAACAGAGACCGCCACAACATATATAACCGAGCTACAAACTCTGATGCGACGCCATGGTGAGCTAACGCCCGCACAATAGTTGGCTTGGCTGTACCGCAATCTGTTGCCGGAATACCGTCTGCAAGTCCGAAAAGGGGACTTTGATGATTTTTCCACATTTTGTCTGGTGGTAAGGGAATATGAGCTCCTCAGGAAGGAACTCCAAAATGTACCCAGCCACAGTGGACCGAACCGTGGACCCGTCAGACCGTAGCCGATAGCATCAAGATATGGACCGTCTCACAACTCTACTCCGGGTGCGTCCAGAGAACCCGTCGCCAGTTCCAGCCAACCGTCACCGACCGATACTCCTCGCCGTTCGCCGCCTGATACTACTCGTCAACCGTCTGCGTCCGATCACTTGTTTCCGTTGTGGTGAGTCTGGACATTTCCGAAATCAGTGTCCAAACCCTCAGAAAATCTTCTGTTCACGGAAAACTAATCCGAAGCTGTCCCGAGGAGAGGCCGACACAGCTTCCGGAAATCTTCGCCTCTCATACTGAACTGCAAGAAGAAATGAACGACCCCCGACCGCACATAGACGTAGAAATAGAAAATCACATGTTTAGAGCATTGTTAGATACCGGAGCAGCGAAGTCATACATTGGTGATCAAGTAGCTATGGCATTTTCCCAAAGAAAGCAAACTACAGCCCGTAAAACTACGAAGGCACGTTTAGCTAATGGAAATTTAGTCTCCATCACCGACATATATGAGCTTGAATGGATGATCAATGACGTAACTATGAAGGGTTCGTTAGAGCATTTCCCTGGGCTGATAACGAATATTGTGTTAGGACACTATATCCTCCGAAAGTATAATTTCCGTCTGGAGCTAGGAACTGGGAAAATATACGTGAAAGATGAACTGGTAAGGCATTCACAATTAACCAAACCTATTGGTGAACCCTCCTAAGAAAGAAGTCGCTGCGGCTGTCCCGATAATAATATGTAGGGAAGAAACCGACCACCGTTTTGCTGAAGACCACTATTCTGAAACTAAATCCGTCTGTGAAGTATCTGCGTCCTCCCTCGAGTTAGGGGTCGACAAAGAGCAATCTGTTGTTGAACTTTCTGAGTTTTCCCCGGTGTTGTTAGGGGTTGATAAAGAAAATTCTGTTTCCGAAGTCTCTGCGTCCTCCCTGGAGTTAGGGGTTGACAAGGAGCAATCTGTTTCTGAAGTTCATGAGTTTTCCCCGGTGTTGTTAGGGGTTACCATGGAACAATCTGGTTTTGAAGTCTCTGCGTCTTCCCTGGTATTAGGGGTTGACAAGGAGCAGTCCGCTGCTGAAGTCTCTGCGTCTTCCCTGGTGTTAGGGGTTGACAAAGAGCAATCTGGTTTGGAAGTCTCTGCGTCCTCCCTGGAGTTATTAGGGGTTGACAAGGAGCAATCTGTGTCCGTAGTCTCTTCGTCGTCTCCCGTAGAGAGGAGAGAGAGGAAAGAAGATAATAAATTTGGAAAATTTGACTGAAGATCAGCAGAAGAAGCTGAATATTTTCTTGAACCACGAACTTCCGATGTTTGAGAATATTCAAGGTCTAGCTACGCTGGTTGAGCACGAAATCCGTTTGCTTCAACCCCGTCCGATCAAACAGAGATACCGACCCCAAAATCCAAGAATGCAGAAAGTGTGCAATACCGAAATAGACGCGATGTTGAAAGAAGGAGTAATAGAACCCTCTACAAGTCCGTGGAGTTCTCCGACTGTGATTGTTAAGAAGAAAGATGGAAAAAACCGTTTTTGTATCGATTTCCGAAAAGTTAACGAGGTAACAATGAAGGATGCTTACCCTCTCCCGTTTATTAACGCTATACTGGATAAACTGCGAAAAGCCAAGTATATTTCCAGTTTGGATTTGAAGAGTGGATATTGGCAGGTTCCGTTAACGCCCGAAAGTAAACCTATTACCGCATTCTCCGCACCGGGACGTGGATTGTTTCAATTCACGGTTCTTCCGTTTGGTTTACATTCCGCACCTGCTACCTTCCAGAGTCTGGTTGATAGATTAATAGGTCCAGATCTAGATCCTTACGCTTTTGCGTATCTGGATGACATCATTGTTCTGGGGGAAACGTTCGATCAACAGCTGGAAAATCTGTCCGAAGTGTTCCGCCGACTACGAGGGGCACATCTAAAACTCAATCCGGAGAAGTGTCATTTCTGTCTACCGTCCATGAAATACTTGGGTCATGTAGTCACTGGAGATGGAATCCGTACCGATCCAGAAAAGGTCGAGAGTATAATAAAATTTACAGCACCAAGAAATATCCGAGAACTGAGAAGATTCTTGGGAGTTGCATCCTGGTATAGGAGATTTCTGCCTTCCTTTTCAGAAAAGGTAGCTCCGTTAACGAAATTACTCCGCAAATCCCAGCGATGGAAGTGGGCTGTAGAACAAGAAGCCGCTTTCGCTAAAATCAAAACCTGTCTGTCGGAAGCACCCGTTTCAAGCTGTCCGGATTTTACCGTACCGTTCACTCTGCAGACCGATGCCTCCGAATATGGTTTGGGAATAGCCCTTACTCAACAGAAAGATGGCCACGAGCACGTGGTAGCGTATGCAAGTCGCACCCTGAGTCCTACCGAGAAAAACTACTCCGTCACCGAGAAAGAGTGTGTTGCCATTGTCTGGGGGATTGAAAAGATGCGTCCTTATTTAGAGGGCTACCATTTCACGGTTGTTACCGATTATCAATCTCTTAGATGGCTACATTCCATATCTAGTCCTTCAGGACGTTTAGCAAGGTGGAGTATTTTTCTACAACAGTATGATTTCGAGATACAGTCCCGTAAAGGTGCTCTAAATCGTGTGGCTGATGCTTTGTCCAGAAATCCGCTACCAATGACTTCCGAAACCGATCCACCGTCTGCACTCTGTCTAACCGATGTAACCGCCGAATGTTCGTGGTACCGGAACAGAAAGGAAGAGGTCCTGAAGGATCCAGAGAAGTTTCCGGACTACTGTATGAAGGAAGACCGTCTATACCGTCATTTCTGGGACATCAACGATTTTAGGGAACCAGAAGTCCGACCCATGGAAACTGTGCATAGCAAAACCCGACCGAACCCGAATCCTTCAAGAAAACCATGATGCTCCAAACGCCGAACATCTAGGGATTGCTAAAACCATCACCCGGATTGCAAAGCTGTACTATTGGCCAGGAATGTTCAGAGACAGCACCAAGTACGTAAGGAGATGTTTGCAATGTCAAAAGTACAAACCATCTCAACAAAAGCTCCCGGGGAAGATGCAACCGTCAACAAACCGGCAACCATGGCAAACCGTTAGTTCCGATATAATTGGACCGTTGCCCCGAAGTAAAAAGGGTAACTGTTATATCATTATGTTTCAAGACCGATTCACTAAATGGGTACAGTGTAAACCGTTGAGGAATGCTACTGCCAGTAGCATAAGTACAGCCTTTTATGAAGAGATATTGACAATATTTGGATGTCCTCGTACCGTTCTGACCGACAATGGAACTCAGTATGATAGTAAGTTGTTGAAGGATATGCTGAGTGGGTTAGGAATCCGACACCGTTTCACTCCGCCGTATACACCGCAAGCGAATCCAGTAGAACGAGCCAACCGCACCCTGAAAACAATGATTGCGCAATATTGCGAAGCGGATCACCGAGACTGGGATATAAGGTTGCCGGACTTGAAGTTCGCAATGAATAACTCAAGACACGACTCGACTGGATTCACACCTGCCTTCCTAAATTTTGGGAGAAAACCCGAGACACCGAAATCCT
This sequence comes from Lochmaea capreae, assembly GCA_949126875.1. Classification (NCBI taxonomy): domain Eukaryota; kingdom Metazoa; phylum Arthropoda; class Insecta; order Coleoptera; family Chrysomelidae; genus Lochmaea; species Lochmaea capreae. The sequence continues at coordinate 5,815,491 of OX421404.1, read as the reverse complement.
TCCGAAGAGAAGCTGAAAATGATACCGAGGGAAGTCCGGAAGAAAACGCCGGAGTGGTCGACCCTACCGAAAAAGACCCGAAGCCGCATCTCTTGCGAGTCGAGAAACTGCGAGAGTGCTTCGACCTAGTCCGTCTGAACCTGTCCCGAGCATTTACCAGTCAAAGTCGTAACTATAATCTGCGCCGTAGAGACTGGAAGTGCACTATCGGAGACAAAGTTTTGAAGAAGGATCATACACTATCCTCCGCCGTGGATCATGTCGCCGCGAAACTCGCTCCGAAATATTCCGGGCCGTACGAAGTCGTACGTGTTATTTCTCCTGTTGTGTATGACTTACGCGATGGTAAAGGAAAGCGGTATAATCGTGTACATATAAAAGATTTGAAACCCGCCAATGAGTAATTTTTTTTGTTTGTTTTCTGGTCCGTAGAATGGATGACCGTGAATTACCGCCGCCGTTGATTCCGCTGAACCCCGATGGCGAAGAGATAATAGATCTCACGGAGGACGTTACCCCCCCTGGCTCATCGGCCGTAGATGACATTTTCGAAGAAATTTTCGGTGAGGAAGACTGGGGGCAGTTAAACGAGGATGCCACGTCGTATGCGTTCGAAGAGGCTTTCGACGAAGACTTCGGCCTGTCTCGCTACAGTCCGGGCCATACACCGCCGAGATCACCCACTCCGCCTCCACCAGGGGTGTACACCGAGAAAGATTTGGTGTGCGAGCGCACTACCAGGGTTACGGAGGAAGAGGGGGAAGCTGGGGACTAGATAGAGGTCAGGGAGCAGGTGTCCCAATACGACTCTGGGGTGTGTCGTTATTTCACTCCAATACATCAGGACTCTCCCGGGCGCTCGTCACCACCGCTGCTGAGGAGAGCCTTAGCACCACCGACTGTCTCCACCCCTCCAGAACCAGGGCCCTCCACCCCGGATGCGAAGACCAGAGGCTGGGAAATTTTGGATTTCGTCGCCAAATTACCAAGACAGGCGCCATGGCGAAGGGTCTGGACAGAAAAGGCCCAATACCTCCGGCCGAAGGAGATTAAACCCGACAAGTGGTACCGTGCCCGGCTGTATGACCGCGAAGGACGGAGAACCACGGTTATGGTACCACCGCCGTTCGTCAACCGAAAACTTACTTATGACATCCAAAAGTAAGATTACCGATTTGAAATTTTGTTTTGTATTGTTATGAGGAAATAGGGGGTTCTTTAATAATAGCAATTGCCTTTCTGTTTTAATAGATGTATGCCGATACCCAGCCGGACGTACTCATCCTGACAGATCCGGATATTCTCCAACTGGAGACAATTTGCCGAGTCGACGTCCCGAGTATCGACCACGCCAGTGACAGACGGAAGGTCTGGAGTTCCGGAAACATCCCAGCAATGATTCACACAGCGGAAGAGCTGTTGTATCGCCGAACGTATCCTCCGCCACCGTCAACTGAAACCGACATACCGTCCAAGGGGACGAGAACAGGAACCTTCATCATCCTAACTGATGACCTATGCTGGAGGTGCGGAACCCCCGGTCACTGCAGAGAAAGGTGCAATAGGCCAGCGATCTTATTCTGCTCCCGCTGTGGCAGAGTTGGCCAGATGTCACGTGACTGCACGTGTGACCGACTCGGCCCTCGTACCCGATCGGTGGCAGTACAAGCACACCTAGCCGCCCATAACAATCCGTCCCGACGCCTGCAGGACACGGGCATGCAGTGCAGCATTGGTTCCGAACGAGCGCCAACCACCTCGGAAGTATCCAGACGCAACGCCAGGTCATATCGTCGGCTGTCAACCCGGGGAAGAGGACCTCGCCTTCCGGACCAACCCACCCGATGCCAACGTTCCCGGTCGTAAGGCGTTCCAAAAATTTCAGTTTTTCCATTTCATTTTCTTTACTACTATAAGATATTGGGAGAGTTATTTGCTTATAATTATGTTAAAAAAAAATGGAATGAAACGAAAGTTGTGTTTCGTCCATTCATTTTTTTTTCTCGAAGAAAGGGGGGTGTGTAATGAGTTATTTTTTTTGAGCACGGAATAGAGTTTTTTTTCATTTTTGCCGTCACGTTTTTTTTTGTATTCTATATTGGGCTTCATATAACTCGTTACATACTTTACCGCCTTTTCTGTTACCGTATTTATTTGTTTCTCTTTATATATACGTACTTATATAATGTATTTTTTTTTATTAGTCCGGAGGTACGCAAATTTTTTAAACCGTAGGGACACTCGGTATATATGAACTTTAATTAATTCAGAAAGACAATTAGTATAAATGAAACTTTTTGCTGAAAAATAAAATTTAACAACCGATAGTGCCGAAATGGGAGTAGGAACGAGGATATAAATTTGAAAAGAATCGATAGAACGCTCTCTGATCTGTGCTTCTTAAAACAGAGAAGAAAAAGTTAAGTTGTTAAGTGCCCGTAAGCAGTTTACCGTTTGTGCGACTCCGGACTCCGAGAAATAGTTTTGAAGGTAATATAGTTTTGATAATAATACTATACGAAGACTTTCCGTACCGCCGATTGATATTAATATTCCGTAAATATTTTATTGTTTTGATTTTTCTTTTATGACCAGGGTTTTTATGCGTAGAGATAAAATTATTTTTTGATTATTTCTGGTTACAAAATTTAGATTCTTAGTTGAAATAAATATACAGTTTCCGATACGAGTATAATATTCGAAAATTTTCCGTAACGCCGATGTAATATTAAGATTTTGTAGATATTTTCTTCGAAAATTTCAATTACCAGTTCTCATACCGAGGTATGTGGAGTGACAAGTTTTTTATTGTTTCTTTCTTTTATTTCAAATAAAGATTTGTAGTTGAAGTATAGTTGGCTTAAATTTTTTTTGTATTACAGCGTTTAACATATTAATTAGTAATTGATTGAATTATTATAATCCGGCTCTCTGGTGGCTTTATGATTTAGTTGCTGCAGTTTTTATACATAGGTAATTAAAACTGGTATGGTTGGTGATATAGTTTAACTTTATTCTGGCCTTGATATTTTTACTCTGTGTGTCGATAATTAGGTACCTTTCAAACTCGTGAAATTTATTCCAGGAATAATGGTTTATAATTTTTTTTTTATTTCTTTTAAATCCAATGGTTTTCTCGGACTTGGAAGAGGCTTAGCCATAACTAGTTCGATTAACCGGCAGATTTAAGCCGTTCTTACATCGTACCGTGTACCAGTTTATTTCTTTCAGTTTCTGAATAATTTTTTTTATCATTTCTTTGAATCCAAAGCGTTTGTCGAACCTGGAAGAGGCTTAGCCACAACTTGTTCGATTAACCGGCAGATTCAAACCGTTCTTTCATTTTACCGTGGACCATTCTGTTTCCTTGATTGCCTAAATATTTTATTTATTGTTTCTTTTGAATCTAAAGCGTTTCTCGGACTTGGAAGAGGCTTAGCCACAACTCGTTCGATTAACCGGCAGATTTAAATATTTCTTATATCGTCCAGACGCGTTACAAACTTCGTCGATTAGGTATATGAAAAGACTTGGCGGCACTCTCTTGTTCCCCCATTTTTAGGAAAAAATAATTTCAGATTATTTCTATTCAGCGACCTCGAACACATGAAATGAAAATGGTTTTACTGTTTTAGCGATTAGTACTTCTTGGTCACTACAAAGTCTATTTGGGAGTGTGAGTTCCGCTCGCCTATTACATTATAGTTTTGTTCAGACTAAATGAATTGTTGTTACCTAATTAATAGTTAAGTGGAAATAAACCATTCATCCATTTAAATTTTAGATGACTATGACATTTTTTATGAACTTTTAAATGTGTGGGTACATCAGTTTTTGTTTTAATTTATACTTAGTTTTGTACTATACAGAGTGAATCGGGATGACAGCATGATAGTGGATATAGACGATCCATAATTATTAGAAATTTTTAATAACACCTCAGAGAGCGCTGAAGTCCAGAGTGAAAACGAAAATCCACTACCAGCAAAAATACAAAAAATAAGCTCTCTCTTCACAAATGTAAGTAAATTTACTCACTAAAAACTTACATACCATTAAAATCTAGCAGTTTCTTACATATAGCTAAAATGTGAATATAAACCTCTGTCTTGATTAATTCAATTGCTTATGAATTTTAGGGATTAGAAGAGCTGCTTAAAACATCCTTGGAAGGACGAATTATTTTAGCCAAAAAATCCAAATTAAACAATGAAAATAGACAAAAATTGGCAAAAATAGTAATAAATTATTTGTTGTCCAGGGCACATGGAGTTTCAGAGTGAGTACATATATATGCACATATATATAAAATTGGAATACTGAACTAGATGTCAAAAGTAATAGTTTACTAAAATGACAATTTATTCACAGGAAGCTGTAAAGTAGATAACCTAACATGTTTTTTTTTTAGATTAAAACGGGAAGAATTTATACAGGCAGCAGAGGAAATCAAAAAGCTGTTTCCCGAGGAAGAGAAGGAAACCTATTATATACCATACTCCTCGAAATCAAAGGGATTAAGACTTCCTGCTAGGGGAAAGTTATGGTCACGGTATGTCAATGTAAAGGCTGCTTTAAGATTGACTAATAGTCAAACTGTAAAGAATATACCAGAGCCAGTAGTTGAGAAAAATGAAGAGGCAGAAAGAGAAATAGTTTTCTTGAGAACTGCCATTGAACTTCACGCTAGAATCATAAGATATGACTTATGAATCAAGATATAAACAATATATATCCAACAAGGATGTGAATGATAGTTTATTCGACATTTTTCCATGTCTACGCCAAAGATGGGGTCTTGAACTTGTAAGTGATTTTTATATCCTACATTCATACTACAAAATAATTCAATTGACCTGGTTACTTAATAATCAACAACAAAAAATTGAAAATAATAGTTTGAAATTGGATTCATTGAAGTGAAAAAGAGAATTATAGTTTAACTGATTTTGTATTACAGATGGAGATGGATTTCAATCACATGTATCCAGACAAAATAGATTTAATATATTCCAATTGGCCCAAAGTTGCAAATGCAATAAAGTTGGAGGCAATTGAGAGGAGGATATATATCAATGAGTCCAACTTAGGTAAATATCTTTAGGAAATCTGTTTTGCTTAACTATTACACTTACTGGTATATATGTCTTGGCTACAGTTACTTATGAACTTTTTCAATTCCAGATCAAGATACTAACTGCCTATTGATTTTACTATACTTATTTAGTCCAGTGACATTGAAAAAAGACCCCAAGAAAAACTGGCGTTCTACTCGAAAAGAAACAGTTTTTTTTTCTGTGTCAAGGTAAACAATTCATATTACTTTGAAAATATATTAACGTTGACCTAGATTAATTTAGTCTGAACAATACTTCTCACACAATACAGGTTCTTCTTTCCGTTTTTTGTTAGTGTTCCTGGAAAGTTGGAGGAAAAAAATATCTACTATTTTTTAATTTTTTTTTATCTTCATAGGATTCTAAAGATTTGGAGGACATTATAACCAGAAGGAACGCCGTTTTGAGCACCCTAAATATACCCCTGTTTTGGAAAAAGAATATTATGTTTCGATATATGACACAAATTTTAAAGTGGAGTCCTGTGTCAGGTGTTTAGAAACACTTTTTAAGGCTATTCATGATTTAAATTTAGAGTATGCTGCTGAGGCCAAGCATATTTGGCATTTTATACAAGAAGTAGTATTCCAAATTCCAGAGCAGCATAAATCTAGTAGCACCACAGCTGTAATTACTGACATAAAACACCATTTGAAAAAAGAAGAATAATTTGAAAGTGGTAAATTTGTATCAGACTGTACTCTTGTTTTTATATTAAGATTTTTTTATCTACCATTGTTTAAATCGGTAATTTGGCAATTTCGTTTATTTTTTATTTGCAGAGATATTTGGTTTTTTTGTTAAAAGAACTGTATTTTTCTCAATTTAACAGTATTCTACATTACTGGATCTCATGAATGGAATAATTTTTTTATTTTTTATTTATTAACAACTATCAAGTTTTAAGCAGCATTATTCTAGTTTTGGATTTCGAAATTTTCAATTGTAATATGCCGCAGTGTGGTGAGTGCCCTACCATGTTTCTTAATTTTAAGTCACTTTTAACTCACTTGAAATATTTTCATCATATGGAAGAACATTCAGTTTATAATTGCAAAGAGCCTGGTTGTTACAGACAATTTTCGTCTAAATTCTTACAAAAGACACTTGAAAGTACACGTAAATGAAGATACTAACTTTGAAACAGCAGATAGAAAAATATGTAATATATTGAAAGATAACAAATGCGATTCACATATAAATTTGAAAAGCGGTGAAAAGTTTGTAGAATTCACAAATAAAAATTGTGATATTTCTGAAATAGAAAACGTATCAGATCAAGCAAATGTGCTAAATTATGATTTTAGAGTTTTTAAAGAATCATTAGCTGAAAATGCCTCTTTATTTGTTACTAATTTATATGGAGATTCTTCATTTAATAGGAAAAATATTCAAACTGTTGTTGAATCAGTGAATTCATTGCTGCATGACCCAATAAGGGTTTTTAAATTCAACCTATCAAAGATTCTGAATCACATACCTCACATCGACGAGGATGTAAAATGTATTATTAATAAATATTTTGAAGAAGTAGAGAATATTTTTACAGGTTTGCATACTGAATATTTTAGATTTAAACATTTACAAAATTTAAATTATTTCATTAAACCTGTCGAATTTATTACCGGGGTGAGTTCCACTGAAATCACAAACGAGAATGCTTTTCCTGTATCATATAAGGCTCAATGCATACCTGCTAGTGTAGTATTGCAAATGTTTTTACAAATTAAAGGAGTCTTCAATGAAATTACTAATTACATGGAAACATTGAAATCACATTGCAATATTAGTAACATTATTCAAACTGAATTTTGGAAAAACAAAGTGGAAAAAATTTCTCAAAAGAGTCCTATGATTCCTTTGTTCATGTACTTTGATGAATTTGGATGTGGAAACCCGCTTGGTTCATATGCTGGAATTCATAAAATTTGAGCAGTCTATATTTCCATTCCTTGCATTGCTCCACAATATCAGTCTTTATTACAAAATACATTTGTTACGCTTTTATTCCATGGATATGATTTAAAAGATTTTGACAGCGAAGCCATATTTTCAAAATTAATAGATGATTTAATCAATTTAGAGAAAAATGGTATTATTATCAACACACACAGTCATAAAAATTTTAAAGTTTATTTTTGTGTTGCTCTATTTTAGGGGATAATTTGGGATTGAATTCTCTTCTGTCAGAGGGAAAATTTGTTAAGAAATAAAACTAATTACGAAAATGATATTAAAATTAATGACGTTAGTTTGACAGGTATAAAAGAGGCATGCATATGGAATAAAATTCCTACATTTGATGTCACAGAAAATTATGCAGTTGATATATCTCATGATATTTTTGAAGGTATTGCAATGTTTGATATGTCTGAGTTATTATATTATTTTGTATATGTAATTTTTCTCTTGATGAAATGAACAAACGAATTAAGTTTTTCAAATATGATGGAAACGTTAATAAACCACCTTTAATATCGACGGATAATTTGAAAAAGAAAAAAATTAGCATGTCTTGTTCTGAGGCAAAATGTTTCATTCTGTATTTTGGAATTATGTTTGGAGACTTGGTACCTGTAGGAAATGAATATTGGGAGTATTTCACCAAAATTGAAGTCTTTCTGCCCCTAAAACAAATTGATGTTGGATTTTCTACTAGGAAATACTACAAGGCAGTTAAAGTTTCAGAGGCAGAAATGGCAAGATTTTGGAAAGATTGTCGAAAATTTTTAATAGCAACCGTCCAAAAAATTGCCGAAAGATCTTGCATAAAATATAATATTGCAAGATATATTACATGCTTTGATCCATAATTATTTGTGGATTCTGTGCAATATGCAAATAAATCAATACAACTATTTTATGATAAACATTTAATAACTTCTTTACTAGCAGAAAAAAAGTTTTTGTCAGTTTAAAAAACTAGCATCTGACAAACATTTTCTCAAACAAGCTAGAAATTATGACTGTAATGAAAAAAGACTTGATATATTTTATTTTGAATGGTTACCTGAACATTATCCCGAATGATGGTCATTTCTTAACCCATTAGTGCTTAGCGTTACATATATGTAACAGTAAAGTGGTGCCATCTAAATGCGACTCACTTCGCGAGTGCCATGATATTTGTATTTTTAACAGGTCAGTGCGTGTTGGAAGGCATGAGAGATCAGACCTATGTTGTTTTGAGGTTTTAATTCGCGAATGTGTTTATGTTGTGATTGAATAAAATTGGGAAAAAGAAAAAACGCAAGAAATTATGGACTTTGTCGATAAACGGTAAGTACAGTTATTTTATTTTTTAGAATAAAGTAGAAATTTGTACAAAACTGGTAAGAGTATACACAAATAAATATTTGGTGGTATTGCTAGTCGCCAGATTTTTTTTTATAACACAGCCGTTTGGTAGAAATATCGCTGTTACATATATGTAACGCTAAGCAGTAATATTAGCTTATTTCCGCATTTTTGTTTCAGGCTGATTTCTTTGAATTGATGTTATTTTTTCATTTCAGAGCTCTTGCTGATATACTTCAGAGGGGCCTAACAGTTCAAGAAGCAATTGATATTGCCTTTGGTGAAGTCGATGGTATAAATGATTCCGTTGATGCGATATATATAGCACCACCGGATCCAGCAACCCTCACAGATGAAGATTCCGGGAATGAAGATGAGGGCGGAAATTTTGAGAACTTGACCAGACGGCAGTTACTTGCAGATGCAGAAATTAGGATTACTGATGGCGCTCCACTGATGGAAGACATTTCTTCGGAACAATTGGAACTCAACGAAAATGACGTTTCCCCGGCTCATACGTTATATCCAAGAACTTCTGATGCTCGAGATTGGATTTCGGGAGATTTTACATATAACGAGAAGGAGTTTCTCGAAGCAGACTATTCATTGTTCAAAAACAAATCAATCGTTGATTTATTTGAAATGTTTCTGGACGATGAATTGATACAATTCCTGGTACAGGAAACAAACAAATATGCGCTCTCCAAGAACCAACCCAATCCAGGAGTGTCGCCAGATGAAATGAAATGTTTCATTGCAATATTGATCCTTAGCGGTTACAATGAACTCCCTACCAAAAGGATGTATTGGGAACAGACTTTAGACACCAGAAACGAACTTGTCTATAATTCTATGAGACGTAGCAGATTTGAACAAATTCTGAGGTTTCTGCATCTGGCTTCCAATGAAAATATTGATCAAAATGATAAGCTCTGGAAAATAAGGCCATTTGTAAATAAAATAAAGCATAGGTGCCCGAAAAAGATTTAGCCTTTGATGAGAGCATGGTCAAGTATTATGGAAAGCACAGCTGTAAACAGTTTTTGAGAGCAAAGCCAATAAGATTCGGCTATAAGGTTTGGTGCCTAAATACTGTTATGGGCTATTTGATTGACTTTGAAATATATCAAGGTAAATCAGAAACTTTGGAAAGGCTGCAGCACCTTTGGTGAAAATGATAGAGCAGCTACCTACAAATATAAAATCCTATCCATTTTCCTTTTACTTCGACAATTTATTCACCACCTTTAGTTTATTATCTTATTTGCGGTTAAAAGGGTATGGAGGTACAGGGACCATAAGAGAAAATCGTTTACCTCGAAGCTGTCCTTTATCAGATAAAAAAGATCTACAAAAGAAAGAAAGGGGATACTTTGAAAATATTATTCGCAAAACGGATGGTATCCTAGTAGCTAAGTGGGTCGATAACTCTGTAGTTTGCATAGCTACAAATAAATATGGTATCAATCCTGTTACAAAGGTTAAGCGGTATTCGCAAAAGGAAAAAAAACACATACAAGTTAGTCGTCCAGCTCTACTTGCAGAGTACAACAAAAACATGGGTGGTACTGATCGGATGGATCAAAATGTTGGACAGTACAGAATACAAATAAGAAACAGAAAATGGTACTGGGCATTGTTTACATGGCTTCTTGATATCTCAATCAACAATGCATGGTGTTTGTACGGAAAATCTAACGATTCCCAAATTTCCCAAATAGACTATAGAAGAACAATTGTGCAAACCTACCTGAAAAAATATTTATCAGCTCCCAAAGGTACGGGCAGAACGCCATCTCCTATGTCTCATACTCAAGTAGTAGCCGACCAAATAAGATGTGATAGGATGGATCACCTCGTGGAGAAAATTTCAAGTGATAAGAGAAGGCGGTGTGCCGGAAGCTTGTGTAAAAGCTCCACGCGAACACAATGCAAGAAATGTGACGTAGGTCTGTGTCTTGATTGTTTTGTTTCTTATCACACGAAAAAAAAATAAACACTATTTTTAAAACAGTTTTAATGTATGATTTATAAGTTTTTCAATAAAACTGTGGTGATTATGTAGAAAATCGAGAAGTGTATTTATCCACTACTTCAATGAACAAATGAATATTTCATGAATAGAGCACAGCCTTAACATCATCATGGATCAACAATTCTGGAGTCTTTAGACATTGATATAATCAAACATTGTTGTTACTGGGAGTTTCAAACCGTATTTTAACCTTATGGTTAAAGGGCCCTAAAAATGTTCGTCTAACTAAAACTCAGATTGATCGTTTCAATCAGTTGTACCTTGAAACAAGTAAATGTAGTTTTTCAAATTTTTCCAGAAAACCTAGAAGCATACATGAAGTTGATCGTTGGAAGGCTACAGAGTTTAGATTTTTTTTCATATATACAGGTCCAGTTATTTTACACAAAGTTTTGACTAGTAGTATTCACAATCACTTTATGTCATTAGTTGTAGTAATTCGTTTGTTATGCGAAACAAACCAGAGCAATGAAAATATTGACTATGCTAATGAACTTTTAGTATACTTTGAAAACAAGTTTGATGATGTTTTTGGGCCAGAATAAATCAGCTACAATGTTTATAATTTAATACACTTGGCTGGAGATGTGAAAGCACATGGTAGTATAGATGAGTTCAGTGCATTTAAATTTGAGAACTTAATATATAAAATTAAACGTAAACTCAAACATTCAAGCCTCCCACTCCAACAACTCCACAATAGATTAGTGGAAGAAATCTCCTTAGAAAACAACATAATTGATTGCAAGCTACCTAAAATTATTCACAAAAATAAGGCAATATTTGGCATTGAACTACAACAGTTTTCTGTGCTGTCAAAAGAAAACGAAAATTTCTGATTACCGACATATGGCAGAGTTGTAATTATTGATGATAACTTTTCTGGCAAATACTATCAGTCAAGTATTCCGTTTTTTAGCATTCCTTGTAATTCTATACTTCTTAACATTTATAAAGTAGCTGGAGAAAATATATTGGTATGTGACGAATAGATAAATATCACTTTGATTTTTTTTTAATGTTGAGATTACCTTTTGGCAATGAATATGTTTTAGTTCCATTACTACTACTACTACTACTACTACTACTACTACTACTAAGTTTGCAGGCGAACCTTGTCCTGGACAAACTCAAGCCAAGGTTCCGGCACTGAGGCCACTGGCGGCCCATTGTGCCATTCCTGCTACCTAGACATCCATAAAGCCGAGCCCTTCAATAAAGGCCACAACCTTTTTCAATGGATGCCTGCTTGTGTCTCCAGGGGCCAAAACAGGGACTCCGAAGATTCGCCTGCGTAGTACAGCCCAGTGTGGACACTCTAGGAGAACATGGACTGACGTTTCGTCAGTCATGCCGCAACCCCTGCATAGGGAACTTCCCTCTACTCCTAAGTTGTGGAGGTGTTTCATCATACAGCAGTGCCCCGTTAGGAGTCCTGCTATCTTCCTTAGCCTACTTCTTGGTAGTTCAGTAGCTGCTCTAGCGTGTCCATCAGTCCATCCCTTCAGTAAAAGTTTGGATTGCCTAGGACCCTGCAGAGCATTCCAATGAGCGTGGTGCTGATTCTTCAGCCACTTCTTCGTCTCCTTGCGTATTCTTTGTTTTGTTAGGCCCAAGGTCGGGCCCGGGCCGCAGAAGGGAGCTGCCGCCCCTTCCGCAGCCAGTGCATCCGCCATCTCGTTGCCTTCAAAACCAGAGTGGGCTGGAATCCATTCTAGCCGCACCACGTTGTGCCTTGCAAGATTAGCAAGTCGTTCTCGACATTCATTAGCAAGTCCTGAGTTGCTGGTGCACCCACTCTAGGCTTTAATTGCTGCCTGACTGTCGGAGTATATGGTTATGCGTCGATCCACATAACCTCTGTCTAGGTTTATCTGCGCACATTCCAAGATAGCATATATCTCGGCCTGATATGCAGATACACCATCACCCAATGGTACACTACTCCATTTACTATTGTTTTTAACAGGGTATATTCTAAGCCAAATTTACAACTTCCCAATTGCATAAGTAATATACGAAAACTAAAAAGAAATGGAATCTATATCCTATCCAAACATTATTGTAATACCCTTAGTACTTTTGTTGAATAACTATTGTTTTATATTTAAAAATGTAGACAATTTTTATTCATTTTGTTAATTAATTATTCAATCTATTCATTGTAGGTTGTAGGTACATTAAAAAATTGTAATGGTGAATTTTTTTATTTATTGTAAATATAACAATTCATAAGAAAAACTAGGATTTAAGGTGAAAAATGAATAAAAAACCATATGAAGTGGTATATTTTACAATAGAGAATGTGTATTTAGAAATACCAACAAGTTGGTTACTGAATGATGAAGCATGCTATTGATCTAGATTACTCAATGCAAGGAAGTTGATGCAAAGAGGAGTAGAGCCAGATACAATGAATTGGGAGATCCATCAATTAAGAATTCAGGGTTTCAGTTGTAAGTAATTTTTCGAGTTTTATATATGATAGCCAAAATTAATGATAACGTTTATTATAAACCTATATTTTTTTAAAAATACTATCACCTGGGTTTTGATAACTGAAATTGCTAATGAATATTTATTTATTTTGAAACCAAAAGTCTGATGTGTTCAAATATGTTATTGCTATAGAATAATTCTGATCTGACTTCATCTCAAATCCTGCTAATACACCCCTTCCTAAACTAGTAATGTAAATAACAATCCCCCTGCTTGGTTATAAGTACAAAATTATTCAATTTTTAGCGTTTTTGGATGGTGCTCGTAAAAAAGCAGCAGATTCTGAGTACAGCACTATAGTAACGAAGAAGGGCAAGAAGCCGGGAAGGGGAGAAGAAAAAAAATTCTAGTTGCATGGACTCAAGATAATGTTGGTAGTAGCGTTGCGTTTATTTTCTGTTTTGGAATCGTAGATGAGAAAATTATTAAAATTTCAAAATGAATGAAAATAATGCAATAAGAAAATACATCGCGACCAAGGAAGTTAGAATTTTTCATTGAAACACATTCATAATTCTATTTTGCTTCGTAATTCGGAAAAAAGTCCTTTCATGTGCGTATTTTTGAAGATTGATTTGATTAGTTTAATTAGCTACTTATCTAATCAGTAATTATTTTCCAAAACCTGTACATATTGTGTTTCGCTCTTGTTTTTCCGATCTTGCTTTCGCCGTGAAGTGTGTTAAAAATGTAAACAATTTAGACCGCCGACGCCGTAACCTTAATTAAAAGGTAAATTATTCAAACCAAAACAAAACTGAAGTCATATACTAAAAATGTTCTTCCTGTTATTGGTAAATGTTTTTTGCATTGTAAATATAAAAATGCAACTGCAATATTAGAATTTTTTGTAGTTAATTGGAATTTAGAGTGTATACTTGGCTTAGAGGCTTGTCAAAAGTTAAATTTAATAAAACCTATTGATACAATTGAAAATTTTGATGTAAAGCAAATTGATGTAATTGAAGAACCATTCATACAAAACTGTAAAGCTATAATAAAGGAATATAATGATAGGTTTTTGGGTATAGGGTGTTTAAATGTAGAATACAAAATAGAATTAAATGAAAATTTTCAGCCAGTAGTTCACCCCACTCGCAAAATACCAATACCATTAAAAAAAGATTTTAAAAATACTTTGGATGAATTAGAAAAAAAAATATAATTAAAAAAGTAAACGAGCCAACAGATTGGGTTAACTCATTAGTAATTTTACGAAAAAATTATGGTTGGACCCCCGTGATTAAAATTTAGCTATAAAAAGAGAATATTATCAAATCCCAACCCTTGATCAAATCATTTCAAAATTGACAGGTGCTAAATATTTTAGTAAGTTAGATGCCACTAGTGGGTTTTGGCAAATAAAACTCGATGATTCCAGTGCCAAACTATGCACTTTTGGAACACCATTTGGGCGCTACTGCTTTTTAAGAATGCCTTTTGGGATAAAATCGGCTCCTGAAGTTTTTCATAAACATTTTAAAAATATATTCGATATAGAAGGAGTTGATTTATATATAGATGATCTTATTATTTGGGGTAAAACATTAGCTGAACATAATGCACGTTTAAAACAAGTTTTTGAAAAAGCCAGATTTTATAATATAACTTAATCAAAAGAAAGAGAGGAGTTAAAGCAGCATGAAATACTTAAAATTCCATGGTATAAATTAGGTGTAGATATATTGTATTTAGGTTGTCAGATGTTCTTTGCTAGTGGTTGATTATTATACAAAATGGGTTGAGTTGATAAAATTAGAAGAAAATGCCCATTCCAACACTGTTAGAAATATTATGAAAACATTATTTAGTAGGTTTGGAATTCCAGCTATATTAATTTCTGATGGGGGACCTCAATTTTCTTCTATGTTATTCAAAGAGTTTTCAAAAAAATGGGATTTTCAACACATAGTTACTAGTTCACATTATCCACAGTCTAACGGTATGGTGGAGAGAACAAAACAAACTATTAAAAAATTGCTTAGAAAAGCTATTGAAGAGAGCTCATGCTGTCCAGAAATTCAAGGGATATACTGCCTACAACGGAAGAAGCACTTAAACCTCAAAATATTAATTTTAATAAGTATAATAAAACTTTAACCTCAAAAATAGAATCGCAGAAATTTCATTATAACCGTTGTTATAAAAACTTGAAACCTTTAGAAATAAATAATGAAGTACGATATCAAAATCATTTAGGTTCTAAGTGGGAGTTTGGCAAAATAATTGATGAACCTCGAGAACGTTCATATACAGGGTGTCCAGGAACTTAATGCCAAAAATTCGGGAGCAAATAGAAGTGGTCAAAATAATGTTAGAAGTTCAAATAAATTTTTGTCATACGAGCCTTCGTTTTCGAGTTATAGACCTCTAAAGTTTCGAAATAAAAACCTTTGTTTTGTCATAATTTATAAACTATACATTGGAATACTATAAAATTCCAGTGACGGATTGCATACATCCATGTCCTGTGTTTGACGGTATAAATGAATCTACATTACGTACAGATAAGCAGAGACGGCTTGTGCCCATTGGTTAATAATCCGTAATTTTAATAGGGACCATCTGAATAATATTTAAATTTCAAAAATAAATTTTCCAATCCATTTACTAATGAAAATGTACTCTTGTTTGAACTCGATAAAATTAAGGGTTTAGGAGAAATTTGAACTTTTAGATCTGATCGCCATATTTTGTAAAGACAGACATTCTGAAGAGAACTATCAATAATTGTCACAACTTATAATTAAAAATTCCTTAAGATTGTATTTAAACGCAATAAAAAAATTGCTTTGCAGTTTTAGTTTTAGTTCAAGCGCTTAAAGTCTGACCATGGGACTGGCTTAAGAAAAAGTAAAATTGAACTGTTTTCATCAAGAAGGCTGCTGTCAAATAATGACTAGCCGGCAAAACGTATTGTATTCTTAATTTACATCGAGTTAGTAGGCGGCTTCATTTATGTCAGCTTGTTGTCAAATTTTTAGAGACTTTATCAAAAATTATCTTTATTATTGTGTTTGATTGTTGATATGGCACAATTTACCTTAAATGAATATGCAGATATGCATTTAATGTACGGTTTGGCTTCTGGTAACTCGTCAGAAGCAAGAAGATTGTATACTTTACGCTTTCCTGGGAGAATTATACCCCATAGAAGAACCTTTGAACGAACCGATCGTAGCTTACGAGAGACAGGTATTTACATAAGCAAAATAAATTATTTTCTACTAGTTTGCATTAAATAATAATTTTAGGAAGTATCATACCAAGAAAAGGTGGCGAAGGTCAACCAAGAACTGCACGTACACCAGCTGTAGAACAAAATGTATTGGATGCAGTCGATGGTGATCCCACAACCAGTGTACGTAAGCTCTCAGCACAATTTAATTTGTCAAAAACAAATGTTCACAATATTCTCCAGGAGCAGCTTCTTCACCCCTTTCATATCCAGAAAGTACATGCCATGGATGTAGAAGATTATCCAGCAAGACTTGCCTACGCTCGCTGGTTTTTAGATACACAACGGAATGATAATGCATTTGTTGGAAAAGTTTTGTTTACGGATGAAGCCGGTTTTACACGGGACGGCGTAATTAATTCACATAATTTACATTTATGGGCTGATGAAAATCCGCACGGTATTGTTGAAACCAAAAATCAACGACGATTTTGTGTAAATGTGTGGGCGGGAATAGTGGGCAATAATTTAGTGGGTCCATATTTTTTCGATAATATTTTGAATGGTCAGATATACTTAGAATTTTTACAAAACGATTTTCCACCGCTTTTAGACGATGTTCCTTTACAAATTCGAAAAGACATGTGGTTCATGCACGATGGAGCCCCTCCCCACTATCTCATTGATGTACGAAATCATCTTAATAACATTTATCCCAATAAATGGATTGGACGAGGAGGTCCAGTTCCATGGCCAGCTCGTTCCCCAGAATTCAATAGCATGGATTCATTTTTTTGGGGATATCTTAAAAGCTTGGTTTATTCAACTCCGGTGCAAACAAGGAACGAAATGGTGGATAGAATAAGGTTTCATTGTAACGTTATAAAACAGAACCAGGGAATGCTCTACAAAGTACAAAGAAATATCCTTCGCAGACTCAGAAAGTGCGTCGAAGTGCAAGGTGGTCAAATCGAACATTTATTGTAGCAGTTTTAGGTTTTGGTTCTTATTTTCTTACCATTGCATTGTGAAGTATTAAAATTTATAGGCAACTACAATGGCCTAACATGTACGTAATTGTTTTATTGCGTTTAAATACAATCTTAAGGAATTTTTAATTATAAGTTGTGACAATTATTGATAGTTCTCTTCAGAATGTCTGTCTTTACAAAATATGGCGATCAGATCTAAAAGTTCAAATTTCTCCTAAACCCTTAATTTTATCGAGTTCAAACAAGAGTACATTTTCATTAGTAAATGGATTGGAAAATTTATTTTTGAAATTTAAATATTATTCAGATGGTCCCTATTAAAATTACGGATTATTAACCAATGGGCACAAGCCGTCTCTGCTTATCTGTACGTAATGTAGATTCATTTATACCGTCAAACACAGGACATGGATGTATGCAATCCGTCACTGGAATTTTATAGTATTCCAATGTATAGTTTAGAAATTATGACAAAACAAAGGTTTTTATTTCGAAACTTTAGAGGTCTATAACTCGAAAACGAAGGCTCGTATGACAAAAATTTATTTGAACTTCTAACATTATTTTGACCTCCTCTATTTGCTCCCGAATTTTTGGCATTAAGTTCCTGGACACCCTGTATAATAGAAAAACAAAATGGAAATCAAATAACAAGAAATCGTAGGTTTATTGAAGGTTTGTCAGATGTCGAGACAGAATCCAAAACAAAAGTGAAGAAGGAGCAAATAGATGAAGACTGTAATTTAAGTTTTTTATTTGAGCCAGAGGTTTATAATGTGCTACCAACAACATCTTCAGGTAGAGTAGTGAAAAAACCAGAAAGATGTGGTTATACTTAAACTATTTTATTTTCTATTTTTTTTTCATTAATTAGTATTAACCATGTTTATTAGATTTAGGAATTAGTTGAGTACTATAATGTTTTTGTTTACTTTTTAATTGAGATGAAAGTTTTTTTTATTATACAATGGGAGATGTAGCATATTAACATTTATAATTTTAATATGTTAACGAGCCGCCTATGGCAAAATTGTAAAAAGTAAAATTATTAATTATACTAGACTGATACTGGAAAATAAAGTTTAGTTCTCAATCACCTAGCAAGTGTTTTACTTCAATATTAAAACTTATGATAATATGTATTGCAAGAATTGGGGAAATATTTCTTGGTGAAGCTGAAAAGAAAGCGAGTATGAGGTTTGGCACATCCACTGGTGCAATCAAAAAAAGCCCTCTACTGTCTTAGAAGCCATGGATCGATGTGATGAACTTTTTTCCCAACGATTAAGAAGCTTCTCCAAATCTTGGCAACACTTCCAGTTTCAACTGCAACGCCTGAACGTGATTTTTCCACACGTAAACGGCTGAAAACGTATTTAAGAAACAGAATGGGAGACGAACGGCTTACTGGATTAGCGCTTATGAGTATTCATCGGGATGTGGCAATAGAAATAGATTCCTCAACAATTGTGAGTAACTTAGCTGAAAGAAGAAAGAGGTTAAATTTACTTTTGTAAGATTAATTTTCTGTTTCAATAAATGCTTCAAGTTTCAATCATCTGTCATTTTTAAAATAGGTGCTCCAAAATCAAATGTAACCTAACATGTGTAAACTCTTTGCCAAGTATGAACAAAAAATATTGGAAGGTGTCAAAACTATGGGCTGAAATCATTTTAAAATAAAACCCCCTATATCTCGGTTAGGAAGAATATTTTATTTAAGTGTTTTGGCTTGAATCTTCATATTTCGTGCTAAGGTTTCTCCAGTTACTATATGGACAATTCTTAATGAAACACCCTGTATATACGATATTATTATATTTTCATATTGTACCCACCTTATATTTGTTATAATTAATGTAATAATAATAGTATATTGACGGCCTAGTCTAGCAAATAATTATTCTTTTGGTGACCAGGTACAACGTAATATCAATAAAATGTTTTAGAAGACCAATGTGAATTTAAAATCGTTCACTGTCCATTATCAACATAAAAATGTATGCATTTATATTTTTAAGTTTCCACAATGTGACACTGGTAATGTTCACTGTTCTCTAGACCGTTTGGAGGGTTTCGAACAAATATAATTCTGATGAAAACGATAGAAGTAGAGTCCGTTTGCGTCATAGGTGACGCCAGTCGCAGAAATCCAAAATCGTCGTTGCAATGGCTACGCTTCCGGTACGCCATGATCAGTGCCACTGATATAAATTGACAATTGAAAAAGGGTCTATACAAACACTATGTTTTCACCACTTAAAGTGTACTGCTGAATTATGCATATAAATATCTTTGATATTTTTACTCCTCAACTTAAAGAAATAGAGAGTGCCCAGATATTTCACTGCCAAGTAGTATTCTCTCTTCTTGGAGATACTCCTGGGACTAGAGTGCACAAGGGAGGATTTCTCGAAGAAGGATCTAGTGAAAAGACTGTTAAGTATAATAAGGACAATTAGTCTCTTCGCATAAACGGTACAATCAAGAGCACAAAAAGCATTAAGGATAGGGTGCCAGGGATTCGAAACCTTGAATGGATGTGCTGAATAATCAATCAATCAGTATTTTTTCAATTTGTAGTAGTGTTGTATTTCTCCGTATATAAATCAGTAAGTAATCATACAAAAAGAATGGACCACTGTATATTTACTGTCAACGTCAGTACCTCACGGTTAATTCTTTGTTACCAAAACA
This sequence comes from Lochmaea capreae, assembly GCA_949126875.1. Lineage (NCBI taxonomy): Eukaryota > Metazoa > Arthropoda > Insecta > Coleoptera > Chrysomelidae > Lochmaea > Lochmaea capreae. The sequence goes on along the minus strand of OX421404.1, from coordinate 5,795,676 downwards.
TCAGAGATTTCGATTTCTTGTTTTTGTTATGGTTACGGTGGTCATTATGGTTTATTAACTGTACCCGAAGCTGCGCACCCAGACGCAGACTTAGTTCACAATCTCTACGAAGAGATTCCTTGCCTTGGCGTACTGTCTTACGCTACAAGTCAAGCAATATCGGACAACCCGCCCGGTCCTTATGTAAGCTTAGTCGCTTACCAAAACTCACAACCGACGCAGAACCTACTTGGTTTCAAACCTCTAGGAGCACGTCGCAACGAGGCTAAGAATTTAGCCTTCTCAGAAGGAATTACTTCCACATCCTTCCCCTCCTATCCAGCAGGAACAGGAGTATGCATTAATTTCTTAGTTAGTGTATCCCACCAGCTTGCCAACACCAAGACATTCCGTATGTCAAACGTTGTCTTTTCAACCATGCCTGAGGCTGGTTCGCAAGCTCAAGTCATCATTGAGAGGCCTCAACCTCAAGACGGTGATCTAACACCCATCATCGCTTTGGAACAACGTCCAGAGTGTTTGATCAAAGAACCTGAAGCTACCTTCGGTTCCGGTATTTTCTTTGATTTCCAGTTATTCAAGGAGAATGCTCCAAATGGGTCTTCAATTAGTTGGAGGCTCATCGCCAATCCACCGCAGGAACATACCGATTCAGTACGTTCAGCCAGTATTCAGCTCCATTTCACAGAAAGCTGATGTTTACCGACTCAATGTCGTTAAGAATTTAGTCACAACGAAACGTTAGTGATACAACAACGTACCCACACGTATGCATCAACAAAACATTAGAAACCCAATGCCGGGGACGGATGGAAGGACCACAATGGAGTAATTTGATATGTTAACCCACTTTGGAGCCACGCTCTATCAGCAAGCGCAGCGACGCCTTGAACAAACGCGCTGCTGCCCAAGACGGTAGACTGTAGTGAAGTTCTTTTCTCTGGTCAAACCCAAACGAATAGTAGGGTGAAATAAAATACCCTTGGAATAAAAGTATCTATTACTATTGCAAACAGTGGGTTGTAAGGCCACAGCAAGCAAACCCCACCGGCTAAATTGCCTTTACAAAGTTTAAATTAAACACTCACTAAAATTTAAAATCACAACTAATGGCTAGTCCAAAACCTGGCCTGTTTTTTTATACTCACCAGAAAATGGTGTATGACTATAAACTATAAACTCTTGTTACACTGAAATGGCGTCGTAGAAATAGAAATTAATTGGAATTAAATGATTTTCTCGTAATGAGATTCGGAAAGAAATTTTACTTGACAAATATATTATCTGTCACACTGACACTTCTTTCGATCAAGTCAATGACGGCGTGAAATGAATATATTATTATTTTGAAGGAATATGAATTCCGAACATATTGGGCCCCGTTGAAACGTTTTAGTTTCAATATTCTGGTTTAAATGAAATTTAACTAAATGTCTGATCTTTCTTTTAAAAATGTGGCAACACGCCAACATAGGAAATAAAAATATAATAGGAACAACAAAGAGAAAAAACCAACGCAATAATTGTTTAAAAACTGATTACTGAACAGCTTGAAATGAATTATTTGGTTCAGGGAAGGGAACGATTTTTGATATTGATCTGGTATATGTACCAGTAGCGGTTTTAACTTTAACTACCCTAACCTTTCCATCCGGCCCCGGCATTACTTCCACGATTCTTCCAGTTGACCAATGTAAGGGGGGTAGCCCGTCTTCCTTTAGAAGTACTAAGGAATCAATTTTTATATTTTCGGAAGAATTTAACCACTTGCTTCGATTTTGTAATTGGTGTAAGTAATCTACAGACCAGCGTCGCCAGAATTTTTGCTGTAATTTTGTACACTGTTGCCACAGTGTCAATCAATTTTCGGGAACAGAAGTGTTGTCTTTTTCGGCAAAGGCTGTTAGGCTTGTGCCTATGAGAAAATGTCCTGGTGTTAAACACTCAAGATCAGAAGGATCGTCGGAAAGTGGCGAAATTGGTCTGCTATTCAATATAGCTTCTATTTGCGCTAAAACGGTTGAAAATTCCTCAAAAGTGAGGATAGAATTGCCTATAATTTTTAACATTAATTTTTTTCGAAATCTTAATCCCGCTTTCCCATATACCACCCCAATGGGGCGCTCGTGGTGGAATAAATTTCCAATCAATATTTGATGTAGTCAAATAATTTTGAACGGATTGAACATTGTTTTGATTTTTGAAAAAACTTTGTAATTCTTTAAAATTATTGTCAGCACCTTGAAAATTTGTAGCGTTGTCAGAATAGGTCATAGTGGGATTACCACGTCGGGAAACAAATCGTTTGAGAGTTAAAATAAATGCCTCAGTGGATAAGGAAGTCACTGCTTCAATATGTATTGCTTTTGTGACTAAGCATACAAAAAGTGCTATATAGCATTTGATTTTAGGCGATTTTCTTAGATTTGAGGATTTTATTAAAAATGGGCCTCCGAAATCCAATCCAATTTTTTGAAATGGTCGAGCTGGGGTTACCCTGTCTCGAGGAAGATCGGCCATGATTTGAGTGTGAGGTTTTGATGAAAATCTAAAGCATTTATGGCAATTATGAATAATCTTTTTTGTTGTTCTTAACCCATTTAAAGGCCAAAAGTTTAGGCGAAAATTTGACAACATGGTATTCGCTCCAGCGTGTCCTAGTCTAATATGTTCTGATTCTAACATTGAATTGACCGTACTATTTTTTGAAGGTAATAAAAGAGGATGCTTCTGATTGAAGGGGATGTCAGCGTGCTCGAGACGGCCACCGACACGTATCATTCCGGTTTTGTCTATAAAAGGTTTTAATTTATTAATTTGTTTATCACAAACATTTTTTTTTAGTTTAAGTTCATTGATTTCTTTTTCAAAATAGAAATTTTGAATGGTTTTGATTATGAAATTTTCAGTAACTCTCAATTCGGTTACATTTAAAGGTCCGGATATTTTGTTTAAATTTTTACAATTCAATATGAATCTATGAACATATGCTATTGTTCTTTTTAATCTTGTGTAGCTAGAAAATTTCGAAAATGAACTTATCCAGAAGTTTTCTTCTGTTGGTGCTGTCAAGATTACAGTTTTTAATTCCGGAATTTCGGAAATGTCAATTTTCGGATTTGCGAAATTATCAAATTTTGATAAGTCTAAGTCGTGTTTCATTAAAAAGTTCGGTCCATGCCACCAAATTTTGTTGGAAATTAAATTTTTCGCTGGGGCCCCAGGTGATACAACATCAGCGGGATTTTCTATAGTATTTACATACCTCCAGGAGAATTCTTTAGTCGTTGCTTGTATTTTGGCGACTCGGTTGCCTACAAATATGGACCAACGACACGGTTCGCCTTTGATCCAGCATAGCGCTATTTGGCTATCTGACCATAAGTTTACACTATCTATTTGTATCTTCAATTGAAAGTTTTGATAGATTTTCTCTACTAGTTTAGACAGGAGTAACATGGCGGACAATTCTAATCGAGGGAGTGTTATGGTGTTAGAAATTGGGGATTCACGTGATTTCGCAGAAATTAGGTTACAGGAAACTGTACGATCCGAATAAATGGTTCTTATATAAACACAGACCCCGTATGCTTTTAAGCTGGCATCGCCGAAGCCATGCATTTCGATCTGAATAATCGTTTTATCTAAGAAAATGTATCTGGAAATTTTTAGTTGAGATAGGTGCGGTAAATAGCTAATAAAAGCTTGCCAGTCATTCAATAGTTTTGTATCGGTGATTTCATTGTCCCAGTCGATTTTAGCTAGCCACAATTGTTTGACTAGAAGTTTTCCTAATAATATGATAGGATTGTAGAGCCCAAGCGGATCATAGCATCGCGCTATGGTTGAAAGAATTTTTCTTTTTGTTACGGGGAACATAGAGATGGTAGTGGGAACAGAAATACTTAAGTTATCGGAGTTTGGAATCCAATTTAGACAAAGGACTTTGTTTTGAGAATGATCTAGACTAAGATCAATAATTTGTTCAGAATTTTGAAAAAGTTTAGTGTCGTTAGAATTCGATATTTTAGAAAGAACTTTAGAATTATTTGAGGCCCACTTATGTAGTTCAAAACCATGGGTACCTAATATAGTTTGAAGCTCATGAATTAATCGAGTTAATTCAGATTCGGAATTTGCGCCAGAGATTATATCGTCCATATAAGTCTCGGCCATTAGAGAGTTTGATGCTAAAGGAAACTTGGAGTGATTAGTGCTTGCTATTTCTTTCAAGACACGTTGAGCGATGAATGGGGAGAAATTGCAACCGTAGGTTAGGGTTGTCAGTTCTATACATTGTAGGGGTAGGTCTGGACTTTCCCTCCACAATATATTTTGTAGAAAGCAATGTTCAGGATTTATGACTATTTGTCGAAACATCTTTTGTAAATCAGAAGTTAATGCGAATTTATTTAGTCTGAAGCGGCAAAGAATATCGAATAAATCATTTTGTACCTGATAACCTTTCAGAGTTATGTCATTCAGACTTTTTCCAGAAGTAGTGGGACAACTAGAGTCAAAAACTACTCTTAGTTTTGTCGAAATAGCTTGTTCACGCACTATGCACAAATGCGGAATAAAGTATTTTAATTCTTCCTTAGAATTTGTGCGAGAAAGCGGTATAAACTTTGCATGTTTTAAGAGTACATATTCAGCAATAAATTTGCTGTAGTCAGAGAATAATTTCGGATTTTTATGAAGTCTTTTTTCGAGAGAAAGAAAGCGTTTTTTAGCGATAAGGAATGAGTCACCAAGTTCTAGGTGTTCTTTGTCAGATTTTAGCGGAAAGTTGACTTGAAATCTTCCATTTTCAAGAATTTTCGTAGTGTTTCGGAAAATAGTTTCCGCAAGTTCATCATCTAATGAAATATTATCTTTAGAGGGTATATCCTCATGAGTCCAGAATTTAGAAAGAGCTGAATTTAAGTCCTCATCAATTGATGTCGAGATATGATTACAAATTGTAACTTCAGATTCATTATTCCCAACAGTTACTGAACTAAAGGAGACATTATTTTGAATATTACCAGCAACTACCCATCCCAAACCAGTTTTTTGCAGTGTAGGCAATTTTTTACCCAAGTTTATGATTCCATTCATGAGGACAGTGTAATATAAGTTCGCTCCCACGAGTACATCAATGGGCGACGGTAGGTGAAAATCGGGATTTGCTAGAACAATGTCGCGTGGAATTTTTAAACGGGACAAATCAAGTTTAATCTGCGGTAGTTTGCATGTTATCGTTGGAAGGACAGCACAATTGACCTCATATTGTCTTCTAGGGTCAGAATGTGGGAAAAACTTTAAATTAACCATTTTACTGATAGTTTGTACGGAATTAGAAATACCAGCAATTTGTAAAGTTCTATTATATGGGATTAATTGCAATCTATCGACTAGCTCCTGTGATACAAAAGAGTTTTGGGAACCACTATCTAATAGAATAGTAATTTTCACTGGGTTTTTGCAGTGATCATATACGATTACCTTTGCAGTGGCTAGCAGTACATGTGAAGTTGTGGAAAGAGCCGACATCGATTGAGAAGGGATGGAAGTGCTGGGTTCAGCATTAGGGACATGAGAATTTTCCGTTTGATTTCCTGGAATATTATTATTGGTATTTGGTCTGGAAGAACCGTTTCGGTTTGCCGTAGGCCTACGAGAATCATTGAAGTTTCTGTCATTTTGGCGGTTGAAGTTATAGTTTCTCCAATTTGATGAATTAGAGTTTGAATTATGTCCATTCGTATTATTATTATCATACCCATTTTGAGAAATTTGAGGATTTAAATTACCTCCGTGATTTTGTGCGCTACTGGACGCTTGAAATGAATCGGAATGGAGGAATGTATGATGTCTCTTGCGACATATTGAGCAAGAAACTAGAGAATGGCAAGCTGCTATTGTATGAAATCCTCCCAGGCAGTTTTTACAAATATTGTTTGAGTTCAAGAATCTGTATTTTCCATTTAAATTTAGGTTTTTGAATGAGTCGCACTTGTATATGCGATGTGAAGAATTTTTACAATAAAAACACATTGACTTTTGATCTTCATGATTATTGGAATTTACATGTAATGAAGATCTGTTATATTTCGGTGCAGATTTTGTTTTTGATTCATTTGCACTGGGATTTGAATTTGGTATAGCTTGTGTTCGTTCAAGAATGCCACATCTTTAATCTAAAAGATCTAAGAATTCGTCAAGGGACATAGTTTCATTCTTTTTCTTATTTTGTTCAAAAAGTTTTCTAGTTGAAATATCTAGTTTCTTGTCAATTAAATATATGATGATGTATTCTAACAATATTTGAGGATCTAAATTTAATTTGTAAAGCGATTGAGCAGTTTTGAAAACGTGTGCTGACAGTGCTCTCAGTGCTACAGGGCAGGTTTTGTTTACAGGTTTTAAATCATATAATTCTGAGATGAGATTATGAAGTACTATTGATTGGTCATCGTATTTTCGTTTAAGGGTATTTACAGCTATTTCGAAGTTATCACCTGATAAATCAAGGCTGTCGATCAATTGCAAGGGTTCATTTTCTAAGCATGATTTTAAGTATAATAATTTTTCAGTGTCATCCAAATCACTGTTTGAAATAATCAATTTTTCGAAAACTTTAATAAATGAAGACCATTCGGAGACGACTCCTTTGAATTTAGGTAATGAAATCTTTGGTAACTGGGCTTTTGATTTTGAAACATTATTATTTTGTACATAATTGGTTGAATTTTGATTAATTGTTAATTCATCGATTCTACATCTTAATTTTGAATCGGTTTCATAATATTTACTTTATAATATATTTCTGTCCTCCAAATCAGTTAATTCTGCTTCAGAATTTTCGATAATCATTTCAATTTTTGTTTGTATTTCATTATACGCTAAATAATGTTCTTTCAAATTCATTAATCTAGTTTGAGACTCTTTTAAAAATTCATTTTTGTTTACAATTTCAAATTCTGTAATAGCCCATGTGTTTATCCGGGTAATTTGCCCTTTTATGGTGCGTCTTTGAAGCTTTAATGCATCCAACGACATATTGAATAAATAATTTACCTACTTGCAATTAACGACTAATAAATTAATAAAAATATTGGAAGTGGAAATTGAGTTTTTGAATAATAAGCACTGGCACTTTTTTGACTTATTTTTATTATCACTGCACCAGGAAATGTTAAAAATGGATGGATCCTACCTTTGTTGTAGATTTTTGCTTAGGTACTGGAAGCTGGAATTGTGCTACTACTTGGTAGTCTGGAACTCTGGAACTGCTACCTACTACTTAGTAGCCTGGAAGTCTGGACTGGAATTGCTACTACTTTGTAGCCTGGAACTTGAAGCACATCAGTTGGGAAGACAATTTGAAAACTCACTTTTGAGCTTGGAATGTTCGTACACTGGTTTGAGGAGTGTTTTATTTTTGGGTTTGCCAGATCCGGCTCGAAGGACCACAATGGAGTAATTTGATATGTTAACCCACTTTGGAGCCACGCTCTATCAGCAAGCGCAGCGACGCCTTGAACAAACGCGCTGCTGCCCAAGACGGTAGACTGTAGTGAAGTTCTTTTCCCTGGTCAAACCCAAACGAATAGTAGGGTGAAATAAAATACCCTTGGAATAAAAGTATCTATTACTATTGCAAACAGTAGGTTGTAAGGCCACAGCAAGCAAACCCCACCGGCTAAATTGCCTTTACAAAGTTTAAATTAAACACTCACTAAAATTTAAAATCACAACTAATGGCTAGTCCAAAACCTGGCCTGTTTTTTTATACTCACCAGAAAATGGTGTATGACTATAAACTATAAACTTTTGTTACACTGAAATGGCGTCGTAGAAATAGAAATTAACTGGAATTAAATGATTTTCTCGTAATGAGATTCGGAAAGAAATTTTACTTGACAAATGTATTATCTGTCACACTGACACTTCTTTCGATCAAGTCAATGACGGCGTGAAATGAATATATTATTATTTTGAAGGAATATGAATTCCGAACAGGTTCTTTGGTTATACATTTGCATTTTTGTTTCAATACAGCAGCACTACAACACATTACACATTGGAGATCCTTATCACATTTTTTTTGTAATCATATGTTAATTACTAAGCTACTTTAAAGAAATATTCAATCTCACTAACTTAGTAAAAAATTCAATATATTATATTCAGTCATAGATTTCCCTCTTCCTGGCTCATCCACACCTCTTACACACACTATTTTAATGTGGATGCTGGTTTAATATAACATAGTAGCTGATTGTCCAGATATTCAAACATTTTCTTCAAATTAATTTAAAATTTTAGTCTCATATCCGTGATACCCAATAACATTAAAATCGTTACGCCTATGATTTAAAGGTCCAACGTCAAATTTCCAACATGGCTTCAGCTATGACGTCACTTCCGCGCATATTGCTGTGAAGTAGGTGGCCCATTCTCTAATGAAACGGACTCTACCTCTTTTTCCAGTCATAATGCTTATTGGGAACGCCCCCAAGAAAAAAATAGTGAACAAGATGTTTGTAAAAAAATGCTAGCACCACATCTAGTAAGGATAGAAAAGGATATAAAAGGACAGGATAGTATAATTTCAACAAATCATGAAAGACCACTGTAGCCATGATGAGTATGAAAGTGTGGATGATGACAGTAGAGATAAAGATTTTAAAATATATGAATATGAATGTACAGAAACAGAGTCAGAAGCGAGCAGTTCAGTAAAGGCGGATGACATCATAATTCCCCCTGTTTATGTAACAGCTGTTCGTAGAGTACCACCAGTGAAGTCAGTCATTGAAAGAATCCAAGAACAGGTTATTTATCAAATTTTCCACGTTTATTACATTTTGTTGTGTTAGTTCTGGCCTTTAATTTTAAATGATTATTTATTTATCTATTTAAAAAAAAAATATCGTAACAAACAATTTCGATGTAAATTTTGTGAGAAAGAGGTGTCATCCAGAAACTTTGTTCGTCATTTACAAAGACGACACAATCATGAGAGGGAAACTCAAGATACTATCTAAACTAAAGAAAGGAAATTTGCTCTGGAAAAATTAAGAAACGATTCTAATTTTGACCTGTCTTTAAATAGAGAAATCAGACCTAAGAAGCAATTAACCGAACCCAAAGATGTTGTTTATTATCCTTGCATTTACTGCAAAGGAATATTTTCCAAAACTTATTAAAACCGCCACGTGAAACAATGCTCTAGCAATAAAGAACCGGATAAACATAAGAAATTCAATGTTGCTTCTTAGAAATAAGAAACGAGGTTATGTATTTTTTATTTATTAAAATATGTTTTATGTTGGTTATTTTTTGCTGAAAGTCGGCTAGTGTAGTTTTGAAATTTGATATCGTCGGTACAATGCCAAAACCACGAATGTGCAAAATTGGTGATTTTCACCTAAGTACTGTAACGGATATGTTAACCTTCAAATTTTTCAATGCCCAAATGACGAAAGTAATTCCCGCGTCTAACTCCCCCCCATTGCCAATGTTTGTTTCATGAATGTGCGGATGCCTCAGTTGTTGCAACGCTTAAGGAGCGAATGTACCGTCCGTTGCTCATTCGTGTTTTTGGCATTGAAGTTTTAGTGAGTTTCGGGAATTTCTAAACAGTGAATGTACCACATTGGTGTTTTTGACAGTTAAAATTGTTGACATTCGTTATATTGTTCGTGAAAATGTCTTCTCGTACAGAGAAAATATTGGCGCTGAGTAAGATATTGAATGCAAAAGGTAAGCGAAAATATACATATTATGAACAAGTATAGTAAAAAATCGTACTAATAATAATGATGATTGTACTGTGTTTATGAGGATATAATAATATTTGGTTTGTATGGGGAGCCTGAGTCTAAGGTGGTTTCTATATTTGTAAAAATGTTCTTTTCAGAAAGCGAACCACAGCCATCCATCTCAGTTAGGTACCCTCCAAATCTTCCATTAATATCCGGAGAAGGAGTTATAGGTGAGCATAAGTCTAAGTTATTTACCTACTGTGTGGTTTAGAACATGAATTTATTTGCCTGTGTATAATTTATAAAGAAAGAACATAGGATAATCGGCGTATTACAAATTTAGCCTTGAGTTTCTAGCTAGATTGTTTTTATTGACATTAACAATGGATATTTTGCTATTACAGAAAACGAACCACAACCCTCCACCTCAGTTATATACCCTCCGAAACTTCCATCAATATCCGGAGATGATTTGGACATTTTTTCCAATTCTTCTTCAGACAATTATGAACCACCAACAAGTGGATCCGAAAGCGACACATCTAGTTCAACTCAGTCTGTTGAAGAGGTAGTCCAGAATATTCAAAGAAATGAAACACCTGACAACAAACAACCTAATGTTAAAAGGGTAAGGAACGAGAAGGGGTGGAAAAAAAATATCAGGAAGGCAAAACGAGTGAGGGGTGAATCCTACACTGGACACAGAGGCATTGAGAAGCCTGCTCGTCCTCTTTTACCAGCTCCATGCCTTGGCTGAGCAAAACACAAATGTGTCCAACTTGTTGATGAAGAGAATCGACAAAAAATTTATGCAGATTTTCGTAGTTTGGAAAACATTGATGACCAGCGACAATTCATCAAGAGCCACGTAGAGCAAAGTTTGAAGAGACGCATCACGCGAAATATTGAGCATTCACGTAGAACTTTCACGTACAAGTATTTTTTTACTGTTGGCGTTTCCAGGCATAATGTTTGCCGAGAGTTTTTTATGGCTACGCTGAATATAACGGATGCCTTACTACGCACCTCATTGAAAAAATGTTCCTCCAATGGCTTTCAGGAAAAAGATAAGCGCGGAAAACACAAACCTTCCAATAAACTACCCGAAAATGATTCACGATTTATACGAGAACACATCCTTTCATTCCCATCGGTAGAGTCTCATTATTGTCGCGTTTCAAGTACAAAGAAATACCTGGACCCATCACTTAATCTATCAATAATGCATAGAATGTACAAAGCATCATGCATCGCAAAGAAAATGAAACCGGTGACTTTTGAAAAATATCGACAGGTATTTCAGGGATACAGTTTGGGTTTCTTTAAGCCGAAAAAGGACCAATGCAGAAGATGCTTGGTACAAAACTCCTTAACCGAAGAAGAAAAAATTCAAAGAGAAGATGAGTACAAACGACATCTAGAAAGAAAACTCGCCGCAAGAGAGACCCGTGACGAGGACAAAACCACTGCGAAAGGAAATCCTCAAGTTTTAGCTTTTAATTTTGATCTACAGGCTGTTCTTAATACACCGAAAGGATCCGCGGGGCAAATTTTTTATTTGCGCAAATTGGCAGTATACAATCTGACAATGTACAATTTGGGTAACCAAATCGTGAAATGTTATCTCTGGGATGAATTCAGGGTAAACGTGGAGCAAATGAGATAGCCTCTTGTGTGTATAATTTTATCATGTCCCACACTGAAATCACCGAGGTCCGTATGATGTCAGATGGATGTGGTGGACAACAGAAGAATTCTGTGTTTGCTGCTATGTGTATGTATCTACTGAGGAATCATCAGTCCTTGCAGATTATTGATCATCGTTTTTTTGAAACTGGTCACAGTGAAATGGAGTGTGACTCCATTCACTCCAAAATTGAAAGAAAGGCAAAGTATGTGCCAGTGTATACTCCCGATGGTTGGGCGCAAATAATTCGAGGTGCTCGTGTATCTCCGAAACCTTTTGATGTAAAACGCATTTTGTTTGATGAATTTTTTGATTTCAAAGGCTTTTCAAGCAGTTCACTTAGTTTCAAAATTCCATGGAGGAACGTTTGCTGGCTCCGCTATTTAAAAGACAAACCATCAACACTTTACTACAAAACTAGTTTTTCTGAAGATTTTGCTGAGGTAGACTGCCACAAAATAAGAAACCGAGGTCGTCCCTTATTATTATCTCCTATGGTAAAGAAAGCTTTTAGCAGTGAACTACCTATAAGTGAAGCGAAAAAAGCAGATCTGCAAAAAATGTGTAAGGACCTCACTATTCCTAGGGCTTATCATTACTTTTATGAATCACTAAAAACCAGCCGTGATGTCAGAGAAAACTTACCTGAGCCGGATATTGACGAAGAGTCTGAGACTGACAGTGACTAAGATAGAATACTTACTAACTTTCAAATTAAGTTTTTTTAATAGATTTCTTTAGTTACCGCTGCGTCGTTTTTTGCAATTTAATTATTAAATTAATTTTGTTGTTAAAATTAAGTTTCTAATTTGATGTTTTGTTTTAGTTTTGCTTACCATCTATTTCATTCTAAAGATTCATTAACTAAACTTGTTACTCAGAATGACGGTGTCTTGTATTTTGAGTTATTTGTGTTTTTTTGCTAGAATGATGTTTTATTTTATTGTATTTTGATAAATTCTACGGAATTAGAATGTCAATAAACCAATGTTTTTAGAAAATGTGTATTTTTTTATTTGCACGAATAAAAAATATTCACTATTTTTGCAAAGCCAAAAAAACGAATGTGCATTTTTTTGATAAAAAAATGAAAAATCGATATACTGGCATAATCTTGCTGATTGGGAATGGAAAATATTCCATGGTTGTGGATCTTTGCTCAAGATGTTAATTTTTAAAACTAACGTGTACATTTAAACCCCATTTTCTCGAAACTCTGAATTTGCACTTTCGTGGTTTTGGCATTGTACCGACGATATGTTAACCCACTTTGGAGCCACGCTCTATCAGCAAGCGCAGCGACGCCTTGAACAAACGCGCTGCTGCCCAAGACGGTAGACTGTAGTGAAGTTCTTTTCCCTGGTCAAACCCAAACGAATAGTAGGGTGAAATAAAATACCCTTGGAATAAAAGTATCTATTACTATTGCAAACAGTAGGTTGTAAGGCCACAGCAAGCAAACCCCACCGGCTAAATTGCCTTTACAAAGTTTAAATTAAACACTCACTAAAATTTAAAATCACAACTAATGGCTAGTCCAAAACCTGGCCTGTTTTTTTATACTCACCAGAAAATGGTGTATGACTATAAACTATAAACTTTTGTTACACTGAAATGGCGTCGTAGAAATAGAAATTAACTGGAATTAAATGATTTTCTCGTAATGAGATTCGGAAAGAAATTTTACTTGACAAATGTATTATCTGTCACACTGACACTTCTTTCGATCAAGTCAATGACGGCGTGAAATGAATATATTATTATTTTGAAGGAATATGAATTCCGAACAGGTTCTTTGGTTATACATTTGCATTTTTGTTTCAATACAGCAGCACTACAACACATTACACATTGGAGATCCTTATCACATTTTTTTTGTAATCATATGTTAATTACTAAGCTACTTTAAAGAAATATTCAATCTCACTAACTCAGTAAAAAATTCAATATATTATATTTAGTCATAGATTTCCCTCTTCCTGGCTCATCCACACCTCTTACACACACTATTTTAATGTGGATGCTGGTTTAATATAACATAGTAGCTGATTGTCCAGATATTCAAACATTTTCTTCAAATTAATTTAAAATTTTAGTCTCATATCCGTGATACCCAATAACATTAAAATCGTTACGCCTATGATTTAAAGGTCCAACGTCAAATTTCCAACATGGCTTCAGCTATGACGTCACTTCCGCGCATATTGCTGTGAAGTAGGTGGCCCATTCTCTAATGAAACGGACTCTACCTCTTTTTCCAGTCATAATGCTTATTGGGAACGCCCCCAAGAAAAAAATAGTGAACAAGATGTTTGTAAAAAAATGCTAGCACCACATCTAGTAAGGATAGAAAAGGATATAAAAGGACAGGATAGTATAATTTCAACAAATCATGAAAGACCACTGTAGCCATGATGAGTATGAAAGTGTGGATGATGACAGTAGAGATAAAGATTTTAAAATATATGAATATGAATGTACAGAAACAGAGTCAGAAGCGAGCAGTTCAGTAAAGGCGGATGACATCATAATTCCCCCTGTTTATGTAACAGCTGTTCGTAGAGTACCACCAGTGAAGTCAGTCATTGAAAGAATCCAAGAACAGGTTATTTATCAAATTTTCCACGTTTATTACATTTTGTTGTGTTAGTTCTGGCCTTTAATTTTAAATGATTATTTATTTATCTATTTAAAAAAAAAATATCGTAACAAACAATTTCGATGTAACTTTTGTGAGAAAGAGGTGTCATCCAGAAACTTTGTTCGTCATTTACAAAGACGACACAATCATGAGAGGGAAACTCAAGATACTATCTAAACTAAAGAAAGGAAATTTGCTCTGGAAAAATTAAGAAACGATTCTAATTTTGACCTGTCTTTAAATAGAGAAATCAGACCTAAGAAGCAATTAACCGAACCCAAAGATGTTGTTTATTATCCTTGCATTTACTGCAAAGGAATATTTTCCAAAACTTATTAAAACCGCCACGTGAAACAATGCTCTAGCAATAAAGAACCGGATAAACATAAGAAATTCAATGTTGCTTCTTAGAAATAAGAAACGACGTTATGTATTTTTTATTTATTAAAATATGTTTTATGCTGGTTATTTTTTGCTAAAAGTCGGCTAGTGTAGTTTTGAAAATAAAGTTCATTTTTAAAAGTTACAAAGTGAAACGACTAACATTTCTGGCGCTGCGAACAGGATTCTCGTACAGAAACCACCCGTTTCCTGGTCAATTTTAAGTGTTTAACGAGAGTTATTCGAACCTGGGAATAGAAAGAAAAGCATGCTGTAAGTAAATTTTTCCTTTCTTTCTTTTATGAGCATTTTTAACGATATTTTTCGAGAAAATTTGCATTTAATTTTTGAAAATCTTTCCATAAATATTTCTCGTAGTAGTAGTATTTCTGATTTATTAGATAATTCAATAACCAATATGCCTATATGCTCTCCACTTTCATAAAATCAGCTGATAATTTAATAACATTTCTTATCACTCAGGAAATAACTCCAGCTCAAGAATTTATTTTGAATGCCAATATTTCATCTCGTATCAAAGGGGAACCAAGAGATTTTTTAAATTACTCTAATTAAACTATTTAGACAGATGTACGACCGGCCTTATTAGCTAAGTACGGCGACCGACGTTCAGAAGACATTTTAGTAACACAATTATCAACAGTTCAAAAATTTAACGAGACATATGACCAATATCATCAACGAGTATCAAATAACCTAAACGACTTACTCCAGCATATTACACTAAACGATAATATCGAAACTGTCAATTTCAAAACTCCCTATTTTAAGAGTATGGCCCTTAAAACATTCTGCTCAGGTATAAATGAACCTTATTGTGAATATTTGTCACATTTTCTAATCACTTCCCTTGAGGAAGCTCTTCAAAAGTGTATAGCGTATGATAATCATGAAAATCAGCAACAATACATGAATTTCTTGAAGCACCAACAAAACAGAGGACCGTCTTCTGCTAGACAAAATTCTAGCGGTCCCACTCAAAAATTTTTTAAAAGTAAATCCAACAACTTTTCGACACAGCCCCATAATCCTCCGCAACGTAATTTCAATTCGAGCAATAATTATCCGCGAAATTTTTCACAACCAATTAACTCATCGCCAACCCCTCGTAATACTGCACAACAAAATTTCAATTTTCCAAAACAATAACCAAAGAAATGTGTTTCAACCTTCGAATTTTGGTAACAACGCTCCAAATTTCAATAGATCTCCTCTTCACAGAAACATCCAACATCAACAAAATACTTCCTCTCTTATGAGTGGTATACAAACAATTCAATCCAGAAATGAACCCATGAGTATGTCCACCAGACGGACACACAATTTCAATATAAACTCTTCAAATAATGAAGAAATTGAAAATTTAGACGAAGAAAATTTTCAGGATTTTCACGAGAACCCTTCCGAAGAACAACCGCCCCCTGTGTAAACATAAATAATATTCGAGAATACCCCCAATTACCCTTTTTCATAATGCCCAAATCAAAATTAAAAGTTTTAATAGATTCAGGTGGATCTAATACTATTATGACGAATGTATTGATGCTAGAATTGCTGATTGGAGTGAAGATTTCGATATTTTACTTGGTAATTCTGACTTAGAAAGAATTAACGCAATTTTAGATTATTCGACAAAAACTCTAACCTTAAGAAATTTAAGTATAACAATCCCATTCAAAACATTATATAATAAAATTCCTGTTAGCATAAGCAGTGGTGAGATATTATTCCCGGAAACTGTGATTAATAACATAAAAATTCCAGAGTCTCTTCACACTGTAAAGTATGGTTTTATAGACGATATTACATTTCAAACACCCGTTAACATAGAAACAGTAGTAGTAGATAAATTATGAGATAAAAAATCCCACGTGCAATTTTGATGAGTCTGTTATTCGGACAGATCATTTAAATTTTGAAGAAAAAGAAAAAATTAAAAACTTGTGTAAAAAATTTAAAGATTTATTTTATGACGACAAATCAAAACTGACTTTTACTTCTGCTATTAAACATGAAATTAAAACACGAAACGAAAACCCTATCTATGTTAGAAGTTACAGACACCCCAAAATAATGCAAGAAGAAATTATTAAACAAGTAAACAATCTTTTAGATAATAATATTATAAGACCCTCTACATCTCCATATTCCGCACCCGTGTGGATCGTCCCAAAAAAGGCCGATGCTTCCGGTCAGAAAAAATTCCGAATGGTAATTGATTACCGAAAACTTAACGAAAATACTATAGACGATAAATATCCAATACCCAAAATTGACGAAATTTTGGACAATTTAGGTAAAGCCACCTACTTCACAACTCTAGATTTAGCTCAAGGATTTCATCAAATCGAACTTCATCCAAATTCTATCGAAAAAACCGCTTTCACTGTACCACATGGTCATTTTGAATTTACGAAACTTCCTATGAGATTAAAAAATAGCCCAGCAACATTTGAAAGATTGATGGATAACATTTTAAGACCCTTCTTATATAAACCCTGTTTTGTATATATGGACGATGTAATTATCTTCTCAAAATCTCTTCATGAACATCTTGTTCATATTGCCGCTATCTTTGATGTTTTTAGAAAAAATAATCTTAAAATTCAATTGGACAAATCCGAGTTCCTTAAAAAAGAAGTCTCCTTTCTTGGCCACTTAGTCACTGTCGACGGTATCAAACCAAATCCATATAATATAGAAGCTATCCAAAAATTTCCTTTGCCGAAAACGTTAAAAGAAATTAAATCATTTCTAGGTCTTATAGGATACTATAGAAGATTCACCCCAAATTTTGCTAAAGTCACATCTCCATTTTCTAGATGCACTCGAAAAGGAACAATAATCAACCCCACTAATCCTAACTATTTGAAGCGTGCATTTCCATAACGTTGTAAGTGCCAAAATGATTCAGATGGGTTTTTCTCGAGAAATCAGTTGTAAGTGCCATGTTTTATGACCTGAAATTTGTTTGCGCGTATATTCCTAGCCGAAGGCGGGAAAAGTGGGGATAAACGGGCTCTGCAAGTCATAACGTTGTAAGTACCGTAGTGCAACTCTATTCACTAGTAACAACGTGGTTAGTTCATCGATTATTTTTATGTGCAGACGTGACTTAGTTGGTGCCGTTAAAATAAAATAATTACGTTACAATTAAAAGCTGACATGGATGAAACCGGTGCCCTAAAGAAATGTTCTAAAAAGAGACGCCGATGTGTAGAGAGTTGGCAAAAGAATGCAACAAAAAAAAAGAGGAATTCTGGAGAAGCATATGTTTCTCGAGGCTCTAAGAAAGCGGTTCCAGAGAAAATTCCCCCATCTCAGGTAAATTAATATAGGGCAATTTCTTGGGCTTTATTTTTAATTTTGCTGTATTGCTTTAGGTGACATGCAAGTGTTCATGGGCATGCCGATCCATAACTTTAACATACCGTGTTGAGTTGTTCAAGGAATTTTACAAAATGTCCGATTACAGTAAGCAGCAAGGTTATCTTCAAAGCCTTATTCATCCTCAACTAATCAAAAGGAGACGGCATGGAAAGTATGACCATCCCTCTGAAAGTAGGAGGAGTCACTCTTTTAGTTACTGTTTATTAATGCCTGGAGGTTCAGACGTAAGGGTATGCCTTAAAACATTTTGCAATACGTTTGGCATAACTCCCAGAAGAGTGCAACTTTTGGGAGAAAAAATTCTTGCTGGTAAAATGGACGTGTCGGAAAGACGAGGAGGTGTGCGACATACCTTTACCAAAACGGACTGGACTAACAAAATTATGGAACATATTGCCAGTTTTCCCACATATGAGAGCCACTATGCAAGAATGAAAACCCCGGATAAGCTCTTCTTGTCACCAGATTTAAACGTAAGCAGAATGTATCGTGCTTTTTTGGAGAAATACTGTGCTGAATACCAGCCACCTAACAAACCACACTGAACCAAAAAACACTGTAAATATAATAAAAAACTACGTTGAATAGACGAAATCGTTAATTAAAATTGGTCCAACGAACAATTTCATTAAAACAATTAAAAGTACTTCGTTAACTAATAAATAAGTTCATTAAACAATAAACAGTTTGTTGAATGAATGAAATCAGATTTATTAAAAATAAAAAATATATTACATTTATTTAATGAAAACTTTCATTGGTTCAACGTACATCTATTTTTCAAAAACTTCATTTAATTCATTCGATGAACAATAGTTATTAATATTTTATATGTTATTCACAGCTTTAACGAACGGTTGTAGTTGTTACAATGAATACGAAGATTTATTCAATGAATTATTTTTATTAATTTGATGATCTTTAGATATCAGTATTTTGCATATTATTCATAGCCTTAACAAATATTCGTTATTGTTTTAAGGATCACGAATATTTATTAAATTAATTGTGTTTGTTGATATCATGATCCTTAATTATGGTTGTAATGATTTTTTTAATAGGAAAAATAAGAGACTAATAGGTATATTTAAAATATTTATTGAACACATACATTGTTAAAAAACATTAAACAAACACATTTATACAAAGCCTTTAAAAATTATGAAAAGTTAAAAAAAATAGTAACAGAATGAAAACCATTGTAAATGAAAGAAAATATAACAAAAATTTAGATAAAAATAAATTACGGATCGTTCGTAAATTATTTTTCCTTTAATTTTCATCATATTGTTGTTGTTTTAGAACTGGTTTCATCATGTTACTGTTCAGAACTTAAATGTTCTGAAAGTATAAAAACTTTTGGATAGTTTTGCCGCGATTTTAAATTAAAAAAATAAGTTTCAATAAAAGAATAAAACATATTGGATTCTACTGGAAAGTCTAAATTGAAAACATAAAAAATTTTAAAGCAAATATCGACTGCTCTTAAAAAATTAAAAAATTTATATCTTATATTATCAAAAAAAATATAAATTTCTTCTATTGAAAAAATGTCACAACCAAGACAATAAATAAATGGCTGGATATTTTTTTTTCTCTCCATCAAATTGTTAATGTGTTCTTCAATTTCCTTCGCACATTTTCCCACATATAGGAAAGATTCCTGCGAATCTTTTATGGTGTATTTAGTGGTGAGGTTTTTACCACTCTTGGAATCTTTTGTGATGGATTTATTAGTGGGCACAAGGTACCCATGAAGAGCCCAAAATAAACATGCAGTTTTTGAATCTAAAAGAAATACAAAGGAATAATTTTTTACTAGAAATATAAACGTTTGCACTTACTTTCCGAAATTTTATCGTTAGTTTTTAAGTTATCTAACAGTCCCTTAAGAATTTTATCTTTTACATTATTTTCTGTGCATAAAAATTCCAGCAATTTGTCATAGGACCTTTCCCAATTATTTAGCAAGCCATCAGGGTTGTCGAAACCAAATTTATAGTCCATGTCGATCTGAAAACAGAAAAGTAATAGGTGAACGAGGAAATGAAATCAGACAAATTATTATACCAGTCGAAAACCAGTAGGGTTTTTATAAAACGGCCATTTCTGCATTATCTCGTCCGTGCTGGTAAAAGTTTGCAAGTCTTTTCGACGATATTGACTGCAAGCTTTCCATGTATTATCGAACTGTTCTGCAGTTAAATTATCAGTCTTTAGGGCTCTAAGACAAGCTTCTGCATCATCTTCGGGTTCTAGGACACAAAACAATTATTAAAATATTATTTATATGTTAATAATTATTATAAACACGATCAACAAAATGTAATATGATTGCTTACCAACAATTTTTTCAGGTCTGTACTTCTTTAAATCCTGTTTTTTAAGATGTTTTTCAACTACATATTTACCAACGGCAGATTTACATGAGGTTTTCAAATTGCAAAATTTATTATAAATTCTTCCTCTTTTGCTAGAACGATAGAACTCCTGAAATAGAAAGCAAACATATAGTTTCAATTTTAAGACTATGTGTAATTATAATATTTACCAATTTTTCACACGTAAATCTCTCCAGAATTTCTTTCTCTAATCTATAACTTGTTGTTGTTTTAAAAGTTTATGTAGGTAACTAAAAGGTAAAGAAGATAAAATTGATTAATTATCAAAGTGCATAATATGATTAATATTTTTAAAACTAGTCCAAGACGCTGTGCACTAACTTACGCCTTTAACTGTTACAATTTAGTTACAATTTACAATCAAAACAACGTGTTCTTACCTTTCTTAACAGTAAAAAAACACCGAACAGCACACAAATTAGATTTCTTTGGCTCTTGGGTCTGACTAGTTAGAACTTGCGTCACTCAGTACACAGTGCAGCTATTATGTTTCCACACAGACTGGCAATGCTGACTATGCCATTAAGAGCGCGCGAACCGCTAACTAAGACGATTCGTAAGTTCTTTATCACAACGCACTAAAGTAGTAGTGCTGATATAGTTTTACATTAATACAATGAAAAATTTCGTTAATATATAAGAACGCTGATGTCCTCAGGTATCATTACATCAATGCAAAGATTGCGTTCGTTAATATGATGAAGGAGTTTATAAATTACACTATTCAACAAATTTTCATTATTTTAGCTTAAATCCATTGATACAATGAATGCGTTCTTTAATATAAGGTACACCTCTTCGTTCTGATAATAAAAACTCGGAATTTAACACAACGAATAGATCATCGTTTAATGATTTATTACATTGTTACAATTAAAGTATTTTATTAATTGTTTTTGTGAAACTTAATGAACGCGTTTGCACCTTGAATGAAATCGTTTATTGACCTCATGAAAAATTTATTCTCAGAATAAAACTTATGTATATTATAATGTTAAACTGTTAATTCACATAAAGAACACTAGTTCATGGTATTAAAAAATCGTGTCATTATTTAATCAAAAATTGTACGTAACATTTCTTTATATTAAAGAAAAGAATCGTTTTTGCAACGAAACATTAGTCAATAAATTGAATTTATTAATAATATGAACAATATTTTTTTCAGTGCACCTATGACTCGACAATGGTATAACGAAATTTTTATATCAAAATTTAACTTATCTTTTGCTAGGCCCAAAGTAGACACATGTTCTACATGTGACAGTTTGGCTGTTAAAATAAAATTGGGAGACGGGGCTGCTGTTGGAGAACAAGAACTTCACCATCGGCAGGCAGAGGCTGCTACTAAGGCAATGTCAAGTGACACAAAAAATGCAAATGCATCTGATTGCTATGTTATTGCGTTCGATATGCAGCAGCAAATGTACATTCCTCAATTAACACACTCAGAAATGTACTATTCACAACAGCTTGCAGTATGTAACTTAGGAATCCACGATTCTGTCATAGGAAAGGGATTCATGTGTTTGTGGACAGAAGACTTTGGAGGAAGGGGTTCACTGGAAATTAGCTCCTGCTTATACACTTACCTTACTGAAGAAATTAACAGTCGCGAAAAGAGAAAGCTCATCTTGTGGTCCGATAATTGCGGGGGACAAAATAAAAACCAGTTCAATCTTGCTATGTACCTGACCCTGCTAGCAAACGATGTTTTTGATGAAATCGTTCACAAATTTCCTGTAAAAGGACACACCTTCCTTAGTTGCGATAGAGATTTCGCGATTATAGAGAAACGCAAGAAAGTGTGCAAGGCTTATACCCTAATGGATATTGTTCGCATTATCACTAGTGCGGCTCAGAAAAATCCATTCGTATGCAGGGTGGTTGAGGACTTTTATGATTTTAAAACCATTGCTTATGACAGACTTAACACGAAGAAACTAGGAATTTCATCAGCTACGCAGCTTCGTCTTACAAAGGAGAATTTTGGTGTGGTGATGGTGGCTAAAAATTTTGGCGAGTTTCCTGTATGGAATGAGATAAACATACTCAAATCTGGAGTTACATTACAAGATTTTAAGAACATACACCTCCCAAAAACTAGAAGTCATATTGATATTCCAGAAAAAAAGAAATCTGATATTGAAAAAATGCTTCCATATCTTCACGGTGAGGCTAAGCAGTACTTTGAGAAGAAATTAAGACATGCGGATCAAATCCCTACTGCAGAAAATACCAGTTAAAAAGTTGGCACATACAACGTTTTTACTTGCAACTCTGTTGGCACATACAACGTTGTGGAATTATAACTTAAGTTTATATTGTTTTTTCAAGTACCTACCGCTCATTATGGCTTTAAGGCGTGTTATTATTACATAATATCCTGAAAGCTATTTGCTTTTAATTTGTGAAAGTTCAAATAAAAACTGTTTTCATACAAATATGTTTTTTCTTCCTCCTGAAAAGTTTGTAATTTGGCACCTACAACGTTATGGAAATGCACGCTTCATTTAGTATGTTTCGAAAAATGCAAACAGTTACTGATTAACGCCCCCATCCTTCAATATCCCGATTTTTCAAAATCATTTGTACTAACCACAGACGCCTCGAATGTAGCTATCGGTTCTGTACTTTCTCAAAATAATCACCCAATTGCTTATTATTCTAGAACTTTGAATTCCGCAGAGCAAAACTACTGTACAATCGAAAAATAATTATTAGCTATTGTCGATTCTTGTAAACATTTTCGCCCTTATTTATACGGACAAAAATTTCTTATCGAAACTGATCACAACCCCTTTGTTTGGATCTATAAAATAAGACCCCACTTCTAGGTTAGCACGCTGGAGACTTAAATTAGATGATTATGATTTTGAAGTTAAATATAAGTTAGGTAAAGAAAACCAAGTAGCCGACGCTCTTTCCAGAGTTCACATAAAGGCCCTTACGGACAATTCAAATTGTGCTGAACCTCCAGATTTAAATGACGTATTTGACGTAGAAGAATTTCTCGAAAATTTTGATGAAAATCAATCATCAGGCAATACACAACACACTGCAATTGAAAACCCAATCACAGGAATACTTATCTCCGAAGAACCCATTAATTTATCGACAAATCAATTAATATTTATTACTCAATCAGAAAATTATGATTTAACTTATAGGAAAATTTTTAATAAACATAGATACACGATACATTTAACTGAGAAAAACTGGAAATCTGAAATACTAGACGTTTTCAAAGAAAGTCTACGACCAAATCAAAAGTTTTCGATAAAAATAGACCAAGAATACCGGCCTTACATTTGCAATTACTTTAGTGAAAACTTAGACTCAACTGTTAAAGCTGTTTTTTGTACTACAATGTTACAGGACATTGAAGACGAACAAAGACAAATAGAATGCGTGAAAAAATACCATTCCGAAAATCATAACGGAATAGTAGAAACCTACAAACATTTAAGACATCAATTTTACTGGCCTTCTATGCAAACAACTATCTCTAACTTTATTAATAAATGTGAAATTTGCTTAAAAAACAAATACGAAAGACACCCCTATAAACTTCCCCAACTAGGACCAATTCTTGGTCAAAAACCTTTTGATATTTTGCACATAGATTTATTTCATTGTAATAAAAAATTGTACTTGACAATTTTGGACTCATTTTCGAAATATGGACAATGCTATAAAATACCCGACAAAACATCAATCTCAATATTAAGCAAATTAAGACATTATTTTGCCCACCACAACTATCCCAGGAAAATTGTATCCGACAGTGGTACCGAGTTTAACTCCTCTCTAATTAAAGAATTCATGAAAATGCATAAGATTGAAATGCATTATACAACAGTAAACAACTCTTCTTCAAACTCCCCAGCTGAAAGATTTCATTCGACTCTTTCCGAAAAAGTTAGAACCTTAAAGGAACAAAATCCAAATGACCCTGTAGACGATCTTTTTACTCATGCAATACTAATTTACAATCAATCAATTCATTCTGCAACAAATTATTCTCCCTATTCAATTACGAAACATACAATCAAAGACATAAAGACGAATTACAACCCTTTATCAAAGACTTATACAATAAACAAAAATAAAAAATATTAAATGAACAAAATAAAAATGCCGAAATTATACCAGATATAAACATAGCACAAACTCTGCACGTATCCAAGAAAAAGCATAGACCCAAACTACAATCACCCTATACAACTATTCGTCCTGAAAAACAAAATAAAACCAAAATCATTGGAAAAACCAATAATGAAAAAGTCACTAGTACTCATTTAAAATTTGTGAAGAGAATTCGAAAACTGACTGATAAAAAAGCTCTAGACAAAACTTCTTTACAGGATAACCCTATCCCTGGGACATCTTCTCAAGATCCAGAGCATTCCGAATAATGGTTATTATGCCGAGGAATTGGGAAAATCCAGAGAAATTTCACATTATCATAGACACATTCTACACATAGATTTAGATTTAGCTGAAACTTTAAACAATAACATAAATCATTTCTTTAAAATTCCTATTCAAAACGGACCCCTCTCACTCCTATACGCTCAATACAATCACTTACGCGAACAAGCTTACGACGACCTTCATAAGATAACAAGAAAACAGAAGAAAGCACTTTTTAATTTCCTTGGTACAGCTATAAAATACATAACAGGTAACCCCGACGACTCAGACTTAGACTTGTTAAAAACCCACATAACAGCCATAGAATTAAAAGAAAATAAAATCATAAAGAAATTTAATAATCAAATCTCATTTGGACAATCTTTAGATACTAGATTTAATAGATTACTAATGAAAATAAATAATAATAGTATGACCCTTCTAGCTGCAGTTAATAAACTATCCGCTGATTTTGATGGTTATAATGCACTTCATAACGAAATACTTAACCTCCAAAATATAAATGAATTTATTATGAAATTGATTAGAACAATTACCCTTTCACACTTAGATGTAACTAACATCGAATTATTTACTTTAAAGGAACTAGAAACCCTAAAAGATAATCTTTTTCATATCTACTCCAGAGTATCTACTCTTATTTGCGTTACTTCCAAGACAATGCTCATAATAGAATCCCAATCCTTCGCACTAGCTTTTATCCTACATTCCGAATTTATCCCGTACCTAACAAAGATCACATAATTATATTGCCACCTGCCCATTTCTACGCCAATAACAAGTGGTTCGAAAATTGTATTGGTCGAGACGATAACATTATCTGTACAAATCATGTAGCATCCAAATGCTTAATTCCCAACATTAACAATTGCACAAAATGTAGAGCAACAGAAAATTTTGTGCAAGAAACTTCACAAGTCATTTTGATAGGAATAGTTCATCCTATCAAAATTGAAAACCAATGGATCCAATCAACCAGCATCCTTCTAATTGAGAAGCCTATTTCTATCGAAGGTACCCTCTACACAAAGAAAACCGTTCAAGAAATTTCATTCCCGGAAGTTGTACCAATGGAGCTCAAACCGGACCGACCATGAAATCAAGCTAGGAAAGTTAAAAATTCCCGAAACCCACGGCCAAGTTCAACCGATAGAGCCATTAGAAAATTTACCTGAAATTTCTACCGGACTTAGCGCTGCATCTATTATTTTACTCTAATGTCTGTTTTAGCATTTTTGTTAATTTTATTTTTAAAGAAGAGGAAAAGAATTTCGAAAATTCTTTTTGGTCAAAAATTGCAACCAGCCCAAATTAAAATTCTAGAAGATTTACTTCGAGATGGTTCCAAGACTTCGAGGACGAAGTCAGCACCAGAGGAGGGAGGAGACATGTAGCCTTAATGGACACAGGACACCAACCTGCAGAGTCAACAATTAAATGTTATAAATTCTATTACAACATGTGTTATCGGACTTTTTACAATTAGATCTTTATAATAATAGTTTGTTTTGTAAAATCATTTTTATTGTATAAATTCCATTAGTTTCATTTTTGTGTAGTTTTGAAAATAAAGTTCTTTTTTAAAAGTTACAAAGTGAAACGATTAATATTTCTATATAAACGCAGCCAAGGCGAGCATGTCGTCGTCATTGATTGTTCTTGAATAATTAACTGTACCAACACTTGTATCGTGTGGTGCCGACGCAGTTTTCAATTGTATATGCACAAAAAACTTATACAAGCATATAGTCTAAGAGCTGGCTACATAAAAAATGTTTGGATCTGGTACATGGTTCGTTTAAATTGAAACAGGTACCTTTGGTGTAGCCGAACATAATTTTTCCTGTCTGGCATAGAAAATCCGGGGCATGAAGCGGGGGCGTGTAGTTGAAAATGTAAAATTTAGGTGTAACAAAATTTATAAGGTACACGGATTCTTATTTCAGGAAAAGCTTTTATTCATATTCAAGAAAAGCGGAAAAATATTGGCAGGCAGTTTGCTAGGGGTTAACGTGCCCCCAGACAACGCCAAAGGGGTGTAAAAGTAAATAAAAAAAATCACAAGGTACATGACCAAACTTTGTTTTGTTTTAATATTTAAACTTAAAAAAACAATTTACCAAGTGGGTGCTAAAGCCTTGGCAGACAATTTGAAATAGTACTAGGCAGCTGTGGTCCATCGAACCAGTTGAATTTATAAATTTCCTCTTATAATATCCATCCACAATTCTCAGGATTTAAATTTGATGGTATTTTTTTGTACGCATGTATCCATATTGTGGCAATATATTTCGTTCTTAATAAATGCTGCCTCTATTCAGCCTTAAATCATTTCTTGCTGTTGCCAATGATTTATTAAAAAATTAACTAATGCCTCTTTGAAAGAACTGTTTCTCAGATCTTTATTAACATCGGCTGGTCTTACTTGCTCTGGCCCAGATATTACGTACATGCGATTACCAGAGGAACCGCCTCTCTGTGATCTTTCGTAGTCTTTGATAGAAGGTGACTAATATCTATCAAAAATTATGTGTATTTTATGGGCTTTGTCGTTAGTTACCATTTGCAGTATTTTTTTGAAACACTACCGAATGTTTTTGGCAAATCGCTAATGCAATGAGTAAGAAAAAATCCGTCTATTCAACATATGTCAGTATAGGTTGGAGCCTACTTTGAACATCTTTTTCCAAAGAAAGCAACTCCCTTTACAGATATTAAAAAAGAATCAAGAATTCCAAAAAGCCTTTCGTGAAATGGGCTCTGAAGAGTGTGATGAAATTAGGGTATTTCCGGAGCTCGAGAAATTAATTTGCAGTTTATATGGTTATCCATCTATGAACTCGGTGAATAGTACCAGATTCGCATTATTTGTAAAAACTTGGATGAACCATTCCAGAGAAAAAATATACACTTACCCGTTACCTCCTAGCCAGGCTGAATTCAGGCAGCATTTATTAAGAACGAAATATATTGCCACAATATGGATAAATGCGTACAAAAAATTACCATCAATTTTAAATCCTGAGAATTGTGGATGGATAATATAAGAGGAAATTTATAAATTCAACTGGTTCGATGGACCACAGCTGCCTAGTACAGTAAAAGATGTACTTGATGCTGAAATAATTAAAGGTAAAATACTTTTGCATGAAGAATATACAAATTTTTTTACTTGAATGTGTAAAAATCTTACTGTATTTCAGGCGATGAGGCAGAAATCGAGTCCGAGGAAGATTCTATTTATGACAGCGAAGATGATTGTCAATCTGAGTCTGATACTGCTAGCGAAATTGAATAGTATCAGACTTGGATATTTTCATATCTCAATATTTATTTGATACCTTAATGAAATTTTAAACGCAATTAAAAATAATAAATCATAACGAACTATTTCAAATTGTCTGCCAAGGCTTTAGCACCCACTTCTCTGTCTGCCATTTGGTAAATTTTTTTTTAAGGTTAAATAATAAAATAAAATAAAAAATTTTCATGTACCTTGTGATTTTTTTTTATTCACTTTTACACCCCTTTGGCGTTGTCTGGGGGCACGTTAACCCCTAGCAAACTGTCTGCCAATATTTTTCCGCTTTTCTTGAATATGAATCCGTGTACCTTATACATTTTTTTACACCTAAATTTTACATTTTCAACTACACGCCCCCGCTTCATGCCCCGGATTTTCGATGCCAGACAGGTAAGATTATGTTCGGCTACACCAAAGGTACCTGTTTCAATTTAAACGAACCAAGTACCAGATCCAAACATTTTTTATGTAGCCAGCTCTCCGTCTAATACATGTCCAGTGTACAGTTATGTGTGTAGCCGCCTTTAGGACTTACGTTTTGGAACTGAGCGATTTTAGATTTCTTTTATTGGGTTATTGATACGTGTTCACCCGATTCCATCCTTGATAAACGTTAAATATAAGATAAACTCCAACTTCATTGAAGGGAATTGCAATATTATTACAGTTAGCTGAAAAAATCAGTTGTTTGTTTCTCCTGTAAAATTCTAAAAATGGCACTTACAACGTTTTGGAAAGGCAGACTTCAAATAAATTTGCGAATTGCAATTTACGTTCCATGTACGGCACATTCGCCAAATTAAGTGTGTTACTGAAGCAGTAGCATTCTTTCAATTTGTACAAAAATTGTTCAATTTTTTTCCAAGCTTCTACCAAACGATGGAAAATTTTGACAGATCATTCAGGTGCAAATATACAAAATGGTTTATATAATATTTCTGAAGCATTGTCCTCAATCGAAAGTGACATCAATCAACCAGGAGGCACTAGAAAGGAAGCTCAAATCCTAGCAAGAAAAACGGAAAAATTTGAGACAGCTCTTCTAACGGAAATATAGAATGATCTTATGGGAAATTATGAATAAAAGTAGGCTAAGTTCACAGAATAGCACTATGCCCATGGACGTTGTAACAAAACTACGTTATGTCAATAGCTCATGCAATAATTTTGAACAGTCCGAAACTGCTTAAAAGAATCCAGATGCCAACTACAAAGATAAAATTAAAAGAAAAATAATTCATTGCACACGCATCATTTTTTTTAGGATTATCAGACTGTACATTTGAGAGGCAAACAGAAGTTTGGAGTAGCATACCCCAAGAAATTGATAATCGATTTAGTTTTCTTCGTCAGTTAACAATCGAATCTGGTTTATTGACCAAAAAAATGCAAATAATTCTATCATCAAGACATTAATACAATATATGAACTCAAAACATTAACATTAAATTAGAAAAAAAAAACGTTTCCAAACGATGAGGTTGCTACAAGAGTATTCATTTGACTAATGGTTAGCAATTGTAATGGAGAGTGTTCATTTTCGCAGCTCAAGAGAATAAAAAATGAATTGCGAAAAACAATGTTACAAGAACAACTAAGTAATTTGTCAATGATGTGCATAGAAAATGACATCCTTCAAAAAATTGACTTGGAGACAATTATCGTAACCGTAATCAAAAAATACTAATATCATTAATGACATATTATATGTTTGATTACCCATAATATATGAAAATTTTAATATAATTCGCTTCAATTTAAAAAAAAGGCTACAAATTTTTCTGCAGTCTAGTTTAAGACGTCCTTGATTATACTGATTAATATTTCTGGACATGATAAATGAAAATTAATGGGAGTGGGGGAAAAAATTGTTGCCCTTAGCATAGTTCCAATCTGAGATCCAGTATTGTTTATACAACGAGGAAAATTCATCTTTGTGCAAAAGAAGGAGACATAGAACTGATAAACCTTACCATTTGAACGTTTCTTCAGACTTTTATTAGCAAATAAGTCTTGCGTTACAACTATAGTTTAAGTGTTAGACCTTTACTCGATTCAAAGTCCAACCCACAGTTGTACTGGCTCGATCTATTGCTATTCAATATCTGGTTATGTAATAAATGTCCTATCCATATATTCACATTATTTTCCTGTATATTTATAATTCTGGTTATTTAAATTCTTCATACAAACTAATTGGCTACACAACTTTCTAAATTTTGTGAAAGACAATATGTAGGTACCTAATTGAAAACATTTAAAATTATCAAAGATAAATGGAGAAAAATCAATTGAATACCTCAGAACAAAAACTTACATCAAACATATCACGCTGAGATGTACTGTGGTAAAATGTCCTGTAATTGCTGCTCTATAAAAGTGTTCCAATGCATTTGAAAGAAAAATAAGATCCTTTTCGAAAAGGAGAACGTCATGTATATTGATTTAATACAAAAATAAAACACAACAAGCAAAACAAATTATATTACAATAACAATATCCTTGAAGTATTCATATTTTATTTTTTAACTATTACTTAGGTACTTCTGGTGTAGTGAAAATCACACCGAAAATAATTGTGAGTAGTTTTTGGTAATCTAATAGTAAGTTTAAGCTCGTCGTGGTAACCTATGTATAATAACAAAACATTAATAGTATGTATCTCTCTATGTACTGCATTGGGTGAAAAATATTCATGTTATTTAAATCACTTGGTGGTTATAATCTTCAACACGTTGGCAGGAAAGTCGGAGCATGCAATATTTTCATGTCACATTAAGTAGAAAGAATTTCTGAAAAAAAGTTTCAATTTAATTATACATATTAAATATGTATGATATGAATCTTTTTGGCATAAAATAGATTTAAATTATAAGAATTTTAATGAAATATGTGTTAGTATGAAATTTTCCTCTATATCCGGAGTAATTTTATGATTGATCAGTCGAATTCTACTTGAATGATAAACTAAGTCAGTTCGCGGTATAAAGAAAGAAGATAGTGATATACCAAAATTTAATAAAATTCAGTTAATTACGTTTTGTGAAAATGGTGTTATCTCAATTTTTTTATTGACATTTCAAGTTGTCTTGTGGCAAAGGATAGGTTCCATTTGAAAATAGTAATACATTTAGTTGTATCTCTTCAGGCTGTAGACCATGGTCGATAATTTTTGAAAAAAAAAAAAATAATAATAGTAGGATGAAACCCATTGGAAAAGGAGAAGAATATTATAAAAATGAAAGAAAAAATAATTTACTGGCGATCTGAGGTCTGGAATGGGAGGGGGGTGAGTTTTTAAGGGAAAAAAACGGTTTATCCCGATTTCCGGCAAAACTACAAGTCCTATGGAAAAAAGTCAAATGGCAAAGTTGTAGGTAATAAAAAGATCTACAACTTCTGCATTCACACTTTTTTCACATAACCTCAAAATTTATGCGGAAAATTCAAAAAACAAAGTTTTTGGTTTTTTATTTTTATCTTCTACAAAAATATCAGCTTTTTTCAAAAAGTTGGTGTGCTTACTGTTCGTTGAAATCTCTACTTTTCGATGGTGTAAAAAAAATATATTTCTATAGTAAATCTTCTCAGAAAATGCAAAAAATCGAAGGAAACTCGAATTCGAAAAAAATTTTTATGCCATTTTTATACAATTTCATCTAAAAAATGTGACTGCTGCAATTTTTTTCAATTAAAAATTTGATTTATTAAATTCTAATTACATTTATGTCATAGAAAATCTCAATATATAAAAATAAATGTAAATCGTACTATTGAATTTATTCTGATTACGTTATTCATTACAATATTCTTGCATTTTCTGAGAAGATTTACTATAGTTTAGACTTCAACGAACAGAAAGCACACCACGGGTGAATTTTCGATTGAAAATTAAGGTGCTTTTTCTATTTTATCAAAATAAGGTGAAAAAATAAATATTTATGATCAAATAAATTATAGTGTATTTCGGACATAAAAAGGTAAGTTTTCACCAAATTTCGTGAAAAAAATTTTTTTTTGTAAACAATCAAAATATAAAACCATAAACTTGGTTTTTTGAATTTTTCACATAAATTTTGAGATTATGTGAAAAAAGTGTTGATACAAAAGTTGTAGATCTTTTTATTACCCACAACTCTGCCATTTGACTTTTTTCCATAGGACTTGTAGTTTTGCCGGAAATCGAGATAAACCGTTTTTTAACCTTAAAAACTCACCCCTTTACCCTTCCCGACCTCAGATCGCCCGTAAATTATTTTTCCTTTCATTTTTATAATATTGTCATCCTTTTTCAATGGGTTTTATCCTACTTTAATTTTTTGTCACTTTTTACCTATTATTTTTAAAGGCTACCTACTACCCTGGTCTACTAAGGTAAGTATTATTTTATACTTTTTATAGGTTGATTTATATTAAATAAGGTAACAAGCAGGAACGTCACTCAAATTTTTAGCAATGTTTTATTCAATAAAGTAAGGTATCTCATTAAAAGCGTTTTATACAAACTACTATGAACTATGTTCAGTGTTTTTATGTTTTGTCACTAATTTTTGAATACGTTTTAAATCATGATCTGTGGCATTTAAAAATATTACTGTGTTTCACAAGCTAATCATACATGAACGAGTTACGTTGCTTTTTCCAACGACACCAAGTTTTTTGAAATCCGTTTTGTAGTTACAGCTATAAAAAAACATTTTATCGCCCCCACTACTCTATTTTAATAGATTGTATTTCAGAGACAAACCACTTTAAAAGTTTCAGATTGGCCGTTACGACCCCTGTCGGCCACCTTCGAAACCTGAGAATCATTTCCAGAATTTTATTTTGGCTACTTTAGTTATAACATATTTTACCGCTAAAAGCTCTGCAAAATAAAATAGTCGAAATAGAACCTCCCAACAAACCAAAAACTATTAAACAATGCACTCGAAGTCAACTGTAAGGATTGACTTGATATGTACCAGATATATTCAATATCTTGTTAGACGTTATGGTCCGCGTGTAGCAGTACTGTTTGACGGGTATCCTACAGAGGCTGAAAAAAAGAGTACCAAAAGTGCTGAACGTATTCGCCGAGCTCGGTTACATTCTTCTCCTGAGGTTATATTTGAGGAGAGAACGTGCCTCAGCTTTCACAAGAAAAGTTTTTATTTAACGATAAAAACAAAATGCGATTCATCCACCTACTGAAGTAAAAGATGGAAACCAAAAACATTCAGGTTGTTCAGGCTGAAGATGCTGATAGGCTGATGGTTACCACAGCCATTGAAAAGGCCTCTAATTTTGGAGAAGTGGTGATAGTAGGTGAGGACGCAGATTTACTGGTACTCCTCAATGGATCTAATCCCACACACAGTAACATCTACGTTCAGAAGTGTGGAAGAGGTAAAACGCCAGATATTCTATACTCAACCCACTCAATTACTCCTGACCATCATCTCATTCTCTTGGCCCATGCCTTCAGTGGATGTGATTCTACTTCAAGCTTTTTTGGTCAGGGGAAAGCCAAGCTGCTCGAGGTAATTTAAAATAATTCAGACCTCAAGGAGAAAGCAACAGTTTTTTACAACTCGCATGTCACACCGACGACGTAGTCTATACAGGAGAGCATATTCTTATTGCGCTATATGATGGAAGTGGTTTAATTAAAAGCATCAATGACCTGCGCTATATGCTCTTTGCCAAGGCTGCAACCAAGATAAATTTCAACCTGGCCAGACTGCTTCCCACTCAAGACGCTGCCAGGTTCCACTCACTTAGAACATACCACCAGGTACAGAGGTGGCTTGGTGTTGATATCGATCCTCTTGAATGGGGAAGGGTTGTAATAGCACACGGCCTTTCCCCAAGGATGATGTCAAAGGATGTGGCTCCTTCACACCTCATGCAGATGATCTCCTGCAATTGTAAGAAGATATCTGGCAATGCATGCAGCTGCAGAAAAGCAGGTTCTATTGTATGTAGCCAATACAGTGGACAGTCCTGCGAGAATCGACCAGATATCATCGTTGACGTGGACACTCCCAAGCAAGATGAAACCAGTTAATAGAGATAAGTCACAAAGTGGTATCCTAGACAAAACTACGTACCAACAAAATGTTAGGAGGAAAAAATATCAAATAGAAGATGTAAATTCAATTGTAGAACTAGTTATAGAAGTTTTACATTTACTAAATCAAGAAAATACAGTTAAATATCAAAAATTTGGAGAGGTTAATGTTATTAAGGATAGGTTTTTTAATAAACCCGGGTGTAGTAAGGACAGATAAATATGAATTCCTTTAATATATTACAATGGAACTGCAGGTCTGCAGTTTCAAATAAACCTAATTTAAAAAATTTACTGCATAAATATGATATAAACATTGCATTATTATCGGAAACACGGTTTAAGCCAAATGTTTACTACAACTTCACAGGATATACTTGTTCACGTCTTGATCGCGACGACGGCAAAGCAGGAGTAGCAATCTTAATGAAAAGAAATCTATCATATAAATATAAAAATAATGTGTAAGTGTGTGTGTGCGTTAAGGTAGGCCATTTAGAAAAATGGTATAACGTGACAGTGTATATAAAACCAGTGTCCAGACTAGACACATGAAATTGTTAATTTTTTTAATAATATTCCAACGCCATGCATTATTGGTGGGGCCTTCAACGCTCATCATCAAACTTTTGGTTCAGCAATCAATATTAGTCTATTAGTGTATATTAATACAGGAACCCCAACTCTTGTGACCAGGCCCGGCCAACGAAAAAGCGCTATAGATATTTCCATATGTTCCCAAGAGTTGGATGGATTAAATCACCTTCCAATCCTTATGAAACAGTCAATAGAACAAATTAAACTCCCCCAGAAAAGTCACAAAATTTGGAAAATAGATAAAGCAAACTGGCTTGTGTACAAAAATTATTTACAGGAAGTTTCAGAGAATGTGCTAAATGACAACTATGATAAATTAATAAACGATATAAATAATGCAGCAAATTTAGCCATACCAAAACACAATATTAACAAAATAGACAAACCACAAAAATGTAAACCTTGGTAGAATGAACAATGTAATGAAGAAGTTTTGAAGCGGAGAGAATTATTCAGAATATACCAAGAAAACCCAAATATAGTAAATTTAAGTAGATACCAAAACCAAGATGCACTTATAAAAAAAATCACCAATCATACTAAAAGACAAAGTTGGAGAGAATACTGTAACAGTTTAAACAAAAATACACCAATAAGAGAAGTTTCGTCCAGACTCAACAGGTACAAAAACAGAACACAAACAAATATTTTACGAATAGAACCAGGTGACTGGACAGAAGCTTTTCACAACTAAATAACTCCAAGTTGGGTTAACGAGACATCTTTAGAATTTCAAAACTATAACTTTTCTGATTTATCTTCACCATTTGTTAAAGAAAAGTAATAACACATCCCCAGGAATTGATAACATTTATCACCCTAAAAAAAAATAATAATAAAGAGTTAAAAAAAATGTAAATTTGAATATAGATGCATACAAAATGGATTAATAGCAAAAATGGTAGTTAAAAAAAATATTTAAGTTGAAAAACTGAGGAGAAATTGAAAAAAAATAAGATGTAGAATTAGTAGAAAAAAAATTTTTTACTATGGAAATTATGTACATCCTTGAACAAAATGTTATGTTGGCGAAGGGAAACCAAATCACACACACACATCTTTGTAACCAAACTGATGGCCCAAAATCGAACACAAAAAATCCAGCAATTATATAACAAAATTGACAAAAAATACTGGAAAAATTAAAAACCACCACTTTTAGTAAAAAGCTTCCAACATATCCAAAAATTCGGGAATGTAATATATCGGAATGACAAAATTGCATATTATAATACTGACTATAAATTGTGTAAACTTCAAGTGCCATATTACTTTCTCAGAATAGAACAAGAACTCAGCACCAATTCTATAAATATTTTCTTCAAACACGAAAATTTAAAAAATAAAATAAAGAAAAAAAACAAAATAGAAAAATCTCAACAATACATATTTCATTACTAACACTAATATTAACTATTTAGATAATAAGGATAAAATTGTAATAGCAAAATCCAAAAATTGTAAATTCTAACAAACAATGAGCTGGACAATTTATCTGGAATCAGGGCCAATAGACCAAAACACACACACACACACACATAATATACTTACTACACTGCTCATGGAGGAACCGCTATTGTAATTAAACAAACTATTGAACATTACCAATTACCAAAATACCAGCTTTTTCAATTAAAGTCAGAGCATTACCTTACGAAATAACGGTTACAACAGTCTATTGCCCACCTACACATAATATCAAAAAAAAGACTTCAAACTATGTTTTAAAACTCTTGGTAAAAAAAATTTTAGCTCGAGGAGATTACATACACTACCACTAAAGGAAGAACTTGCCAATCGGGTGCATGATTGCTGTTGGAACTAGCGCCTAGCCGTCTTGCCCTTGTATGTAGTTGAGTTGGCATTACTGCTACTGTAATAATTAATATTTTGTCGTTAGAGAAACGTACCGTTTCCACCTTGCAGTAATTGATTCCTGTAACCACTGGTAACATGACAATAAACAACGAAAAAATATATTTTGTGTGTTTTATTAATTTTCTATCAGGTTATGATCTTTACCACGTGTTCCACTGCGCGTAATCAAGGTTTGTAAAGTGATAAGTGAACTTTAACGGTTTAATTAGTGAATTGTGAATAAATAAGCAGAAATGGCGGAAGAAGAGAATTCTATTGAAGCATTCGACCTTGACAAGTCAGGGTAAGTAAAAATTGTAAGAAAAAAAAAATGATTTCAAGAGACGAGCATGAATATTTGGGATGTGAATAGTACGTACTTAATTTCGAAACAAATAAATTTGTATGAAATTTAACTTACATTTTAGCGTTGAGTGAGAAATTGTCCCACTCAACGATTTTAGGTAACATGAAACGTTACACATGTCAAAATGACATCAACAGAAATTTAAGCTAACTATTAAATTTTTAAACTCGGTATAATATATTGATGTGTTTAAGATTATTTAAGATCGAATTTATTGAGAAGTTTAATCATTTCAATGAAAGTTTATAAGTACTCATATAGAATATAAATAAAATTTGTAGCAATAAGGATACAATTGTTGATTGTGTGCACACATAAATGAATAAAAGACTAATAGCTATACGTGCAGAAATCGGAGATAAGGAAGTATTTGAAAAATTGTTGGAAAGGTATAGAAAAGTTTTTCAATTTGACCAAAATCATGCTGGAGAGGAAAAAGCACTAAGCATTAGTGGTGAGAGAATGCTATTTTATACTGAGACGAGAGGGGTACCTTATCAAGCAGGTTGGTTTAAAATCATAAATTTCATGTACATAAAAGTTGAGAATTAATCCATCTGTTTGGATTATTTCACAGAAGTTAATTTGATCATAGAATAATCTATGATTAAATAAATAATAATTAACTTGTATATTGAAAATCATTACAAAGCTTCATTCTGTAGTTCATATTTTGTGATGGATGCTGTGCATTAATCTACTGTATGAATTACTAAAGTAGCCATATGTATGGTGTTGTGTTCGGAACAAACATATTTCTGCTTGCTTTAAACCTGGCCATACTTGTGTTCAGTCAACCAGGATTAGAGCATAGCTCCTGTTGTAGAATCGCAATTAATTAACAATTAATTTGGTTAACAGATAAAAGCACTATGAACGAGGACGAGTGGAGTGCTGTAACAGAGTGGATTGAGAAACAAGCAGGAGAAGGTCCTTGGGTAGTCTTACCAGGAGACAATAATCAAGAATTGTCTCAAGAAGATGAGGAAGAATTGCTTAAAGATGTGCATGAGAATAGTAGAGATGAGGAGAAAAGAACGAGTTGTGAAGTGACGAGTATTGTGCTGAGCGAAACAGAGAAATCCCATGGAGGTAAATTTTTACCATCAATTAGTTTTATAAAGTTAGTTAATTTTAAGTATAAAAATAAATTAAACCAATTCTATGTTTTCAATACAGATAAAGAAAATGAACAAATGGAAACTTTAGAATGTACAGTGTCCAAAATCACTGATAGTAAAACTAAAAACGAGGAAGTCTTAGCATTGGTGAAACAATTCTGCGAATCCTCGACGAAAATGCTAAAACAATACCAAGATGTCTTCTTGGGTGCTCAGACAACTGTTTCTAAGATGGAAAAAATTCAAGGGTTTGTTGTTGATGAATTCAATAAACAAAAAGAAGTGTTTGTCAAACAGACGAAAACTCTTGAAGACAAAAATAATGAGATCCGTAAACAAATAAAATATGTGAATAATGAATGCAACAAAATGCATGAATATTATCAAAAAATAGTAGATAGAGATGAGAACAGAACGAACAGTAGTACATCCTGTAGCGAAAATGATGCATTGAAGACTGAAATTTCGAAAATTGTACAACAAGAATTGAAAAAAGGTACCAATGATATGGTTTCTAACAATCCCTTGGTATATTGCAATAAGTTCTGAGTATATTATAGCGAATTTCGGTAACCACATGATTTCATTTTATCCTATTTCAATTGTTATAATAAACTTGAAAACGATAACATTTTTGAATAGAGGATGAAGAGACCTTTCAAACCATAGATACCTGTCATTTGAATGAAGTTTGAGGTAGAGATCGCATTTTCACGTTGAAGAATGTCAATTCATAAATTAAATTTGATGTGTTTTTTATAAATATGTGCAGTAACCGAAATAATGAATTTATTCCGTTCGGCTTTCACACACTCCATAAAAAATTCAAAACAAAAGTAGATTATCTTGTCCCTTCCTACAGGTCCACCTGAAGACATTCTTCAACTGTGAGATACTAAATTTAGAGCTGAATCTAAAACAGATTTATTGAACTTCTGTATATTATATTCTTTTATTTTTATATTAACTGGTAGTTTGTTAATAAGTCTCATATAAACATGTAGTGGATGGTTATGGGGATGATTGGTTATTTATTTATTTATTACTAATAATCATTGATACAGTCGACTAGAAAGGCTACACCTTTTTAACTTAATTGTGTTCAACATAAGAATATCTATTATTTTCAAGAAATTATGTTTGTTGATGAATATTTATTATATAATTATTTGTGATCAAATTACAAATTGTTTTTGTATTAAGGAGAGCTGTATAAGTAATTAGATTGAGTTTGATTATTAAGGGTATTTGAATATTTCAAGCATAATCTGTTGATTTTTCTGTACTCGGCAGACTATGTGGTGGTAGATTATAAATTATAATTGTTATTTTTATCAGCATAATACTGTAGATTATGTTGTTTGGAAGATGAACATCAAACTTCATATTGCAACCACAGTATGACACAATATATGTACCACACCCTCACCACTTATGCAAATATTTAGAATAAATTTCAGACAATTTCAGAAAATTTTTGTTAATAAAAAATTAGCATAGGTATATTTTTGGAAAAAATTATTGGTTAAAAACAATTACAAATAT
Source organism: Lochmaea capreae (assembly GCA_949126875.1). Taxonomy (NCBI): domain Eukaryota; kingdom Metazoa; phylum Arthropoda; class Insecta; order Coleoptera; family Chrysomelidae; genus Lochmaea; species Lochmaea capreae. The sequence goes on along the minus strand of OX421404.1, from coordinate 5,756,119 downwards.
AACTGGTAACAGGTAACAATTTTTCCCATACAAGTTTGTACTCCTTATATCTAGTCTTCATGTTCAATAGTTATTTGTATGCCAAGGACTGAAAGAACTACTTTGTTGGACTAGTCTGAAAATTGAGAGACAAGTGAAACGAGTCAAACAACAGGAGAGTCCAACAAACTAACAATTTCAGCCATGGCATACACAACATTTTTTTGGTGACGATTTAAATATATCTACTAAAATAAAATTCATCTGAAAAAACAATTAATTAATACAGAATAAACAATTTATTCAACTATGAAATAAAACAATAACAATTTTTTGTTTAAACCTTCATTATAATTGAACTATGTTCAAATATAATTTGTGACGCGTTTCGCTACACAGTAGCTTTATCAAACATAGTTCAATTATAATGAAGGTTTAAACAAAAAATTGTTATTGTTTTATTTCATAGTTAAGTATGAATCTTCATCAAGTAAAAGCCTCATCTATTCAATTTATTCAATATGATTTAAGAATGTAACCTACATATTTGCCATATTAATGGATTTTATTTATTTGCAAAATGTAATATTAATTGTACCTCCAGGGCCATTATTAATATTTATTGAACCGGATGAAGATGGAAATTAATAATAATTGAAGGTTGTGTCAATAGAGCTGCCAACTTTGACGTGGGTACAGTTATATCTTGGAAGTTGTTAAAACTGTATACCCCAGACCATCCAGAAAGTGTTTTGTAGTACAGAACTGACACTTTCAGCACATGGAACTTACAAAGTGTAACCTTCGATATGTAAATGAATACAGATAAAGCTACTTTCAGAAGTAGTTCTCAAAATATATTATTGATTTTTTAATTGTCAAATTTCTTCATGTTTCAGGTAGGGACAATTAAAAAAGAACTTTTTTATTCTTGATAACGGTAGTTGGAACACAACCTAAACATTGAAGTGAAAACATAAAAAACGTTGTGGTTTGATTTCCCAAAAAATAACAAAAAGAATAAATACTTCTATCTATAAAATTTTTCAAGAATAAAAATGAGTATGTAACAATGATAATTAATTACACAATTTATCATTACATGACACATGATTTTTATGGGAAGAAAAAATTTATATCTTACCTCTGTTCAATAGAAAATGGTCACATATTGTTCAAATACATCAGTTCGATTATCATTGGAAACCTCCTAGAACACATACTGCATTCAGTTCATTGTTATTTGAGATCATTGTCAGGTTTGATATTGTTCTATCTCCATGAACCTAAAATTAAAAAAAACAATGAATAATTCAATATGATTGTCACCTCATATTTCTTTTGGAACTTTTCCTTTAGACAAAATAGGAGCCATGTAATTAATTCAATGTTTTTTGACGCTCAAAGAATTTAGAAAGCCTAACATACCTGCAATTTTTTTGATACTGGCTTTCTCAAAAAATAGATCAACATATGGAGGATCTGTTTTGTCTGTTTCTATTAATTGGCAATACAGACATATAATGAAACAGTTTAATATCCTGTTCCACTTTATAATTAATTATATAAAACCTACTACAACATTCAAGAATTTGATTCTGATGTGTTACTGAGTTGACAAAAATCAAATATGTAAGTACTCTGAACTATGCCACTTTTTGTTCCTGATAAAGGAAATGAAACTGTGAGATAAAAGAAATTGGGGTCCGTTGAACTATAGGGAAACACGAATTTTTGTCTGATTTTGCGAAAAATCGATAGTACTCACCTATTTTGATAATTATCTGTCAAAAAATTTGCGGGTTATACACAATTTACAAAGAAAAATCCAAAAAAAGATTTTTTTTCGCCACTTGAGCCATCACTTTTTGGCACGATATTTCATACAAAAAACAGTTTAAATGTATTGCTCTGTACATGAAAGTGATCAACAACATGTGTTCTCGCTATCTATGAAAAAAATTCAGTTAGATTCTTCATAATATTGTTTAAATTACCACTTTTATAAATATATATTTGACAGGCAACCAGTTTGGATATAAATAATTTTAATGACATAACTGACAGATATCCTTTCGTGAAACGTAATGCGTAACCAAAACCATAAATCTAAATAGGCATTCTCTAAAATTTTATGTACAATGTAAATGAGAACATTCAAAATTTTTAGGACATAATAAAAAATAAAATTCTTTATACTACTTCATTTTTAAATAAATATCACGTTTGGGTCTCATTATTTTATACTCTTACCATGACAACAAAACATAAAAATTTATTATGAGTATCGCATACACAGATATGCAACCTACAAAACATAGAACAAAATACAATACTTTGTAGCGTGGTTGCCAGCAGTAATCGACTACTCGACAATCATGCTACATGACTATTAAGGTACGAAATTAAATATTGTATCAGACTATATTTTTAGTTAGATTCATTCAAGACAAACCCAAGAACATAAATGAAATTATAAACACATTTTATATATTATGATGATATCCTTATATTGCGTATTTGAAGAAGGGGAAACAAATATATAATCATTGCATTCAGCCTTCCCCTCAAAAAATACTTTGTAATCCACATCAAGTTATTCAAGAAGGGGAAGGGAATATAATAATTGGATTCACCCTTCGCCTTCTAGAATAACTTAATGTGGATTACAAAGTATTGGATATCTTTTGATATTCAAGAAGGGGGAGGGTGAATCCAATTATTATATTCCCTTCCCCTTCTTGAATATCTTTTGAGAAGATATCCAATTCTTTGTAATCCACATTGAGTTATTCTAGAAGGGGAAGGGTGAATCCAATTATTATATTTTTTCCTCTTCTTGAATAGATTGATGTGCATTACAATGCATTCATCCCTCCCATCCAATACTTTCTAAGATGAAATGCGAATGCAATAATTAATTAATATTTTAAGAATATCATGACTCTTACGTAATCGTTCACAGCTGGCAACCATGTCACACATAGGAACAGAATATCTTGTTTTATGCCCATCAAAAAATAAATGTTGGCAATAGTGTTCGCGGCGAGGGTAACTATAGATTTAAAACAGGTGAACGAATTTCTAAACCAAATAATAACTCTTTCGAAGCTCTTTTATGGGATTTCGCAATCTCAGATCAAGCAAAGCGCCTACACCTTTGGCAGATAATATAAAAAATCCATTTAAGGATGAAAAGGAGACGGCAGGTCGAGATTCGCTAGAAGGATTTTTACGTCGAAATCCTCAGATTAGGTTAAGAAAACCAGAATCAACAAACGTGAGTCGTTTGAGTGCATTCAACGAAGCAGAAATGGAAATTTTCTTCGCAAATCTTGGCAGTTTAATGGACAAATATAAATTTCCTGCGGGACGAATTTTCAACGCTGATAAAACTGGCATCACTACGGTGCAGCGACCAAATAAAATTTACGCTAAAAGAGGTCAAAAAAGAGTAGGTTATTTAACTAGTTGGGAAAGAGGAAAAGGTACCAGGGTAATGTGCGCATGTAGCGCAACTGGAGTGTACGTGCCTCCCATGTTTATCTATGCAAGAAAGCGAGTGGCCGAGCACTTGAAAAAAATGGACCTCCAGGAACACTTTATTGCTGCTCAGATAACCGATGGATCACCGAAGAACTGTTCGTTCAATGGTTGCAACACTTTAAGGTCTGCGTTAAACCCTCGAAGGAAGATCTCTGGTATTACTAAATAACCACTCTAGTCATTGCTCACTGAGTGCCTTTAACTTCTGCAAGGAACAAGGAATTATTATGCTTACGATACCGCCGCATACATCTCATCGAGTTCAACCACTAGATGTAACTTTTCATGGACCTTTGAAGACGGCGTATAACTCAGAATGTGATCAATTCATGAGGAATCAACCAGGAGAAAAAATCACTCCTAACATCGTCACAGATTTGTTTAACAAGGCGTTTGGAAGAGTTGCAACCATTGAAAAAGCCACCAAAGGTTTCGAAGTAACAGGGATATTCCCTGTCAATCCAGATGTTTTTGATGAAGAAGATTTTGCGATCGCTGAAAATCTAAACCCTACAAAATCAAATGAGCCAATTGTTTCAAGAGAACTAACAGCTGAAAATAAAACAGTGGAGAAAGGGGAAGATCAAAAAGGAGAAGCAACAGAGATAACAAAACAAAATATTTCATTTGGAGAAATAATACCCATTCCAGGATGCTCTGGAACTAACACTGTTAAACATAGGAATGAAGGGAAGAAGCAGCACTCTCTGATATTTACCTCTACCCCAATGAAAGACATTTTGGAGACAAAAGAAAGTGCAAAGCAGACAAAAAAGCGAACGAAACGTGAGAGAGTGGAAGATTCAAAGGCTAAGAGAGTGAACAAACGAGTTTTCGATACATTTCAGGACACCGAGACACATGTAAAAGAGAAACCAAACCTTAGAAATAAAACTGTGGTAGCCTATCATGACTGTCAGGAGGAAGAAGAGAAATCAGATTCCGAAATTTCTCCGGACATTTGTATCATCTGCGGAGAGTTTGCGAGAAACAAAGAAAACATTTGTTTGTGATTTCTGCCAGTGATTCCTACCAATTTCGGGTAACGGCGGCCCCGGCTGCCATTACACTTTAAGGTCTGCGTTAAACCCTCGAAGGAAGATCTCTGGTATTACTAAATAACCACTCTAGTCATTGCTCACTGAGTGCCTTTAACTTCTGCAAGGAACAAGGAATTATTATGCTTACGATACAGCCGCATACATCTCATCGAGTTCAACCACTAGATGTAACTTTTCATGGACCTTTGAAGACGGCGTATAACTCAGAATGTGATCAATTCATGAGGAATCAACCAGGAGAAAAAATCACTCCTAACATCGTCACAGATTTGTTTAACAAGGCGTTTGGAAGAGTTGCAACCATTGAAAAAGCCACCAAAGGTTTCGAAGTAACAGGGATATTCCCTGTCAATCCAGATGTTTTTGATGAAGAAGATTTTGCGATCGCTGAAAATCTAAACCCTACAAAATCAAATGAGCCAATTGTTTCAAGAGAACTAACAGCTGAAAATAAAACAGTGGAGAAAGGGGAAGATGAAAAAGGAGAAGCAACAGAGATAACAAAACAAAATATTTCATTTGGAGAAATAATACCCATTCCAGGATGCTCTGGAACTAATACTGTTAAACATAGGAATGAAGGGAAGAAGCAGCACTCTCTGATATTTACCTCTACCCCAATGAAAGACATTTGGGAGACAAAAGAAAGTGCAAAGCAGACAAAAAAGCGAACGAAACGTGAGAGAGTGGAAGATTCAAAGGCTAAGAGAGTGAACAAACGAGTTTTTGATACATTTCAGGACACCGAGACACATGTAAAAGAGAAACCAAACCTTAGAAATAAAACTGTGGTAGCCTACCATGACTGTCAAGAGGAAAAAGAGAAATCAGATTCCGAAATTTCTCCGGACATTTGTATCATCTGCGGAGAGTTTGCGAGAAACAAAGAAAACATTTGTTTGTGATTTCTGCCAGTGATTCCTACCAATTTCGGGTAACGGCGGCCCCGGCTGCCATTACCTCCAAACTTCAGGGTAATGCTGGCCAACCCTATGGTGGTTTGAACTCCTTTATTCATGTGAAAATATTTTGTTACAATTTCACTTAACATGTCTTTGGTTCCTATCGTTTTGTCTTTCATTTGGACCTCCTACCTCTTTTTTCTAACAAAACAGAACTGAGTTAGAGAAGTTTTTGCTTAGAGGGCCGTCTTTCCTCCAGTCTCCCCTACCTATCTAGAATAGAAATACCTATTTTGTATCTCTATTTTAAATAGATGCGCGTAAAACCTATTTTATAATTATCATCTTAAATAACTGTTTCGACCCAGTTTTTATTTTAAATAGGACAATCGGATTCCGATCCTATGTCATTGATTCCAATCCAGGATGTGCGAGAGTGATCGATTAAGATTTCAAAGGGTTCCAATCTATTCATTGGTATTTTTTTCGGTTTTTAAATGGCCTACCATTTATTAAGTACATGATAGCAGCGTTTTTTAATTCTTGAATCTACCACAGATTGTAAGTCTGTTGCTTCGTTTTCAGTCTGAAGAAAAAGGATAGACTGTGTCATCGCTGATGGAGCAATGAATTTAAAAACGTTTCTTTTGTGTTCGGTTTACTACAATTTGCTTTTTCATTCTGGCAGCACTAGATGATAGAGGCGTTGACAGCGAGTTTTGTTTTACCTATGGTTTCAATTTACCCTGTATTATATATCCTATATTATAGATAGAGTCAGATAGAGATCAAGAGATACTCAAACTTTGTGAACTCAAACGCCTAGATAATAAAATATTATATCTCAGAGACGACGATTTTATTCCACTACTTTCGTTTTAAACTTGGGTTTTGGAACAATATTGTAGATGTATGTATCTTTCAATTGTTAATATATTGTGGTATTTGTTGTTAACGCTGAGTTGTATTTACATATTGATGGTTTTTGCTTATAGTGATTAGATTTTATATGAAAAAAAAGATTTCGGCCTTATTTATTAAGTATAATACTCCATTGGCTTCATCCGCACCTGTTGTTTTCTACAACATTAATTAAGTTTTTATCACAATGTGACATTTTAGTAGATTCATACTCTATAGTAGAAGATCCAATTTCACAAAACTATTTAATAAAGCTCATTCAATCAAAATTAGTAGATGAAGCACATTTATTAGTAGGGTCTAGAATCGAATTAAATACTTGGTAATTAATTAAAAATGCACTGAATCAATGCTTTGGTGATAAAAGAAGTTTAAAGTGTTTAGAACAAGATCTTTTGATGGATCGTCCTCAAAGGAACAGAACCGCGTTAGAATTCGCAGAAAGATTACAAGTATTAAATAGTCATTTAATTCATAAAATCAATAGTTTTAGTGACGGGCAAATGAATGCCCAAACCAAAGAAATTCATAAACGCCAATACAGGCAAATGACTTTAAGAACCTTATTACGAAATCTTAGAGGTCAATTACAATTTTAACTATACGTTTAAAGAATCCTAATGATATCGAAACAGTCATTTCTTATTTAAAAGAGGAAGAAAACTTTTTGTATTCTCAAAATTATTTAAGAAATCATACACCGATACAAAATAATAATAATCAAATTACATTTAATAAATCGTCATATAATCAATCACCTCAATCAACTAATCGATATTTTGTAAATAATATCTGTATCTGTATCTGTAGAGTAGGGAGGGTGAGTGTAGGCTCACAGCACTTAGGCCACATATGACCCATTGTACATCCTCCCGAGGAGTTGTCCTCCTAGGTCATCGTCCATCCTGTCCTTCTCAGGAAGGTGAACAGGTCACCAGGAGACATCTCCTTTATATCGGCAGGTGTAGGCCAAGACTCACCGAACACACACTCTCTTATCGACGATAACTCCGGACACTCGCATAGGACATGCCTGACAGTCTCATCTTCCTGTTCACACATCCTGCATAGAGATGTGTCCACTAGCCCCATAGTATGGAGGTGTTTCCTTAGTTGACAGTGGCCAGTCAGGAATCCCACTGTTATACGTAGGTTTCTTCTGGTCATCGCCAAGTATTTTTTCGGCGCCATCTTCCCAGGGTCGCCCAGGGTGATCCTGGCAAAACTGCATCCTTTGATTGCCTCCTATCTCTCAAGGGATTGAGCATGGGTGTAACGTTTGGCTAGTTCCGCAATTGTCGAATTCGTCAGGCCGTAGGTGTCACTGGGTCCAAGAATTTTCAGTCCAGCGGCTTCCCTGGCTAGAGAATCAGCAATGCGATTTCCTTTACTCCTGTCGTGCCCTTTAACCCACCTCAGGATAATATTGTTATCTGCCGAGGCGTTAGCTAAATCTTGGTGGCACTCTAGTACTAGTCTTGATATAACACGTTGTCTGTTCAAGGCTAATAGGGCTTGTCTACTATCAGTGCAGATTATTATGTTTTTGTCAGAAATTCCTTTTCTGATTAGTTCTTTTGTGGCAATTGAGATACCAGCCAGTTCTGTTTGAACTACGCTGGTATTGTTTCCCATTCCCCACTTGATCCTTAGGCTTAGTGCTCTCGAGTAAATAATAATCAACGTCCTAATACTTTTCCAACAATCCGCATTATAATCCTCCACGACAAAACTATCAACCAAATTCCCCACCCAAATTTCAAACACCAAATTTTTAACGTCAATATACACCCAATCATCAAATACCATCTCCCCCCCAAAATAATAACTTCCCAAGCCAACCTATAAATATTCAACCTAGACAAATCAACAATCACTATCCTACCAATAGACAAGTTTTCGGTCCTCCGAAAAATGTAAAAACCCTGAGAACCCAGTCGAACCAATGTCAACCACATCCCGAAATACATTCAATCCTAGACAGCCGTCAAGAAACTTCACTTCCGAAGAATTATACCAAATCGATCATGTCAAATCTGTCACCCCGAATCGTTAATTCTTCCGATGTTCAGACAAATCATAATACAATAAATGACGTTCATAACGAAGAAAATACTGATAACCAAAACTATCACCTAGAAGGTGACAATAATCAAAATTTTTGGATAACCCGACAAAAAGACTGGAATACATAAACGAAATATTTTCAGATTTCTTTTCCACCGACTTAAATAAAATACCCGCCGATTAAATTGTTAGTAGATACAGGTTCAATGAATTCTCTTTTAAGTCTCGCTATAGCAGAAATTTTTTTTCCACAAACAATTTATCACAACATACAGTAGAAACGGTAGAGCTTTACCATCACGTGACTGTATATACGTATAGTAACATATATACGTATACGTATATTTGTATAGTAACGTATATACATATAGTTACAGTCACGTGATGGTAAAGCTCCACCGTTTCTACTGTAGCTATTATCAAAACAGCTGTAGGAGAAAAAAAATCTAAGTTCATGGCAGAAATACCCGCTTTTCCTGAATTCAATTTCGAAATAAAAATTAATTTCATCTTATATCAATTTCACAATCAGTTCGATGGACTGATTGGGTTAAACAACATTCGCCGACTAAATCTTTCTATAGATTTTCCCAATAATGTTCTAAAAACGAAATAGCTGAAATCCCTTTGTTTTATAAAATTAATAGATCAAAATATACAATTTCTGTTGATTCCCATGAGACCATAGCTACACAAGTTCCAGTGAATCACGGTAACGGTGATATTATAGTACCAGGAATGAAACTTAATAATCTTTACTTTTCCGAAACATTAACACATGCAAAACACGGCTTTGCTAAAACAGAGATAAGAAATGACACAGATAAAAGAATAACTTTAACATTTAATGAACCTATAAAAGTTGTACATGTTACAGAGTGGCACAGACCAAATTTTGATTTTTTTAATATGGAACAAATTTTGCAAAATTTTGATAAAAATAACACATAATTATATTCCTGATCTTCAAAATAAACTACGCTTAGACCATTTAAATATAGAAGAAAAGAAAGCTATAACAAAACTCTGCAAAGAATATAATGACGTTTTCCAAATTACAAACGACAAACTAACATTTACAAATCAAGTGAAGCACGAAATTAAGACAACCGACGAAATACCCGTTTATACTAAGACTTACAGGTACCCATTCATTCACAAAGACGAAGTACAAAAACAAATTTCAAAAATGCTTACTGACGGAATAATTAGACCAAGTGGCTCTCCCTGGAGCAAGCCCCATTTGGGTAGTTAGTAAAAAACCCGACGAAAGCGGTACGCAAAAAGCAGATCGGTATCCTATGGTAAATATTAATGACGTTTTAGACAAATTAGGTCGATGTACTTATTTTTCAACCTTAGACTTATACTCCGGTCTCCACCAAATCGAGATGGCCAACAATTCTATTCAAAAAACCGCTTTTACAGTAGATAGTGGACATTATGAATATTTACGTCTCCCTTATAGATGCACCAAGTACTTTCCAACGATTAATGGATAATGTATTGAAAAATCTACAAGGAAAAGTTGTTGTCGTTTATATTGACGACCTAATTATTTTTAGTTCTAGCTTAGAGGAACATATCCAAAGATTTCGCGATACAAATTTAAAAATTCAATTAGACAAGTGTGAATTCCTTCGGAAAGAAGTAGAATTTTTGGAACACGTAATCACTCCCAACGGTATTAAACCGAACCCCGTTAAAATTGAAGCAATAAAAAAATTTCCAATACGAGAAACAGCTAAGCAAATAAAATCATTCTTAGGTTTGTTAGGTTACTATAGAAGATTTATTAAAGAGTTCGCCAAATTAACAAAACTATTTACTAAGTGTCTCAAAAAAGGTGCTAAAATCGAACATAATACAAAATTTACAGAAAATTTTGAACTATGTAAACAACTTCTTACAAACGACCCAATTCTACAATATCCCGACTTACAAAAATGATAGGAAAACCCGTCTAAATACTATTTACAAGAAAATTCACGACAAAACGCTCACAAATAAAAAGAAAATTATTGAAAAACGTAACTTAAGCCGCGAAGAACCTAAAACTTACAAAAAAGGACAAAATATCTATATGAAAAATCGCGAAGCACTTAGAAATAAATCAAAGCCCTGACATATTAAATCCACTGTAGCAGAATACTAAGGAAAAAAGATGAAAACTTGAAATAAAATAATTGTTCACAAATGAAAACTTAGAAAACCACTTACTAATGAAAGACGTTCTTTACAGGAGCTCAAAAATGACGAAACTACAAATCCTCCCAATATACACCTTCCTTCTACATCCCGTAGTTAGTGGCATAGATATAATAGAATTAGATTCACAAATATTACCCTTAGAATTAGGAAAAACTAGGCTAATTAGTACTAAACATACATTTTTACACTACGTAGAAACTAGCTGGATAACTAATCAATTAGGAAGTGTAGATACATTTTACAATAAAATATCAAGAATTTCAAATAACACAGACATTCAACTTGACTACTGACGCCTCGAATTTTGCAATTGGCGCTGTCCTCAGCCAAGGACCTATAGGACACGATTTACCCCTTTCTTACGCATCACGCACTCTAAATCCAGTTGAGACTAAATACAGTACAATTGAAAAAGAACTACTGGCGATAGTTTGGGCAGTAAAACATTTCAGACCATACCTATTCGGACGAAAATTTTAGAATTTCAAATAACACAAGAAATAAATAACTTGCTAGAACACACCAAATATTTAATAGAAACTACAAAAAATAAAGTATATAATCTAACACCCTCTAAACAAAACAAAAGAGGATTATTTAATGGTATCGGAACAATGAGTAAATGGTTGTTCGGTACTTTAGATCATAACGACGATATCAAATATGAGGAGAACATAAAAATCTTAACAGAAAAACAAAAATCCATACAACATGAAATTAACCTCCAAGCTTCTTTAAAAAAACACCTAATAAATCATTATAATAAAACAATTTCAAATTTGTATGAAAATCAAATGCTAATAAAAAAATACTTGTCGCAGTTTATCCAACATTTCGGTCCAATTTATAGCACTAATTAGAATATCATCTAGATAAGATACAGCGTATTTCTCAAAGGTCCTAGAGCTAAACACATGAGTTTCGAAAACTCAAAAGGGGCATTTACCAAACCAAAACACATTCTTTTAAACTCAGCCGTACCATCGGGATAGATAAAAGCTGTCTTCGATTTTGATTCTTCGTCAAGAGGTATTTGCAAATAACCTGACATCAAATCCAATCTACAAAATATTTTACAACCAGCTAACAACTCAAAGCAATCGTCAATATGAGGAATTGGAAAGGTCTTTAACTCGGTTTAAGCATTTAATCTTCGAAAATCAACGAGTCTCTTCTCTCCAGACGCTTTCGGTACGAGAAATGCTGGTGACGCATATGATGAGTTCGTATCGCGTACTATACCAAACTCACGCCGCTCGTTAACAGTTTCTTTCATAGTTTGTCTACTTTCCAAATTACAACGAAAAGCTTTTGCCTTAACGGGTTTGTTGTTGTCTTTTATATTTACTGTCATTAAGTCTGTGCAGCCTAATTCAGACAAATTCATCGCAAAACATCCACGAAATTCATTTAACAAATCCAAAAGTCTGTTTTTGTCTTCTTCAAGTACTTCTTCATCAAAATTTATCATGTCTATGGTAATAGTGACTCGCTTATGATCAATATAAGCTTTGCAATCAGTATCATTTTCGCAATTAAGTCGAATTTCACCGAAACGATCTCCAGCCTTCAAACTTACATTTTGATTCGTCATTACTTCTAGACTTTAATATCAACAAAATTCATCGTATTTCTTTTAAAATTTACATCAGTTTGTATCAAAACTTCAGTTTTTCGTTGATTTCCTTTCCATTTCATGGTCCTGAATGGATCTTCATGTTTGTATCCAAAATGTAGGTGTTCGCCAATTTTAACGTTGTAACTGAAACAAGTCCCAGGCTAGAGCACTCCACCTCAGGGAGTGGAATTTAGCACTAATTAAACCATTTTATTCGCTATCACTGGGATGGGGTGTACAATTAATATTAAATTGGACGCCACCAGCTTTTTAATCGAACAAAAGCAATGAAAAAATAGAAACAAAAGGTGGAAAGCTGGAAACACCTCGTAAAAATTAAAGTTAAGTTACTAAAAAAATTAACAAAATGAAACTACTTATTCCCGAACACGTGTATCCAATTTAATAAATATTGAACAATCAATACAAAAATTGAAGATGTTAAATATTTATTCGATTATCCAAAAATTTGCATAAATTAAAAACTCAAAAAAACCAAACGAGTAGGATACCAAGTGTAATACACGCCAACTTCAAATCTTACAAACGCTAAAGATAAGACGAAGGAACTTATCTTAGAGAGCTGGGATGTTGTGCAGCTCTGGCGACGATGGTGACGATGGCTTCAACAGGCGGTGTACCTCGTGTACGGGAACAAAAACAGGAACAGGAACTGAAACTTGCCTAAAAGTTGCCTAACTTGCCTCTTAAATTTGCCGGCTGCAGAGCTGCGGAAAAAAAAGAAAAAAAGGGATAAGGAACTAGAAAAAACATTAGGGAAGGAACGAATAAATAAAACAGATCGGGTAAAAAGGAGCTTATGCTATAACGCATATAAAACCCGAACTCCACGTGTTAAAAAACAACTTGACAGTGATCTGTTTTAATTTATTCGTTTTGTTCCTCAAATATACAAAAACTGCAAATTAGCAAATAAGCAATAAACATAAATAAGCAGTAAGCACTACCCTAGAAAATAACCTAGGGAAAATACAATAAATTAACTTACCAACCAAACGAAACAAATTTGTTCACCAACAATAAATTAAAAATAGTGAATGTTGCCTTGTAAGTGGCAGTTAGAGGAAAAGAAAGAGTTCGAATCGAAACTTGAAATTTCGAATATCTAAAGACAAAAATAGGAGGGAAATTTGATGAAAATTAATGTTGTATTTTGGAGTGACTAATGCGACAAGGAAACGCCATGTTTAGAAATTTAGTCGAAATTTGGGAGGAAGTGACTAATAAGCCACAAAAATTAACTAAATAAAATAGTTTTTAAAACGAAAAACGTAACAGGCTAAACAGCATGTTACAACGTATGCTATCCAAGGTAATTCGGTAAAAGTTCTTCCGATTACTAAGTCCATTGGTTGAGAATTATTGGAAACAACCAAAGCTTCAATTTCCTCCTCAACGTCATCCATTGTTAATACAAACTTCGCTCTGGCCCCCAAAACCAAATAAATTTCGATCAGTTGGTTTGCATGGTAGATTGTGAGCAGATATTACTTTTTCTTTTATTGTACAAACTGCACTACCTGGATCTACAAATCCCGTTATATTCAAATGATGATCAATCTTTACTGATCTAATAAATTTTTGGATATTATCCACTCCATTATTTTTATCATAGACCAAAGATTGAACTTCCTTCATGTGAAACGTTAGCAGAAACTGAAGATTGATTTGTATTTTGTGGACAATTTCTTTTCATATGTCCTCTTCCTTTACATTTGTAGCAAATCAGTCTAGATTCTTTAACCTTTTCTTGAATTTCCCTTATAGAACTAACATTTTCTGTTTCAATACTAGTACCTTCTGTAGAATCTTTTCTAGCATTATCAGAATCACCAAAATAATTCTTATTTCCGTTCCAAAAATTACGATGAGCTTGATATTTATTGTGGTTATCAAAATTAGCTTTATTGTTGATTTTCTCGAATTTCACTATATCGTGTAATAATTCATCGGTATCTGTTGAATATTTAGCTATCAAACCAGAAATAATATTTTTATTTTGTAGTCCTACAATTACTTGCTCCTTGATTTCATCAAAATCGTAGCCTAAACTTCTGCAAAGCGACACATTATCTTGAAAATAAGAATACACCGATTCTGTTTTACCTTGAGTTCGTTTCTTCATCTTTTCCCACATATCATCCTTACTCAGTTTAAAATCATAAGTTTTCTTAAAACTTATTTTAAAATCTTCAAAAGTCCTAATTCTAGAAGTCCTTTCAATGCACCATTTTCTAGCTGTGCCTATCATATGAATCTTAGCTGTTTCTAAAATAAACTATTGCGGCCAATTGTGTAGAACAGCTGCACTCTCAAGACTATTAAGCCAATCCATAGCAGGTTTTCCTACAAACTCTCCATTGAAATCGTCTATACTTTTACTAAAATCGGGAATAATATGAAATTCTTTATTTTCATGTGCGTTAGTACAAGCAATTTTAAAAACCTTTCTTCCGAAGCTAGTCTATTACGCTCCATAGTTAACATCATCTCCATAAACTTATCCATCAGAGTCCCCTGCGATGTTAAATCTTCAAACGTGCTACTTGGACTACCTCCTTCTGCCATGTCGCTGATCACTTCAGGAACCAGAAGAAAAACCAAATCAGTCTCGAAAATCACGCCAACACAGAACTCTTCGAAAATTGCCTAAGTGCCCAAGTGTGAGATGTTCATAATTGATAATAATATGTCGTCAAAATTACTTGAAGATTTTCGGAAATTCTGTCTAAGTTTCTATATTGAGTTACTGAATCAAATAAATTCAAGGATTAATTTTGATGATCAAACCTTAAGAAACTTTGCTTTTTCTCTACAACATAGAACTTATTCTATTCCTAACTAAGTGTCACCTGTCAGAAAATATATCGGCCTCTTACTTTTGTAGTAATTGGTAACATTTACATCTTATTCCACTTTTAAGGCCGAGTTGTACGAAACAACGTTCATCAGTAGATCAACTAAACTGTTAGTCACTGGTAGGGGAAGGTGGGGTAATAGCGCTCGCTTTTTTATTTCCAATGCAGAATCTACAATTATTTGAATTTTTTGTTAAGATTTGGCACACATACTTCAGAAACTGTAACGTATTTGAAATGATGGCAAAGCCAGCCATTCACAGTGGATTCTATTGAATATATTGATTCAACTTTTTTCACCGAAAACGCTGTTGCCCCAGGTGGCTGGGCCAATTTGTAGGTCCTGCCCTTCCTATCCAACGATCCTGAAATTCCCTATTTAACCAATTGCGAACATTTAATTGGTAGTGTGGTGTGGCACCATCTAATTGAAACCACATTCCGTTGCGATAATTTTGAGGCACATTTTGCAAAAGGTTTCTAAAAAATTTAAAAAAGCAGCTCCATTTACAGTCCCATCAAAGAAATAGGGACCAATTACATAATCACCTATTATTCCCGCCCACACATTCAAAGACCATCGATACTGTGATGTGGTTCTAAATAAATGTTCATTGTGGTCCGAATAATAATGGAAGTTGTGTCTATTTACACAACCGTTCTTATGAAATGTGGCTTCGTCGGAGAATAAAACTTTGTTTAAAAAGTTACGCTCTGTATTTATCTTGTTTATTAACCATCTACAGTATTCTTCTCTACGCACGAAATCACGCGGTAACAATTCTTGGTGAAGCTGGATATGGTAAGGGTGATATTTATTCTTCTTTATTATGCGTCTAATTGTGGTATTGGAAATATCTAACTGATTGCTTAATTGCCTAGACGGTTCAAATAATACACCTACGGCACCTTTGTGACCTTTTAATCAAAAGACAACGTCGAGAAACTATTAAAAGAAATTTATACAATTGATTAATCTGACAACAACTGTCATTATTTTTTCCCAATTTTTACTACGGCCTACTATCAATCATTTTCCGGCTATACCTATATATTAAAATCAATTAATGTAAGAAATGTGGAAAACCAACCCCTTTGTCTAAAATTTCTAATACAAAAAGTATCTAAAAATAAAAAGTAAAATTATCTCAAGATAAGGATATAAAGAAAAGGTGGTATTTCCGACATTCTCCCACCTGAGAAATTATTTGGCAAGCTAAACTATTTCTCAAAACAAAGGAAATACTAAACTATAATCCTTATCACAGATATCTTTTAGGAATTTTACTCAAGCGACCCCTACGTGTGAGTTTCACTGTATCGGTTACTCTGCTTTTAGGCACTCCCGCACTTTTTGTGAGCTTCACTATGTCGGGTACTCTGCTATTAGACACTCCCGCACTTATTTCCGAACACTCTGTTGGATGATCGATTCGAAGTTTTTCTCGATGCTCATCAGGCTGCTCGGCTCGCTGGTCTTGGTTAACTCCAGCTTCTTCGGATACACTTTCCAGTGGAAATAACCGCTGAACAGGACGTAATAGTTCGCCTCGTGCCATTTTAATACGTACAAGCCTAACCAGACCGTCTTTCCCAGGTATAAGTTCGGATATACGACCAATAGGCCAGTCTATGCGTTTTGTATTGTCATTGCCTACTAGTACGACATCACCCACTCTCAGATTATTGGTCGGTTTTTGTTTGGTCAACAATTTTAATTGACCCAAATATTCGAGTCGAAATCTTTTACGTAAAGCTTCCCTTAGCCTCTGTTGATTACGGACAATTTTTGATACAGAAGTACGATCCATCTGATCGCAATCGGGTATGTTATCATCAGATAATTCACGTAAAAACATGACCGGACTAAGAGGTAATAAGTCACCGGGATCGTTAGAAAGATATGTTATAGGGCGGGCATTAACTACAGCTTCACAGTCACAAAGAATAGTCAGCATTTCTTCATAACACACACTGGCTCGACCTAATATTCGTCTTAACAGATTCTTCACAATGCCAATCAATCTTTCAAAAAATCCACCCCACCACGACCCGGTTGGAGGATTAAAACGCCAAATGATTCGTTGGGTAGAAGTGTCCTGCGAAATTTTAGACCAGTCCAAAACATTAAATGCATTTTCCGCACCTTTAAACGTCATAGCATTATCACTATAAATTATTTTGGGTCTGCCTCTTCTGGCTATGAATCGGCGTAAAATTTGTAGAAAACTCTGAGTGGATAAAGACAATGTCAACTCAAGATGGATTGCACGATAAACCGCGCATGTAAATAAGCATACCCATGCTTTTTTTCCTGATCTAAGAAAGAGGGGCCCAGCAAAATCAACACCTGATATCTCGAACGCCACTGCATCTCTAACTCGATCTACTGGCAAAGGAGGTGATTCTACTTCATAAGCTTTCGAATTGAATCGATTGCATATCATACATGTTTTTAATACTCTCCGTATCGTACGTCTTCCGCCAATGATCCAATACTTCTCACGCAATTGTGCCAAAAGACCTTGTACTCCAACATGGCACAAGTTTTGGTGTGTTTCCATTATTAAGATATCCACAGTCGCATTTTTGGCTGGCAATAGAACGGGGTAACGAAAATCTCTAGTATCGTTTCTGTTTGAAATTCTAGACTTCAGACGTAACACTCCAGATTCATCATAAAATGGACTCAAACATATTATGCTTTTGTCATCAGGACCCGAAAAATGCTCCCTTTGTATTATCTTCAATATAAAATTTTCTGAAATCTGCAAATCATTAACGATAGTCAAACCTATCTTTTTCTCTTTAGGGTGACGCATATTGTGTATGAATCTAAAAACCAAAGCAATCATGTTAACTGTTTTCGAGAATTTACTGAATTTTTCAAGATTCCAAAAATCAACTTGTTCAACATTAGGTAATGTTGTTATTAGTCTTTTTCTTCGTTCAGTGGCAATTTCCACCTCATCAAAATTCATCTCTTCAACAGGCCAATTTTCTTTTTTCTGGTACAACCACTTAGGACCCTCCCACCATTTGGAATCCAATAACTGTTTTGCAGAACATCCTCTTGAAGGCAAATCTGCGGGGTTCAAAATTCCAGGAAGATGGTGCCATTGTGAGGAAGAAGTTAATTGTCGGATTTCACGAACTCTATTAAAAACAAATGTTGCCCATTGCTCTTCGCGTTGTATCCAAGAAATTACAGTTGACGAATCGCTCCAAAAAAATGCTTCACAGTCAAACTCCAAGCTTCCTGCAACCTGATTATAAAGTCTAGCAGCAATATTGGCCCCCAACAACTCTAATCTGGGAATTGATAATTTTTTAATTGGAGCGACTCTAGACTTTGCGGCGAGTAAATGAATTGAAACTTCTTCAGCTGTTTCCACTCGACAAAAAACTACAGCTGCATAAGCTCTCTGACTAGCATCGCTGAAAGTATGTAGACTTAAATCTAATACATTTTTGGAAATTGAAATCCATCGAGGTATTCTTATTTTGAATATATCAGATAAATCAGACAACCATGCCCTAAAAATATCAGCAACATCTTTATCTACTGGAACATCCCATGGAATTCTCTTCTCCCACAACTGCTGCAACAAAAGCTTAGGCAAAATAGTGACTGGAGCTGTGAATCCAATTGGATCAAATACTTTCTGAGCTAGCGACAGTAGACGACGTTTCGTTACAGCTAGGTCTTTCATTTCCTCTAAAATAAAGTTAGAATTTATGGCCAATTCGTCAAGTCCAGGATACCACAATAGACCTAGCACAGATATCTTATGATCTGGAGTACAATTTTCACGGGAATACTCCCACCCTCGTAAATCAAATTGGCCTTTGGCCATCACATCGACAGCTTCCTTAATAAACTCCGCAAGCTCTTCAGAACTAGAAAGACTGGTTACGCAATTGTCTACATAAAAACTTTTTGACAATTTTTTCACTGTAGATGCTGTAAAGGATAGGTCTTCTGAAATTTCTGCCAAACACTGGGATAAGTGATACTCTATAGTGGAACCAAGTAAAAACGGACTACAGTTAACACCAAAAACTACTCTCCTATGCCTATATGCAATTTCCGAATTATTTTCATCTACCCAAAGGAATTTTAAAAAACTTCTGTCATTTGAATTAATGTTTATTTGGAGAAATGCCTTTTTTATGTCAGAAATCACACCGTACTTTAATTGTCTGAACCTAACAAACAAGGAAGGAATGAATTCAATCATGTTTGGACCCTTTTCAAGGCAATGGTTCAATGAAGGATTGTCCTTTTCTCGACAAGATGCATCAAAAACTGGTCTCACAGCCGTTGTAGAACCTTCTTTTAAAACAGGACGGTGTGGTAAGAAATGTCCGCACTGTGTGTTTGGCTCTACCTTTTCAATAATATTTAAGCTTTCCCATTCTTTGAAAACGTCATTATACCTACTTCGCAAATTATCTTTTTCCAGTTTCCGCAAAGTGTTTTGTAATCTTTTTTGTGCAACTTTGTAATTGGTTGGAAGCGGATTATGCCCATCTATCCATGGCAACCTTACCTCATAACGTCCTTCCTGATCTACAGTTATAGTATTTAAAAATAGCTCCTTTGCGGCAGAAGCTCTTTCTTCCTTAGATTTTTGTTCACCAGGATCCTGAATGCCCAAAGCGTCCAATTCCCATAAGTCTGTGATAGAAGCACTGGCAAACAAAGACAAAGCAGATGTTGATAAATTTGAATGTGAAATTTGACAGGGTACTTTTCCCATAACAGTCCATCCAATGTGTGTTTCAATTGCTACCAACCCACACTCTAAAGTATGTTTATTTCCAGTATATAAAATTCCTGCAACGTCTGCACCTAACAAAAGTTCAATGGGATCTTCATTATTTAAATCCGAAATAGAGATATTAAATTTGTTCAATTCGTATATCCAAGGCCCATTAAAAAGAGGCTTAACGTTGTTACAAATATTATCTTGATCTAATACTTCAAAAGTGTATGAAAAGTTATCAACAGAAATACTAACATCATAACAGTTATGTGCAGCTATCATCTCTTTTCCTCCAAATAAACCATGCACCAGATTCTCTGAACTTTTTACACGCAAACCAAGAAATGATACAGTTGATTTCAAAATATAAGAACGTTGTGAACCTGTGTCAATCAAAGTCCGAACAAATTTGGAACTACTGGGACCTACTAATCTGATAAGCAACGTCTGGAGAAATACATAACTACTGGTCTGATTTGCATTCGAATTTGTATGATTTGAAAGCTCATAGTTATCTGTCAAAGTAGATGAAGGCTTACTGTCATTAGATTCAGATATATTCGGAGAATTAGCTCCACCAGAAGTCAAATTAGGACACATAATAGGGTAGTGAGATTTTTTACAAATTATGCACTTTAAACGGCCTCGGCAATTTCTTGCATGATGGCCAATCTTAAGACACCTATAGCATCCCTTTTTACTCGATACAATATTTTTTCTTTCTTCCAAATTCATTTCTTGCGCCTTAAAACAAGAATCTCCATTATGAGAACCACTACAAAAAATACAAGTATAAGTTAAATCCTTGTTATTGTTTGTGTTCAGCAAACCAGCGGCGGTAGGTAGAGCAGAACCTTGGTACGATTTATTCTTTCTGCAGCACATATCCCCATATTTCGACTTATTATTGCAATCAGATGTCAGTCCGAAGCCCTCACTTACTAATACAATTCTTTGTTCATTTTCCACTTCAGAACAGAGAAACGATAAAAGGTTTTCTAGCTTTTTCTCTAGCGTGCAATCAATATTAAAATTTTCAGAAAAATTACTAGCATTACTAGTGCTAAGCCCCCCTGCATTAAATGTTGAACGCTGCCAAATTCTAAGCAGATCCTGAGGCAAACAAGATTCTATTAACGGAAATAAAATTGCAGCATATTTGTCCGCTGTAATGCCTAAGGTACCTAAAGCGCGTAACTGGGTTTCAATTTGATCGTATAGTTTAGAAATTTCAAGTTTTTGTTTACTAATAGCATTATTTAAAACAAGTTTCAATAATTCTCGTACGTAGACCTCTATTTGAAGATCCTCTCTACCAAATCTGGACTGCATACATTGGATAATTTTTTCATAATTCTCACTCATTAAGGGAAAGCTTTCTACTAATTGACGCACTCTAGTACCTGGAACCGTAGCCTGTAGCAAATATTCTATTTTATCACAATTTTCAATATCACGATCTTCGTGTACTTTTTTAAATTGTGACCAAAAACTCAACCAACCTTTGATACTGCCATCATAACATTTAAATTCGATGCGCGGCAACTTGAACTTTCTTTTTGTTGAATTCTTGTCAACAATTGCCGGAGGCTTTGCAGCTGTAGCAGATATATCATTAGAAAAATGGGTGTATCTTACTTTTAGTTCGGTGTACCTTCTATGATAAGCATCACCTTGTTCCATATCTCGAATCATTTCTTCCTCTGACGCCGTCTCTACAAGAGCTTCATATACACGTTTTTCACATACCTGCAAATCTTCATATTTTGTTTTCAAAATGTCCCAAGAAACCTCTAAATCCAGCAAACATGGTTCTTGAGCACGCAGAAAAGCTTCAAATTCATTAGCAGCTTTGGAAAAACTACATCTCAGCACTTTACGTGACTTCTTCATGCTGTTTAATATTTCAACTTCAACAGACATCGTAAGGAAAATACAATTACTCTGACTTAAAATGTGCCGCGGGTCCTGTCACGGTCGCCAAAATATGTCTCGCCGATGGACAAACTACCCGTTATTCCCGGCCTAGACGGTTCAAATAATACACCTACGGCACCTTTGTGACCTTTTAATCAAAAGACAACGTCGAGAAACTATTAAAAGAAATTTATACAATTGATTAATCTGACAACAACTGTCATTATTTTTTCCCAATTTTTACTACGGCCTACTATCAATCATTTTCCGGCTATACCTATATATTAAAATCAATTAATGTAAGAAATGTGGAAAACCAACCCCTTTGTCTAAAATTTCTAATACAAAAAGTATCTAAAAATAAAAAGTAAAATTATCTCAAGATAAGGATATAAAGAAAAGGTGGTATTTCCGACAGTCAACAGTAACAGCTGTAGCATCACGTGAATGTTTTTCATACTTGACGGTTCCCGTTCTATCAAATCTATTCTTCAAATTCTCAAAAGTATCCTTTTGTGGATGACGTCTTTCTGGGTATCTTTGACGATAGACCCTACTAGCAAGAAACGCATTTTTTTGACATTCACCCAGTATCCATAACATATCAATACTTTCTTGAACACTATAATTCTTATTATAATCCATTTTTTATACCTAATACCGATTAAATATAGTAGACGTGATATAATACAAAATTTTATGTTGACAATTAATGCTACAACAAAATATACCTACTGTCATTTTCATAGATAACTTGTTTTCTTATTAAAAATTGTGTAAAATATGTTATTTCTCATTTAACGTCAATTATTAAAGTAAATAAATAGTAAAGTTAGATGTCCAAAACCCTATATTTTTTTAATGTGTATTAAGGAGAGCTTCTAACTGAAGGAGAATATACAGGGTGTCCCATTTGAAAAAATTAAGTTATTGCAATTTGAAAACTAGACTATTTGCACGCCATTGGCAAACACCCTGTGCAACAGGTGAAGATGTTGGGTAATTATTGTGGTAGGTGTATGTTTCATTTACATCATAGTAGCCTTTTGGAGGAATTTTTGAAAAAATGTGTTTATTGTGCTAATATTTCTGAAGTGCTGTTTTTTCATTAAATCTGCTTATAATAGGAATAACTTGTCAACGCCGCGTCGGATTTACAAATTCAAAAAACTACCGTAAAGCTAATATTAAGTAGAATCAGAAGACATAATCGTATACAGGGTGTTCAATTTAAAAAAAACCAAATTAATTTTCATTACACAAAAATTAGCCACCCTGTATACATCAAAATATTTTATAATTGTAGTCCGAGTGACACCGTATAAACCTACAAGAAATCTTGTTGATACCTCTTTTAGTTTCGGTGCTAGAGATCGAGTGGAAATAATTGGCGCACCCTGTATAATTAGAATGATGTCAACAAAATGAAGGATCAATGTTGAACCACCTTTGAACCGACAAGGTATCAGCGCTCAACTGATCTTGTTTATGAACTGTCGATCAACAGTGAACGAGGTTTGTACAACTTAATTTTGTCATTAAGGGCCGGTTGTAGATGTCACAGGTGAACGTTAGTTAAACTGAACTGCTATTCAACTTTGAACCGAGCTCATTTTGGTTTTCGTTGTAGAGTGCAAGTTCAACATTAGTTTGGTTGAACGCCGTTCAGGTCACGTTGGTTGCACTGAACTACGCTTTTCATATGAAATTTTAATGTCCCATGCCAAACTTGATCGTTGACTGACAGTTGACAGTGTTGATTGGCGCGTATATCCCGTATATCCTAACCTTATTTATACGTAACGTATATGGTGTGATGTGATGTTACTTATGATATTTCGTTTCATTTTCGTTTATTTGGATTGGAACTATATATATTTGAGAATTATCATCGGTAAAGCTACGGTTTCCTAGGAAAGCGGTGCCGTACTAGAGCGGTCGCGTAATAAAACGCTGTCCGTGCATTTTATATGTAAGCGGTTTTTTAGAGAACGGTAGCCAACACCGTCATGCAAAATAGCGGCAGCGCTATCATCGAGACGGCCGGCATAGCGGCGAGAAACGGTGAATGCAACGTTTTTGTACATTACGGTGAGATACTTCAAGCATAATATTTTTGGTGGTATTCGTTGGATTCAATGTTCTAGCTTTACAACTATTGTCACCGCTATGTCGTCCGTCATATTCGTTGACGATAAAAATTATTACGGCCTACATATTACGGCCGCTCTAGTACGACAACGCTTTCCTAGGAAACCGTAGCTTAAGTAATTGTTAAATACATTTCCTATAAAGCATGTTGTAGATATAAATCAATTTTGTACATTAGTTCGTTGAATGAAAACTACAAAGAAGCGCGACCTTATGGAACTATTTGTAGCCGAAAATCCCTCTAATAATTGGATTGCGCTGTTGTTTACATATCTAAAATCCCTCTTACCCTTGCCATTTGATGAATAGCTGGGGTTGTTGATATTTCGCGTTAGCTTCTCCGTACGCTTATATCGTTTATTGAGTTCGTATTTATTCATTAAACGATTTTATTCACTAGTTTTTCACTGACGATTCGCATTTTATTTACTTATTATTGGCGTTTATCACTCGTTCAACTTTATTAAAATAATGTCTGGAAAATATTCGGTCAAATGCAGTTATATTAACTGTTTAGTTGCCGGTTACTTATGTTTTAGGGTTCAAAAGCGGTACAATTGTCAAAGATGTTCGACTATTATGATACAATCAATCGGATCTATCATTTAGTAATATTGAATTACAAATTTTTCACAAAGGTTTTGGCAAAGAACAAATTAGCTATTTAAAGAAACCTACTCCAAAATTTAATGCAGTGATTCATAATATACTTAAAAATATTACTAATTTTTATGAGAAATATAAAGTGTGTAAAAACATTAAAACTCAAATAAAACAAGAATGTTTCAATTTAATAAAAGACGATATTTCTTGTAATGACAGTCACATAGATTATTTGTTGAAAATATTTTCCAAAATGATGATAGTTCGGATAAACATTAATATTGTACAAGCAGAAAATCTTAAAAAGGAACAAATCAGAATTATTTTTTTTTTACTTAATACAAACATACCCGCATCAACTACTAAGAGTTATTAGCAGGAGGACTTACACAAGTAGTATGTGTTGTATTTGTGTTATAGATAATTTTTAAATTTTGCTATACAAATTAATGTCTTTGAAATATTTAATTAAAGCACTTGTGTCTTTAGTTAGCACATCCTTAAATTATTCTGTCTTCTATATCTAGAATATTCAGGACACTCTAAGATGATATGTTTTATAGTAAGAGAAACATGGCAATGTATACATTCTGGTGCTGGTTCTTTGTTGAGGAGATATTGATGTGTAAGGAGTGTGTGACCTATTCGCAGGCGGGTTAAGACAACTTGATCTCTTCGTTTTTCTGTTATTGATAGACATAATTCAACTTGTGGCTTAACTTCTTTCAGTTTGGATGTCGTATGATTCTATATTACTTGCCAAGAATTAAATATATGTTTTTTGATTGGATTTATGTGGTCAGTGTAGGGAATTTTTTTAATGTAAGGTGCTTCTTGATTAGATGTTGTATCTACTGCTAATTGATCGACTTCCTCGTTTCCTTTTATACCAGAGTGAGATGGAACCCATAGAAATGAGACGTTCTTTTGGGTAAGACGTATGATTTCCATTTCACTTCTGATTCGTATGAGAATAGGATGTGAAGGGTAAAGTTGTTTTAAGCTAAGTAACGCACTCAGTGAATCTGTTATGATGAGAAACTTGGTTGCTGTAGAGTCTTTGCACATTTTTATGGCTTCCAGAATTGCAGTAGTTTCTCCCGTGAATATACTACATTGATTCGGTAGTCGGATGGCAGATTTGTTATTTCCACAGATGTAAGCTGCTACAATTCCATTGTGATTTTTTGAAGCATCTGTATGGATATGATTCTTCTCTTTGATCAGAATATTTATCCTTTGGTTAGTTAAAGAAAACAGCTTATTTTAATAGCTTTTTCTATTGATTTTATTTATCGTGACAATACAAAATTAGTGGACTGTATATTGACAGCTATATCATAAAAAATCAAAACCATGGTGATAGCACCTTAGGCTGGTGGCTATATTTAAACAGGAACTAGATAAAAAAGATTGTTCATACCGCCGCCCTTGAAAGTACTGCGGTATCTTTCAATAATTTAAATGCTGAGTACATAATGTAAATTTTCATCACTGACACAAGTAAGTCCATTTTTGACTGCGAATGTCCGTGATATAGGTGGGTCTCTGGAAGTCCTTGATCTTCATTAGATATGCGAGAGGGCACACCTTGGTAACACTTCGTTTTAAAATATTGCCGTTCGAGGTACGTACACTAACAACACGTGTGATACCGTCCTTGCCTGGGTGTAGACTATCCTTCCGGTTGTCCATTTGGATGGTGGATTGTTGTCATCCTTCAAAAGAACCAATGATCCTTGAAGCTTTTCCATATCGGTTTTGAAACGCCATTTTGAACGCTCGTGGAGTGTATGTAGATACTGGGTAGACCATCTGCGCCAAAAGTGTTGAACCATGGATTGTAACATCTGGTATTTCGTGAAGTGGTTCATCGGTGTTGTTTGGATGTCAATGTCAGGTATGAGGTTAAGAGGATGGCCAACAAGAAAGTGTCCAGGAGTGAGGGTTTCGAGGTCGTTAGGGTCATTAGTTATTGGTAAGAGAGGTCGAGAATTTAACACCGCTTCCACCTGAACCATAAAAGT
The DNA here is from genome assembly GCA_949126875.1 of Lochmaea capreae. NCBI lineage: Eukaryota > Metazoa > Arthropoda > Insecta > Coleoptera > Chrysomelidae > Lochmaea > Lochmaea capreae. The sequence continues at coordinate 5,729,468 of OX421404.1, read as the reverse complement.
ATAAAATTCCTCATAAGTAAGGGGGTTTTCGTCAGATACTGATGTTTAAAGGATTTTACCGCACTTTCCCACAAACCTCCAAAATGCGGAGAACCAGGGGGATTAAAATGAAACTGAATCATATTATTTAAGGCATAGGTTTCAAATTCAGTTGATTGACAAAGTTTATAAATTTCACGTAGCTCGCTATTTGCCCCAATAAAGTTGGTGCCATTATCGGAATATAAGTGCTGACATAAACCGCGGCGAGAGACAACTCTTTTAAGCATGGCCAGGAAACCTTGAGAAGTCAAATCGGTAACCAGTTCCAAATGCACTGCTCTAGTAGCCAAACACACAAATATGCATAGATAGGCTTTTATCATAAAACATCCAGCATAGTCCATGCCGGTGTGAAGAAATGGTCTTGATGGGTTAATTCTTGGTTCAGGTAAATTTCCCATAAGAGTATGTAAATGTTTAGGGTTTTGTTTATAGCGAGTTATGCATCTATGAATAGCATATTTTACAGCTGATTTTCCCTGTATGGGCCAAAATTTTTTTGTCTCACAAAAGAGAGAGTAGATTGTGTACAAGGGGTGGAAGTTTATTTTGTGTATGTGAGTTATAATTAAATGAGTGAAAATGTGACTCTTTGGTAAAAGTATAGGATGTTTGGCTTGATAGTCAAGATTGGAATGTTGGAGTCTACCACCGACTCGCAAAACTCCAGTTTTGTCAATGAATGGGTTCAAGGCTTTCAATTTACTTTGAGGCTTTAAGTAATTTTTGTTTTTCAATCGTACTAAATCTTTAGAAAATGTTTCACCTTGAATTATGGTAACTAGGGTAGTTCACGTTCAAAAAGTGTTAATTGTCCTATTTGACGGGTATGTTTTGATAATTTCAAATTTTGAATGAATCGTAGGCAGTAAGCAGTCACATTAATTAGTTTATTGTAGGCAGAAAATTTTTCAAATAATGAAAAATTCGATCTTGAAGAAATGACCAAAATAGATTTAGGGTTCAATTCTAAGGTTTCAGAATCGAGTTTTTTACGTTTGTAATTAGAGATATGAGTATTATTGGGCCAAAATTCCTTTGGCTTGGATAAAAAGACTGGACCATGCCACCACATAGACCAGGTTTTGAGGTCCTGAGGACTCATGCCCCGAGATATAATAGCAGCTGGATTTTCAGCAGACGAAGTGTGATACCATGTATTCGGATCAGTGATTTGCTGGATTTCTGAAATTCTATTACAGACGTATGATTTCAATTGTCTAGGCTCTAAAGAGGGCCAACAGAGAACAATAGTATAATCAGTGTAATAGTACACCTTGTTTGGTTGACAATTTGAAGCTTTTATGACTTTATTCATTAATCGAGATAGGACTAGGGCACCACATAGTTCAAGACGTGGTAAACTTACGGCTTTTAAAGGAGCTACGCGGCTCTTAGCAGTTAGTAGATGAACAGAAATATTGCCATAAGAATCTATAGAACGTGAATATATGCAGGCTCCTGATTATAATGTTATAAACAATATTGTTGTAACTAATACGAAGACTCCAAAGTGTTTTGTGCCAGTCGTCGCCCGACTTTTAACAATGCGGTTATATCATGACGCATCTTCGCACATAGGATGGAATAAGTGTATTTGCAAATTGAGAGAAGATTTGTTTTTGCCGAAAATGGGACAGTGTCTAAAAAAATATATCAGAAACTGCAGAGCGTGTGTTTTGGGAAAATCACAAACTGGCCGTAGAGCAGGAAAGTGGCAGCATGGAGATAAACCGGACGATATTTTACACACTTAGCATATTGACCACGCCGGCCCTTTAGTCAAGTCAAATGGGGCCCCCCGAATTTTAGTAGTAATCGATGCATTTTCCAAACTTTGCCGATTAATGCCAATCCCAAAGAAAACATCAGAAGACACCAAAACTGCATTAATTTCAATTTTTGACGAATTTGGAACACCGAAAAGAATAATTGCTGACAGAGCAGCTGCATTTACGTCGATCACGTTTCAAAATTTCTTAAGTGCGCAAAATGTGAAACTTCATCACATCGCTACAGGAGTTCCAAGAGGCAACGGTCAAGTCGAACGTCTGATGCGCACAGTATTCAATTTAAACCCTGACTGCCGAAAAAGAATAAAAATGGACTATTGCACTCCCTGCTATAGAAGATAATATAAATTCTAGGATTCACTCAATAACAGGTTATGCACCTAAATTGTTACATAATGGCAGAAATACAAGGTTATTGGATACTCAGCGATTCCTAGGAGATGCGCCACTCGACAATGATTTTGTCGATCCAGACAAGGCCGTCGCAGAAGCACAAGTACGATTAAAAAATAGTGAGTATAAGCTGGCTCGGCAATTTAATACTTCACGTTGTCGAGCGAGCTTGTTTACAGTTGGGGACCTTGTCGCTGTGGGAGATTCTCAGCTTGCCGGCGTGGGAAAGTTGAAACCAAAATTTAGAAGGCCTTATACTGTACGTGCAGTACTACCGAATGAAAGATATGTGCTGCATAAGCAAGGGCGGCGAACCACCTTAGCCGCTCATGAACAACTACGTCTGTGGCCTTCCGATAAATAATAAAATGTGTGTAACGCTCCGGTTACATAATTTTATTTTTTTATGATTAATTAGTCATTGCTATTTGAAAGAAAATTTTAACCTTACAAACAATTATTTAAAATCTAATCCGAATGATGATACTATTCAAGGGAATGATTATAATTTGTTATAATATGATTATAGTGGAATACTAAAACAGTGGCAAACCCGCGCAAAAAAATAATAAAAAATAACATATAGAGAACGTGTAAGATAAGTACACTAGAAAATATTCCGAAATAAAAACACTCTCACTAGATAATAAAAATATTTGAGTTCATCTAAAATAATTGATAAAAATAATAATGGCAATTCTATTATATACTGATTAATTACAAAAATGGCAACACCATTAAAATGATGGCATTGGCAATCCCATTATATACGATCAATAGCAACAATAATGGCAATCCCATTAAGAATTAAAAAAAAAATCAAAAGGTACCAAACAGGTACATGATAATGAATAATAATTCAGAATACCTGAAATATTTGATAGCTGTAATGGCAACCCCATTAAAATGATAAATAGAAATAATGACAATCCCATTAAGAATTAAAAAAAAAATAAACAAACAAAAAGTATCAAATAGGTACATGATAATGAATAATAATACAGAATACCTGAAATATTTGATAGTTGTAATGGTAATCCCATTATTAAATTATAAAATAAACTAGCAATGATAGTATTATTTTGAAACACTTATGTGTTATGTGAACTGCTGATATGGGTACCTACTGATAAAAAAAATTTCTGTTGCTGGTTTTCTAAACTTTCAGAAATGGTGCGAGGACGCCCCATGATCAGAATGGCTTTATTAGAATGAAGTATAATTCAGAGGTGGGTAAAATAGGTTTAAAAACATATTTAAAATAGAAGATACAAAATAGGTGAGTACAGTCCGCAGAAGCAAACATGAGCCCTGGTGGGCGTGTTCATGTCGCTGTAGTTGTATTTTTGTAGTAACAATCGATATTTTGAATCGATAACCAAATATCGATACCATAAGTGTCAACTGTTAAGAGATATGTAAACAAAGTCGAACTTGCTAAAAATTTAACTCTAAATATTAATAAAAAAAATTATATTGGACAAAAAATAAAACTACCATTTGCTCTAAATGTCTATATTTTCAAATTACATGACTCTCTAGTAATGTCATAGCAACAAAATATGAACTGGTTATGTAGCCTATTCCTACATCTATCTGCTTACACATCAGGATCTTTTGGAATAGAGCCTTCGAATGCCTTTTGTTAACTTCTTGTTTCATTCAAATCAATAGTGTGACCAATTTGGTATATTTAGAAATGTGATTTTTTCCAGTATTCATTTTTCTTAACAGCCAAAAGTTAAAGTGAATGAGAGTGTTGTATTGGAACATACACTTCACCACTACCAATCAGCTAAGTCTTATAATATATATTTAGTTGTTGTTTTAAACAGGAATGTAAGGCAATCATTTTGTGTGATTTGCTGTTCTACATCAACTTTATTTCATTTGCTTTATTCAAACACAACAGATATTAGAAACTAATATTATTTAATTAACAACATTGTTAAGTTTTACATTATATATGTAACACATTACATTCCAAGTTCAAAAAAATGAAATCGATCACAAAAGTGATGTGTGAGAACTAGTTATTTTTTTTGTAAATGTTATCACTACTTATTCAATTGGGTATCACAAATAAAACAATTTTTGATTTTTTAAAATTTAATACAAATTTATAATCAAATATTAATACATGGTGTTCCAATTTTTAAAAAATGTAGATGACTTCTTTAATTGAAAGTATTGTACATTATATTTGAAAAGACATTAGATTTCAAGCAAAAATCAACATGTATTGAATTGAAATTGTTTATTTAGCTAACGAACCATGGACGTCATATAAGTTCATGTAATAAATTTATGCGTTACTTTATATCACAAGATATTAAATATGAACAAAATAAGATACTGTAGTCTACAAAAATGTTTACCAGTTTATTACTGATCACTTTCACATTCATTACTCTCACTTTCATATTCATCACTCCCACTTTCATCTGATGAACCAGTGTTGACAGTGAAACACATATTTTCTACCACATCATCTAATAGTCCATCATTCCTCCACATTTCTTCCGCTATATGGTCCACATGGTCACAGTGTTTGTTCCACTCCAAAGAACCAACTTCATTAAAGGCTCCTCAAACTAATTGTTCTATTTGAGCAGCACTTTGAGAAACATTTTTCATTGCCACTTTATGTTTAACGCTACTCCATATTAGCTCGATTGGATTGAGGTCGCAGTGATATGGAGGCAACCGTACCACAGTATGTCCATGTTTTTTCAACAACTCGTCCACATAGTACATTTTAGAATGGTTGGCACATTTGACAAGATGCAAAAGTTCTGCTTTAAGCATATCATTTGTGGTTGAGATGCCATTAGCTTCAAGCCATTCTCTAATAATATGCTTCCGAGTTGATTGGGTTGGTTGTTTATTAATTTGAACACTGTGGTAAGGGGCATTGTCCATAATCACAATACCATTAGGAGGTAAGTTTGGTATTAGTTGAGTTTCTAACCAGTTCATAAAATTTGTATGGTTCATGTCATCGTGATAATCCCCTGATTTGCTTTTTGACTTGAAAATTAGTAGTCCATTCTTAACAAACCCATAACGTCCACCAGCGTGTACTATTATGTACCGTTGACCAGCTCTGTTGGATGTATACACTCCAGCTTCATCTTCCGATTGCCAGCATTTTTTAACACCATATGATGGATGGATATAAGTTTCATCCAAATAAGTTATTGGCCTCTTGTTGTGACCCAGAGCATCATTTTCCCTCAAACTTCTTAAATAACGAGCCCGCCAAGCTACAATATCATTACGTTCCATCAAAAGTTTTCTTTTATTGTGGCACTTTTTATACTGAAAACCAATATTTTTTAAGTGCTTTCTCAAGGTGTCTGGACCGCCAGAGTAATCGACTTTATTTTTCATTTTATTTACCAAAATCTTTATTGTTGGAATTTGTTTATCAACCGTATAGCACTCATGTACGGTTCTTTTCAAAATACCCAAGTCACAATCATCCAATTGTATTTTGTTGGTACCTCCACTTTTTTGTTTTTTTGAGGGTGACCCCAGTAAAGCACCTTCTTGTAACAGTGATTTCTCCTTTCTTATGCGTTTTATGCAGGTAACTGATTTTCCTGTCGCTGCTGTAGCTAATTCTGTAGCTTTGTCCAAAGGGAATGACCACACACCAGCAGCTTTCTGTTTATCAAAAAATTCCACAACGTTTTTAATAATATTGCGAGCTTCAGTGTGCACTATTTTCCTCGATTTTCTGTAAGTACATATTGTTGAGACAAATTTAACTGCAAGAAAAACAAACATTATTATTTTTTTCTTATTTTCTTGGGAAAAATAACAAGTAATGCCACAAGGAACTTATAGAAGATATTTAAACATTATTAGGTCTGATGAATATTTAATATTGTAATTGGTTATTGTGTGTTGTTCTAGGTTATGTTTATCAATAATAATTATAGTACATACCTTACTATGTTAAGTTAATTATCAAATTAGTCTTAACAAAGACTGATGGTTCTGTAATTTATGAAGCAAAACAGCAAATAAGAGAATAACGTGTAAAAATATAGATTATAAACGGCAGCTGACATCAAATATTAAATAGAATGTAGTCCAGTGTTGCCGATACAAAAATAAAAATTACACGAACTTACGATTCAAATGATCAGAATTTGTCAAAATTTCCAAAAGTAAACAGTGGTTACCTAAATAAAGTCTTCGACACTAGTCAATATGGAAAATCCCCAAAAACAATAGCCATTTTATATATCCCTTCTGCAAAATATTCGAAAAACGATTGGATCTAAATCAGCGAAACTGTCTAAAAATCGGATAATTATCCTCGCATTGACAACACTGATATAGACACTAAAATTGATGTATGTTGATGAAATCACTCGGTCATATTATTTCGATTATGTTAACAAATTACTAATGTACGTTCGTTAACATTAGCTCCTGATTGGCTCGTTGCGATGACCTTATTTTAGTTCGCATATTTTCCGGGGCTCATGTTTGAGGAGCGTCTAAATGTAGTACTGTACCAACGTTGCCAAGTGTAGTCCTAAACTAAAATGTCAGATTTCAAATTCTGATATCCTGTGTTCCTAACCTTACAACCGTTTGTTGTTTTTGTATGTGATTCAAAAAGTGCAATATTTAATCGAGATATGGATGCAGTATGCCAATTTTGTTGTAAAGTTTACGCAAATCGAAGTAGTTTAACTAGGCATTTAGCAGAAAAACATAACATATCCTATGACATTTCTGTGTATGGATTTAAATGTCTGGAAAACGAGTGCAATAGATCATTTAAAGTTAACAAAAATCTAATAGAACATTTAAGGATTGAACATAATGTAGATATGCGAGAAGAAGTGCATCAGTTTGATGATTATGAAGGTAAAATGGTTTTATCTATTTTTTGTAATTTCAACTTTTTTATAAGTTAAAATTCATATATCTTGGTCTTTAAGTTCATTTAAACTAGATCTATTATAATTGGTAGTATTTTACTATATACATCAATCTTTGTGTCAATAGTACAGGGATTATCTATTTTAGGTTTTCGTCAGTGGCTTAATCAAATGCACAGCCACAAAAATGTGGAGTATATTCAGCACACAGGGCCAAAAATTAAAGAGGATTGTGAAATTCTGTATTTTAACTGTAGTAGGAGTGGTAAGTTTTGAAATTAACTATGATAGGCTACTACAATAAATTTGTAATTATCAAAATATTATTTTTCATCATTTTCTATACCTACTGAAATCATTAGTGAGTGCAGGACATATGATTGGTTGTAGGTTTTAGCATTGGTTGAGCAAGAAAAATTTTGTTCATACTGTAATAAAGTGTTTAAATTTAATAAATAATGATTCAAAACCTATTGGTACTATATTCCCATTTTATTTTAGGAAAATCCCGCCAGATGAATGGTCTTCGAAAGAGATTAAAAAAAAGTTCCGGCACTACTAAAATTGGATATGCATGTACAAGCTACATCAAACTTGTTAAAAAACAAAACAAAAGCACCGCATTTTATAATGTAACACATTATGGACATGATTTAGAGATTCAACATCTTCATATTCCCAAAATGGAAAAAGCAAATATAGCTAGAAATTTGGTAAATGGTGTACCAATAACAAGGTTAGTATATTATTTTTTATGGAAGTGACAAGAGTTCTGAATGGTTGGAACTTGTATAATACTGAAAGGGTCCTGAACTCTTGTAATCGATTAACAGGCTATATTAAAAATTTGCTTATGGTATAACAGCCAAAGTTATAGAATTATGAAATAGCATAACTGTCAGAGGAAAAATATTAATTACCATTAGGAACTCTTGCAGTATTGTTCCGTCTCTTTGGAACTCTTGTCACTCCCCTTATTTATAGTGTTATCATAGACTTCTGTTATATTTAACCTCCAGGATTAAGAATTTTATGTTATTTTATTTTAAAATTGTTTTTTAGAATCCTGGATAATAACAGAGAAAGCTTTTGTGAAGATAAAATTAAGCGTATTAATTTATTAACAAGAAAAGATGTACATAATGTTAAAGATTCTTTTAATATTCACATTCAAGAAGGTGTCAGACATTCTGAAGATGCAACTAGTATTCCACCCAGCAACGACAACAAAAAAAAATTATTGGGCACTATTTTCTCTGAAACTGAAAAGTTAAATACACAGGCTGCCAGTTCTAACGATTTGCAAGTATTAAATCATGTGTTAAGTACACTCAAAAAAGAAAATATGATTATTAAAAAAACTCAGAACCATGAGCAGATTAATGCTTTTGCATCAAGCTCTAAAAGTGAACCTGCAAATAAGTACATTCCGAAACAGGTCAATTTTTGCAGCACTAAGAAAAGAAAAGTTTCTAAAAAAATATTTTTACAACGCCCAAGCTTTGCTGAACGAAATGTAATCTTAAATAAAACTGAATTTATATCAAATTCTTATATTAATGATCACGATTATTTGTAAGTAGTTTAAATTGTATTTGGAAAGCAAATAAATTTATTATAATTTGTAGTTTGATATTTATTTTTTATGTCCACGAAATATTGCATAATGCACCCAACCAAAACCACCCTACCTTACCCCCTACCCTAATCCGAATCGAAAAATTCTTCGTATTTTTAGTCAATTTTTGAAAAAAACAATAAGCAAATAAAAATAAAAATATCTTGACTCGGACACGACTCGAACCTGGTACCTCTGTGTTAGAAGCCCAGCACACTTACGCTGGGCTAATCTCTGCACACATTAATGATATCGTATAGAAGGTTAAAAACCGTGCGCGCTTCGCATGAAAGCCGAGCGCCACCGGAGATACTCGATGGCGCCCTTTCAGTTTAGGACTACACTTGGCAACGTTGGTACAGTACTACATTTAGACGCTCCTTCATGTTTGAGGAGCGTCTAAATGTAGCTCTCTTTACCAACGTTGCCAAGCGTAGTCCCAAGGTTAATTTATCGACGGTGCCGACCTCGGGCGCCATCGAGTATCTCCGGTGGCGCTCGGCTTTCATGCGAAGCGCGCACGGTTCTAAAGCTTTTAACCTTCTATACGATATCATTAATGCGTGCAGAGATTAGCTCAGCGTAAGCGTGCTGGGCTATTAACACAGAGGTACCAGGATCGAGTCGTGTACGAGTCAAGATATTTTTATTTTCTTATTGTTTTTTTCAAAAATTGACTAAAAATACGAAGAATTTTTCGATTCGGATTAGGGTAGGGGGTAAGGTAGGGTGGTTTTGGTTGGGTTATTATTGAAAATTATTATAATAATCTGTCAATTACACAATTCAATTTTTCGATTCGGATTAGGGTAGGGGGTAAGGTAGGGTGGTTTTATATTTGTCATTTTTAAAATTATGTTTAGCAAAACGTACTGAAAATTGTTCGAGTTTACAATACAGAATTATCATGTATGTATGTATGTATGTATGTATTTTGGGGTAACATTCACTTAGACCTAAAAGATCTATTGTGCCCCCTTACTTCTACTTAGTTTCTGAGGAGAGTCTCAGATACTAGTAGCTCCTTTAGTCCTATTTCCCGGAGGAATTTTAGGATATCTGCAGGCCTCAACTTAGGTAACTGTCCCTCTTCTATCCAGTAGTCTCCCAGGTACTGTGCCCTAGGATTCTGAAATACTGTGCAGTTCGCAAGTATGTGGATGGAGGTTTCTTCTTCCATTCCACAAAATCTACAATCTTCTTCCTCCACTATTTTGAGCTTTTTAAGGTGTCCATTCAGGCGACAATGTCCCGTTAGGATTCCTGTTAAAACTCTTAGTGCAGTTTTGCTTTGACTTATGCATTCATTTGATCTCAACAGGTTGTAGTCACCCAGAAGAATCTTTGATTGCCTAAGCCCTACTAGATCTTTCCAATTGTCAGATCTTCTCTTTTCTTCGGCTTTACCTATTTCTTCCAATATTACATTGGAGCTGATTCCGCAAAAAGGTTCCGGCCCCCAAAAGGGTATTTCACTCCCCCTCTTTGCTAGTTCATCTGCTATTTCGTTTCCTTCTATTCCAGTGTGTCCTGGAATCCACAGTAAGGTGACTATATTGTTCTCGCCTAGTTCATTAAGTTTGCCTAGGCATTCCCACACCATTTTGGAACTGATTACACAGGAACTCAGCGCTTTAATGGCTGCTTGACTATCAGACATTATGATAATCCTTTGCCTTCTATATCCTTTGTCAATATTGAACTGGGCACACTTTCTTATTGCGTGAATTTCCGCTTGAAAGATACTTGGGGTTTTTCCCAAGCTTTCAGAGTGTTTGGTGCCGGGCCCGTACACTCCTATCCCAGTTCCTTCTATTGCTTTTGAGCCGTCTGTGTACCATTGAATGGCATTCTTTCCAAGTCTGGTAATGGTATTTGGATCCCATTCCTTCTTGTTGCTTAATTCCGTAACGAATTTCTTTGAAAAGTTATACTTTTTCATCATACCATCTTGTGGCATGTCCCAGGTTGTCTGATTTCTAAGAAGTGAAGAGGTGGTTTTCTTTTTAATGATTCCCTCTCTACTTAGTCTGTATCTTGTTCTTTCTGCAACACTCTCCACCACCATATGTAATGGTGTGAGGTTGAGAATCACTTCCATTGCTGCCGTTGGGCATGTACTCATTCCTCCTGTTATGCATATACAGGCTAGTCTTTGAATTTTAGAGAGGTTTTCTCTCGTCGTCAAGAGGCTAGTTCTACTACTCCACGCAATGGCTCCATAAGTGATAATTGGTCTCACTATGGCAGTGTACATCCAGCTCAGGATTTTTGGGTTACAACCCCAGTTTCTCCCTGCCAGATTCCTGCACACCATTAGAGCCATTTTTGCTTTGTATGTAATCTCCTTCTCGTGTTTGTTCCACAGGAGTTTGCTGTCTAGAGTCAAACCTAGATACTTGACTTCTTGTCTCCATTCAACGTCGTTCCCATCAAGTTTAATGGTTTTGAGGTTGAGCTTTCTTTTCTTAGTGAAGGCTATCAAGATGGTTTTGGTGGGGTTGATGCTGAGTCCCACTTGCCTACACCAGCTATTTGTATAGTTCAGACCCTTTTGTACGATGTCACAAAGGGTGTTTTCAAATTTTCCCCTGGCTGTTATGACAATATCATCGGCATATCCTTGGCAGGATATTCCGAGGTCCGTCAAGCCACACAGGAGTTCGTCAACCGTCAGACTCCACATTAATGGGGATGCTACTCCTCCCTGTGGGCATCCTCTGGTTGTGCAGATGGAGACAATGTCTTTGCTCGTTCTCGTCTCTGCTACTCTGGTGGTGAGCAGTTCCGACATCCATTTGGATGTTGTGCTGTCTACACCTCTTCTATTTAATGCTCTCTTGACAGCCTCATGTGGAGTGTTGTCAAAAGCTCCTTCTATGTCCAAAAATGCACATACTACAGTTTCTTGGTTGTCTAAGGCACCTCGGATATCCTCCGTCAGTTGTACCAGTGCAGTCTCCGTAGATCTGCCTGCCCGGTAGGCGTGCTGATACGGGTGGAGAGGTAGTCTCTCTAGGATTTCCGTTCTAATATAGTTGTCAATAGCTTTTTCCATCGTTTTAAGCACAAACGATGTTAGGCTAATTGGTCTGAAGGATTTGGGGTTTGTTGTGTCCCTTTTTCCAGCTTTTGGGATGAAGGTTACTATTGCCCTTCTCCATGCTTCTGGTATATAACCCAGTTCCAAACTACTTCGACTAATTCTAACCAAATGTGGAAGAATTTCGTCTTGTCCTTGCTGGAGCAATGCTGGGAAAATCCCATCTGCTCCAGGTGCTTTGAAAGGTGAAAAGGTGTTCATAGCCCATTTCAACCTATCGTTACTACAAATGTGCTTGGCCATTGTAGTACTTTCTCTCGAAGGCCTGTTATGACCTTCGAGAGGATTAACTCCTCTGTTTGGGGTGCTTCCAGGAAAATGAGTTTCTAGTAAGAGTCGCACTCTTTCCTCCTCATTTTCGGTATATTTGCCGTCTGGCTTCCTCAAAGCCATATCTGTGTTGACCCTACTTTTCGCCATGACTTTGTAAAGTCTTGCCGCAGCAGGTGTTGTGTTTATATCTTCACAGAATTTCCTGAAGCTATTTCTTTTAGCTTTTCTAATTTCCTTGTAGTAGGTGTTTCTCACCTCGGTGTATCTCTGCCAGTCCCCGGTGAATTTTGCTCTATTAAAGAGGTCCCGGGTTTGAGATCTTAATTCTGACAGATGTTTGTTCCACCAGGGTGCATCTTTGCTGCTTCGTTGTTCTTGAAGAGGGCAGCTCGATTCAAATGCATCGATTATTGCCCTGTTCAGATCCTCAAGCTCATTTTCCAGGTCGAGATGGTGCTTAGCCCTTCCTTCCCTCTGGATATGTGCTAGAGTTCCTTTCAGACAGGTGTTATAGTTGTCCCAGTCTGTTTTCCTTGGTGTTCTACGGAGGCTTACCTCAGGTATACCTAGCTCTAACTTAAATGTTATGATACTATGATCGGAGAGAGATGGTTCACCCGATACTCTCCAATCTTTTACTATATGTTTTAGATCACGAGTTGCCAGTGTGACATCTAAAACTTCTTGCCTTACCCTTGTTACAAATGTGGGGGTATTCCCTATATTGTGAATATCAAGGTTTTTATTAAGGATATATTCTAAAAGTTGCTCACCTCTTTGGTTGGTGTTGCTGCTGCCCCAAACGGTATTGTGTGCATTAGCATCACATGCTAGAAGTAGAGGTAGTCTCTTCTCTTCACAGTACTCCACCAGCCTTTGTACCTCTGGGGGTGGTGCTAGCCCATCTCCATCGAAGTAGCATGATGCTATTACTATCTCCTTGCCCTCCTTCTTATGTTCGAGGTGTGCTCGAACTGGAACGAGGTCCCGAGTCATGTATTCTGAAAGACAAAAATAGTTAATATTCTTCCTTATCATAATACATGTTCTTGGTATATCACTACCAGTGTGATATACTATTTTAGCATCTTTACATGCTAATCCTCTTACCTGGTTATTATTGACCCAAGGTTCTTGGATCAAACACATCCCCCATTGGTCCTTGGTGAACAGCCTTGTGATCACCGCCGAAGCTCCTTTGGCATGGTGAGCATTAACTTGAGCTAAGTTAATTCCCGCCATCCTGTTGGTTTCCTTCTGGGGTATTTCCCTCCTTCGTCAGGGTGATGTCCCCTTCAGTAGGAGTACTGTCCCCTTCCTCCGACACACTCTCCATTCCCTCCTCGGACAGCGGCGACTCCTCCCCAAGGAGTTTGGTAATGTGTAGACTTTCTACACTACCCGAGTCGCAACTGGCCTTGGAGGAAATGGAAGCCTTCTCCAGGTCTCCTTCTTCTTCCTTTCTGAGGCCATGTACGGGGATTTTCCCAAACCGGTAATGGATGGTGAACCCGTTGTTCTTGATTTTTTGGCAGGATAGATTGTCTATTCCTGCCCTCAAGACTAGGCCTTTGCCCTCTTCTTTGAGATTGAGGACCTTCCACTGGTCTGTTTCCAAACCATCGTTCTGCGCTTTGATCAAGCGAAGCAGCTTACCTTCCTCTACGCCTTTGCTTCTTGGGAGGAAGATCGTGGCGGTATGCATTTTTGGGATGTCGTCTCCCTGGCACACCGTCAGTTCTACTCCCTTCCAGCTTTCCAGCTGTGGTACTATCAGCCGGAGCCATTCTGCAGTCTGTGGTGTTTCACAGTCGATTAGAACGACTCCTGGTCTGAAATGTATGCCACTAAACTGGAGCTTATGCTCCCATCCAGCATACATTTCTTCTATCATTGCGTTCTCCAGCAAGGTTTGGTCGTCCGCACTGAGGGAAGTCTCAGGGTACGCCCTAGGGAGAACTGCCATTCTTATCAGCTTTGCTGCAGCTGCATAGCTGCCAGCTGAAGAAGGGATGGATATTCTGTCCTCCTTTTTCTTCTTCACCTGTACTTGCGGTGACTGGGCCGTCGCCACTTCCCGCTTACGTTTTCCTCCTTTAGGAGGGATGTTTTTCTCCTCTCCTTGTTTTTTCCGCTCTGTGGCCTTCTTTCTTGCTTCCTCCGGTGCAAGTCCCTGTTCAAGGAAGCGAAGATACCATCTTACCCCCGCCCCACTAAGTCCACGCCTTAGTGGATCGTCCCTTCCTCCGGGCTTGCCCAGTTCTGGAAGGAGGGGGGTCTTCTTATTCTTTATCCAGGGTTTTTCCCGGAGACTTTCGCCAGTTGAGGAGGTTGAGGGTATAGGTGCCCCTGCCTTTCTCCTCTCCTGCTTTTTTCTAGCTTCCTCAACACGAGGTTTGCTCGCATGTGAGGAAGATGCTGTATTTTTGGGCACTGTGGATACATTGCTCCGACTTGTGCCCGAATGCGGTGCTTGCCCGCTTGACTTCTTTTTTTTTTCTTTATCCATGGTTGATCCCACGAGTAGCTAGGGAAATATAAGGTCCACTCCTGCAGAGCCCCGCATGCAGGAGTAAGGGTATTTAAACTGGATGTCCCCAGGTATCCAGAGTCCGCATATTAGCGATCAAGCTTCCCCTTGACCACGCAGTCCTCGGCATATGCTGTTCCACCTTGACTTGGGGGGTTTTTATTGTGGTCTCCTTCCACTTGGCCAGCTGTTTAAGGCAAGCCCCCACATCTAGTGAATATACCTCATCAACCACCTTCCACTAGACACGGTTTATATCAGGCAGGTTTCCACAAGCAGTCTGCTGCTCCGATGACCCCGCTGACTCCGGCAACTGACCGGTTATCAACAAACTCATCAGGACAACAGTCCACTCTCCACGCTGAAGATCCTGATATCGGATTTCTGCATTCCACAGAGATCCGTTGAGCTGTCCTTGGTTTCACGTATTCCTCTTGAAGAGGAACAGCTACTCGGCTCCCCCACCAACGACCAGGTCTCACAGCTCCTTGGGGGAGACAGAATTATCATACAAAAAGGAAAACTCACGAATGCATAGATACATTTTCCCTAATGTTAGGAACATAGCGGAAGAAATATTTCATTTTGTCTATGGTTAGGAAGACATTTCAGTTTAGGACTACACTTGGCAACGTTGGTAAAGAGAGCTACATTTAGACGCTCCTTCATGTTTGCTTCTGTTAACTGTAGATAGTGCTAGACAGATTCTGGAGCACTACTTCAAAAATCTCCGCTTGGTGGCGCTGGGCGGCGCGCGCGTAGGCCGTCATTTTTAATTTTAAATTATTAAATTAAAAAAACTCGAGTGTGGATCGAACCCAGGTCCTTCGCATTCATAGCTATACGCCTAACCCAAAGATAATATACACTCAGCGATGGAGCTCTCCGAATATTAGATTCGAAAAAAGGTAGTGTTGCTGCGCGCACGCCCGTTGAATCGAGCCGGCAGCGATCTCACTTGTGTATAGGATGCGAAGAAGTGTATTATATGCTGTAATAAGTGTGACAAAGAAGGTAGGAGTTGGATAGAGAAAGTATTCGCATCGAAAGATCCCGCGCGCACCCTACGCTTCTTGCTGTAAAATGTGACGTAGTCGAGAAAGATACGTTAGGATGATAAGGCGGCGCGCTGGAATATACCGGGGGGCTTAAAAGTAACTTATGTTGAAATATTACTAAGAATTTCTATACCGGGTGGCTTAAAAGTAACATATGCGTGACACGTCGCGTGCTACGTCAAACGTGTAACGGTGGAAGGTTTTTTTAAAAATATATATGTTGTTAATAACGTATCTTTCTCGACTACGTCACATTTTACAGCAAGAAGCGTAGGGTGCGCGCGGGATCTTTCGATGCGAATACTTTCTCTATCCAACTCCTACCTTCTTTGTCACACTTATTACAGCATATAATACACTTCTTCGCATCCTATACACAAGTGAGATCGCTGCCGGCTCGATTCAACGGGCGTGCGCGCAGAAACACTACCTTTTTTTCGAATCTAATATTCGGAGAGCTCCATGGCTGAGTGGGTTAGGCGTATAGCTATGAATGCGAAGGACCTGGGTTCGATCCACACTCGAGTTTTTTTAATTTAATAATTTAATAATTTAAAATTAAAAATGACGGCCTACGCGCGCGCCGCCCAGCGCCACCAAGCGGAGATTTTTGAAGTAGTGCTCCAGAATCTGTCTAGCACTATCTACTTAGGTGACCAAAAGGTATTTAAAATGTTAAATAGAAAATAGATTTGAGAATTCTATTTAAAATAGAAGATAGAAAATAGGTATTTCAGATATATATTGAAATAGTAAATAGGTCTTGTGTAAAGGTATGAAAAATTAAAAATGCGTTGCTTTTTATAAATGTATTTTTTAAATACATTCAATTTCTATATATTATAATAAATTTCTTTTCCTTCTATGAAGAGACTACTAAATGGCCATTAGCTTTTAGTAGAAGCTTATTCTCAAAAATGCGGTCTGTCATTGATCTTCGTTTTGGTCTCATATCACCATCCCAGCATATGAGAATAACCTTTCAACAGGTGCGGATGAAGCCAATGGAGTTTTATATTTAATAAATAACGCCCAAATTTTTTTATTTCATATAAAATCTAATGGCTTTAAGCAAAAACCATCAATATGTAAATACAACAAACACCACAATATACCTATTAACAATTGGATACATACATCTACAATAGAGGAGTCCACTAGTACTACCTACCACTACAAAATGTTTTCAAAACCCAAGTTTACAACGAAGTAGTGGAATAAAATCGTCGTTTCCGAGATATAATATTATTATCTAGGCGTTTGAGTCCACAAAGTTTGAGTATCTCTCTTGATCTCTATCTATAATATAGGATATATAATACAGGGTAAATTAAAACCATAGGTCTCTGCCACAACCCACTTTAGAGAACAAAGTGGGTTGTGTCTCTGCCATAGGTAAAACAAAACTCGCTGTCAACTCAGTCAACTGTCAACGCCTCTATCATCTAGTGCTGCCAGAATGAAAAAGTAAATTGTACTAAACCGAACACAAAATGTACTTAATAAATGGCGGGACATTTAAAAACCGAAAAAAAATACCAAGGAATAAATTGGAACCCTTTGAAATCCTAATCGTCCACTCTGACACATCCTGGATCGGAATCAATGACATAGGATCGGAATCCGATTGTCCTATTTAAAATAAAAAATAGGTCAAAACAGTTATTTAAGATGATAAATAGGTTTTACGCATCTATTTAAAATAGAGATACAAACTAGTTATTTCTATTTTAGATAGGTATTTGTGTTTGGTAGGTGATACGACGCGAAGATATGCCTCGCGTCACTTGTCATCCATCATCCTACCTGCTATGTCAGATGTCACACATACGTATGATAATAGATGTTCATTTATTGTAAGTTTAATATTATAATTAAAAATATCAAAACCATCCTTCTTGATAATTATTCACCTGCTCATCAGATAATCACCTCAAACATGGCGCAGTCAATACATAACAATATAGTTTAAAAAAAAAAGAGGTGGCAGGGTGAATAAACTCCGGTTTGGCAAATTTGCTGAGACAGTCGGCCCCAAACTAAAGGACAATGGCGATGGCGGGACCGGTAAAGCTTCCCCCAGATTTTAACTTGCAAGGGGAGAATGCTTGTACCGAATGGAAATTTTGGAAAGTATCATTTGAAGACTATTTAATTGCGACAGGGCAGCACGAAGCTGCAGACAAAATAAAATTGGCTATACTAAGAAACTTGATTGGTGCCGATTCTGTCAAGATAATGGCTACCTTTGAGATAACCCCAGAAGAGGAAGGTAAATATGACCCTATAATACAAAAAATTGAGGACTATGTGAACCCAAGGGTCAACGAGACGTTTGAAAGGTACAACTTCCTTAAGAACACAGAAAGAAGGGGAAAGTTTCGAGCATTTCCTAACCGAATGTAAACTATTAATAAAATCATGCAATTACAATGTAACAAACCTGGAAGAAACCCCTCAAGACAAGGCTTTAAGAGATAAAATTATAATGGGAATAAGGGATTCTACAACTCGTGAAGCATTATTATGAATAGATAACCTCACACTTGACAAAGCAATTAAATGCTGCAGAACAAGTGAGCAGAGCAAGCAGCAAAATAAACAGTTCCATAATAATGACCAGGAAGAATGTGAGGTACATAGAGTAAATAATAAAGAGAGTGAAACATACATAAATAATTGAAAAAGTGGTTACAACAATATGAAATTTCAGTGCAGGCGATGCCAAAAAACTCATGGTCCAAGAGAATGCCCAGCATTTGGCAAGAAATGTAATAAATGTGGGAGACTTAACCATTTTGCCAGTGCATGTAGAATTAAAAATGTAAAGACAGTAGAACAAGAAAATGATGTATTTTTTATAGACAGTATAAGTGAAGCAAGTAAAGGTAAGAAATATTTTTCAGAAAATATTGTACTTGAAGGTCATAACATAAAAATTAAAATTGATACTGGTGCCGATGTAAGTATATTACCAAATAAAATTTTCAGAAAAGTTGACAAACGGTTTAAAGTTAGGCAAACAAATTGTATTTTGCAAGGTTTTGAAGGCACAGTAATCAAACCCATAGGTACAGTTAATCTCCTGTGTAAATATAGAGATAAAGAAATTTATGAAGATTTTGTAATAGCTCAGGAAGCAAATCAGGTACTACTAAGTGGTGTAGCAAGCATAAAGTTAGGGTTAATTAAAAGAATAACTTCTGCAGATCAAAATAATGAAATTCTTGAAAAGTCAGAGATTAAAAATGAAAAACTTGAATTTGTAAAAGTAAATAAAGATATTTTTACTGGTTTTGGTAGGTTTACAAAAGAATATAAGATTGTTACAAAAGAAAATTTTGAACCAGTAAGCCACCCACCAAATCGAATACCATTAGCAATACGTAATGCATTAAAGATTGAGTTAGATAGGCTAGTTAAAAATAAAGCAATTATAAAGGTAGATGAAATAGATCCCCGTGCTAGTATTAATCGTACAGTATTAGTAGAGAAAACTAATGGTCAGATTAGATTATGCTTGGATCCTTCTGATCTAAATCAACAAATAATCAGAAAACCACGAGTCATTCCCAACATTGAAGAGATATGTAGCAATTTAATTGGTAAAAAATATTTTTCGGTTTTTGATATGTCGGAAGGCTATCACCATCTGAAGTTAGATGAAGATTCATCATGGAAATGTTGTTTCTCAACACCGTTTGGCACATATCGCTATGCTGTGTTACCATATGGATTATCTAATTCACAGGATTTATTCCAAGAGGTAGTTGAGGAACACTTCTCAAACATCCCTAATGTACAAGTTTTTCACGATGACATGATAATTGCAGGTAATAACAAAAACGAACATGATTTAGCAGTTAAGCAAATAGTAGATAGAGCTAGGCAGGTAAATGCAAAATTCAATGAAAGTAAATTACAATATTGCCAGAATAAAGTTAAATTTATGGGTCAGATTATATCACAATATGGTATGGAAATAGACCCAAGTAGAATTGAGTCATTATGCAAGCTGAAAAGCCCAAAAAACAAGCTAGAGTTACAAAGAATCTTAGGATCCTTCAACTATGTTCGAAAATATATACCTAATATGGCAGAATACATGCATCCTTTATGCGAACTTTTAAAAGCGGATGTAGAATTTGAATGGATGCCTAGACATCAAAATGTTCTCAATAAAATAAAAGAGATAATTTCCAAATCTCCAGCACTTGTTCCGTTTGATCCAAACAGAAAAATTATAATACAGTGCGATGCTTCTAAAAATGGTATTGGATGTTGTCTTTTTCAACAATATGACAACATATTAAAATTAGTAGCGTGCGCGTCGAGAAACATGAACAATCATGAAATAAATTATAGCCAGACAGAAAAAGAAATGTTAGCAATATACTATAGTACGCAAAAATTCCATGAGTTCATTTACCACTACAAGGTTACAGTACAAAGTGATCACAAACCAATAGTATCCATAATGAAGAAACCTATTGGTAAAATCGGGTCAGTAAGACTACAGCGTTTAAGAATCAAACTATTAAAATATGATTTGAATATTACTTATGTCCCTGGCAAAGACATTCATTTTGCAGATATGTTGTCTAGGTCCCCATTAAAAACCACAGACTGTATTGATACACAAATGCATGAAATGGTACATACAGTATCAAAATATTTACCAATGAGTAGTGACAAAAAAGACTTCCTCAGAAGAGAAACAAGTCGTGATAACACACTTACAAAAATTATAGATTTTTATTATAACGGGTGGCCAAATGAAAACAAACTATCAAATTGTTTTAAACCTTATTTTAATTTGAAAAACGACATCTATGTAGAAAATGGCCTGCTTTTCTACAATGACAGGTTAATAATCCCAAAAAGCTGTAAAAACTTAATTCTTAAAACGTTACACAAAGGTCATTTAGGGATAAATAAAACCATAAATAAAGCAAAATACCATTTATTTTGGCCAAAAATGACTTCAGATATTTCAGAATTTATCAAACAATGTCATATATGTGAAAAATTTATGCGAAGTAATTACAAAGAACCTTTATTACCACACAGCGTTCCAAAACTAAATTTTAATAAAGTCTCTACAGACATACTAGAATATGGTGCAAAAGCTTATCTCATTATAATAGATCAATTCTCTCACTGGATTGAGCTAAGTCAATTGAGTTCAAAGACTTCTGAATCAGTTATTAATGCCATGCAAAACATCTTTACAAGATTTGGTTATCCCGAAACAGTAATCGCTGACAACTTACCATTTATTTCCAATAAGTGTAAAGACTATTATAAACAACATGACATTACAATTCAGACATGCACACCCCATTACCATCAAAGTAATGGATTAGCCGAAAAAGCTGTTAGCGTTTGCAAACAAATACTAAAAAAATGTAACGAAGAAAAAACCGATTATAGAAATGCAGTAATGGAATACAACAACTCACCTATAACGTTTTTAAAAGTATCTCCTGCCCAAATATTACAGAGTAGAAATCTTAGAGGGCAATTACCAACAAGTAGCGTAAACTTGGAACCTAAAGTCCAAGATCACATTTACACATATTTATGTAAACAAAAGGACCAAATTAAGTCACATTATGATAAAACAAGCCGCAAACACACTATAAATTTTAAAAGGGGGGATAACGTAGTAATTAAATCTAAAAATGAACAATATTGGGAAAAAGCAATTGTTGTGAAAGCAGCAAATGAACCCCGGTCCTATTGGGTTAAAAAATTAAGCAATGAGAAGGTTATTCGGCGTAACAGTAGTCAAATGAAATTATCGACAATTAACAACACCTATAACCACAGAGTGCTACAGCCTGAGTTGTACCCTGAGCTAATTAAAGACTTTCATGAATATGAAAACAATGTAAACGTACCCGAGTATGAAAACAATGTAAACGTACCCGAGTATGAAAACAATGTAAACGTACCCGAGTATGAAAACAATGTAAACGTACCCGTGTATGAAAACAATGTAAACATACCTGAGCATGAGAATGTGGAAATGCACGATAACAGGTTAGATTTATCAGATATGTATTTGGACTTATTATTCAACCCTAATGTAGAAATACATGAAGAAAATGTAACTACAAGATCTGGGCGTTGTATAAAACCTAGGAAGGTATTAGATCTTTAAAAGGAAGGTGTTTGGTAGGTGATACGACGCGAAGATATGCCTCGCGTCACTTGTCATCCATCATCCTACCTGCTATGTCAGATGTCACACATACGTATGATAATAGATGTTCATTTATTGTAAGTTTAATATTATAATTAAAAATATCAAAACCATCCTTCTTGATAATTATTCACCTGCTCATCAGATAATCACCTCAAACAATTTGAAATAGAAATATTTCAAATAACTACCCACCTCTGGTATAATTTCTGCTTATGTCAGGAAGACCGACCAGCGTAGACAAGGCGAATAACTGGTTACCGTCGCGCATACCTGCGCAACGGGCAACGAATATCTACGTTCGAGGGGACACGGCAGTCTTCGACAAGAACGATTACGACTCGAATGTAATATCGTGATCTAAATAAAGATTGCCTACTTACTAAAAATATCGGGTAATGCCTTATTAAACCCTCACCCCTATTTAACAAATATTTATTTATTACACCCCTCAGGATTTATCCACTTTTATTTAGGGTGTAGGGCAGGGGGATGTGTAGTTAAAAATCTGTTAAATCCAAGTGTCAAAATTTTGAAATTTCATAACCCTATAAATAAACCCAGTGGTTCCAATTTAGCTATTTTATAGTTAGATCTACATATTTCGCGCCATGGTTTAGTTAGTAAAACATGGCCACCTCTAACACAAGGCCGGAATCCTAGATGTGGCAACGTGGCGCACCTGTCAAATAGTGGGCCGATGAGAATGACTTGTAGGCCTACTACAATGGTGAGAAATATGAAATAAATCAAGCTATAAAACATTTTTAACAAATAAAAATCGAAATATTTATAGGTAGACTAAATAAAATAAAACTACAAAAGGTAATTTATTGATAATAATATAAAATATGAAGAAAATCAGCCTCCACCTTCCCTTACTGCTGACCAGACACCACCTTAAAATAATTATTTCTTCACCTTTCATTTCTTATACCTTTATTAATACAAACTGAACTACATACAATAATATGGGTACTACAGGATTCTTAAGAAGTAATATTAAAAGTAGGTATTTAAAATCATTAAACTGGATAGAACTATTGTAATTTAAGAGTTTTACTTTTTTTTGACATTTTGTTTCATGATTATTATTTATGTTTCTTACTAGCTAGTAATTTATCTTGAATTGTTTTTGAATAGTTATTTATGAAAATATTTGCTAAAATAGGTAACATCATTTCTAAAACAAAACTAGTTTGAGGTTGATTGCAAGAACAGAAATCCCGAAAGTGAAATTTATCTTAATTTTTGTTAACATACTTCTTTGCTAACGTAAGTAAAATGAATTTTTGAGCTTTACAAATATTTTAAATCTGTGACCAAAGGGACACCTTTAGACACGGTGGTAATATCCAGTTTAAATCATTTTTATGTAATAAATTATGCTCAATTCCTACCTCGATTTCCATTGATTCAAATATTTTTATACTAACTACACCTGACTTCTGGTTCATCATTGTCAAATCCCATCAGATATAAATATATACAGTTTGTTTGTTGATGACATTGCCACTTCTCTAAATGAACACTCAATTTAGATTTAAATTTAAAAAATTCACTATCACATCACTGTTTAACCAATCTTCTTGTTGTTCCTGTTGTCTATCTAGCGTCCTTTTTCTTCGTATTCCAGGATTACTTCTTACAGCTGGATTCTTCTCCACTGAAAGTTATTTTGGGAGACCGGGAAATATTTGTGGTATTACATTTTCCTTTAATACAGGTCTTTTCCTTGTAAATGTCTTCAGATCACCATCCTTGTACACATCAGTGAATAAAATTTGATCTTTGGTGTGAAATACACACAACTGAACTTTGACTTGGTTCCCAGTCTACACGTGGGATACTTCTCAACCATTTGTTCTTCAGCTCATCACTTTGTGGAAACTTAAATACTGTAATTATATCCTTCACTGTTGGAAGCATAATTACTAGTACAAATTGGTACCAAACATTTCGCAGGAATCTACAACAAAATAAAATATTTAATAGAAGTGCTAACTATAGTAGGTACATGAGTAATTAACCTTTTTGGCTTAATTTATATACTTCGTTTATGTCCAATGTGGGATGGCTTAACAAGAATTACATATTGGATAATAATATAAAAATTAGTCTTGGTTCATTTTCAATGAGTTTTAGAAATTTTGTAACCACTGTAACCTACTTCATTTGATACAATTACCATGTTATGCCTTATATTTTATATGAGTCCACAGACCAGAAAGTATGTTTACAAATTATACTGATGCTAAAATCTTTTTATTTATATATATTATTAAATATCTTACCTTAACTTAACACAAACTGTTGTAAACAGAAGTCTTATGTTAAAGTTGTCAGTCTGTTAACTACGAAATACCGAGCACTAAGTTCATAAACTTAATTTAAAAAGATTGAACAAACTATTACATACTTCAGATCACCTATTACATATCACGAATTATAAATACAGGCACACTATAAACGTAAATACATAATTATATCCACTGATTTCACGGCCTCGCCATGATAAAAATCGGACTTGATCGGCCCACTGTTCACTGTTGCCAAATTTCAGTATTCCGGCCTAGTGTTGTAGGTGGCCATGAGTAAAATATCGTCTAGAACCATTTTTCTTTGAACTTAACTAAGCAAACCGGGCAGTGATGGGTATTAACCGGTTAATAATTTAGTTAACCGGTCATTGGTTAATAACTAGTTATTAACTATCAATTTTTAACCAAAAAAAAATTGTTTATTAGATATTTGTGTTCTGTCCACTATTACAAAAATTTTGATATAATTTATGCTTATTTGAGATGTAAATAAAAGCTCCAGAATTCAGAAGTAATCGACAGTCGTGGACGTCAGGAGTCTGCGCAATGCTATTTAATAGACCTGGAAAAATTACTGCGCAGACTCCTGATGTTCGCGGGCTAGAAAATGCGGGAACATGCTTTAATATAAATGTAATTTCATAAAAAATCTTCTTTTTTAAGTGGCCGCCTAAATTATTAACCGTGGTTAATCTCAAACAATTTTTAACTTAGCGTTAATTAACGCTAAAAACTGGTTATTAACATAGGTGGTTATTAACTTTACCCATCACTGAAACCGGGTTAACAATACCATGACGTAATGGTTTGTGGAAACCCTGAAATAAACAAACACCTAACCTCAAATATGATAACTACTCTGTCAAACTATCTCAGTGAGCTGGTTTGTGTGGTTGGTTTACTGCTACGTCATGGTTTGGAATACAAGTCAAGGAATATTGCATGGTTAAGTTATACTTAACCCGGTTTGTGTGATCAAGTTCAAAGAAAAATGGCTTAGATATTTCCGTTTTCTGTTTTATTCCCATTCTATGATTTGACTGCTTTGCGAAGCTATTGGTGTGCTCTTTAACAGAATTTGCTCGAGCAATTCAGTTGTTCTGTCATGGCCACCTCTAACACAAGGCCGGAATCCTAGATGTGGCAACGTGGCGCACCTGTCAAATAGTGGGCCGATGAGAACGACTTGTAGGCCTACTACAATGGTGAGAAATATGAAATAAATCAAGCTATAAAACATTTTTAACACATAAAAATCGAAATATTTATAGGTAGACTAAATGAAATAAAACTACAAAAGGTAATTTATTGATAAGAATATAAAATATGAAGAAAATCAGCCTCCAACTTCCCTTACTGATGACCAGACACCACCTTAAAATAATTATTTCTTCACCTTTTATTTCTTATACCTTTATTAATACAAACTGAACTACATACAATAATATGGGTACTACAGAATTTTTAAGAAGTAATATAAAAAGTAGGTATTTAAAATCATTAAACTGGATAGAACTATTGTAATTTAAGAGTTTTACTCTTTTTTGACATTTTGTTTCATGATTATTATTCATGTTTCTTACTAGCTTGTAATTATCTTGAATTGTTTTTGAATTGTTATTTATCAAAATATTTGCTAAAATAGGTAACATCATTTCTAAAACAAAACTAGTTTGAGGTTGATTGCAAGAACAGAAATCCCGAAAGTGAAATTTATCTTAATTTTTGTTAACATACTTCTTTGATAATGTAAGTAAAATGAATTTTTGAGCTTTACAAATATTTTAAATCTGTGACCAAAGGGACACCTTTAGACACGGTGGTAAAATCCAGTTTTAAATCATTTTTATGTAATAAATTATGCTCAATTCCTACCTCGATTTCCATTGATTCAAATATTTTTATACTAAGTACACCTGACATCTGGTTCATCATTGTCAAATCCCATCAGATATAAATATATACAGTTTGTTTGTTGATGACATTGCCACTTCTCTAAATGAGCACTCAATTTAGATTTAAACTGTTCACAAACATTTAAAAAATTCACTATCACATCACTGTTTAACCAATCTTCTTGTTGTTCCTGTTGTCTATCTAGCGTCCTTTTTCTTCGTATTCCAGGATTACTTCTTGCAGCTGGATTCTTCTCCACTGAAAGTTATTTTGGGAGACCGGGAAATAATTGTGGTATTACATTTTTCTTTAATACAGGTCTTTTCCTTGTAAATGTCTTCAGATCACCATCCTTGTACACATCAGTGAATAAAATTTGATCTTTGGTGTGAAATGTTTAATACACTCAACTGAACTTTGACTTGGTTGCCAGTCTACACGTGGGATACTTCTCAACCATTTGTTCTTCAGCTCATCACTTTGTGGAAACTTAAATACTGTAATATATCCTTCACTGTTGGCAGCATAATTACTAGTACAACTTGGTACAAAACATTTCGCAGGAATCTACAACAAAATAAAATATTTAATAGAAGTGCTAACTATAAGTAGGTACATGAGTAATTAACCTTATTGGCTTAATTTATATACTTCGTTTATGTCCAATGTGGGATGGCTTAACAAGAATTACATATTGGATAGTAATATAAAAATTAGTCTTGGTTCATTTTCAATGAGTTTTAGAATTTTTTTAACCATACTTCATTTGATACAATTACCATGTTATGCCTTATATTTTATATGAGTCCACAGACCAGAAAGTATGTTTACAAATTATACTGATGCTAAAACCTTTTTATTTATATATATTATTAAATATCTTACCTCATCTTAACACAAACAGTTGTAAACAGAAGTCTTATGTTAAAGTTGTCAGTCTGTTAACTGCGAAATACCGAGCACTAAGTTCATAAACTTAATTTAAAAATATTGTACACACTATTACATACTTCAGATCACCTATTACATATCACGAATTATAAATACAGGCACAATATAAACGTAAATACATAATTATATCCACTGATTTCACGGCCTCGCCATGATAAAAATCGGACTTGATCGGCCCACTGTTCACTGTTGCCAAATTTCAGTATTCCGGCCTAGTGTTGTAGGTGGCCATGGTTCTGTTCACTTGATTGATTTTGCGTATTCTTTTTAAGCGCTCGTTTTGAACTATCGCTTCCCCCTTGCCCCTAACTGCACTACCACTAGAGGTGGCTCTGTTCTGATTACTTGCTCTGTTCAGTTGATCATAACCTCAAACCATAGACAAAACTATATAACATTTCTCTATGCCTCAAACCATAATGAAAACAACCAGAACTTGATTTATTTTGAAGCGGTTTCTAAATGTGTGAGCGCTTATATGGAAACACCAATAATTTCATCACCATTTTATAATACACTTTCCTCTTTCCTCCACTTATTATTTTTGAGCATTCTTTTTAGGATTTCCTGCTCACTTCACAAACCACCTACTCTATAGACGGTTCACGCAGATGACTCAAGGTCAAATCAATTTTTTAAAGTCGGTTTAGAGCCCTAGATGGCGTTGTTATCATAAATATAAATTAAGTTGGTAAATGACATAATTTTATGTTGGTAGGTACATACAGGAGCGTCTAAATGTAGTACTCTTTACCAACGTTGCCAAGTGTAGTCCTAAACTGAAAGGGCGCCATCGAGTATCTCCGGTGGCGCTCGGCTTCCATGCGAAGCGCGCACGGTTCTAAAGCTTTTAACCTTCTATACGATATCATTAATGTGTGCAGAGATTAGCCCAGCGTAAGTGTGCTGGGCTCCTAACACAGAGGTACCAGGTTCGAGTCGTGTCCGAGTCAAGATATTTTTATTTTTATTTTCTTATTGTTTTTTTCAAAAATTGACTAAAAATACGAAGAATTTTTCGATTCGGATTAGGGTAGGGGGTAAGGTAGGGTGGTTTTGGTTAGGTTATTATTGAAAATTATTATAATAATCTGTCAATTACACAATTCAATTTTTCGATTCGGATTAGGGTAGGGGGTAAGGTAGGGTGGTTTTGGTTAGGTTATTATTGAAAATTATTATAATAATCTGTCAATTACACAATTCAATTTTTCGATTAGGGAAAATGTATCTATGCATTCGTGAGTTTTCCTTTTTGTATGATAATTCTGTATTGTAAACTCGAACAATTTTCAGTACGTTTTGCTAAACATAATTTTAAAAATGACAAATATTGATTTCTTAACACATTGCTTTTTAATCAACTGTGATAAATATCATTATTAAAATATTTTTACTTTCCAAAACACAAACGTTTTAGTTTAGGACTACACTTGGCAACGTTGGTAAAGAGTACTACATTTAGACGCTCCTGGTACATACTGGGTACATATCAGAGACAAACAAACTTTTAGTCTCCATGTTTTATTAGTCATATTGACTTGTGTTTATGTTATTTGTGCTTTTTTCAATAATTCTACCAATTACAGTAAAAGTTTGTTCTATTTGTTTGGTGAGGTTTTGAGATCGAGAATGCCTTTTAATAAATGTTGTGTTTTACAATGCAAGTCCATTAATGGAATGCATTTATTTCCAAATCCTCATAAAGATTTGGATCGTTTTAAAAGATGGCTGATGGCTATAAATAATGCTGAATTAAATGCAATGGACCCCTTATTAGTGTACCATGCAAAAAGAATTTGCCATACACATTTTGAACCCATCTACATTTCAACTAGATCTAACAGACTACACCAAAACGCCATCCCAACATTATATTTGAATGGTAAGATCATTCTTTAAGTTTAATGACATAAATGTTATAGTTTCTATTATTTTCTAGATGAGATTAATTTAATACCAATTATGGAAGTTTCATCAATTGTGCCATCATTTTCATCATCAATATGGAATGGTATGTATTAAATGTAATTGTGATATTGACTTATACTAAGTTTTTCTCTTTTGTTTCAAGAACATAATTATGCAAAAGCTAATGTGCCAAGTTACTCTGAAATGAATGTTGAAACGAACACTGAGAGCACTGAAAGTTCATCAGAAACAGCCCAAAGTAAGTTACGCTGTGATATCTAACTAGATACATGTATTTGCAGTCAATGCGTTGCTGTCCAATTTAAATCAGAAAATCTTAACGCAGACGTTCACAACTCATTTTAAATCATGTAGTCAACATGTACACAACTGTACTCTACTCCCACATTAATATCACTTGTATAATAACCTTGAAGTGGCAACATTAAAATCTAAATAAATAATTTATTTCAGATTGTCCTGCTGATACACCATTGCAAATTTTGAAAAAGTCAGGGATTTCTAGACAAACACTTACTCCAAGAAAAAATAAATTGTATGCTGCAATGAAACAATTACATAAAAAATGTAATTCAGAAAGAGCTCTTAAAAAATCTTTCAAACGTAGGCTCTTCGATGCAGAGAGATTTCAAAAACTGAATCATCTTGAAACTAATATGGAACAGCTTAACTTCATGGCAGCTATGTTATTTCGTTGTCAATTTCGAGAAGCCAATAAATCAAAAAAATTGAGACGTTTTACACTGGACGAAAAGTTTTTAGCTTTGTCACTGTACAAGCAAAGTGTAAAATCTTATGGACTTCTCTCTAAAATATTTATATTGCCCAGCAAATCTACCCTGACTCGACTTTTAGCTAAAATTGTTGGAGGTCCAGGCATAAATAAATTAATTTTTGAATCACTTCAAGAAACAACAGAATCAATGGACTCGTCTGAAAAATATGTAGCTGTGCTATTTGATGAAATGGCAATTTCACCAGGTCTTCATTTTAATGAACATCATGGATATATAGAGGGCTTTGAGGATATGGGAGAAAATATAAGGGACATTTATATTGCAGATCATGTGTTAATGTTCATGGTTAGAGGAATAAAAAAGCAGTGGAAATCTCCAATATCCTATCATTTTACTAGCAGAGGGGGTGCAAAAACCATCCAAATAAAAGATTTGCTAACGAAAGTTATAAGAGAACTGATACAAATAAATTTGATACCCATAACAGTTATTTGTGATCAAAATAATATGGGTGTCATTAATAGTTTGATCAAGGATACCAAAAAAAACTATTTACAAAGTAATAATTTAAAAAATTATAAATATGGGTCTTTTGAGGTTGACAATTTTATAATATTCCCAATATTAGACCCACCTCATCTGTTAAAAGGAATGAGAAATAATTTTATTAAAAAGAATTTGAGTTATGTGAAGGATGGTGTAAAAAAAACTGCGAAATGGGAACATATTCAAAAGTTATATGAAAATGATAATGGGCCAATAGATGGTTTAAAAGTTTTACCTCATATAACTGATGAGCATATATATTATATGAGAATAAAATTAAGAAAATGAAGGTAAAGAATGCAGCTCAAGTCATGTCTTTTGCAGATACAGAGAAAATAATTGGTAATGGTGTCAGAGATACAGCAGAGCTACTATTTTTTTTTGACCGATTATTTGACTCATTGAATGGATCAAGTAAATATGCAAACCGAGGAAAAATATTACGATGTGGCCTTGATGATAATTCCAAACATCTGAATTTTTGGAATAATGAAGCCTTACCACTTCTTGAAACAATGATGTTTCAAAAGCGGACTAAGAAGGATCAAGCAAGACCTCCAAGCTTAGGAAATTGGTCATTTGTTATAAGAAATGTTAAAAGCATTTGGAATATTTTAAAAGGTGAAGGTTTTAATTACCTTTTACCAAGGCGTCTGAATCAGGATCCCTTAGAAAATACTTTTGGCCAATTAAGAAGCTTTGGGGCTTTGAACACAAATCCTTCAGCATCACAATTTACTGGAGTCTTTAAAACACTGTTTTTCAATACAGCACTTTCATTTTATAAGAAATCTTTTAATTGTGAAAATGACAATTGTAAAAATATGTTTGTTTCGTTAAAAAAACTTTTTGATGACAACATAACAAATGTTTATGTTGAAAACATTGATTATTCACCTATTCAAAAATCTCCTGAATGTATTAAAATTTCGCTTTCTGATAAATTACACCAATTATCAACAAATTATGTAGCTGGATTCATTTTGAAAAAAATAAAAAAAAGTATATCATGTTCCATTTGTAAAGAGGCAATGTTTTCCAAAAACTACGATTTGGCAGAAAATGACTTAATTTCATCTAGAGAATATGGCAATGGATGGGCTAGAAGATTACTTTATCCTACTCCATCTTTTTTGCTATGTTTTTATGATATTTATAAAATTATTAATTGTTGCTTAGATCAACAACCACAATCTTTATGTTTGGTTCATACCATTAACAATTGTATTTACGAATCAGTAAATTTTGAATTGTTAAATCCTTGTAGCATTCATAAAGAACAAAATATTAGACTTATTATAAAATTTACCATTAGAACGTTGTTGCATAATTGGTGTAAAAATGTTAACAAAATTTTACAAGGGAAAACTAGGATATATGCAGGTAATAATCAAATTAAATTACAAGCCAATAGAATATATTTAAATAGAACGAAGAAAAGGTATATTAAAAAACCTGAACACACTCTTGTTGATTCTGTCTGAAGTCATTGTATGGACCAACAAATAATATTCTGTAGTCTTAAATGTAGATTGTAATATTTTTGTATGCAAACTTTTATTTGGAAATATATGTATCTTTTACATTTCAAGTTTTATTTTTGCCTTAGTAATAGTAATACAATAACAAAATTTCGAAATTTATATTTTTTGCATTTAGTTCTTAAAATTGCATTGTTTTTGTGCTAATATACCTATGCAATTTTGAGGGCTATTTCAAGCAAAAATATAAATTTGGAAATTTATTAGTTGTTTGTAGTAAGCGTAAGTAATGTAACATTTAAATTTCCCGCCTTTAATAAAATTTGAATTTGGCGCCATTATGTTTCAAATGACAAATTAGTAGTTAAGGTTTACAGCCCTAGATGGCGCCAATTTGGTCAAAATAAATAACATTGTCGTGAACCGTCTATAGAATAGGTGGTTTGTGGCTCACTTTGGTTACCCC
The DNA here is from genome assembly GCA_949126875.1 of Lochmaea capreae. Classification (NCBI taxonomy): domain Eukaryota; kingdom Metazoa; phylum Arthropoda; class Insecta; order Coleoptera; family Chrysomelidae; genus Lochmaea; species Lochmaea capreae. The sequence goes on along the minus strand of OX421404.1, from coordinate 5,697,216 downwards.
CTCAGGTTGAAAATTATCTCAACAAAATACTGTAAAAAGAACACAACATATGAAAGCAATCGTTCGTGCTCGATGAGTGTGGTTACTGTGGTTGGTATGTTTTGTGGTATTTCATAAAAATGTAGTGTCAGCTGTCAATTGTCATGTCGCATATTGTCATTTTGATATCTCTATCTCTATCATGTCAAAAGATTTATTATATACACCATATCTGTGATATACACATCATGTCTCTATCTAACTATCTATCATTTTGTCTGATTTGTTAATTAAATGTTTGATTGAGCAATTGGCAATCTATCGTTCAAATAAAACTAGAAGCATCCCTTACGTTCGAAAGAGAAGTAATTATTATAATATTCTGTAATAGGAATAAAAAAGACAACGAAAAAAATTCTAGCTATTTGAACAACGTTGCGTTTGCGTTTTTCTGTCGGGCAACGACACTAGTCATTTCTCTTGCGATCACGTGTTCTGTGTGGACAAATGTAGGATTTGAAATTACCAAAGATGATTATAATTATCTCTGGATTATATCCCGACCTGCCACCAAGGTTATCTATCCTTATCTATGCATTTCTTTATGACTGCCACGCATATTGCAAAGTACTGTAAGTAAAATGAAAATACTATTTAGTGAAAATGGGCATGTAAGAAAAGCAAGTACTGATAGACAAACTACACATATCAAAATAAATAATGTACTACCATCTGTTCAAGAAAATCCTAATATCTACCAGGCAGATATCTAATGATGTGGAAATTGTTCTAATCTGCTTTATTTAAGGTAAGCTATCAAACAAATTAAAAATTAACATAAAATTCCGATCAGCGAGAAGCTAGCTCCTGGCTCCTAGCGAGGGAAATTGATCTGGCAACACCGCTCAACCGTCGATCGGACTCGCCAGTTACGGGGGGAGTATGCAATTGAAGCAATTTAAGTGTGATAATTTGTAGGAGTAAAGTTTTTTATTAGTCAGAACAAACCCTCTGGATGAAAAAATATAAAAAACAAATTAATTGAGAAAAAATCTATTTTGCTACTGTAATAATATCGATATAACTATGAATTTTTGAAGAAAAATTACAACTTTCTTTTTAGTACTGCAAAGCCATATATCGATGTCCCTCGTTTAAATTTCGCACAGAGGTTGATAATGTAATAGTCTTTCATATTCCATATCCAAAACTCGCTGACAAACGTTACGAGGGTCGAAAAAATTGAATATTAAGCCATTTTAAAAAAAATTACAACTTTCTTTTTATTACTGCAAAGCCATATATCGATGTCCCTCGTTTAAATTTCGCACAGAGGTTGATAATGTAATAGTCTTTCATATTCCATATCCAAAACTCGCAGACAAACGTTACGAGGGTCGAAAAAATTGAATATTAAGCCATTTTAAAAAAAATTACAACTTTCTTTTTATTACTGCAAAGCCATATATCGATGTCCCTCGTTTCAATTTCGCACAGAGGTTGATAATGTAATAGTCTTTCATATTTCATGTTCAAAATTCGCTGACAAACGTTACGAGGGTCGAAAAAATTGAATATTAAGCCATTTTAAAAAAAATTACAACTTTCTTTTCATTACTGCAAAGCCATATATCGATGTCCCTCGTTTAAATTTCGCACAGAGGTTGATAATGTAATAGTCTTTCATATTTCATGTTCAAAATTCGCTGACAAACGTTACGAGGGTCGAAAAAATTGAATATCAAGCCATTTTAAAAAAAATTACAACTTTCTTTTCATTACTGCAAAGCCATATATCGATGTCCCTCGTTTAAATTATGCACAGAGATTAACAATGTAATAGTCTTTCATATTCCATATCCAAAACTCGCTGACAAACGTTACGAGGGTCGAAAAAATTGAATAATAGGCATTTTTGAAAAAAATTAAAACTTTCTTTCCATCACTGCAAAGCCATATATCGATGTACCTCGTTTAAATTTCGCACAGAGGTTGATAATGTAATAGTCTTTCATATTTCATGTTCAAAATTCGCTGACAAACGTTACGAGGGTCAAAAAAATTGAATAATAGGTATTTTTGAAAAAAATTACAACTTTCTTTTTGTTACTGCAAAGCCATATATCGATGTCCCTCGTTTAAATTTCGCACAGAGGTTGATAATGTAATAGTATTTTATATTTCATGTTCAAAATTCGCTGACAAACGTTACGAGGGTCGAAAAAATTGAATATTAAGCCATTTTAAAAAAAATTACAACTTTCTTTTCATTACTGCAAAGCCATATATCGATGTCCCTCGTTTAAATTTCGCACAGAGGTTGATAATGTAATAGTCTTTCATATTTCATGTTCAAAATTCGCTGACAAACGTTACGAGGGTCGAAAAAATTGAATATCAAGCCATTTTAAAAAAAATTACAACTTTCTTTTCATTACTGCAAAGCCATATATCGATGTCCCTCGTTTAAATTATGCACAGAGATTAACAATGTAATAGTCTTTCATATTCCATATCCAAAACTCGCTGACAAACGTTACGAGGGTCGAAAAAATTGAATAATAGGCATTTTTGAAAAAAATTAAAACTTTCTTTCCATCACTGCAAAGCCATATATCGATGTACCTCGTTTAAATTTCGCACAGAGGTTGATAATGTAATAATTTTTCATATTCCATATCCAAAACTCGCTGACAAACGTTACGAGGGTCGAAAAAATTGAATAATAGGCAATTTTGAAAAAAATTACAACTTTCTTTTTGTTACCGCAAAGCCATATATCGATGTCTCTCGTTTAAATTATGCACAGACATTGATGATGTGATTGTTAAAGCCAGTAAACTTTTATAGTTACTGTATCACCCGGTATGTTGGGTGGAATTTCGGTTTCAAAAATGCCATTATTTTGTAAGTCATTTAGGAAAGAAAGTTTATGTTTCGTCTAAGTACCAGCCATACGACCTATTATCTATTATTTATTGCCGAAGATCAGGGTTCGTCTAGGGGCTGGTGTTTATGACACTCAACAGCTATTTGAAGTATCATATAATATATCGATTTTGTAAATGTGTTTTTACTTAAGAAACCAGAATTTGTTTTCTGGCACTTTGGTAGATATACAGTACTTCACAGAATTCGAAAAGAATCGGAGGCAGATTTGGGACGGATATTTTTTATTAAATTCGGGCAATTAATATTCGAACTCTTCCGGTTCTTTCACGTATAATCATTATTTGAATATATATTATAAGTAATTTATTATCGCGCTGTTTTATATAGCTTATTGTTAGCTATTCAATTAAAAGGGTTGAGATTACTGATTAAAAGGTTGTAAACTTAACACGGCCTTTTTCTTTATTTCGAACCGACGTGTTGCTAAGACGGGTAGTTTTAGTGACGCGACAGTAATAGTCTTTCATATTCCATATCCAAAACTCGCTGACAAACGTTACGAGGGTCGAAAAAATTGAATATTAAGCCATTTTAAAAAAAATTAAAACTTTCTTTTCATCACTGCAAAGCCATATATCGATGTACCTCGTTTAAATTTCGCACAGAGGTTGATAATGTAATAGTCTTTTATATTTTGTTATATTATATTTCTAGCCTATTGCATTTATTAGACAAGACCCAATACCAAGATCACTTCACTTGATTTATTAGGTATACAAGACTCTTTAACAAAGATGGAATATACTTTGGAACACGTGTCGTTTTGTTTATATCATCGGTAATAAAATATATAATATACGACCAAGCTTGAAAAGAAGACAGGACAAGTTTAGGGTTTTGAAAAGTGAAGTGCTATCTGGGAATTAGATTATTGTGGAATGTTTAGTCTATGTATAGGTATAGCCGTTGTACTGAAACCAGTAAATTTGGATAGTTACAGTATCCCCGAGTTTTATTATTATTATAGTTTACTTTCCCAATCTTACAATTTCATGTTCAAAATTCGCTGACAAACGTTACGAGGGTCGAAAAAATTGAATATTAAGCCATTTTAAAAAAAATTACAACTTTCTTTTCATCACTGCAAAGCCATATATCGATGTACCTCGATTAAATTTCACACAGAGGTTGATAATGTAATAGTCTTTTATATTTCATGTTCAAAATTCGCTGACAAACGTTACGAGGGTCGAAAAAATTGAAACCTGGTATAAACCAGTTCCAAAATATCCTCGTTTCCACATCACCCAGGAGGTAGAGGATACGATGCGTTTTTTTTAACGTGGTTTCCCCCTATTAGGCCTAATCCACCAAAAATGAAATCATGAATTTTGATTCGCAAATAACAAAAAAATAATGATAAACTATGCAAGGGAATGAATTATTAGTTTTGTAGTAAAGTAATGGCTTAGATAACCAGGACTAGTCTTGTTCACACAACGAAAAATTATCATTCAATTCTTTTGTCTCCGGAAGTGTCTGGCTCTCAAATGTCATACGAAGACACTGGCGCATTTATCTTAAACCACAGGGTGGTCAAGACTTCTGGAGTTTTTTCTCCAAGTGTCTGGCGAATCGCGATCATTAAAATATCAAATTTAAAAATATCATTGCCACCTCTGAAATATCATACGAAGACACTGGCGCATTTATCTTAAACCACAGGGTGGTCAAGACTTCTGGAGTTTTTTCTCCAAGTGTCTGGCGAATCCCGATTATCAAAATATTAAATATCACGGTAATGACTTCGACCGACTATGATCGTATACGATTTTTATAATTTTCGCAAAGCGCGCAAGAAAATTCACCCGGAAATTGCTCGTCTAATCTCTGTGTTTCGTCTACATCCCTATTGTTAATACAAGAATAATAGATCCATCTATTACAAAATGAACACTGTATCCAATCATCAAATGACTTTCCTCTCCCTACACAAAGTCTATGAAGATCTCCGCACAAACAATATTGTTCCAAACTATCCGAATTTTCTAGAATAAACGTTTGAAGATATTCGCGAAACAATTTTGGAGGACCTAAGTTTTTCAAATTGAAATTAAGATTGTCAATGATACTTTTTGAGAACATTAAAATGAAAACACCACAATTGTGTTGATCAGTCTGCAGTGAGTGGTTTATCTCAAAGGGAGTCCAGGACGACTTGTCAAATTGAAAATAATCTAAAAAAACATTCATAAATCTAATTGACTCCGATATACTACTTCCAAAGGGATTTACAAAAGAAAAAGCTTTATTTTCAATATCCGCGACTGCTAAACACCAATGGTTATTATTTATCAAAACAGGAATTAAAGTTATACCGTAACATGATATTTGTGGCTTTTCAAAATTATTGGGATTGTTGAAAATATGGGAAGAATCAACGCTAGATATAACACATATTCGGTTTGTACGCCCTTTCGCAAAAACAAAAAGAATGATATCTATCAGAAAATTTGATAGCCACATTTTGTAAATGTCATTGTTATCCGCGAGCAACATATAATCACCAATATCAAGAAAATCGAAAGGTTTAGCTCCCTCATAAATTCCAACAACGTAGCGCACACCGAAATCGGAATAATAATCTTTGTTCTTCACAGTATAATTTGTACGAGTCTGTATAGCTGATTGAATTTTCTGAGCATAAGACGGCTGAAGGCGTTTATTCAAATTAATCGCATTATTCAAGTAAGTTTGTTTCATTTTTCGTTTTTTCGCCCATTTTTCGGTCGCGAGCATTGACTTTCTATTAATCTGTGCTTTTAGGTCCAATTTCCGTTTGATGCCCCTAGCACACCCTGATTTTGGAATGTTCAATTTAATTTCTCTATATTTAGCTAACACAATTTCCCGAGATGCCCGTATGAATCTACTACATTTTTGATTACGTGGTAACCGAAAATTATTTTTCAACTGTACAAACCAATTCTCTACCGGCGCGTTACTAAATCTTTCTTTACTATGATCGCTGATGACGTTAGACCATAGAGGAAGGAAAGGCAAAAATTTTTTTAATATTACATTTATTAATTCTGGATAAAAATACTCGTTTTTTATTCCAGTAATACAGCTGGGTTCAACAAAATTATCAAAAATGTTTTTGAAATATTTATAAAAATTGCTATTCTCAAAATTGGTGTTGGCTTTCTCTTCAACATTGACATTTATTTCATCGAAATCATAATTTTCATTATTATCGGAAACTAGAAGTGACAAACTGTATTCCACTTCGCTGGATTTAAATTTTGATAAGCACAAAATTACTAAGTTTTTGAACCACTTTCCCACCTCTTCGAGATTACTAACAGAAAATAATGATGCCAAAATAGTTTTAAAAAAAAATTTATGTTGCCGATTGCTCACAAGTTTATTAACATCATTAACAATTATTTTTACGAAATGACAACAACATATTTTCAAAAAAATTGATGGTTTCTTTGGGTTCGTAGATAGGGTACATAAATCGAAACATAGATTAATATAATCAGTCAATGATTCCATGCCAATTAACTGGCGTATAACCGCGTTCATCAGCGCGAAACTAAAATCCGTCACAACTGTAGAAAAAGGGGGCCATTTCTGATTATTGAGGGTGGCATAGTCTTTGATATATTCTAACCAATAACCGATACTCCGTGCATCGTGTTGATCAGTAACCATTTCGAAGATTGGGCATATAAATTTGTTTTCAGGTATGTGGATAACCGCCGCATAATAAAAAATGCGTTTCTTCTTGTCTTTGTCGGGATACCTGACTAAACTTCCCGTCGCGTCTAAGTGTAAAGTTACACAGGGTTCCTTCATATTGGCTGCTTGTAGTATAAACAGCTGTTCTCTGCTACATACATATACTGCAAAATCGTCGATTAGTCTTAAAATATATTCAGGGTGTTCCTTCTTCATTAACCGTAGATCCATATAGTCATCTTCATCTCTATCTAATTGCGACATAGCTTCTGACTTAATTTTCCTGTACACCACTAGAGACTTGATATTTCCCAGATTTCCATTGACTATTTCGCTACTTGGTGTAGAATTAATATCTGTCATACGAACAGAAGAAGAGGTGGATGATATTAATTTATTTGATAACAATTGCCGCTCGTGCGCACGGACGTATGTCGTATATTTATCATTTGGATTATGGCAAATACCGCGAAAAGAGCTATGAACACTACCGACAACATCCGAATGTTGTCTTCGAAGACGAATAACGAAAGTTTTGCACTGTTTATGACTACAGTAAGCATATATAGTGTATACTGTTTTGTATTTATCAGAAAACGATTTCTTAAAATGTAACACGCAGGCACTATTGATATTTTTAAATTTATGGCGTATGGTGGTATAATATTTGTGTAATTTACCATTAATATTTATATCCGAAAATTCTTGCGATGACATTTTAAAAGAACCCTCGTAAAATGCGCAATTACTAAAATTGAAATTTTTCCTCACATTTCTGGAACCAGCATCCATAACATTTTCAATTTCTTCAGGAGGCTCATCGCTTTTTTCGAAGTATAGATTCCTTATTGAAATAGGGATATCTTGGGAATTTGGTGGGGTAACATTTAAAATATCTGTGACACTAGTGTTATCTTCGGAATACTGTTTACTATTAGAATTATCGACTGGTAAAAATGAAGCTGCTTGTTGCACTTCTTCATCAAGATAACTATAATTTTGAACATAATCCAAGATTTCGCTGGTAGCACTGGAGTTGTCGGAAACGTGATTAGACTCCGTGCAAGAATTGTTCAAACTATCATTAGATAAACAACTACTTTTACAAAGGCCTGGGGTGATCTCTTTGCACTTGCGTCTCGGGACAAGAGCCAGGGAGCCTGAATCGGGTGGCGCCGGCAGTTGTCGGTATCTGTCGGCTCTCGAATCAAAGGAGGGAATGCTGGTTGTCTGCGTACAGGTGATTTGAAAACTTTTTGAGTTGAAAATTATTTATTATTATTATAATAATTTTCAATAATAACCCAACCAAAACCACCCTACCTTACCCCCTACCCTAATCCGAATCGAAAAATTGAATTGTGTAATTGACAGATTATTATAATAATTTTCAATAATAACCCAACCAAAACCACCCTACCTTACCCCCTACCCTGATCCGAATCGAAAAATTCTTCGTATTTTTAGTCAATTTTTGAAAAAAACAAAAAAAAAAAAAAATATAAAAATATCTTGACTCGGACACGACCACAGATAACATACGACACGACTCGAACCTGGAACCTCTGTGTTAGGAGCCCAGCACGCTTACGCTGAGCTAATCTCTGCTCACATCAATGATATCGTATAGGTGGTTAAAAGCTTTATGGACGCATGCGCACCGGAGCCAGACAGATCTGAGCCGACAGTTATCGACAACTGCCGGCGCCACCCGATTCAGGCTCCCTGGCTCTTGTCCTGAGACGCAAGTTCTCTTTGCTATTTAATTTGGGCATATTGCGTAACCATTTTAGTTTTAGCCTATAACGATTTTTCTTCAAATTACGTATGCCTAAATATGCATACAAGGAGCCATACACTCCATTGGATGAATTGTACCCACCGAGCAAATCATTCAAGACAAACGACGAGTGATTGTTTACAAAGCATAAAATTTTTTCTATTTCGGGATCTGATATACATTCCGGATTATTGTTTTCAAGAAAAAATTGTTTAATATTGCCAGTGTTTCTATTAAGAATCCGTTGGATTTTATAAATATTACAAGTTGAGGAGTTTTTAAAATAAAGCTGGCAAGTTTTCACTAATATCTCGTTATCTATTTTCAATTCCGAAAAATACTGATAAGAGGCACCAGGTACCTGTTGTAAAAGACACTCCGAAAGTTTTTTACAATCAATAATAGTTTTTAGAGGCATATTGCAAACTCAACTTTAAAGTTATCGGTAAGAAACGATTTCACTCATACGAGTACCATAAAATGCATAAACGAAAACTAATGGCTGTACAGTGTACGTATACCTATAAAATAGTTAAAATTATTTGTTTGTTACTTTATTACTTGTAGGTAAGCGAATTTATAAATATCAATCAACAATTTCTACGGAAGATGAATGTTAAATCTATGTAAGATAAGGTTAATTGAGAAACATGCAGTGATTATATATAAAAAGATTTTTAGGTTTGCCTGACAATAATCCAAAAAAAATCGCTTTGAATCACTGGACACACACTCCTCACAAATTCTAAAAATCTAATGGCGAGTGCGGGAAAGGTTTTTGTTGGTGTACATTTCGTTATTAATTTGCATGTTTTTCAACACATTCTATCCCTTTTGTTTCGATGGAAAACCGATAAGATAGAGATATTTTGAAAAACGCAATCAGTGCTTCTTGATTCTAGTATGCTAACGGTTTTTTTTCCGTCAATAACTTCTGTCTCATCAGATTTCCATTGAAAATAAAAGGACATAATGTGCCATTACAGGCGGGGTTATGAATTTAAAAAGGCGGGAGTATTGAAAATAGTGCAATCAGAAATGAGAATTAGATGCACATTCAGTCCAATTCTCCGTCTCTGTTCTATTTATCTCAGACGCACTACATGTATCGATCGAATCGATCCACTTTTCGGATTTGTAGCATACTAATAGAAAAATCGATAGTCTGTCTCTTTTTTTCCGATGGAAAACTGATGAGATACAAATAAGTGATCGATTGGTGAAACAAAAGGATTTGTGACGCCCTCTTTGTGGGATTTGAATCTTTCTGTCTAAAATATATTTGCATCTCTACTTGTTCTTGTTAATAATAACCGTGTATTTTTCCAATTTTAAATCCCTCGCCTTTAAAATGTAAGTATCAGTATACATTGATAGTTATTTATTTATAAAGAACGAAAAGTGAAGTTTGAAAGTAGGAATTAGTCGTTAAGACTATCTAGGCCGAAAATGATTGTGTGAATCTTTAGAATCACTTTTGGTATGAGCTAAATATAAAGTTTTATTTCACACTGTAATAGTTGAACTATATTTAAAAAAAAGTCATGATACTGCTCAAATTATAATAATGAATTTTGCGGTGAGGGTAATAAGGTAGAGTTTGAGTTACTCCTATGTTGTGCATATGGCCGACATTTCAAACCATCACCTATCTAGTCTCCATGCATTGCATGCTATCACCAATCATCTGGATCGTTTGATAAAGTTTACAGATTGACTAGGTACCATGCATATTTATAGTTTTATCCGTTTTTTAAGACAATTTCCGTTCTTTAAGATTTATAGTTATTTAAGCAACAAGTGTTTTCCCTATCTTCAAAAACTAATATTTTCGATATGACTGTATGTTTGGTTGCCTATAGGAAAATCGTATATTAATAGAAAATCGTTCATTACTGGGGGTCATTAATTAATTATTTTGTGTACATTTTAAATCAGGTCAAAAACGCACTGTCGACGGAAAAAGTTGTTATATTTTTGGGAGTAAAATATTTTGGTTTAGATTTAATGATTTTTTCGCTAAATTAGCTGTTTTCAATTTCAATACAAGTCTTAATTACCAATATAAACCAGATGAAAATGAACGAAAAAGGAAGACGGAATTAAGTAGTATGAAAACAAAATTAGTTGATAGAATTTTAAACACCTAGGAATTTAAGAGTTCACATTAAAGTACTAGGATGTTCATGTTTCACTTTATGTACCATAAATAAACGTAAGTATGAAATGAAAAAAATATATTCGTCTTTGTAAATATTTAGTATCGTAATTTTCTTTAGGGACTACTATAAATTTTGGAGGCAATTTGAAACTAAAAAAATCCCCACTTTCCACATAAATATAATCCGTGGAGATTTATTCCATAGCAACGGTTGCATAGGACATTGTGTGTCGAGGGACTTCAGAATGTCCAAAGGTATCGCCCTCCGATTTCGGTAAGTCTATGTCACTGACCCTCTTTATCAGTATGAAGTTCTTATTATTTTTCCTGCTTAAAATACGATTTGAATTTTGATTAAATGTCGAAACCTACATTTCTCGATCAACTGCTGTTGTAGCGCTTCGCTCTTTTTACAATGCTTAGGTCTCATGTCAACTGAACATTGGTAAAACCTTTGGAATTTTTTTTAGAAACACATTCAATAACGTTGATGGCTTGGGAAGACAAAAGAAAAATGTGGGCGATGTAGCCGTGCTATTGGATGGAGACCGCTACATATACTATCTGATCACAAAAGATATGTATTTCGAAAAACCGGAATATGAAATGATTTTCAAGACACTAACAGCGATGAAAGTCCACGCCACAAGCAATTTCGTGAAGATGATATCTTTACCAAAAATTGCATGTGGCAGGGACCGAAAATCCTGGGCAGTAGTGCTCGCGATGATCCGTTTCATATTCAAAGGAAGTGGAATAAGAATTACAATTCTTTATACATACATTTTTTGGTTGGATAGTATGGTATAACGTCCCAAACAAAAGAGTATTTTTTATTACTGTGGATTAGGCCTATTGGGGGGAAACCACCTAAAAAAAAACGCATCGAATCCTCTACCTCCTGGGTGATGTGGAAACGGGGATATTTTTAAACTGACTTTTTTGAAATGGCTTAATATTCAATTTTTTCGACCCTCGTAACGTTTGTCAGCGAGTTTTGGATATGGAATATGAAAGACTATTACATTATCAACCTATGTGTGAAATTTAAACGAGGGACATCGATATATGGCTTTGCAGTAATAAAAAGAAAGTTGTAATTTTTTTCAAAATTGCCTATTATTCAATTTTTTCGACCCTCGTAACGTTTGTCAGCGAGTTTTGGATATGGAATATAAAAGACTATTACATTGTTAATCTCTGTGCGAAATTTAAACGAGGGACATCGATATATGGCTTTGCGGTAACAAAAAGAAAGTTGTAATTTTTTTCAAAATTGCCTATTATTCAATTTTTTCGACCCTCGTAACGTTTGTCAGCGAGTTTTGGATATGGAATATAAAAGACTATTACATTGTTAATCTCTGTGCGAAATTTAAACGAGGGACATCGATATATGGCTTTGCAGTAATAAAAAGAAAGTTGTAATTTTTTTCAAAAATGCCTATTATTCAATTTTTTCGACCCTCGTAACGTTTGTCAGCGAGTTTTGGATATGGAATATGAAAGACTATTACATTGTTAATCTCTGTGCGAAATTTAAACAAGGGACATCGTTATATGGCTTTGCAGTAATAACAAGAAAGTTGTAATTTTTTTTAAAATGCCTTAATATTCAATTTTTCGACCCTCGTAACGTTTGTCAGCGAGTTTTGGATATGGAATATGAAAGACTATTACATTATCAACCTCTGTGTGAAATTTAAACGAGGGACATCGATATATGGATTTGCAGTAATAAAAAGAAAGTTGTAATTTTTTTCAAAATTGCCTATTATTCAATTTTTTCGACCCTCGTAACGTTTGTCAGCGAGTTTTGGATATGGAATATGAAAGACTATTACATTATTAATCTCTGTGCGAAATTTAAACGAGGTACATCGATATATGGCTTTGCGGTAACAAAAAGAAAGTTGTAATTTTTTTCAAAATTGCCTATTATTCAATTTTTTCGACCCTCGTAACGTTTGTCAGCGAGTTTTGGATATGGAATATAAAAGACTATTACATTGTTAATCTCTGTGCGAAATTTAAACGAGGGACATCGATATATGGCTTTGCAGTAATAAAAAGAAAGTTGTAATTTTTTTCAAAAATGCCTATTATTCAATTTTTTCGACCCTCGTAACGTTTGTCAGCGAGTTTTGGATATGGAATATGAAAGACTATTACATTGTTAATCTCTGTGCGAAATTTAAACGAGGGACATCGATATATGGCTTTGCAGTAATAAAAAGAAAGTTGTAATTTTTTTCAAAATTGCCTATTATTCAATTTTTTCGACCCTCGTAACGTTTGTCAGCGAGTTTTGGATATGGAATATAAAAGACTATTACATTATTAATCTCTGTGCGAAATTTAAACGAGGGACATCGATATATGGCTTTGCAGTGATGGAAAGAAAGTTGTAATTTTTTTCAAAATGGCTCAATATTCAATTTTTTCGACCCTCGTAACGTTTGTCAGCGAGTTTTGGATATGGAATATAAAAGACTATTACATTATCAACCTCTGTGCGAAATTTAAACGAGGGACATCGATATATGGCTTTGCAGTAATAAAAAGAAAGTTGTAATTTTTTTTAAAATGGCTTAATATTCAATTTTTTCGACCCTCGTAACGTTTGTCAGCGAGTTTTGGATATGGAATATGAAAGACTATCACATTATCAACCTATTTGCGAAATTTAAACGAGGGACATCGATATATGGCTTTGCAGTAATAAAAAGAAAGTTGTAATTTTTTTTAAAATGGCTTAATATTCAATTTTTTCGACCCTCGTAACGTTTGTCAGCGAATTTTGAACATGAAATATAAAATACTATTACATTATCAACCTCTGTGCGAAATTGAAACGAGGGACATCGATATATGGCTTTGCAGTATTAAAAAGAAAATTTTAATTTTTTCTCAAATGCCTTAATATTCTATTTTTTAGACCCTCGTAACGTTTGTCAGCGAATTGTGAACGTGGAATATCAAAGAATATACATTATTAGGTTTATTTCAGTTCCCTTCCAACCAAATTCTAAGACTATATTTCAACTTTCCCCCGTATATGAGACTGGCCGCGCCATAAGGCGACTACGATAAACGGACAGTTTGGTGCGCTGTTGCCAGTTCAGACGTTTGTCGCAAATATACGTTTGGAGCTAGGAGCTAGCTTCTCACTCGTAAAATTCCGATGGTCGCGAAGTCGACCAGAACCTAGAAATTATTCAGTAGTCAGTAGCATGGTTTCTTATATCACATAAATTACAAACTTACTATCCTACAGATATTACTGGGAGACTAGAAGACTGCAGTTTTGTGAACAAATTATGGATCAATTAGACAGGAACAACATTCTAGTAGAGAACATTATGGTTTCAGATGAATCTATGTTTATGTTACATGGAGATGTTTATTGACAAAATTGTGATTATCTGTCCAAGACAAGAATAGTTGACATAATTATGTTACATTTGAAGATTTCACCATCAGAACTCATTTGAATTTATAAAATTATACCTAATTAAAAATACTCAGAGGTACCATTGAAAAATATTTATATAATGGACTTACCCACAGTCAAGTAAGTAACATAGTATTAATTTGAATTCATTATAATCAGTGAAACATTTAAATTCAAATTTCACTGCATACTTACATAGTTCAATAAAGAAGTGTTCCAACAATTAGATAAATGCTCACTATTGTTCACACTTCTAAACTTTTTGAAATTTGGATTACCCTTACCTCTTTGGAACATAGGTACATAGCAATATGCATCCCTAGTATAAATCATTATTATTATGCAAATATATGGAAGCATAGGTACATTGATATTATTAAAATAATATCACTGTAATAAATGAAGTACTTGTTGCTAAAGTTTGTTGACTTTCTCCTTTTAATAATATTGTTTAATTCGCTGAATATCAAAATAAATCTACCTTGTGAGACAGTCGAGTTCTATTTCAAAATGTTATACTAGTATTAGGTACTTGAGGTATTACTATTTTAGTGGAGATATTTTGACTCAGTGTAGCATTCTGAAAATACATTCTCAGTAAATAGATGATGCCCTACAATATACATTATGTATGTTGATTTACAACTTTATTAGTTCTTTTCATGAATATTAATTTCACATTAAGTTAAGAGAAGTTCCACTTGGTCCAACCATTTCATATGTGAATTCAAAGTTTCCTTTCTTTGTGGAATCTACTCATATCACCTTATAAATGGAACTAACTTTATCTAATTAATTCCACTATTTAGTGAAAAAATCATGAATATTCTATTATGACGTTTCATTTTATGTGATGCCTACCTGATGTTTAATATTTTGGCTAGACCAAATAGTGGCCTATCTTGTGATATATGAATAGAAAAAAAGAAGATAAGATATTACAAGTATTAAAGCTTAGGTATTATTACTTAACCCCATGTGAATATCCTGGATATATTTTTTCCCATTTAATATCAGTATAACTGTGCAATGATATAGGAAACCAAGGAAAACCGTATCTGCTGATCTTTACAATTTTTACCGAGATTGTTACTTAAGAAGATAATTTAATAGTGGAAAGCTCCCTAGATTTATCTGTTCATTGATGACTCCATATTGTGGGTATCTTGAGTGTTTTCTTCAAGGAAATCTAGTCCTTGTTTCTTATCACAAAAATCGTTACCCTAATTATAAAACAATCTAACTCTGCATTTTACTTAAATCAGTATTCTAGCAACATTGGGTAAATTAAAAAATTGCAATATTAACTTTAAATTGTTTATTTACTATAGTTTAATTATAACACCATTCAACAAAAAATAAAATTCACAAACCTATCCCTAAGGCACAGATTGTTTTTGTACTCCCTTGTAAAAAAGTTTTAAGGTTACGAGATCTTACAATTAGGGTGACCATATTAGTAGTAGTAGTAATTCTAGTTATGTGTTAGGTGAATGCTTGGTGTAAAGTAGATGTTTTGCATAATGGGATTCATCTGGCTGTTTTGATCTGTATGTTCATAAGTGTTAATTGTGTCTACTTTCAAAATTTCGACTAGTTGGACTAATAAGTATAGACAGCATTACATTCTGGAACCTTGAGTTTATATATCACCCATAAAAAAATCTGGGTTGTCAGTTTTAACAGTAAATTGTTAAATGGGTTTTCTAGTTAAATTAGATTTCGGTATGTTCTGAAACAAAACTGAGTAACTGACTCACAGCATTGAATGTTGAAAAAAATTGAAATTGATAGAGCAGGTTCTTGCCAAACTGACTTTAAATTTGGAGATAACAAAGTATTTGTCTAGGAATTGTGCTAAAATTTTACTTTGTGTTACAAAAAAAAGGAAAGAAAACTACAGAATTAGACATATTTGGATATCTGTCCAGATAAATATATGAAATTTTATGATTATACAATCACCCAATTTTTAACTTGATGATTCCTTCTGGACAGCATCTATTTTAGTTAAAGTGAATTATTAGAAATTAAAAAGAAGCATATAAAGCAAATGTGAGTTACAAGAATTAAAATGAGAGAGGCAAAGTCATGTGGCATCCCAAGAATAAGTATAGCCATTTTGTATGATAAATTCTAGTCTACATTGCAATAATATTCCATAATCTGCAACACATATTTTTTAGAAGTTTTCACGAATTAATAGTAGGATTACTGCACAATTCTTTAATATCTAGTAGCTCTTAAAGGTAGTGAGGAACAGACCTGGTGTTTCTAAATTCATGCGACAAAATTCAAGAGGTGATTGCTTGTATAAAATTAAGATGGGTCTTTCCTATAACAAAATTTCCTCAGCTCACCCCTTTTCGAGATATCGCCCTTAGAAGGTGGAGACTAAAATTGAGTTTTTATTTTTTTTCTAAAATTTCAGTAAAGCTAGAAACTTGAAATTATGTTATTTTCGTGCACACTAACCACAGGTATTTTTTCAATATTCCTGTTTCATTATACAGGGGTGAAATTAGCAATTATTGAGAAATATTTTTATTTTTGAAATGTTGACTGCAAAGTTAATGCTTCATACTCTGGTATGTTTCATTTTATGTAAGTGTCCCCGTCAACTCTGTTGCCTCTTTTTATGAATTCCAGAAGAGGTTCTACTTTCAACTCCTCTCTTATTGTCTGGTTTCTAATATGATCACTTCTTGATATTCCTTTCGCTCTTCTTAGGTGTTTAATCTCTGCTGCTTGAATATCACTTTTCTGTCTGTCATTTAAAACCCGCGACTCGCATCCATAAGTGAGTATTGGACTGTATATGGAGCGATACACTTTCATTTTAGTTTTCCTAGAAACCTCCTTTTTGTTGATAAAATTTTTATTCATTGCGTAATAGCATTTAATGAATTTGTCTATTCTCTTACTAATTTCTAATTCCTGCTTGTTGGTATTTTCGATTACGACTCCTAAATATTGGAAATCATTCAGTTTTCTATTTCCGAATTATCAATACATATCTATGTTTAGTTCCTGTCGTCCTTCTGTAATTGCCATAACTTTTGTTTTTCTACATTGATTTTCATCCAATTTTTCATCGTAAATTCGCTCCATATCATCATCAAAGGCGCATTCTGTGATTTGGATTCTTTGCATATTGTGATAGCCAACATATAGTTTTTCAAAACTTTTACTACACTCTTGTATTGTGTACTTCATAAATATAATGAATAATATTGGGGCTCAACCCACCTCCTTGCCTCAGTCCGTCGTGTGTTATGAATGTATCTGATCTCATATTTCTACTTATCACATAATTTTCCAATCTTTCATACAGTAATTTAATATTTCTTATCATCTTTCCATTCACAATTCTGTTATAAAGACTTTCCCATGTCTGCTGCCTAGGTACACTGTCAAATGCTTTCTCTAGATCCAAAAAGGCAAGATATTCGTTTTGAGTATCAGCAGTTTTCTTTGCAATTAATTGTTTTAATTTAAAAATATGATATTGGATGCTATATCCTTTTCGGAGTCCACTTTGCGATTCTGTTTGTGTTTGTTTTACTTGTTTTATCAATCTCCGGTTTAATATTTGCTCATACAGCTTTAATGCGGTACTTAGTAATGTTTTTCCTTTATAGTTTCTCCAATCCATGGTATCTCCTTCCTTAAAAATTTCCCAATCATCCAGTATCTCCTCTTTCTTCCATATTTTATATAATAGTATTTTGATTATCTCCTTTCCTTGTTCTCCAATTTTTTTCATCATTTCAGACGTTATCTTGTCATGTTCTGGAGCTTTTCCATTTTTCAATAATTTCAAAGCCCCTTCTAGTTCCGTATTTGAAATTTCTTCTACTCCTTCTTGGGTAGTTAAAATTTCTGTTGTATTTCGTGTTTGATTTTCTTTAGTGTTTAGTAAATTACTTACTTAACTGAAAACCTATGGATGTCTATTTAAATACTCAAATATTATTTAATTTGCTTGGAAATTGTAAAAATATTGACGTGTATGTTTTTTAGTAAATAATCTTATGTCTAAGAGGTATCATAGAACAGCATTCCTAAATCGAGCCGAATCTCACTGGGGGGAGATGGAGGTCTTGGCAAATATCACTTGATTTTTTAAAACGATGTAAAATTTCGTCAAAGTTCAGTTCATTAAAATGAAAAACGTGTATTGAAAAAAAAATCTGACAAAACACAAATATTGAAAAATCAGATTAGGGGGGGATCGAGAAAAATCTTACTACCTCTCACCAGGGGAAGGGGAGGGGGTCAAAAAATCCTCAGAAATGCTTCACGTAATTAATTAACGCCCCCTTATACCTATTGAAATTTTGATTATTTCGTAGATAATTATATTTTCGAAAATCAAAGCATTTGAAACCTATGTTTGGGCAAGTTGACTTTTTCCTTTTAGTTCTCGTGTATTCCAAACATGAAACATTTATTTTGATTTTCTTGTGTAGGTAACTCCTTTATGACTATAAGTATCTGTATTCTTGAAAGTGTGTAGTCCTTTAATGAAATTGTAGATTTTGTTAGTAGTGATAGTTTGCTAGATTCAATATAAATACAGCCAGATTTTCCGCTCTAAATTGCTCATTGGCGTTGCTATTTGTATATTTTTAGGAAGATAATTGTTATCTTTCCACCTCTTAATTGCACATCTCTCACTGCCGATAAGACTTGAATCACATATTTTAAAGGACTTGAGTATATTTTTAAAAGTACATAAAATATGAAGTATTTCCAGACACTATAATAGCTTTATTTGGTTTAGTTTCTATCTTTGAAATCTTCCTCATTTATTGTAGAAAAAACTTCACTTGCCGCTATGTTAACTAATAGATTATAACTATTAATTATTTCTTGCTTACAGGGTTTTGCACTCCAGATATAGTAGCCATCTAAGTGTCCTTACCGGAGAAGAAGAATAAGGGTATGACGAAAATAATCGCCTGCTTTGCATACTTCCAAGGAGATACAGATACTGTACCCCCTCTCGCTATTATACGCCGACTAATCGACTATAGCAAGAAGAGTAGACTTTAATAGTCATGGGCTATGATGCCAACTCACGCCATACATTGTGGAGCAGAAAAATATTAACCGTAGAGGTGAGTTACTATTTAATAATAATATTTACATCACTCTAAGTATTTTTGAAACTAGTTAAGAAGCACTTGATATTAGGTTCCTGATTGGGGCGACTTGAGTTCGACTTATTTTAAAATCGCGGTTGACAGCTGATTTTACCCGGAAAACATTAAAAGTTGATTTTGATACCCTCGAAATCATAGGCTTCAAATTCCCGAGATGCTCACACTCGATCCGATCATTTCCACGACATGAAGGAATTTAGAATGTAGGTATCAAAGATTTCGAGTGACAAAGCAATGTAGTTTGTGACCAATAGAGTCACTAATAAGTACTAGATTTTCTCATTGTTTCCAAGTATGCAATGCGTTAAGCGATTCTTTACTAAGTAATGCTTGAGCTGCAGCAGTGCAACGAGTGAGACAATTAATTGCTTCTTAAAGTTGAGCTTCACGTCCGAAAGGCGTGCTTAAATACCAAACGATTAAAAAGATTCGATTGCTGTGATAATACAATTGAGACTTTTTTTGTAGGAATTGGTTCTATAGAGTGCCTCACGATAGCCGAGTGATATATATCATGAATCAAGAAGTATTGAGTAAGATTTGAAATGTTAATGACATGCAATGTGGTTATTCTGGGAGATGATCATTATTTTCCAACTGTCAAGGCAAGTAGTTATATCTTATTCACACTATACAGGTTGTCTAAAGCCGAGAGTATACTATTGGTATATCAACGCTCATCCAGAGGATAGTTTTGAAATGATGTGAATAGGGATTAATATTTAAACAAAATATTTTGTATATTGCAAATTTGAATTTTTGATGATTTCAACCCATCACATTTATGATTTATGAGTCAATGCGCTCACGTTTACCAGCGAAGAATTGTAAGCTTGGAAATTTGGAGGAGAAAGACTTTGATTAAAATCTAAGCTTTAAACAAGGTGCAAATCCATCAGTACACTCTGAGTAAAACACAAGCTTAAAGTGTGAATTTTTGAACAGCAATTAGTCAGCTGTAATATTTTATTTATTGTAGAAACCACCTTTAACTAAACTTATTATTATTATTACATATTGATGAGGGCAGAGGAGTTTCAAATACTCAAATACTGAAATCAACAACTTATTTTAGAGGGGATATACGAGTACCCGATAACATTTGCTTTTTCAGAAATAATGTGATTGATATTTTCCTACTTTGCAAGTTGTATGTAAGCGCTGCTATTTCGTTGCATAGTATGGAGGCTAAAGTGACTTTTTTTTTGGTATTAAAGTGTTTACCGTATATTGATATACAAAATAATTGTAGACATAATTGTAATAACCTGCCAAATTAAAAATCATAATAGTATTGATCTAAGAACCTTCTTCTGATTTATTGACTTGTGCTTTAAGAGTCGATTAAGATGAAATGTGGAAGTAGAAAATATGATAACCTAGATACAGTATAATATAAAACTATTCACCTAAATTATACTCTAAAACAATTAAAAACGAAAAAAAGGTTTGAAGTACTCCATTTAAAAAAGTACACCGATAATTTCTGTTGTTTTATGTAAAAAAAATAAAGTCGGAACTCATATATGCAACTATTAAATTGAGTGTTTTATTATTTCTTGCAAATGTTATGATTTAAAGAATTCTTTCAGTTGAATTATTGAGGTCTATACTGTAAAATAACAAATCTGCCGTTGAGTTATGTGTATAGTCAGGGCAAACCAAAAAAATTGGACTATTAAAAATAAATTTGTTGTTGACAACCTGTTTGTCTTCTTCTTTGGGCCATACATATTTGTCCAATTCTAATTTTAAAAATTTAACTTCACTTGTGGTTTCATTTACTAACTCTGTTATTCGTCCAATATACCAAGTTTTGTAGCATACCGCATAATAACCATCCCTCTCAAGGTCAATATCATTATTGCCTGAAATGAGATCATCGTCAATATTTGTAGTAGACAACCTCCACAGAACTTCCATCGTCTAGTTCACTGAAGGCACTAGGTTTCTCTACTTCGGTTTACTGATCGATTTTTTTGAAGTTTTTTCGAGAGTGTTTCAACTTTTGTTTTAATGTAGCATTGTCTAGGTCTTTAAGGCAGCTTCCTTTATTTTTCTTCAATTTTCTTGAATTACTCATTCCCTTACATCGTTTTATCCTATCTGTGGAGAACCGAGATCTCTTGTTGAAATATAGCCAACATAAGGTTGATTTTTTTTACCGTGATCTCTTTATTTTTTAATTGAAGTTGAAGAACAGACCTATCCGTTAGTGTTTTTTTGCCAGTAAAATCTTTTAAATTCAATTCATCTAGGTTTTTAAAGTGAATTTATTCACTTTCAATGTCCTCTTGGTCTTCTTCATTCACGTCTACTGCTTGTTCATTTTGAGTAGTATTATTGTTTCCAGATTCCAGTCCTTCTTCTTCTTCTTTTGATAAATGTATGCCCAAGGCTTCCGCATCATTAATTGCTTCTTTTTTTGCTGTTAATAAAACACCTTGTATATCCTCTTGAGTGGAGATGTTTGCACAAGATTTGACGTTTGTTCCTAGCCTCTTATTTCTTTCCCTCGGAAATATGAAGGAATCTCCTAAAACAATTTTTTTCTTAAAAATCTAGTATTAAATTTGATGAAAACAAAAGACTCAAATATGAGACTCAATTAGAACATTAAAATAATAATTATGCATAATATAACGACAAGAAACAAACCGAGTGATTCCAAATGCGCTCAAAATGAATTAGCCCAAAATGAGCCGTACGCATATACTCCAAAATCAGATAAAGTCGGCCACGGGTTCACGGGTTAATAAGGCGGATTTGGCAAGGTGTATAATTTTATTTAACATACACAAAAGTAACGATTTTCTATTCTTAGATAAGGAAACGGTGACTTGGAGACTTTTGAAGGTTAGCTGTTTACAGATCGCCATTTTGAAAATGTTTGGTCACTGATTTCCTGTATTTTTTATATAATTTATACACCCGCCTTATTAACACGTGGTAGACATTTTGTTAACTGTAATATATACAATAATCGTGACAAGAATATACATACCGGAGTCACTGACTATACTATTTATTGCTTG